>BCGR01000012.1:0-1261543 GCA_001599375.1 Phoma herbarum | reverse complement strand
ACTAAGTTATTAGTATCTCTAAAAATAGCTAGACTACTAATTAGCTTACTTTTAACTAGTTAAAGTACTTTAATATGTATTTAAAGAGGCGTACTATTAGCACCTACTATATACTAATTATTAATAGCTATAAGAGCTACAACTCTGTTCAATTCTAGCAATACTATAAAAATAACAAGATTGTCTCTATATATATGCCTCTGCACTTATCGCATCTTCTATAGCCTCTTAACATAGGCTATTTTGCCCCTCTAAAGAAAGCCTATACGCGCTAAGCTAAAAACACTATATACAACTAGATTAACTATATTATAAAGCTAGAGTTTCTACTATGCTTTAAAGCAGCCTATAATGCAGCAATTACTTCTAGCAATATTCTAGAAGGGTTCTAAAGCGCTAGACTAGTCCTTTTTAACCTAGATTAGGTTATAAGCAGCCTTAATATAAAGCTACAGACTCTATTACTACAACTCCCTATTAACAAGAAGCCTTAGTAGTCGCAAACTCTAAGCAATACCCTAAAATTTAAGTTATAATTAACTCTAATTTAAAACAAGTATAAGAAAAATTAAGATAGCTCTCTAAACTCTATTTTAAGCGCAATTAAGTACTATATAAAAGAAGAAGTAATTCTATTGCACAAGCTTGTGCTTATATAAAAATAGATTTATAAGCTTAAAGTAGCTACTAAAGCTACTACGCAACGCAAGTTATATAAAAGAAAGTAAATTTAGTAGAAAAAAAGCTTAGTAACGTACCTCACGGGCGAGCGGGTGACACGAGCGAGCGGGTCACTTTTGCCAAGACCCTACCAAAACCCACTCTATTATGGCCTAAAACACTACAAATTAGCGCTGCATAAGACAAAATAA
This sequence comes from Phoma herbarum, assembly GCA_001599375.1. NCBI lineage: Eukaryota > Fungi > Ascomycota > Dothideomycetes > Pleosporales > Didymellaceae > Phoma > Phoma herbarum. Next base: position 1,260,671 of record BCGR01000012.1, on the reverse strand, counting down.
GCTGTATTATTACTTAGAGACCTCTTCTACTTTATTCTTGCATGTTCGCGCATTGTGCCTAGTCTTGTTGCACTGTCTATAGCGTCTTTAGGATAGTTTGCCTACTTTAGCGCGCATCTGCTTCTTTGCCCTCTTTCTATTACTACGCGCCCTAGACTTCTTTAGAGCTGTCAATCGCTAGCCCTCTTTAACTACTAGGCTCCCTTCCTGCTGAATTCGCTTTCTTTTGTATAACTTGCGTCGCGTAGTAGCCTTAGCAGCTGCTTTAAGCTTACAGATCTATTTTTATGCAAGCGCAAGCTTGTACAATAGAATTGCTCCCCTTTTTGCGTAGTGCTTAATTGCGCTTAGAATAAAGTTTAGGGAGCTGCTTTAATCCTTCTTATACTTATTTTGAATTAGAGTAGATTGCAACTCAAATTCTAGAGTATTACTTAGAGTTTGCAACTGCTAGGGCTCCTCATTAACAGAGAGTTATAGTAATAGAGTCCACAGCTTTACATTAAGGCTGCTTATAACCTAATCTAGGTTAAAAGAGACTAGTCTAGCGCCTTAGAACCCTTCTAGAATRTTGCTAAGAGTAATTGCTACATTATAGGCTGCTTTAAAGCATAGCAGAAACTCTAGCTTTATAATATAGTTAATCTAGTTACATATAGCGTTTTTAGCTTAGCGTGTGTAGGCTTTCTTTAGAGGGGCAAAACAGCCTATATTAAGAGGCTGCAGAAGATGCAATAAGTGTAGAGGCATATATATAGATACAATCTTGTTATTCTTGCAGTATTGCTAGAATTGAATAAAGTTGTAGCTCTTATAGCCATTAATAATTAGTATATAGTAGGTGCTAATAGTACGCCTCTTTAAATGCGCATTAAAGTGCTTTAACTAGTTAAAAGTAAGCTAATTAGTAGTCTAGCTATTTTTAAAAATACTAATAACCTAGTTCTAGGGTAGATCTTTGTCTTTGTACTAGTTAGATAGGTAGTTGCGCGCTTTAAAGATAATAAAGGGCAGAATAGCCTATCCTTTAGCATTAATGCCCTAAATAACTATTGCCCACTCCTAGTTGCCTAGCTAGATCTGCTTTAGCCGTCCTCGCGTACCTAAAGCTGTTACAACTGCTCCATTGCTTATCTAGCCCATCATAAAGCCTGTCTTGTCAAAGTTATACGTGTCGTTATTCTAGATACTATACTTGGCTTTTATGTTAGCTACAAGGTCAAACTAGCCCTAAATAAGCCTAGGATCCTCGCAGAGGGCTCTCTTGTAGTCATACTTACAATTAAACTTCACTTCAAGCTCTTCTTAACGCAAGACAAACATACTAGCCTAGTTTAGGCTAACATAGCCTATTCTACGCTCAGCGCGCAGAACATTAGCTATATTAGCTACATCTTCTAGCTAAAGGGGAAATCCTCGCGCAACCAGGTTAAGTATGTAATCAACAATTACCCACTCCTCAGTATTAGTTAGATTCTGTGAGTTGGCTATAGTATCAACGCGTGAAGGTTGTCTAGCGCGTTGTTCGTTTAGTGTAGTTCTAGAGACTTTGTAGATAGCTGCAGCGCGTCTTACTAAGAGCTTAGGGGCTTGTTAAATAGCTTAGAGCGCAAGCTGTATCTAGGCTTCTTTTAACGCAGCTATCTATTGTTGTTGTGAAGGCATTAGTATAGAGTTGGTGTTTTGGTGGAGTCTTGGCAAAAGTGACCCGCTCGCTCGTGTGACCCGCTCGCCCGTGAGGTACGTTAGTTAAAAAAAGCTAGCAATTAATAGCTTTAAAGAAGTTTAGACCGCGTAGTAATAGAAAGAGAGCAAAGAAGCAAGTACGCGCTAAAGTAGGCAAACTATTCTAAAAACACTATAGATAGTGCAATAAGACTAGGCATAATACACAAATGTACAAGAATAAAGTAGAAGAAGTCTCTAAGTAATAATATAGCTTATTTTGCCTTATATAGCGCTAATTTGTAGTATTTTAGGCTATAATAGAGTTAGTTTTGGTAAGGTCTTGGCAAAAGTGACCCGCTCGCTTGTGTGACCCGCTCGCCCGTGAGGTACGTTAATATATGAATATATAAGAATAAAATAGAAAAGGTCTCTAAGTAATAATATAGCTTATTTTACTTTATATAGCGCTAATTTATAGTGTTTTAGGCTATAATAGAGTAAGTTTTGGTAGGGTCTTGGCAAAAGTGACCCGCTCGCTCGTGTGACCCGCTCGCCCGTGAGGTACGTTATGCTTTAAGAGACTCTATAGATATTTGCAGCGCGTTGCTAAGATAGTGTCGCGTTGTTTTAAATAGCCTAACGTACCTCACGGGCGAGCGGGTCACACAAGCGAGCGGGTCACTTTTGCTAAGACCCCACTAAAACCCACTCTATTATGGCCTAAAACACCACAAATTAGCGCTGCATAAGGCAAAACAAGCTGTATTATTACTTAGAGACCTCTTCTACTTTATTCTTGCACATTCGCGCATTGTACCTAGTCTTGTTGCACTATCTATAGCGTCTTTAGAATAGTTTACCTACTTTAGCGCGCACCTGCTTCTTCGCCCTCTTTCTATTACTACACGCCCTAAACTCCTTTAGAGCTATTAATTGCTAGCCCTCTTCAACTACTAGGCTCCTTTCCTACTAAATTCGCTTTCTTTTGTATAACTTGCGTTGCGTAGTAGCCTTAGCAGCTACTTTAAGCTTACAGATCTGTTTTTATGCAAGCGCAAGCTTGTGCAATAGAATTACTCCTCCCTTTGCATAGTGCTTAATTGCGCTTAAAATAGAGTTTAGGAAGCTACCTTAATCCTTCTTATACTTGTTTTAAATTAGAGTAGATTGCAACTTAAATTCTAGAGTATTGCTTAGAGTTTGCGACTGCTAGAGCTCCTTGTTAACAGGGAGTTATAGTAATAGAGTCCGCAGCTTCACATTAAGGCTGCTTATAACCTAATCTAGGTCAAAAAGGACCAGTCTAGCGCCTTAGAACCCTTCTAGAATGTTACTAGAAGTAATTGCTGCATTGTAGGCCACTTTAAAGCATAGCAGAAACTCTAGCTTTATAATATAGTTAATCTAGTTACATATAGCATTTTCAGCTTAGCGCGTATAGGCTTTCTTTAGAGGGGCAAAACAGCCTACATTAAGAGGCTGCAGAAGGTGCGATAAGTGCAGAGGCATATATACAGATACAATCTTGTTATTCTTGCAGTATTGCTAGAATTGAATAGAGTTGTAGCTCTTATAGCTATTAATAATTAGTATACAGTAGGTGCTAATAGTACGCCTCTTTAAATGCGCATTAAAGTGCTTTAACTAGTTAAAAGTAAGCTAATTAGTAGTCTAGCTATTTTTAGAGATGCTAATAACCTAGTCYTARRGTAGATCTTTGTYTTTGTACTAGTTAGAYAGGTAGTTGCGCGCTTTAAARATAATAAARGGCAGAATAGCCTATCCTTTAGCATTAATRCCCTAAATAACTRTTGCCTACTCCTAGTTGCCTAGCTAGATCTGCTTTAGCTGTCCTTGCGTACCTAAAGCTGTTACAACTGCTCTGTTGCTTATCTAGCCCATCATAAAGCCTGTCTCGTCGAAGTTGTACGTGTCATCATCCTGGATACCATACTTAGCTTTCATGTTGGCTACAAGGTCAAACTAGCCCTAAATAAGCCTAGGATTCTTGCAGAGGGCTCTCTTGTAGTTGTACTTGCAATTAAACTTCACTTTAAGCTCTTCCTAACGCGAGACAAACGTACTAGCCTAGTTTAGACTAATATAGCCTATTCTGCGCTTAGCGCGCAGAACATTAGCCATATTAGCCACATCTTCTAGCTAAGGAGGAAATCCTCGCGCAACCAGGTCAAGTATGTAATTAACAATCACCCGCTCCTTAATATTAGTCAGATTCTATGAGTTGGCTATAGTATCAACGCGTAAAGGTCATCTAGCGCGTTGTTCATTTAGTGTAGTTCTAGAGACTTTGTAGATAGCTGTAGCGCGTCTTACTAAGAGCTTAAGGGCTTGTTAAATAGCTTAGAGCGCAAGCTATATCTAGGCTTCTTTTAACGCAGCTATCTGTTGTTGTTGTGAAGGCATTAGTATAGAGTTGGTGTTTTGGTGGGGTCTTGGCAAAAGTGACCCGCTCGCTCGTGTGACCCGCTCGCCCGTGAGGTACGTTAGATAGCAAGCTGTATATCTGCTTTGTTTAAGAGCTTTCTTACGTTCTTGCGTTAAGGCATCTCAGGGTGGGTGAGGTCTAATAAGGTCTTGGCAAAAGTGATTAGCTCGCCCGAGTAATTAGCTCGCCTGGAAGGTACGTTATAGGCAACTTATCTATAAAATACGTTAGTCTAGAGACTTTGTAGATAGCTATAGCGTGTTTTACTAAAAGCTTAGAGTTTCGTTAGATAGCTTAGTGTGCAAGCTGTATCTAAGCTTTATTTAATATAGCTATCTATTGTTATTAGAGAGGTATTAATATAGATTTAGTGTTTTAGTAGAATTGTAGTGAAAGTAATCTACTTGCTTGTGTAATCCGCTTGCTTGTAAGGTACGTTATAACACTAAGATTGAATCTTTGAGCTTTTAAAAAAGAAGGTGTATTCTATCTAGAATAAAGACTCTGCACTCTTCTAACTATTTCATGACAGCTTCGCGACTTTTAAGCATTTCCTTCTTTGCAACAGCTAATTGAGCTATTAATCGGTCTCTAAAAGCTGGATCATGTTCAGCCTCAAGAACTGCGTTGTCGTTCTTTAACACCTGTAGATCTGCAGTTACGAGTAAAAATTGCTGGCGGATGATCTCGTCGATGCCGTTTTGTAAAGCAATGGTAATCTTCTGAAACTCTGTCGTACAGGCTTTTCGGTAATCATTGAACAGGTGCACAGAACCAAATCCTTCAGTGATAAGGTTCTTGCGACGACGATCGCTTCCAGTACCTTCACATCGATATCAATAATAGGACTGGCTAACGCAAGGTAATAGAGACTGACCATATTCCATATTCGCCGCGTGGTATGTATCTTCCATCAGAATGCCTATGAAGGCTGTCCGAAGAGGTGCCAGAGCATTCACCTGCAGATTGGAGAGTCCGACGCGGAAACCTCCGGCCGCATTTTCGGTGCCGGCGATGGTAAGATTCCTGCGGTGGCGTAATATCTGGACCAAACTGATGGATGTCAGCTCTGTGCTGTTCCCAGTTTCTGCTCCAGTCGAGGCTCTTGATGTGACCTTGTCAGAAGCAGTGTTGAAAACTTCTTTGATCGCTTCCGCGGCAGTCCAAACATTGTTTTCGAATTGTCCCTGCAAGTCTGTCCAAACATCAGCCATGTCCCTTTCTGTGAGCGCCATAGCCTCTCTGTTCCAACAACGATAGCCCTGAGCATTGGTGATATGATCCCCATAGTTCGAGCAGAATGCTTTGTAGGACGAGTGATGCCACTGTCTGGTAGTCAGATCACCGAACTTTTGCCTGATTGGTGACTTACCCCTTGCCATTGCATGCTTGCTCTTTTCGCGCTGGCCGACCATGGGCTGTTGTTGAGTCCTTCCAACCAGTTAGCTGTGCGAAAATGATGGATTCAGAGATGCATACGCATGGGTAGGTCCACTTGTTGATCGAAGGTGGTACCCAGATCTTGTGAGATCAGAGAGGCCGTAGAGATTGGTGAGACTAGCTGATTCGCTAGTCAGTACATTGACGTACCACACACCGAGTGCAACAAAACGTTGTAGAATTTGTCTGAAGTGGGAAACGGTTTCAATAATGTAGAATGCATCGCATCACTCTTAGTCGCTGCTTTTGATGAAAGAGTCCGATGGGCCACGTACCTTGTCCAATTCTCGCTGAATTTCAGACACCATCATCGTTGTCTTCTGCTTCATTTCTACGGTTCGACCTGCGGAGCCAGCATCAATCCAAAGCTGAATCGAGCCCAGAAGTACCGGAACACGATCCTTGATGTACTCTGTAACGGCAACAAGCCGGCTTTGCGCAACGATCTGGACGCAGTATTTCCGTAGCTCTATGATACCACTTGTGATGAGATACTCCCTTGATGTCGCCACAGGCTTGTTGCGATAGTCCCAGTACGTTTTGTTGCTGACGCAGAATGTCCTCAAAGTCGCCGCAATAGGATTATCCCGGTACTGCTGCAAAAGATGGTCGGAGACCTTCGCGTTCCTCAGTTTGGTAATCAAGCGCAATAACTCGACTTCGTTGTTCTGCTTCGACCTTTCAGCTTGACGAAGCTCTTCCTGTGTCTGCCTGAGATCTTGTTCCTGATCCCGAGTCAAGTTCAGGTCCTGCTCATAGTCTTCAAGCTCTTCCTTCAGCGTCTCCACGTCTGTGGTGTCACGCTCGATCCGTTCCAGAAGGTCCTCGATTGTTGCTCTCTCATCTGGCCAATCGTATTTGGCCTCTGCCATTCGAAAGTCTTCGGATCTGGTGCACACAATGTCGAGCTTCGAAAGGCTTGCGCGACCTGCGAGATCAAAGATTTCCCTTACGCTTTCGTCTGTGACAACTCGCTCGATTCGAGCAACAACAAAGATCTGATGACATTGACGAATGTAGCGCTCCGCAATGGCTTTTCGAGCAGAGTTCTGATCGCGAAGACCTGGTAGATCAGCCAGAACCAGTCCGCGGCTTAGGATGTAGGAATTCAGATATACGCGCAGCTTTCGAATGAATGGCCATGGCGTTTGAACAGATCCATTCGTGGGGTTGCCTCCGGAGTCCGAGCTCAGTTCTCTGAGTCTCGCAGAACATGCTCCAGCCGTAGTATAAGACTCCCGAACTTCGGTACAAGGAAGCAGTTGTGAGACCCACTCGACCATCGTGCAGACGGCATGTTTGAAATCCAGGGAAGAGAGAACATCGGGGCGGTTGGCGAGCTTCTCTGTGAACATTGCTTTGAAGGTTTCGGCAGCAAGGATGGCCTTCTTTTCGAGAGCTTTACCAATGCTGTCTTCGCAGTCGTCCTTGTAATCGGCAGACCCATGCTTTGAGTGGAAATCCCTGTATGCTCGCAGGAGCTCCTCGATTTGTTTCTTCAGTTCATCCACGGTGAAAAACTCGAGATGAACATCGAAAGTGTTTTCTTCATGGAATATATACTCAGTGATGGCACATGTACAAGCGCTGCCGCTGCCACTCTAGAATCATCAAGGTCAGTTTGCGACTAATCTCAGATTCGTTGAAGGTACTCACCGCTCGTGCTAGGTCAGGCTTGTCAAGCAACGAATTGATGAGGCTACTCTTACCAACTCCGGAGTCTCCGATCAATCCAACAATCCGTGATGACGGGAGCTGAAACTGAGCCAGTCTCAATGCTTCATGATACAGCTTTTGCATTGTCGATTCTGACTCCAGGTGAAGATTTGAGCTCGACAGAACATCAACTGTCCTTGACACACAAGACCTCGCAGTTGCAAAGGCCTTCTGAACTTCAGGCATGTGGTACTCAGTATTCGGTGGCTCTTCATCTTCAACACGATGAGTTTCTCGGATGATGGCAGATCCAGAGCGGCGGCGACGCGAAGGGGTAGGAGACGACGTTCTACGTGATCCCAAAGAACTTCGCGTATTTGGTTCTTGATGCTGGACCTTCAAAGCCTTCATACTTTCAAGCAGACTGTCATCCTGGGACGAAAGCTGCTCTGTAGTAGCCGATGGCAGGATCTGGATCGAGGGTGTGGACTTGGAGTGTTGTGAAAGTATGTCTGACGGTTGGGGCGTATGTAGCTTGAGATCGCGAAGCGCATCAATTTCTTGTTGAATGTCTTCCTCGTCAGAAGGTTGTGGGGTGAGAGTTCCTTGCCTGTGAATCGTTGTAGTACTCAGCGGACTTCCATGACCGCTCGCTAGCGAAGTGTCTGACTCGACCGAAGCTATTGGTGTATCTGGATCGTAATCCGAAGAACTCTGAAATTCGACCGAGCTAGGTCTTAGCCACATGTCCGCATTCGAGTTCCTAGAAAGCTGTTCGGAAGGTGGAGGCGAAGGGGAAGATAGGCTAGGACTCTGGACCCCCGGTTTCATTGGTGGACCACGCATTGTAGTTCGTTTCGCAGTGAAAAATCCGAGTGTATGTGTCCGGCACTATGATACTAGGTCAGTGCCATTCAGCAGTACTGTTGGAAGACACTTGCACTTGCTGTAGTAGAATTTCCTTAAGACTAGGACAATCAGTTGCGTACAATGCGTCTCTTGACTTTATTACCGTTCGTGCCACAACCGACATGAAGATAGGCGGATCGCCCGACCCGGGGACTCCGAAGGAATCTGCAGGATCGCGGCGCAGTTCGTGAACTCAGCCAATAGGCTTTGTGGTCAACCCTCCGAAAGCCTGGTAAACGACGACATGAAATTGGCAATGTTTAGATGAGAGTTTCAGCAAAAGAAATACGTATTCCGATCATGCATCATCTGAGAGAGTACGCATGTGATCTGTACATCCCTCAAACAAGAAAACACCCTTCTGTAGACTTCGGCACACCTTTCCTGTCATCAAATTATGGGTTGCCTTTGGGTTTTCTGAGATTTGGCCTGGACGTAGCGTCGTAAAGCAAGAATCTTAGCTCATGGCATACATCTTGCGCCCATACACCTGCGATCGGCAAGGCTGCGCCCCCGAACTGTGAATGATCCTCCGGGTCGCGGAGCAGATGCTTGATGCTGCATGAAGTCGCAAGATACCTTGTTCGATACGATACCGGCCGGCAACAGCTGATAGAATTGGTTTAAATTAAGCGCCGTTCAATCGAACGAGGAAGGTGAGGTGGCCGGTTTCACTTCATCGTGAACGCCACATATGCGCTCCACTCTGGAACAATGATTGAAACCTCTTCTGAAACCTTCGTTGGACTTCGTAGTAGGCATGTGAGAATCCTGCCTTGTCAGACCTCCCAGTTTGGATGTGGACCGAGAATCGGCATTGGGAGAGGGCACACTATTGCGCTCCGCGGAAGATCTATTGGGGGACTCTTCAACGGAGTGAAGATGTACCTACCTTTCCATCAGTGCAAGTGCTAAAGAATCTGCTTCCAGATCAAGCCCGCACCTGCTGCAGAACGCCGCTGACTAGCTTTTCGAAGCAGACTGCATCGTAGAGATCATTGTCATTGTTCTTGGAAGATCGCACGATGGTCTTGCGACCTATCAAGTCCAGCTCACAAATCTCGGCAAGAGCTTCAACGAGGCAGTTGAATGGCCGCGCTGCCTGGACGGATTCATGTCTCGCAGGCTGCACAGGAGGAGGCTGAGGTGCAAGTTTAGTGGCTGACGAGGTGCCATCGGTAGACAGAGAGAACACAATCTGTTTTGAAAGTGTAGTCGGACAGTATCCGGGACGTTGCATCTATCAAGAATATACCGTTGGCGCTTATGCAGATACCTCCTTGTTCGTAGCACTACGACTTTACGGGTATCACTGAGAAAGATGCCTGTCAAAAGCAAGACAAACCCTCGTCTTGCATGTTCATCTTGCACAATCGAGCACTCAATGCATAAGGGTGTACGCAAGGTCGCTTGTGGCACTTCCAGAGCTATTTCACGAGCCACGATTAGGCGTACGGGCATCCATACAGTTCGTATAGCCGAGCTGATTGCGCCGGCTGAACATCCCACCACATGAGCGCTCTCCCGATGCGAAGCAGAGCGCACTGCCCACTTGGCAGATAAATTTTGGGAAGTCGCTGGCGAGCGATGTACCCCTGTTTGATTGAGTCAGACGATGAATTTCGCTAAACGCTGGGCAGTCACGGTGTGTTTGTATGCTGGAGCCGGCTGGTCAATTACGAAGCCTTAGGCACGCTTTCGCCCCGTGCCACAATATCTTATTCGTTTGCTGATAGCAAGCGCGCGCTGTTGAGTATCGCACAGCAGCTCAATGAGATTGAGTGTGATCACTCACATGTGGGCAGAGAAGCACAAAGAAAGTTCTGTCCAATACCGTTGCGAGAAGTCCTAGAAAGGGAGCCGCTGGCGTCCCACTTGCACCAGTCTCGCTTCGGCTGCAATCCTCCATGGTATCATCCCATCTCTTCCATATTTCCCGGCATTGGTTACGTCCATCAAGCTCCCATGAGTTCGATTCAGATGATGTTCTTCACTAACACAATGCTGCTAGGCCTTCGTGAGAGTATCACTCCAACCCAAGGCTCGAGCCAAAGAACAACGATATTCACGTTCTTAATGCCAATTGACCTACTAACGATCACAGCATGCTTTGTACTTCGAATTTGTGGCAGAAGATGTGAATAGAATGCCCAGAGGATACGCGCTGTTAAGCGCCTTCTTTTGAGGTTCAGACGAAATCCCCCATCCATTCGGAAAGGTCCAGCGAGTAGCCACAGTCTTCACATGACAACTCTCATCAATAGCCAAAATCGCCGTTTGATCTAGGGAATACCTACTGTCTAGGCGTGGTGGCCAAAGGCGGTCTTACAACAAGCCATTCGCGAATCAATTACCACTACTTTCCTCCTCGCGACACCCTCACACTCCAACCTCATGCGTTTGACCACATGCAACACGGCTTCTCTTCCACTTGCTCTACAACACCTAACATCTATTTATCCCCGCAGTCTTTAGCAAACACACTCTTTACGCAGATATCATGCAACGGTTGCGCGGCACTTTGTGTCTGTGCGCCACTTCGCTATCCATGCCTGCTCCGCTTGTGTCTTGCACTATCTTTTTACTGTTAACCTTATAGTGTATAGTTTGGGAGTTGCGTCTGCTGGTGAGCTTCTACGGCCGTCTTCCCTCTATCTAGTGGACTCTGTGGCCCCTTTGTCGACGGCCTCTTTCCCCGGTATGCCCACATAGGCTGGAACCCATTGGACGGTCACTGTTTGTCCTTTGTCCTGGCGCTCCTGTATTTGTCGTGCGATGTCTACGAGGATATAAGCGTCTGATCATTCTTCCGCTTTGGCGATGGATGGACCAGATGGCGGCTTGATTGTCTGTGTAAATGGCGATGTTTCGTCGCGTGCCGACACATACGGCAATCCGCGCATTGCGCGAACAGACAAAGGAGTACAGTATGTTCAACGCTCTGAGCCCCCGAACCTCGTTCCTAAGCTGCCATAGACCTTCAGATTCCGGGATCTCCAAGATATTCGTTCTGCACCCACGTAGATGCTACGGTGCTTGACGATTGTCTGACGTCTGACAGTCTCCCTGGAGACAAGCAGCTGGAATTATAGAACAAGCTCTAGGATTCAGCTCTGGGGCATGCTCTGTACGTCAATATTGTTGAGAAGGCTATGGAAACAGTCGGGCCTCCGCAGCATGACGAAGAAGAGGAAGAAGAAGAAGAAGAAGAAGAAGAAGAAGAAAACAACAACAACAACAAAGGGGGCGAAGTCATCTTGGTCAAAGTTTATTAGCAGTCTGCAATACCGGACGTCTACTTCGCTCTCAATCAGGCGCCTGGTGCGTCTCAAGCGATTGCTCGCGATGTTGATCAGAATGGGGTTCACTTGTGATAGCTCCAGGTTCTTACATGTCCATGGTAACCCGGTCCATCTTTGAGAACCAAAAAGTCTTGCAATGCACAAATCTATACTGTCGATATCTACATCTAGATCTACAACATCCGTGGTACGCACGGCTCGACACGCACGGCGCGCCGGAGTCTACATCATAATGCTCTCCTGTATAACCTTGTACTGCTTCCTCTGCTTCCTCCACTTCTCGCCGCCGATCTTGACTTTAAGAACACCGATCCACTTGGCCAGTCCGGGCAGAAGATAGCCCTCCGCCAGGTACGCGACCGCGAAGTTGCCCAAGCCCAACACCAACAAAAACACTTTGAACGGGACATCCATGTCCGTCAGCTCCATGACCGACATGACCCAATCCGCGGGATCGAACAGCATGTATGTAGACAAAGCCAGAGCCAAGAAAATGGTAGTGATGAACGGCAGGTTGCGGGACATGGGCTCGCGGTACGGACGCCCGACGCTGAGCACGACCGCAGAAAGGATGTACTGAAAGCAGGACACCAGGAACAGAGCCGTATTCTGGGAGTTGAGGGAATTGGAGTGCTCTGGGTCGAGCACGGGGGGCTGGTACCAAGGCTGTTTTTGCACAAAGTGGAACGCGAGGTACTGTGTGAAGATGCACAGGACCATTTGTCCGAGCAGCGGGGTGAGGACTTTGCGGCTCACGAGGTTCGCGGTGGGACGTTTGCGGGATAGAATCGGGTAGGCGGCGGACCAGCCCATGAAAATGGCGATGGGCAGGATCAGCGCGAGGTCGATGAAGAGGAACTGGAAGTCGCCGAGGTTGGAAGCGGACGCGTACAGGAACGAGACAGAGCAGAACTGAATCGCCGAGTACAGGGACATGTACTTGAAGCAGCTAAAGCTCGTGACGAGCGCCGCTCTGCCCTCTTTGATGACCTGCGGGACGCAGGAGATGTCGAATAGCCGAGACGTGAACGGGGCGGCGACACTGGCTTCTGCCTCAGATAGCGAGATGCCGACGTCAGCGGCTTTGAGCGCGCCGCAGTCGTTTGCGCCGTCGCCGCAGAAGCCTACGCAGTAGTCGATCGACTGCAATTTCTCGACGAGTTCGTGTTTTTCGTCGGGCGACATGCGCGCGAAAACCTGCCCTGCTACCAGCATCTCGCGCAGCACGGATTCGGACGCGAAGTCGATGATCCAGCGGAACACGTCGCCGGAGACGGCAAGAGAGTAGTTGCGGAGATTTGAGACGTCGTAGGGGAGCGATACATCTGCTTCGGGCGGCGGCGGGAGCGGTTTGAGGGTGTGCTCGTCGAGCTTGAAGACGGGGTCGTCGACGGACTCCCAGCTCAATTTGGATAGCGGGTTGCGGCTGTCGCCCTCTGCAAAGTGCGGAACGAAGCAGTGCGCGGTCTTGTTGATGAGGCCGCACTCACGCGCCACGCTAATAGCAGTCAAGATGTTGTCGCCGGTGCACATGACTTTGCGGATGTTTGCGCGTTCCAGCTCCTCGATGACGGGTGCCGTGCTGTCCTTGAGCTTGTTCTCGAAGACGATGAAGCCGACGAACTCGAGGTTGCTCTCCGCTTCCTCACGCTTCATCTTCTGCACCTTGAGCCAGTTGAGTTTGGGAATGGACTTTGTCGCGCATGCAATGACGCGGAAACCGCGGTGTGTGTAGAAAGCCAGCAGCTCTTCGTAATCGGTGGGAAAGCTTTCCGGGTTACAAATCTCCTTCATGACTTCCGGTGCGCCCTTGACGTAAATATCGCCGCTCTTGGAACCAAAACGGCGAACGATAACGCTTGCTCGGCGCAGCTGGGAGACGAACTCGAACTGCCTCAGCACACCCAGCTCTACAGGTTTGCGGTTGTCGTCTTCGGCATCGTCGAGATCGTATTCACGTCCAGGAGGCGGGCGGGCGACAGACGGTGAGAGCTTCTGTTCCGGATCGTCGTCGTTGTTTCCCGATCCCTCGCCCTCTTCGTAACTCCAGCCAGTGAAGTCGAACATCTTGACATCCAGCGGGTCGCCAACAAGCTCGTCGTCGATCTTGCGCAGCGAGTGGCAGGTAGCCATGGTGTACAGGATGGTCTTGTGAGCGATGTACTGAACCGTCGGATCGCGGTCGTGGTGCGATGCAGGAAGAATGTCGTAGGGATCGGCCAGGATCTCGCTGAACCTGTTCCTCGGCCGTTCGACGACACGGACACCCAGCACGTCCAGGCCTTCCTCGGTGAGGGTGCCGGTCTTGTCGAAGCAAATAACGTCGAGCTTGCCGCCGACGTTCACGCGCTGTGGGCTGATACAGAAGATTTGCTTCTGCTTGAGGCGGGACAAGGCGAACGAGGTGCCGATGGTAAGTGTTGCGGGCAACGCAGGCGGGACGACGATGGTGATCAGGTCGAGAGCGCGGACGACGATCAGGTGCCACGCAAGACCAAGGTGGACAAAGTTGATGAACGACGCCACGAATCCAACCATGGCGATGATGGCCATGACGGAGATGTAGCGGAACGAGTCGCGGTAGAACTTGAAGCCGGACGGCTTGGGGAAGAGCATGGAGCGGACCAGGGCACCCTTGGTCGTGTTGAAGCCAGTGCGGACGACCATGGCCAGGGCCGCAGCTTCGTCGTCAACGTGGTCCTCGTGTGGGCGGCGGGCGCGGATGATCTTTGTGCCTGAGAAGAGCATGTGTCGAGCGACCTCTGGGTGCACAGCGGAGGCGCTCAGGTCGAGCAGGTCGAGCGAGTGGTTGGTGACGGGGATCTTGGAGACGGGAATGGACTCGCCAGTCAGCATGCTCTCGTTCACGATGCAGTCACCAGAAAGCAGCAGACTGTCGCAGGGGAACTGGGTCAGGGCCGGGTCGGTGACTTCGTAGACATCGCCGGGCACCAGCTCGCTGGAGTCGACGTGGGTCCAGAAGCCGTTGCGCAGGACGCGGATCTCGCACTCGAACCTGGAGACCTCGCGCAGGCGCTTCATGGTGGCCTTGGTCTCGACCAGCGTGGTGGCGATGCTGATGACGGAGATGAGGAAGATGGCAGCGGCGTAGTAGTAGTACTCGTCGACGGACCACAGGAACAGACTGGCGATCTGGAAGACGTAGAAGGGGTGGAAGACCTCGTCGACGAGCAGCTGGGCGAGCGACTTCTCGGCGATGTCGATCTGGTTCTTGCCGAAGACGAGCTCGCGGTAGGCGCGCTCCTCGGTGTCGAGGCCCTCGCGCAGGGCGGCGACGTCGGTCCAGGCGGGGTCCTTCCAGGTGTTGGCGAGGACGAACTTGTCCTTGATGGGGTGGTAGACGAAGCGGATGTAGCGGTAGTCGAGGCAGCGCAGCTCCTTGATCAGCGGGTCGTCGTCCTCGTCCCAGTCGCCGCGGCGCGTCTTCTCGGCGTCGCCAAAGACGGTCGTCAGCGAGCGGCCGTACGCCTGCCGGGCGACGTCCTGCACGGCGAACTCGCCCCACTGGTTCTCGATGACGACCCAGTCGGCGTCCTTGAGCGGGGCGGCGCGGCCCGTCAGCGCGACCTGCCAGCGCGGCATCCAGCGCAGGACCAGCCAGGCGAGCCCGAGCGTGGCGGCGCACAGCAGCGCGTAGACGGCGAAGCCGACGGTCGAGGTGCGGAAGCCGGCGACGACAATGGTCAGGTCCTCGGTCAGGATGTAGATTTTCTGGTTGGAGCGGCGGCCGCGCCAGCTGCCCGAGCCCGCGCTGCTGGCCGACGAGTGGCGGCGCAGCAGCGGGCGGACGACGCTGCGCCGGCTCCTGCTGCCGCTGCTCTTGCGCCGCGACGGGCTGGGGCTGGGGCTGAGGCTGAGGCTGGCGCTCGCACTGTCGCGCACTCGCAGGCCGGCCTCCATGTCCTCGAGCTCCTCGGCCGTGTAGCCGTCGTACTCGATGTCGTCGCCATCCACCGCGATGGCCTCCTCCGACTCGTCTCCCTGGTCGCTGTCCTGCTCCTCGTCGTAGTACGCGAAGCTCGTCAAGCTCGCGCTGCTGTCGGCGCGCTCCCGCCTGCGGTGCGAGAAGGCCGACACGCTCGTCGGCACGCTCTCGCTCATGCCCGGGCCGGCGAAGATCTGGATTCTGGCGTCAGTTGTGCCAGAGCGGGTGCGGGGCGGAAACAAGGGGGCCAGCTCTACCTCGTCGTGCGCCATGTCGACGTCTTCCATGAAGCTGGGCGCGCTGCACGATTAGCCCGGCTCAGCGTCTGCGTCTGCGTCGGTGGGGGGGTCCTGGCTCACTCGCTCATGTTCGACTCGCGCCGGTACATGCCCATGCCCATGCTCCTGCGCCGCCGCTCGGGGCTGCCGTTTGCTGCCATGCTGTCACGCGCAGTCGGTGGTGCTGGCGCGCATCGCCGTGGAGAAAACCTGGGACCACATCCGACGTTGGCGCACAGATAGCAATGACATATGCAGTGAGCCGTGCAGGGGTCCACGACGCTAGCCGAGGCTTGATTCAGCAATCTGATCCGTGGAGACCGAACATCTGGAGATAGTCGACACACCGAACAACAACAAACATGCATGCGCTTAGACTCAACAATGAACATGCATGCGCTAGACTGGACAATGAACATGCCGTCTAAACTCTCCCCCAATACACGCTACGCTATTGCATTGGCCCGGTAGACAAAACAATCACGACCCCATCTTCGCCTTGACAAACGCAACGCTATCCAGCAACCCCTCCTCGACGCTCTGAATCGCGCCCACCGGATTCCCAATGAACCCATGCGGCGCGCCGTTGTAGATCTTGACCACAGCCTCGTTCCCCCACATCATCCACTTGGCGCCCATGAACACCGTGTCGTCGAGCAGCGGGTCCTCGCTGCCGCACGTGAACAGCGCAGGCGGGAGCTTGAGGCCGCGAATATCTTTGAAGAACGGCGATATCGACGCGTCGCGCCGCTGCTCCATGGTCGTGTTGGGCAGCAGCGCCGCGATGTAGGCTGCCATGACGTCGTGGTCGATGACGAGGTGCTTCTCGTGGTGCGCGACGTGCGGCAGGAAGCCCGACAGGTCATAGCAGCCAAAGTGCAGCAGCAGGCCGCGGAAAGCGAACGACGGCGTCGTGTCGAGCAGGTGGAACGCGACGAGGCACGCGAGGTGGCCGCCGGCCGACTGCGGGAGTTAGCAGGATCGAAGACGGTTGGGGCACCACGTACCTCGCCGCCGGTGAACATCAGCTCGCCGCCAAACTCCGAGGGCCCGTTCTTCACGAGCCATTCTGCCGCGTCGTAGCAGTCTTCTCCGCCTGCGGGCCACGGGTGCTCAGGCGCGAGTCTGTAGCCGACCGAGAAGACCGTCAGCTCGTAGTGGTCGGCCATGTACTTGAGGTATGTGTCCTGGCTGCACGGGTCAGTTCTGTTCAGACCTTCGGAGCTGTTTATGCATACTAATGTTCGGACTGCAATACCCAGCCGCCGCCGTGGATGTGCAGGTGTATGCCCTTGCTCACGCCCGAGGCAGGTTTGAACACTCGATATGGGATCTCGCGCCCGGCTTCACGCGACGGTATTGTGCCATTGATGCCCTCGGGAAGAACCACTGGCTTGGGAAGTGGCGTCTTGCCTTCCCATCGAAGCTTGCGGTACGCTTCCGCCCCGACCTGCGACCGTCAATGTGGTTCGACTTCTGCCTCTCGCCTTGTCACACCTCATACCACCTGGGTCCATCTGCCCAGATCTTGATCAGTTTCTCGTTGAATTCCTCTGTTTGTTGGTCGGCGAGTTTGCGGTCGAACTTCGACGCGTCGATGGTGAGATCTGACTTGAGCGACATGGCGAGAACGCGTAGAATCCCAGGAATCAGCAGCAGATTGAGATCAGGAACGTAACAAGAAGAGATCAGGATGTCTAGCACGCGACGATGCCATCCCGTCACTCTACATAGCTACAGTGGGGGCGGGGTAGCAACGAGCGGTAACTTGACGTTGTCAGGGTCCGGGTTACTGGATGCGATAAAGCCGAGGATCATCGCCATCGCCTGCGAGGCTGCACGATTAGTGGGCCTGAGATAAGCTGTACCTGAAAAATGTAACCTTGCACATGTCGTGAGTGACTCTGGTCCACCAACTCGGCGCCAGTTTCTAGGGGACACAATTTCAAACAGCCACGACAGACGAATTGGATTAGGCTAATTAGAGAGAAATAGGTGTATTAGGCATTAGCTCCAGCGACTTCACCGTATGTGTTTCGACTGCATCCTGGACGTCGGTATTGATGAGTGTCCGTTTGCTTGCCCTTTGACTCGTTTTCGAGACTGACGGTCTCCGTCCTTGACAAAGTATGACTTGATCTTGACAGCTGCTGCCAGGGCAGTGCGCAGAGGGAACAATGCAAGGTCCCACATCGTCTGAAGAACACTGTTGACGGAGTTGATGGACCAGCTGATGATGCTAGCGATGAGCCCTGGATGATGACCAGTCCGTGCCGCCGCTGCTGCCAACGACAGGGAATCCTGCAAGCGTAGGTCGACTTCCTTGAACCGCGCTTCGATCTGCATCGTTTGCGCGACCGACTTCTTCTCGTACTTGCGGATGGCGCGTACGATGGCGTCGAGTTGTGTCTGCATGCTGTCCCGCACCTCTGCTGCGATGCGTGCCGACTCCAGGTCGTTGTTCGCCGGATGTCCGTCAAGTCTCCCTTCAAGTAGTGCCAGGCGCTGCGCTATGGCCTCGGCGTCGCCTGCGTTCATCAAGCCTCGAGGGTCGCTCTTGACGATGCGCTGGAGGTGGAACATGCGCTCTTGCTGCATCTTCATGAGACGCATGATGGGCCGGATCTCTGCAACCATAATGAAAACAGTAAGGTTCAAGTCGGACACCAGGACCTCTGCGTGGCTGAGCTGCGCCCGGATGATGTGCAGGAAGTATGCGCCGGCCAGCGGCGCAAAGACACACGCAGCAAACGCCATGCGCTCTTGCGTCTTCAATGCCTGACTAGCTTGCAGCTGTGCCGCCGTGGCAGTCGCTGCGCCCAGATTTCCCTTCGCTTTGGTGTCTATCGGAGTCGGATCTGCATTGTCGTCAGGGTCGATGATGCCGTCTTCGTCGTCCTCCTCGTGAATGATGTCATCGAAAAGGGCTTCTTCAGGCTCGATGTACCGCCGTTGCTGCGCTGAGTAGTACCATGTCCTAGTCGCCTGTCAGCCATGTGGTGCGCAGCTCGCAGATCAAGACTGACCATGGCCATGTGCAACACCAATGCAGAAGCCACGCCGCCAGGGCAAGAGTAAACAGATCAGTGAGGAATGCGGCGCCGTTCTGGTAGAGAAGGCCGGCGACTGCAGGGAACACGGCGAAAATGACAGGGCTGGAGAGCCAATGGTGGGCGTCCTCCAACGTGCCGGCATTATCGAACGCGTCCGGGGTTTTGAGGAGGTTGTCGGTCGAGGATCGAGTCGAGTGTCGTGTGTCCGACAGATCTGACAGCACAGAGCTGCGGCGGCGCAACGGGCGGGTGGGAGAAGACTGCGCGCCTTCAGCGAACGTTGCTGCGCGGTTCAACATCCTCTGGCGGAGCTGCGACGGAATTTGGGGTTCTGCGGCGTTGCCGTCGGTGTGCGCGCCCTCCATCGTGCTGCAGACGCGCGACGGCAAATTGTGGGAGCCTAATGCGCCTTGACATCAACCTTCCAGCGTATGTGGCCGTTGACAGCGATGTGGAGGTCGGAGGTCGTCGGCGCGGCCATCGGCGACGCCTATGTCGTTGTGATGTCTACATTTCGTAGCGTACGGCGTCGCGTGCCGTTGCGTGTACATCGGAAGCCAGAGCGCTTGTGTTACGTCACGCGCTTGCTGCTTCGGGGCAATTGTATAGGCTGTCCCTCTTCCGATCATCTTCATTCCCCAAGTCAATTTTGCCATTATCCTGGCTGTGAACCACACACTCTTCTGTTCGTTACCCTTGTAGTACCTCGGGATTTCTTGCATGGGCCTCTTAGCGCACGGTGAGCGTGATTGACTTCCACCATCCAACCGGCCGCGCTCCAGTGTGCGGCGCGAAGCGCAGCTCAACGTCCTCCATCACATAAACCTGTGACTTACGTCTTTGTGTCCGATGCTTTGACTCATCCACTAACCGCATGTTTGCCCACACCGCATTGACAACGTGCATAGCGAGGCAGACTCCCGCACCGACTGACAGCACAACCTGACTGCAGCTATTTCAATACCAGGTGTCCGTTCCTCTGGATCAGTGGAAGTCGTGTCTGACATTCCCGTCCGATGTTGGTGAGCGCATCGACAAAGTTGTATTCAAGTCCTATTGAGGGCCTATTCCGGCGAGCCCACGCTAGGACACCTCATCCCCAACACCAGACCAGAATACACGACAACCATGGCGCTGGGTAAGACTCCGGCCCTGCTGTGGAACATCTCCCATACAATACTGCCATCAATGCTCATCTTGTCAGGGAGCATGCTCGATCCGACGTGACGAACTTACTTTCACCTACCCGAACTGCGCAACGAACGGCTGCTGCTATTGACTTGTATTGACAACTAAGACAGTGATTCAGTCAGGACAGGATCAATCATGAAGCAAAGTTGCGACTGCAGGTGCGCCTGTTAACGATACTCCTCTCTCTGTCCATCAACCACTTTGCTGAATTGTCCGAATCATCTACTCAATTCTCGATCCAGCTTTCTCGTCGAACAAAGCGCGCTCAAGCCTCGGTCAACCCAAGCTTCTGGATTCCAGACATCATCGGCCCCTTCGTCAGCAGTCGAAGGTTCACGGCAGCTTACGCCACCATCCCCGCTGCCAGTGTAGCCATCAACAACTTCATAACATCCAGACCCCCGTTCACTGCCTTGTCTCCAGCAAAGGACATGCCGGTCGAAATTCCAGAGTATCTAGGGGAGTACAATGACTCGGGAGACATCTATCCCATCGCCATCCTCTTCTCGACGCTCGCCTGGGGCTCCTGGTTGCTCTGCATAGCACCGCTCATCTGGCACATCTCCCAGCGGAATGTCGCAGCTGGCTCGCTCGTCCTGTGGACCATTCTCTGCAACATCTCCCTCGGCATCAATCCGCTCATCTGGGGCCACGACAACATCGCTCAGTGGTGGGACGGCGTGATCTGGTGTGATATCAATGTTCGCATCCAGATCGGGGCTCAGGTTGCCTTGGGAGCATCCGTCGCCATGATACTTCGGAGACTCGCCAAAGTCATGGACACGCGCAATATCACCATCTCACTCAGCAGGAGCAGCAAACTGAGAGGTCAACTTATTGAGGCCGGCTGGTGCTGGGGCTATCCCCTAGTCATCATTCTGCTGTACATCCCTGTTCAATCCGCTCGCTACAACATCTGGGGTATTGAGGGCTGCATTTCCGCCTACCGACCGAATATGCGCAGTTTGTTCTTGACTGTCATCTGGATACCTGTCACCATGACGGCAGTGTCCTACTACGCAGGTAAGCTCTCAATGTGCATTCAGATTTGATTTGTACTAACCAGCTCCAGTCTTGCTTCTTGTCCGCCTCTACCGCTACCGACGCGAGTTCTCCCGTCTCGTGACCGCTCGCAACACTACCCGATCACGCTTCCTCCGCCTCTTCCTGATGTGCATGGTTTTCCTTGTCGTCGTGGTACCTTACTCGATGTATCCATTCTGGTATTACTGCAACGAGATGGTCTTGAGGGGCGGTGACTATCAGTACAGCCCAGGCATGATCTTCACATTCCCCTCCGGAGGCGAGATTCACATCGACAAGTGGGGTCAGATCGCCATGGGCTATGTCACCTTCCTGCTCTTCGGCACCGGCACAGATGCACACAACACGTACAAGAAGATGCTACTTGCTATCGGCATGGGCAAGATCTTCCCAAGCCTATACCTCATGCGTGAGAGCGGCTCCAGCACGCCGGCCAGCTTCATTTCGGCGCGTACCTGGACGTCGTCATGTGTCAGCAAGGCGAAGACCTTCTTCTCCAGCGGTGGCTCGCGATTCAGCTCATTCGGCGGCAGTACCTTCGTCAGCACACGCAACGACTCCGTCGCAATGAGCAACATGGACGCAACCCTCCGCTCCGTCTCAAGCACGACACCCGTCCTGCCCAAACGCGAATCGACTGCCACCAAACCCTCTCTGCTCAAGCGCCTTTTCTCCCGCAGCGCGCGCCACACAACTATCCTCCCTCTCTTCTCGCCGCGGTCGACAGGGTCTGCACCCGCCAACAAGAAGACAGCAGCCGAGACGGTGACCGACGGCTTCTCAGCGCGCGCATGGGCGTCCGAGGCACCACACAGCCGCCCTAACAGCGAGCCCATTGGCGTCGTTGTGTTCCGCGAGGTAATGCTTGACGAGGAAGTGTGCCATAGCACTGGGCGGAAGAGTGCGGATGAGAGGATGCTGAGACCTTGAGTTGGGTTGGCGAGCTGGATGTAAAAGGTTTTCTTTTGTACGGGGTTCGGGAAGGTTGTGTGACACTTCAGTTGAAGTTCATAACGATCGCCGGCGTGCGACGGGATTCAATTGCTTCTCTTCTTGGGCAGTATCGATAGTCACAAACGTTTTTCGGTCCACAGACTATCCACTCAACTTTGTTGTCACATTTTGGGTAGTACCGAAGCAATCGCATATTGCATAAGTCAGCACAAACTCGAGTTCGGCTAATTCGTGGGACCAACCCGATTCCTTGCATACTTACCTCTAGATTCGACATCTGGGCGCGCGAGTCTGGCTCAGCACCTTTCCCTGCTTTTCCAGCATCCGCTTGACTGCTCAATCGTACTTCATCTAAGCATGATCCAGGCCTCAAGGAGTTCCCAAGCTCCCGATAATCATGACAAAGCCCTAGTCTCTGATACTTCAGCCCTTTGTTAAGCGACGAAGGTGTGAGAGCAGGACCCATGGCCGAGACACACAGCCAAGTGCGCCTGCCTGTGGCAGAGACGCAGGCGTACTTGGCTGAAGCTTACCCGCAAGACTGCGCGGTCCGAATCAGTGCACTGACATTGGCTGTTGTCATCATGCGCAACGGCCTCAAGCTTGCAGTGATGGTTCCCACGCTTGCAAGTCGACATAAATCTCTCGCAAACGTGGGGGATGTCATTGCTTCCTTCCTCGACCAACCCGCGCTGACTGAGGCCTGCCTCCTGGGTCCAATATCAGCTCGAGATGTGCGCTGCAGGAAACAGAATCCACGCGAGAACCCCAAAGAAATGGACGAAGTTAAAGTGAGCACAAGCACTCACACATTCAGCCACACGGGTCGCCCTCACGATCTTCTGTTAGTATCTTATATTCGTGGAGCTATTCGGACACGCTGGATCGTTACCCTGTTCATGTGGGTGATCGTTTGAATTGAAGGCCTAGCACTATTCATCGCTGGTAGCAAATACCATTGATCGGCCATTGCTCCCTGCAGTACGTGCAAGCAGCTGGGATGACCAAGTATAGGCGGATCAGAAGTGACGCGGAACGAGATTGGTAGGGACACAGACTACCAGCACAAGGCCGGGATCTACTAAAACTTCGTAACTCTCGCCAAGGTACGGACCGAGAAAGCCTGCCCGACATCCAAGTACGGTCCGCTCAGTCTCGGGCAATACGGCCTCTCTCCATCGTGACCAACAGGCCACCCATCGACGCTACTTCTACCATTCGCGGCAATTCAGGTCCAGACGACCGGATCCTAGTGGTTTGTACTTCAGACGATCCCATGTAATTAGCTGCTTCTCACCAGATCCTCTTCATCCTTGTTTTCGTGCAGGTATGGGCCGGTGCTCCTGGCTCCCTGGCGAACTCCAAAGCCAGCCAGGATTGCAACGTCAGTCGGGTAGCCGAGAACCTCTCCACCACCATGTACCTCTTTGAAATTGGGTCGGATTGTCTGTTCGTGGGCCCTCTCTCTGAGACCTTGGACGCAATCCAGTCTACTTGACGTCTAGCTTCGTCTACCTGTTTTTTGTTGTAGGTACGGCACTGAGCAGAACGTTTGCGAGCGAGGTTGTCAGTAGGCTTTTCGTAAGACTAGCTGGCAGTGCGACATTGGAGTCAATGGCGCAGGCATAGGAATCATGGTCAGATCAGTGAAGAGGGTATTATGGTAACCATTTATAGCATGAGTCAATGATATATTCGGAGATGACGATATAGCTGAAGGTGATTCGCAAGTTACAGCGACCAGTTGGACTGTGTTGTTCATGCGATTGTCGAAGGCGGTAATCTAACCCGACTCATCATAGATGATGGTCAGGTTGTTACTCTTGACGTGCCTCGAGTAATCTGTGCCGTAGCTACGCTCGCTGAATGTTTGATCCATGTCACCGAAGGAGTAACTGTCGTTCGGTTTATTCGAGTATGATGCATGGCCGATCTGCCTGGTGTCTAGAGCCATCGGTCCACTCACTAGGGTGTATGTCGACAGATCCGGCCGGCCTGAGGATGACATCTGTAAACCCCGATCGAGAGAGGCCTCGATAGTCGTGTTGGACCCGGAAAAGCTGTAGGTCGTGTTGACTGTTATCGGGTAGGTGTAGCTGAGTGTATTGCTGAAGCTCGGTGCGCTCTTGAGAACGCCGGCCGAGGTACCGGCAGTCTTCTGGGTGTTTTCCTGGAACAGTCCCTGTTCGCCCAGATAGCCGGTATTGGTGTAGTCGAGGCTTTGCGCCCAACTGCCAAAAGATGATTTGACTGTATGGCTGCGTTGAGCCGTCACACTGTAGGAAAGCGTTTGATTCGTGCCATTGCTGGCTGTGAAAGAAGAAGTCGTGTGAACCAGAGGTGAGCTCGATATGACAGGAGCTTCGTGCGTTCCGGTGTATGGCTCGGAGTCATAGAACAAGAACAACTTACCCGAAACCAACCAGTAACTATTGATGCTATCTTCAGAGAGAGTGGCCGGTCCGTTGCCCCCATTGTCGTCAACGCCGACCACCTTGATGGCAAAAGAGTGGGGCTTTCCATCCAGAAGATAGGGCAAAAACGGAGTGATGTCAATCTCGTAATCACGAAGATCATACGCATCGATCCCGACGATGGGCCGCCAGAAGCCCGGCGCAACGCCTCCAGTGAAGATGATTGGAAAGGGCCACGCCACTCCAGCCATGAGCCCGTCAACGAAGAGCTGCACCTCGCGGAAAGGGCCGTAACCAATAAGGCTTCCAACGGTCGCATCAAAAGTGTCAACGTCGGATTGGAGAGCGTTTGTATACCAGAACTCCTCATTACTCTGGCCCGTGGCAGCGATGGAGACTGTTGCATGGGTGACGTTCAAGGGAATCACCTGGTCGACAGTCGCGTTGTCTCCAGGAAGCGTAAATATGCTCGGCTGTCCTTTCGAACCCAGCTCCGGCGAGATCGGTAAAATCAGATCAGCGTGCGCAGGGGCAGCGGAGCCGTGCGAGAACGTTGCAACAAGCGTTGTGTTGAAAGCTCCGGTATACGTCGAATCGTAGACATTGTTCAGGCTGAATATGATGTCTTGCGGCGACTTCCAGAGACTGAGGTACATGCTAAGATCTTTTCGGTACCTGAAAATAATGCCCGAAGTCGTCGGTTCGGCTGTCGAGGTACGCCAGACTTCGATGTCACCCAGATACATTTCTGCAAGCCTATCGAATTGACGACCGGCAACCGTGACGGTCCATTCGATGATGACGCTGTTGAACTCGCACTCGGGTGGCGCATAATTTCCAACGTAGGGCACGCCATATGAGCTGGCGAACGTGTGTTCCATCAGAGTCTGCTGAACATGACATTTTGTTGACTCAGGAATCGCCACTGGTTTGTAAAGCTGAATGACATCCAAAGGACCTGCAGATGTCGATGCAGTGCGGTCCGTGACTACCAGTTCAAGCGGCTTTCTCGGGCGCGAGTGACGCGCGCTTGCTGCTTGCAATAGCAGAGCGAACGTCGAGAACAATGGTGACCGCATTATGACCTCGACCCAATGAACAAGTTAAGGAGGATTCGACTCAACTGAGTTCGAGTGTGTTGCGATATAAACTGTTGCGACATACCCTCAGCCTTCAATGCTTGACTGCGCGTCAAGCTTGATCAACATAAGGATTATTGCACGATCGCCAATGAGGAAGGCGACAACCCGAAAAAAGATAAGTACACTAGACCCCGGAGATAAACGCAAATCCCGAAGACGTCGGTAGCGTGCGATGCGTGCAACTCAGAACGGTCACTCGCGTTTCGTGATTTTGATCGAGGAGATGCGGCGTCGATGAGACATTGTGAGCGCGGTATTGGGAAACAGAAGTTCAAGAGCTGGCAACGCAATGAAACGCCTCGGTACGCATCGGCAGAGGTGGGTTGCTTCGTCAAGCGCGGCGCTAGCCCTGGATGATCGACCGTGACGGCGCGTAGGCAACTGTTATCTCTCCAGCCATCAGCGCACGTGCCTGGCGTCTCCCACGCGCCAACCTTATTACAGAAGGTACCTTCTCTGGCATGGCGAATCAGAGATGAAGTGCATACATACCTGCCGCTGGGAGCTAAGCTGCCGACATGACTGCGTACAGGCGAAAAAACGACCGCGACAAAAGCACCGCGACGATCCACGGAGTACAACCTCTTTGAGACAACCATGAGACTATATAAGATGGAAGGATTCCAGCCAAGAAGCTCAAGCATTGACAAGAAAGCTAAGCTTTGCTCCACATCAGCCTGGAACTTCTCAGAATTCTGCCATGTCTTTCCTGGTCGCTCTCGGCTCTCTTGTCGGTTCGGCAGTCGCTGCCGCATCTGTATGCCCGGCATCTGCACCACTCAGCTGCCAGAACACCGGCACCGCACAGAACACCTGCTGTACAGAAGCACAAGGGCAAGTCTTGCAGGTTCAGTTCTGGGACTCTAGCCCTGCTACTGGTCCCGCCAACTCCTGGACTATTCATGGCTTGTGGTACGGACCTCCGGTCGTGGACGACGCCAGAATGCCATGCTGATCACACCTTAGGCCTGACAATTGTGACGGCACGTACAAGTCATCATGCGACAGCTCAAGAGCATACACCGATATCAGCTGCATCCTGCAAGACAAGGGTGCTACCGACATACTCAACTATATGGAGATCTATTGGAAGGACTATCAGGGCAACGACGAGTCATTCTGGTAAGCTCCTACTGCTCCTCATCATGTTTCATCATCTTTCAATGTTGACGTCGTTGAAAGGGAACACGAGTGGAGCAAACACGGCACCTGTTACTCGACACTGAACCCCAGCTGCTATACCAACTATCAGGCAGAAGATGAGCTTGTGGATTTCCTGAACACCACCATCACGTTGTTCAAAGATTTACCCACGTATCAGGTATGTATTACGCAAGCGGACATTTCTACCGCCAGCTAATCCTCGTAGTGGCTTGCGAATGCCGGCATTACCCCTAGCTCCAGTAAGACCTACACCAATACGGCCATCACAAGCGCTCTAAAGGCAAAATTCGGTGCCTCGCCGATTTTGACTTGTACGAGCGGCGAATTAAACCAGATTCAGTATGCATTCAATGTCCGTGGCAGTGTTGCCAATGGTAATTTCGTTCCTGTGAACCCCACTGGAACATCTGGCAATTGCCCGAAGACGGGTATCAAGTATCTTCCTAAAGACCTCTCTACCACACCTCAAGCTGATGAGGGTAACTGCGGCTGAGTCGTGTATTGATGTATCACATTTTACTTGTACATAATCGTCAATCCCTGTGGAGTCAGTTTACATTGCGATATTCTCAATGACATGCTGAAAGTGCAGAATGAGATGCCTTGAACGTCCAGTCGAGCAGGCGCAGGCCACAGAAGTCGTGACGTCCGTAACATAAGGCGTCCAACACCAGCCAGGCACCCGCCTAAAGCCGCCTAAAATGAGCCTAAAGCGGCAGAGGACTGCAAGTACCAATACGGAACACACACCGTAAATATCGCCAGCTTCGCACAATAATGTCCTATACTACTTGAGATATCTCCCATCATGGCCCAATTTCGGACAACAAGAGTCGTGTCTCATATATCAACTGCCACCCCACTGTTCTGGTTTGTTCGAAGCGACGACGAGCAAAGAGCAAACTTGGAAGCAGCGCTCGACAAGGTCGTCGACCGAATCATTACGGAGACTTCTGAAATAAAGAGGAAGACGATTGTCAGTGTGCCCTGGCTGCGGAACTACACTGCATCCGCAGCGGACGTCTTCGCCACAGCTCGCGGGTTCGAAATGGGTGAGGGTCACGTCCTTGGCATTGATGCGCAAAGCGTCGAGGATGGAACTCTATTTGTGTTGCATTGTGTCAATGGAAAGAAGCCGAAAATTGGGCGTGCGAGCCATGAAGAGGCTATCGGAGCTTTTCTCAAAGAGCAAGTGTACAGATACGCGCTTCCGGAGCTCTTCAACGGTCGAGCTTAGGCTGCAATTCCTGTCCCGGAACAAAGCCTAGATACGCCAGTCAAAGATACCGATGTGTTCTATACTCTTCCATCACACATCCCGGAGATGTCAAGCTCCGAAAAGACAAAATGATGCTGTTCTTATTGATCATGTTGACAGACAAGGAGATATTCGCACTTAAAGAGGATATGGGGGATACCACCAACGAGATCACCATCTACAACTGGCCGCACAAAACTCCAGCATCACAGGCTGAGACTTACAGCATATTCCAATGTGTAAAGCCAGACGCCCCGGTCCACAAAGGGCAAACGTTCGTCATGTTCGTCGACACTGCTCATTTCTCCGGACCAGAGCGTGCACCTGTTGTGGTGGTGGTTTGCGAATCCGCGTCGGAGTGTGTCAGCGCTGGATCGCTACTCTCCAAGCTGGAGCAGACTCGGTACAGCCACATCTACCTGCGCCCTGAGTACGCACAATCTGTCAAAACTCTTTGGTCATTGATTTGGCATCCAGCCAACCACGGCTGGAACGGCGGTATTCAGGTCAACTACCCTCTATTTCATGGTAGTAAGCATCGCCACAATGATCTCACGGCTTCTGTCGCAAGTCATTGGGACGAGCCCGTTGTACGCTATTGCAATCACTTCATCGCAAAACCAGGAATCGCGATCGACGCAACCGGGCCAGCGTCTCCCGAATATGTTACTTTTATCCTCTGCCCTGTAGCAGCGGAAGAGGTTCGTACCCTTCGCGACATGTTACAGCCTCAAGACGGTGAGGGCCCTTTGCTAATTGAGCTCAACATTATTCTTCGATCAATTAAAGCTGAGCAGGAAAAAACAACCAAAGAACACCTTTCCACAGGCTCCAGCACGCGCCTTGATCCTCTTCTGACATTCTTCGGTACCCTGAAGTACCGCGCCGTTGCTGATCTTCCCGACACGTTCGTATTTCTTGACAACGAAGCCCTCGACTACCTCCTCTCAGACGCGAGCGAGAACCTCTCCGTCCCGGTTTCAACCACCTGCCACCACTATCACGGCGATAAGCTGTCTGCGGTTGATACACCAGGCTATCAATTCGCGAACATTTCAGTTGAAGAAGGGCTTGAAACCACATTGGCAAATCTCAGTGTTGGAAACACGTGGTTCTGGGAATTGGTTGGCTGTTACAGCGATAATATGGAAGTTGCTTTCTGGCTGGAGTATAGGGGTAGCATGACAAGAGAAATGCTGGACATTGCGTGGGATTGGCCGTAAGCGGCATGCAGAAAGATTGGCGATGTATTTAATTTGGCATTGTGCGATATGAAAGGATTATAGTTCCTAGAAGTGGGAGTAAAAATATTTATTGGTGATGCGCTTCCTGCCCCGCATTAAACTTATTTCCATGATAGCTGCCCGAGAATTTCGAACTCTGAACTATCGACGCCTACTCATAGCGAGCTTTGATCATGTCAGCGGCCTTCTCGGCGATAGCATACAGCGTCGACGTCAAGTGCCCGCAAATTTGAAACGGCACAACCGAAGCATCAACGACCCGGACGTTGCTTGTGCCGTAGACGGTGAGTTCAGAGTCTACCACACCGCCGAGTTCGCGTGGCATCATGGCAGCCGTAGAAATGTAATGGAAGTTGGAGCGATCTGTGAAGTCGTATTAGCTCTGAAAACTCCGGTATTAAATCCGATACTGGCGCAAACTCACATGTTGATTTCAACCACTTCTCCCAGTCGGTATCAGATGCATTGGCTGGCAGTACGTCCAGCCCAGGAGTCGTCTCGCCAGAGAGTGCCTCGGAGAAAGGTGCTGTGTTGGCGAACTTCCTTGCCATCTTTGCGGTTGCGGTCTGCTGACGAATGTCGTAGTCAAGCATGAAGTAGTTGGGGTTGATGCTGGCTGGTGCAGAGGCATTAGAAGAGTTGATGTGGATGTTACCGCGCGAGAAGGGAAGAAGGCCCCAGTATTCGATTGTGATCGGCCCTGTTGCCGCGGGCGAAACGATGATCTCGGAAATTGGAATCTTGTTCTTGAAAATGAGATCGTACTGCTTGCGGAACAGCTTCTCAGTCACGGAGCGGTCGATGATGCCACTTGCGTTGGCTGTCTTCTCGGCGTAAAGCTTGATCGAGTCTGCAATGCTTGCGTTGAAGGCGGCAAGATCGCCTCCGAACACGTCTTCAACGTTCAGGTAAGCCGCATAACCTCCAAGTCCGGTAAAATTAGTACTGTTGTTGTTGGTGTAAAACATGTCCGTAGTGGTCTGATCTTGCAGGTTCTCGCCGACGAATGGGAGGTCGACAACAACGTCGATGCCGTGCTCTTTGAGGATGCTACAGGCACGGTCAGTATCCATCCAAACAGTTTCACAACGAAAATCCTTACGATGGGTTACCAACGCCAGACTGCTCAAGAAGCAAGGGTGACCTCAGACTACCGGCGGAAAGGATGATCTCACGGTTGGCAAGAATTGTGCTCTTTGTTCCGTTGAGGCTCACAAAAACAACACCGCTTGCTGTTCGTCCAGTGTCCTGTTTTCCCGAATTTGGATGCCAGATCATCTTCTCCACGAATGATTCGAGATAAATGTCAAGATTCGGTCGTTTCGACACGGGCCAGTAGTAGGCTCGTCCAGCATCTTCTCTGACGTTTTCGGACCACTCAATGGTCTTTGGAAAGACATTCAAGCCTCGCATAGATCCTGCATTCGGCTCATTGTTGAGAGGGAGACCCAAGCCCCCGAAGGTCTGATTAATAGATGAAAAGACTTCCATGCCCATCATATTGTCAGTCCATCCAATAGCTAATGGACCGGATGTACCGTGAACATCGGCGTCGAGTGAAGCACCGCGGAGGAGCTGGGTTCCGCTTGGTTGCTGGATGTATTCGCTCTTCTTGTAGTATGGCATTAAGCTCTCCCAGCTCCAGCCTGAATTGCCGATCTGTTCCCAGGCGTCAATTTGCGCAGCTTCTGCCCGCAGGTATGTCATGCCTGTCACGCGGATCTGTCAGAAGCGTAGCTCAGCAACAGGACTGTTTGTGTGGACAAACCGTTGATATCGCTCGTTCCGCCGAGAGCCTTGCCTGCGCGTAGTACTTGAGTGGCATTCCCAGCGTACGTTTGGGGGACGCTCTGGTACTGCCAGTCGATAGCCGTTCCGAAGGCACTCATGTACTTGGACGTATCAGTAACATTTTGGTCGTAGAGTTCAACTCCGCCGGCTTCGATGACCGCAACGGATACGTTGTAATGTTCGGAAAGACGGTTGGCGACCACAAGGCCCGACGTCCCGCCGCCGACGATGATATAGTCATAGCGCTGACTGTGTGTCCATGAGTTGCCTTTTCGTTGCGCAATGGCAGATGCTGCAGGCGCCAGAAGTAGCAAAGGGAGTGCGGCATGCATGGTGAACATCTCGACAGGTGGGCGAAGCAAATGAGGCTCCGAGTTGATCGTTCAAAGGAACAGCGATGTGATGACAAGTGTAGAGGCGCATCTGCTCTGCTATAAATGACCTTCTTTTTTTTATCAATTCCCTGCCGGCCTGCAAAAGCTACCGCAAAACAAAGCCCGGTGAATAAAGTGGATTCCGCCGTCGATGCGACTCTTAGCAAGCGAGCTGTAAGCCCTGTTACTACGATCGAGTCTGCCAGTATCGGGCGACCGAACTGGAGCCCACTGTAAAGATGAACATTATCAAGCGACTTGTCAGCTCAAATGCTTTGCAATGCTTACCTGAGGTCTGAGGGTCGGCTAAACGCTTCGTCTTGGCCGATGCGCTGGGCAGTCCTTGCAACAAAATGTTCATTTGCCCCAGTTTTTGCATCAAATCTCCGACACCTGCAGAACATCACACTCCGAGCATTATCACCGTAAATTTAGAATGAATATCGCTATGGCGTTCGAAGTTTTGAAGCGACGGGTGTGGAACTGGCGATGACGGGCCGACAATCACCTCCTTTGATCGAGGTTCCTTCAAAAGCCATACATTAGATCAGTTACCATAGGTACTCGCCACCATCATGCAGACGTTTCCGAGCCTTGACATCCATCTCACCATTCAGCATCGCGATCACGGGTTTTGCACCCTCGCTAGCTGGCTTCGCGCCGTTAGCGGCCTTGTCTTGCGGGCCTAGGTTACTCTCACAGACTCCCGTACAGTGCAGAAAGACATCTCAGCCATGTTCGTAGTAGTCCACCATCCGTCAGGCAGTTCTCTTTTGATAGCTGCTTTGCTGACTCGGTACTGCGGTCCTTTGGCATCGTAGCTCGGCGTGCGCGCATCGAGACGCCTACTGAACGAGCCCACACCAGAGGTCACGTTGATAATGCGCGGCATGGATGACTTGCGCAGAAGGAGCTCAAACGTTTCGACGGTGGCGTAGACGCCCGCGGTGTTTGTGTGGAATCCGGCGTTCAGGCGATTGAACAAGGTTTTTAAAGCGTCACCGTATCCAATTGCGGCGTTGTTCACGAGAGCGTCCCGAATGGCGGAAACGTTGGCTATAGGTATAGGCCACAAAAAGCATTGATCACCGCCCATGTGTGCTTTGTGCGGTCCTAGCGGCCGCTACGATGGATGTCTCGTCAGAGACGTCTATCTGGACAAGCTCGAGGCTGCCTGGAACATTGCGAGATTTCAAGTCTTCGGCTGCAAAAGTGCTTTTCTCAACCGAGGGATTGCCGAGTAGGATGTGCTTGCTTGCGTTGCTAAGGCGTTCCGCTGCTAATGCCGCTGTTGGCTGTGCGGACCGTCATTGCTAGTAGACCTCGGAGAGTTCAGAGTAGAGCGAAACATACCACCAGTGATCATGATCATGGTCTTTTGAGCTCGGTTCATTGTTGTCAGTGAATGTGTTGGCTTACTTCTTGGTCGTGACACCATCTCGCTACAAATATATACATGTGTCGAGGAGTCTAGTAGCTACCCTCGTCAAACGGCCTCCGCGCCAATGGCAACGGACTTGTTCCTTTCACACCGCAACCCCACGTGCATGGCTGTGAACGTCCGTATAGAGATATAATGGCGTCCGATGATTATCTACAGCTTCAACACTGTGTTCCTGCTAGCTGGAGTTAGCGCCAAACTGTAGCTCTATCTTCGACAGTCCAAGGTTCAATATGACAGTGGCTTGGTCCGGGCTCTGAGCGCGTGGACATAGTTGAAGAAGCGCATTTTTCCATGCTCCCAGGTCTATTATCGTATAGGATAGTCTGTATGATCTTAGAGGGCAGTGGCCGACCACATTCGGTCCCAACTTCAATGTTCAACCCGAAGTCGAAATCAGCCTCGTCACCGTCCGTCCACGCTCGTCAACACTTGAAACCACGGATATCTCGTCTCTCCGACCTTCAGGCTGTTCTTGCGGAGCTTGACCTCGTTTTGTGATATGTTGCTGAATGAAGTGCGCCATGATCAAGCCTCGAAATCTTACCTGGCGTGCTCAACCATTCGATGGCACGATCGTACAGCGATACACAATCCTCGAATTTAATCCTCCAACTTCCAACGATGCAGTAGATATTGCAAAACCTATCGAGTGCAATGAAATATCGTCTGTGCTCGTTCATCCCACCAGCCCCTGGGTGCTGCTGAAGGCGGGATCAGTGAATCAGTCGGGCCAAATGAACAGTAGCATTAGAATTATGGGAAAGGTATATACTTGCGGTTGAGGAACAGGTGACTGAGAATGTCATGGCAAAGGTGTTACCAACGCTCCGAGTGAACTCAACGGACGTGGTACATGAGGTTGAGGTACGGAAATTATTCCGCGCTCTCTAGCGCAGCATACGGGGCGACCGATGACTTACAATGTCATGAGCGGCGGGTCTGGAGATCTTGTCATTCTTGGATCTCGTTGTAAAAGACAGTCAGGGTGATTCAGAAACCCACAGATAGTTGGCAGATGCAGTCGTGACCGCACTCGCCTGCCGCCACTGATGTTTCCGGCCTGTATGCGTGCACAGAGGTGGGAACCTCCATCAAGTATGTCGTAAGAGGGTGACATGTTTCAGTTCATACCACCGGGGGGCTGATTGCCTGGTCTTGTCATGTCCATATTAGCTGGTCCCGTGTCAAATAGGTGCAGATGGGAGTATAAGACATCCCCAAAATCAATAATTTGCTCATCTTCCGTAATTGAAGCTGAGATATGGTGCATGTTTGCCAGTAGCCGTCTTGAGGGTTAACGCTCATATAGGTGTCGAGAGCAAAGAAATCCATGTCAGCATTCGAATGGATCAGCCTCAATCTTTGCACTACCCCGGGCTATGAGATACAGCGACATCGTTGACGCAATGTCAGACCAGTAAATGGTTTCCATGGATCTGTTTCTCTAGATCGGTACCCGTGAATGGATGGGCTGCTCAACGGTAGTCATATCGTGTTGTTGGATGCAGCTCGAGGTCGCAGGTACACCAAACCTTTGATTCCTGAGAGCCGAATCCGCTCGTACGTATTGTCTAGACCCTTGCCGTGCTCCAAATACTGTAGCTTAATGTTGACACAATATCTGGCATCTCGGCCGCGTCCTATAGCGCTCAACAAGATCACTCTATTCGCCTATTCTAGCTACTTTTCTATCGGATACTGTACCAGAGCCACCTATTAACCTAGGCCGATTTACCCGGCAAGGATGTCATGGGCCTCGAAATGGCCTTCGGATCCGATGGCCGTTCATCTGACGATAAGCTTGGCAACGGTGATCGCGGCTACTCCGTAACCATCGTATGGGCCGAGATGCCAGCCAGGACTGGACTGGCTTTGCCCCTGCGCCTTGCGCGCGTCACACCGTTCAACGCACTCCCACGACCACATCTAACTAGCAATATGCACATGCAGAAACACGAAAACTCTGAAGAAGGCGGCATACGCGAGAATGGCTGCAGCATTAATCGTATCGAAGCACGCAATAACTTTGGAGGGGCACATTTGGGTCGGAGCTTGGCGGGTCGCGGAACCGACGTTTTGAAAGTTTGACCGTAATTTACTGACTCAGTCGCAGCATTCAACATCTGTTGCTGTTCTTATTGGCCAACACAGGACTGGAAAAAGAAAGAATTCCAATTCTCAACCCGAGATGCTATTTCCCACCGTTGGCGCAGCAATATCGATGGCTGACCGTCGCAGGAATTGCTCCGCGGTAATGTATTAAAAGAAGTGCCCAACTTCAGCTCGATCGCGTAAAGCGGCTCAATGCGCAAGCGTTCATCACTCAGCAGCTATCCGCGCAGCAGGTCGTGACATGCATGAACTTGATGATTGGAACTACGGACCAAGTTGTTTTGTCATACCACATAGCCATCCTGGTAGACCGAGGTCCGTTTAAGAGGATTTGAGATGTGAGTAAGACGTGCTTGGAACGCTGATAGACATGAGAATCTCTTCGCAGTGAGACAATCGGTGACGATCGTAGGCGATGGTCTTTCTTCATTGAGTTCCGCAACCGATAAGAAAAGTTGCCATATAGATGTTGAACTCGCAACGGACGCTCTATAGAAGATAACTGGTGTAAGATAAACGGGACAATCGAATTGGATCCGGGCCTCCTGTTCACAATTGATGTGTAGGTCAAGGGGAAGGTGGCTGATATTGCGGGGTTGTTGAGTCGAGGATCGGCTTTTCGATGAAGGAATTCCTAGATCCGCGGTCGTTCTCGTACTGGTTGAGCTTGACAGGGATCCATATATGCAGCCTACATTTGGACACAGATCTTAGCCCGCTTTTCTGCGATGGCTTCTCATTAGTAATTCCCACCCTATGGGATCTTTCTGCCACTTGTCGACAGACCACGCAAGATGCACCGCGCAACTTGAAGCACCAGAGTCATCAGTAATGTTGCAATCTGCTATGGGCGGCCGAAAGACGAGGGTAGCATGTGATAGATGCAGGAAGCACAGAACAAAGGTAAAGTTGGAAGAAACTGTGTAAAGAAAGAAACTAAGTCTCAGCTAGTGCAGTGGCAATCGGCCCGGCTGTGATGAATGTGGATCCAAAAATGTCGCTTGTGTGTACAGTAAAAGGATGGATTCAATGACATGGCTACAACTACGGCTCAAACGCACAACAAGCGATTTGAACGATATAAAGTCCATTTTACAGCTGCTTGTCGCTGCAGCCGATCGAACGGCAGCAGGAGCCTGGGCTGCTGAGCTGGAGAAGTATGGTTTCCAGAACTTTACGGTCGAAGCTATGAGGCTTTCGTTGCAAGTGAGTATTGCCATTACTGGAGAAACACAAGACTGAAGAACCTACAGGATCCTGTAGCTCAGTCGCCAGACAGCTTGGACGATCCATCTCTTCACCTTATCGACGGCGCACAGTCTCTTGCGGGTGACCAGAATCTGAGCCTTGCCTCTGAAGTCTTGCGAAGGGGAAGAGTCGTGAACGGCAGAGTATTTGAAACCGAAATGTCTCTGACCGATGACCGTGCCATCAATGAGCCCCAAGCAAGTGAACAGTCCTGGTATTCGCTTCGATCACCCAGTATTCGTCTTATCTGCCCCGGCGGAGAGCAAAAAATGGCGCATAATGGGTCCCCAGCAACCGCTACTACTCAGTCAAACCCCGACGCGAACTCGCAGATGAGAGAGGCATACCAGCAGGCATGCGATAAGAGTCACTGCGTGCAACTCAAAACCAGTGCTACGAGCTGCAGAACGGGATCTGCTATTCCCTCGACTCTGTGCAAATCACAAAACAAAGATTGGCTATCGAGCTCCATGTTGGATCGGACCCTATATCTGGACTGGACAACAACTGCCACGTATGGAGATCTGCTCATCCACGTGCCGAGGAAATTCTTTGGATACGCAGAGCTCCTCATACAAAATCAAAAAGTTGCCATTGATCGGGGTCTGATCTACAATGTCAACAAGCCCACTCGCACCTACATTGTAGGGTGGCTTGATTGGACAACGAAGATGGCTTGCGTATATGTGACGCTACCTCGAAGCACAAAAGAGGATGTTGAGAAAATGCATTGCATACCGATGTCCTTGGTGGAGCACAACAATCTGGTCGTAGCTGGCTTGATTCTTCTGTCTGTAGGATCATGCTGGCGTCTGCCTGAGAAGCAATCTCATCACGTTGACTTGTACGTGTTAGAAGATAGCTGTCGTGCAGTCCTAGAAGAGTAAGTAACCCTCAGCGCAGAAAGATATAGCTGACAAAGACAAAGTCTAAGTAAGATGTTACAGAGCAATACCACCCTCTAATCAAAGGCGCATTAGAGAATTACATTTAATAGAGACCTGCATTCCTCTGCAAGGCATTCCTGCCGAAGAACAATAATGTCGTTTTGAAGTCAGGTGTGCACCACACGCACACGCACACTCTCCAGCCGGTATCTTTGATTACAATTTGTCGTAGCCCACTTAGATTGTTGGCCTCGCAAACCCGTTCACTGGCAACGCTATGAGCAAAATCAAGCCAGCCTTTGTAGCCCTCCAAATTGACTATTACAGCGGCAAAAGTGGGAAAGATCTATCAGTTTATTTTACGTCATTGGGAAGCCCCTGAACACAATCGAGAATACTCACTCACTGCCGAAGATTTTTGTGATTCACTTTGTCAATAGAAAGTATGTTATCAAAACCTTCTTCTTCCGTGCCAGCAACTACTGCATCATGACACTCATAGAGATCTCTACTCCCAAACTTCCCTATGAACTTCGGCAATGCCTTTGTCCAGACTCAAGCCTTCTAGACTTTGGCTTTTGACATGAGATTGGAATCCTCTCTTGTAATCTGAAAATGCGTCAACCCCGACGCTATTTCATATCATGACTACAAAAAAGCGTCAGAAAAGTGTCCAGAAGGTACCAAAGCTAAGTCGCAGCTCCGTTCTAGCGTGTGGTATCTGTGCTTTGCAAAAGTTATAGGACCCCCCTCCCCAAGAGATAAATATCCTGCCCTAGCAAAGGCGGGATGTTAGCAAGAACACATAGGTATTAACTTACTTGTCTAAATAAGCTCCTTCTAATGCTGTATTTCTTAGAGTAATGTACGCCTGCAAGAAAGAAGAGCAAGGAAGAAAAAGATAGATATTCAGAAATAGAAGTAGTAGTGATAGTAATCTCTAAGAG
Source organism: Phoma herbarum (assembly GCA_001599375.1). Taxonomy (NCBI): domain Eukaryota; kingdom Fungi; phylum Ascomycota; class Dothideomycetes; order Pleosporales; family Didymellaceae; genus Phoma; species Phoma herbarum. The sequence goes on along the minus strand of BCGR01000012.1, from coordinate 1,222,759 downwards.
AAGCTAAATTTTTACTCCTTCTAAATAGTAGTAAAAGTCTAGTTTAGAGTCTACATGTAAGAAAAACTATGCATATACTTACTTATACGTAGGCCTCTTCTCTCTCTACCTCTGCCTCTCTAGTGGACTAATTCTTAGTGATCTAAAAATGAGGGGTCCCATAAGTTTTGCAAACGATAATACGATATCATGTCTGTCGTACCTAACGATTGGACCGGCGACACACCAATTCGAATCTTCTGCGGCAACACATTCGGAAATCTTGCCGTATGTATGACGACATCCTCGACGGATGATATCAAGTTGCACTGCATGACATTCTGGTTCAAATGGTGGTGGATACGTGAACGGTCATTTCGTTGCCGGTGCTCATGCGTCTGCACCTGGCGAGGCTGAATTCACACGCATCGATGTTGAGCCTGTAACTAGTGCCACTGGCTAACTTGTAAATACTGCTGTCATCAAATCCGGATCATCTGCCGAGCTGCCTGCATACATTACGCATCAACTGTCCTTGGGTTCACCATCCGCATAACGGCTGGCACGATTTGCTCCGCCGTCACCACCCCTTCCGTAGAAGCGGCTTATTCCACTTGTGTTGCGAATTCCACACCAATAGATTCAGCATGTTAGAGTGCTCGGGTTTCTATACTCACGTCACAAAAATCATGGTTTGGGCGGCCACTGCCCTTCAACATCTCCTCAGTTGGTATCGATCCGTTCAAGAGACGTCTTGAATATCGTCACAGTAAATGTGCATCTCGAGATAATTCCATTGCTTACACAAATTGCTCTATATTGGTGCTGGTAGAAATGTGCTGAACCACCATGAACTTGACACAACAATGTATAATGAGGCTGTACCGTGGTTCATACGTGCGGGCAGCTCTGTGAGTAGTTGTCGTGCACGTTTATGCCCTGCAGGACATTGATCAGACTGTCACTTCTGTCAAACTAGACCCATGCAGCCACTTAGAGCGTCTGCTTTGTCAGATGACGTTAATGTGCCAGGAGAGGGCTGGTTCAACACATTCTTGAAGCGATTATAAAACTTTAGGCATGATCTCATCCGCATCTTTCAGCAGCTTAGCTCCCGACAAGCACTTTCTGGCTTTTCCTTACTTCTGTAGCGTAGTTCCGCTTCTTGCCAGTCACAGAGAGCTGCGCGTGGCCCTTCGAGGAAGGTACGTATGTGACATTGTCACCTTGCTCCACGCTGAACGACTGGCAGGCAGGTTTACCGTTTAACATCCACTGCGCCGTGAGCTTGACACCAGGATCCCATCGACCAACGCTGGCGGTAATTACACGGCCGACTTCAGCTTTGCCTTCCTTGATTTTGGGGTCTGCTTGGCGCTTCAAAGCCGCTTTGCGTCCGCCATATGCAATGACATCTTCCCAGACATTGCCGCGTATGGCTGTTGCGATAGAAAACGGCGATAATGGGCTTGGGCCGTCAGGAGAATGATTCTGAATCCACTTCTCTACCAACTCGAGGTAGTCCCAGATGTTCATAGCGCGATAGTTGCCACCGTGAGGTTTCTCTGGAAGGATAGTGACATTCGCCCATCCGGTTCCACCTACAGCATCGGTCCGCTTCTGGAACTCCATCACACCCTCATTCAGGAAGTAATTATCCCATGTGCCAACGTAAATAAAGATGCGTCCAGCAAGTGCCGCTCCGAGGTTGCGAGACGAGTTGAAATTCGTCACAACGTAGTCGCTCAGATCAAACGGCTTCCAGTACTGCACAGCTTCTGGGTAGATCTCGCCAGTGACTTTATCCCAGGGCTCGAGAGGATAACCATTGTAGCCTTGGACACCAAAGACAGCGTTCCAAACATCCCACTGGTTGAAGGAGCGCGAAGCTGTGCCGAATGTGAGTTCCCAGTGATTCTCTTGTGCCACGGTGGCGAGTATCTCTTGGGTACCGTTGATAAATGTACGGATGCTAGGCACATAGCTGCCATTCGCACGCTGGTATGCGTTCGCTGCTGTGTACAGCTCGATGTCTTGATGTCGATGGAAGTCGAGGGAGTCTGGGTACGAAGAGAAGCAGACGCCAAAGAGGTCAGGTCGATAGATCAGGTTCGCGATGCTCTCCCAGCCTCCGGTACTACCGCCATCCTGAACGCGAGCGTATGGTGCCCGGATAGTATGGAAGGTATCTTCGATGTGTGGAATCAGCTCTTCGTTGATTGCGTCACCGTAAGGTCCAAGATTCGCTGTGTTGACTGCATACGAGTCATCATAGTAAGGTGCTTCGTGACGGAAGGTAACAAGGATGAATCTGGGTGCTGGTCGTGCAGCAGTAGTGTTGGTGGCAGGTATGGTGCCTGCGTTCCAGGCTGCAGTGAAATTTGGGTTGCTGCCGTAGTTGTATGCACCAAGATCTGCCGGCCAGTGCCCTTGATTGTAGATGACAGGATAGCGTGTGCTGGTGTCGTTCGCATCATATCCAGCAGGAAGAACAACGTTGGCTCCAACGTACATGTTGCGACGCCAAAACTTGCTGAGCTTCTTGCTTCGAATCTTGATGTACTTCAAATGCTCGGTGTCCTCATAGTTCCCTTGATTACAACCACCAATCTCTTTACCAGTGAAAGCTTCCACAGCTGTGATGTTGCTGAAGACCAGATCAACAGACTGCGATGCGCCAGTGATGTTGATGTCCATTATCGAGGTTGTCAGGCTGCCAAAACCGTCGACATTTAGACCTCCATCACCGCATGGGAATTGGAGACTGATCTTCGAACCGTCACTGCGAATGACTGTTTCGTATCTGATAAGGAAAGCTTGCACACTGTACATTCCCGGCTCGATGTCGCTCATGCTAATGTTGGGCCATCCAAAAACACCGCTTGCCGTGCTGTCATTGCTGCCTCCGGAAAGCGTGACGGTCTTCTTCGGACCGAATTCAAATACGTTTGTGCCGAATATTATGTTCGGGGACGAGGTAACGTCCGTATCTTCGAGAGGATCGGTTCCATTAGGCGCGAACATCAATATAATGCGGCCATCGGCGGCCGAATTGAGCAGCCCATCAGCAATCGAGAGCGTCACCTCAAGATTGGCGTCGTAGTCGCGCTCGACGCGGGCTGCGGGCAGAGCCCGCGCCCCGAGAGCAACCGCCGCGATGGAGACAGCTTTCAGAAGCATGTTAGAAGGAAAGTCGTCAGCTCAGGCAGTCCTTCACGATTGAAACAGACTTCATGGACCTTATCATTGAATTGCCGGGAGCCCAAGCTTTCTGAGATGCACAACAAGAATGCTTGACATGACGATGGAGGCTCCCACTAGTGGGATGATCTAGCCCAAACGGGAAGGTACAGAGAAATTGGCCGAGTCAGTCACAAGGAGGAAAAGATAAGACTCTACGCGTCCCGTTTGAAGTCACAAATTGCATCGATCTCGCGTGCATATCCCTTCCCAGAGCCCTGCCAGTGGCAATCTCTTCGTCAGTCTGTCGGAGGCTTTGGCTTTCCATTCGGGATCCCTGCATCGCAAGCTGATTCCAGTTCACTGTCTGCCAAAGGCTGAACGGCATCGTCGCGCCATCCAAATAGTGCGCTCTCACCATGCTGATCGCCGCTATAGCCCTGCCATCCTTTTGCTGGCAGCCCGTTGTCTGGATCCTGTGCAAATGCCAACCAGTAGTCCTGCATCTGCTGACTGACTTCGGTCTCGAAGAGTGTTGAATCACCTCTTGCAATGCCATGGGTACCGAAGACCAGAGGCAAGTCGGCTGAGTGATACGCACCCTGCCACCATCTTGGTGCAATGTTTGAGAAGTTGCCTCCGTACAGATATCTAAATGTAGTTGCGTTGCCACCGACGAACCGCTCGTGCGTGGTCAGGACGGACGGACACAGGAACACTTTCAAGGTGCCCTCGTCAGCCAGGGTCTGGTTAGGTCCAAAAGTTCGATTGTAGGGAAGGAATGGGCCCCACTCGTTTACCGTTGTGCCTATGATCGCAGGTCTGCGAATGAAGTTTCCGGACAATGCTCGAGTCGTATGATTGGCCCAGAACGTGCGGTTGTCAAAGACTGGAGTGAATGCGAGACTAGGAGTGGTCCCATTATGGAGTCGTTGTCTTAGAAAGGCGACTATGTCTACGAATGGCACCTTTTGCATGCACGTGAGCTCGGTGGTAGCATTGTGATCGTCGCAACCCAAGTTTTGTGCAACAGTTGTGAAGTTCGGGGATCCGAACTGTACCTTTGATTGAGCTGTACCGGAGCTTAAGATCAATCCCGACACGATAGGGTCGTGCGCATAGGTGAAGCTGTAACTGTCAACTGACACCGCACCCGCGGAGTGACCCCAAAGTGTGATCTTGTCGGAGTCGCCTCCAAACGCGTGGATGTTGCCCCTCACCCACTCCAACGCGAGTCTCTGGTCTAGGTAACCCAAATTGAGCTCATCAGAACGCAAGCCCTTCGCATTGGGCCACCCAAATATGTTCAACCGATAGCTGATATCTTGGTCAGCGATCCCTGTGACTGAGTGGGCAGAAAAACATACTTGATAGCGACAACAATGTGCTCTCTGCTTCTCTCAACCCACCGACTTGGATTGTGGTACGGCGTTGAGGCACCTCCAGTCTGGAAGGATCCACCGTGGATCCAGACGATCACTGGCAACTTGGCTACCTTTTCAGCGCTTGTGCTGTTATGCCATGGTGCCCAAATATTGACAGACAGACAATCCTCGGATTGATAGTCTCGATGTTCGATGTTGAATTCCGGAGCATCAGTGATCCATGTTGTAGGCTTATTGGTCTCGTACTGTGGGCATGAAGGACCAAAACGCGTGGCATCGATAACGTGGCCGCCGGCTCGACTTTTCGGTAGCGAAGGCAGCCAGCGTCGGGCGCCGATCGGCGGTTCTGCGTATGGTACTCCTAGAAATTGTACGACATTTGGCGTTGTACCATCAACTGTGCCTTGAACAAGTCCTGAAGACGTATCGACAACGACTGAGCTCAGTGCGTATGCACATGGCAGTGCAAGACATAGGAGGAGAATCATGACAAGTGCCTAGGATGTGGAGTATGTGAGTTGCGAAGACCGAATTTGTACCCGTACGTCTCGTGCTCTTGAGCAAATCACTCAAGAGCGACAGGGTACGGGATTATCTCAAGCAAGGGAATACGAGGGTCTGTGTCACCTACCATTATCGTGACGACCCTTGGCACTGATAACCTATTGTACATCGTCAAATGACCCAATGTTACGGTTGGTACCGTCTGACTGCATGAAGGACGATGTAGTATGGGTGCGCGATTTCATGAAGGATTATCAAGCGAGGTGGACTACGAAGGTGGGGTAGCAAGATTCCTCTTGAACAACGGTCGAATGAGAACATCCACTGAACAGCAGAAGCGTGCACCTTTCGTGTGAAAGTATCAAGGCTGGTAGAGCAAAAATCGTAGTTCGCATTGAAGCAAGCCTTCCGGGTCTGAAGCGCGGTGAATGTACCAGAAAGCAATATGACGTCATTGTTTGTGATGGTGTTCTACAGCAGGTAGCGGAAGTACAGGTTCTGCTTGTCGGTCATGTCTGCAAGACCATTCTCGCCATGAACCTCGGCACCAGCCTCGTGGAAATGGCCGTCCATAGAGTAGTCGATGAAATCCCTGGGAAGGCCGGCAGCTTCGCGCTGATCGCCCTTCTTCTTCTGCAACCAGGTGATGTTGACAATCTGAAGAATGACTACACCCCAGAGAATGCACCAGGTGATCATGATGCCCTTAAGGGCGTTGACCTAGGAGTTGTCAGGATGGTCACACCACAGCACATGAAGGCAGTTCTTACGTATTGAGGTGCAAACTTCGAATCGAAGATGTATGGGGTGATGATGTTGCCGATGGAGTTCCCAGCATTGAATGATGTATAGTAGATGGCCTTCTTGGTCTGTCCAGCACAGTTTGCGCCCATCCACGAGATCAGTAGAGGGTTGATGGCGTAAACGAAGGCAATGAGGTAGTAGCCAGCGAGCAGACCACCCTTGTTAGCTTTAGTTTTGGGTAAAGCGACCATCAACGCAACACCCACGATGACGATGGTGACAAGACCAAGCAGGAAGGGCGACTTGCGCTTGAAACGGTATGCCAACCAAGAAGCGAGCAGAATAGAGATGAATTGGAGAGCTCCAAAAGGCATGTTGAGGAGTACAGCCTCGTCAGGAGTGAAGCCCGCCAGATTTTGGAGAATGATGGATCCGAAGACTGAAGAGACGGACGCGCCAGCATTAACAGCGATGACCATGACTAAGAAATGTCAGCAGATTCTGGTGTTATCACGTCAGTGAACACTAACTCATATAAAGCCAGTATTTCGGCTCCGACCAAGCCTCCCAAACGTGCTTCCAATTAAATTTGTGCGAGACGATACCCTGTTGGTTGGCCTTAAGGCGATCGACGGCCTTCAGCCTGTCCTCCGGTGTAAGGAAACGCGCCTCTCCGGGACTGTCATGCGCCCACCAGTATGTACAGATACCGATGACAATAGTCAAGAGACCGAAGAAGAGGTATACCACCTGGTATCGGTAAAGGGTGTGTGAGTGGATGCGACCAAAACCATAGACGATGGGGGCGCTGATCAGCGTGCTGAGTCCGTAGCAGCTGTACCAGCACGCAACGCGGAATGGCTGCTCAGAACGTCTGTAGAAGGCGATGGTGATGATCGAGAACAGTGGGATGACAGCAGCCTCGAAAGCACCCAAGAAGAAGCGAGAAGCGAGGAGACCTGCATAGCTCCTTGAGCCGCCGAGACCACCAGCGACTGAGATTCCCCAGCAGGTGATGATGATGGGTAGGACTTGACGGTATCGTGCTTTGACAAGAATCCAGGCAGCAAGAGGTTGTACGCCAAGTTGCGCATAGTAACCGATGTTGCCAATGTTAGAGTAGTCGTTTCCCTTGAGCTTTGCGTCTTTCTTGAGGCCGTAGACAGCAGTCAAACCGATAATACCCTTGTCCGCGGATTGCAGGAAGTAGACCATACAGAGGAGAGATAGCATGTAAATGTCGGTCTTGCGCAGAATGCGCTTATTGTCGGCCTCGCTGCAGAGGTGAGCGTCGCTCAGTCCAGGGTCCTTACCCTCCTCGAAAGCAACCGCAAGGCCAGCAGCATTGTCAGTGGAGCTGTCGGAAGAGTGCTCGACGTGAGCCGTGGTCATTTTCTCCTCCGTCGAAGCCATGTTTTCGGATGGCTCTGATTTCGAAGGAAAAGTTGCAGGAGAAAGGTGGTCTGGGGAAGATTTGGGGTGGGATGTCTGGGGTACGGCTAATAAGTGTGATTTGAACCGGTCCTACCGGCCAGATCACGCGCAGTGCGTGATCGCAGGCGCACTGGCTGCTGAGAAGTTGTTGCGGTCATTGTGGTCGGACGAAGCCACCTTGTCGGGGTTTTCAAACCCACGAATTGCAGAGTCTTGCCCCTGAATGTTTCGATGATGGGAACTTGCCTTTCGCGCGACGAATTGCTGGTGGTCCACCCGTGATGTCAGCACCACCTTCATGGAACAAGCCTAGCCCAAGACCGCCACCGGCTTAGCTTCGACCGCTAAGAGGGGAGAAGAGGTGTCAAGGCGTCTCGGCATGCTTGTGAGTGGTGCAGAAATCGGAAGCACGAGGCACTGAGCCGCGTGTGTCGCCGGTGGAGCTTCCCCAGACTTATTGACAATTGTTCCACGAATGATAGCGACACGTGTACTGCGCAGACGAAGAGGCGTTGAGATGTGTGGTGGACGAGTTGGAGTTGGAGTGGGTCGATGGGGCGAGCGCGCTGGGGAAAGCGCGGGGCCGTCTGGGGAAAGAGCAACACCGTTCCTTTCGTCCATGTCTGTTTGAATTCGAGGACTGCTGGTGAGACAAATGCCAGTGCTTATCGATTTTACGGATCTTGTAAGCCGAGAAAGAGCCGCGATTACAGTATTTTAGGAACGTCCACAATGTCGCCTCGAAAGTCGCGCTTGTTCTCGTCGGGGCAGCTGCAGCCTGGTACTTCTGATGCTGCTTTCGTATTGGCTGTCGTAGCCACAGAAGACGAAACAACCCTCTCGCTTATTGCGCGCCTCCTGTCGGAGGGTGGACGGCCCGAAAGCGAGGATGCCTGGGCGTTCTGAAGTTGCCAGGAGTCGCCGGAGATTGGCGGCACATCCGAGATTACCTCGAAAGGCCGCCCTAGGAATCGCCCTGCCTTGCAACATCATTATGGCTGGTGTCTGATCAACTCAGGAAGGACTCGATGTCTATACACAGGCCAGAGCATCTTACCGAGACGGCAATAATACGCTCGTACCCAGCCCACCATGTTCGACAACCATTCCACTTCTCGCTGCCAATGACGGGACTGCCCCGCAAGTCAAATCATGCTTTCGAGAGATTGTCAAGGGTTGAAACATATTGATACGCCGTACGTATCTTGGTGTTCTATACAAGGTTTTTTCTTTTACAACCTGCGCTCCGGCCAGGCATCAACCAGACCCTCCCAGATCGTCACATCCCCGAATTCGACCTCGTCGTCACCCTCTGCAATGAAGCGGATGTGTCTGCTGTCTTCATACCAGCTCCAGACCCAGGTACTCAGCGCAAATCGATCGTTCACATGCACTTCCACGATGCCACCATCAACTACGATCGTTAGGTCCAACGTCTCAATCTTGGTGCCATTCGCACTAGGCATATCGAACAAGCGCAATTTCCCACTCTCGGTTTCGGTCAAAACCCAGTCATTGGTCGCCGCGGCTGCTGATGAGTTCGACCGATCGACTACCAGACTCTCGTTCGAAAACTGGTAGTAGATATGCGTTGTTTCAAGATCACCAGATAGGATCTCAAGCCCTGCTCTTGTTTCGTTGGAACGGGACGAGAAAGTAATGGAAGTCGAAAGGACGTAGTGCTTGCTGCTGGGACTTCTATCGAATGTTACGCCAGATGATCGCCGGCCACCAGCTTGCTTGATAATCGCGCTGGTGTTTGATGTGAAAGCGGCCAAGGGCTCACGGGCGATCTTCTGGTTCAGCGTCGCGAGTGTTACTGTGCCATTGCCGCGCTCAGCGTCAACCCTCCAGGAACCCTTCTCTCGAGAGAGCTCATTGTCAACGACATCGAGATAGCCCACACTCAATTCTCTGGGGAGGAGAAGTGACCCAGTCCAGTTTTGCTGCGCCTTCGGTGTGTTGAGGGTACCATAAAAGTCACCCGTCAACCAGAGGTAGGTCAAGAAGCGGTCCGGTGCTCCACTCTTTTGGCTGGCTTGCGACGACGCGGGTACAGCTTTACCAGCAGCGGCATAGGCGGACTTTCCAGCATCAAGTCTTCCTGCCATGGTGGGCTCAAACTCGATGGACCCATTGACGATCGATTGTTTGCCCGCAGCCCAAAGCATTTCTCGGACGTCGGACACCTGGGGTACGATGGGATTGAAACTCCATTCAGCGCCTATAGTGGTGAAGATCTCGCCGTGAGGGTTGTAGCCATTCTTGTCCAGAGCGAAAAAATTGCCGACCTCAAAGTTGAAACCCCAGCGCCCTGCCCAACCTGCTTCAGTCCATGTCGTGTTTGCCTTCTCGTGCCACCACTCGCCGATGTACTCCCAAGTCTGGAAGTTGTCGGACTCACCACCGTAGTGCGCGTATAAGAACAAACTTGGCCCGTCGCCATGAGTACCTCCAGAAATAATTGTGTACTCGGTACCGTTGCGCTTCTTCAGTAAAGTATCGACCTGTGGGTTCTGGAACACAAATGGGTCACGGAAACCTGTAACGTTCACAGCAAACGGCGGGCTCGGAATGACCGGGCCGTGCTCCAGTTTTGTGAAGTTGCGGCCACCGTCTCTCGCAATTGCCAGTGATTGTGTCTCGCTTCCTTTAGTATAGGCGATTGTCCATTGGATAGGCAGGTAGCTGACGCTGGTATAGAGCAATGTTGGAGTGCCGTTAATTCCGCGTTCGATCACTGAACCATCAAATACCGCCACGGGATCGTTCTTGCCCCCTGCAATGATGAAATTCGCCGAGTTGTTGTTCAGGTCGGTGTAAGTGACGAAGTCGTCGGTAGTCGCCCCGGAAGCTCCTGTGCCATCATGTAGGTACCCGACGTGGAACAGACCAGTCTCAGGGTCTGTGTAATGCATACAAGGGTCACCAATCTGACCAAAGGCAGGGAGAACATGCGACCTTGGACGCCATGTTTCGAACAGGGAGAAGTTGGCCAATGTGGACAAATTTGGAGGAGTTCCTGTGTAATCGATGGGTGCATGGCGTGGGATGATGTTCGCAGTCGCCAGCTCTGCGACTAGTGCCACGAAGGCTTGTTTGTACATTCTGGGCATCGTGAAGAAGGATCTGGGCGATGCGTTCCGGCTTCGCAGATGTGCATCGTGCAGCGTTATTAAGAACGAGCAAAGTCGGCCCGAGATCAAGCCAGTGACCATGCTCCCTCTCGGTATGACGTTGTTCGGGGATTTATGGTGGGGTTTCTGGAGATCCCCACAAAGATCCCATCCCCTCAGCTTTCAGCGATCATGGGCTTGACATGGATTACCGCCTCCAGTCATCCGTCTCGTTCAAGTTGTAGTCTGCACCGGTCTCGGCTTTGCAGTTGTGTGGCCCCTTTAATGGCATTTGTGAATATTCCCAATGCCTGATGTTTCGCATTGCGGCTCAAAACGCTCGGGCATTTTGCTCCACTCCGCCAACTGGGGACCAGGACAAAGGCCCCACGAATCCAAGCCGGATTGAGCGATGCAATGCGACCGACAACTTCTGTAGAGTCTTAATGACCTGGAAATGAGGCTCAAATTTTTTTGAACCAAGCTTTGCCGTGATGGACTGTCATGATCGAGATGCCGCGATACTTGGAAGCTGGCAGAAATGGCTCTTGGCTCTCAATTCATGACATGCGAACCCTCCCGTTCCTACGATGCCGTTGTCATGGCGTAGTGTGCTTCCATCGCTCTCCGCGGAACTGCTCCCACGTCTCGCCGTGTTTCCGGCAAAGTCTACTCTCTGAAAAGATACTCGCTTGTGTCTTTTTTAATCTGACCCATCACATGTGAGTGAGTCTCGCTACTTTCCGATTTGAAATGTATGGTCAAAGAGTCACACGACACAACTCGAGGACTGGGACCAAAAGCTCCATATGGTGGAACGATATGACCTTCTTCTTCTTCCGCATGCTGTCGGTCTTCTCCTGGGCCTCCATGCGCTCTGTTGATCCTTGGTATGCGCGATCTGTTGTCACTCTGTCCTCTGAGTCCTATGCCACGGACTCAACATTCGATCCTCCAGATCCTCGTCTTAGATGTCGCGGTGTCTTGTGTTTACGTGGGCGTTTCTCGAAGCTGATGAAATGCTCGTACACGTTGCTTTTCGTCCCGGTTCCGGTGATACAGCTGTGCGTCCGCTTTGCGCAACATGGTCTTCGACAGCTTGCAACGCTGAATCCGTTCTCGAAACTTTTTGTGCTTTGAGGCTCTTGTTCTACCTTTCAACAAAGATTGTTCGACCTCACCTGTTCAATACCGCCAGTAAGGGCATTGATAAGGCTTCGATGTTGGAACGAACCTAGCAATCCAATTCAGGAAACGCTCTAGTGCCACTAGAAAGGTTGTTTTCTCAACTGGCACCCATGAGCTTTGTCGACGCTTGTCTTTGCCTTTCCCAATAGTACGATGAGAGCGACTGCTGTCTTTGGACTGCTCGAGGTGGCGATTTGTGGTATCGGCTTCGCGGGCGGACTGGAGTGAATGGAGTGGGGCGAGTTGAGTGTGAGGAAGGAGCGAGACCTCGATCTGTAAGTGCAAGCAAGGCCTGCATCGAGGGCAGAACAGCAAATTCCGTAGCCTGAGGTGAGACCCCACATCAACGCACGTGGAACACCTACTGCTGCCCGTATGATACGCAAGATCAACGGAGAGGAGCGACGCGACCCATCAGAGCTCAGCGATACACAGAAACTGGCAACACAGGAAATTTAGACAGCTCGCATCGACAGACAGGACTGCAGAACTGTGAAGAATGGCAGCAGAGACGCTGTTCAGAAGTGTCGAGCAGATCGCGCAGACCACAAACGGGGGAGGAGGACTGACGCGAGTGATGAACCCCACAATCTCAAGCCAATGTACATCACCGACGAGCATGCGGTTGAGAAGCTGGTGCATGTCGAACCCACGCATGGAAGCTCAATTGCTAAGACCAACAGGTCTCGTTGTACGGCAGAGGAGAAAGATGAAGAGACCGAGCAAATCAAAGGACTTGAGAAAGCGCATCGCACTTAGATGCTTCAAATACTGGTAGACTCAGCTCGGAAGGTGTCATTAACTTCCACCGCACGAGGTCAACGTTTGGGTCAAGTTCTCTGCTTCGATCTCGACCGGTCGATGTTCCTTCATCGACGTTTTGATCGCCTCGCATACTATGACAGCTCTCAACCCCTCAGCACCATCGCAGCTGGGTAGTTCTTCACCTCTGATGAGCTTTAAAAAGTGCTCAACCTGAGCCTCGAACGGAATCTTTGTGTCCGGGACGTGCAGCCTCGTACCCGACAATTCTTTCGTCCAACTGTTCTCGCCTGCTCGATACTCCCACCGAGTAAGGTTTGGCACACTCAAAGTTCCCTCGGAGCCAAACACTCTGTGGAAATCTTGTCCAGTGCGCGGTATGATCGGGTTCTCGCCAGTGCCACCTTCGAAACTATGTGGTGACACCACCGCATCAGACAGGAGAAAAGTCCCGACCAAACCACTTGCAAATCTGAGCGTAATAGCCGCGCCCTCCTCAGCATCAAAGCCTCTCTGTGAAATTGTCTGCTCCGCGTACACACGTGTGATCGGGCCATACCAGTAGTGGAGAAGATCAATCTCGTGAATCAAATTGATGAAGATCGGCCCAGCCGAGTCTAGACGGCGCCACTCTGTCGGCGGGTCGAAGTATGACAGAGGCTTGTAGATAGTCCACAAGCCGTTGATAGCGACCAGGCGTCCAAGAGATGGGAGATGCTGTTTGACCGCTACAGCGTAACGGTTGAAGCGGCGGTGATGACCTATGAGAAGCGCCCGTTTGCTGTCCTCGGCGCATTTGATCTGCATACCTTAGCCAACCGACCGTGTAATAACCTGGAACAGGTTCGTACCAGTTCACGCCCGCTAGCGACATTAACGCAGATTGGTTTTTCGCACAAGACATGCTTGCCGGCTTGCAACAGCTGCTTGGAGATTGTGACGTGTGTGTGGTTCGGAGTGCATACAATGGCTGCATCGAACTCGATGCTCTTGTCCTCAAGGATGGCATCCACAGACGTAAATATAGGGCACGTGTACTTCGCAGCACCTTCCGCTGCTGAGGGATGGGGATCTACAATACACGCCAACGTAGTTCCCGGCGTGTTCAGAACGGCATCCGTGTGTCGTGGCCCGATCGCTCCCTGGCCAATGATGGCAATCCGGATGTTAGACATGACGCGTGTGAGGAGGGAGGTGGAGAGACAGGCCTGTCAGAGTGACTACGGAATCCGTCATCATGCCGAGGGAAGGAGTCTTATATCGCTCGATGTGTAGATAATCAGCGAATACTACCGGATGAACTCTGCCAGAACGCTCATCCGACAAAGGTGCGACTATCGCTGGTATCTTCCTGCAGCTTTCGAGTCATTTAAGTCGACTCATTTGAGTCGCTACCGGAAGGTCAGAATAACGCACGGTCGGACCGATAACAATGCTGGGAGACTCGTGGTTACGATCCACTTTTGCAGTCTGATTGAAGAATGAGGTTGTGGGGTAGACTATGCTTGGGAGAGCGCTAGTCCGACATCTCGGAGTCCGGAGTCCGGAATTCAATTTTGCTTTCGCGCCGATCACGCGTCTATTACGCGACGCGTCAGATTAAATGCTTGGGACTGCTCAGAGAATCATTAGCTGATATCGTTTTTCCACATCCCAGATGAACTTGCTTATGACCTTACAAGTGCACCTTGACCATGCCCAGGAGACAAAGGGACCTTTTAACAAGCGCAAGCGGATGGAGCGTTGATTCCACGGCTCATTACTATGACTGAAAGACAGCATATGCTTTCCTCCTGCGAATCTGCGCTGCATGAGGCTTATAAGAAGCAGTCATTGCGCAGAAAGCCGGAAGAGCGGACATTCGGATACACGAACTCCAGTCATTAACATCGTTGACACCACTCCATACACAGCTTGCGGGCTCTCTATGGTCCTCGTAAGCTTGGCTTGCATCCTGTCAATGTTCCCGACAGGACCTGACAGCCATAAACAGATACTGTCGTGCGTCATCGGCAAAGCTGTCTTCAAGGTCTACCTATATTCGCTGGCCCGCTCCCCGGGAGCAAACCTTGCAGCAGTTTCGCAGGTTTTCCAACTCATAGAGAACGGCATGATGGAAGAAAAGCCACTCCAGCAGACCTCCGACATCCTCATCATCGCTGAGTCAGAGGCGACTGCCACCGCTCTAGCAGGTTACTTGTACGCCTTGGTGCACAGAGACGGGAGCGCGCTCTGGAATCCATCTTACGTTTTTGGAAATGAGAGGCGTACTTGTAGGATAATTCGGCAGTATGACTTCGAGTTGTTGCGCCAGGAACTGGATCGGGGAGGGACAACAAGATGTGTGTGCCTTGACAGACGCCAGCTGTGTACATGAGGTCTCACCCTCGAGAGAATGCTTGGTAGACGAACCCTTACAGCTCGATTCCACACTTGCTGTCTGAGCTCTGCCCAACTGCAAATGCTAGTCCCGCCTTTATCCGGCGCAGGAGATACATTCATGTAATGACTAGCCATTCTTGGATAGTCCTATGACTTTCTTTGTCTCGACGAGGTTTCGTCTCGAGATTGCAACTGGAATCACGTTGCTCGTATCGTGTCAGCTGGACGACACCATGGACCGTTCTTTCTCGACAATATCCCTACCAGCGTTGTACGAGGACGGTACAGCTCGAGCAAAAACTTTGAAAACACTAGCTGCAGATGGTCGTGACTGGCGGTCTTCCAACATCATGCTGGCGATGTGTTTAGAAAATGTGTCCCCTTGATCGTAGAGCCACTGTTGGATTTGAGGTATGTGCTCACTGTAGCGGATTCTTGGTCCTTCTGTGCTAG
Organism: Phoma herbarum; assembly: GCA_001599375.1. Taxonomy (NCBI): domain Eukaryota; kingdom Fungi; phylum Ascomycota; class Dothideomycetes; order Pleosporales; family Didymellaceae; genus Phoma; species Phoma herbarum. Next base: position 1,207,632 of record BCGR01000012.1, on the reverse strand, counting down.
TAAGAAGGAACTCATGAAAAACCGACACCGATGAACCGGACTCGACAGCGAACATGTCACAGAAGACACAACCCAGCGCTAAATGTCAAACGCTCGCCCGCACCGGCCGGCCATGGCGAAATCAGCTTCGGGTGCTGCATACATTTCGGTGGTCCGAGCCGGGTGGAGAGTCGATGTGGTTTGGCCCACCTGAAATTTGCCGCATGAGCCGAAGTCTGTGAAAAAAATGTGGTCGCCTTTGTGTATTATATTCGAGGGTTTGAAGTCCTGATGACGAACACCATTGGCATGCATGTACGCCAATGCAGATGCTAAGTCGGTATACCATGACTTGATCCAACTCGTGTACTGGTCCTTGACGTCTCTCTGAAGGTCGGGGTCGCTGACAACGGCCAAAAAGCTGTCCAAGTCGTTGTCCCCGACCGGCAGCATCAGCAAGCAGTATGATGCGTGTCTTATCTGCCTCCTGTCCTCGTAAGAGCCCACCAAGCTCACGTTATTTGGGTGACGCAGATTGCGCAAGGTCGCGATCTCTTCTTCGATAACAGCAGTAGTCTTCTCTGCCAGTCGCTTTTGCGCGGGCAGTTGGGCGCGTTTACGGACGAGCGTGGGGAACATCTCTGTGCGACGCACTTCCTCCACAATCCCAACAGAACCATGACCGAGGTGCTGCAGAATGGTCATGGGCTCTTCGTCTCTTGGTCCAAGAATTTGGTGACCCCGGCTCCACCAGTAAGCTTCCGGAGATATTACGCTGACGTCCGAGGAAGACATGGGCGTAGCTGAATGACTGAGCTCTTATTCCGATATCCTCAAATCCTCGAAAGAGATCTCTGGGCCAGGAGCACCGAACTTCATCCGGACTTGACCGAGGCTTGGAATAGATTGTGCCTCCTCATACATTTGGCGCGGTGTCGGCAGTGGCAGAGAGAGCGCAGTTGAAGCCACGGTCAACCGGCCATTTGCTGAACGTGCAGAATCTGGTTTCGTCGACATTCCCGCCACTGTAGGACTACCAGCACCACCATAGATTTGATATCTTCGCTGCGGCCTTGGATCATCATCGCTTTCCGTGACATCGGATGCCAGGTCAGGATCTCTTGGAATTCTCTTTCTCTGCAATCTGTTTGGCCTGCCACTCTGCGCGTCTGGTGGCGGGCCGTTACCTTGCATTTCGCATAGGATCTCATCGGATGTCTGGGAAGGTATCAAAGATGGTGAACCTTCTCGCTCTCAGACAATCTGTAGGTTACAAGAACCGTCGACGACTCTGCCGCAGGAGAGTTGTTCTTGGCCACGGACCGATCCTGTTGCGCCTTGTTGGAAGCAGACTGCTGACGCCTCTCTTGGCGGTCGTTCTCAGAAGGGCTTGCGTCGGGATGCAGCCAGTCTTGCGGCCCTATAGTGACATACTGAATTGGCTGAAGCCTCAGCGATTCGTAGGAATAAGGCGCGGGTGAGGTGTCCTGGGATTGTGCTTGTGGGTCTGACGAGGCTGAGGAAGCTTTGCCATCCGCAAGTCGGCCGAATATACGAGACCAGTATTTCCTTCCCTTCTTCGTTGCTTTCTCCCCATCGCCTTGCTGTTTGGCGGCCCCGCGGTCACGTTTGGCTGCAGCTTTCGCCTCACGTCTGCGTGCATCCCGTACTGAGAGTTCTTTACTCCGCCTGGTCACATTTCCCGGGTGCATGCCCATCGAGTTAGGTTGGATGCCGGGCGCCATGGTCCAAACTATGCGCAGAAATGGAATCTGAAGGTGCGGAATGGGGAATGGAGCTGAGGGCTGGTGAGACTCCACGCTGCAGCCGGATTGCAAGTATCTGGATAGCGCCGACTTCTGCTCAGCCTCACTCTTCGACCGAGCATACGGCTAGCCACCTACTCAGCCCTCATAACCAACCTTAGGCTGCTGCATAGCCGCTCTCGCAGTACAGCGCCGAGACAACATCACGCAACGTCACGGACGATGCAGCTGTGGAAGACATTATCACCAATGCTCTGAAGTGGTGGCGTTGCCCTCAATGTCTCCAGTGTCGTGCCACGGGTCGCATCGCGACGTGAGTTTTGTCGGTTCGGCATCCACAAATTTCAGCTCACATGCTCGGAAAGCGCTAGCTGGCTACGCATCGTATCCCAGGAAAAAGGGTTCATCCGTAATCTCGCAGAGCAGCCGGCATCTTGACGGTGGGAAATCATCATTCTTGACAGCATGGCCATGTCTGGATGCGTGGGAGAGCTATAGTTTCGAAGTCGGGATAGAATCATGCACATTCGTTTCCTCCTCTTGAAGTCTACTCTATATACTGACCTTCCCTTCCCTCAGCGCCTGCAAATCCTCCAGCGTAAACCTCACATATGAGTTCGCCCCCGGCTTCGCCCACAGCACCACATCCTCCTGCCCATTCGGCACCTTCTCGCCGAACTTATCGATCTCAATGCCCTCGAGCCTCAGCGGCCCCTTGTTTTGCTTCTGATTGTCCGTATTGGAGCCCACCAAGATGAGTCTCAGGAAGACTGGCACGGCGTACCGCGGCAGCTTACTTCTGCTGTACTCGAGAAATGCTTTCCAATCGAATGTCTTCGCATCCACACCATCCGCGAGTCTCAACGCCACACATCCAGCCCGCCCGTCGTGCTTAGGCACAAGGGTCCCATACACAATCGCCTCGCCCACACCGGGGTACTTCCCCAACGCCTCGGCCACCTCGGCAGTCGACACGTTTTCGCTCTTCCAGCGGTACGTATCGCCCAACCTATCGAGGAAAAACCAGCGTCCATCGTCGTCGCGCCGTAAAGCATCGCCAGAGCGGTAATACAGATCCCCCTTCTTGAACACATCGCGCTCGAATTTCTTCTTCGTGGCAGACGGATTGTTATAATATCCCGCGAACGCCTCCTCCCCGGGGACACCGACTAGGATCTCGCCGCCCTCGTTGTACGTGTTGCGCTTGACGAAGCCGGTCTTCGGATCTCTTACAAGATCGCCAGTCTCAGCGTCGATCGAGACAGGGACGTACACGTTCTTTAGCGCGGCGCGGATGATAGCGCCATGGTGGCCAACGGTTGTATCCGTGAAGGGGCCTTTCGAGTGCACAACCATAGCCAGCACGCCCTCGGTAGAGTTGAAGAACTCAATGACTTCGGGGACGTTGAAGCGCTCCTTGAAGCGTGTCCAGACATCCGGGCGCATCCCGTTGCCGTACATGCCGCGCAGGCGGTGGTTGCGTTCCTGAGGGTGCGGCGGCGCCATAAGTAAGTACCGCGCGGCTTCGCCGACGTACACAAACATGCTGCTGTTGGAATCATGGATGTCATCCCAGAACCCGCTGGTGCTGAATTTTTTGCCGATTGCGACACTCATACCGCCCGTGAGGGCTGCCATGGTAGCCAGACCACCGGTGCCGTGGAAAAGCGGCATACAGCAGTACCACCTGTCACCTCCGGGGCCGGCGGTCTGGTCGAAGGGCAAAGTGTCTGGATTGCCGCGCTCGTGGTAGCGGTTGATCATGAATTTACCGGCCTTGGGGAGCCCGGTTGTGCCGGAGGTGTAGAGGAGACATGTTGGATCGAAGCCAGAAACATGCTCGCGGTACTCATCGCCGGGCACGTCAGTACGGCCTGAGTAGATCTTCTCGAGCAACGAAGAATTGACGGTAAAGGGCGTGACGCCCAGCTCATCCACCTTCCCACGCACTTCTTCGAAACGCTCTGCGCATTCGGGGTCCGAGTCGACCAGCACGACCTTCACGTCGGCGATTTTGAGGCAGTGAATCATCGCGTCACCGCGAAGATTGTAGTTCAGCATCGCTGGCGCACAGCCTATGCACCACAGGCCCAACCAGATGACAACGAAGTCGGCAGAATTGGTGAGGTACGTAGCCACCATGTCGCCAGGCTTGACCCCTTGTTCGAGAAAGAAATGCGCCCATTGCACGGCTTTATCGTGGACCTCTTGCCATGTGTATGTTTTCTCACGGGACCAGACGCATAGGTCATTTGCGTACTTTGGGACGTGGGGTATGAAGGAATACCAAAGACATTGGCGTTTTGTTCTTACTGTGTGACAATTAGCACAAAGCGAAGTGGTGTAGTGCGCGATGCGCGTAGAGCACATCCATCAAGCCAAGCGAGCAGTCGCGTCCTGTGTGTGAGAGGTTTCCTTCTACTGGTGCAACGTACCAAGCTCCGCATAATGCTTCTCGGCGCCCTTCTTGAACTTGAGCATCCTCAGATCCTGCCCGATGTGATACTTCGCATTGATGTACGCGGCGAGACTGCTTATCGCAGCCACCGAGGCAGCAGTCGCAGCGACCGTCATCTTGTCTTGTCTTCCCGGACTTTACTCAGGAGAGTTGTGGACTTGTCAATAGAACGTGTCGATAGGGAAGCTGTAGTGTATAGATTCAATTGGACTTGAAGCACCGCGGGGAAGAAAGACGAGCAGAGTAATCACACCGAAACAGCGCTCAGGAAGGACCGACGACTCGGGAGAGCTCAAAGCTCCGAATGGGAGCTAAGAAGATGCCGAGGTCGACGTCGAACGGACGCTAATCAATGCGGGGGCGCGTTGAGCGCCGATCGTGGCGTCTGGGGTTGCGGGTATAGCTGACCCGAGGCTGGTCGCATTTGTGATGATAGGATTGGCTGTAGCCCTGCATGTCTACTGATGCAGTGGTGAGTAGAATCGAAGAAAGGAGAAGATGTGCACATCAGGGTTAAGGAAGAAGGCAGCAATCAAAAGCAACGAGCAATCTATCGTGAAGCAGCTGTATAGAAGCCAACCAGTGTTCACGCTGGAGACGGGTTACAAGTTCCAAGGATACATATCAATGCCTGTGGGTATCTCGAAGTTCAACATCTATGTACAGACGGAGCAGCGGTTTAACTCTATCAAAGTCACAACGCTCTGTTCCAAACATCCCCTCACCTTTATAGCTCCTTCGCGACAGCCTTCTTCGGCTTCTTGCCGACATTCTCAGTTCCCGGAGGCACCTTCAAGCCTCCAAAGACCAAGGCGGCCACTGCGACCATACCTGCGGCGCCAGCGGCGTATGCAGTTTCGCGGCCTGCCCACCAGTACAGGGAGCAAAAGATGAGGGGCCCGAGGGCGCGGCCAACCTGTCCTACGAGACGTTAGTTCGCGACTGCTTCTGCGCTTTGCAATGACTTACCGAAGCTCCTGTGGTTGCCAAGCTTGTTTCCTCGCTCGTCTGCGCTCGCCTCGAAACTGCTCAGGCTGTTCAAGCCAGTAACGACCGTCGCACTGGTCACGGCGAGCAATGCCGCAGCACCGTACAACGCGCCTTGTGTCTGCACACGGCCGAGAAGCATGAACGCGATAGTGCAGGAAACAACGCCCATCTGCACGACCTTCAATGGGTGCATGCGCCTGACGACCGAGCCCTGGAGTAGCGATGCAATAAGCCCGATGAAGCCGAGCAGGCGGCCTGTGTCTTTGGCTTCGTAGGAGAAGAGGTCGTATGTCATAAAAGGCAGACTGAACTCCATGCCGCTGAAGAACAGGATGAAGAAGAAATGCGTGGTGTTGAGGAGAGTGTGCGAGTTGGTTCGGACGCGTGCTTTCGGTGTCTCGACCTTTGTGCGGCCGTTGGCTTTGCCATTCGCAGCAGGCGCCGGCGCAGAGGGGAGGGTCTCAGGGAGGCAGAAGTAGAGGTAGACGGTCTCTGTGACGATCAAAAACAACGAGAAGCCCGCAGCCATGGCGAAGGGGTTCTTGGTCATGACCTGTAGAGTCGAGAGGTATGCGCCCAGCGCGGGCCCGAACGTGAAGGCGATGCTAAAGCACACGCCGACCAGCGCCATGGTTGCGCCGCGCTGGCTCTCGTCGCTGATGTCGGTCGCGATTGCCATGGCGAGCTGCACGTTGCCCTCGCTGAGTCCTCCGACTACACGACTCGCCAGGAATGTGCGGAAGTCGGTGGCTGCGACCCAGAGCGCGACGCTGAGCACGTTGCCCGCCATGGACCACAGCAGCGCCGTTCGCCTGCCATATTTGTCTGAAAGTGTGCCAATCACCGGCGAAGCGACGGCCTGACACAGTGAGAAGAGGGATCCGAGAGCTCCGCCGAGCAGGACAATGTCGTAGCGCGAGATGATGGGCTTCGCGAACGAGTTCTTGTATGCGTTGAGGCCCGCGAGGATTTTGGAGAGGATCGTGTTCGGGTCGCCAGTCTCATGGTTGCGGTAGAACTCAAGAAGTTTGGGGAAGAGAGGGAGGATGAACGTGAATGATATCTGGAGCTCTAATTAGCGAGCATCGACGGTGATACGAAGGGGGTTACAATGACGTACCAAATCAAGTAGCAGCGAGATGAACAACACTTTCAACACTCTCTTCCGCAGCGCTGGAGGCACTGGAGCTGTGTCTGCTCCCATCTTGAAGTAATTACGCGCGCAGTGTGCAGGCGTGCGAGCGAGCAAAGAAGTTGACAGCGTGGAAGGCTAGCTGTCAGCTGGGTCAAAGGACTACACACTATTGTAGCGACCGGAAAGAGGGGAAGGACAGAAGCGGTCTTGAAGATCCCATGGGCTAGCAGTAGCTAGAAAAAGTAGGCACAACTGTCAAAGAAGCACACCTGTCAAGCAAGCGGCGAACCATTAAAGTCTGCCAGGTCATGACGGAAGTGGGACCGCGAGCTGATGGTCATGAAACGAGGGTGGAGAGCCAATGATCGCCGTGGCCTGTTTGCGGCTATCAGGCACCACAAGGCCTGTTTCAAGATGCACGTTTGCGCCGACGTGAGGCAGCTAAGGCAGCTTCACCAAACGTGCTCAGGGCTATTGTTTCGAGCACGCAAAAGTTGTGCGAAAGTACTCTGGACGTGTTCGCACTACAGAATGATGCACGCGACTCGTTCGTGCTTGTACAGGGCGCGCTGCGCTACGGATGGAGCCGAGGCAATCCTCATGCTTCACGATGATCCCCGCCGTCCATCGAATCATATCGCCGATCATGTCAGCTGTATGTAGCCGCCAGCCCTGATTATCGAATGCAGCTTCGAGTGCGAAGACCGTGTAGTCACCAGTCCATTGTGGCGATTTCCAGCAACCATGAGCGCGGACGAAGGCAAGAGGAAAGCTAGGGCGGCCGTCCAGGCCATGTTCGACAGGTACAAGCTGCTGGCTTCAAAGCGGCCAGAGAACCATGTCGTGAGTAAACTGTTTCTTCTGTCTGAAGAAAACCAATGCTGACTTGACGTAGGATTTTGATAATGTGGTCATGAACCACATGAAGCTAGTGGACGCTGGGCCCGAGGGCTCTGTCGAGTACGAGCTCTATATTGCGCCTGGCTTCTCCAACCTGAACAGTAGGCTCAGCAGATCAAATCAAAATATTGCACCTGGCTAATTGAAGCCAGATGTCATGCATGGCGGCGCTGCTGGAGTCATCTTCGACATGTCAACCACCACCGCCCTGTGCCCTGTTGCGCGCCCAGGGTTCTGGGAGTTCATGGGCGGTGTGACACGGACACTCAACATCTCATACTTGAAAGCGGTGCCCATTGGCACAACCGTGCGGCTGATCAGTAGGGTGATGAGCGTGGGAAAGCAGATGGCGATGATCAGAGGGGAAATGACGAGTCTGGACGGGAGAATCACGTATTGTACAGTGGAGCATCACAAGGTGAACGTTCCTGTGCAGCCAGACCATGCGAGCGCGAGAATACCCTGGGATGATGAATTCGAAAAGGAGCATGGAGTTGTGAAGGGGAAGACGGAGATAGGGGTGAAGAGCAAGATATAGTCCAAGAAGGTGTCTGGCCCCGAAGCATGCGCGCGTGTGGATGATCGGTGTGATTGTGTGTTTGAGACCTGTATATATATGGCGCTTGCCATGCCAGATGAACGCCGTCCGATGCTCTCTTGTACAGTACATATACAGCGTCCCGTAGGGGTATCTCGTGGCGGGCGGCCATCCGCTTACTTCCTCTTGTTGTACTTCTTCGACTCTGCAAACTGTCAGCAATTGCTCCAACGTATACAGAAGATCCAGCAAACGCACCAGCAGCCGTCCTCTTCTTCTTCGGCACCGCCTTTCCTCGTGACCTTGCGACATTGAGGTGCTCGAGCCAGTCTTCCTCGGCGTCATCCTGCAGCTCGTGCTGAGGGTACAGCGATCGCAGCTGAGCGATTGTTCCTATCCTCGGCGGGTAGTAGGAGGCAACTGAGGCACCCTTGAGACGCTGGTGCATGATGTGGGATCCGATGCGGACGCGCTCGGGGTTGTAGGTGGTGTTGAAGACGCGGCAGGACGCCTGGGAGTGTCAGAGGTAGGTTTGCATGCATTTCTCGACAGCGCTCACCTTCATCAGGTCCAGTACTCTTGCCCGTGGGACCGCCATCGTTGCGCAATGGATGTCGCCCTCGGCGGTGTTGCGGACTTCGTCAAAGGACTTGGCTTGGCGCCGCTAAAATTGCGGACTGCCGAACGATGTCATGCATGAACTTTCCAGCCAGCCCTCATCTACCCCGAACTCTCTCCAACATGTCGCAGAAACGAGGCGGCTCGTTCAGCCACTACGATAATCGCGACCGGTTCGACAAGCGCAGCCGTCCAAATCAGTCACCATACAACGGTGGGCAGTATGGCAACAGCAACACCCGCGACCAGCGACACGGGTACCCGCAGCAGCGCAGCAATGGCCATCAGCAGCCCCGCGGCGGCCAGAGCGCTGGCTTCACAGGCGAGCTGTCCAAGGATGACATGCATACTGGACTTGTGGCGCTGCTAGATCGGTTTGTCGCCGAGGAAACGAGATCTGACGCTGATCGAGACGTCCTATATCACGCCAGCCAGCTACGACACCTCCTTGCACGCAAGCAGAACCCAGTCTCCACCGACTCGATGCGCGAACTCGACGAGAAGCGACCACGCACAGCTCCCAAGACTGCGATACCCCCCTATGTGCACCGCAAAGTCCAAGAGGCAAAAGATCTACCTCCACTCCCACCAATCGACGAGCCGCACCTGCACGATGCCGTCTTCACACATCGCTCCTTCATCACTAGAGCAGGTGAGAAGGGCACCTACACCGATCTCGACCTCGACTACGAACGCCTTGAATTCCTCGGCGACGCCTACATCGAGCTCATTGCCTCCCACGCTCTCTACAGCCGCTTCTCCCACGTCGATGTACCTCAGCTCTGCTCTTGGCGCGAACGCCTGGTCGAAAACTCCATGTTGGGCAAGTTCTCGGAAGCGTACGGCTTCACGGACCGCTTGCGTCACCACAACCAATGGGATCGCAACTCAAAGGCATGGAAGAAGGTCGTCGCCGACGTCTTCGAGGCATATGTTGCGGGCGTCGTGCTCTCAGATCCCGAACACGGATACGAAACGGCGGACAAGTGGCTCACCGAGCTCTGGGCACCTCAGCTGCTGAGCTTCAAGGAGAAGATCATCGAGGACCCTCACGCAAAGAACAAGCTTGCCGCACTAGTCGTTGTCAACGACATCAAGCTCGAGTACCGAGAGGAGCGACCCATGATTTATGAAAAGGGCAGCAATCTACAGAAATATTTCATGGGCGTGTATTTGACAGGGTGGGGCTACAAGGATGAATGGCTCGGCAGCGGCGAGGGGCAGAACAAGGCTAATGCTTCGTCTGCGGCTGCGGCTGATGCCATCAGGAAGAACAGCCATGCGACTCAGGATGCGGCGAAGCAGAAGGCTGAGCTGGTCGCGAAGAGGAGGGAAGAGAAGGCCAAGGCTGATGTGGAGGCAGCTGCGAAGGCGGCTGAGGAGGGTACGGCTGTGGAGGCAGCTGCGGAGCCTGCTACGGTAGAGGTTGAGAAGAGCAAGGACAAGAAAAGAGAAAGAGAGCCGGCTGAGGCCGAGGAGGCCTCCAAGAAGAAGCATAAGAAGGACAACAAAGAGAAGAAGTGCAGCGACTCACCTGACAGCGAGTCATCGGGGTAGGCCCCCTTAGACTTACTGTTCGACGCCTTCGTCTCACAGCCGTACGCCACGAATTTTCCAGGGAGAGACATCCAACACGCGAAATAACAGTTTCCTTCGGCGTTGATCCATAATTCCCAGCTCTACATTTCAATCTCGATACCCAAAAAAGGCATGTTTGAGCAGGCATACTACGTAGGTATTCACTAGGTAATGACCCATCCGTCTTTCTTTTCGTCTAACAGGACATCGCATCGCAAATACGGAAAGGCTGCCGTAGCCTTGAACAGAGGCTCTTCACTGCGAGGGCCGATGTGCAAGACTCCCGGGCTGCTCACAGGCATGCCTGTACTTTGGCTGCGTCATCTGCTGGTGGTTTTCCCACTGTCTTATGCTCGACGATGGTGAACATCGAGCAGCCCTCGATGTTCCCAGGCAGCTTTTTAGCGTCCGTGATCTTTGACCAGGCGGCTCAGCTCTTGATGTGTCCAGATTGATTAGACTCGCGTCTTTGTCTGCGCATTCTTTGTCCACATTGGGAGCTCAGGTAATACATCTGCTGTTCCTGTTTACACTTTTGCTGCGCTCCACCACGGCGCTCAAGGTCTCGCATTGGCTATTCCTTGTCTCATTATCACAAGTCGACCGTCTCCTCGATATGTAGGTCCTCTGTCTATCGGCATTTCTCCAGACAAAACTTTTCAGGACTGGCCGACTATGCAGCGCAATGCTCTATGATAGGTCTATGTCCAGCAAGATTGATTCGACCATCCAACCAAAGCGCGCCTCTTCACTCGGATTCTCGATCACCGCGATACCTGCGACCACGCATTTTCCAACTGAACTCTCGTCCATTGCAAGACCCCGACCGCAACCCACCACTGCTTGCAGACCACGCAGCACTTTACCAAACCTTGACCCCACCCTTACATTCCGTCATCATGGGCGCCCCGCAACAGCCTCTGGGCGGTGTTGCGATGTGGCTAGCCATGTCGTTTCCGCAGGAGTACCGTTGGCTGTTTCTGCAGTTCTACGGGAAGCTTGAGAACAATGTCGGCTATATCCTCATGTTCTTTGCCTTCTGGGCTTTTTGCCGCTTCTTGAGCTGGCGCTTCCCTGATGAGTTCGTCGAAGGCCAATGTGGACAAGGTGGGATTGCAGTGACTGTTGGATGGGCGTTGAGACTGATTGTCACGTAGACACGCCTCGAGGAGAGCACGCGCAAAATGGCACCGAGGACGACCGCAAAGACGGCGCCGAGGATGGTCGCAATTTTCCCACGTGTGAGCATATCGAAAGTAAGCGTCACCAATCGTTCGGATTAAGGATCTGCTGACCTCTATTTAGATCTCCTGGTTGAAATTGTCCAGAGCACGTCTCATCCGGTTCGTCAGAGTATAGACGAACGCATTGAGCAAGGTATCATTGCTGGATTCAACTCTACAGCAAAGGCTGACCTCATCACTGTAAAGGATGGGCTAGCCGCTGTTAGAAACCAGTCCGCCGCTTCAAAAGAGGTTGTCGTCACGAATTACATTGTGGTGGCGCCTCCTCAGGACCAACCCGACAAGATCGGGGATGAGGCTCGCAGGCAACTTCTCTTCGAACTTCGTAACACCATTGCCCGCGACTTTCAATCAGAGGCTCGCAGGTTCGCACTTCAGGCCCATCATGACTTCGACGGGGATCTCAACAACACGAACAATAGACTGCACGAGCAGATTGGCATCATCATCAAGGATCTTTCCAGTGCCCGTTCCCGGCTTGCAGTCGAGATCGGGGAGCTAGCAGCGCTGTTTCATCTCCGACCACTCCTGGTGCCCTCCCTGGTCTATCTTTCGCAGAATTTGCCCCGCCTCAGGGGTGTGCGACTACCTCCACGCCAGAGCCTCACGCCTGGGATGCCGCTTCTGACCCTGCTGAGCGCGAGTACCAGCAAAAGGAGATCTAATGGGCTGCTCCTGAATCCACTGAACGCCAACACACGCTGGACGGGATCGATATGGACGGCCTCCCGCCCCTCGGTGAAGCGTTCGACAACTTCCTGGCTGAGGCAGGTGAAGAGCGCCCTGAGAGTGACGAAGATGGCGACCTCGAAGTCATCTAAGCCACTCAGCACGTAGGGGTGAGCATTGAAGAGAGTGGCGTTGACGACGTTTGCGACGTCGATGACTCCGACTATGGCGTCAACCACGCAAGGTTTGGGGAACAGCCTGTTGCAGAGTACATGCTTGTCGAAGAGTGCGAGGAGCTGTGAGGGGCTCCAAAATGTATCTTCTTCTTGTACGTCATGATTCTCGATACCCTGAAGTGCTCCGGCGTTCTTTGCTCTGTTTCGTTGGTAGCGAGCTGTTGATATGTAGCCCTTTCGAGTGAAACTGGATCTTCAACCCAACCGAGGAAATGCAATGACAGTAACCATGGGACCACATCACTGCTTCTACGTATACACTGAATGTTCGGCATTCTCAAGTGTTGCCCCGCATGGGTGTTGGGGTATGCGACGTCTTGCATACAACCCTCAACGACTGTGATAGGATGCCCGACTTTCCAAGACCTCATGAATCAACGCACGAGAGATCTTCGGGCAGAAGAGCAAATTTTTACAGTGCTCTGTTTTATTATCACCTGCACTTGACCGTGACACGCGGTTGCAACTAACATTAGAAAATGGCAACTCATCAACAAATGCTCAACGCCACCGGCACGCAGTCTGCGATGGCCAGCGAGGAGCAACCCACAGTACGAGGCAATACCTGCACCGTCATTCGATGGCACTTGGAAAAGACGTCCGTCGAAAGAAAAGGTAACGTCCCCCTACAGTCTCCTCAAGAGCAGAACAAACAATGATTCTAGTTCAAGCAGAACGGAACACCGCTCTCGAAGCCTCCGCGGCTGCGGCATTGAGGGCACGCTTCAAGGTCACTCCCGCCGAATTGATGCAGTCCGAGACCGCGTGGAAAGAGTGGCTGTCCAAGCGCTCACCAGACTTTGTCAGTAGCTGGCGGGACTCCCTACCAGCATCGAAGCCAAAGCAAGATGAGTTTGAGCATGTAGGCGAGGCGCGCTTCAGCAAGGTAGTCGTGGCGCAGCACGATAAGTGCATCTTGTGCGAAGCGATGGTGGGCATCAGAGCGGATCCAGTGCCCTCTCACGAACAGAAGATGCAGCGTCTTCGAACACTGGCGCATACGGTGCCAAAGCTGCTGGCGTCAACCATGACTGGAGTATCGACTGCGGTTGGAACGCAAAACGAGCCGACTTTTGACAATCTGGTGAGCACTTCAGCCTGGGAACATGCATCAGCCGCGTGCGTTGAAGAGCATCCCGCAGTCTCAAGAAAGGGACTTTTCCACAATATGCTCATCAAACCGGAAAACCTCGAGAGCACGATAGACGTCCAAGAGGGGGATTGGAAACTGTCTCGGGTCATCACCAAACTCTTGGTGAATAGCGTCGGAGGCGACAAAGAAATTCTTGACAAAGTATCCAATCAAGAGGCCGTCGAGCAGCACCCGAAAGCTGTGAAACAACGGGTTAATTTTTACAAAGACAACAAGGACGCTGCACGGTCAGCAATCAGAGCAGCCAACAGAGCAAACTGCTTGAGCGACGATGATATCAAAAAAGCAGTCAAAGCCAAGGCCGGTGCGTTGGAGTTAGAGCGAGATCTCGCCATTCTACAGTCGAGCCTCCATGCCACCAGAGCGCGGTTAGAGCAGGTCAGACATGGCTGTGGTCGTAGCGGGCTTGAATTCAACAAGAAGTTCTGCGAGATGCGAAGATACAAGTGGAGGACAGGCATCGATATGGAGGACGAGGGTATTGCTTATCGGCCGCTCATCAGACACCCTACTGCAGAGGACGACAATAGCCCATTCGGCATAATCAAAATGATGCGGCAGGAGTATCAGGAGCGACGCAGCTTGCGAGGCTCATCACCGCCGCCCGGTGAGGGATCGCCCGTGTCAGTCGGTCCACCAGCACCTCCTGCTCTGGTCAAATCGCCTGAAAGACAGAGCACAGATTCGCCGGCACCAGCTATTGTGACCAGCTCCAGCGAGACGCACATCGAGGGAGGTTCGACACCAGCTGTTTCGACGGAGTCGCCTGAGGTTCTGATCGGTGAACCAAGCCGATACGCCAGGACCGTGCAAGAGTTCAACAGGGACATTTGCGAGCAGGAGCACAACGCATCTGTCTCGACCGACAGCAACTCTTTCGGGCTGAAGGACGCTCTCGTGGTACCCACAACATACGAAGATGCCGGAGTCAGCACCGGAGTGGCAACCGCTTCCTCGGCCAGTGGCAAGAGCAAGACGAAGAAGGACTCCAAGGTGGAAGGTCTGTTGGAAGAGGATGGCATCAGTCTCGGAGACTTCGCGCCGGAGGTCGAGCAGAAGAAAGGTAGGTCGTTTCGGAAGCTCTCGGTCAAGGCTGGTTCTTTGTCGCGACCAAAGACTGGCCCTTCGTCTCGACCAGCATGGAAGCCTTGAACGTCACTGCCACACTCGTTGTTTCTGTTAGCGATGCCGAGATTTACTAGACTGCCGATAATTGATCTGCCGATAATTGATCTGCCGACAATTGCACCGCCGATAATTGTCATTTCGAATTGGTCACAATACTCATGACGCATTTTGATGCCCAGCAAGCACTCATCATAGGCGGTCTTGCGCATGCCGTTGTATCCGAAGTTGTTCCAGATGCCAGAGTCAGGTCCACGGTCGATGGAACGGCAATAAGCTATGAACAACTGTCTAAGATCACGGTCCTCCGCGGCGGTGCTCGTGATGAGCGAGACGCGATCGACGGACCAGTTTCATCCGCACAGGAGAAACCGAGATCAGCAGCAGCTGGTGTGCTGCCACGTGTGTAGGCCGGAGTCGACTTGCGACATCGTGGTGCCGGTGTCGACCGATACTTGCTTCTGATATCGAGACGTTGATCTTCGCACTCGTGTAAGAATACGACGGAGCTCTACGCCGCAAGGTTTGCAGCCATGTGCGTGTCAACGAGTCATCTGACCACTAGCATTGCGTCGAAAATGGGGCAGGGTCCATAGACGATAGACGCGGAGCGTGGCGGGTCCACTATACTCGTTCCTGATCGACGTCCGGCATTCGTGTGTCAGAGCGCGACGTGTGTGTCACTATGTGTGGCTGGAGCATCGGAGCACCGGAGCACCGGAGCATCGCAGGAAACCTGTGAAAAGATGGCGATTAGTGATGACCCATGACTTCTCGATATTGCCCATGACTTTGACACACCAGGGGCTACGGGACCCAATAATAATAGCGCCCGACACGGCTCGGAGCGGCCAGTGGGAAAAGATTGTCCGTTGCAGTCCGTTGAAGTCTGTTGAAGCGAGGACTTTTTGACGGGCAAAAGTTGCACTTTTTGCCGTTGCTACAGGTGGTATGCAGCCGAAAATGGAGCACGGAAGTGCGGAGGTAACTTCCAAATTCTATAAGCGCATGACATTGACCGACAACAAAGTAAGCACCCCAACATTCAATGACTGAGGAATCGCGGTCGGTGGCGCATTGTTGTTGATTTGTCGTCATGTGAAATGCAAACCGACGGTTTGCTGATAGAGTAGTTCCGGCTTGGAAGGAGCGCTGGGGCTGTTCGGTGACGTGACCGACCATCAAATGTCGGCAGCCGCATCCATAGCCCACGGAAAAAACAGCAACAACGTGACGACACATCTGTTGGGCCTGTCGCGCTTACCCCAGGATGCATCCAAATCTGCAGAAGACCGAGAGATTGAGTAGAGTATGTGCTGACAGGGGTGTCTGGGTAATGTTCGACAGCCCACTCGATGATCGCACGCTGCCTGAACGCGTATGCCCATCAGTCCTTGGATCTCAACATAACAGAGGAATCAATGCTAGTGTTCATTGTATGGACTCGCTTCATCTCTCGGAAGTCCTCGCCTCGCCTCGCGGGCTGCGCATGCAGCCCAAAAAGAGAAGGCAGAGATGGGGTACAGCAACCGAGGAGTGGATCCCGATGTCGCAGCGGTGGGCCTTCGAGCCTGATAGGACTAACACTGTGGGGACGTCGTCAACTCCGCCAGTGTCAATTGCCCTAGCGATATTCTGGGCGTATGCTCATCGCACATCAGGTCGTGAGAACCGTCATTCCAGCCCAATTCAACTCGGCAATTGCAACCGACCGGAGACTTTTTGCGGGATGTCGTGCTGCACCTCCCTCTATATTAAGAAACGAACGGCTTGTGGATTTATCAAGGCTGCAGTCTCAGATGGCGCAGCATGGGGTACGCATTATTTTGACGCGCGTGCAATGTGCATGCAGATATGGCTCTAATGATGCAGAAGCTTATCGTAATAATAAGGTAGAAGTATTATATTTATACAAAATAACAGGTAGGTGACGAGGTTGACATAACACGACCTCAGATGAATGCAACGAGGCCGAAGCCAAGCAAGCTGATGCACGCTCTGTCCAAATTTCGGAATGCTTTTCATGAAGACCAAAGACCGGCAGCGTACAGATACAAATGCCGAATGTAAGAAACAGTCGTTAGGGAGAATCACAGAGCGGGAACCGCCAGCGCCGATCGTGCATAAGAAATAAAGTGCCAGAAAGGATAATATGCGGTGGTAACGAGGTGCCGCCTTCACCGAACAGTGACTTAACTCAAAGGGTATCGCAACCAGAACCGACCACTGTGACTGCCTTCGTATGAATCATGTCGTTCAAGTCGATTAATGCGCAGCAAGTAAAAATATCTGGATAGGAGGGCATTACAGCCTAATAACTGTGCTGAGTGTTGGGTGCGTATTTGGCATCTTCAACATAGTACGCTGCTGGGTGAGGAGGTGCCGGATGGTATTGTGTTTGAGCGTAAGGTTGAAGGGCCACAGGAGCCGACGCCCTTCTTTGTGGGTCGTGTTGTGTAATTGAGCCAGGTGGAGGCCGCTGCGTGGAGGTTGTGCTCTGAGGAACAGGGACCTGGACATCGAAGCTTGGTGCCGAGGGTACTGCGTACTGAGGCGTAGACGGTGGAGGGGTGGGCTGCGATTGATGGGAAGCTGCATAGTGTGGTGCAGCTACTTGAGGAGGGTACTGAGGTCCTATCGGCTGCTGTTGGTCGATGGAGAAGTGTCGACTGACTTGTGCGTGTGGAGCTTATTGCTGGGATGAGTTTGCTGGAGCAGGGTAGGATTGGTTGGAAGACTGCGGTGACGGGTAAGGCTGAGGTGAAGGTGGCTGAACATATTGCTGTGTTGGCGGCGCCTGCTGGGTAGGATACTGATACGGGTGGGCAGGCGCACTGCTCGCTGCAGCTGGTTGAGGTGGTGCGTAGTGTTGTGAGCTTTGATGGCTGTGTGCATACTGCTGAACATGGCCGCCCTGCCAATAGTCCGGGATGTGCAAATGGGGCGGGCCATGGCTCTGGATCATTCCATGTGGGCCAACCGATTGTGTCACGGCAGTGATAGTGTGGTGCTGTACGTGGCTAGGCTGAATGTGCTGAGAGTAGCCCGCTATGAGCGGAATGTCTTTGCTTTCTTCGTCTTCCAAGCTGACCTTCCAGCCAGCCAGCAGCTCTGGTCGTGGTTGTACGTGCTCGAGCCTGGGGTCCTGGAACGGCCGCTTGAGCTTGCCACTTACGACATCCTCTAGACTGTAGTATGAGATGACATGATGGTGTGTGCCTTGGTACTTGACTGAGATGGTTTTCTTCATCAGTCCACCTTCTTTGAACTCGTAGCTGTCGATCAGGGATCCACAGAAACGGCGCTGTTGATCCGGAGTGAGGCTCTGTGCAAAGTTGGCGTAGACCTTGCCAGCAGAGCCGTTCTCGCCTGGGAAAGGCCCCTCAAGCGTGGGATTCTCGTATTCATCGTCGGAATTGTTGACGTTATCGCCATTCTTGGTAACTGATGGCCCAGCACTCTCCTTGCGTTTGCGCTTTGTACCACAAGACGGGTTCAGGGCAGTCTTTTTCTCTTCAGGCTTTAGAGCGCGCATCAGTTGTCGATAAATGAGGCAGTTATTCATGACTCGGCTTGGTGACCAGTGCACAGCATCAGTCCAGCGCTTAATGCCAGACGCGTTCTCTTCGTACACGAGAACAGTTCCAGAGGTGAGCATCTCTGCCCTTTCCTTGTCATGGGGCCGACGGCTGATGTGGTTGAGACGTCCTTGCAACGCTGCCTCGACGACTGTCATAGCATCCTTAGTAGTGTCAAGGAATCCAGTCCAGGTGGGCTTGAATGCCGGTTGCGCTTTGACCATGTTTGCCGCTACCTGATGCCTTGGTGGTGGGGGCGTCGCAGTTCCAGTAGAGAGGACATGGGACGTTGCGATTGAGTGGTGACGCGGTTGCGGCCGAGATTGCGGTTGTAGATGAGTTGTGAAGTTGGCGTTTGTGTAAATGGAGGGATCGAACGTGCTCGTATAGGATGGCTGATACGTGGACGGCTGCTGGGACCAAGCCCAATTATCTCCGTAGTTCTCAACCTTCGGCACCCCACCGATGGACAAATCGTGCCCGAAAGGAGGCATCGTTAAAGTCGATGCCCGGATTCCTTGCAACATGAGGAAAGGATATGTGAGTGCGGTTTAGTAGACCAGTCAAACTCAGTTACTGAGAGGCTCGGTATGTTGATAGTTGATTAGATCGTAGCGGGATCCAGGAGCATCAAGGATTTCAATGCTCTCGGTTTAAGCGCTTGACACAGGTCAGCAATAGACATCTCACCACAACCCTGCTTGGACACTTACAAGCTTGAATAATAATGAGGCTCTCTGCGGGGTAGGAAGAAAATAAGGGGGGGGCGGGGGAGCGGGATTGGATGCGGAAAGTTGTACGTATTGAACCCGACAATTGTGTCGAACCAAAGCGTTGAGTAAGAAAGACTAAATGGTGGATTAGAGACTTCTTTTAATCATGCGGGCAGTCTGATTGATGTGCTAGTAGGACAGTGCACGTACCGAGAATTAACAGGGTAAAGGAGCGGGAACGGGTGTACCACGGAGCGATGAAGTTGGGTTGAAGAGCTATATGTTGATGGTGTCGGCGAATTGCGAGGCTACCTGGCCTTCAAAGCAGGCGTGTCCTTGACGGTATATTAAAAGAGGAGGAAATAGTGGCAGTGGCAACGGCGACTTTAACGAGCAGGCATAGTCCTGCAACAACTCGAAGAGACGCTACTCTAAGCCTTGACAGCCTGGGATGAGAGGCTTGGAGAAAATTGGCGTTGCCTGACCAGGACGAGAATGTATATGGCAAGTGAAGCGTGAGGAGTGATATGCATGAGATGCGACAGTAGTGAAAGAACACTGTACGTAGTGGTGAGGTGCTTAAGGGGAGATGCAGCTCTCTCTACGACTACGACACGCTATATCTCTGGCGGCTTAGGAGGACTTTACCTGCTTGGGCTGGCCGACAGTTGCTGGCGAGAAGTAGCGTAACGATCGCCCCTGCTGAGGACCCTGCTAGTCCATGAAGGGCATACTTTGAACATGAGGCAGCCCTGCTGGGGATGTTCGCCGCCAGCCCCGTCTGCCCGTTCATGGGTTCTGGCCCTTGAGACGATCGGCGCAGCTCAGAGACGCTTTCTCTGCGCTCCCCACTTCCATAACCGCACCATGCACGGCTAGCTAGTCACCCATGACTCCACGCCAGCCGGCCTTCGACGGCTAGAAAACAGCGTAAGCTTCACGTCCCTGGACGGCGGCCGCATGTGAGGCACTCCCCTGAAACCCTCCGGCTGTGACACTGTGCATCCAGGAACAACTTTAGCAGTGCACATCGTACAGTGTGTACGAAGGCCTGGAGCCGACCCACCACATGGCTGTAGTATGGCACCGCCTGGCTACTTCCAGGCTTCGAGTTCGGATTCGGATGGTCAAGGCATAGCGATGCGGAGAAGGCCAAGGAAAGGATGTGCGCGGGATAAGGCACCTCCTCTGCAAAGACGACAAGCATGGCGAGCTGGGATGTAATTCCGCTCCCGGACAAGTGCGGCCTGTCTTCAGCGCGATAGGATGTGACGGTCAGCGCCGACAGGGCTAGCACTCGCGGAGCCGGGACGATGCGCTATGTTTCACCCGCTCGCGTCTACTTCCCGGGTTGTTGACACTCGCTGCGGAAACGCTTTCCCCGCGGTTGTCAGCATCCTGTGCTGAACAGACTCCCGAACAGCATGCACGTTTGTGCTTTGTGGTGTCCAGAATGCAGCGATAATGTTCGGCGCTCTGGAACGCGCTTTCATTGCGACCCTCATCAATCTTGGAACGAGCCAAAGACGGTTAGCGCGCACGTGCCATCCGGATAGCTCCATTTGCAAAGCTCGGACGTAAATCATGCACGGTTATCACACACAAATCGTCAAAAACCCGCAGCTTTCGGCGCATCGTGACCCGTGAACGACGTTGACCTCGCTGAACTGCATCTCGCTGCCCGAGATGCGCAGATGCGCTGACTACACTTTGTGTAACGCACAGTCGCGGTGGTGTGCACATCCGACGATGGCGGTAGATGCCGTCCATTCATGATTAGCACGCCCCGCACGTCAAGTCTCTGTTCCCAACCGACCCCAGCTTGTCCTGAGCAACAATAAATCAGGCCGATTAACGACGTAGCAGTGTGCATGCGGGCCCGGCATATGACAGCTGAAATAGCGTGGGGCTGTGAGTGACGATAATGCGGCTACGAACATGTGCCATGGAGCTGCAGCTGCATCGTGAAGCAAGCCTGCTGCACAAGATCAGCTGATTAATCGCCCTAGCATCCTGAACCGTTGAGGATCAGGGACAAGGATCAGAACGGCTGGGAAGGCAGGCTGCACTCTACATGCATTGAATATCGTCATCACGATACGGAAACAATGGAGTTGCAATTGCGACAATCGCTCGGGCACAGCAACATCGCAGTCAGCAATGACGATCCGTTCTGACGCCGTCAAGTGCAGCTTAGGGCTAACCTGTGATGTGTGCCTTGGCTCTCAGGAAAATTGGATCGACCGGAAAGCTCACTGACTCGCGAGTCGTGCGGTGATGTGCTTCCAGGGTTATCCCCGCCGCTGCAGTAAGAGACCTATCCCTTTGCGGCTGGCGACAGAGTCCCAATGTGGCTAATCGGCCTACTCGCCTGCCCCTCCCAGGCCAGTGTCAGCTCCCCCTGGTTCCTCGTGGCAGCGGCTGCCTCTCAACTAAGATCAGCTTTGGCCTACAGATGGTCCGCTTATCGGTCTCAAAGAATGCGCAAACTGAGGGCAACTTTCGAATCAATATTATAGCCATTAAGATGGACGTCAAGATAGACTTCTGTATGATGCTCGGGAGGCGGAGAGCGTGCCAACAGGTCGGATGTGCTAAAACAGTCGAGGCGCGTTACGACCTGTGATTGCACTCGCCGGGCATCATTATTGCTAGGAGTACCGTTGCTCTTTGGTGCTTAACAAAGCAATTATAGGGCCCGAACACCTATATGTATATGATCTGTGCTCGGGCTGAACATCCATTGAAACTATTGACTTGTAAGTGCCCAGCTCGTTTAGGGCAGAAGATCAACTTTCGACAAGTTTGGTACTGTTCGTCTACATTTCCTCGTTACGATCGGTGGGCCTGCTTTCACCCTGACGCTCTGCTTGTGATCACGTACGACAACACGTACGATGACAGACCACTGTTCTAGGGCACGGTGTTCTCTCATTCGTTGGCTTCAAAGTGCGTTTTTTTCTTCAGAGTTCGCTCAAGATTCCCTGTGCTGACCCTGCGGACAGATACTTCGACAAGCAGTTTCAAGACGACTCATGCGCGACACTACGGGCGCTATCCACAACTACGTTAGATGGCATACGGCTGGTCCCCTCGATTTCGTTATCGTGAACGCTACCTGTAGCGACGATAACGATACTAGCGCTGCACAAGATTGTTACGCGAGGTCGAGCATTCTTTCGACAGCACAGCATCATCGAAGTGTTACTACTGCACATCAGCTGCAGAAGTTGCTCACCCTACAGCAGTAGTTCTTCATCGTCACAAATGCGGCCCGATTGGCGATGCGTATATCTATTCGGTAACGGTAATTGTGACTGACTCAAATTCACAGATCACAGTGAAAGTTCTCAGTGGTCGGTCTGGAATGCTGTTGTCCAAAAGAGCCGTTAGTCCATAACCATCAGGGTTGCAGGGCTCCATTGCACGATACGAACCAGTCTGGCTCATTCGATTCTATGACATCTTGGCCGCTGCCAGCTGCTTCACCACAAGGCTCGGCGTATGTCCAGTCCTCACAGGATAGAGATGAATCTCTACACTCTTGTTCAGCATGACCTGATGGTCGAGTCAGTCCCGACCCTTTCCCGGTTTCCGCTACAATTACTCCCCGGATATCCGTATTGAGGAGTATCAGAATGATACTGGCGCGGCACTGAAACACCTGCTCGACCTCGTTTGCACACCCAGACCCACCTGCAGACCCTTCGCCAGCTCACGTGCTTCACATATCCCTCGGGGACATTGAAGATCGTCATCGTCGTGCGGTGTCGGACATCACGAACGTTACGCTATCGAGACAGGAGCATGTGATAACCAGATCTCTCGTGCATTATTGCGCCATCTGTATGACGGGATTGTACATCATGAACATTTTTGGCAATTTGTCCGGTAGGGTTGTGAAGAGTCGGTACGTGATTTTCTAGCCTCTCCACATGCATTAGCAATTGCACGCACATACGAAATGACGGCCTCGTATTCAGCTTGCACACTATGATTTCAGCCTTTTAATCAGGCACCAACCCATGGCACAGGCTCGGCAACGTCTCGGCCACTCCATTTGTCACTTTGTGGTGGGTGCTCCGGGCCGCACTGAAGCTGGAGGCGTAGTTGCGGACGCCACACAATGGAAACCTGGGCATCGCTCTTGATGTCACTAACAGAGCTGCAGAGCAATCTGTTTCTAAGGGTCCCAGTGCCGCTCGGAGAATTCCACAATAATGTTCAGGAGAATAAAGATACTCCCGGGAGATTTGGGCATCCCTGTCCGGCAAGCGTGCATCAACCTGCATAATTCTCGCAGGCACGTCTCCAAACCGACCAGTTTCGCATCATCATCTGATCACCAGGAAGTATCCTTCCGCCGCTCATGCAGTTCTCTGTAGAATTTCTTGTTTGTGGACATTACTTCAGGACTAGCCACGCCTATCAATACTTCCTACATACGACACGACCCACAAACGGTGTCGGACACTCTTTTGGCAACCACTACGGGCTGGCACAGACGAAGGCTTGTGCCGGCACGTTCTCAAACTTTATTGCCAGTGTTGGTCGGATAGGCGAAGACTGGTACCCTAGCGGTTAGTGCCAGAACTGATCGTCTGGGACTGCCGTAGATCCCTCTCACGCGAAGCACGGCCATTTGAGATGTCCAGTCGATCCGGACCGGCGGTCTGTGCAACTGGAAAACACAGTTTGATTTCAACGGACCTGCATTTACGAGACCCCGTGACTTCAGAATCTGCATCTCAACTCGAATTCCGTAGTCACTCAGCGGGTTGCTATGCCGCGCGACTCAGAAACAGTGAGGCACTACAGGTTTTTATTAGTCTCCTACCAGTCAACAGTCTCACTAACCGTATCTATTCCTAGTTCAGTCACATCAGTCGAGAGTGCATTGAAAGGAGTTACGTATTCACGTATAGATAATAGCGGCGGCATCTCCGAGGTCGAAGGCCGTCTGTTGTATGTTAACTAATCCCAAGATCACTCTCTGGTCTCTTACAAAGACGTTGATGTGGTATCACCTTAGTGCTCGAAACACGCGACCAGCACCGTTTCAAGCCACCGGCATTCCGCATCCGTATGTAACTTCTGAACAGTGCACACAAACTTTCTCTCTTGATCGAGTAAAGAAGTCGCACATGATGCAAGCGTTTGACATCAGCGTAAGGTAACACTGGCGGTTCCAGTCACGACGGTCGGAGACCAGGGCGAAGTTGCCGATTATCTTCCCAAAGTCGAGCTTGTACCTTGGCTTTTTCGAGAGCGTGGCTTCGTCTGGCAGAACCTTGGTAGCATCCGCCCGCTGCTCGTCAGCTAGATGGCCTATGCAGGAACGTGGTATGAGCAAGTCCAAAACAGCCGCAAGTGTGGACTTAGCCAACTTCCGGCCCACGGAGCCAGCCGTGGTGCCAGAATCGTCAAAACAACACCTCAGCTCAAGCAACCGATGATCACCCGTGAGATGGACCAGACAAGTCCCGTTGCGGGACAATCATGTCCGATTCTCTTGTGCTGAACTTAGTCATGAGCTAACATCGACACGCGAACCTCCATCTGAGGTCAACAACACGAAAGTGGATAGACCAGGATGCATTCCCTTCTTGTGCAGAAATTGTGGAAGCTGCGAATCGGGCAACGTTTCGCCGTTTCACTGCTTTGCCACTTGGGCTACAATAGTGGAAATAAGGGCGGGAAAGCAGTTGTGTATGCCAAGAACAGGGCACCTCCATTCACAGTCCAGATCATCGTCTTGCGAACCTTGTCACAGATGACGACTTCACGGCCGCGGCGGGTCGCAGTCACCCGGAGCGCAAACTCACAGACTCAAACACAGGGTCATGAGCAGAAGGTCCTGAAGGGCCGCGACGAGCCGAGATGCTGCACTCTCAAGCAGGCTTGAAGTTAGATATCATTCCACATTTGGGCTATGGCACGCCTTGCAACAGGGCAACTTGCAGTAAACTGTAGGGCTGGCCGCTCATGTCGTTATGAGGTGTAAGCACATATCCGCGTCGATATCCACCGCGAGAGGGGTCGCTGTCCACATCGAGCTTTCTCTACGTGTCTGCCTTGGCTTGCCACATGAGCTCGCCACCGTTGGGAAACCTTGACCTATACAGATTTCACCAAAGTTTGACCAGCGCTTGCACGGCGACCATGCCATTCCCCGGCTGGCAGAGTGGTCTGATTCTGGCAAGTGAAACTGCTTCCTGCATGCAATCTTTCGAATCAGGACAGGAAGGCCGATCAGTCAGATCCCATGATCAATGAACAGGGCGCCATAGTTGAGAACACCAAGACGCTGACCACTCTCAGACGCTGATCCAGATTGAGATGTGAAGGAGTTCACTCTGAACAGACGCCCCTCCAATCTTTCCATGCCGATCTTAGAATTGATGAGGTCAATTCTCATTACTGCAAAAGCCTCTCCAAGTATCTGAAGAGCGATTTCAGTTCATGACAAAATGTGCTGATCTATCCTCGTTCACTAGCGATAGTAGGCTGTCCAATCAACAAAGTCGGTCGCGCAGTCACTCGTGTCGATAGAGGTCACTGAGCGCTCGTGATTGTTCGCAGCTTCACTCAGTGGCGATGAACTTTGGCACACAACTCAATTTACTCAACGAAGTGACCCATGCGATCTCGATCATGCAAGGCTCTCGCATCTCGAAGCACGAGCAGCCGTGCTAAGCTAAGATGAAATGATTGTGATGGATGAGGAGGCTTACAAACGGCGATAGCCGTTGGGTGTCCAAGCCGAAGTGACTGGCTAAGAGGATTTCCGCCCTCGTATCCATGACAGCCACATTTTGCTCCTTGAACACGGAACGTCAAAATTGTCTGTCACGCTCACTTTCTCACCTTGTCGCCATACAATCCGTCACTCTCTAGAGATAGGTTTAGCACTGATCTCTATATCTTTGTCTGATCTGTTCCCTAGTCGAAATCCAAGTCTGGAATGCCTGATATGCTTTTAGTTCATATTCATCCCTGTCATTCTACACGCTCCTCGTTTGTCCTGCAAGCATTGAATGAACGCTGACATTTGAAGAAATGGAATGAAGCCGAACGGATGTCTGCTTCCCTCAGTTTGTCGGCAGTACATGTGCTCAGACGGTTTTCAGCCTGGCATGACGCAAGGTGCACACAAAGGCAAGCCCTGCTGAAGCCCTCACTGACGGAGAGCTGATCGATCCCTACATCAATGCCACTGACCCGAAGTACCTATACGATACATTAATGTACGAACGATCGCCGCCTTACCATCTTCGATTACCAACGAGCCGTGATCAACTGCATCACCTAAAGGATATGTAGCAACTATGGAGCGAAGAAGACGCATCCATAAAGGAAGGCTCTGCCCTTCACTTATTGGATCTTTTAGCCTGCTCCCTGGAGAATGGATGGCTCCGTTGAGAAGAGATGATCAATGTGATCATCCTGGTCAGACGAGCTTTGCTTGAGCGAGAAGCTTCTCGTGTACCAGCCAACGCAACTGCTACCGGTGAAAGGCTTCTGCGTTGCGATCACGTCCCTCTTGCCGACTGGCCGTCGCTCGTCGAACCTGCAAGACACGGCGATAGGTGGAGATCAGCAGCCACCGCCTGCACCACAACGGAATTCAGAAAACATTTGCTTGTTGCGCGCGACATGGCCTGCTGCGGTATCTTCTTCCAGTCTGTGCAATTCAAATCGTTCAGCAGCGTTGCTAAAAGACATTGTAAGGGTGCTAGGCTTAGCCTCACTCTGTCACGTCTTCTGCAGTCCTTGCAGTGCGGCCGACACTGAGACCCACTACATATTCGTCTGAGTCCACAGAACAAAACATCGGTGTATCGCGACCAGCCCACAAACGATCTCTCAGCGTCTGTAAGCAGATTTTTCATTGACATGAAGCAGGCATCCATTAAAGACAATCGAAGGACCACAGCAAAATCAAACCATGGTGTCCCGAAGCATGAACACCGACCCTCCCTACGAATTGCCCGAAGTTGCCCACTTGCTCATCCATGAGCTTGTTCGGCTTTCTCAGCTTGCTCCAGGCTCGCCTCTAACTCCTTCAACGCACTGTCATTGTACGTATCAAGGGGAGCATCTTCCTTGCTAACCTCTATTTCAGGGTCAATATTGAAACCAAAGACCTGACCTCCCCAACTGTCGGCGCCAACAATAACGTCGTCGCCGAGGTTTTGGTCCATGGCCTGATCGTAGGTGAGGTTGGTTGTATCTTCAGTAGGCGGGTTATCAAGGCCTGCGTTGTCGTCGAATGCACTGGCAACATTCGCAACATTAGGCAGAGGTTCTCCGTTTGTAGGTGCCTTCGGAGTCTCCTTGGTGATATAGTACGCGCAATACCAGGCAACCTTGTCCTGTCTGTTCAAGTCCGCGCCTAAACGCCTGTACTGATCATCCCTTCGGACTTGCACTACAGGACCAAGTGGAATTGCACTGTTCGGGTATACCCCTGCAAATCCGACCACCCGATCTACAGTGGGCCCTTGATTTCCAAGTTGTGCGGTGAGTGTCTGATCACTGATCTGATCAGCACCCGCAACGATCGCGACTCGCAGCGCCGCTTTGCCACCAGGAACGTCTATGGGATTCTTTTAGCGGATCGTTCAAGCGGTGTTGGAGACACATGGCTTACAAAACATGTAGCCCTCCCATCTGAAAGCACGGTTGATATTCGGATCCGCAATTTGATCGTGAAGCTGAATAGTGTTTGGGAGTTCACCCATGTTGAAGGTAGACAAATTGCCCGCCTCGTGATGCCACGCCCATCTTCGTCGCAAACTTGGGCCATTACGAGTAAGCTGTACCTTTGGGTCCGAAACGCTGTGCTCGTCGACAAGATAGACGATGCTGTAGGGTCCTTGATTTGACAGTGCAGGTTGCGGAGTGGGTTGAGGTTTTGGCTGCGGCACGGGTGGCTGCGAGACGCAAGGGGGCGGATAGCAACGAATCTTCCAATGATTAGGGCAGGCAGAGAGTGTCTGAACCATTGTGATGGATCTTTGCGTGCAATGAGACACGAAGTACTGAGCTAGACAAGTTCTGTGTTCAGGTCGTTGAAGTTAATTGCTAGAAAATACCGTACGTTGCTTCAAGGTCTTATATCTGTCCGTTTGGCCTTGCTCTTACCAAAGTTACATTATGTTCGTAAGCCGTTACCGCCGATAAATGGTAGCGTTGACTCTTGGCCAATGACGAGTAATTACAGTCGCTTTGCGACACTCAGCACCCACGGCAAGTACGCAGAAAGCAAGCCGAAAAGTTCAGCTTCTCAAATTGTGTGAAGGAATCATTCGCAATACCGTTATTGGGCTCTTGTGAGAATGACGAAAGCTTTGATTGGTGTCAGCAGCTGGTAATCAAAGAATTGTGCCAAAAGTACGGTACTTCCTTCATTCGAATGTCGATGGGTAACGCGAAAATAAAATAAGCGGCAGATTTCCGAAGCGATGTGAGTCTAATAGCGAGCTGCGGTACTCACGGTAGTGCTACAGTCCTTGATTCAAGCCCAGGAGCGCATACCACGAAGAAGGAATAGCAACAAATCTTGAAAGATGAGGGTTCCGAGTGTATCAACTGACTATTAACGTCCGCTCTTTTGTAAGAACTGCTGTGAAGCTTTCCATAAAAATCTGTATCAGCATTGCTGTAACAATCATGCATAGTTTAGCTCCTGACAGATGTGAATATGATGTATCGTTATTCCAGCATGGCAAGAGCCGCGCACCCTGATATCGCGAAACGGAATCGCCTATCTCTGAAGCCAAAATTCAGCTGTCATTATGAGCTTCCAAGCGATCTGAGTGGCCGGGCGGCACTGAACAGCTTGCAGAATGTAGGTGTGGAAATCTGCATTGCGTGACCAGCTGAGGGAGCTGAGCTTGTGTGGCTGTCAAGCTCACCAACCACTTCACTCCTCGAGCTTCCCCACTTTTTAGCAACATCGCAAATTGGGCATCAACTGCTATGTCTTTGGTGCGTGGCTGCTACAACCGACGAAGAGTATCGGCTCGGGAAGCTTGTCATGTATGGTACGTTCTTATCTCAATCTCAGGCTTAGCATGGTACGAACCGTGCAATGTGATTTGTCCATCGCGTTGCATCACACCATCAGATATGTGCAGCTTGATCTGTTCGCGTGAGGGAACAGCCAGGTCCTTCGTGGCTTTGATGAACCAAGGATCATCAGCTGGGCTCTGGTCAAGGACATAGTCAGTGAAGAAGCTCCGCTCAGGCAGCCACAGCACCGGAGGCACAAAGACGCTGATTATTTGGAAGATCATCGATAATATCGCCCAGACTGCGCAGTATTGGGCACCTTTGCACACCCACATCTGTTCGACAAGCGACGATCCAACCACCTACGCAACATGGAGCCACAGGTGTGTGGTGTCGTCCCTCCGCATCTCCTGGGTTTCCTTGCTTCGAGTGAAGATTCTGAAAGTCAGAGTGCAGCGCGGATTACGCTCAACCACAGCTGTCACGTACGCGGCTGGCGTAAAGACCACTTCGATTCCAAGCTCTGGGGGTCCAGCCAGTACAGTATAGTACCAGAGCAAGCGCTCGAAAATATTTCAAGATCCACAGCGGCAGACCCCGTGGACCGTGAGTTTGCTCGACACGCTATCAATATCAGCCAGCATGTTCAAGACGACGCTCTTACAACTGGAAATGCCGCCACCTTGATTCAATCGCCTAAGCTCAACCGCCAGATCTACGACATGCAACATGCCGTCAGAAAGAACAGCAAGATCGACGACACCCTAAAAATGCTCCCGGGGACCCTTATACGCTCCGAGAGCTCTCAAGCGGTGTCGGATCAAGCGGCAAATCAAGCTTACGACAACTGTTCCGAGGTGGTGGCATTTTTCAGGGAGATCTTCGACTATACATTTTTAGGTGACGACTCCGCGCCAATCGTCAGCTCAGTCCATTTCGAAGATGGCTTCCAAAATGCGCAATGGGTGGGCGAGCCTGTGAAACAGATGATTTACGGCGATGGAGGACGAGACTTGTGCAATTTCACAGGTTGCCTGGATATCATCGGTCATGAGATGACAGTAAGTCCTCGACTTCCTCTTGAATCGCGCTTGGTTGACTGATGACGACGAGCATGCAGTGACTGAGCACATATGCAGTCTCAAGTACGAAGGGGAATCTGGAGCTCTTAACGAGCACATCTCCGACGTATTCGGCATGATGGTCACATTGTGGGCTGAGAAGAAGACGACCGCTCAATCGGACTGGCTGATCGGGGAAGGTTGTTTGCGTCCAGGAGTAAAGGGTGTAGCACTGAGGAACATGAAGTATCCAGGCACGGCATACGATGATGAAAAGGTATGTGCAATGCGCGATCTCCCTTGAGGGCGCTCAGGAACGAATGATCGGTTTAGGCACGAAGTCGCATCAGAGCACTCCACGGAAGCTAACGGTTCCCTTTGCAGTTCGGAAGAGATCTCCAGCCTGCTTCTATCAGCGAGATGGCAAATACCAAGGTTATACACAAATACTGGGCAACATATGACCACGGATGTGTGCATGCCTTCACCGGAGTACCAAATCGCGCGTTCGTGCTTGCAGCGGAGGCGTTTGGTGGCTATTGTTGGGAGAATGCGGGTAAGATATGGTGGGCGACTATGAAATCACATCGCGTTACTCCGACGTGTAGCTTCATCGAATTTGCGGACGCGACAGTCGCAGTCGCATTGGAGCTGTTAGGTGGAAAGGCTGCACAAGTGGTGAAGAACGCGTGGAGCGAGGTTGGTGTGCTCGATGACGTTCACCAAGGCGGACATGCAAGGAATCCAACAACGCGTATGTTAGCTCCATCTCTGTATCGTCCACATCACTTCGTTGAATTCGAACATGGGTAGCGGAGCTATTCGATGCTGGCAAAGGGCGCCTTACGACTCCCCGGCCGACGTGAATCAACAATCGTTTCACGATGGCAGACTTTGACCAAGCGAGGCTGCTCTGCCGTCAGGCCACACGCGACCACTGTCAATACTCGAAGTTCAGCGCGGAAAGTCTCTGTGCAATCAATATCACATCCTTGGCAAAGCCGACTTGAGTCGACTAGTCAGTCAGCAAACTTCCGTATACAGCAGGTACTCATCATCTCAAGGCCAGGCTTGGTTGGTGTATTCACGAAGGACTCAGGCTTGCTGCACTTCTTAAGGTGTTCTCATGGCGTCGTTTGTACCTCCTGAACCTGTGCCTTTACCTATGATGCTAATCCTCCTTACAACTTTGACTGTCCAGGCTGTCGCAGCCACGCCCTTTCCTCGGCCAACAGGGCCGTTCCACGTTGGTTATACGCAGCGTGTGTTCGACATAAGCACTCAAGATGATCCTTTTGCATCGGCAAATCTATCTTCGACGCTGCTAGCGACCATTCACTACCCGACCCTGACGAGACCAGTGCCCGGAGAGAATACAGCGCCATACCTTGATCCTACAACTGCTCAGATCTGGGGTACCAACTGGCAGTTTCCGAATGGCTCGTTCGAAAGTCTCACGACATGGAACGTCCATCAAGCTCCACCTATTGAGGCAGCAAGCAATGATGCATCCCAAAAGCCAACTGTCATCTTCTCGCCAGGTGCTGGAGAGAATGCCATCATGTACAACACTCTCAGCTCCAAGCTCGCATCTCAGGGCTACACGGTAGTCGCGCTTGATCATGCCGGCGAGGTACCTTATCTCCAGCTGCCAAACGGCGCACCAGGTATCTACGGGATTGATATCAAGGCGGAGTGGAATGTGACTTTCGCCGAAGCGGTCTACCACATACGAGTTGCCGACATCATCGCGACGGTGAAGGACCTATTTCCTGTTTACGTAGAGAGCACAGGCGCACCTTTTGACACGACACACTATTTTGCAGTAGGGCACTCTCGCGGAGGCGCAGCTGCAGCCGGCGCCATGTCCCTCGAACCTTCGATCCTTGGCGGCATCAACTTTGACGGCACATTCTTTGGGATCCCCGACGTCAAGAAGCCTTTCTTGCTGCTCGGCCAAGAAGCGCACACTCCGGATGTGCCTGAGCCGACCTGGCCTTGGTTTGCTGGAAATCAGACTGGCTGGTTCCAATGGCTGAACGTGGCGGGCAGCAACCACCAAAACTTCGCTGATCTAGATGACCGATTGGACCTGCCGGATTTGAGAAACGAGACAGCTCCCTTATCAGTGGGAACGATATGGGCGCCGAGAATGGACTGCGTAATAAGCATGCTTGTGGAAACGTTCTTTAACTTTGTCATGGGTAAGCAAGAGTGGATTGAGATCCCAAGCGCAGCGTTTCCGGAAGTTGTGTACATTACGGGAGGCAACGACGCTTCTTGATCGAGTAGGATATGAAGCTTGAGCCTGCAGATACAGAAGGTATTGAGCCGGCTCGAAGAAGGCCACAATATGAAGTAGGCGACGATTCGAAATTCGCTACTCGGACGAGGTACTAGCTCGGCTCTCGTCAGAGCCATGATTGACACAGTCTCACTCCGGCTTTTGCCCCACATCTGCTACAAGTTGTGAACGGACACAGGAGGATGCTCGTCGTAGTGAACAGAATACCGAACATCTTGTCTGATGTTATTGTGCCTGAGGGGCTGGTCGTGCATACTTGTCTCCCTGCTGCCCGAGCTCTGAAGCTGCGAAGACACAGTGGCTTCGTTGTGGATACTCTCAGGTCGCAGTTTGAGGGACTGGCTGTCATTTGCGTTTCTCGTCGCGGGACTTGCGTCCAGTCGTATCGTGAGGGCTGGTAACGGCTCTGTATTTCTGGTAGGCTTGATCTTGGAGTCCTTCAGTGATGCGCTGAGATCGGACAGCTTGTAACTTTTTGAATGGCCGTGTACGCGGATCAATCCGCCATGGCCGAAGCCAGTGTTGAGGCTTTCGGTAAATCGCTTGAGAGCTGCAATGGTGGCTGCCGCGATGGAATACGACATCTCGATGGACTGCCATATTACTACAATAGCTGCCGTGAGCGACACGTCGGTAGTGGAAATGAGATCATTGGTCGTCTCGTTGCGAAGTATGGTGAACACAAGTGTTCTGGGATGCATTAGTCTTTACTTGTTGTTGCTCAACGGTCCATTGCGCTTACGGAATGCGAAGCCAGAATGCTATGATGACGATGAGCTTATTTTTCAAAGACATCTGCAATTTCCAGACCAGCTGGAGCGGCAGAGTGAGAATCGCAAACTCAGTCGCAACGTCAAGGCCTGTGATGGCATGCCACCGGAGTGCTTGACGTGAGCATGCTTCGGAATTCGATCGGAAGTCCCAAGCCAGGCCTTCGAATGATGTACAGTCGGTTGTAATCAGAACAATAGAAGCAATGCATTGCATCAAGACCAGTGCTCCGACAGAGTACTGCAGTCGCTGGTGAGAAGATGTGACTGTTGTGCGCAGGAGCATCGAGACGATGGCAAGCTTTGACAGACATAGCGCTGTGATCCAGGACAAGTTGCTCACTAGAGATAGAGCATTGAGTCGCTGTATCCTGCCAAGTTCGAAGCTGCCATGTTTGGTAGAATGGCCCAGCTCCGCTCTGGTGGAGGCATAGTTGCAGCCGAAGAATATGAAGGCTAGAGCCTATCCGAGGGCATATATTAGCTTGTGGTCTTGGGAGAGACCATAATCTTTGTGAGAGCGCGTGGAAGACTTACAGTGGACAATAAGACGATACAGTCGTCCACACCGAACGTCCTCCATCGAATGTACAGCCGCAAGCAAAGCACACATAAAGTGTAGCATAGGCAGATCGACAGCGCGAATTCCAGTCCTTTACTGTATCCATCATGATGGGCTACACGACCGTTGGGTTCGGTCATAGTCTCAGGGTACTCGGTCGAAGACCTGAGCAGAAGCAAAAGCCCGGTGGGAGCCCTCTGCTCTCGTTATCATAAAGCCAGAGAGCTCTGGTGGCACCACGGATCGAGGGGTACACAACAGGAGCCACCCTGCCTATCCAGCAAGGATGAAGTCCGAGATGAATGGACAGTCTACCTACGTGGGTACGCCTCGGTTCCAGCCAAGCATGCTATGTAAAGGGATCAGCAAGTTGGTTCTAATCATAAGTTGGCCCCTTCCGTTGGTCTGCCATGCGCCATGGCGTTGATGTGAAATATCAGCTGATGAAGGGGCGTGGTGGTTCCCGACGAGAGCATTCCGAAAGGTTGGTGCACAAAATACAGCGGCATCGACTATGAATAGACCAAATGCGGTTATTGTACCGTCTAGTGCCTTAATGGTTTGTGTGTTATTCAGCTCGGCGCCCATGTTGCAGCAGAAGCCAGCCTATAGGAGGCGATTCGCATGTGCGACCGCTTCCCCGCGCTTCCTTGTTCCAAATGGGCGAACGTGCATCGTGGCTGACAGGTGTGCAGTCCATCCGCAAAAGCAAAGATGGGTCGGTGCTCTGTATCAACGTCCTTCAGAGGCAACGCAGCATTGGCCTGGAGATCGAATGTTGCCAGTGAGTCGAAGAAGGCTTATCTTGGTGGCGATCTCGAAGATTGTGGGACGGCTGATGAACTAGGTGGTGATGGAAGCGAGATGTCGAGAGCGGCTCGTTCACAGGGTGCGGCTCCTTAGCGCGTTGCGGTCCGCTCCTCCTCGTTGGACGGAGGCTTGCAACCACACCACTTCTGCCGCCCACCCCGAAACTTGCCCACGACAAGGGACTCACACAACTCTCCTAGCTCACGATAAATCATACTCACGCGGAGTATGCCTGTCACAGAAGAGGAACCACTACCGCTACGTATGCTCCATACCATGTTGGATCAGCTTCCTGGGTACTGCAGCTGCAGCATGGGTCGTGAGCAGGCATGAAGGTATAC
This sequence comes from Phoma herbarum, assembly GCA_001599375.1. Taxonomy (NCBI): domain Eukaryota; kingdom Fungi; phylum Ascomycota; class Dothideomycetes; order Pleosporales; family Didymellaceae; genus Phoma; species Phoma herbarum. Next base: position 1,173,086 of record BCGR01000012.1, on the reverse strand, counting down.
TGACATTCGAATCCAAGCCCTGAAACGCCCAATGGGAATTTGCAGAAGTCGAGCCCATACCTCATGCGACTTGCCCGCATGAGGGGCGCAGATGAAAAGCTTACCCCTGTAGTCATCGGTTGTACAAGATCTCGACCATCCAATGCGACAGGAGCACTGACCCCCATGTTGTCCCACGCCACTTGGTTGGATTGCGCCTGCCATAAGCGGCAGCTGCTATGCGATTACAGGCGTACAATCACGGCTAAACATCTAGGTCGCAGTCTTAAGATCTGGGTCGCTTGATAGCACAGCATGTTCCATCTTCCCCTCCACTATATTTGCTCGGCGAGATCTTAGACAGCTTTGACTACCTTCAACGCAGATGGCAGGATCTCTTGAAAGCAAGCCCGCAGGCTCTGTGGAGGAGTACGACATGGGACAACACGGCGTTGAGCGCATCCATGGCGATGCTCTGGGAGGAACATCGCACGATGCGCAGGATATGTATCGAATGGGCAAGAAGCAAGAGCTGCGCGTAAGATCCAGCACGACGCTATCAAGCAATACCCACTGACAGTTTGCAACAGCGAAACTTCCGTCTTGTCTCCATTGTCGGCTTTGTTGTCGTTCTCCAATCGACATGGGAGAGCGCCCTACTGTGAGAGTGATACCAACTGCTGCGAGCCCAGACTGACCACATTCAAGCTCAGCCTACTTTGGCTTGTTCAATGGCGGCACGGCTGGCGTCATCTGGATGACAGTCATCACATGGTTCTTCGTGATGGCCATGATCGCCTCGCTTGCGGAGATGGCATCAATGTGCGCAGATTGCCCCGTGTGAACAGCAGAGTCGAGCTGACCTCCAACATAGGGCTCCGACCGCCGGCGGTCAATACCACTGGGTCAGTGAGTTTGCACCACCATCATTCCAAAAGAGCCTCTCGTACATCGTTGGATGGAGCGCCGGCGTTGGGTGGGTTTCCGGTATCCCAGCCTGCGCGCAAATGCTATCGTCTCTTGTTATCGGCATGATACTGCTCGTCAACCCCGATGCCCAGATTGGCGAACTGTGGCATGTTACCTTGATCATGATGCTGTGGCTACTGCTCATGGTCGGGTTTAACATCTTCCTGGCCCAGCACCTGCCACTGGCCGAAGGCATTGTACTGGTCCTGCACGTGTTCGCCTTCTTCGCCTTCTTGATCCTTTTCTGGACCATGGCAGAGCAATCGCCGGCTGAAGATATCTTTACAGCGTTCTACGATGGCGGTGGGTGGGGCTCATTGGGTACATCCGCACTTGTGGGTCTCTCCACACCGTTGTGGTGCTTCATCGGACCGGATGCCGGAGCACACATGTCTGAGGAACTCAAGGACGCTTCAGTCGTGCTGCCGAAAGCCATGATGTGGGCTGTCTTCTTCAATGGGGTTTTCGGCATCATCATGATGATCACCTTCGTATTCTGCGGTGGAGCCCTGGACTCGGTGCTAGCATCCCCTACTGGCGTCCCAGTACTCCAAGCAGTGTACAACGCGACCGGCTCGGTTGCAGGCACGATTGTGATGGGCGCAGTTCTGGTTGTCCTTGTGTTCTTCGCGGCTGTCTCCGTCACTGCTGCGTCTTCACGACAGATCTGGGCCTTCTCTCGCGATAGAGGTCTTCCGTTCTCCTCCTGGATTGAGCACGTGCGTCCCGGATGGGACATACCCGTGAATGCTCTCTTGGTGTGTCTAGGATCCTCGCTGGTCCTGGCTTGCATCAACTTTGGTTCGGATGTCACGCTCAACGCTATCGTTTCCATCTCGAACGCAGCGCTGATCTTCTCCTACATAATTTCAATCGGATGTGTCCGACTGAAGCGTCTTCGAGGGGAACCTTTGCTTGCACGCCGCTGGAGCTTAGGCAAGTGGGGTGGGCTGGTCAACGACCTGGCACTCATATTTTTGCTTGTCGCATTCGTATTCTCATTCTTTCCAATGACGCCTAACCCAACTGCTGTAGATATGAACTGGGCTGCGCTGATGTTCGGCGCATTGGCGATTCTGGCGACTGTCAATTACTTCGTCAGCGCACGGAAGAGCTATGTCGCGCCCGTGTCATTGGTCAAGCGGGACTAGATAGCGCAGACAGAGCACACGATGAATGGACTGCTGAAACCGCAATGTTGTTGTACGCTCCTCGTCCGTCGCGCCTGCAGTTTCTGTGCTGCGCTAGATCGTGATAGGTTAGCCTCTTGCCGTTTCGACAGGCCGGAATCTCCACACACGACTCCGCACATTGGACATCGAGCTCGACGCCGACACTGCAGGCAACATGGCTTTTACCAAATCAGCGTCCACGAGCCGATCGCTATCTTATGACAATTGATTGGCATCGAGCATCCAGGCGTCTGCGTGACTGTGCCAGCCACGAATCGTACGGTCAAAGTCCTTCACCATTATCCTCGCTGGCCATCCTTTACTCGGACTTCACTTCATAAAGACTCACGATCATGGCTCAGCCTTTGAACCAGTCTGAAATCATCTTCCCTCATCTGTCGAATACCCCAAATTTCTCCACTACCCTGTCCTCGCTCAAACGCTCAGCCTTGTCCATCACCAACCGACTAAACTCTATCACAAGCGACAGCGAGTTCGTGACGAGTGTAGCGGCTGCATATGATCTTCCGCTTGTTGCGAATGAGCGCTGCGGGAGTTGGTACATCCCGCTGGACCTGAAAGCTTCAAGCGTCTACTTCAAGAGCACGGACGGGCACATGGGTGAGTGGGCGTTCAGCCTGCGAAGGCTCAATTTGCAGATGTTGGACGTTGTCAGCCAGCATGGCGGATGCGTTATCGTGGACTCGACAAGGAGAGGAAAGAGTATGCCAGACGCCCTCAGCAAGACGGTGCCGTTCTGGTGTTGTGTAATGAACAGGGCAATCTTCGGCGTCGAAAAGAAGGGCACTGAAGCATTGAACCTCTTCACTCCGCCAAGCGCTGTCTCCGAAAGCGAGAACGCGCAGATGGAGAGAAGGATCAATGGCTTCGTGCAACAGTTTCTGGTACGACCACTTGACCCGACACGCTAAGGTCGACCACCTTGCTCACAACAGCAGGACATTTGCAGACCCGACATTCCGGCACTGCGAGCAAAACTTCAAAAGCCTCTGCGTCCGCTCTGGGTGACTCAAACCTCGACCCTTCCAGGAACTGCACCGAACTTCACAGACTTCCACCCAGTCATTCTCTGCACAGCATCTCGACGCGTCCGCGGCGCGGAAGCATCAGAAGGCGGATATATCCAGGGTGCAGCCGACGACCACGAAGCATGGTCCCACGGACTCACTCCAGCACTGTTCTGGAGCAACAAAGACGATCTCCTGCGGACCAACGAGGAGGATCTCCCCGCCAAGATCGCCTCGCTCATCAGCCAGGATCGAGGCACTGATGCAGTAGTGACCACTCTTATCAAGCCGACCAGCAACCTGCACGTCTCCGCGAGCGAGAACGTCGATCTCGCCGCCTTCGACACAGTGATCAGCTGCACACCCCAGCCCCTACCACAACCGCTCCTGAAAGACGCGCGAGTCACGGCGTATCTGCATCTCCCGTGTCAAACCGGCAAACTTGGCTCCCGTGACCTGCGCAACCAGCTAGCCGCCCTGCGATCGTTGGTCTCCACCTCCTCAGGGCAGACATTGATATGCTGTCCTACGGGCAAGGATCTCTCCGTCGGCACCGCCCTTGCATATCTGTGTCTGTACGCGGCCGACGACGGCACGGTGAATCTGTCAACTCCCAGGGAAACCAGGTCAATCGACAAGACCTTCATCAAGCAAAGACTGAGCTGGATCACGACTAGCAACCCCGCGCTCAATCCGAGCCGCGCAACACTGCAGAGCGTCAACAGCGTGCTGATGTCAAGCGAGGCGTCGAAGAGCGCGCTCTCAGAGATCAAGCACCCGGCCGCCTTCGACTCGGAATGGAAATCGAACTCCGTAACTCCACCACCATTGAGCTCTGACCAAAAGCACACCGTACACCCACCACACCCCAACACCCCTCCGACCCCGTCCCCGCAACACGCCCTCTTCGCAACCCTATCCGCCTGCGAATGGAAATTCACCCGCACCCTGCGGTCCGCACTGCCCACGCACCCCTCGGGCCGCGTGACGGGCACAGCGCGCTTCACACGCACGCCGCTCGCACACACGCTGCTGTACAGCGAGACGGGCGAGTTCGTGACAGACGCCGGGATGACGTTCACCGCGCGGAGGAGGTACGTGTACCAGCTGATCTCCGGCGCGGAATGCGATGGAGGACGGGAGGAGGCGTTTATTCGCGTGCGGTTCTTTGACGACAGCGTGCGGAGGGAAGATGTTGGCGGCGAGGGCGAGGGCGTCGGGGGCGTGTTTGTCGAGATGGGCGCGTTGAGTGAGGTGTCTGGCAGGGACGGGCTGGAGGCGGAGAATAGAGAGCGGCATCTTTGCGGGGAGGATTTGTATGCTGCGAGGTGGGTGTTTGGGCCGGGGATGGTGGGCGGTGAGGGCGAGCGGTGGTGGGAGGTGCGGTATGATGTCCAGGGGCCGAGGAAGGATTATGTGAGCACGACGCGATATACGCGGGAGTAGAATCAGCGTCGTCAGGAGGGTTGAAGGATGCTTTCGTCTCGTGCTCGTCAAAGTTCATGGTCATGTTCGTGTTCGTAGTACTGATGTGTGGGTATCTATCTCATCGTCGCCTGCTCGCTGCCTCCATCCCGCGCTCACTCCTGCCCCCAATTCGGATCATCGTCGACCTCGCCCAGGATCTCGACACCCTCCTCCTGGAACGTGACGTTCTTGTCCTTCTGCCGCCTTTTCTTCTTCCCCTTCCCGTTCTCCTTCTCGCCAGCATCCGCATTCTCGGTCACACCGGCCAACTTCTTCTGATGCTCGCGCTCCTCCTTCTCCTTGAGCGCCTCGTTGATCTGCTCGCGCATAAGCGCCTCTTCCTCCTCCAGCTCCCTCTTGATTCGATCCGAGTCGGCAAAGCTGTCGTCCTGGAGCTGGCTGGCCTCGAGGAACTCGCCCCAGTGGGACGCTAGCGTGGATTCGCCGCGCAGACAGTCGCGCACGATGTCCGGGTTCTCGCGCTCCTCTCGGGTGAACTTGGTTTTGATGGAGCGGCGCGTCATGCCGGGGAACATGTGGGCGATCATCTGGAAGTCTGTGCCAAAGCTGCGCAGACCCTGGTAGAACATTGCGGTGCTCTGCGCATTCCACCTCTTCCCCTGCCCTGGCAGAACGAACTCGTTGGGGAAGCGCTTGTTGTTCTTCATGAAGCTGCGGCTCGTGATGCGCGTGGTCAGGTCGTCTTCCTCGGTGATGGTCATCATTTCTATCTCGCGGTCGGCGTCGCGCTCGCGGTCGATGGTGCCGGAATCTTGGACCAGCTCGATGCGGCCGTCGACGACGTGGTAGCGCGGGCCGGTGGAGACTTGCTCGACGTCGCCGGACTCGAGCAGTTTGTCGACGGCGGCCTGCGCTTCTTTGGTTGTGATGTGCCGGGCGTCTTTTTCGCGGCGGCGTTGCTTGACGGCTTCCCAGTCGATTTTGCGCATCTCTTTCTCGCGGCGCGAGAGCTTGCCCACGCGGATGTTGCGTGAAGCCAGGTCGTCCATGCACATGGCGTCTGGGTCGATGACGTGGTCTTCGGCGTCTGGGGGTGTGTCTTCGCGGGGTGGACGGCCGCGGCGCTTGGGCTCGACGGAGCCGTCTTCGCCTTCTGCGGGGGTGGACTTGTTCCTCTTCGGTGCGCGAGGTTTGGGCTTGGGTTTGGGTTTGGGTTTGGCAGCATCGCCCTCGACTGTGTTTCCCTCAGCGGCGGGCTGTTTCCCCTTGTCTTGCCTTGGCTTCCGCGGCTTCTTTGGTGGTGGTTCCAATGGCTCGCCGTCGTCAGCTATTTCTGGAGCGTCTGCGCGCCGTTTCCCTCTTGCTCGTGCGCTGGGTCGTCCTTGTGTGGGCTCGGCCTCTTCGCCGTCATCATTCTCCGGCGGCTCCCCGTCTTCTGCACCCTCGGCGGCCTTCTTCTTCCCACGGGGTTTCGGCGGTGCCCGCTTCTTCTTCGCAGGCGGATCGGCCGCGCCACTGGCCTCGCCGCCCTCCTCTTGCGGGTGATTGACTGCGGTCCACGGCAGTGTCCGCCGCCTTCGCTTCGACTGCGCGGGGTCCTCAGCTTCGGTAGGAGGTGTGGCGCCGGTGCTCGCGCTGGGCTCTCCAAGCTCGGTAGACGGGGCGGAGAGTGCTTCGGCCGGAGGGTCTGGCTGCTGAGGTGTGGTGTCGCCAGTGTGTGCATCCTGCGGGGGAACCATGACGGCTACCGGCACCATGGGCGTGCTCTGTCGCGGGGGCGACTCGATGCGGCGCCGCTTGGGCGACCGTCCCGCCTCGATGTCATGCTCGGCGGGCTGCGACGTGTCGACTTGCTGAGCGGGAGGTTGTCGAGTGCTGGTCGCAGGCTGGGTCGGTGCAGGTGCAGGCGTAGGCAGCGGTGCAGTGGCAGCGGCAGCGGCAGCGGCAGTGGCAGTGGCAGAGGGCTCGGTGGGGGCGTGCGATGGTGCTGGCTCAGGCTCGGGCTCGGGCTGGGGCTGGGAGGTCTGCGACTCGGCCGTGGGCAGTGCGGGCGCTGGCACTGCAGGCTTCGCGGCGGCGGCAGCTGGTCGTCGGCGTGCGGCCTTGGGCGCAAACTTCTTGCCCGAGGTGTTCTTGTTGATGAAGGAACTGAACGTCGCGGGCGCCTGCGCCTTGTCGGCGCCCGGCGCGGGTGGCTGTGTCGCGCTGTCGTCGGCCATGGTCGCGGTGTGCTGCTCGGTGCTGCTCGGTGCAGCGGCGTGCTGCTATGTCGACATGGGCGTCGGACGACTCTTCGTCTTTGTGCTCATCCGTCCATCGAATATCTACGCGACGGCGCGTCGTCGAGACCCACCGCCGTCGGACCAATCACACCAATCACCCGCTAGCGCCACTCCCAACCTAGCGGCTGTCTTCGTTTTGTCGTCCAAGGCCACTCTTCTCCTCACGCACGCTGCCCGGGCTCACACGACACCCCGCCCGCTCGTTCGCTCTGCCGCCAGCCGCCAGCCGCCCTCATCACGCCCATCTGCCCCCCCTTTGATGACCGCGTAACTGCCTGCTCCGCCTGCGCCACTCTCTCTGCGTCGCCTGTCCGATGAGGCTCGAAGCCAGAACCGTCGCACCCCCATCGCTTGACCACGTCAAGATGGAGGACCGCAAGAGGCCCAGCGTGCACGACGACTCGGCCCCGCCTGCGAAAAGGCAAGCTGTGACCGTCAACGGTGCTCGCTCGCATCCAGACGCTGACATGCCATGGAAAGATGACATCGAGGTTCGCCCCCCCGATCCGCCCTCGCACCCTCTGCCGCGGCAGCCCCAACACACGCTAATACCGCTTTCATCTGCAGGCCTACCAGAAAGATGCCATCCTGCGCCAGATGCGCGAGTACAAGCGGGAGAAGGCCACCCTCGAGGCCCAGCTCCACGACGTCGAGGCCCGCTCCAGGTACCACGACGACGAGCTGCGCACCATTGATGCGTGGTTCGACCAGGTCAGTACACACGGCGCCCATCCACTGCATCACCGCTAACCATATGCCAGCTTGTTGACGAGATCAAAATCCTGAGTGGGGAAAGGCTGTCAGGTGACTCGTCGTCGCGAGAGGTCCCTGCAGCGCTTCTGTTCGAAGACAGCGAAAGCTTCAGGAAGCACCTCTCCAAGCGGAAAGATACCATCTTGTCGTCACTGTCTGGTCTGTTTGCCAAGTATCCCCCCAGGAGCCCGGATGTTGCAGATCTCGAGCGACAGCTGTCTGAATTGCTGGCCGCGCAGAAGCAGCACGTGGCGCAATCTCAGAAGATCATGACAGAGAAGGAGCAGCTATCCGACCGCCTCGACACTGCCACCCACCGTTATCTGGTCGCCGAGAAGAAGATCGACAGGTTCAAGAGCCAACAGGTGCAGAAACTGGAGCAGTCCGCAGTAGCTTCTGCAGTAAAGGAGGACACGCCGTCAGCTGGCATCAAGAAAGAAGCTACCAATGGCACCACCCCAGAACCAGCCGTCAGCGAGGAACTGGAGACGGCAAAAGCTCAAGCTATAGCTGAAGCGTCAAAGCGGAAGGCACAGCTCGAGGACGTTGAGAAGGAGAACAAGAGGCTGACCGAGGAGTTGACAGCCTTGAAGGTCAAATTGACAGGACTCTCTGACGACGACTATGCCAAAACGGATCTTTTCAAGGCATTGAAGTCCCAGCACGAAGACGTGATCAAGAGAATTAATAATTTAGAAGCGACCAACATTCAGCTAAGGGAAGAGGCACAAAAGTATCAAGCTGAGCGGACTGCCTATCGGATAAAGATCGACGACGAATCACGGTCTTCGCTGGCTGAATCTGAAAGTGCGGTATCACAAGCTGAAGCGAACCTTGCGCGTATCCGGAACGCGCGAGATGAGCTGATCGCCAAGAACAACACGCTCGAGGCCAGCCACAAAGACAGCGAGGCATCAAACGCTCAGGCCAAAGAGCTCGTAGGTGCATGTGAGAGCCGTATTGCGGCTCTCGAGTCCGAATGCGAACGGCTGCGCTTGCAGATTGGCGAACGTCAACCAGGAGCAGAACCTATAGAGACGGACGAGTTGACCCCTGAGCAGTTGCGGAGTAAGATTGCCAATCTGGAGAACCAGCTCAAGCTTCTGAGCGGCGAGCTGCCTTCGATGGAAGCTGCGTGGAAGAAAGCGCAAGCGATTGCAGGAAAGAAGATAGCCGATCTGGCAGCCTGGGAAGATAACGTCGCAAGAGCAAACGCAGACAAGGCGAAAGCAGACCAGAAGTTCTTCGCAGCCATGAAGGCCAAGGGCGAAATGGAGCAACAGATTCGCATCCTGCGCCTGCAGGCCGCAAAATCAACCGAAGTCGTGTCGCAACTCAAAGAAGCCGACTCCCTTAGCCGCTCCCTCGTCGACAAACTCGAAAAGCAAACGGCAGAGATGCGCTCTCAAATGGACGACCTCTCCGCCCAGCACCGCATCCTCCAACAAAAAGCCACCGAGGCCGCCGTCACATCCGAAGGGCACACGACCCAGATCGCCGAGTTGAAGAAACTTGTCGACGCAAAAGACGCCGCGTACCTGACGGCGCGCCACGCCCAGCGCGAAGCCTGCACCGAGCGCGACGGGCTAGCGGCCCAGGTCGACGGGCTCAACGAGCAGATCAAGATCTGGAAGAAGAAGAGCAAGGGCGAGCAGAGCTCCGAGGCCGCGCTGATGGAGTCGATGCTGCAGTGCCAGATCTGCAAGAGCCGCGTGAAGAACACGTGCATCAAGACGTGCGGCCACCTGTTCTGCCACGACTGCGTGCAGGACCGCCTGACGAATCGCGCCCGCAAGTGCCCCAACTGCGGTAAGGCGTTTGGCAGCAACGATACCATGCGTGTCCATCTCTAGATGCCGCGCGTCGTTAACCATGTTACCTTGTTAGACCTCCTTCTTTTGTACAACACAACTCCTCGTTCCATGTCTTTCAACAAGCGATGTATGCACGGCGTTTTGGTTTCCGGTCCCGGTACTCGACAGCCCCGCTCGAAGCAAATCACCAATACCCAGGGGAAGCGGCGAATGGCGTACGGCGTGTGCTGTCATGTTCTAATACATGTTTGACATTATTTGGCGAGCCGAATGGTACGATATGGGCTGGGACGTAGTGGTCGTCATGGCGTGTGGCTACGCCATCCAGCCAGGGTGAAGAATGAAAGCGACGTTAAACATCCAGATGGCCACTGCAAATGTCCAAAGTGTCGACTAGTGTGATTGAAAAGAGACTACGTGATCGAGCTGACCTAAGAATTGAACAGACCACGCAAATCGATGACAACGAAACCCGACTTCAATAACGATACGAAAGAAGCAAAATCCCAATCAACACTCCAAGCCCAACACCCGTCAACACCAAACCCATCTGCAATAGCCTCATACCATCTCTCGTACCCTCACCGGCGAGCGACCAGCGCCGTCGAGCGTGTACATTGGCGGAGGGTCAGCGACGCTACTACCGATGGATGAAGGACTCAACTTCGCGGCGTTCGGCTTCGCCATCTCAATGTCGAATTTGGGCGCCTCGGTATGTTCATCTTTGTCCATACGTTCCATGCCAGAGCCGGAAAGGTCGTGCACCTGGATCTGGTCGAGCTCGATGTCATCCGAGTCCGTGGAGCCCCTCAGTTTCTTCTGCTGTCGTCTGACCTCGGCGTAGCACATCAATCCGTACCATACAAAGGAAAGGCCAAGCATGCCACACCCGATGCCCAGCATCATGCACCGGAAGTAGTACATGTCGGCCCAAGGCGTGTTCTCGCGCAGGATGGCCTCGACGCGGGCGATGGTCAAGCGGCTGGGCTTGATAGGGCCGGCATGTGGCACATACGACCTGGACGTTGCGCCTGCTGTGGAGAAGTTGCCAGAGTTGAGCGTGTCCGACTTGGAGCGTAGGTCGTTGCGCTTCCAGCCAATAGTGCCGTGTCTCCGGCCGTCTACCACAACCGGTCTGTCGACGTGCCAACCGCAAAGCCAGTCGTCTTCGGCGTACGACTGGGCGACGACGGTGAAGTTCCTTTCTTCTAGCCATTGGGCAAGCGTGTGAGGGTAGAACTTCAGGTGGCTGGTGACAATGGTGAAGTCGAACTCCGGATCGGCTGGATCGTTGAAGAAGACGTAGTTGTATGACGCATAGTAGTAGGCAGTAAACCGCTCTATGCAGGTTGACATGGGCGCGGCGGTCGATTGTAGGGCGAGTAGGGGCGGCTGGTGAGGAGCGGAGATCTCCAGCGCTGAGGATAGAGAAGCGAGGACAAAGAGGAGCGCGGTGATACAAGAATGCATGGTGGCAGTGATAGACGAGTGAACGGATGCTTTGTAAGATGCAGCGTGGTGGTAAGCTGTTGATCAATGCTGGGGAAAGGAGAGGAGACGGTGTGACGGTGCAGTTTTGACCAGCTGCTTGATGGGCGCTCTTGCCAGCAGCTGGAGGCAGGATCCACGATTGCGGTGTGGTGCACTCATCGTAGAAGTTGGGAAGGCACAAGCACGTGCGACGTGTGGGCCGGTAACCTTGAAGGATAGGTGCAGAGCACCCAGGCCGAAAGAAAGTGAGATGACCGAACCTTGATTCTCCCATGGTCAAACGCCAACCATGCTATGCTGCTCTTTATAAATCTTACAATACGTAACCTTACATTGCTTCCACTCTTTTCACTATTCATGGATCCTGGTCGCCAAAAGGATAGTTGAACTTCAACAGCGCATTCAACCCACCGACCCAGTGATCCTCGGTCTGATCATCTCTGCCCGCGGTAGCTCTTACAATACAAGGCACACCACCATGCCACTCGCCTGTCGTGGTCCTAACGTCTTCACCCATGACTCTCACTTCCATGCCCGAGCCCAAGCCTTCAGTGACCGTAATGCCATCGATGCTGACCTCGACCTGCTTGCCTCTGTTCTTCTCGCCCAGCTTCAGCGTGATGGGGGTTTCGGCAGGCAGCACAAGTGGCCTGAACGACAAGGATCGTGGGCAGATGGGCGTGAGCAGCAGAGACGGAACGAGTGGGTGCACAATGCTGCCACCGCTGGATAGGCTGTACGCGGTGCTGCCGGTGGGCGAGCTGATGATCATGCCGTCAGCCACAGCCTCGGTGAGGAAGCGGTTGTTGATGTAGACGTCGATGATCTTGAGGTGCGGGCTGGAGCCACGGTGCAGAGTGACTTCGTTCAGCGCGTACGTGTCTGCTGAGCCAGTGCCGCCGATGCGCGTCCCGTCTGGTGCAAAGATGCCGACCTTGAGACGGTTGCGCAGCAGAACTCGCGCGCTGCGGTGGGTGCCCATGGCTTTGCCGCGGATGTCGGCGTACGAGAGCGGCTTGTCGAGCGGGTCGTCTGGGGATGTGGGTGGAGCAGGCGGGCCCGCGCCCAGAGAGTCCGATAGGGTTGCGTATGTGTCGGGCGCGCCGCTCATGTACATCTCCCTGAAGGCGCGCTTGTACTCCTTGAACTTCCACTCGCCCAGGAAGCCTATGGTGCCCATGGCGAAGCTCAAGACGGGCGGTACGCTCTCGACATGGCTGAAGAGGCTGCTGGCCCTCAGCAAGGTGCCGTCTCCGCCCAGCGTGCAGACCAGGTCGGTTTTATCCGAGAGGTCCTGCACGGCGCCATCGTAGGTGTAGACGGGGAAGCTCAGCTGCTCGTGGATCTCGTTGGCGGACTCGTTGTCCAGGACGATGTTGATAGACGGGTACGTGGAGTGGATGTGCGACGCAAACTCGACGACGGACTCGGTGATGTTGGGCGTGCGCTTCTTCTTCGTGATGAGGACATTGCGGGGCGGCGACGGCCACTGCAGGCTGAGCAGCGTGTTCACCGGCGACTGCACGTACGAGGGCTTGATGCGCGCGGGCAGCTCTGAGATGTGCTTGATCTCCCGGCAGGGCCGCGTCGTCGAGAAGTGCCGCCCATGCGCCGCCCGGACGAGCAGCCGCCACGGCAGGACTCGGTGCTGGATCGTCATGTGCACCAGAGACGATGTTCCGATGTTCACATTGCGGCGGCCTGCACTGGCCGTGACGCGGGCACCAAATCGACAAAAGTTCCGAGGACTTGGCGCGAGAGCTCAGAGGAGGATCAGAGCGCCCTCCCGCGTGGCATCCCTGCATTTGATGGTGGGGCCCTGGTGTCATCGCCATTTGCATCACATGCAACCAAGGGTGGAAGCCTGCGGCCGGAAAGAGCCACGAGAGCTCCCTCCTCAGCCTCTTTCGTGCCGCCCGAGACCAGATGGACACCGCGAGGCGGGCTGACGGCTTCGCTCTGATTCTCGCGCGGCTAGCATCTGTACATAGCCCCAAGCCTACATGATTACTGCCTCCGTTCCTGCTCCACCGCTGCACTGTACCTGGGCTCCTCTGCCGCTCCACACTCGTCCGTCCACTATACCCTGTACTTGAACACGCGCCCTCCCGTCTCCTCCGCACTCGCGCCCTCCGGCTGTCCTCGCGACACCACAGCAAACACCCAGCATGGACACCACACCAGATGCGGGGCTGAGACAGCGGCATCCGCCTGCATCCGTACCGTCTGAACAGACGCAGCAGAACGGCCGCCCCAAGCTGTCTTCGCGGAAGTCTTCGAATCATCCAGGTGGGAAAGTCAAGCATGGCGCCTTCATGCAGTTCCTGCGCATGTGTGCCTTTGCTGCCTACTTCAACGGGAGCATAGTTGGGTGCGCTCACAACAACTGCCACCAAAGGACCTCACTGACACGCCCACAGCATCTTCGTCACCCAAACCCTCGGCGCTCCGCTCTACTGCTACAGCAAAGACCTCTTCTACGCCTGGATGGCCATGACCAAGCAGCACTTCGCCATCGTCATCACGACAATGACATACTGGTGGGCGCCCGTGAAGATGCGCATCAGCGGCGACGCCAGCGTGCGCGGCCAGATGCGCAAGACAGCAGACGGTCGCATAGAAACCGACTTTCCAGAGCGGCTGGTCCTGATCAGCAACCACCAGGTCGTGCCCTACAACCCATCGCTAAAGTCTGCGTACTGACGAGCCCAGATCTACACCGACTGGATCTACCTGTGGTGGATCGCGTACACGTCTAGCATGCACGGACACCTCTACATCATCCTCAAAGAATCCATAAAATACATCCCCATCCTCGGCACGGGCATGGTGTTCTACGGCTTCATCTTCCTGTCGCGCAAATGGGCAACCGACAAGCAGCGCTTCCAATACCGGCTGAAGAAGCTCTCGACCTCGAATCCCGAAGCCATCACTCCAGAGAATCCAAAAGGACTGAGCCCAATGTGGCTGCTCATCTTCCCCGAAGGCACAAACCTGAGCCACAACGGGCGCGTCGCGAGCACAAAATGGGCGACCAAGAATGGCATCCCAGATCTCAAGCACGCCCTGCTCCCAAGATCAACCGGCCTGAGCTACTGTCTCCAGGAACTTTGCGGCTCCGTCGAGTACATGTACGACTGCACGCTGGCGTACGAGGGCGTGCCCGTTGGTCAGTACGGACAAGACCTCTTCTCGCTCCGGGGGAGCTATTTCCAGGGCCGTCCCCCGAAGAGTGTAAACATGTACTGGCGCCGTTTCGCCACCAAGGATATTCCGCTCGGCGATGAGAAGGTGTTTGGCGACTGGCTGCTGGAGCGCTGGAGGGAAAAGGACGAGCTTCTGCAGCATTACCTCGATCACGGCAAATTCCCGGCCGACGAGGGTGTGGGGGCAGATGAGAAGGGGAAAGAGGTCAGGGGTGCGGGGTGGATTGAAACGGAGGTCAGGCCGAAGTTTTGGTGGGAGTTTGCGACTGTCTTCGTTCCGCTCGCTGCGATTTTGTTGGTCTTGAGAGTCATCGCGCAACTGGTAATTATGGTTCTCAGGGTTTTACGCCTTCTATAGGCGGTTCGAGATTGCTGACACATTTAGCGTGCAAGGTTCGGGATATAGCAGGGCTGGCTTTTGCGCGATGAGGAAGAGTAGATAGGCTTGGTTGTGATGTTGCTGTCCACGCAGCCTTGAAGAGGCGGACGAGGTGGAGATCTAGGGATTGGAATGGTGTTGTGGCTTGGATACTGGATGTACGGAACGTAGATGGCTTTATACCCTATTCATTCTCCTCTCTGTGAGTCCCGTTTATCTGGACTGATACTGCTGAACCCTTCAATGCTCAAAGAGTGGTAAAGCCCCTCGGTTGCTGCAGCTCATTGGTGTCGCACGGCTTTCCTCTTGACGACATCGTGCTGTACGCTGGCGTCGGCAGTCCTTTCACTTTGACTGACTGTCCACGAGCGCCCATACTCCATCTTGAGAAGCATTGCCCGCCTTCAGACTTCCACACACTCTCAACGCTTTCTCCCAGTTCTGCATCTGCCAATCAATTCGACTACGCGACATGACCTCAATACTGAAGGCTGTGATGGCACTGTGTCAGCGCAAACCGTAGCCGTCGCTTCAGTTCCCAGGTACAAGATTCAAGGTGATCACGGACGAATACATGCTCGAAGAAGAGACGTTGGAGCATTACAACCGAGATCTGGACTACCCCGTGACCACTGGTCAAGTGCTTACCTCTCGATACCAAGTAGTAGGAAAACTGGGCTAAAATGTCAGCTTAACAGCATGGCTCGCCCGTGATCTCCCGCAATTGATCCCGAGATGCCACGAACCACTCGCTGGCCTCGTCCAGAAATCGCACGTACGCCACGCTGAAGATCTACACCCGGAGACGAGATGAACGCAGGAGTCCAAAATATACAGAGCCCTGAACGAAGACAACGTAAAGCATTACGGGAATATAACGTCCGCACTGCCGTCGACACATTCACCATACCTCGAGAAAAAAGAGAGCGCTGGTGCCGCGTGCAGAAGCTAGTTGTTGATTCTCTGTACGATTTTCGCGAGCGCGGATCTGGGCAACGGTGCAGTCCTGAGTTGTTCAGGCTGGGTCTGCTCTACAGCTTCAACGCCTTCGGTTACCTGCATCCAGAATGCGAAATTGTGCACGCTGTTCAGTCTGCTCAAGTGCCACCGCAGCCAGTATTGACTGAGGTAGACTTCCTACTAGACAATCTCTTTTTGAGACCGCGATGAGAGCGTCTTCGAAGAGTTTGTCTAAGCAGAGATGAACGACCATGTGTGTCGTAAGATCGATCCCACATTTGTTTGTGCATCTTGTGGTCTGGAATATCCCGGCAAGACCGGGCTAGGGGTACTTGGTGACTTACCTGTTGGAAGGCAAGGGCTGGTTCAGTGATGGAGGCGCATATCACGTACTAACACGTTTGTTAGAGCTGATTACTGCGCTCGACCCACCCCCCGAGAGACTGGCTTCAGGAAGACCCAAGATCTGAGAGCTCCTTTGACGCCGAGGCCGAGTGACAAGATCTGGTCCTTATCCAAAACTGACTCAGAGCTTACTTGCACTTTTGCAGGGCCATGGATTGGTGATATCCCGATTCCGACAGATCGTACGATGGAGGGTCGCGAAGAGCTTCTGACAGGCGAAGAGCAGAGAGAATTTCTGGCGTTCGCACGGTGTATGCTGCAGTGGAGACCAGAAGACTGCATGACCGCAAAGCAGCTGCTTGACCACCCGTGGCTCCAAGCTCCAAAATCAATGGACCCACTGGCAACTCGAGTGGAAAAGTAAACCCTTACTGTCGCTCGATCCTGCCTACAAAGTGGACCCACACGCTCTCACCGAAGTGCGCGGAAGTAGTTGGAGAAGTCAGTGGTTTATGAAATTGATTCGAAGTTGTGCTGCTGCTTGACTCGATCGAGGACGAGATGTTCGGCTGCATCTGCCACCAACTCAAAGAAGAAAAGCGCCAGGGGATCGGCGATAACAACTCAGACCATTTCCCGTCTGTGTTACCACGACAGACAACACATAGAACAGCCACAATTCACAGCAAAATAGCATGGTCGACAGATCCGATGCAGGATCTGAATCGAACATCTCCCCGGATGCGCGTAAAGTGGGTCTTGCGATACCGAACCAGGTATGGCGCGTCGGCAGTCCCGCGAAATCCAATCTCCACCACGCAAGTCCAGAGCTGAGGCTGAAGCTATCGTAAACAATAGACCCTCAGCCTCGAGCCCAGCCAGTCTGCACGGATGGGAGACCGAGCGCAAGGCTGCTCGCGATGTTGTGCATTCTTTGCGGTGAGTATATGAAGGAGATGGAGGCCCTCAATTCGTACAGCGTGCGGCATTCACTCTTTAGCTGTCCAACTCCAGTCAATCGCTATCGTCAAGACACCTCCACTCTTTAGGTGTTACTCTCATTATACTTAATACATAATCATAATGTTCCCACGCTCTCTCATCCTCTTGGCTTCGGCCGGCGCAGCCATTGCCCAAGTGGCGCCCGAATGCGAGCACGTTGCGGATGTGGCTGCCCTCCTCAACGCCGACGACGGCAAGGCTTACTGCTCTGGAGTTCTCGACATCGGGACGACTACCGAGACTGTTGTTGAGTCTGCCACCGCCACCGAGACCACAACCATCACCACGCCCAGCCAGGTCACGCTCAGCGTGACCACCACGCAGACTGACACTGTGACTGAGGGCTTTGTCACTGAGACTGCTGCCACTGCTACTGCAACCGAGACCCTCACCGAGTCAACTACCGTCTACTCGTGCACCACTGCTCTCAAGCGCCGCGAGTATGGCGAGGCTCAGTCGACCTCTTGCACCAAGGGCAAGACGACCAGCACCCCTACGCCTGCTTCCACCTCGTGCACCAAGAGCAAGACTAGCTCCACACCTTCTCCGGTCGTGACCTCTACTTCTTGCACCAAGAGCGAGGGTCAGCAGCACGCTACCTCTGCCGCCTATGGGGCTAGCCAGCCTGCATACTCGCAGGGCGCTTCTTCCAGCGCTCAGGGAGGTTACTACGGAGCTGACGCCTCCAAGGCTGCCTATCCTTCTAAGGCCGCGGAGGGCAGCTACTCTGCCCCTCTCTACACCGACTCTGGTGCTAAGGTCTACCCCACCGCCGCTGCTGGCTACTACCACAACTCCAGCTCCGCTGCCTACCCCGAGGCTTCTTCCGCTGCTTACGAGGAATATCCTACCACCTCGAGCATCTACGAGCAGATCAGCTCTCTCATCAGCTCTTACGCCGGCTACCCGACTGTCTCTTCTTCAGTATACTACTCAAGCGAGATTGTCAGCTCTTCGGCTTACGAGATCGTGTCCTCTTCCATCTACACGCCTTCTCCTACACCCACACCCACCCCGGTCCCATCCTGCGAGGCTGCTCCTTCGGCCGTTCAGACCGGCTACGGATGTGATGAGATCTACTCCGCCTGTGGCTGCTTGGGTCTTGCTTCGGCCACCGCCCAGGTCACCACTACCAACACTCTCACCGAGACCGTTTCCGTCACTGAGGCCATGCTCTTCACCACCACCACCCAGCTGACCGAGACTGTCTTCACCACTGTTCCTGCTACCACTACCATCACTCCTTCCGTTACTGTAACCACCACCGCCACCGCTACCGCTACCGTTTGCCCCTGCTCCAGCTCCCAGACCCTTTGCGGCTCTACTCCTGACACCTGCAAGGATCTCCAGAACGATGCCAACAACTGCGGTACTTGCGGCAACGTCTGCAACAGCGGTCAGTGCTCCGCCGGCAAGTGCTTGGACTGCGTTCCCAGGACCTGCCAGACATTCAGCCTGGGCCGTTGCAACAACTCTGGTCTCTGCTACTGCATTACGGGCTCTAGCGGCAAGAGCATGTGCGGTGATCTCAGCGGCAGTTGCCAGCAGTACGCTAAGTGCGATTCCGATTCCCAGTGCGGCGGCAGCGAGGTCTGCACCAAGGACACTTGCTGCGGCTACGGCATCTGCATTCGTGTCAACACTTGCGGTAACCAGCAGAGCACCAAGAGGATGTTTGCTCCTAGGGGCAAGGGGCCTCTGGGCAATGCGATTGACAGCCCGATTGGTCAGTTCTAGACTGCTGTGATTCCACCAAATTGAGACGACAGGGGTCGAGTTGGCTTGTAGGAGATGAGAAAATAGAAAATCATACTTGAGCACTTTCACGTACTAGCCTTCGCGACATGATCTTCTTCACACACTTACACAGCACCTTGGTCCTCCTGTGAGGACGATTCCTCAAACAACGAGTCGTAGCTTTTCTCGTCATTCTCCGTCTCAATCTTCTCGACATCCTGCAGTCCCACAACGATAGCCGCCTGCGCCTGCTCGCTAATCTCAGTCTCAACTTCTGTCTCAGCCTTTCTCTGCTGCTCCCTGTCCCCACTAATAGCAATGCTGCTAGACTGCACACGCTTCACCCGCTTCGCGCCACCCGGGCTGACAATCACTTCACCATCCTCTTCCGACAACGTCAGCTTGCGCTTATTGCTCGACATTGAAGATATCGAAGACTGGAAGTCGCTCCTTGCTGTAGTCGTCTCCGTCACCTCGGTGCGCTCTACCGAGCCATCCCACTGCTGGACCTCGACTTCAATCGTAGCTATCTCGGCAGCTTCTTCCATAACATCATCGCCATGCTCGGTATGCACGGTAGTGGTGGTTATCTCTGTGGCCTCGACACTGACCTCCCCGTTATGTAGCTTGTCGCTAGGAAGCGTGACATCTTCGGTTTCGTCATCCACAAGATCGCGGTCAGCGATTGATTTTTCGGACTTGTACTTCTTGCTACTCTTTCCCTTTGAAGCTTTGCTTTCCTTTGTCTCGGCAGTCTTTGTCTCCTTGTCCTTCGGCTCTTTAGCAGCTTTCGCTCTCTTTGTCTCAATCGTCGCCTTTCTTGGTTTATTTTTTGGACTAGCCTCCAGCTTCGGCTTACTTTATGTGCTGGGCTGAGGCAGTCTGACGCTGTTCGAATTGGACGAGTCATGAGTGACTGGGGTAACGGCAGCGCGTAGCTTTACTCTTCTCTTGCGCTCCTTCGATTCAGGCTCATTGGTAGGGAATCTCGCCGTTGAAATTGGGCTCTTTGTTGCCTCTTTGGCCTTCTCAGTAGGTTTCTTCTTCGGTGTCTCCGGCTCTGGGGAGACATCCACCAAAGCCTCCATCACTGCAGTGGTTGTTTCTTCATCTGGGCCCTCTTCTTGAGCAGCTGTAACCTCAGATTCCTCTTGAAGCGCAGTCACCTCATGCTGAGCACCAAGCTCCCACTGTCGTTCCTCTTCCTCCCTCTCCTCCTCTTCCTGCCGTTCTCGGTCCTTCCGTGCCGCGGCTCGGATACGCTTTAGTTTCGCATCCTCCTCCGCCGTCTTCTTTGCCTTCTGCTGTCTAGCTTGCATCTTTAATATAGTCTTTTCTGTTTTAGGAGGAGTGGCAGGGACTTCTTTGTCCTCGTCAGTCATCTCGAGCGGGCTTGCGCCCTGGACGCTGGCCCTAGGTATGAAGCTTCGGCTACCACTGTCCCGAACAGCCTGCGCACCGTTTGCTCTTCTTTGCGCGTCTCGGAGAAACACTTCAATGTTCTCGACATGCTCTTTGTTGTGATCCTTGCGGTCCTTCCGATCGTTCATAATCTTGGTAAGGTGGGCCAGCTGTGCTTTGTACCGCGCCGCCTTCCTCTTCGCCATCAACACATCTTTGGCAGGTTGCCGATCCTTCTCGTCTCCATTTTTCTCTTCGTCATACTTGCTCTCGCTACGTTGATCATCCTTGTTTACTCCGTCCTGACCACGGGGAAGCCTGCCCATGGCATATACTGCCAACGGACGAAGTTCGCGTTCAATGCTTATTCGCAAGGGTAATAGTCTTTCGCTCACCTTCTCACTCAGCAGCTCTCGCTTATTCCCGTTTAATTTCCAAGTAGTGTTTCTAGGCAGGACTCTCTCCCATGTTTCGATCATAGCGTTTGCAAGCGCGGTTACGATTTCTTCCGCTTTGCTCATGCTAATGCACTGCTCGTGTGCTTCGACACCAAAATTGTCCGTCCAGAACGTGCTTCGGCAGTCATAAACTTCCAAGGACCATGTTTCCTTGCGATTCACAGGGTCGGACGCTGACCAATCAATGACGAGTATAACATGCTTTGCCTCGCAGATACTCACAGTTGCGCGCAGTTTGCCGCCACGCTCCCTTTGAACTTCGGCTCGAGGAGTTTTCCTCGCCACAATTACTTCAGATGAATGCAATTCGGGGATCCGATTGTGGTCGACG
The DNA here is from genome assembly GCA_001599375.1 of Phoma herbarum. Taxonomy (NCBI): domain Eukaryota; kingdom Fungi; phylum Ascomycota; class Dothideomycetes; order Pleosporales; family Didymellaceae; genus Phoma; species Phoma herbarum. The sequence goes on along the minus strand of BCGR01000012.1, from coordinate 1,152,351 downwards.
ATCGATGCTGCTTCGGAACGATTGCGGCTTGCTATAGTGTGCTGGTGACGCGCTTTTGCGGTTGATTCCGTAATTTTTGTCCCAGCTCTTACTTCATCCAGAAGATTTGCGAAGGCCACGCTTGCCGTCGGAGGTCGTCGAGGAGGAAGGGACTCCTCTTCCGACTCGCTTGAATCTTGTACAGGATCCACTCCTTGGTTGGACATGTGGAGCTTCCTTCCATCTGGACCCTTCTTGACAGGCATAATCGCAGTGCTGGTAGTGTTTAGATATCCCGATGAAGACAGGAAGACCGGCTTTTCGTGATGAGCGGAGATTGATACGTGTGTCTGTCAGCATCAATGCGGTTCCACCATATCTGAACCTTCATAAGGGGCATGAGCGAACAGTGCACCTTATTTCGGTTGTCTCGCTCTTTCCGCTCAGCAACATCAATATCTTACAGCATTCTCACAACGTGCAAATCGAAATACAGTAGCACTGTGTAAATGAATCGCTTTCGGTTGAGATCATCGGACAAAGAGGGCTGTAGCATGTTCGTATGTGGAGTAAGAACAAAGATCTACTGTCGCACAGTGCACGGGAGGTGGTGCCTCGCAAAACGAACTGGATATTGTGAGCGAGATCCTTAGAGTCTCTTCATCAGCCTCGTAGGAACGAGTTAACAAAGGTTTAGTACTACCTATCTGTGATCAATAGCGACCTGAGCCATAAGCTTCTTCGACGAAGCGATTCCACTCTCTTGAAAGCCCACCAGCCCTTCTTGGGCCTGACATCCTGTCGCCGTGGAAGTTGATCCTGCCTGCTCCTGGTACATCGTACAGAACACCTTCCAACATTCTCGTGCTTGCGTCAAAGCGCATCTTTCCTGTGCAATTTCGTCCAAATGTCAGCCGACCAGTTTCAACGTTGCGGATACGCCAACCAAGTGTGTGAAAGTGCGTGATCGTCTCGTAGGTTGGCCCTGGATCCATCTTGATGATGCCGTCCAACATCGCCCATTGAAACTTCGCCCAACAAGTTCCCGTCGCTTCCTCCGTGAGAACGACGAGTTCAAACGGACCATCAGTGGGGTAAGTGAAGGCTGGATACTCAACGTAGTCTATACCAATGTCGTACGTGCCGCTGATGACAACATCACCCGGCTCAGGCTCCGCCCTCGGAACTGGCAAGTGCTCGCCGAAGTCGCTTGACTTGGCTTCAACAGCTTCCTCCTTCTTCACCCTCGGCTTCGGTTTCTTGGCTGGAGTTGATAGTTCTGAGTGGTCTCGCTTCCGCTTTGTCGCTGTGTTCTTCGGTGTTGCAGGTGCAGTTGCTGGGCCTTTTGCTGGCGCACCATCTGACAACTCTATCTTGACGCTAACCTTCACTCGTGAAGATCTTGGTGTCGTTTCTGCCTGTCTAGACGCTGGGAACTGCGGCACTCCTGATTCCTTTGCAGCCTTCTTTAGCTTCTTGTTCTCAGCCTCCCACTTCTTCTTCATTTCCGCTTCCAGCTTTGTGATCCACCTTGGCACCTCAAGCCTGTTCTCAATTAGAGCATTGAGAAGACGAATCTCTGCGCTATTCTTGTCCTTGATTGACGCAAGACCGTAGTGGATCAGCTGCGACGTCCAAAAGTGCCATGGATGGTCTGTGGCTGGCATACTGATGGTCGGCGTCTTACTTTTCTTTCTTTTGGGTGCTTCAGGACGCAAGAGCGCGGCCAGCTCTGCAACGCTGGCGCGCGGATGATGATTGTCATTTCCTGCGTCTGCATACAGCAAGGAGCTGTAGAAGAATTTATCGTGCTGCACTGGCGGCGCGAAGGCAGCCATAGTGATGAGCCGAGATACGTATGCGGTGGAGTTGGATTGGCTGGTGGCAGTGTGGGTGAGGGGACTGCAGCGCCCTCAATGCTTAGCTCCACAGACAGGAGTTTGGTTCGTGTTCACGAGGCCCTCCCTTTCACTCTTGGCACCCGTAATCAATCTCAGGAACACCGCCCTTCTGCCGTCTCTCCATCGCATTTTCTGGTCGTTATTGACAGTTGAGAGTGGGGCACATTGCCACTATTGCGGGTTTTCGCTGAAGCTTCTTGACATGACCAACTAACAAAACGTAAAAAACCTTAGTGGCTGTAGCATTATTGACTGTTGCACAGACGGGGATGCTATGCGGAGTCGCTAGATAGCTTCGTGCCATATGTGCGAGTCCCTTTAGCATCGTGTGTTGCATGCCAGCGCCCTCAAAATGAAACTTGTTCGAGACTTCAATAGATTAAAGTAGGCCATGTCTTAACATCGTGCAGCAGCAGACCTTTCAAGAAGTCCTTTCCAATCTCCGGTAGTGATGGACAAACGTGAAAGGACCTTTACTCTATAGCTAGAATGACCAAAAAAAGTCACGGAGATGACTAATCATCCACTGCTCAGCGTAGGCTCAACGGCGGTTCAGGCTTGCTTAGTAGATTTCAAAGGAGAGAAAGACCGATGTCCGTATATCAGAGGTGGGAATGTCTGACAGAGGGTTTGCAACAGTAAAATATGCCAAAAGAATCAAGATTAGGGCCCGAAGCTTTCTCCGTTTGACGTGGAGCCCTGTTGATACTATGTGATGGTTGACGGGGTTGCTACCTTTCAAGATAAGCACACGGGGGACACAACGTTTTGCCGAAAGGACCACTGCGTCGCTTGAAGTATACCGAGCATCCCTGGGACTTTTGTGGATTCAAGCACTTGGTGTCGTGTGTGGAACCTCCGTACGGGGGGAGCGCGACTGCTAGTCGGTCATTTGTTCGAGTGTTGAAACTTGTTTGTCCAGGCTGCGCATACGATAGGCCCCGGTTCCGACCGATTGGCGTAGATGACAATTTGTATGTATTGTGGGTGATGTTATTAGAATGAACGCCTTGTTGGGTAGTTGTCTGACTAGTCTGAGGTGGATAGACGTAGGGATGGCCACCAGAGTGTTTTGAATAGCTCTAGTAAGTGTGGTTGCCAGACTAAGGCTGAGTTCCACTGACAAGAGCTCCGCGAGGCGCGTAAATGCCGCCGAGCTGTCCAGGCTGCCCGACACCATGTGGTGTGTTGCTTTGACTCATAGCGCCAGTTGATGAACGAGAATCCAGGAGCAGGTTCTCGAGCACTGTGTTGAAAGCGAGCACTCCTGTCGCGATGTGGAGAGTGTGGGAAGTGCGAACAAATATGCGATGCGGAGCTTGGAGGGATGCACAAGTATTCGGAGGCGCTTTATGAGACCATTCATCATACACTGACACGTCGATTGGGCTTCTGCAGGGAGACTAAACGGTACCCATGTGGCCGAAGCCTTGGAACAGCCTGCTTGAGCGGGGCGTGGGGCCGTGGGAATAGTGATCGGGCTGAAGGACCCTCCATGTACCCTCGTCCTGCGCAGCTGAAAACCGATAAGTCTGTACTGCGGCTTGACCCAGGCCTGTCTCAGGATTGAATCCCCTTCCATTCAAGTCGAATCGCAAATGGACGTGCGCCTGGTAGATAATCGAATCCGCATCGATATGCGCGCGTGGATTGCACGCTATCAATCCTGAACCCTTCGAATGCGTCGTGCAACTGGTGGCGTCCAATCAACGAGCTCGACCTTTGCGCGCAGCTTCAAAGCCAAGTGAGCGTCCAACATGGGTAGGAAGTTCAGTCTACACATCCCGCATGTTCGAAACCTCTGTCTGATGATCGCTCTCTAGATAGCGTAAATATACTGGGCGGTAGCCTGAGGAATTCCGGTGAGCAGAGCCTTGCTACCTCTGGTTCAAAATAACGTATCTTTCCAAGATCTTTGATCGACAAGGCTGAGTGCGACTTGTTCGTAAATGCAGCTACTGAACGCCTGCATGATGCAGCCCGTTGCACCATCGGCGCGACCTTTTTCGACATCGCAGCTTCCGAAGCATTGGAATGACATAGGATGTCGAGGATATTCCGAACTCCTAGCATCAGATAATGCCTGGATGATATTTCGCCGTTTCAGAGTCTTGAACTCACGGCTTCTGTTGTATCTGCAAGATCAGATTACCGGGTTGGAAAATGACTTAGACGCGTTGGAGGCCGAACACGTATCCCCAGTTCGAACCGATGTGCACAATGGATCATTCAGACAGGACGTGGTGCCCAAGCGGAAAGCATTGCTCGAGAAAATATTGGCTAAGGTCAAGGAGTATAGTGAGTACAATGCAACTTAGGGTTGTGGCATGCGCTCACCAGCTCAGAAGACCTGTTGCGGCAGTCAGCAACGCTACAAGGGCATCCATCCGCTCCAAAACGCGACATCGAGTCGGTGCAAAATTGGCATCACAATAGGCCCCACGCTATCCTGGAAGACGAGACAGTATACCTAAGGCAATTGCACCACCTGATCCAGGTGGCGCTCAAAAATATCGCACCGATTCGGCGTATCCTAGAGAAATCGACTCATTTTCGGCTCCTCAGATTCTGGGCAAGCAAAGATCCGCCACTTCCACGATGCAGCGCGCACCCAGAAGAGCTACACTATACATCCGATGTGAGAATCGACAATACCATCGCACTGACAATCACTGCGCTGGGGATGTTGATGCTGATTGTTCCGCTTTGGGTGCTCAATGCCACAAATGGGCCACAAGCCAGGTTGGGGGTGATCACAGGATTCGTTATCCTAGTCCTTGGCTTGATAGTCTTCACAACTGTAGCAAGGCCTTTCGAGACTCTAGCCGCTGCGGCGGCGTATTCAGCGGTGTTGGTAGTGTTCTTGCAGAGTGCCTAGTGATCCATTGAATCTTCTTCTTCTATCGGAACGCTTCTCATGCCGGTAGTGACGTCCGGAGTGACGGTGGTGCCGGGAAACAAACATCATTGCACAACGACTCCATCCTGGTCTTGCGTGAAGTCCTCCATTGCAGATCGGTAGAACCAGTCCTTTCCGATGTTCTCATACATGCTTGGCAGCACAGTCCACAAGTAGACCTTGACAGAGATTGGCAACTTCATGTTCTCGGCAACATCTTTGCCATCATAGAGCGGGTTTGGAGGCCGGATGACATTGACATAGGGGCTCTTGCCTAAGGCAGGGTCTCGTGGATACCGCTTCGGCATGCCAAACTGGTACTGCTGCTCCTCGGGAAGTTGCAGGACACGTAGACAGCTGTAGAGGGCGTCGTCGTCGATGTGCACACAGTAATCGGAATGGTAGATGTCGTGTCCGAGTTTGGCTTGTTCTTTCGTATGTGTAGCGTGCATGGCTTGTACCTGTTCAATAGTCGCCCCTTCAAGCATCTTCCGGTCGCTGTATGCACTCATATCGAGTGCCCCTGCAATGCGGTCGCCATCGACATAGAGCCCCCGTACAGCTGCGGTCACCTCTTCGCTCCAGACCTGCATGAATGCTCTCCATGCATCGTTATTGTGATAACTGGTGCAGCGGTAAATATTGAAACCCCATTTGAGCTTCTTTCGAATGACGTCCGGGGCGACGGTTTGCTGATAACTTTCCGAAAGCGGCTCTTGTGAACGTGCTGCTGACGAGTGAAAGAAGGATTTGAAGCTGACTCGTCCGGTCTGTGAGGGTAACAAAGGTGTTCTGGGACCATGTAGGGATGAGATGAGTCGGCCACACGTGCTCGTCCTGGAAAGCATTTTGGCTGTGTGAGGAATCCTGCTAATTGGGTTTCGACGCAGATCGCAGCTTGCTACTTCTGAACGTTACTAGAACGTCACCCTGCAGTTGGTCTCTTCAGTCGTGTGATAGCCCGAATGAATTCGTGTTGAAATGGTGCTCGACATTGACGCATCGAGGATGCTCTTTCTTCGCCAAGCAATGACATCGGACCCTGACATGGATGATCGACCGCGGCTCAACTGCAACCAGTCACAACACAACACCATATACACCTGCATCCAGCTACAAGCACCGAGCGTGTCATTTGCACGAACTGTCGCTCTATTTTAAATCCACTGACTTCAACAAGAAGCACCTCGCGCAAGCACACGTCGACACCACGCTCCATCCAGCATCGTGTAGCTCCCCGCCAGCGCGCCCTCAACCCAGATCAGCAATTGAAGGATCTCGTCCAGGCCTGAACCCCCACACACCTCGCCCAACATGGCACAGCCAGTACAAGCACCGACCGACACACCGACGTCCTACATCGACCCCACATTCTCCCTGCTCAACTCGACATGTCTCGACCTACTCCTGATCGAGCTTGTACCCATGGCATATCGCATAACGGCCGACCTTGCAGCGCGAGAAGAAGAGTGGACAAGCACGTCAACTGGAAAAGCGAACAGGCTATCATCACACAGCAACGATGGGAGCAGCACAGCAGCGGGCGCGGGCGCAGGGACAATAGGCGCAGGCGGTACAGCAACAGTAGACGAGGAGGAATCGCGCGAGGCAGTGTTCCACAGACTAGAGAGCTTAGGGTATCGAGTTGGACTGGGTGTTGTCGAACGGTACACTGATCTTCACACTCAAACCCACTGACCGTTCTAACAACAACTCAGATTCTCCCGCGACAGCCCCCGCCCAACGACACCGCTCGACTGCATAAAGTTCCTCTGCAAAGACCTCTGGACGTTGCTCTTCCGCAAGCAAATCGACAATCTCAAGACCAACCACCGCGGCATCTACGTGCTGACAGACAACACCTTCAAGCCCCTCACGCGAATGAGCTTCGACACGAAAAAATACACACCAGAAGTGCAAGCGCGCATCAATGAGGCTGCGGAGCGCATGTTGAGGGAGGGCGATGCGGACGGGAATGGGATAAATGAGATGGGGCTCGGGCGTGAGGCGAACAGTATTGGCAGAGTGCAGCCGTTTCTCTATTTCCCGGCGGGTGTGGTAAGGGGGKGTTTGGAGGGGCTGGGGATCAGGGCGAGTGTGCAGGCGGAATGCAGTGCGCTGCCGAGCGCGACATTCCAGATCAGGACTGCAGGAGCGAAGAACTGAGGCCGACACTGAGGTTGATGTTATGTTATTCAGCGGCATTGGAAGGCGTTCAGGGCATAGCGAGCTGACCGAGAACTGGTCACGGGCAAGGCATTTCGTTGTCTTCAGTAGATTTCATCGGGCTATCTAGATGGGGCTGCAGTAGCTTTTCATGCAGTCAAAGATGCACGTCCATGTAAATGCTCCGTTTTGTGTTCGTCACTCGTCATCCATTCAGGGTATCATAGCCTATCTGCCAGGCCTGTTAGCATCTGACGTTCCATGCGAGAACAGGAGAACCTACTTAGCGGGAGGGTTCTGGGCGAACTCGACGCCCTTCGAGATGTTGCCCTTCAGGCCGTCGTAGCAAGCCTGGAGCAGCTTCTTCTCGTGGTCGTTGGCGCTGCTGACGACATCGATGGCCTTCTCGGCACCGCTGGGGCCGAGCTCGATGGGGACGGAGAAGAAGTCGGTGCCGGTGGCCTTAGCGACGGCATCACCGCCCTGAACACCGGGAAGGTAGACAAAGCTGGGCTCGACGAGGCCCTTCTCGCCCTTGGCGGCCCTAATGACCTTGTCGGCGAATCTATAGAGGTCAGCTGCGATCTACATGTGTGACGCCTCTTCGCTTACCGGTAGCCAGCGTAGGCCATGGAAAGAGTAGCAGAACCGGCACCGTCCTTGGCCTTGACGACCTCGTCACCGCCGAACTGAACGCCTATTTCCTGTCAGCTGGTCGAAGCTCGCTCTCAGGTCTATGTACTTACGGTTTACGAGGGCATCGAGCTTCTCAGAGGGAATGCTGACGCTGGGCTTGGCCTGGCTGAACAGAGGGACGATGGTCTCACCAGAGTGACCACCAATGACGGGGATGTTGAGGTTCGCGGGGTTCTTCTCGCCAGTGATCTCAGCAACGAAGGTCTCGGCACGGACGACATCGAGGGTGGTGACACCGAAGAGCTTCTTGGGGTCGAAGACGCCAGCAGCCTTGAGGACTTCGGCGGCAATGGGAACTGTCGAGTTGACGGGGTTGGAAATGACAAGGACGTATGCCTTGGGGCAGTGCTGGGCAATGCCCTCAATGAGACCCTTGACAATGCCGGCGTTGATCTTGAACAGGTCGTCACGGGTCATACCAGGCTTGCCTGCGGATAGTCAGCGAGAGCTCGGTCATTCGCCGGTCCAATCGCCGAGGGAGCACGTACGGGGGATGCCAGCGGGGATGACAACGATGTCGGCGCCCTTGAGAGCCTGTGCAAGGCCATCGTCCTTGGGCAGGTAGCCTGTTACTTTCTGCTACCAGTCAGCTTCTGCTTGTGTATATGACGCGTGGGGGCTAGCTCGTACAGCTGGGGACGAGATGTGTGACAAATCGGTAGCGACACCGGGCGAGTTGACAACATCGTAGAGGGCGAGCTCAGTAACGTGCTGGTTCGACTTCAGGAGAAGCGAAAGAGGCTGTGGACTGTTAGACGGGCTCTAAAGCTCCACGACTGCACCCTCACCTGACCAATGCCACCGGCGGCACCTGCGACAACTGCCTTGACCATTTTGTTGGGATGTGTGTTGTGGTGGTGTGTTTGTTGATTGAGCGGGGTAGCTCTGAGGACTGCGGGGTTCTAGGAAGAGCAATTGAAGCACCGAAGTGTGAGGTGAGAGAAATAGTGTGAAGCTGGAGAAAGACTGGAGAAGTAGCAGAGAGCAGGAGCCTCGAAGTTTAAGTACTAGGTATAGAAGCTTGTAGCACGAGCCGGGGTGAATGGCGTTCGAGCTGACTTGGCGGGCAGGGGCGACGGCGGGGTTCCGGTGGAGTGGACCGTTCAGGCGGGTTTGAGGCAAGGAGCGCTGCGAATGCGGGCTAATGGAGATCGTGACATCTTCATCCTGACCGGGGCATTTGGGCTTCTTTATGTTCGAGAAGCTGTCAGTTCACATCTGCACATGACGATGATGACATCCCGGGGAGCCTCGGTGCAGCGACGGCTACCCACCTTCAGCAGCTCGGAAAAGACCGGACACCCGCGCGGCCGCAGAACGTGTGCGCGTGAAACGGGAGGGAAGCATGTTCAGTTTGCTCGTTTTGTGTGTACCTGAAAACGCCAACACTCCGTCAGGCCATCCGCGGCCGTGCCAATACCAGACCCATAGCTCCCAAACACCGCAGAAGTACCAAGCCGTGTGAGCTGCCGCTGCAGAGCCGCACGAGAACGCCAAATGTGGAGAAACATTGTCCGAGACTAGTCGCCCAGAGCAAATCACCTAAGAATACTGAGTGCCTGTAATGTACCCTCACTCAAAGATTTCAAGCCTGTTTGGCCAATTGTGCACTTTAGTCAGGAACGACTACAGTCATATAGTACGGTTCAAAGCTGGGTATCGCAAGGTCACAGTCTGGCTCGTCTACAAAAGCACAGTCAGCCTGGATCAAGGGCCAAAGTCTTCTCTCTCGCCTTCGGCATCAGCATCTGCTTCGGCGTCACCACGGTAGCCTTGGTGGTCACCCGCTCCCGCAGGATCAGGACCTCGCTGGCCGACAGGGTACATCTAACATCTCATTAGCACAATATGTAGTGTCTGGTGCTATATCGAACTCACCTGCTGCTGCATGGGATACCCTCCATACACTCCCTGATCGAACATGTGTTGCTGTCCATAGGCATTGGGGTCGGCCTGCACGGCACCTGCATACATGTTCGGTTGACGGAAGTCCTCCTGTGGCTGCATGTGCTGGCCCATGCCGTAGTCTGGAGGAGGCATCTGGTGTTGTGCGTGCACCTGCTGCTGCATGCCCCCCGGAGGTACTTGGGCAGCCGAAGATTGGACAGGAGCAGTGCCCTGTCCACCACTTCTCTTGTGGGGGTGCGCCTCCTCTCGTGGGACGATGTCAATGAGGAAGTCGAACATGTCGGACTTGCTGAGCGCGGATGCAATGTCAGATCGCTGAAGCGTTCGGCGCTTGTTCTCCTCTGCGTGTATCCATGCGCGCATCGTAAGCTCTGTGATGAAGATGTCGCAGCCCTTCGCAAACAAGATCGGCGCCTCCGCCGAGATCATCTTGACCTCGGGGTCGGCCTTCATAACTTTCTTGATACGCGCCAACGGGAGCTGGTGGAGCTTGTAGTCGTGCTCATCGGTCTCGAGCTTCGTAACTTGTTGTTGCCAGTATGTGTTGAGGATGTCGCGATAGTTGCCTGTCAGGCCCTGGTTGACCTGCACTCGTGTAAGCTCTCGGGGCGCGTCTCGCGTGGACCTGGACTCCATACATTCTGCCATGATTGAGTGAACAGCTGTGGGTCGGGCGCGTGGCCTTGGGCAGCGATCTGTTCCAAATGTCAAATTCCGACGTGCCATAGACTATGCGCGGATGCGCGATCGTACATACAGCAGCAGAGGCACCTGGAAAGAGTCAGCTCAATACCTTCGCAATGCGACAGAGCGCGTTGTTGCGCGTATGCGCAGTGGAATGATGCCCACTTACCATAGTGTCCGCCGTTAGCGGGATCATACAGAGGATTGCCCGATTGCCCGTCGTATCGTCGTGGTGCAGCTGGCGCAGCGCGCACCCTCTGCTGGTTGTTACCTTGGAGCTGATCCATGACTGCTGTGTCGCGCAGTGTTACGCGACGACAACGAGGCGCGTTTGATCAGATAATGCGGATGATAAACCGCGACGTGTATGGTCAGATACCTGGGGATATCCTGTCCAGCGCCCAATCGTCGCTCGTGAATATGCTGTGGTGGTGTCTGGAGGTGGTCGTGGTTGGTCCCGAGGCGTGCTTTGAGTGGTTGGGAAGCTGCAGCAAGCTCAAGCGGGGCGGTGACGAACTCCAAGTTGGTGTCCGCGCTGAGCCTAGTCTTCGATCACGACGATCACTCGAAAAACAAACACCCTTCGAACCTTGGGAAGAAGCACTGTGAATTTGGTAGTGAATCTGGAAGCCAATGCGATGGCAGCAAGCCTGACGCCATGCTTATATGCGTCTTGCGGTGATCGTTGCACAGGAAACAGCCGTCACAGCTCACGGCCTGACAGCACGATCACGATACAGCGCCTATGCATGCGCATCACACTTGGCCTTACACAGGGCTCTGGTCTTCAGCCATCGTGATCTGATACCCTCGAGAGAACTCAACGACAGCAAAGCCTTCCAGGAGCAAGCACGTTGATGAGAACGAGAGCATCCTGGTCCGGGCATTTGATTGGACGGGAGGGAGAGCAGCAGGCTTTCAATTGGCTTCACGAGCCGTCCACTGTGTGCTGGCCTCGCTAGACCTAAGAGAAGATTCGAAGCATGCAGACCGGCATCATAAGCCCTCCATGATCGAAAAGTGAAGCGAAGCTGACCCGGCTTTCGAGCTTCGGCTGCTATTGCTGTTGTCTGCTGTTCTGAAGTCGGGCCGTAACGGAGGTTGCTGTTGCCGACCGCTTGGCCCGTGTCCTCGTCTCTCAAAAAGTTTCGCGATCTCGAATTCTCCAACCTCTGTGCATCCCACGCAAACGCCAACATGGAGCTATTGCCAGCGCATCAGCCTCTCCTCGAGGATGACACCGATGAGGAGCTCTCTGATCAGCAGATCAAGGAGCTGTTGAACGAGGCTGCCGAGCGCATGCGCGCAAAGGCAGCCCTGCAGCCGGTTGCTGCACCAGAGGCGCCTTTCAAGCTTCCCAAGCTGAGGCCCGGGCACATCGCCGACACATACGAGAAGACCGAGGGCAACATCACTCGTCTTGATCACTCGAAGCTAATCGACAAGAAGCAGCTGGCTCTTGCTAACGGTATCAAGAAGATCGATGACCCCATCGCCGACAAGCGCAAGCGCAAAGAGGTACGTTACATCCCCTCTTCACTTCCCTGCCGGTGATGATAATTATCCCAAACTTTTTCCTGACGCAGACCCGGGCTCCGTCTTGGACGCCTTCCTGCACCATCTGATGGTTTTTATTCATAGTTACACTGAGGCACATTACGTTACACACTTGCTGTTCACTCGTATGTCTTCGACCACATGCTGACAGTAACAGGAGAAGAAGGCTACTGCCGGCGCTGAATGGTTCAATATGCCCAAGACCGACCTCACTCCCGAGCTCAAGCGTGACCTGCAGCTTCTGAAGATGAGGAACGTGCTAGATCCCAAGCGCCACTACAAGAAGGACAACGCGAAGAACGATGTTCCTGCGTTCTCCCAGGTGGGCACTATCATAGAAGGTCCTACCGAGTTCTTCAGCAGCCGTCTGAGCAACAAAGACCGCAAGCAGACCCTTCTGGAGGAGGTCATCAACCAAGAGGAGAACAGCGGTCGCTTCAAGCGCAAGTACAACGACATCTCTACCAAGAAGGCAAGCGGTGGCAAGAACTTCTACAAGAAACAGCAGGCGAAGCGCAATAAGGGCAGGGTCACCAAACCTTGAACAAAGGTTGTGTTGGCTTGATCAACAAGCTTTTTTCTATCCGTTTGTGGAAGGTCTTGCTGGTTATCTGCCGCAGGCCAATCCGTTCCTCTGCTCCCTTGTCATATCTCACGATGGTGTGAGGACAAGCAGCGTACACCCTGTCGATCACTCGATTCGACCTACTCCTCATGCAGATCGCTCAGCACCTGCTTGACCAAGGCGACCATGTCCTTCGCCGCTTCCCGCCCCGCATCCAGGACCTCAGCATGGTTCGCCATGCCCTTGGTCAGATGCGCAGTCAGCTCCGCCCGGTTCATGTCCTGGATCTCCGCATCGCTGCCCTTGGACCCCGCCTCGAGCACAGCGCTGTTGGTCACCAGACTGAATGCCAGAACACGGATGCCTGCGTGCCTTGCGACGATAATCTCAGGCACTGTCGACATGCCGACCACGTCGGCGCCCAGCATGTTCAACATGCGACACTCGGCGCGCGTCTCGTAGCTAGACACATCAGCTCAACTGAGCATATATAGAACAATGAACGTTGAACTTACGTTGGTCCCGCCACAAACGCATACACACCCTCGTGCAACTTCCTTGAGCCCTTGTCCAGCCCCAAGTTGGTCCACGCCTTGTGCGTTCTCCGCCTGAGGTCAAGGTCGTATGCATCTGACAGCGGAGGGAAGCGTGTGCCGAATTCATCAATGTTGGGGCCGCGCAGAGGGTGTATGCCGACCAGGCCAGCCATGTTGAGGTGGTCGTTTAGGCAGACGATGTCGCCAACCTTGTAGCTCTGGTTCAGTCCACCAGCGGCGTTTGTGACGATGATGGTCTCTACACCGAGAAGCTTGCACACGCGGGTTGCGAAGGTTGCGGCGTCCATGGAGTGACCTTCATAGAAGTGTGCGCGTCCGACGAGGAGAGCGACGGTTGTTTTTTGGGGTCCGATCTGGCCGAAGACGAATTTGCCTGCGTGGCCGGCGACTGTGATGCACTGTCAGTCTGTGTCTTCAGTGGTGAAATACGACATCGTCTTGGCTCTTTTGTGCTTTCGATGCAACCCATCAATCAGCTCATCAATTCCTTCCCCAATCATTCTTGTCATAAACACAACAAAATTGACGGAGAACACCTTTCAAGCCCAACTCTTTCTTCCGAACAACGTGCAAGAACCCCACTCTTTGTCAACATCTGCTCAAGCTTCACGTACCGGTGCTCTGAGGGAAGTTGGGGATGTTCGCATAGTCGAGGGCAATCTTCGGCTCAGCTTCAATCGTATCTGCCAGTCCACCGAGTCCAGAACCGCACACGATTGCTACCTTTGGACTCTTCAGACTCTCAGGCAGCTGGTCCCGTACATAATTTGCGGTCTCGGTTGCGCGAACATAGGCGTTCGGTGCGACGACTTGATCGAGTGATGCCATGATTCCCTGCTCTTTCTTTCCGACTCTCAAGATGCGAGCAAAAGTAAGTGTAAGGAGTCAGAAACACCCCAAGACCAAGATCCTAGAATATCTTGGGCCTGTGGATATCTACTATCACCCCGCGGGAAGGTCACGGCGGAATCCGACGTGCCGGGCGGTGGCCGAAAGCGGCTAGTTTCAGCCTCTCTTGCAGACGAAGAGTTCAACACCAGCGGCGACGACAGCAGCAATGGCGGCGCCGAGATGTATGCGCCCCTTCCTGGGGCCGGCAAAGCGGATAAAGGTGAGATGGCAGCATGCAATTAGGGAATAGTAGCTGCTGCGACGGCATACTGTACCTCAATTGCTGGGTTCCGCGCGAAAGTTCAGGGCTCACGCATACAGATCACACATGCCGCCCGCCCCTTCTCGACAACGACCGCGCGTAGAGACGCAGAGGATGCCGCTGCACAAAAGACTATGGCCACCCTGATGGCTGATGTTGAGGCTGGGAACCTGCCGCTGGACGAGACGTTGGAGAAGATGGGCTTGGATCCCGTCGAGTACAAGGAGCTGTGGAACAGCCAGAGGAAAGCCCAAAAGGCAGCCGCAAAACGCGAGCCGAAGACGCGCGAGGAGGCACAGAAGCTGTGGAAGCAGATGCAGTCGACGCCCGACGACCTGACTCTGCTGCGCATGTACAAGCGCGGCGGCGTTGAGCCCATCCAGCTGGCCAAGTGCGTTTCTACACAGTCACGCATGCACAGTCGCTAACGACCTCCTCCAGGGAGAAGGGCGTCAAGCTGCCTAACGAGAAAGAGCCTCTCGACCCCAAAACGCAAGCCGCCCTCGACGAGCTCCGCCAGCCCCTCAACGTGCGCGCCGTCAACATGCGCCCGCTGCGCCTCGAGCCGCAGTACGGCGTCCCCGTGTGCGACCTGCAACTGCGCACCTACTCGATACAGAACTTGACGCTCTTCGCCGACTTCGCCGTGCGCGCAGCCTACTACATGGGCCTTGTCGCACGCGGCCCCGTTCCCCTACCGCGCATAACCGAGCGCTGGACGGTGCCGCGTGACGTCTTCATCTTCAAGAAGTCGCAGGAGAACTTCGAGCGCATTACCATGCGCCGGCTGATCCAGATCCAAGACGGGCACCCGGATGTTGTCAAGGCGTGGCTGGCGTTTTTGACAGAGCACCAGATGCACGGCGTCGGTATGAAGGCGAATATCTGGGAGTATGAGGATTTGGAGACGGCGACGCGTGCAGGTGAGGCCATTCAGCCGGATGATAAGAGTAGGAGGCGCGAGGGCCCGATGATGGCCAAGGTCGACGAGATTCTGAACAGCAAGGGCTTCAAGGAGGCGATGAAGGGGTATAAGGCACCGGACGAGATTGAATTTAGGCGGTAGAGAGGGGATGTGTATGATATGCGCTTTGATGGCGTTGGAAAGAACTTACGGAACTGTACAAACATGTAGCAAGATGTGCAATATAGCATTTGAGCATACTACATCTGGGGATGAACACGTGCGCGCGAAGCCCAAAGCTCATTCTCCAAGTGCGGACGCAAGAAGCACATACGTGTATCACAGAATGAGTAACTTCAAGAAAGACGCCCATCTATTCGCCGCCAGCCCTCAACTGGTCGTTCCTCTAGAAGGTCCCCTAGAGCGGCCTTCGTAAGTCGCCTTAGTAGGGCTGAAGACGTCTCCGAATCCTCGATCAGTTCCTCCAAACGGAGGTATAACCTCCTCAGCTCTGCCCGCATCGACTGGCTCTCTTAAACGCCGTCTGTCTTCTGCTTTGCACCGCAGTTCAAAGCGGTCTGTTACATTGGAGAATGACTTATTTTGCGGCGGCTGGAACGTTTCGGTATGGATGTGTGCAGACTGCGGATCCAAGTTGGGATTATACACTTGCTGAGCCTGCTCCTTCGCTTGCTGCTCTCGCGCGTACTGCTCTTTGCCTTCCTCATCCCACTGGGCCTCCTGTCTCTGGGTTGCCTTGGTGTGCGCGTCGTCCTTGACATCCAGCACGCGCTCGTTGATTCATCTGGAATAGTTACGATCTGCATCCGGTTCCTCGAGCAGCGGCTTTCATTCCCATAGCAGCGATCCTTTGCCTTATGAACTGACATCACACGGCTTTGTGCAGCGCTGGACTTGTTCATGAGTTCAGCGTCCAAGTTTGGGAATGCGGCCATACAGTTCTTCCATCTGCGATCGCGATCCGACTCTCCGGGAAAGGCTCGCTGTTCGGTCCAAATCTTCCTACCAGCGCTGGTACACTCCGTTGATCTCGTCACGAGTGCCAATCTTATCCATCCGGAGACTCAGCAGCTTGTACCTCTGCCTGCCGCTGCGCTGCTTCCTTCTTTTGTCTCTCCTTGACTTTGCGCGGCTTCTTCGCGGACGCAGGCCCGTCGGCATCACGGTCTTTCCACTACCGGAGTGTCAGCTATCATAATCCACTCAAAACCTCAGTCCTCGGCTTCAAAGCGCTGGATAATGCTCCCGTCATATTGATAGCATCGCCCTTATAGCTGTTACGAGCTCAGGGAACAACCTACCATGCCGCCGTAGCGGTAGTGCGGATACTGCCCCTCAAGCCCTTTGGCATCTTCCACGCCGCCGGACACGGATTGCCAGCACTTCCCCGGACATACGAAGTTCCATTTCCCTGACTCGTCGGTTTGACAGCGCACGAGGATACCGCGTGGTGTGTGGCACATCGTGCATTCCTTGGGTGCCATTGTGAGGAGATTGCAGTGCTCAGAGGACAATTGTGACCAAAGTGGTTTGTGCAGGGCGATTCAGTGCTGTTGCAACTCAAGACGCGTCTTTAGGGCCCGCGTGTCGTGGTAGGGCGATGTGTTGTAGTCGCGAGTGATGACATCATCTACTGCACCCGGAGTGGAACCTTCTCCTCCAGCACTTTTCACAAGGGTCCTCGGAAAGTCTGTGTGGAGAGATGGTCCTGTGGCTCCATAGCATACTGTGAAGTATGCGTGGAGGTTGGAGCCGCGTGGCAGACATTAAGTTTTTGTTCACGTCGTGATGCTCATCTTCAACTCGAGAATCCCACCGGTCACATTTGGCAAATGATGACGATCTTCCGAACACATCTCCGCAACACCGAGTCTCAATAGAGTCATAGCATTCATAAGACTACATAAACGCTTCAAAAAGAGATGTTCCTGCAACACATGGCGATCAAGCTTCAGCTACCGCATCACAAGCTCGTCATCCGCCTCTCCAGCATACCGCTCGTCCGCCAACAGTAATTCGAGAATCGCATCCAACAGTTCCTGCTTCAAGCCACGATTGGACAGGGCCCTCACTTTGTTCAAGACCGGCTCCGAATTGTTGACGCAGTTCCAGATGTCCCACTTCTGATCCATCTCAATCCACGCCTTGTCAATGATATCCCAGATCTTCGGATTTGGATCAACGATATCGAGCTGCGGCCCTGATGAACCAGCGCTAAACTCGATGATACACTCGTTATCACTCGGCACAGCACCGAGCGAGATGACCGTGGCGTTGCCCTCAGTCACCGTGCTGAAAGACAGCGGTTTCGCGATGCGCTTCGCGCTCGGCGCCAGCGAGATGCACCGTATCTCCGCGTCTTTTTTGGGCGTATGAGCCAGGAGTCTGATTTTCCAGGTGCGGTTCTTGGGAATGGCGCTGTTGGGCGGGCTCGTGGGCCCGATCTTCAACACGCCCGTGGCCTGCTTGTATGTGATGGGCGTGTAGCTGAAGTGCACGGTCTTGTCGGCTGAGGCCTCGATGCCGCAGTCGTCGATCATGCGGAAACCGCCGTCGTCGACTTGCGAGCCGCTGCCGTCGTCTTCGATCAGAGTGAAGGAGCCGTCCGCGCCGACGGCGAGGAGGATCTCGATGGACTCAGGGTTTGGTGAGCCGCTCTTTGGGCGCCACGCGCCGTCAAGAGGGACGATAGCGCCCTCGCGCACGAAGACAGGGGTCTGGTGGAGCGGGCGGTGAACCTGCAGGTCGCCCTTGCGGTTGTAGACTACGCCGGTGAAGATGTCGACGTAGCGGCCGCTCGGGAGCCATAGTTTTGAGGCGCCGAGGTGGGTTGTCTTGTCGCGGCGTTGGGTAATTGGAGCCACAATGAGCTCGCTGCCGAAGCGGAACTGGTTGGGCACATTGTAAGCTGAATCCTCATCAGGGTGGTCCCAGTACATAGGCTGGATAAGAGGCTCATCATCTGATGCTGAGCGAGCGTTCATTGTATAGAGGTATGGGATAAGCCGGTGACGGAAACGTAGGGTGTCTTCCATGATCACGCGGCTTTCTTCATTGAAGCGCCAGGGTTCGCGAGTATTGAAAGGGTTGTTGTCTGAGTGGAGTCGTAGAATGGGCGAGTAGCAGCCCAGCTGCACCCATCTTGTCGTCAGCTCGTCATCCTTGTAGCCGTGCGTGTGGCCGCCGATATCGTTGCTCCACCAGCCATACCCGATGTTCGATGCAGTGGCTGTAAACTCTGGTTGGAAGTTCAAAGACTCCCATGTGATGATAGCATCGCCAGAGAAACCGATCTGATAACGTTGTGCTCCTGGTCCGCCGAATCTCGAAAAGATCAATGGTCTTTGCGACCCTCGCCCGTTGTCGAGGAAGTGGAAATGATTCAGCACCCATAGCGGATCAACACCCGGTATCTTGGATGTATTGCCCTGTTGCCAGTCGATCCACCAAAAATTGACACCGCGGTCTTCATGCTGATGATGTACAATGTCGAAGTATGCGTCCATGAACCTCTTGTCCGTGCAGTCGAATTCGATAGTCTTCTTGCTAGCTGGATCGACGCCCATGTACTTCGCGACCTCGGCATATTGCGCTTCGTGCCATCTGAAGCCATCTGCAGGATGCAGGTTCAGGGTCAACTTCATACCCCGATCGTGGAGCTTCTTCATGAAGGCGTCCGGATCTGGGAAAAGTTCCTTGTTCCAGGTGTATCCCGTCCAGCCGTTGATGCCATCGGGCAAGTTATGGACAAGATGCCAGTCCATGTCCACGACAGCCACGTTAATTGGTACATCGTCCTTCTCGAAGTGGTCGTGGAGATCAAGGTATTCCTTCTCGTCGTAGGCATGGTATCTGCTCCACCAGTTTCCCATGGCGTATCGTGGCAGCAATGGCTGGCTTCCAGAGACAGCGTAGTATGCGCGCACAGCTTCGCGATAGTCACGACCGTACATGAAGATGTACTGGTCGATATCGTTCCGGTTCCTGCGACCCGCGATCCAACCGTCTTTCTCGAAGAGCATGGACTTGCTGTCATCCAAGACCGCAATGCCGTCCCGTGACAAGACACCAGGTCCCAGTTCCGTCCTACCATTGACCATGTCCAATGTGCGCGTAGTGCCTCCCAAGTTCGAGACATCTTGCCCGTATGTCCACGAGCCCGTCACGTTGCCCTTCAGGTTGATCTTGAGCCCTTCAGAGCTGAACTTCTTCTTGTCGTAGATGACGTGGAAGCGCTTCGTGACGATCTCGATGCCGTGGCCGCGGTCCCACACATAGAAGTCCGGCACAGCCAGCTTCCTGTTGACCGCAAAGGTCGACGCGCGGTCCTCGAACTTGCCATCCTCGGACCACTCGAATCGCAGCAGGCCGTCTGTAAGGACAGTGAAGCGATACTTGTCGCCGGCAACAATGGCATCGGGGTGCGCGGCAGGGCGCACGTCGAAGGTGTAACGCGCAGGCTTGCTCATAGCGCCCAGCAGAAGGATGCACAGGACGGACTACGTGCTGGGTCTGGAGAATCGCAGGATCGAATGCGCCCGGGGCATTGCGGGGCGAAACGCCGGCGCGTCCATCGCGTTATATCGTCTGGGGAAGGGAGCTTAGGCCAAGCGATGATGGCTTGACTTCGGCGGCTCGTGACCTCGGTTCAGGCGCGACGGCTTTGCGAGTGTGTCAGACGACTGCTGGAAATGGTCGGCACGCCTGCCAGACTCGTGTTCAGCCCATAATCGCGGGCGGTGGAGATATTAAAGAGGGTCGCGAGGTCGCCGGTGTAACAGATGCGGAGTGCAGAGGCCCGCGTGCTGGCGTCATACTCTGCGAACTCGCAGAATGCAAATGGGCTGCAGCTGTGGGGTGCCCTGCCCAGCACCTGCAGGGCCTCATCTCATCACGTCAGGTTTACACAGAGCTATCGAAGAATGATAAGAAACACTGCGCAAACTGGGGAGGATACGCTATGTGAGGCAGTACATTGAGTATACCGACGGAAAAGTCAATCGCGAAGTCGCAAAGCCGATAATGGGTCTACGGTATCTCAAATGCAAGATCGCAAATGCAAGATGCGAGACTTCAGACCCGAGATCGCAGATAAGAACTGAGAGACCCTTAAAGGGCCAAAGTCCTGATACACCAAGCTCGTTACTGATCTCTTGAGCCGACAAGATTGCTCACCAGCACTGGTACACGCAATGGCCAGTCCAGCCCAAGAACCTGCACTACTCCACCGCTCCTTTACCCAGGAGCCTTACACCGTAACCTCAGCATCAGGCTCCTACCTGCACCTCTCCGATGGCCGCTCAATACTCGACGCCTGCGGCGGCGCCGCAGTCGCTATCCTGGGCCACGCAAACCCCGAAGTAATCGCGGCCACCATGGCCCAAATGCAAAAAGTATCCTACGTGCACACCGGCTCCTACACGACCTCCAGCGCCGAAAATCTGGCTCGCGTTGTGCTGTCTCCTCACTCCGACTTCCAGCATGGCTTGACCAAGGCGTTTTTCGTCGGGAGCGGGAGTGAAGCGAACGACGCGGCGATGAAATGTGCACGGCAGTATTGGTATGAGAAGGGGGAGCTGAAGAGGACGAGATTTGTGGCGAGAAGACAGGGGTATCATGGGAACACAATTGGGGCTATGAGTGTGAGTACTGTGCTGGGAAGAAAGGCGCCCTATGAGGATATTCTGATGGAGAATGTGAGTTTTGTTGGGCCGGCAGACGAGTATCATGGGAGGAGAGAGGGGGAGACGGAGAGTGACTTTGTGGGGAGGCTTGTGCGAGAGGTCGAGAGTGAGTTCTTGAGGGTTGGGCCTGAGACTATCGTCTCGTTCATGTGAGTGCCTGTTACTCTGTTGCAGATGCAGATGTGCTGACAAGTGAGTCAAGAGGCGAGACAGTCAGTGGTGCAACCCTGGGAGCTATGGCAGCACCTCGCGGGTACTGGCCAGCTGTTCGAGCTCTCTGCCACAAGTACGGCATACTTCTGCACGTCGATGAAGTCATGTGCGGAACAGGTCGTACAGGGACCTACTTTGCTTTCGAACAGGAAGGCATCCAGCCCGATATTGTCACGATTGGTAAAGGACTGGGCGGAGGCTACGCACCGATTGCTGGGATGCTCATCAACGGCAAGGTCGTAGATATCCTCAAGGCCGGATCGTCTACCTTCAACCACGGCCAGACTTATCAGGCACATCCGACCTCATGCGCGACCGCTCTAGCAGTGCAAGAGATCGTCCAGCGTGAGCAGCTCGTGAACAGGTGCGCGAAGCAAGGGAGGAAATTGGAACAACTTCTGCGAGACACCTTTGCAACAAGCAAGTACGTCGGCAACATCCGCGGCCGTGGACTCTTCTGGTGCGTAGAGTTCATGGAAGACACGGCTCAAAAGATACCCTTCCCTGCAGAAATGTCCTTTGGTTCGAGCGTCCAGCTGGCTGCTTTCGACATGGGCATTGCCGCATATCCTGGAGCCGGAACGGTAGACGGACTGAAAGGTGATCATGTGCTCATTGCCCCTCCTTACACAGTCTCGGACGAGGAGTTGGTGATTACTGTCTCGACTTTGAAGAGAGCGTATGACCAGATTGTAACACAGCTGGAGGACGTCGAGCAACCCTGAGAACGTGTATCTGTAGTTGCGATGTAGGTTTCAGATCTGTAGTCCATCAGTCCTTCCCCTCACTCTGTTCACATCTTTGGATTGGTAGCGGAATGGGTAGTATTCTCTGTCAAGACGAGCCGAACGTGCGCAAAGTGATGCAAGTAGTCTCTCACTTCGAAATGCACTCAATGTCGCTGAACGGCTGGCACAATGCTCACACGAAACCATCGTACTGCCAAAGAGATCATTCGACCTTGCGGTCACGGCGCATACGATTGTTCAGGACCCCGCTCCACCTTTGCGACGCTTGTCGTCACACGTTGAAATGCGGGGAAGCTCTCGGTAAGCGCACATCAGAAGCAGCACATCACAAAATCGCAAGTAGGGACAATTGTTTGTCGTGAAGCATTTTTTCATTCGATATCATGTCTCCACACGGAGATGTGCCAGTCAAAGGCCGTTTTCACAAGTGCAACGCAAGTGCGAAGCGCTGGTGAAGTGCGACCGGTGTTAGAGTGACCATCGTGTTCAAGTAAACGTTCGGGGACCTCAATGGGTGAATTGACCAGCGTCCATTGCCTTCTCAGCCTTGCAATCGCCCTCCGTGAGATGATTGAAGCTCGTGTCGCGTGTCTCCCGAATGACGTAGCTGGGCAACGTAGTCGAGTAAACAGTTGATTTAAGCGGACAGAAGGTGATGCGCAGATCGTTGCGTTCAGTGATCGTTATCGTTCAGACTGAGGTGGTGGTTGCTGAGATTGGGGGCGAGTCGCTTATTTGCTGCGAACAATGTTAGCATTGTGCAATGGGCGCAGGAGTACTTAGGTGCGACTTACGAACGGGCCCTCGTCTTTCTTCTCTTACGCTTAAGCCTCCTGACGCGCTTCTTCCTCCATTTGGCTCTCATCTTGTCGGCTGACTACGGTCCATGTTAGTTGCTGTAGCTCCAGTGTGCGTCATGCGGGGTTGCAGCGGGAAATGAGAATGTTCAACAAAGAACAAGTCGCTGCACCGTGCTCAATTGGGCATTGAGAACATGCTGCTGGGCGTGGGAACCAACTTACGTTGCTTTGAGATGAGTGTCGTGGGATGCAGAAGGAAAGTTGCTGAGCTCGCGGCTTTGGTTTGTGGTGCGGACGCCAAGTACGCTAACTGAGCTAAGCGAGCTGTGAGGAAGGCACGCTAGCTGCGGAAAGCACGGTCACGCGTCGCGCGTCACCTTCCAGCATCCCGGCGTGCATTCACTTGATTCAGCGGTAGTGGGAGTTGTGAGGTGTTGTAAGATATGGCGGACGAGATTGTTGCGTTATTCGACATTCGGCTGGCGGGCTGTGGTCCTTTCAGTCGGTGACGTTCTAGGACTGATCAATGCACCAAGCTCACGCTTACAGATACACATGGCACTATCGAAGTGTGCGGCAATGAGCAGTTCACGCTTGGCAGAGATTCGAAGTGGTGAGCGTGGCGGTATCTCAACTGATTTCGATGCAGACACTGACACGAGCGTTAGTCGTTACAGCTGGCATGACGACTTCACCATCTCCAGAGAGCATCTTCGAATACATTGCATCCTCTACGAACAAGACCCAATTGCTGACATTGCTCCTTTTGTCTATGCGACCGACCTCTCAACTAACGGCACTTACCTTAAGAAGAGCAACGAAGAATGCACCGGCTCTCAGGGTCGAGGCATCTTGATGGGCAAGAACGGCACGTTCCTTCTCGATCATGGAGACGTGCTTCAGCTTTCGGAGACCGTCACGCTGGTGTATCGCTCCTTCGGTACGGTCAAGCAGTGTACAATCACCGCGACACAGGAGCGCGAGAAGGCTACCCTCGCATCTCGATACCTTGTCACTGGCCGTCTCCTTGGTGAGGGTGGATATGGCAAAGTGCTCATTGGCATCGACCAGATTACTCAACGCCAGCTTGCCTGCAAGATTGTCAACCTGGAGAAACTCTACGATCGGCGTGCTGACTTATGTGCACCTACGAGTAATGGACAATGGGCTTCCAGTCAAGCGAACGTTGAACTTCCAGACAGAGTCCAGAGCTGTTGCCGCGAGTTTGACATCCTGAAAGACCTTAGTCATCCAAACATTGTCCATATACAGAAGGTGTTCTGGAGTCGAAGCACGATCTACATGTTTCAAGAGCTCGTCACTGGCGGTGACCTCTTCTCGTACATCGAGTACATGCAAGGCAAAATTCCCAGCATCGAGTCAGCAGTTATCATCCGGCAAATCTTAAAGGGCGTGGAGTATCTTCACAGCCAAGATATCGTGCATAGAGACCTCAAACCTGACAACATTCTAATGACTTCACTGGACAGTGGTGCGCGCGTGGTCATTACTGACTTCGGTCATGCACGCTTCTTGCCGAAACTAGATACTCAACAAGACTACACAAACACTGGGCTGAGGCGCATGTTCAGCATTGTAGGTACCTTGGAATATACGGCACCGGAAATCTATGGAGCGAACGCCGAGATACCCAAAACTTGCGGCTACTCTCTCAGCGTCGACATGTGGTCCATTGGATCGATCACAGCAGCTATACTCACTGGCGAGCAGATCTTCAGCTGCTGGCAGAACCGTCCGTTCGAAGAAGATCCTCAACGTGTCATCGTTCGGCGTGCTGCACAATGTGACCTCAGCGTTCTTGATGATGAATTTCACCCACTGTGGGGTCCGATTGCCTCGGCACCAAAGGACTTCATCAAGCGCCTTCTGGTCCTGAATGAGGAGTATCGCATGTCGGCGACGGAAGCATTGCACCACATCTGGTTCACCCACCCGATGATGGCGGCCGAATTCGAAGCTCAGTACGAACGATCTATCAGGGACTGGCGTCCGCGCCGCAAGGACGATCAGCTCATCGAACAGATCTCGACTTGGAAGCCTGGTTCAGCACCAGTTCAGCCCTTGAGAAACACGCCAATTGACCATGCAGCTTCACGATTCTTCTCGCATAAGCGAGGACCCGCCCAGGAGAGCCTGATTAACGACTTCGAGCGCGCAGATGAGGTCCAATACAATGAGCAATTCGCAAGCCAGCCTGGACCGTCTACCTGCGACCACGCTTCTTCAGAAAAAGAGGCTCCCGAGCACGACGGGACCGACGAACATACGCAGCTCGGGGGCGATGGCGAGGCAGCGCCTTGTTGGATCTCTGACGACCAACAAATATACGCTGAGCCGGTGGCGTACAATCCTCCGGCATCGCAATCGAGAAGGCATCAAGTCGCCACGAGAGTGGTTCCTGGACAGCTTCAACGCGTAAGTACGACTACGCGAGGTAAATATTTCCAGAGGGAGATTGTTGATCTTGACGACCTCGACGCGTCCGTTTACAACGTCGGATACGACGAAATCCACACACCAGTCCTTCAAAGACAGGAGACTATTCAGGTGCGCGCCACACCGACCGTAGACAAAAGAGTATATCATGGCGCAGACCAGTGGTGGCGTCATCGCTACCCCCAAATGCAGTATCACTATGATACACTGGCGGAGCTGATCTCGCAGGAGGAGCACGAGGTGCTGGTGCAGGAGACACCTCCCGAGGCATACCTGAAGCGCCAGCGGCCAAGATCCACGGAATGTGACAGGTTCACCAACCATGTCGAACAGCCGCAGGAACATAAGCAGGCCTACGGTACACCCTTCGCTCACAGGGTCACCAAGTCGAAAAAGGTGTATGGCCGACAACGCTGATTTGCAAACCTTGTCCACGAATAATCTACATCGACGCTGATCTAGTGCGGAATCGTGTGAGGTCATACTACCCTTCTGTAGTGTACAGTATGTACAAGCTATTACCGATCAAGATTTCCTCCTTTTTGAACACATAGGAAGAAGGGGTTTGCCCACTCGGCGGAGCCCTGAATCCTGAACAAGACATGCAGCAACGCAATGGATGACAAGATATGTAAATTCCTCGGGCGCATGCATTGCTAAATGGCAAGCCTCTTGTAGAATCTGAACGTCTCTGGAGCCTGCGTTAATTCCTGCGGATCGCAGTCACCCCACCCTTGAGGCCTCGCAGATCATCAGGGGCTGCTTGTGCATTGGCCCACCATACGGACTGAAGTCAATGTCCATCACCTCGATGTCTTTGAAACCATGCTTCTTGTAGAATTCATGGCCTACGGCACTGGACTCCAGGTATATCGGTAATCCCAATTTGTCCGCCTTAGTCTTTCCCCAATTAAGTAAAGCACTGCCGGCTCCACGGCCCTGGTACTCTGGGTCCGTGTGCAGCATGTGAAGATCTAACTTGCATCAGTGGATCTTCATGCCAACGTCGCAACTGCAGCCTACAAATGTGCGGTCGATTTCCCATGATCTCACTCTTCCTCTCCTTCATGCCACCAAAGAAAGCCATACAAGCTTCTGGATTGGTGCCAGGTCCGAACTCCAGCTTCCTGATCGGTAGGGTGGTTTCCTCAGGCGTCTTGTAAATGTGCCACTTGGAAGATGCGATCATCCGCCCTGATGCTTTGTCGATGGCTTGCATGTAAACTGCTGTTGGGTCATCATTACGCATCTGGATCAACTGGTCGACACGATTTTGCTGTGAGTCCGGAGGAAATGGGCCGGGAAAGAGGACGGCGTTCAGGTCGCTGCCGGCGTAGGCGGCTGCTTCGATAATGCAGGCTCGGTGGAGCTCGTTGTCAGACACATCGTGCACTATTATCGACATCTTGGAACCCAGATGGCTGCAGTCGAAGTCTTTGATTGCAGTGTAGAGATATGTACAAGAACAAAAGCAGATGCCTGATGGATGATGGTATGACTAAGCAAGCTAGCTCGGTGCGCAGTGCGCTGCGCTCGAACGTCGCCCTTCCGCCCTTTTCATCACCTTCCTCATCCATCTCATCTCACGCAATTGCGAGATCCACCAAGATACTATCGCTGACCATTGAATACAAAGGAAAATTCATTGTTGTGGTCCTGGATACTCCGTGCGCCATGCTTTGAACACCACGGGTCAAGTTTTCTAGCTCTGGGTTGAGCTCGTGTTCGCC
Organism: Phoma herbarum; assembly: GCA_001599375.1. NCBI lineage: Eukaryota > Fungi > Ascomycota > Dothideomycetes > Pleosporales > Didymellaceae > Phoma > Phoma herbarum. The sequence continues at coordinate 1,125,728 of BCGR01000012.1, read as the reverse complement.
GAGCTGATCGTCGACGAGGACTTTCTCCTCTCATCATCTTCCGCCAGGATCTGCAGGCTGTCAACACTTGTCCTCCTTAATCGTTCAGGATGCTCGAAAGCGTGACTAACCCTTTTAGCACGAGCCACGATACCTTCAGCAGCAAGGACTGCATACGTCTTGCCGTGAGGTAGATTTTCATACGCCATATTCTGGTCCGTCCAACTTCGTCTCCGCTTCACTCGCTTGTTCTCGGAGACGTTCAGGTGCTGGCTCTTATTAGCAAAGGATCAATCGTGAAAATTTGGAAGGTGCCTACCTGTTTGTACTCATCCATCACGCTAAATCGATTTGGCAGCGATCTGCTGGGATCGCTAATGGACGCCATATCAGTTTCAAGAATCAAAGAAATAGAGGGAGAATTTACAGGAAGAAAGGCTTGAGCTGTGAAGTGGATCCCAGGAAATTACAGCACAAGATAGGGGTCAGACGGCTGGCGTGGCCTTTGCCAACCCGTGGTACACAGCAATCCCCACTCAACCGAACAAAGTAGCTCCGAAACAGAAGAACACCAAGAGGTGACCCCGACAGTTCAGGTGCGAGTTTTTGAGGTAACGCAAAATTAGCACTCGGTAATCCCTGCGCCGATCCCGCTGCCTTCCGATGTCATTGCGTTCGTTCCTGAGCTCGATTCTGCATGACAAGTCGCCTCAATGTCTATCTACATGACGTTCCACCTTCATGTGAAGGACCGATTCCACAATAATGTTCCCACAGCTGAGAGCATTTCCACGTCGTAACATTTCGTGCATCTGCATTGCCGCCGGATCAGAATTTGGAGTATCTTGCCCGCGATCTGGCAAGCAAAGAGATGAAACTGCTTTGGAGATGTCCCTGCCATCTCTGCAGAACGATGCATGGGTCTACAGTGAAGAGCACTGTATGGGACATTTCGCTACGGGCATTCCAGCGGGTGTTCTCAGCGCAGCTAGCCATAGATCACGAAGAAGGCCGGAAGTCAACTGACAGCACAGATGGTGATCGTCTTTCTGATTCTATCTCCATGATACAGGACTTTATTTCGATCAAGATCAGTAAATATCGGTATTTCACAATGCGCAGCGATGCTGGGCGAAGAAGGATACCTTGACAAAGTTGCATGACAGTGCAGGTATTGGCTCGCGTACGTATCGCGTTTGCAGGTGAAGATGAACCAATTCGATCTGCCTGTCTCTTCTTTCTCTTTATCTGATCGACGTCCTCTACGGTACGTCGTCACTGCGTAGCCCGCTCGAACTTAGCTCGCATATGCAAATGAACAAAAACCGACGATCGCGAGCCCTTGTGGGGCGAAAGCCTTCACAACTTTCGCCGCAAGGTAGGTTCTGACGCATTCTCTCTACACCATCGTGACTAATCCCTCAGGCACACCCACATCCACAGCCGCTCAGGCTGGCACACCTCGTCCCGACATTTGGGCTGCAGCATTCCTCAACAAGGAATACGTCAGGCCATCGCATCCCACACGGCATGGAATCAGGCCAACGGCGCCGCCTGCGACTGTTCCGCCTGCACTGCTCCGCCGAGGCAATTACACCAAGCTCGCACGGCCGCCCCTTCAGCAGTCCCTACGCCTGCGACGTTTGCCTTCTCGGCTTCAACAGCAATACCTTCGTGTGCAACCTCTTTGTCAGCGACAGCTTCGTCAAAGCCGTTTTCCTCAGCGCCGCCACCTTTAGCCTCACCTACGAAAGCAAAATCACCGCTAGCTGAACTCACTGAAGCTGAAGCATATCAGATCCGTAAACGCAAGCGCGAAGAGATCAATCAAGCAGTGGAGGACCTGATTCAGGAGGAGCTTCGCCGACAACTCGATACCGTTCTGGACTCTTACAGCCACAGTGATGCTGTTCGAGAGCTGGAGTCTGATCGGACGAAGCGACGACGCTCTCGTCCAGCCTGAGGGGCTGCGCCCATGAGGCCCTTCAGCACTGTACTTTGCCGCTTAACAGAGTTGCTTGGAAAAGCCGCGTGCTTGTATCAACTTGGCTGTTGCGCGTTGTTTGGGTTTTTGTATGTCAGTGCCGGGCTGTATGAACGGTCCTTCTTTTCTTCGCACATGGCGGTCTGTTTGAACGCCCCATTGTTCAGACATCTCTGACGGTCTTTTGAGCGTCCCCTGACGGGTTGTCTTAGCGTCCCCGACTACTATTTTCACGATCGATTGAATGTCCCCAATCACTCTTTTGACGATCTGTTAAACGTCCCCAGTAATTTTGTTTCGATATAGCGCACAGTCTTGTGTGGCTTCTTATGTATATAAGATTGGGTCCAAGACGAGTGTGTGTAGATGCTAATAAGATTTTTCGGCCTACTCCATGATCAGCACTCTTGTGGAATGCTCAGAGAAATGCTTGATTGTCCCCATCCTTTGTCCATTTAAGGACGAAGCACGAGTTCGTCCATGTTGTACTGCTTCTCAGTGACGGTGAAGTCCTGGCGTGGGCAGCGATGCTGAGCTGCAAGGTGGCCCTCTTGGATTCTGGAAACCTGAGGTCTTGACTCTCTTCAAGTACGTTTGATCCTAGTTCTGGTCAGGAACCGTTGCAAGGTTGAGATTAAGGTTAAGGTTGTGGGTCCTTCGTCCCTTAGCGCGATGACGTTCGCTTCCAGAAAAAAGTTCCGTTCCGCGATCTCGGAACAGCCTCAACAATGCAAGATGAACTCGACGCTCCGCTGCATACGGCCACTCGGCAAGCCCTTTGGGCTCACAAATCCGGCAGCCCGGGTTCAAATTAGCAACGCGACACCATTGCCATCATGGACGCGCTCATTCCACGCGTCGGCCAGCCTACGCGTCGTCGATCTGGCATACAAGCTCCACGATAACAACGGGAAGGCTAAGGGCGACCCAATCGTGATCATCCACGGCCTCTTTGGCAGTAAGAGAAACAATCAGAGCGTCAGCAAGTAAGAGAATCTCCTTCCCAATTAATTGCAATATGCTGACGGTCTAGTGTCTTTGCGCGCGAGCTTTCCCGCCCCGTCTACGCCATCGATACACGAAACCACGGCGACTCGCCCCATGACAAGACACACAACTACACTGCGCTCGCCGAAGATGTCGAGGCCTTCCTCAAGAAGCACGACCTGAAGAACTCGACCCTCATCGGACACTCCATGGGCGCGAAGACTGTCATGACAATGGCCCTGCGTGACCCCTCCTGCTGCGCCAACATCATCCCCGTCGACAACTCGCCAGTCGATGCCGCTCTCTCGTCCGACTTCCCCAGATACGCAGAAGGTATGAAGAAGGTGGAAGAGGCCAAGCCCAAGAGCCAGAGAGCAGCGGACGAGGCCATGCAGCCGTACGCCAAAGACCTGCCAGTCCGGCAGTTCTTGCTGTCGAACTTGGTGCGCCCGGCTCCCGGAGAGCCCTTGCAGTGGAGGATCCCCATCAACATTCTCGCCAAGTCGCTCGACAACATGGCCGACTTCCCATTCACCAATCCAGACGAGCACAGCTTCAGCAAGCGTGCGCTTTTCATCCGAGGCACCAAGAGCCACTACGTCAGCGACGAGGCCCTGCCTATCATCGGACGCTTCTTCCCGCGATTCGAGCTTGTCGATGTTGACTGTGGACACTGGGTCATCAGCGAGAAGCCCGAGGAGTTCATCAAGGCTGTCATTGACTTCTTGAAAGAGGACCAGTGATTGGGATGTCACCTAGTGATTTGATGCATTTGGCGGCATGTTTGGATATCGGAGGCGCGCATATAGACATTTGGAGCAGGATGCTTCATTCATACCCATAGATTTCATTCAAGTCAAGGAAGAGAGAGTAGAGAAGGTGTAATGAAGGGCAAGCCTAGCTTTCCCAATTCAAGAATACTCGTTGAGCCCGCACTGCTCTGCAACGCCTATGTAGAGAAGCAAGGGCGATGTTCGCCGTGTTTATTGAATATAGATCAATGAGCCGGATTTCACAAGACGCAAGATGCGAAAGATCAGGCAAATGACGTAGTAATGACGTTATTATCTACCATGCAAATTTGGCAAGGGACTCATGCGAGCCCCCTCCTCTGACTTCCACTGTCGTTGACATATCAAGTCCCTCCGCTACCCTAGACGAGGCATCCTCGCGCTAAGCACCTCTTCTACATTGTCTCCTCATGTGCGACACATTCCATGAAACGCACCTTACCCTGCGTCTTATTGCCACCGCGAGATGGATAGAGAAGATCCCTCAGGTATCCTCGTCCATCCTAAGCCTCGCTTTTTTTGTGACTGACGCTTTGGATATCGTTCGGCTGCCTTGTCCAGATCTGGATCGAAGGATCGCCTCGGTGCAAGAGTGTGAGTGAAGAAGTGCTGGATCTGTTGTTTCCTTAGGTAACGCTTGGTCCGAGAAGGTCGAGATGGTCATCGCGGGTGAAGTTGTTGACGAGTTGACAGGGTCTGATACTCCTACCGTAGAGTGTGAACTCTGAGGTCCGTCGGCGCTGAGATGCTGCCCTTTATTCTTCACGTCGGCGCCTGGAGGAAGGCGTTCCGGTATTCAGATCGTCTGTCAAGCTGTCAGTGTGGGTCGGAGGCTGTCAGGCCAGTAGATACGTACCATCATCGCGCTCACGGCGGCACTTGATTTGCTCATGGTCCTCCTCAGTGAGTCGCACTCGCCTTTCTCCGGCGTTCTCGACTTCAGCAGCGTCCACAGCTTGGTGTGTACTAGGTTGACCACTAGCTGAGTGTCGATGTCAATAGTCTTGCTCTCATCTACCTCAGGGGTAAAAGAGGTAGCGGCAGTGTTGGCAGCAGCTCTTGTGGCAGCTGGTACGGGGGGAATTGATATCGCAGGATGTGGGGCGGAGACGCTTGATGCGCTGACTGGAAGCGTTGGTGTAGTAGGTTGGGGCTGTGCTGACACAATAGGAGGCGCCACTTGTGGAACTGCACCTATAGCTCGAGCTTGCACAACACTGTCTCTCAGAGCAACAAGCTGTTGCAAGGTCAGGGAATTGACCTTAAGCAGGTTGATCAGGAGGCGCGAGGCCTTGACCGTGCCAATGTACCGAGCAACATCACCGGGCAGATCGAGCCTAGCTCCATGGGTGATGCTTCGAAGACGCTCGAGCTCGGTCCTGAGATCGTCTAGGAATTCCGGACCCAAATCAGAGAGGTCACTCCAGATAGGATGATCTGACGCTACTGCTGGAGGAGCGCTCTGGTGCGATGGCGCTGGTGGTGACGTATCTGAAGATGAAGTGACCAACGTCGACCGAACGTCATCCATCTCAGAGCTCTCCTGAGGAACTGCAGCAGAATTTACCTCCATAGCATCGAACTGGCTGACCCTTTGCGCTACGGAGGCAGTTGGAGACACATCTTCTTGCGCGCCGGCCATGTCGACGTCTGGAGCAGGTGGCGAAGATTTTTTCTGAGCCGGTAATACTGAAGTCCCCACAGCGGTTGGTGTTGCTTGCTTTCCTATCATAGGTACGGCTTGTGCCTGAGGAGCATTGATATATTGAGGGACTGAAGCAAAGACGTCCTCTGAGGTCCATATGCCCCAATTGCTTGACTTGGGTTGGGCACCTTGAGACTCTGTCATGCTGAGCTGGTTCGGAGTTGAAGGAGGAACGGTAATTATCGGGGTTATATCTGCGAGCTTATGATATCGATGGAGGTAGCGCGAGTGTTTGGCATTGGCGTGTCAATATTAGCGGCGTCACAATCTGACGAAGTGGTGTCCGGCATGTCTTCGTTCTTGTCCTTATCCGTGACAGTCGATTCTTGGGCCAAATTATCATCCCAGTCACCCTCGGACTTAGGATCCGTGATTTCATCCTCAGAAGGAGGGATCTGAGGGTCTTCGCCATAGCCAGGCAGATCGCCCGTGGTGGTCTCAAGGACACGAGGCGAGACAGGGGCTTCAATGCCAGCGACATGAGCCTGAAGGTTTTCGCCGAGGTCGAAAGTGTCCTCGGTCCTGACCTCTGAGTCGATTGATCCATTCGCACGGACAACTTGGGAATATCCGTCACCTGGATCGCCCCTCAGACCGTACTCAAGGTTGTCTCCGACGACTTCGTGCTCGTGATAGAGAGCATGTAGGACTTCGTTAAGACTGAAGAAGTCCTCAACAACGGGAGACTCGGGTTTGGCGGCTTCAAAATCCGGAGAAGAGGTTGGGGACGATATTTCAGAGCCTGGTGTGGTCGATCTGCAAGAGGAAGCATTGGACTCGTTCGATGACTCTTCACTATATGTGATGAGCGAGGAGGTTTCCTCTGAGGGTGAGATTGAGAGGGTCTCGAAGAGATACACCAATTGCGCGTCATCAAATAATATCTCTGCCTCGTCTAGCTGCGGAAGTGGTGTTTCGTAGGCCATGGTGAGTTCGACTTCGTCCGGGAGCTGGTCGTGTGGCGCGGGCATGAGCTGTCTTAAGGATTCTGCGCGACAAACCACTGACGAGACAGCTCCGGCTGGTGTCTGGATCGCATCTTCTGAGATGCCCTCAACGTTGACGATGGGCAACTTCTTGAAGTATCTAAGAATCGAGGCTTGATTCAGCCCCTTCATTGGCTTCTTCTTGGCCTCTACAACGAGATGAAGGAGGTCTTCACCCTTTCCTGCAGGCATGGTGGGACACTCCTCAACGAGCGAAGAGTGCAGCACAGCCGGCGAATCAACCTCTTCCGCCCCACTGTGTGCCTGTTCTGAGATTCGATCCAGATTGCTTGGAGTCTCGAGCGGGATCTGGTCAGGCACAAGGTCCTCGCTTGGCTGGTCGTCCTCAGGCTAGAAGATGTCAGCGGACCACATCATACGCAGACACAAGACACTTACGAGTGTGCGTGGATTACTGCCATACTGAGACCCCACCACATCAAGCTCGAAGCTGCTCAATATTTCAAGATTGGATGGAGATGGTCGAGCCGTGATCTGCTTGCGCCCTTCCACGCGCGAGAGGACCGAGTCCATGAGTCGAATTTCCATCTGGCGCCGCTCCTCTTGGATGATCACGAACTTCTTGAGGCACTCCAACCCCACTGGTGTAAGCTCGTCGTCATCTCGGACATGTTGTAACCATTCAGCCGCTGCTGAGGTGAACTGGAGAGGCTGCTCAGGCATCGAGGCGTCCTTAGGCACACCTCAGGTGGGGTTGACATTTCCCATACTGCTGAGTGAGAAGCAGATGACCAAGGAGACAACGGACTACTGTGAGCAAAGAGGTCGCGAAGAATGTGAATTGAAATGAAGTCTGGCAATGCAACGCAGGACCAACTTCAAAATTGCGATCGATCTGGTAATAAGCGGTGGCAGGCAGGCATTTTCGGAAGTGGGCGCGGGGATGAAAGTAAGGCTACAGAGCGTATGAAGCTACGGCCACCCAGACGCTGCGGCGACGAGGTGCACAAGAGGGCCTTTCACTCTGCGCGCGTTGGCGACGAGGAGGGGATACGTCATAGCCTGGTCGAGCTGTGCACACCGGCAGTCAAGTCACCCATGGGGTTTCGTTTCACTTAAGGGAAGGTGTTGGCAACACCGGGAAAGCTCTCATGGTATCCTCGAGTGGATGGTGAAAGGACACAGCACGTGACATGCATCTACGTGCTGGAGCTCAAGCACCATTTCTGAATCAGTAGGATGACCCTAGGATAAAAGATTTCGAGGCCTTACCAAATCCCAAAGTACATACTTCGCACCGTGCAGTGGTCATCTGTTGGCACATTGTTGTTCATAGTTATATAAAACCGGCCAAAGAATTTTGATTGGATGTGAACACGAAGCTGTTACGCAGACATACTGACTGACGCAAACCAGCTCAGGGGCTGCCTTTCGCCGATCTGATTCTGCTTGCCGTCAGCATCTGATCAAAAGTTTGCATCGCACAGGCATACTTTATAACAATGACTGTAGTGTACGGCGTGTGCCCATTGAAGTTTCCAACAAGGGGTTGAAAGAGCGATCCGACAAAGGATCGTGCAAGAGTTTGCTCACACAACGAAGTACTCTTTACGATGAAGGGTATGATAGAAGATAGCTGGTTGCTGCAGAGACATCATAGAGGCAAACAGTCGCTTGAAGTCGATGATACAGATAAGAGGGTATAAGACTTAAGAGACTGGAAGATGCAGCGACATATACATGGCTGAGCAAAGAGAGGCACATTTGAAGTTTCACGTTGTTTCATTCATCGTTATGGTGATCGAGATCCTGTAGGTACGGTACCTATTACCAGGCTCGTGCATCCCTCGTGGTCGTCATTGGAGGCAACAACGCTTAGTCTGTGCGAGAGTCAGCATGGTCAAGTCGTAAGGCCCGTGCGTCACTCACTGTAGTTGAAGTTGCCATCGTTGTTGGAGATACGCTCGGAGAGGTTGAGGTCACGCTCTTGGTAGTTGCCCTCCTGGTCGCAGAGAGAGGCACGGAGGACAGGGACGGAGCCGTCGCCCTCAATGGTGAAGTGGATGTTCTCAGCAGAGCCAGAGAAGTCCTGGCCGTCCCAGTAGAAGTGGCCTTGAGGTCGTCAGTGGGACTTCAATAACCATTGAACAGAAAGACTCACCGTTGTCGTTGCCAACGTGCTGGTTGAGGTCGATCTCGGAGTCGTTCCACTCGCCGTCGGCACGCTGGAGACGGGCACGGAGGATGTGGCCGTCGTCGACGCGGATGTCTTCAGCAGAGTAGTGGAAAGACATTGTGAATTGAGGTGGTTGAAAGGTGTGAAATAGAAGAGAAGCTGGACTGAAGCTGAAGAAGAGAGAAGTTGAAGAGATGCAGTCCGAAGTAGAGGGGAGCTGTGAGCTTTATGTGGAGATCTACGTCAACCACATGGTCGAGGCAAACGCGAAGGTAAGAGAGAAGTGGGCCTTGGTATGTCGCGCCTTCCTACAAACAGCATCACGAAATCGCTCGTCAGCTCCACTGCGCACTTGTAATCCTCGGTGAGCGAACCCCAGGACCCTGAACTGAAGCGCGTGGCTAGGAGCTGTGTGTTTTGAACAGCTGTCGTTGGCTGCCTTCTCACCGCGATGCCGCAGATCCGGCTTGGGGATCGCGAAATTCCACAGCAGCTTCTCGAAACGAAGAAGATGCATATCACGGGCTGCTGGACCCTGAGGTCACACCGTCCATTCCATCAACCCCAGTGGCCGCCAAGTGGGCACAGCCATGCAAGGCGCCACGCTGTGGCCGTATCGTGCATGCGTGGCTGAGTGTGATTTGTGGCGGGACTTCGGGGCGCATTGCAAGTGGGTACGATGCGCCTCCTGGCTGCAGGTCGTTTGCTGATGCGCGTTTGAGGCCGTTTACGGAGTGGAGCCACGATGGGTCGAGCCGTTCCAGCTGGGCGAGGGGTGACAGGTCAAACATCAATGGGCACTTTCGTCTGGCATGCTAACACATCTCTTTCATGTCCGACGCTTCTCCATGTGTTTCCGTTGTCACTGGAACTGCTTCTGTTGTCGCGTAGAGATCACGAAGGGTGAGCATGCAGTGTGGGGTGCAGTGCGAAGTCACCACAGGGCGGGCGCTATTGAGGCGCTACGTGGGCTGGGCGAGGCTGGACTGACCGCACATTAAACCCCGCGGCTCCCGACTCAGGAGATGCCTCATGAAGCCCTCGTCATCAACGCCGCTGGTGCAGTTCGGTGTATTTGAGATACTTGCAATCGTAGTCAGTCACGTTTGGAGGCCAGACGATTAATTTGGCGAATATGGTGTGTCGAATACGTGAATTATCACGGGGTCTACTCTAGCATTTTGAGGCATCGTGGAAGAGAGTACATAAGCAATTCGTCGTATCATATGCGTGTCCATAACTCCAATAGCCAGAATGCAGCCAAGTAACTCCGTCGCTCGCCGTAATGCGTAGGATTCAAGCGCTTCTCATGGACCGAACCCGGTCACAGGGCCGCGCAGAAACTCTTGATGTATTGAACGCAATGATGCAGTAAACAAACAGTGTGATGCTTTCACCGACACATACTCTAACGACCAGATTGTCCCTCCAAGACCGAGGTCATGTTGGACAACTCAGACAGACGCCTCCTCCTGGTCGGCCTCTCGACCTCATCATCGTCAACATCGCGGTCCTTTTCCTCGTGGATGCGAAGAGTGAGCCAAGCGGCAATGATGGCACAAAGACCACCAAAGCGCAGAACCCAAGCTACACTGTCATCACCGGCAATACCACGAGGCTTCTGAAGAGCCCTGAAGATAATCGAGCTGACGAGCGTGGCAATGACCTGGGGGGCGGCGATGGCGACGTTGTGGATACCAAGAACTACTCCAGCAGAATCCGCATCTCCGGCATCAGCGCCTTCGGCAACGGCCTGCTCCTCCTCGTTGACGGGCTTGATGGCACCACGACGGATGGCATCACGCTTGGAGATCTCAGAGGCGATAATGGAAAAGGGTGCCCAACCAGTCAGACACCATGGAACACCGATAGCACCAACGAGGATAGTCGCGCCCAGGGTCGACTTGATGAAAAAGGTCAAGCCCATGAGAACGGCGAAAAGGATGTGCGAGATGAACCATGAGCGACGGAGTGTGAGAGACTTGATCTGGAGCTTGTCGAGTGCGGCAGAGAACTTCTCCATCCTGGTCTTGGCTGGTCCTGTACGCTTCTTCCTAATCGTAAAGTAACCAGTACCGCCCATGGAGTGAGGAGTAGCAGGTGTCAACGGTGTGGTGGGCCTCATAGGTGTGCCGGGTGTTGGCGGCTCGGGCTCGGGCTCGGGAGCCTGGAAGGACGGTGGGATGATGAAGGGAAAGATGACGGAGCACAAGAAAGTGGTGACAGCAAAAACCAAAAGGGCACGGGTGCCAATTCTGGTAGCATCCTCCCAGACCTGGTCGATCTCTGCGTCAGACATGTGAGGGTTTGCCTCGAAAAATGGATCAGCGTAGATCTCGCCAACGTAGGTAGTTATGTAGAAGAGGAAGGGGAACCAGCCGATCCAAGCAAAGAATTGAACCTCACAGACGCGCTTGATCTGGTCTGGGAGCCTCTTGACAGACTTGGACAGACCCTTGAAGAAAGCAATGACGCCCTCCTTCTGCTCCGCTGGAGGCGGGTCACGAGTAGGATCGCGCTCACCAGCGGTGCAGCTAATACCGACAGTGAGGGCCATGATGAACGAAGCAATGGCGCACAGCACCTTGAACTGTGTGTCGCCGAGGAATGGCAGGTACAGAGGGAGGTTGATGTATCCGGCCAAGTAACCAGCGATGTTTCCAACACCAGCGGACCGCATAAGCCACGCGTTGGCTGATTCCTGCTGGTGGGTAGGCGCAACGTCTACGATGTACGCGCGAATGGCGGCTTGAATGACGTTGATGGCGAAGTCGAGAACGTAGACTAGGAGAACGGCGAACACCATGGTGCTGTTGACGACATAGTAGTTCTCGCTGTCGGCGCCAAAGAGGCTACTGATGCCAGCAACAATCTCTCGCGCCCATCCGAGGAGCATGAGAGAAGCAATAGTTGCGATAGCACCTCCGAGGATGAATGGGCGTCTCTTGCCCCAGGTGATTCTGCAGTTGTCGCTCTTCAGACCGACGTAGGGCTGCACAAGGACACCTGAGAGAGGACCGGCTATCCAGACGAGAGCGAGCATGGACTTGCTGAGACCGAGGGACAAAAGGTAGGGCTGCGCATTTGTGTCAGCATTTTGGACGTGTCTGATGATGGCAGAATACATACCGAGCCATTGGAAGTCTCGACAGACCAGCCAATCTGGAGACCGAGGCCACCGAGAGTCAAAAGGAAGAGGAAGAAGCTGCTCTTCGTCTCCTCAAATTCAGGGAAGTAGTCATCGTCCTCCTGACCGAAATTTGGCGCGACGGGCTCTTTGAGCAGGCGGTCGGTCTCGCGGGCGCGGTCGGCGGGATTGATGAGGGGCGAGGATTCAGTGAAGACGGTCTGGCGATTGGGAGAGGGACCCAGTTCAGAGTCGCGTCCAAACGAGACAAACTTGGGGCGAGGACGGCCAGACTCCGACAATCTGGTGTCGATTGGCGGAGGGTTTGGCACCGAACGTCTCGAGGAGATCGAACTCGCCTCGGAGATGGTGTCATCATTGTCGCGGCGGCGCGTGTTGGACGGCATGTTGGCGGTGGTGGAGGACTGCAAGCGAGATGCAGTATGCGCCGGCTATACACGAAGACGCAACGGACGCAGCGGTCGGAGGCGATGTGGCTGCCTCTGTCGAGCCTCTGTCGAGGAGTGCAGATAATAAACAGACTCGGGGAAAGTTCAAGGGTAAGCAGATGCACTACAGGTTTAAGCGCGAACAGATCCTGCCCTATGAAGTCACAGGAAATAGCCACTGGTCGACCCGTTGAGGCAAGGGTCCTTTTGCGCACGTACTTGGCGTGTCAACCGTCAAACACCTGTTGCCCGCGCCGGAGAACGCAGAACCAGAAAAAGAAAAGCGAGGGTGCAGAGTAGTGAGCGGTGCAGGACAGCCTGGAGAGAATTCACGGGGACGCAGGTTGTTATGGGCCAGAAGGGCGGTGAGCATCAGGTGCAGCTAGAAGATTCATCAAGCAGGGCATGCGGTTCCGTGGAGACGGGCTGGAGTTCTGTGTTCTGCAAGTGACGTACATGAGGCTCGGGAGGCTAGGCCGCGGTGGGTAGGCGGTGGGCTGGAAGAAACCACCAGCGCGAGCGGGCCAAGCAAGCAAGCAGCTGTCGGCGGATGCGCAGGTCAGGAGCTCCACCAGTTCGTAGCTCGAGGCCGCTCATTGCCCGCCTTCTGTCGCAGACGCCTTGTATCCTGATCAGACTGCCTGCGCGCGTGTGCTGACTCCGGGGAAGACCGCCTCGAAACTGCCGCGAATCGCGCAACGTGGTGCCTGAGACAACCGTCAACCAGCCAGTCCGCCGCCCTTGGTGACACCGAGCATTAAGACAACGAAGCCACCTATCCTTCGCACCACCACGACACACCCTGTATACCTCTTGCACGCGCTCTCCGGCGCCCACTGCTGATGACAACGCGACTTGCGCCTTGAAGCCACCATGGTGTCGACAGTAGCATGGGCTGTGATGGGCCAATTGCTGAGTATGCGCCAGACAGCCTACATAGCGATTGTTGGTGTTGTTTGCTGACTTGACCTGCAGAGCGAGATGCCGTCGACGCAGACCCAGATGGTCAGTTCCCTCCACCGTGCACACACCTGCGGTCGTCCAAATACTGATGCGCCGACACAGAAGAAGCTCCAGAGGCAGGACAGAAGGAGATATTCACATCATGGGCGCTCTCGATATTGATCGTGCTGCTCATTATTGCGCTCTTCACAAGCTACATCATGCAGACGCGCAAGATCCAGGCGGTTCACGAGACAGTCCTGTCCATCTTCGCCGGTACGTCGAGTGTTGCCTGCCATGCCCGCGGCCCACCTCGTAATCCACCGTGCTAGAGCCTCACTAACACCCATCAGGTATGGTCGTTGGCCTCATATTGCGACTGACAGCAGTCGGTTCGGTCTTGGATGCAGTCAGCTTTGACTACCAGATGTTCTTCAACCTCTTACTGCCACCCATCATTCTTTCTGCCGGCTACGAACTACATCAGGTGCGCCGCTCTGCCTGCTGCATCGGTACCTCACACTGACACCATTCAGGGCAACTTCTTTAGACACATCGGTAGCATCCTCACCTTTGCCTTCGCTGGCACATTCATATCCGCAGTATCGCTCGGACTCATTCTGTTCCTTTGGACACGCATTCCCCTCGATGGCTTCAAGATCAACTTCGTCGAAGCCATGTCAGTTGGCGCTACACTATCAGCCACCGATCCCGTAACGATCCTCGCCATCTTCGATACATACAAGGTCGAGCCAAAGCTATACACTCTCATTTTCGGCGAGTCCATCCTGAACGACGCCGTTGCTATCGTGCTTTTCGAGACTGCGCAGAAGTACAAGGACGGCGCCGAGACACTGGGCATCACGAGCTTGTTTGAAGCCTTTGGCATTTTCTTTGGCGTCTTCTTTGGAAGTCTGTTCATCGGGGTTATGGTCGGCATCGTTGCATCGTTGACGCTCAAGTTCACATACGTCAGGCGCTACCCCAAGACAGAAACCTGTCTAATCATCTTGGTTGCATACCTCACATATTTCTTCTCAAACGCCATCCACATGTCCGGTAAGTCATCCCCACGTTGGCAACCTGATCACCGCTGACGCTCTACAAGGCATTGTATCCTTGCTTTTCTGCGGCATCTGCTTGAAGCACTACGCGTACCACAACATGTCTAGGCGCACACAGCTGTCGACGAAATTTGTCTTCCAGGTTACCTCGCAATTGTCCGAGAACTTCATCTTCATCTACCTAGGACTGTCGCTGTTCACGGACAAGCAGCTCGACTTCAAGCCCCTCTTCATTCTTATCACCGTCTTCGGCATCTGCGCTGCTCGCTGGGCAGCCGTCTTCCCCCTTTCGAAAGCTATCAACGCTGTCTCTAGGTATCGCCAGCGACGTCGCGGTGTTGACACAACCGAGGAGGAGATCCCATATGCCCATCAGGCTATGATCTACTGGGCAGGACTACGTGGTGCGGTCGGTGTTGCTCTTGCAGCTGGTTTGACAGGCAACAATGGCGATACCCTTCGCGCTACGGTGCTTGTGGTGGTCGTTTTGACCGTCATTATCTTCGGTGGGACCACAGCTCGAATGCTGGAGATCATGGGCATCCGCACCGGGGTTATCGAGGAAATTGATTCTGACGACGAGTTCGACATCGAGGTGGTCAATGGTGGTACCTTCCAGCGCAATGCAGGCATGGGTATTGGACACACACCCAAGCCCAGCCAGAATGGCTTCGGGCTGAGCAATGTGAACGGCGCATACTCCAGCGGCTCCTTGAATCGCAACAGCCCGCCTACGCGACCCAACGGACAGACGATGCGACGCAATTCTAGCAAACAGCGATTCGCAGATGGTGCTGATCAGGGTCTGCTCAGCCCGCACGACAGCATCTCTGCAGACGAAGACGATGTTGACCTCGATCTGCCACCAAGTGCGCGCAGGTCGCCAAACCGACAGTCTTCTCCACTTGGCACAACGATCGACCCTCTTTACCCGACTTCAGGCCATAGGATGGCTGAGACTGGGCCAGCGGAGGGTTCAAGCAGAGTCGCCACAGCGACCGGTGCAGTGAAACAGCTGTTCAACGAGCTCAGCCACGACCCGGCGAACGCATTCAAGCAAATTGATGACGGGTTCTTGAAGCCGCATTTGCTACTGGACCCTGGGCACGGCAAGCCGGGGCCAAGTAACGTATAGGATTTGGATTTTACAGCATTTGAGCATCTCTGGCGTTATTGGGAGTGTACATCATTACATCGTTCTACGGAACTGGTGATACACGTTATGAATGCCGCGGATGCAAACACTCGCGGCGCATTTAGGCTGTAGCATCATGGCTGCCCAAGTCGGCAGGCTGTTGAATTGACTTGTCCATCTCACAAAGCGCATTCGCTCACAGCGTGACAGACACCAAAGATACATCCAAGCTTCGCACGGTCCAGCGAATCGCTAGGCATGAAGGCTTGCAAGGTCATCAGGCAAGGCTTGAGTGTATTAAAGCACTCAACTCCGTGCTTGTTCGGGCAATGACCAAGCCGCTAGCGCGTCTTCCATATTGCTCTATATTAACCCACTAACAAACATCAAACCAGCTCACCATAAGCGACCACTCAGCTTCGAAGATCACGACATCTCTCCTCCGAAGAACGAGCGACTTTGCGGAGCCCCAGGACTTCCAGCATAGCAGCCATCGCGGGGAAATTGCCTCAGTTCAGCCGACACCTGCAGTCTCAGCGCGGCTCAAACGGAGGTCATCTATCAACACCTGGTGATGGTGCGCACGAGAGGACCTTCAACTTGACCGAGAATAACGAGTATCTAGAAGACGCCTGGACTCGCGAGCAATGTTTTTGGAGTAGCACAGCCATATTGGAGACTAACATTGTCCCCGAAGCAGTCGGTCAGAAAGCAGAGCATGACGCTAGCAACCTGCAAGCACCGCTCCTGGCTCCTGTCCCTAGAGTGGCGGGCTTCAGAAGCAGGTCCGGACTTCCGCCACCGTAAGCTAGGATTCCTTGCACATTACTGACCGTATATCAGATGACCGATGATCATATTATAGTATCAACACATACCACCTGCAGTAAGTCCTCATCTACGTTTCATCTCTCGAGTTGCACAGACCTCGAAAATCATGAACTCGCGGTTTACGGGCCTGCTTCCTTATGAGCCGCGTTTGACAGCCTCAGGTACCAAGAAAACAGCTGGATGATATGTCACGATGGATATAAAAAGCTCTCCAGCGTTCGAAAGTGCTAGCAGCCACAATCACAGTCCTTCGCTACTTCCGTCCCCGACAACATGAAGTTCACCCTTTCTGCCTTGATGGCAACTGCCATCAGCGGCGCCTTCGCTGCTCCCACGCCCACCGAGCAGGGCCCCATCACGGCCCGCCAGGCTGCGACTGCATGTGCCACTGCTGTCACTCTCTCTGGAAACCCCTTCGCTGGACGCTCAATTTACGCCAACAAGTTCTACTCATCCGAGGTCCTCTCCGCAGCTGCCTCGATCACCGACAGTGCGTTGAAGGCCAAGGCCACCAAGGTGGCTTCAGTGGGAACATACTTCTGGATGTGAGTAGTGCAGTATCTAGCACATGCCCCAACTGACCTTTCCAGCGACACTCGCGCCAAGATCGCCTCGGTCGAAGACAACATCAAGAACGTTGGCTGCAACCAGATTGCCGCCCTTGTTATCTACAATCTTCCGGGTCGTGACTGTGCTGCTAAGGCTTCCAATGGCGAGCTCGCTGTTGGTCAGGTTGATGTCTATAAGACACAGTACATTGACCGTGAGTACCAACACTAAATCAGCCTAGCTTTGCTGACTGTCGCAGCCATCGTTGCTATTCTGAAGAAGTACCCCAAGACTGCGATCTCCCTGATCATCGAGCCCGATTCCCTTCCCAACCTTGTTACTAACAGCGGCGTTGCTGCATGCCAAGCTGCCGCCGCCGGCTACCGCGAGGGTGTTGCGTACGCACTCAAGTCGCTCAACCTGCCCAACGTTGCTATGTACCTCGATGCAGGACACGGTGGCTGGCTGGGCTGGCCCGACAACCTCAGTACGTACTCTTACCCCTCTTATTTGCCCCATACACTAACAAATCCCGTAGAGCCTGGCGCCCAAGTCCTTGCCGATGCTTACATCGCCGCTGGTAAGCCCAAGGCGCTCCGCGGTATCTCGACCAACGTTGCTGGCTGGAACGCATGGGACCTCACACCAGGAGAGTTCTCCACAGGTGACGGCCAGTGGAACAAGGCCCAGAACGAGAAGGCCTATGTCGAGCTCTTCGCTCCCTACCTTCAAGCCGCCGGCATGCCATCCCAGGCCGTTGTCGACACCGGACGCAACGGTGTTCAGGGGCTGCGCAAGGCGTGGGGTGACTGGTGTAACGTCAAGGGCGCTGGCTTCGGTGCCCGCCCTACTACCAACACTGGCTCGAGCTACGTGGATTCGTTCGTTTGGGTCAAGCCGGGCGGTGAGAGTGACGGCACCAGTGACACCTCTGCTAAGCGCTACGACTCGTTCTGCGGATTGGATGATGCATTCAAGCCCAGTCCCGAGGCTGGATCATGGAACCAGGCGTACTTCGTGCAACTGCTCCAGAACGCTAAGCCTTCTTTCTAGATCGGTGAAGAGGTCCCGTTAATCCTTGCACATAGATATTTGAGGTTGTGAGGGAGCCAATGAGGGTGGAGGGTTGAGAAAGCAGCATAAACGCACTTTGAATGACATTCGTTTGAGACCTAGGTTGATCGCTTGAAATTCGCACATTATTAATGCAACAGAGGCCTTAGGTACCGCGCTCTCCAGGCGTACTCTGCAGATCCTCAAGTGAGAATGGTAGCGGCGAGATTGCCTTCACCGGCCACGTGTGCGCTTTAACATACTCCGTCTCAAACGTCCATCTTCCAGTGCCAAACGTCCCCTCCTTCTTTCCCCTCCCATCTGGGATACACACCTCCGCCGTGACGCCATGCGGCAACACAACATCAATCCTGAACTTCTTCCCATCCATGATCTCCCACTCCACAGACACCTCGCCATGAGGCGAGAGGTGACTCGCCCTCGCACTCCTAATGTCCCCACCCACCACAGGCTCGATCCTCGCCCTCTGCCACCCAGCCTCCACACACTTCAGCCCTGCAACGCACTCGTGCAAAAATGTCGCCACAGCGCCATACGCATAATGATTAAAACTCGTCATGCCCCCTGGGTTGATACTCCCATCGGGTAACATGCTATCCCACCTCTCCCACGTGGTCGTTGCGCCCATCTTGATCCCGTAGAGCCAACTCGGACACAACTCATTAAGAAGCATCCCGTAAGCTTCGTCGGCATGTCCAGTTTGAGTGAGCGCGGAGAGGATGAAGGGTGTGCCTGCGAAGCCGGTGCCAATTTTGAAGGCGTTGAGCGCGACGATGTGCGCCAGTCTGTCTCCAGCAAAAGCGCGTTGGTGCGGGGCGAGGAGGTCGAAGGTTATAGCCAAGGCGTAGGCTGTTTGTGATTCGTTTACTAGCCGTCCGTTGGGGGTTACGTATTCGGATTGGAATTGGGAGCGCGCGGCGGTGAAGTCGGATAAGTATGTCTGAGCGTCGTCGTTCTTGTCCAGGAGAGTGGAGACCTTTGTCATGAGCCGTAGGGTCTGAACCAGGAAAGCGTCCGAGGCCAGTTTGCTATCTGTCTTGCTTTGCCATGGGGCATCGGGGGGTGCGGCGGGGTCGAGCCAATCCTGGTTGTCTGTCAGTACGGATGCGTTGTTAACACTTGGAAGTAATTACCCCAAGTTGGAACACCTTGGGATGCCAGAGATTCGGTGTCTGACTACCCTCATACCTCTGAATCTTACTGACCCAGCCTTGCATGCTTTCGTACTGTGTGCGTAAGATCTCGAAGTCACCTGTAGCTGTGTACATCGCCCACGGCCCAAGGACGGTGACATCATGCCAGATTGCAGTGGGGATACCTAGGTCCCAGAAGCGATCGCCTTCAAGAGGGTCAGGGCAGACCATCGGTGGGAGCCCGTCTCGTCTTTTCTGGCAGATAGCCAGATCGATGTGCCAATTCTTCAGTAGCCCAGTGCATTGGTAGATGAAAGCGGCTGTTGGAGCGAACAGGGCCAAGTCGCCGGTCCAGCCTAGACGTTCATCCCGCTGGGGGCAGTCGGTTGGAATTGAGAGGAAGTTGCCTCTCATACTCCAGCAAACATTTTGATAAAGCTTGTTGAGGTTCATGTCGGAGCATTCGAAACGACCGGCGTTTTGCATATCTGTGTGACAAACCACAGCTTCGATAGAGTCCATCAGCGGACAGTTCGCAGGCCAGTTATCAATTTGCGCATATCTGAAGCCGTGGAACGTGAACCTTGGCTCCCAAGATTCGCCCTCTTGGGAGCCTTTGAGTATATACTCATCCATGGCTTTGCAGTCACGCAGTGGTCTTGTGCCCAGCTCGTCGTGCTCCAGAACTTCTGCATGTTTGAGGATTAAGTTATGCCCTGCCTCACCCCTAACATTCTTGATACTCAAGTAGCCGACGAGGTTTTGTCCAAAGTCGAGAATGGTCTTGCCCGAGGGTGTGGTGATTTGTTTGATCGGCTTCAAGGACTCGATCCGTCGCACAGGCTCTCCGTATCCCGCGACAAGCTTCGTACGTTCAGGAAGAGGCTCGAGGACGTCGACTGCTCGCCACACTTCGCCGCCGCCATCTTCAAGCGACCACGCCTTGACCTCCTTGGTCGCATCGTACTTCTCTCCATCGTAGATCTCGGCTCGTCGGATAGGCCCTTCCGTCACGCTCCAGCTCTCGTCAGATACAACTTTTTGCACATCTCCGTTATCAAGCGTGGTTTCGAGTTGCGCAATTAGCGTATTCCTGTCGCCCCAAATGTTGCGCTTCCCTCCCTCAAACCCAATTCGTCCATTGAACCAGCCTTCAGCTACCCGCACGCCGATGCAGTTCTTGCCAGATTGGAGGAGCTCCGAGACATCATAGGTTTGGTACTGCAACCGATCGTTGTACTCTGTAAGTCCTGGAGCAAGGAAATAATCTCCGACGCGCACGCCGTTGATCTCAGCTTCATAGACACCTTGCGAAGTAATGTACAGACGAGCTGATGCAATCGACTGGTCGATGCTGAAGATTTTCCGGAAAAGTTGTTCCGGATGCGCCTTCGTTAAATCTTTGTCACTCGATCCCGAGATTCGCTTTGCAGTCCAGTCTGACGAGCTCAGCAGCCCAGTCTCCAGGATGCTTGACTCACTCCAGGATGTGGTTTCCCCCTTCTTGGACACGCCCTGAACTCTCACAGACACACGCTGCCTCGATTGCAACAGCTTTCTGAGTGGCCATGGCTCCAGCTGTGACGTCGAAGAGACGACATTAGTGTTGCGCAAGACTTCCGATTTTCCAGTGGCTAATATCTCGCTGACTTCAATGTTATAGCTCTGCTGCTGAAAGGGCTCGCTGCAGTCGTACGTCCAGGATATCCGCGGGCTTGTCTCGTGGACCCCTACTGCGTGTCCCGGACGAAAGTGCTCGAAACGTATATTCTTGACAAGAGCCATGATTGAGCGAGCGGAGACTGATGTCAAGATTCACTGATTGTCAGCTGCTGAATGGTGTCAAACTGGCTCTGAAGGTCTTGGGATGAGGGAATTCAAGTTGCTGCATTGAACATATCTGCATCGCAGAATGGCTGGCACATGACCGGCATATTGCCCTTCTGCTTATCCACGTCGTTCATGGAAAGCCTCAGTCCCGAACATGGAACTTCCCCACTTTCTTGCAGCATCAGACAGCTGCGATTGGCTTCTCGCGTCCTCCGCAGTCGCGCAGTCGCTTTTGCCCCTTCCTTCCACACGATCGGTACAACTTCGCTCCGAAGATATTGCGATGACTTCGACCAGAAATGGAACATACTGAAGGCTCTCGGGAGGTGGAGGAGAAAATGAGACGTCTCCAAGCCTTGGCGCTTGACCTGCTTGGCACACCTTGCCAATCTTCAGCCCGAACACTTCCCCGGTCCCTAGGAGACCGATGCAAAACAGTCAGAGTCGGGCGGGAAGCGGATAATACATAGACAACTTCCTACCTAACATGCTCGTCGAACCCAGCTTCTTTCTAATTACTATCCTGCTGAGATACAGCTGCACGTATCCACCATGACTACCACTGCCGCTCCGAAATACATTGACTGGCGCACAATCAAAGTCAATGGAGTCAACCTCGGCAGCTGGTTCTGCTTGGAAACTTTCATGGTTCCAAAGTTCTTCGAGCAACACGGCAACGCGCATGATGAGTGGACAGCCTGCGAGAGATTCGGCGCAGCCGGCGCGCCGCTTGACGAGCACTACAAAACATGGTTCATTAAAGCGAATATCGACACATTCGCAGCCCATGGCGTCAACATCCTTCGTATACCTTTCATCTACGCTGCTTGGATCAAGGTCCCGGGTTCTCCGCACTACCAAGGGCCGCAAGTCGAGATCATGAAGGAGCTGGCTACATATGCAATCGAGAAGTACGGAATGCATATCGTGCTCGACCTGCACGCGTTGCCGGGAGGAGTCAACTGGCTTGAGATTGGCGAAGCGCATGGTCACGGCGACTGGTTCTACAGCGAGCAGAATCTTGAGCTGTCGTACCAAGCAGTTGATGCGGTGCTGGACTACATACAAAACAAATCTGGACACCCTACGTCGTACACCCTTGCACCAGTCAACGAAGCCGTAGACAGCAAGGACCTGCGAACATTCGGCACTCCTTTCGCATTGTCCGACAAAGCGGCAGATTGGCTGTTGAAGTATGTTCTTGGAGTCATCCAGCGTACGGAAGCTATCAACAAGAGGATCCCCATTATGTTTCAAGATTCATTCAAGGGAGAAGAATACTGGTCATACCGACTGCCACAATCAGCAAACATCGTGATCGATGTACACATCTACTACTTTGCTGGGCGACAGTGTGATTCTGATACTGCCATTCCAATCATTGAGCAGGATGGCAAGACAGCGAACAAGACAAACAGATTCCCCGTTGTCATTGGAGAATGGTCAATTGAGACAGAGCTGAACAACCAGTTGACCAAGCGCAAGGACCTGTTTGAGGCCGGGCGAGCGGCATTCAACAAGTACACACAAGGCAGTATCTACTGGTCCGGCAGAGTGGACAGTGATGCCAAAGTTGCTGGAGAGGGTGTCAAGCGTGATTACTGGAGTTATCTGGACATGATCGAGGACGGTGTAGTGACACCCTGGAGAATATAGATGTTGATAGCAAAAGTTGACCGCGACTGCTTAACCTGAATCTCTGTGGCCCCACGTGCATGCCCATCGATCATCAGAGCACCTACAAGCTTGAGCAAATCGCGTGTTCCCCAGTGGTGGAGCTTTGTGTAGTCCGTTCTCTCAATGGTGGCTGAGCTGTAGGCCGATTGCCTCTCGAAATGGACGTCGTAGCCACAGGACAGCTTTGTCTTTCAATTTCACACCGTAGTCTTCGTCCATAGAGGTATTGATTCCCGATCAGTAAATCTCAATCGTGAACGCGTTCGACTAGATGCACCTCTGTCGGACGCATACACGACTGTGTAAGACAATGACGCCAAGCGCGATGTGGAGCCGATTCAATCGAGAACCGAAGCACATGAGATGCACCGACAAATGGGTCATCATCGACCGAGACTGCTCAGGTCTTCCCACTATTCAGCTCACAACAGCCTCTGATGAGACCTTTGGTGGACGCGACATGGAGTCGTCTCGAGCCCTCATTAACCAACCTCCACATCCCGCAACGCAGCCAAGTTGCCTTCGACCGACCCAGAAATTTGGACGGCTTGGCCCCAGGTCCCCATAGTGCACTTCCCCAGATTCAGACCCACCACTTGACTGGGGTATATGTACCACACAACATTCCCTAGATCAGATCATCAAGGATCAACATCACTACGCATCAGGTCCTACCAGCGTCCAGTGTCCTAGCGTCTGAAGCCTGACAAATTTTCTACAATGCCATCCTTCACCTCAAAATCCAACCCTCTAACCGAGGCAGAGGAGATGAAAGAAGGTCCTCTGCACACCGAAGCTGTCGACGACAACAACAATCCCAAGTCACTGCCCAGACACGATGCCGAGCAAACGGTATGGCAGGAGATTAAGAGCAGTCCGCGTATCATCGCATACACTGCGCTTGCGAACGCTGGCAGTCTCGCCTTTGGATTCGATATTCTTGTCACAGGGGCTGTGACTGCATTGCCGGCATTCTCGTAAGATCATCGCTCGCTAACGCTTATGAGCAGTGATGCTGATCACAATAGCATGGCCTTTGGCGAACAATACAATGGCCAGCTGATCTTGCCCGCGCTTTGGCAGGGACTTTGGACTGCATTTATTCAGCTCGGTATTATGATTGGGGCTGCAGGGAGTGCTGCAGTCCAGGATCGGTTCGGTCGACGGATGGCATTCATCATGGGCGGTCTAGTGTCTGCAATCGGTACCATGGTGGATTCATGTATGGATTCAGAGCATGTCGGCTGACGATGAACAGGTACGGCTTTTGCATATGCTTCGCCAGAATCTGGGATTGCACTCACAGGTCGACGGACCTTGTTCTTGATTTCGAAGATGGTTACAGGTGCTGGTATCGGCGTGCTCATGACGGCCTGTCAAACCTATGTTTCCGAGATCTCGCCTGTCAAGCTCAGAGGCGCACTGCTCGCGGTCTTCCCGTTCGCAGTCTCGATTGGACAACTCATCGCAGTCACCCTGGTCTTTTCCCGCATTATGATCATGGACACCACGTCTTTTAGAGTAAGTTTGAGTGCCTCCAATCATGTTCATACAACTGACATGGTAGATCCCATTCGCCGCACAATGGGCCTTCAGCGGTCTGGCCATCATCTCCGGTCTCGTCATCCCAGAATCACCCTCCATGCTGATGGCACGCGAGAAACCCTTTGCAGCGCGGAAATCGTACCTGCGCCTGCACGGCTCAAAGGCTGACGTCGATCTAGCTCTCAGCAAGGTACAAGCCATTCTCGACCACGAGAAGGAACAACAAGCCAGCATCGGCAGTGCGTCGTTCGCAGAGTGCTTCAAGGGCACCAACCGCCGCCGCTCGCTCATAATCATCTTGGTAGCGCTGCTGCAGTATTTCCTTGGTGTTTCGCTGCTGGCGAATGCGAACTACTTCTTGATCATGGCTGGTATGAGCCCGACGCAATCATTGCAGATCAGCCAGATTGGCGTCGGTGTTCAGACGGTGTGTATCTGCATTGCGGGTGTGACCATGACATACTTCGGCAGGAGAGTCATTGTACTGTACTCTTGTGCGGCGACTGGTGTTGTGTTTCTTGGTCAAGGCGCTGCGGGCTTTTTCCAGCACGACGCCAATGCTTTAAGGTGCGTTGACTTCCTCTACACGCCAGCAGCTCTGACATTTCTAGATTTATCGGTGTATCTATCCTTCTCGTCGGCTCTATCGCTGCTCTGGGTGCTGGTGCGACCTGGCCTGTCCTCATCGGGGAGCTGTCCTCTGTCCGTCTCAGAGCGAAGTCATCGGCGATCGGGTTTATGACCAACGCGCTGGCCGGTATTGCATTCAGTATATCAGTCCCCTATATGTTCAACGCCGATGCCGGCAATCTGGGCGGCAAGATAGGATTCATCTTCGCCTTTTTCTGCTTCTTGGGGCTCGGCTTGTCCTGGCTGTACCTGCCAGAGACGAAGGCAAAATCGTACGAGGAGTTGGACTACCTGTTCGAGAGGAAAGTGCCGGCAAGACAGTTCAAGAAGGCAGTCTATGGCGAGTACAACTAGGTGTGTGTGGTGGAACCGTTGTAGAATGTGCACCAGCTAACAGTGTATGAGAGGGCGTCTGGGTTCCTTTAGTCCTGTCTCTGATACGAAACCGTTCTTTTCATGTAGTATCGAAATGCTGATATCATGCTCGTCAAGCCTCAGGCAGCTATCCGGCTATATCCATATCGAGATGAGGGGTATCTCCTTCCGTTCGCCCCGCTTCTTGCCTCATGTCAGCTTACACAGTGTATCTTGATCTCTATCTTGAAGTCCTCTGGTGGAATGTACCGTCCTGAGCAAGCTCGGATGACCGCTCGAGTTATAGTTCGTTCGCCTTCATCTCTTCCCATCTCACAGCACGCATCGATAGTTTAGGGGTAGAATTGAAGCTTCCCATCTCACCATGGAAGGATTTGCTTCAGGCACGGGTTCGAGTCCCGTTCGATGCAGCGGACTATGCTTTTTGCTCCTTTGTGTGCGCTGGAGAAAAAATGTTGCTGGTCGACGAAGCAGTGCCCTGACTGCTGGCGTGTCGCTGCTGGCTCGTCGCTGGATCTGCATTCCTTTTTTGATTCTGCGAGATGCTCAAAGTCATTTTTCCGCTGGTATTTGGGCGTCAACGAGCCTAGTATACAACGACTGTTGTGTTCTGTGTGAGGTGTTGGTGGTGACCGTGGATGGCAGGTGCCGAGTGCGAGGGTCGCGACTGCACTCAGGGCGTTTTAGCGGGGTGAGCTAACCTGCGTCATTGCGCCTGAACGTCAACACCAACTGTGTGCACTGGACACAAGACAGCATCCCCTCGAGATTTTCTGCTTCACCATGTCCGCCAAGATCGAAAAGACAATACAACGACAGAAGGAGAGGTAATCCGTCCGCTCCAACAATCTCACCCCTCACTCACATGTACAGGATCGCAGAAGGCCAGTACTATGAAGCCCACCAACAGCTCCGCGTAATTGCCTCGCGCTACACCAAAGCCCAGGACTGGGCCTCCGCGACCGATATCCTCTTCCGCGGCGCACAATCGCTCCTACAAGCTGGTCAAGGCGGCTCCGGCGGCGATCTTTGCATCTTCCTGCTCGATGTCTTCAACAAGAGCGAGACGAAGCCCGACGCGAGCAGCAAAGGCAAATTAATCACCCTGCTCCGCGCATTCCCGCCCAACGAGCCCACAAAGAAGAAGTTCGTTGCCGAGATGGTCGGCTGGAGCGCGAAGTATGGCGAATATCCCGCGGGCGACCCCGAAATCCACCACGTCGCAGGCAGCGCATTTGCTGAAGGTACATTCCGACGTTCACAGGCCCGACACGAGAACTTCAGACTGATCGAAGATACAGATCTCGAGCCCTACGACGCAGAGCGCCACCTCGTCCTCGGCACAAAGGACTCCCCCGAAACCCTTGCCAACCTCGAATACGCCTGGTACACAGCCGACGACTCGCACACCGCCCCGCTCTACACCGCGCGCGGCGTCCTCCCCTACTTGCTCGCGGGCAACCTGCGCGCAGCGAACAAGTTCTTCCTACTCTTCACCAGCAGGCTATCATCGAAGCCCGGGCTGCAGACCCAGCAAGTCTCAACCTCGGCCTCAGACCTACGTGTCTACCCTTCGCTGCCGCTGTTGAACTTCCTTGGGCTACTGTTGTTGAGTGTGGAGCGAGGCGACCCGAGCTTGTTCCGCCAATTGAAGAGCCATTATGCCGCGCATCTGAAGGATGTGAACTGGGACGAGGCGCTGGATCAGATTGGTGAGATGTACTTCGGGATCAGGATACCGAAGCAGGGGAACCCCATGTTTGATATGCTGGGGAGCATGTTCGGAGGAGGCATGGGTGGTGGTGGTGCGAATAAGCCGACGGGTGGGAGTAAGACACTGCCACCTACTGGGGGCTTGGACTAGGGTTCCAAAAGGCGTCAGCTTTGAGTGTGAATGGTTACGACACGACGAGGCACATATATACCAATTTTTAAGAGACTGCATCACAGCATTGGAGACACACGAGTTGGGCGCGAATGTGAGAAGCTTTTGTCTACACTACCGATACCCTTGGAATTCGCAGTCTATGATCCCAAATACATCCTGGAGCGACGCACCGACTTATGCGGCAACTGTCTTCTCCTTGAAGCGGATGTTGTACTTGTCCTCGAGAACCTTCATGAGCGGCCTGCAGATTGCAGGATCCATGGGCGCAAGGATGCCCTTCTCCTTGATTGTGCCGTCAAGAACCTGCTGGACAGCGACCGCGCAGGGAACACCGACCAGCTTGGCCATGGAAGAGTAGCCCTTGGGGTCACCGTAGTCAGCAAGGGTAGATGTGCGGATGACCTTGCTGCCGTCCTTGTTCTCGATCTCGAACTTGTGCTGGAGCATGACGAAGTCGCGCTCGTCCTTCTCGTACTGCATCTTCTTCTCGAGAGTGGCGCAGAGGGTGTCGAGCGGGTTGCCGCGGGGGATGATCTTCTCGTCTGAGAACAGACCGATCCACTCGAGACCGGCGATGATGCGCTCCTTCTCCTCGGTGGAGGGGAACTTGTGGCGCGAGCTGATGGCCCAAACAATGTCTTCCTTCTTATCGCTCGATGAGCCGACAATCTTGGCTGTGGCGTCCTTCCATGAGCGCTGCTCGCCCTCCTTGAGGAAGTCCTTCTCGTCCTCAACAAGGAAGCCAATGTCGACGAGGGTCTTGATGTACTCTGGGAAGCCCTGGTAGCGGAGAGTACCACGGACAATGGTCTGGGCCTCGAGGATGTTGTAGCGCTCCTTGTAAGGGGTGGAGTCACGGTTGGGGTAGGCGACGAAGGCGTAGCCAGGGTAGATGAAGTAAGGCTTGGCCTCGGCCATGAGCTCAGGTCCCTCAACCTCCTTGACTTGGCCATCCTGCCAGTATTTGGCGGCGTTCCTCAGCGCCAGCAGGACACCGCGGGAGCTCCACGAGAACTTGTACCCGAGAGGGTTGTCCGAGGACTCTGGGGCGGGAAGACCACCGCAGTATGACTTGAAGGACAGGATCTTGCCGCCCTCCTTGTGGACATCGTCGATGGTGATGACGGCAGACAGGTGATCGATTCCGGGGTCAAGACCGATCTCGTTCATGACGGTAATACCAGCCGCCTTGGCCTCGGCGTCGAGCTCCATCATGGCGGGCGAGACGTATGAAGTTGTGACAACATCCTTCTTCTTGCGGATTGCTGACTTGATGACGGTCGCGTGGAAGGTGTAGGGAATCAGGGAGATGACGACGTCGACCTTGGCGACCTCAGCATCGAGGGCCTCAGCATCGTTAACATCGAGCTAGTGAAGTTAGCATTTGCTTTGTGCTGTAGTAGAGAGCGTGCATACACTGATGGCGACTGCGTTGGGGATGCCCTTGGCAAGAGCCTGTGCCTTCTCGAGAGTCCTGCAGGCAACGACGACCTTGACGCCAGACTTGCCGAGGATCTCAGCAGTTGGGCGGGTGACGAAACCAGCACCGAGCAGCAGGACCGACCTGAGAAATTGTCAGCCCGAGTCTCTTTGTATATCTCTACTACACTCACTTTCCTGTGGAGTTGACCCCACCGAGGACAGTCTCGAACTTGTCTGCAGCAGTCAGTATATGCTCAATTGGCAGATAGAAAATACTGACTGATGATTGCCTCCATGTTGTTTGATCTGTTGAAGTCTCTCGAGATCAAAAATGTGGTTGAAGATATAATATTCGGGAGAAGTACCGATAAATTCGTTTTCACTCCGCGAGTACGCCGCGGGGTACTCGTCATACGTAACCGCCGCAAGGCGACCGAAGTTCGGAGCAATCGTCGGACAAGCAAGGTGGGACGCTCAGCCCTACGCAACACGTGACGCGGCAAGGACGGCCCCACGTGTCTTAGCCGCATTCGAATTAGGTTTCCTAGGTGCGCCAGGTACGGTCCCTTGAACGTGCCTAGGCATCATCAATCATCTACGTACAACGAAGCACGACATCAACATTCTGGTTTCCTATCAGCGCCGCACCAAACTAACCCACCACGCTGAAGAACTGATCACGGACCGTTCTTCGGATTGGGGCGCGCAAAGCGCTCGAGACAGCTGTCATCATGCCGTCCGCAATAGACACGGGCGATGACTTGCGAATAGCAATCAAACAAGTAATGACATGCGCGTCTCGCAGCAAGGGTTTTGTTATACTGACACGTGAAAGATCTCTCAGTCGTCCGTGGGTTCGGATTACATCGATCAGCTGATCCCTATCATGAAAGATGCGCGCTACTCGAACCAGTTGCAACTGGCATTCGATCAATTCTCGAATGACCGAGAGTCTGAGATTGAGCGTATTTGCAACGCAAACCACCAGGATTTTGTCAGCTCGGTTGACTCCATGCTCCGTATTCGAGATCAGACTGTACAAATGAGTGGAGAGATCCTGCAGTTGAATGAATCAATTCAGGAAAGCATCGAGAAATTGGCAACGCAGAAGAAAGCGCTGGTCGACTCTCGCGGCGTGCGCCAGAACATCAATGAAGCGACGCAAGCTCTAAACGCGTGTTTGAATGTTCTACGGATAGCAAACCAAGTTCAAGACATGTTGCGCGAGAAGAATTATTACGCAGCTCTTCGTTCGTTAGACGAACTGCAGACAATTCACCTCAAGGAGATCAGTCGCTTCAAAATCGCAAACTTGATCGAAAAATCCGTACCGCAGACTCAGGAGCAAATTCGGGAAGCAGTCAAGACAGACTTGAGCACTTGGCTGTACCGAATCAGAGAATCATCGCAGTTCCTTGGCGAAGTGTCGTTCTATTATACTGATGAACGGAGGAAGCGGAATGCTGATCGCGCCGAACTCGACCCACGATTTGGACGCTTCAAGCTCAACTCGTCAATTGAACTTGTGGCCGATGAAACGGACGAATTCGATATCCTGAACAATGAGGAGGCAGGCAACGAGACCGACTTCTCGCCGCTATTTCTCGCAATACACATCAACGAGACGCTAGGCAAGACTGACCAGTTCAAAGCTGAGTATGCTGCGGATAGGCGGACACAAAAGGACCTGATCATACCTAGCAAACTCAACCTGCTGCAAGATGAGTGTGATGACCTGAGCAGTCTTCTTGAAAGCATTGCAGGATTTGCGATCATAGAAAAGGCCACAATGGCCAAGACGACGAATCTGCGGCAGCAAGCCGATGTGAGTCGTAGAAGTCACTAAATAGTTACAGTGCTGATACGAGCAGGTTGACGAACTTTGGGACTCGATGTGTCAAAGCGCTATCAAACTCATCACTGATTCGCTGCCCACAGTCGAGAGCGATGAGCTGTTACTGAAGATCAAGGGCCGGATAGCATTGTTCATGCTTACGATGGAGGTGAGGGACGCCCGTACACCCACCCTTAACCCGCTGACGCTTTCCAGAAAATTGGTTACTCTGTCGCAGCTATGAACGACCTGCTCCTGACGCTGTTCTCGAAGTACTCAGAGCTGCTCAAGAAGCGCTTCAGCGACGACTTTCTGGAGATCGTCCAGACTGATGACTACATGCCGATGCCTATCGCTAACTTCGAAGAGTACGACAAGGTGGTTTCTGTCAGTTGGTACACCCCAGACAAGAGTCGTGAAGAGCTCATCTTCCCCTGTGTCCTCCCGTTCTCTCAGATGTACCCGCTGTGCTGCATCGACATCCGCAACTTCCTCAACCAAATTTACCTCTTCTCGGATGACTACTTCCAGAAATCAACCGTCATCGACGAGACACTCCGCACCTCGTTAGACGAACTGCTCTGCCAGAAAGTTTGCCAATCTCTTATCGAGCGACTCTCCTCGCAATACCCCGGCCAGATCGTGCAAATCCTTACAAATCTTGAGCATTTCGAAACCGCATGCATCGAGCTGCAAGACCTGCTCTTCCAAGCGCGCAGCTCGCCGTCCTCCACAACGCCCATCGTGCTCTTGGCAACCGAGAAATTCAAGACCGCCAAACGCCAAGCAAGCGACCGCATCTTCGAGCTGGTAAATTCCAAGATCGACGACCTGATCGAGACCGCAGAGTACGACTGGATGGCTACAAAACCCAGCTCTGAGCCCAGCGAGTACATGCTCGAGCTGACGCGCTACCTGAGCAACATCATGAGCTCCGTGCTGCTCGCGCTGCCGACCGAGGTCAAGGAATTCATATACTTCGACGCGCTGTCACACGCCTCCACCGCTATCCTCGCCCTCACCCTCGATGAGGGCGTGAAGCGCATCACGCCGCCCGCCGTCGCTTCTCTGTCCCTCGACACCCAGTACCTCGTGCAGTTCGTCGAGAGCTTGAACAACCCCATCTTGATGGAGAATCTGGACGAGCTAACGCAGACGGTGGCGCTGATGGGCACGGATGATAGCCTCGAGTTTTACGATATTAGTCAGCGGAATAAGAAGTACGGTAAGGTGGATCAACTCAAGGGCGCGATTCTGCTCGAGAAGTGTCAGGAGGGCGCCCAGGTTGCGGCACAGAGCCCGACGAAGAGTGCGCCAAGCGAGCGTTTTGGGACGTTGGGGAGTCGGTTTGGTCTTGGGAGGAATTAGGTGGAGGTGTGGGTATCGAATGGTTGTGTTTGGTTCTCTTCAAGCGGTATCTCTGGACTGGTTCACCTCGTCTTCAGTCTTTGCTTCTGTGAGTATGCTCGCACCCTCCTCCGGCCTTGTTCGCTCTTCGTCTTTCCTTCTCCATGCCAGAAATTCTTTGCTCACGATTCCTCCTGTCCCCTCGCTCACCTTCCTCACTTCAACAATCCCGCCTTTCTTCCTCAACACTACACTATACACACCATCCTCTGTGACCACTTCTTTCAGCCACCCCAAAAACTCCGCCGCAAAATTGATACACACATTCCCGTCCCAGCATCCCGTGCCCCTCCTAACCATACCCGGCAGTTCATGCGTGTTAAACATCTGCAATCCCCTCAATATTCCCGCTTTACTGCGGAACCCAACACAGATCTTCGGAACGCCGAGCAGGAAGCTCTGGGCCCAGAACTTGAGCAGCTTACGCTCGAACTTCAAGATGTCGCGGTGTTGTTGCCGCCCCCTTGGTGGGAGTTCTTCGGCCGTTTTGAGTTCCACCCAAGGTATGGGGTCGTTGGGGTTGGACGGCTTTGGGGAGAGGAGGCCGTCTACTTCGCCGCCTAGAAGCAGCGTGTGCGGGCCGAAGGAGGTGTGGACTATCGAGCAGTGTTGCGCGTGATTTGAGGTTACGGACTGCTGATGCTTACGGATCTGGTCGGGGGGCGTTGTGGAGGGTGGTGTGGGGATGAGTGAGAGCGTTTCGAATTTGTAGCCCCAGTAGGCCATCATGGCTTGAGACTGTTGGTCGGGATGCTGATGGCGTGGTGGCGGGCGTGAGGATTCGGCGGCTCGTGAGGCAGCGCGCGAAGGGAAGTCTTCTTCGATGTAAATTGTGCCTCCGTGCAGCGTTGCAAACATGCTGAACTCGGCGAAGTTATCGTAGGGTGCGGTCATTATCTGGAGTTTGTTAGTGACGTGAGGCTTGCTCAAGGTAAGACAAGAGGAGCTCACCTTGTGCCCTGACTTTGTAATGGGATCAACTCACTTTTGTCATCATGCCTCTCCAGGTCACGAAGTCTGCTCTGATCTTTGGCGCCGACGCATCTCCGCCCTCCTTGTGCATCAATGCCTTGAGCAGGCTGTCTAAGTGTGGATCCTCCTTGTCCTCGTAGTGTTTGAATGTGTCGAACCCTTCCTTCAAGTCTGCACCCATCGGTGGTGGTACATAGTAGTTGATGCTCGACTCATCGTCGCGGTATTCGTGGCTGTCGTTGTAGGAGAAGTGTGCGACTTCGCGAGGACGCTTGATGCTGGCCGAGGCGCCCTGAAAGCGATTGAGGGGGTGTATAGAGAAGCGACGTGTTTCCAATGGTTCCATTGATGTTGCTTGTGGAGCGGCTGCAGCCTCAAACTGAAGTCTGGGTTGCGCCGCGAAGTCTACGTTATCTGTGTTCGGTGCTGCTGTCTGTGGCGGAGCTCTGGTTCTGGGGCGCTTGCGTGGTGGTGAATCTTGGTCGTCTCCTGGAAGACGTCTGTCAAGCTTCACACCTGCTTCCGGGATTGTGGAATGCGGTGCACGGTCCGCCATGTCGGAAGCAAATAGAAAGAACGTTGCGCAATGGCTTGATACAGCAACTGCAGCTGTTTCTTGGAATGTTATTGATCCGTGACGTGTGTGGAATACCGGACAAAGTATATCGAAACTTTCAGTATGTCAATTAGAGGATGAGACGTGCGAAAAAACGCGCAGGATAACACTCAGGCATAGCTTCGAGTTGTCGTGGGAGTGTTGCTGCGCACATCGTCACGAAAGTTGAAGCTCGACAGCTCCACTTCCCCGCAAGACTTCCGGCGGCCCCACACCAAACATCATCTCGACGAACAGACGACTGACGAATCCGCGAACCTTAGGTCACAGTCCAAATTGAATTCCTGACGCGCATGAGGTGATCGTTGACACACCTTGACTCCAGCTCCACCCGAAACGCCTACCTTCCCACAGCTTCTCGCTCATGGACCACACACGCGCTGTTCGACCACCACCCGGTGCCCGTCGCAACCTCTTCCAGGGCACACGTCGACAAAACCCAACCGCAGTCCGTCCAGACACAGCAACGATATTCCAGCAGCCAGCGGAAGACGAGATGGTTGAGCGAAAACCGGATGGCGATTACGCCATGTTTGCGCCGCAAACGGTCTACAAGCATATGGCGCTGGGTTTGGGGAACGGGAGGGAGAGTGACGAGGAGACTGGTAGGTTTGATTTTTCCTGAGGCGTGATATTGAGTTTTGTGGTCACGGTGCTGATCATGATTAGAGCAAGAGAACCAGATCATCGAGCTTTATGGGCAGAAGAATGCGCATTGGGATAAGGAGGCTGTTGAGGCGGAGGTCAAGGCTGCGCTAAAGTCGAGTCTGGCGAAGAAGATCGCGAGCATAGACGATGACAGGTGGATGTTCGTGGGTGATGCTGATGCGCTGGGAAAGAAGTAAATGTTTCGCGAGGTGTAAGAATACGGTGGTGCAATTGTTTTATGATACCCTTGCAGCATGCATAGCTTAGCGCAGGCAGCTCTGCCCTTGAATCGGCGAGCTGGCCCAATAGAGTGACTGATCCCATCCTGTCCTTGGATCGACTTTGAATCACTTGGTTGCTCTCTCGACCGTTACGGCAAGCCTTGTGCTGTCACACTTTGTCAATTTTGGCAGCTCAAGGACGCAGGCCGATCGCCATACATGTCAAGATGACTTTCAGCTATTCCATAAGAAGCACAAAGACACTTGACCGCACGTCTGAGACGGAGCGTTGTCAGTTGAGTACTCGTGGTATGTCAGGGCCTTTCGCAGGCTCAAACCATCGACGCACAACTCATGGTCTTCATGCAATCAAGAAGCTCTCGGAGCGCGTAGCGTGTTCGAATGCACGAAATGCATCGCACAGCTTCTCTGCGCACCTAGCAGCACCTTGGCGTAATGCATGCTGGTCTTGTCATGGTCAAAGAGGCATGCCTGATCGTCGAGGTGCGTCATTCTGATCTCTTGCATGGACTGAAATAGGATGTTGGTCGACCTCTCTAGTTATCTGGCGCCGCCCCTGCGCTCTTTTGGAAGCTCTTTGGCGCGCAGTGAGAGCGTCAGCCTACTCCCTACCTCCATCAGTGTTGTAGTATCAATGACTACGGAATATCGTGCCTATAGATACTAGTCCTGGAGGTGCCTCTGAGCCCTCAAGCCTGGGAAGCCAGCTCGTGATGCATTGGACCTCAGAAATAGGCCTTGGTCTTGCGTCAATCTCCTGCTCCTGGAAACGCTGGAGCACTCGACGTCAGCAGTGCATGCTTCCTCCATAAGCATCCAGTGCTTCGAATCGACTGTGCCGTCATTCGCTCAGCGGGTTCGTCCCCTCGGCTCGTGGAGGCTCACCATGAGGAGAGCCTTCTCTTCGCTGAGCCCCGGCTCTACCGGCCTCGGAACTGTCCTTCCCTGCTTGAGCAGGCGGTGACCGGGGTTCGGCTGCGAACCATCGTGGCCCCACCTGTCCAACGGTTGTGGTGTTGAGGAACACCGAGCTTTGGAGCAGCCTTACAACTTGAGTGCACGCTGCGCCACTTTATCAATCTACCATCGTGAAGCTGGGAGGTTGCAGAGCTCGACGAGGGCTTTGGATTGATATACCTCCCAGCGCTGTCGCTTTCGTCGTTGTTGATTTCCTAACGTTCGTGGGTGAGACCTCGTTCCGTGGAGACACCCAAGCAAGCCATCGAGGGCGCTCACGATGAGTGCCTTCCTCCATCTCTGAACGATGAATGCACAGACAATCGGCAAAATCGCAGTCTACGTGTTCCAGCGAGGTATAGCGCTTCGTGGGTGCCAAGCTGAGGTAGTTCATAAACCTCACCTCCGCCACAGCTTCCTTCCTTTCCATTGCCCACACGACGCTTTGTCATTCGATCTTCTCTTTCTGACTCCTTGACCTTGACCACACCTGTTTGGTCACTACCCATTCATCGTATCCATCGTCTCTGTACATTAGTACCTCACTTGTTCAGCATTCGTTCACCATGTCTCACCACTCACCTCAGTCCTCCACCGACGTTGGCCCAGCTTCCAGCCCTTATGCTGGCACTGATCCTACCTTGTACTCACCTGAGCTGGCACGATACACTCGCTCAACTGGGTTCCACCGTCGCAACGTCCCTAGCCAGGTCAACGTTACCGACAACGGCAAGGCCTCCCTTCACAACACAGGTGCTGCCTCTCCCAAATACAAGAGCGTCCTCCCATTCCCTGCCCCTTACTACCAAGGTATTTTCGCCGACGAAGTCCCCGAGGATGACAAGTCCTTCATTTCTCGCTTTCAGTTTGTCGCTCAGCTCCCAGATGGCACCAATGCCGGCGTTGACTCCGAGCATGAGCATTTCAGCGTCCAGCATCAGATGAAGCTGGTAAGTCACACTCTCACAACTCACTTCATACATACTGACCGTCATCCAGTATCAGTGCTTCTCAAGCTGCGTACCGGTCTACTCTCGTGGCGTTCACCTCCGCTATGATGACCTCCGCGAGGCTGCTGAAGCCAAAGACATTCTCTCCCAGCACGGCTTCGTCGTCGACTGGATCACCGGCTACGAGTTCGCCCTGGCCAAGTCGCAGGACACAGCTCAGCTCAATGAGTTCGAAGGCCAGATCAAGGTACCTGTCACCATTCAGCCTTACCCCGACCATGCCGGCTTCGAGTTCACCGATGCCGACCTCATCGAAGTCACCCAGGCCATCGAGATCACTGCCGGCGTTTTTGGTACTGTCCGCAACTGCGTCCATGTCGAGACGCACGACACCAATATGACCCTTATCTTCCGTGTCGAGTTCCACTCAGTCGACGCTGCCACTCGCGCTGTCCAGAGCTTGACACTCGACTCCGTCTGGGGGGTCAACAACTCGGTGAGTCCTCCTCTCGGCTGAGAGTCATGCGTATGTATTGACTACCTCCACAGAAGACCTTTCGTTGGGCTATCATCGAGCCTGCACTCTGGTCTGGCGAGCGCGCCATGAACTCACCTCATCGCACCAAGCCTCGCGTCGATGATCAAGGCCGCTTCGTTGGTTACCGTCCTGCCTCTACACCCTTCAACGGCTCTTACCAACGTCACCCGGCCGACCAGCACAACCGCGTTCGCCGTGAGCGGATCCTCGATGGCAGTGATGTCCGCACCACTATCATGTTGCGCAACATCCCCAACAAGATGGACTGGGTAAGTCATGTCTCTTTCATGAATATCTTCATAGTTTGCTGACCATATCTCAGATGTCACTCAAAACCATCCTCGATGAAGTCTGCTTCGGCACCTACGACTTCCTCTACCTCCGCATCGACTTCAAGTCTGGCTGCAACGTCGGTAAGTACTCGCCCCTATTGTATCCTCCCTGCCAGTTCCAGAGCATCTGGTGCATCCACGCTTGCACATCTGCCTCCTCCTTCTTCGTTAATGCCTTGCTGACCATCTCGTAGGCTATGCCTTCATCAACTTCGCCGACGTTGGTGGCATGATCGCCCTTATCGACCGCATTGAGCGTCGTTGCTGGACTGCCTTCCGCTCTTCCAAGGCTGCCGAGATCTCATACGCCACCATCCAAGGCCGCGAGGCTCTGGTGCAGAAGTTTCGCAACTCTTCCGTCATGCAGGAGACCCCTTTCTGCCGACCTCGCCTTTTCCTCACTTACATCGATGCCGACGTCTCTGACAACATCCGCGCTACCGGCACTGAGCAGCCCTTCCCTCGTCCAGACAACCTGTCTAAGCTCCAGCGTTCCATGGACAGCGCTCGCAGCGTTGGTCTCTACCCTCCTCATGGATTCTCCGCGGTCTCCGAGCACCGCAACCGTGCCAGCACATACGATCGCGGCACTCCTCGCGACATGCTCCAGGCTGTCATGAATTTCGCTCGACAGCGCGCCACTCCAGTTCCTCTTCAAGGCCTCAACGACTTGCAGAAGCGCGATGTCGAGGTCTGGTACTCATACAACTACGGTCAGGGCCAAGTTGGATACATCCCTTTCAACTACATCCCCATGACCCACGTCGCTCAGTATTTTGCTGAGCAGCAAGCTTCTTCTAACTCCGTCACCATCAACCACCCTGGTGTCATCGGCGCTCCTGTTGTCAACACTCCTTATAAGCGCAACCAAATCGGCACCACCGTCACCACTCCCACTCGCCGTCCTCGCGTTGACAGCAGCCCTTCATACGCTCGCTCCGACCGCCGTGAGTAGGCCGACGGCAACTCCGCTTAGGTGTCTGTATCTTGCGACAGGCCTCTACTGTCTCCTTCATTGTCTCGATATGTTTTCACATGGTCGTCAGATCAGAACGCTTCGCGAGGACTTCTTCAGGTATTATCATGGTACAACAGGTACGCTATGAGACAACTTCGGCGTTGGTAGCTTTTTGGTGAACTTCGGATCCTACCTGGATCTCGGTACGATGGTGGGTGTGGAAACAATCTCTGTCCAGATCATGTAGTTCAGACGTCGTCTCCATAGAGTAAAAGCCTTGCTTAATTTTTTCATCTTTTCTTCTGTGCTTTGTGACTTGCTTCTCTTGCTTTGTTTCAATTCCCATGCATGAACTGCTCGAAAATGCAATTTGATCAGCGTGGTATGCTATGGGCGATATGATTGAGCAAGATTGCGCAGACAGTGGGGACATCATACACGAGCCAAACACTTCATGGCTATGATACTACGTCCCCTATCATGAGACCAGCCGCGCAGCTCGTCATGGTATGTATGCTCCTGCTCATCTACTTGTGGCGATTAAGGAGAGCATTCAGAAATTTGCAGCGGTCTTCACACTGCTTATTTGCAACGTGTAGATAGGTGATGGCATGGCAAGCTCGCCGCGACGTGATGTAGCATTCATAGAGCATTGTGGACATGCAGCCTCAGATGCTCATATGATTGACGGCGTCAACGTCTCGACCATTCTGCACGACTTCGACTTGTACAAGACCTTCGCAGGCCTTACACGAGTGCCGTTAGCAGCTCTGCAAGTGCTTGAATTCACCCTGCGGGTAGCTGTTGCAGTAGAAGCGCCTCTTGACCCTGTCGAAGATGGTGGGGAAGATTACAAGTCTGCAATAACAGCTGCTCAAGAAGCTGGGGTCCTCCATGTGCAGGTCAAATGCACCTCTCTCTGCCGCGAACTATGCCCTGGGGGCTACGACGCAGCGGTGGAGGACAGCGCACGGACTTCGTGAAGCTCGCCGTGTATGCAGTGGTGGAGCAGCCGGCACTTGACTGTGACCAGCTCCTCGTAACAAGAACACCGCACCAAACACTCCTCTCAAACAGCTCTTAAAGCATACGATCTTCTTATCCAAATACGTCTCACACACAATGCCCTTCCACGACGTCTTCATGGTCGCCTTCGCCACCTGGGTCAGAGACCGCGAGCTCGCCCGCTGCCAGATTCGTCAAGACCAGATCCGCGAATGCCTCCAGCATCTCCGCGCACTGTACATGCGCGAGCCCGTCAATTTGGTCCGACGGCAGCAGTATTGGGACCTTTACGTCAGCCTAAGATGCCACCTCGTCGAGCTCGCCGCCGAGGAGGTGGCCTGCGAGTGGATGTATGGCTGGGCGGTGGCCTACCTCGCGGTCAGGCCCATGGTCCAGTACGTGTAGTGGCAGACCGCAGACAAACCGTGTGTGCTTGACAATGAGCGCTCAATGGTGAGTAACCCTCGCAGTGCTGTTTGCCAGGATGTTTGGCCTTACGGAGCTGCCTTTCAACAACCCCACCTCTAACTGCAGCGAGCACACCATTCTCAGCTCTGCTCTTGCTCGCTTCGAAGACACCCGCGGCTGGAAACCAGCGAGCCTGGGTGCCGCTGAGGTCCTGCGAGGTGAGCCAGGGGCAAGCTTTGTCTTCTTCGCATGAGAACGAGGTGCCACAAGGCTGTCCGCTTCATACCTTCAACCGAGCTAAATCTCGCTGACGGCCTTCACAAGAAATAAGATAACGATGAGAACGGATTCGTGGAAATGAGACGAACGACACCAGCCTTGGACCTTTGCTGTCGACAGGTACCCTTCGGGGAGAACCCCTCCCAGATCGTCTTGTCGACTACGGACATACTCCCGGCGTTCCGAAATCGGCTTTAGTCCCGTTCAAGCTTCTTCAGGAGGTCTCCAGAAAAGATCCACCTCTTCCGATACACTAGGGCTGGACAAAGCATGGAGGCATCAGCGGGCCGTCTGCAGGTACAACACACGTTCAGGTCGCCATCGTAGCCATCACGACGCTAGGTAGTAGGGTGCTCAGTGACATGTGGTCTGCCGGATCCAGTCACCTCCAAACACAACGTGTCCAAAGCTCGAAGGTGAACGACGTCGTACTCTTCAAACATCCCGCAAGGGGTGCACATCAATGTCGTCTAACGACTGGAGTCGCCAGTTACTCCAGATCCCAGATCATCGATAAGCGCAGGGATATCCATGCCCAACGGTTGCATGCATGCTGTGTCAGCCTTCATTTGAGATCGCTACGGATTCTGTTTGCCTCAGATGCAGCTCGGCAGCTTCGTTCGCGGCAATCGGTTGTGCGCACAGCCGACCCTCGCTATGCTCTTCTTCCATTTGTTCTCCACAAGGAACGTCTTGCACATGACCAGCTTTTAGTTGACTTGTTTCAAACTTTGTGCTGAGGTTGTGTAGCTGGTTGACAGGGGGCATGACGGAGTAGAGGCGAGTGTGCAGGCGACGAGTGTCTTTCTCAAGGGTTGACACAACCCTCTTGAGTATGTCCAAAGAGTACCGCCTAGCCTCGCAGCTCACTTGGCGACAGGACTAAAGGCTTCAAGGTTTGAGACAAGTATCGAAGGTTTCGAGCCTAGCTTCAGGGTGATGTGTGGTTCGAGGCCGCAGGCCACAGCGCTCTCGCAGGCGCAGGATTCGATCGATAGGGCAATGGACCTCTCAGGCTCTCCAAGGCCTCCCAACAGCTCAGCTCAGCTCATCTGTGCCCCTGCTTAACGTCGTGCATTGTCCGGGACTCGTGTCAACGGTTTGCCGTTTGTGGTGGAGGTCGATAGTTCGGGGCCAGGTTTGCGTGTGCGAAGGAGGGCCATCAGCCCGGCGGTAGGTGTTATTGCATCTTCGGAACCATGACTTCCTCTCCGGCAGCTCTGCATAAGAAAGAGCTAGGTTAAGCCGGGAAGGAACGAGTGTGCAGTCGTGGAAGGAGCTACCCCACGCGTATAGCTTCAGCGGCGCGTCGGGGAAGCTGCGGAGCGGAACCATGCACCGAATGCAAGGCTGTCGCCCTCCGCACCGCTTCCGAGCTATGCGGAATTTTCATTCGACTCCCGAGCCAGGGGACGTCCCTTTGGAACATCCTCAAGCTCAGCAGATGGATGCCGTAAGCTCGCGTGGGTGCACAGCACGTAAACGCACATCTTGGCAACTCTCACAGTAGACCTCGATGCAGCATCAGCAACACCTCCAGAGCAGCTCGCTTGGAGCATCTATGCCTTGTGCTACCCCATGTTTTGGTCATCCCAATCGTACTCTCCGGTACAGGATAGCACCATGCCAGATACACGGTTCAGGTCTACCGCTGAGGCGAGTGTGGTACAAGAGTTTGGTCACGCGCTCCCTCCGCATCTCGACTACTTCGGGAGACCCTGCGACATAGCAGCATCCCCGGATTTGTACTACATGCTGCTTGCATCTCACATCGGAGCATAACTTGAATAGCACCTTTGCTGACTTGCTGGGCGTCGCGAGGTTCTCAAGACTTGCGAATGACCCCATACTAGCAAAGTCTTCACCGCTTGCAGATTTTGACCGGAGACTTCTGAAACTGATAAGGTTGGCCTTTCCCATCCACGATACATCGACCGCAGACTTCCGCAGGCCCAGAGCTGTCGTATTCACGTGTCGAGTAATATTGTCTGCCTGAGCATATCTTTACGCTGCTGGTTCAGGGCTCGACTACGCAATTGATTTCTCCATTTAGCGCACGCGTCACACGCGTTTTCCGTCTTCACCTTCAATCTATCTTCGCCGTCCTGACCTTCTCTTCACCGCTATCCAAAGCATGCAAACGACTCTTACTTCCAATTTACCATCATCACGATCAGAACGGCCCCCGCTGTGACGGCAAACTGCATTTCCGCCCGTTTCCATACCCTGACTACCTCTAAGCCTGCGCTCAGGCAAGACTTCCATACCCGCGCTCGGCAA
Organism: Phoma herbarum; assembly: GCA_001599375.1. Lineage (NCBI taxonomy): Eukaryota > Fungi > Ascomycota > Dothideomycetes > Pleosporales > Didymellaceae > Phoma > Phoma herbarum. Next base: position 1,084,062 of record BCGR01000012.1, on the reverse strand, counting down.
GCTGCAGGACGTCAGTAATTCGCAAGGTTGCATTTTCAGCCTGATTGCAAGCCTTAGAAACATTCAGCAACTCGAAGGCTTCCCCCTCCACACCCCATAAAGACCTTTGACTCCTACAATCCTCGTAATGGCTCCGATCACCTTCCGCACCACCACCAGTATGGCCACAATTTCTGCCGATACTCTTCTCAACGTCTCAAAGCATGAAAAAGAAATGCTTGTTGATATCTACGAGCTTCTCAATAATCTCTTCGCTCGCAACAGGAACCAGCACCGCCGCAGCCACTGGTGGAAGAGCCTCCACGCTTTTCGGAAGCAACTTGCGCTTCTACTTTCAGAATTGGATACTGGCAAGAAGTCCGAGCGCCCTATCAAGATTGAAGCCAGGCTCAAGTACTGGGACGAGAAGTGCGTGCACGTCTGGTACTGGTAAGAACCCTAATAATCTTTCCAGCATTCAACAAACCTGACGTCTAGCAGTCAATTCTCTCAGCTCATCGCCGTTGGACCCTTCGCCATGCTGGGCTTGGTCATGATGGCTTCTGTAGCGCGTCTCTGCCGCATCACGGGCATCACCACGGCGTATGAGGAGATCGCCTCGGCTGACATCCAGGGTGTGCTGACCTCCAACGATGAGCTTTCGATGTCAGACGAATTCGCTGGCGTCATCGACGGAGACCCACAGTGGGACGAGGGCATCGTGATCGCGAGAGACGACTGAAGGAGCAGAAGAGTGTCATGTATAATCACCCCATCCATGTTTACTAGCGGCATGATATTAGGACAGGCGTTCAGGAGAAGTTCAATGCATCTGCTTTCAATCTCAAGTATCGACTACTCTTCCTCGCCCACGTAGAGCGTCTCTCCCTCGTTATCCACATCCCCACTCAGCCATCTCGCCGCCACCCTGCCTGTTTCCTCACCAAGCTCTTGCGTCCTATTCGCGGACCTAGCATTCATGCCATGATCCGCACCCTTCACCACGACCAAGCTCGATCTAGCCTGCATCTTCTTTCTGACTTCGTCGAGCAACTCAAGCGGACACATCCCGTCCCTGTCTCCTATGATGAACAAGACCTCCGTGGTCTCCGGCAAATCTATTAAGATCTGGTCGCGCACATCTTTTGGCCCTTGCAGCGGATAGCTCACAAGCACCAACCTCACTTTTCCAACATTATTGCCGTCATCATCAGCGATCAGCTCCATGCCGGCCATCACAGCTGCTCGCGCACCCATACTCCGTCCTCCAAACACCACATCCTTTGCATCGCTGGATAGATGATCATGGCAAGCGTGGAAGCCCTTCACCCGTGCACTGAGGTTTGAAGAGCCTTCGAATGTGAGTAGAGGCGTGGCAGAGCTGGTTGAAAAGCCGGTGCAGAAGTTGACGACGGCGGGCGCAGAGAGCGTGCCGCCTGCGCCGTGGGTGAAGATGAATGGGGCCGAGTTCTTGGAGGCAGCTTTCGTCGAGGTTGGGGTGTATCGATGGCCGCTGATAGGCTTTTTGACCAAATCAGAAGAGATGATAAGGACAACTGGGGAGAGGGATGTGGTTGTAGTTTTCGACTCCTTTGATTGGGCGGACTTGATGGTTGTCGCTGGTTTGGATTTAGGTCCTTTTGTCTTTATTGCTTTCTTTGCCTTCTTTGTAGATGTAGTGCGTTCTTTGACGATTTTGCTGCTCTCCTTAGGCTTCAGCGGATTTGTGTTCGAATCGTCGTGTTGATACGACTTGTGTGTTTGAGATCGAGTCGAGAACCATGTTGCACGCTCTGCTTGTGGTACGTTAACAGCAGGTGCCATCCTTCCGTTACTTGTCCTCTCAAGATACAGCGCAGGAGCTTGAAGGTCCAACACGCTGCATTGTGTCGTGTTGAGATATGCAAGGATGGGTAAGCGCGATCTTGGTTCAAGGTGCGTCATCGGCGCGCCAGGAACGCGAACGCGTTCTGTGTCAACGCACATGCATTCGGCGTTCATGATCACACCATTAGGCGACGAACAACAACGAGTTCCAAAGTCATCCTGTGCCTCAGAAATTTTCTATGCTGCAGTGATCGCAGAGGCTATGTCCGCATGCTACACACACCTGATTCCAGGTCTCTGCTGGACCATCCCCACACTCAGAACAGTACCAAATGGTACCGCGCGGTCCGTATGACACATCTTGAGACCGTACCGAAGTCGAGGTACTCACTGAATCGGGATTGGCCAACGTTGCGGGGCGAGATTGTGCGACCGTAGGACGAGGTTGCGAGTACGTAGGAGCAGCTGGAGGTGGCAAGTTCCGGGGTCGTGACATCGAAGGTCCAGAAGGAAATGGCTCTTGAGGACGGAAATATGGTGACACTCCAGGCTCATCTTTAATCTTCGGATTCCTTGGGGGTTCCGTGGCAGTTCTGTCCATTCTGAAGCTCTGTTCGTTTAACAAGCGGACGATCTCATTCGTGTCACTTGGTAACGAGATCGACATGCCGGACATGGCCTCCTCCATGCTTGCAATGATCTCGTCCAGAGGCAACATGTAGATCTCACCGAAAAAGTCGTCTGCAATGATCATTCCGTGGACGGATATCTCGTTGATCTTGGCCTCTTCACTTTTCACTTCCCCTTTGAAACGTGCTCCTTCGTTTGGAAGGGAACGCTCTGACACTACCCAAGAACCAGAGCTGCCAATAGGTAGATCGAATTCTATGCATTTCGTTAGTCGTGCTGCCAGACTTGAGTACAGACGGCTTACCCTGCACTCCTGATATGACTATTGGATATGTCCTGACGAAAGATTCGCCTACAGGCAGGATTGCCGACGCAGGTAGAGACGACAACTTTGCGGTCCCTGAATGGAGAAAGTTGGGACGGAAAGTAACGGTTCCCTTACAGTTACCCTCAGTGAACTTTTCATATGCCGGCTCCTCGGTCACGAAGTCCGATAATAGGGTTGCTTCGGAAAATTGTATCAATGCCCAGTCTAAGTCTCGTGCATTCTTGGAGAAGGAGGACTCAGCGATTCGTCCTAGTGGACGCTTCTGGGTCACGGAAGGCGTGCCGCTTTCTAGCCAGGAAACGAATGCATCGACGTCGTAGTCTAACATTTGCGAGCCGCTTGCGTTCTCATGGTGGAGCAGATGCCCAACGGTCAAGCCAAAGATTGAGTGGATGCCATCTGGATTATCGATGACCAGCATGCCTCCCGTGGTAGCACGATGGACGGCCGATAGTTGGGTGAGGGTAATCGGACCAGACCAAGGGTGATGAACATCTGCCTCTGTGAAAGCAAATGCGACTTCCACTTCTGTCAATGGTCCGGCTCTGAGTCGTAATGGACGACCAACAAAGGCCACTTCCAGTCCTCCAGAGATCTCGACGTCAGCGCACGCGCTTCGGGCGAACTCCTTCGAGAAGAACGACTCAATTTCTTTGACAACCGGCGCTGGAGAGTGAACTACAAGCCATGGTTTAGCTGGGCTCTCATCGGTCCCGAGAATGTTGATCCTGATTAACAGTGGCTTAAAAGGTTCGCCTTTCTTGGACAGATGAGCCATAAGCGGCTCGCGGAGATCCTCTATCAACGCTTCGAGTCGCTCATGAAGATCGGGTTCTATGTCCTTATCAAAATTGTGTAGGCCGTTGATGCGGGCGCGATCGAATTCGCAAGAGACATGAAACCTGCTGCCACACTGCGGGCATTTGACTTTACCCATGTTCAGCAGTGTGGGGAACCACCAGGAATTGGCTGCTCACGAATGGTGCTGCTGCGTGTATTATTTTTCTTTGGAGACAGCTCCAAGAGCCTTAGGATTGGGCCTTGATTGACACACGAGGTTCGTGGCGCTTACTGCGCCTGCAGCTACGGCTGCAGCATGCCAATTAGCCAATAGCCGCCTGCCACACACGATTGAGAGCTACGGCTCCCTGAGATAATAAGAGCGGCATTTGAATGCGCAGCAAAGGTATCCCCACAGTGTCGTTGGGAAAACGAGCCTTCACTCATTCGACCAAAGAACAAACATGTCTGATTACCCCCTCGAGGCCATTGCAGATGTTGATCTACAAAATCTGGGCAAGCGCCTATGGAAATGGCAGCTATGTAGCGATTGCGACGGGATGCCAGACTGCAAGTCCTTGACGTGCCCATGGAGCCGCAGAGACCGTATCCAACCTGTTTTGAGGAGGTATGAGCGCCTGTGCTCATACTACATGCCGGACGTCGTAAAAAGACCGGCGCTAAGAAGACACCAGGACCTGCTCAATATCATGCGACTCATTCAGGATCGACCAAATGAAACGAAGGAGCAATTGATGGCGCAGCATTTTGTGTCTCCAAGCAGACCGATACCAACTTCGGATCAAGAGCGAGCGTTCAACCTAGCTGTGAGTGTACTATTGTCGCTCAACTGCGGTGTGCCTAATGATTGTGCGGACAATCTGGAGGAGAGTGCTGACTCTTTCCCTTGGGCTTCTGGGCTGTCAGTGACTCAATTCGTTGATGCAGCTGTGGAGAGAGGGACGAATGGAATTCCAAGTCAATATCTCCAATCATTCATCAGTTCAGAACTGAGCGCAAGGCAGCTGAGCAGCAAGGCTGGGATACGTTTCGAAGCGACAGATGACATACGCAGCCACCTCAGACTGGATCTGAGCTCCCGAGTGGTGTATATCTTCGACTGTACAGCTGCGTTGGAAGAGACGCTCTCAGCTACGAGGCAAAGTTCTCAGCGCAGCATTCTTCCTCGGGCCCTTCTTCTGGAGATTCTTCACACCATCTATAAGGTCTTGTTCCCACCCGGCCGGGAGTCGAAGCGCTTTGCAAAGTACCTGACGAAGAGATGTGGCTTCGAGAAGAACTTCTTGCGCTATAGAATACGTTGGTATGGACGAGATGATGATCCAGACGTTGACTTTTCATATTTTGGCGAACGGCTTAAGGAGCTCAACCACGAGCTCAACGACCCAAGTCCTCGAAACTGGTTTGAGCGACTCTTCGAAGGCGGCACAAGGAGCGCAGAGAGGAAGATGCTCATGGCTACAACGATTGGTGTGATCATCGCAGTCACCATCGGGCTTTTCGGATTAGTGATCGCAGGCTTCCAAGCTTGGGTCGGCTACCAGCAGTGGAAGCATCCGATCAAGGACTCCTGACTTGGTGAGATGCGTCCGTGAGCAGAGCAACCCGCTCACGGCCGCGCGTGAAGGCAACAAGTAATATATTGCGTTCATCGGCGCAGAGTATCTAGCTATGTATGCAAGGTCGTAAAGTATGTTATCCCATCAGCTCTCTTCTTAGCCGCGTTCAATATCAGTACTCCCTCTCATCCTGAACCCTGTACTGATTCTCTCAACCGGAGTGGGTCGGGCCTCCGCACTCAATCTCCCACCAACCGTAGTCATGCCATTCCCATGCGTCGTGACATGCACCGCATCCTTCCCTGCCGTACTTTTACTCGCAGCCGTTCGTAACGTCGTCCCGTTACCATAATCATACCCATTTCCCAGGTAGCTCCCAATACTCCGTCGCCCATTGGCCTGCACCATACTGCTGCGTCCAGCACTCAGCGCTTGCTCAAGAGCACGCATATCGACAGCATATTCGATGCCGATCTTCTCATCGCTGACGACTGCAGTGATGCGCCTATCGAAGTTGGTGTCGCTGCCTTTGCGATCGCGCCATCTGCGCCGCACTTCCCGGAAGAAGTCGCCGATGGCATCGAAGGAAAGCGCGATGGCGATGAAAGGGATCGAGATCGCGAGGCCGATACCAAACATGAACTTGAAGACGTAGGACATCGGCAGACTTGCTTGGTCGCCGCCAGGCTTGTGGGGAAACTCTTCGATATTGATGGTGAAGAGCGCGGCGATGAAACTCAGAGGAAGGAAGATGATGGTTACGATTGTGAAGACCATGATTGTCTGGCTTTGCCGTGCTGTGCCGGCGGCTTGGTCACGGGCGAAACGGGCCTCGAATGCGTTGGCGTGCTTTTGCTTCAAGTCGAGTAGGTCGGTGATGGATTTGTAGATACGTTCTGCTTGCTTGTCCATGCGTTCGAGATCTTTCATATGGGTGTCAATTGTTTTGAGCTGGTCCTTGAAATGTCGCTTCAGGTCATGCTGTGCTTTGTGCTCTTCCTTGTAGATGTCGATAATGGCGGCTTCGAGGTCCGGTATTACTGAGCGCTGATCTTCAAGGACCTTGGCAATCATGTTGAGTTCGTCGCGGATGTCCTTCGTTTCCGCCAACAAGTCCGTCTCGGCGCCAATGTCAAGAAGCTTGTCGACGAAGAGGGGAGCATTGGCCAGCGAGCTATCGTCATCGTATCCAAAGTGCTCTTCCTTAATGGGCGGGTCGGTAAGCGCATGTGTGTGAGAGTGGTGAGGCATGTGTCGGCGATTCTGATGCTCTCGATGCCTGCCCTCTGCCTCAAGATGCCGCGAGAATCGATTTGCTCGTCTGTGGTGCTGCAGCCAGGCTGAGGCTTGCGCTGAAGCAGTGTTGAATTCTTTGAAGAGCATCGTTTCCATTTCCGTAGCATCGCCGATGCTGCTCTCGAACATGTCCAGAAATTGATACTCTTCGTCGCCAACTCGATGCCTATCGAAGACGCCACTGCAGCGCTCAGTGATGATCGTAGCTAGATCATACACGTTGCGTATGGGCTCCTGTGTCTTGCTGTTGAGCCGCTCGATGATTCTGTCAAGAACATTCAACGGGTCATTGCGCGGCTGCTGCCATCGTTGAGGGAAGGCAGTGACGATCAGATCCTTGCCTAAGACCCACATCCAAAGCTGATCAACCATGAAGATCTTGGGATCTATATGACCATGGTGAGTTGACTTGCATTGATACCTGTACACTACCTGGTCTCTGTCTCGAGACTGGGTGTCGATGTTATGATAGAAGAACTGGTCCAGGGTCCGGCGCACGTGTAGCGAGACCTGTGAGGACGTCAGATGCGCACGTAGCAACATCTCGTCGTATGTTGACGCTCGTCGGAGTGGTTGTGGCGCAATACGAATTTCTTGCCAAGTCCGCTCATTCAGAGATTGCGCTCGCGCGATAGCTTCCTGCATCTCCTGTCTCCTTTGATCTGTCTCAAAGTGCAGGTATGGCATAAAAGTGAAGATGTTGGCCTTGGCTACAGCTGCAGGATCCCTCCGGCCAGGACTGCCTGGCGAGCGAAGACGCCCACTGTCTGTCATCGGTGTGCTGACCTTACGTCTCGGTTGATGGTCATACTGCTTCGTCGGCGTCTCTGTGCCACCAGACCGCCCACCAGCCGGCTTGGAACCTCTCCATTTCTGCAGCTTCCCTGTCTTGTCCTTGTGCTTAGCTTTGCCTTCCTTCCCGGCAGGCGTACCTGATCCCGTAGTCCAATCAGTCTGGTCGGTGCTGAAAGTACCTGTCCGTGCTGGCGGTCGTGTAAATGGAGGCAGCGGCGACTCCTGCGCCCCTACTATCGAGTCTATGCTCAGACCGAGACCATTGTTGACAACGATCTGCGGCGGCCCGTGTTCGGCGCTGTCAGATAGATCAGACTCATCTGGGTGCTTAGGTGCCCGAGGCGTGCTTTGACACAGTGGTCGCATGAAGTGCGAGTGTACCTGCTGACCACGATGTTGATGTGTGAAGGACCTCTCGAGCGCCCTAAAACCCTCGTGGTCGTTCGCACCTTCTTCTATAAACGCCTTAGTCAGCAACGCCTCGACCCAAGCCATGTTGTTTGCAGGGAGGTGGATCCATCGGAAACTGGTCGCTTTGGACTCGGTTGGCAGTATTGCAACCGCTGGCTTCCTCGGGTTGATAGCATCTCGACCATACAAGACTTCATATACCGTTCGCCTCGTGACTTTGTTGTCGTTGTGGAAGTTGCCGAAATCGACGATTGTAGCATCGAATCCATTGCAAGCTCCCAGAGCATCTTCACTGAGGGTCTCTACATTGTTTGAAGGAGCTAAGAGGTTGACAATGTCCCTTCTCTTATTATGTGCAGCCCGTAGAAATGGTGTGATACCAAAAGAGTCTCTTGCGGTACGCTTGATGTCCTTTCTCTCCAAGAGGCACTCGACTACCTCAAGATGTCCAGCCTGTGCAGCCACATGCAGCGGCGTCATGCCGTTCAGTAAACGAGCGTTTACGTCTGCTCCCGCATTAAGCAACACTCTGATCACTCGGACCGTTCCTTGCTTGCATGCGTTGTGTAATGGTGTCCAGCTCCCGTCGCTCTTCGCCATGACGTCTGCGCCGTGTGCAAGAAGCGTCTCTACGATGTCGTCTCGCCCGTGCGCAATCGCAAGATGGATAGGCGCCTTGCCTCGTCCCTCGACTGCATTGACATTTGATCTTGGCAGCTTGGGACGCTCTAGCAGCATTTCGCAAAGCGCGCGCTTGCCTGTGCTTGCCGCCCAATGAAGGGGAGTTCTCTTGCTCTCGTCTTGCCCACGCGGTCCGTCAAGGGCGATATCCTGACGCAGCAGCAGCTCGACCACATTCGAGCCCCAATTGCAGTCCTTGTCCGCCGCCAGGTTGTGTAGAATATGGCGCCCATTGTGGTCCTTCTTGTTCACATCTGCACCACTCTTCAGCAGCACATCCATGACGTGGAAGTAGTTCTTCCACGCGGCAGTCATAAGCGCAGTGCGACCCTGCTTATCCTGTGCGTCTACATTTCCGCCGAACCTTAGCAGCAGCTGAAGCACCTTTGGGTTGTTCCTTTCGACTGCCTTCAACACAGGAGATACCCTGCCCCCTGGCGCACCGTCAGGCTTCGCTCCACTCTCCAGCAGGTATTCGGTGATCTCGACGTTCGTTCGTTCGACGGCGCGCATCAGGCCAATACGCAGCAGGTGCTCGATAGGTTGCGCCTTGGCTTTGGCTTCTTCGATGATCGCAATCACATCTATATGGCGCTTTTTCTCGATCGCGTTGAGGAGCAGTGGTTCGACACGAGTCGCTCCGCCGCCATCGCTGGAACGGGAGGGCGAGCGACCCATGTTTGCTACGAGAATGATCTCAAGAGCTGAGGACGGGCGCGTTGCGGAGTGTTATTCGAGTCGTAGTGAGATGGGATGGTCCCTCAGCGAGGAATTATCGTGTCGCCCATGTTGCGCGAAGTTCTCAAGGTGTCAAGACTCTTCCTTTTGCAAGTATGTGTAGGATTCAGTCAGGTCTGAACATTGTTGCACAGGCACCAGTGAGCGCACGCGGAGGCCAGGGCCCTGCATCGTGCAGTATCACGTGTCGGTGATGATCCGCAAATGGTGGCTGGGATTCGCCAGGGGTGCCCACAGCTTGATGGTTCGTGGAGATCGATACAGATGCATTGCGTTGATTTTCAGCCTCGCAACTTTTAGAATGCTGGGTCGATACAAGGGTCTAAAGCTCTTTCAGCGCGAGGCAAGGGTGACGTATGTAGGGTACTCTTGCTCCAACGCACGCGGCAATTAACGGCCCGTCCAACCAACACGTCAAGTCTCAGCTGCACTCTTGACGTGTCTGACGGCAGTTATTTAATACATTGCGGGGAACTGCAAGCCTCATGCTCTAAACAGCTATGAAACCCGAGGACTATAAAGAGCCGCTGCCACCTTCCGAGGGGGCAGCCTCGTCCATATTTTCAACACCACCCCTGCGGATTTGGAGGAGTTCAACACTCTTTCATCGCATCTTGGTCATACTGTGCATTGCTGCGCTCTGTTCGATCATCCGAACTACGAGTAACATGACCTTCGTGGACACGAACCTATCACAATATACCGAATCGATATTTCTACCCTACATCTACAAGTTCAGCCCCAAACATGTACCTCAAATTCAGACGACAATCGAAGATGTGGATATTGAGATGCCTGTGGACACCGGAAGTACCATGACGCTGATCGGTGCGTCCATCCTCCCCAATGTCGACAAAAACGTAGGAACGCCAGCGCACCACTTCTTCACTAGCAGCAAGATCTTGTACGTGGGTCGTCTCGTGGAGCTCCGAATCACGTTTCACGGAGAAGCTAGCTCGCAAGCCATAGCGAAAGTGCCGGTGCTTCTAGTCGACAAGAGCTGGACATGTCCGTGGTATGATCCAAGCACACCGGCAGGTCGATTCGAATGCCCTCGAGGGCCGCACGGCGAGGAAGCTGTTGTGAGGGATACGTCGCAGATAACGTACATGGGCGTTGGCTTCGGCAGAAACGGGCCAAAAGATGGCATGCCTTATGCCTCGCCCAAGGCGAACGCATTCCTGAACATCGAGTCGATCAACGGGCGAGTAGTATCGCCTGATTCTTTGCGACTTGGCTATGAGATCTCATCTCAGGGTGTGCATCTTGGCTTGACGCAAGCAGTCGTAAAAGGCTTCAAGTTTACAAGCCTAGATCCTGGTCTGACCCACGGAGATGATCCAAGAGACTGGGCCATGGTCAAGATGTGTTTCAGCATCGATGGCGAAGGGAGGCATTGCGGTCCCGGGCTTGTTGACACCGGCATTTCCCAGATGTACATTCGAGCCGAAGAGGGCTTCGCAATACCGAATGTGACGATTCGCAACCCAAATCCCAATGGCAGAACGAAGACGGTGAAACGGGTTAAGCCTGGCACAAGGCTTTCTGTTGGCTTCCCATCGTTAGAGCATTCTGCGATGTCATACTCCTTTGTGGTCGGCGATGACTCGCAAGTAGAGCCAACGTACGTCTTCCCAGAAGTATCGTTACGGCCGCCGTTCGTCAATACCGGGAGAAATCTCCTCTGGGGCTACTCGATAGCCTTTGACGCAGTCGACGGACGATTTGGCTTCCGGCTGGTAGATAACACATCCACGGCGCATCTGTAATACTGTGTCCAGGCCCAGCCTGTGACAGATACATTCAGCTTCTGCTTCTTTGTCCCGGCGCATTCATATTCAGCCCTTCCAGGCTTATTCCAAGTCCGGTCCCCTTGCCCAAACCATCTAGTCATTTGACGGTCAGACTGCGCATAGGGCTCTTTGATCCCTCCCTCAGCACCTTATATTCATCGACTGCCTTCATAATGACCATGTGTGCTTGCTCGCCGTCTAGACCAGCAATAACGATAGCACCGACACAGCCTTCGACGCCCTTCACAAAAACGGGGTACCCACCCCCTTCAATTGTGTACTTCGCCCATTCATCACCACTCATAGCATGATGCTCCGCAAAGCGCTTGTAATCCTCGTCAAATTGACAGCTCATATACCACGTCGAGTGGCCCCATCTTAGCACGGTATGGCGCTTTCTCTGCACCCAGGTCTCATGATCCGGCATCATGCCCGGCAAGCTCGGCGAATGGAACAGCGTCTGGTTCGCAAATGAGATATGTATGAGCGCCGAGACGTCGGCGGATCTCAGCGTGTTGCGCAGGATATTGCCAATGACCCAGGCGTGCTCGCAAGTGAAATGCGCAAACGTGAAGCTCTTTTCCTCGCGAGCGAGTTCGGCCACATTGCGCGTGGGCTTGGGCAGGGAATCGAGCATCGTACTGGTGGCGTCTGGCGAATCGTGCGAATTATGTGCGGAGGCGTCGGTCGTGCTGTTATGGAGCAAGGAAACGGGATATAGATTCATGGACGAGAGCTAGGGAAATGGGATAAGATTGGCAGGAGACTAGCAATTTGACATGTGGCACGGGCGAGCATCCAAGAAGGCGCGCACGCCGCTGGTCGTAGCGTCGAATTGTGCATGCTGGAGATGAAGTGGACCGACGGATGGTCCCGCAAACTATTGGGAGTTTTGATGGTTTTTGGCAGGTTGGAGCGCGGCGCTTGGATAGTTTGGGACTGGTTTGTTTCAGCGTCCGCCTTGCCGTTGTTCGAGAGTTTGATATCGTACAATAACTTGTTGCAATTACATTACAGGTTCTTCTGTAGCTCTATCAAATACATACCAAGGAACTAGTGCCTTGCCAATGCCTCGATGCCTGCGAAATCCTCCATGCTTCCGCCTGTCTCGTTGATCAACCACTCGGTCAATTTTCTCAAGGCATACCAATCATCTTCCTCTTCCGCTTGGTCAAGCCCCGACCTTTTGCGTCTGCTCCATCCATTTGCACCAGTCTTGACTGTGATCACGTCACCGGTGTTGTAAGCGCCACTGAGCCCTCCCAGAACAAAACTATTTTTCTCCTTGCCACGTAGTACGTAGATGTTGTGTGGGCTTATATTGCCATGCACAAGAGCCATCTTGTGGAGATGCTGGATAGCAGCAGCAATTGACTTCACACAGAGCTTGACATCGACCTTATGTCCACGGATCACGAGCTCATCGAGTGTGCAGTCGTGCTTCTTAAAGACAAGACCTGTCACACTCGTCCTTGGAAGTGGCACATGGAGATTGGCCCCCTCATGGACAAATATAAGTTCGTCACTCACCTGAACGCCTAAGAACTGCACCACGTTTGGGTGGGGTTGAGAGCTCAGCCGGTTACAAATGCTTGCCTCACGATTGATGATGACACTGACACTCACTCCTTGAGCACCATACGGGTCATTTGCAGCAGCAACAAGGTCGAGGATCTGCGTTCGTTTAACAGAAACCTGCCCCTTTTCTTCGGGTCGCTTCTGGTGGTACAGTGCGAATTGGGCTTTGTAGCTGGAGAACACAGTCGTAAGGTCGATACTATCGAATTGCTTCCCGTCTGGGCAACTCTGCTTGTAGTTTACGACATGTAGTTTCGAGTCCTTGTGGCAGAGTGCAACAATCGTACTACCACTTTTGAGCTCGTTGATGCGCCAGTCTATGACCTGCATGCCTGGAATGGCAGGTGCCTCAGGCGACCCAAATCCAAGGCGTCGGACAATCTTTTCGAGTATGTTCAGATTGTAAGCGATACTATGGGGGTTGTAAATCAGCGTTCGAGCTTTGTAGACAGGGTAGATTGGTGGTCTAGCTTTGCAGCGACTTGGTCCCTTTTTGAGTAACAGTCAAGCAAGGCTGACTTCATCAATTTGTTCACAATGTAGGTTATCGAAAACAGTACCCATTGTGGACTGCGGTCTGCTTTTTGTTCGCAAGATGCAGCCGGCTTTGGTCTATTTAAAGGACTACCTTGTAAGCAGTATGTCTGAGGCATTGTGATTCGAGCTGGGCAAAGTCTCGAGCTGGGTAGAATGCCAATCCGTAAATGTTCATGAGCTGGCTGATGAGTAACTCTTCGCTGGCGAACATGTCGGTGGCAGTCGCTCCTCGACATTGATGCAAAAGATGCCTTTTCCGCTATCTGTCGGTCTAAGCCCGAAACGGAATGGTGCGAGCTTGTCCCCTCGACGATTCTCAATTCGCAGAAACGTATCGTCAATGCATCACGAAAACTGCTCTTCTCACGCCTCACCAGTCTGATGCGTGGCAAGACCTTCGTTCAATCCAGATCAGACCTGGCTGTGCTCAGTACTCGACGCCGGTGAGCGCGCCCAGGTTGGGTCGATACATCATCTAGACCTCGGGATGCTTCTGTCTTCTGTCAATACCTTGTTGATCCAGCATCAGCAGCCAGCTTCGCCGACGCACGCCTACGCATGGAACCATATCAATATGATGAGCTTCCCTCGGATGCCTTTAGGTACCTCGTTCTTCTGCCCGGAGTCGACGGCGACCCACTCAGGTGTAGTCTCCACACTTCACGCATCGAAGAGATTCAATACGAATCTGTTTCGTATGTCTGGGGCACGGACCTGCGAGATTGCGAGATCATCTGCGATGGCAGGGTCTTGAAAATCACACCCAATCTTCACAGGGTGCTTCGGCGAGTGAGACTCCCAGAGGCTCCACGAACCCTTTGGGCGGACTCAGTTTGCATCAACCAGGCAGACCTACAGGAGAAGAGTCGCCAGGTAACCCTTATGGGTCGCATCTATCGCAATGCAGATCGCGTTCTCATCTGCATGAGCCCCTGTGGGGAGGAGCACGGACCCAAGGTGGTGGCATTGCTCGAATACCTTTGTGCAGAGATTGATTCTGCGCTTCTGCACATCAATAAGAAAGCTGAGGAGATGAAAAGGGAAGGCGAGTGGGAGATCCAGTGGAGTCCGTGGGATTGGTTTCCTTTTGCAGCTGCCGATGCACCCGTTCTAAGCGACCCTCGATGGGAGTCCGTGAACGCCCTGGTGGAGCAGGAGTGGTTCTCGCGAGGCTGGGTCGTCCGAGAAGCTGCACTTGCACATCAGGGACTAGTCATCTGGGGGAACACTGAATTCTCTTGGCATGACTTGATGCGCGTTCTCGTCTGGAGGCACCGAAGAGCTGTGAAGGCCATCCCCATTCCAGCCGAGGACCGCTTCAGATCTCATCTTGAGGCTTATGAGGCCAATCATAAGGACATCATCTGCACTTTCTATCAGGAAGGCTCCTGGAAACCCTGTTCGCTTCTAGACTATATTCATTTCGCAAGAGCATTGCAATTGAAGGACTCACGCGACAGGATATATGCCTTCCTGGATCTTGCAAACGACTCAGCATATCAGCTCCGCATTGTACCGAACTACAATGAGACTCCGTCAAACGTCTACCGTGACTTTGCCACGGATTACGTAGCTGCGGTAGGCGACGTTGACCTACTACACTACGTCAAACATAATGAGGAGACTCTCAAATCGACAACTATGACTTGGGCACCGGACTGGAGCATACGAGAGGGCAACTTCATCAGTTTCGTGTCCACAAGCGAGAATTATCCACCTTTGAGATCTCACGAAGGACGTGTTTCCAAGGCCAAGCTGATTGATGGCACAGCCCTTCACGTGGAAGGCGTAGTCATAGATTCCGTGCATTTCCTTTCCAAGGTTTGGAAGAGCGATACAACGACGGTAGCGGCACTGTTCGCGCTATGGACGTCGGTGCGTCGGTCCAGGCCTGAACCACACTACCCCACTCCGTATCTACTTGAAGCATTCTTCGACGCATTGTCAATGGCGAACTTCTACGGAGACATGGGTGAGTGGCTCCACGCGCGAAGGGCGTACATTACAATGTTCGAGCGTCTCTCTACGGAGTTACACGACTGCAGAACTATCGATTGGGATACCGAAGAAGTCGTCATGCTCGAATCGAGCAACATTCACAAGTTCATTTCGTCAACCACCGCCGGTAAGAGATTTATCGTCACTGAGCGGGGATGTTACGGTCTTGCGCCTGCGATCGTTAAGAGAGAAGACTTATGTGTAATTATTTTTGGGTGCTCATGTCCTTGCCTCCTTCGCACACGTAGCATTGGTAGCCACTATGTCTTCCTAGGTCCTGGTTTCATCTTGGGCAAGAAGACATTCGAACTTGATGGGCACGATACAGGGTTTTATAGTTGTCTTGGCGTAGAAGAGAGCAAAGACTGGATAGTATGGGATGTCAAGGAGCAAGATATCTATCTTTGCTAGGAGACGGTGGGCGAAGTCTATCAGATCTGGTGCGAGGAGCTTCGCAAGTGAAGCGCATCGCAATTTAGCGCCAGAAGCGCGTAAGACGACGCCGCACGCTTACACAAGATACATTAGCGAGAGGCCGAATTCAAGCTCCAGGGCTGCACCCCGTATGATACCGTCAACGCACAAACCTGTCGGCGTTGCCACTTTGACGATCGCACTCAACAAAATGCAGATGTTTGTAACGCGCTCTGCATACGTCTTAAATCAGGCGCTTGCTCGATCAGATCGGCGATCGCTATGCCACACCCTACATGGAGTCAAGCTCGGGATTAGTGGACATGGCTGAATTGTCACCGAACAATCGATCCGAATATGCTAGATTGTTACAGGGGCAGTTTCGATACTTGCTTCTCCAGTCAGGACAAGAGGAGGACCTCCTGCAATGCAGTCTCTGTAATTCGACTACGGCGAACGCAGGCTACGACGCTCTTTCCTATGTGTGGGACAGCAAAGTGAAAGATCAGGAAATCACCTGTGATGGTCGTGTCATGGGGATCACCTCGAATCTGCATCTAGCGCTTCGTAGACTCTGGAGTCGAACTGATGTGCGATGCCTCTTGGCGGACTCTATATGCATTGATCAGAACAATGTGGAAGAAAGATCATCTCAAGTGAGCATCATGGGACAGATATATCGAAACGCTCGTCGAATTATCATCCACATGGGGAGCGAGGATGAAGAATGCGGAGTAGCAAAGCATGTTGCGCCGAGGAGTAGATCACACTCACTCTCTCGACTGGGATTCAGTATCCTGGCCTTCCCTTCGCGCCTCCACGATTGTGGATGCCGAGTACGAAGCCATCTCATATGTATGGGGCACCGAAATCAGAGAGCACGACGTCATGTGCGACGATCGTCTGCTCAAGATCACCAAGAACCTTCACGATGCGCTCACGAGGCTCCGCACTACAGAGGCAAGAATCCTATGGGCGGATTCGATTTGCATCGATCAAAGCAACATGGCCGAGAAGGCGCATCAGTTGGCTTTCATGGGTCGCATCTATGCCGTAGCACGCCGCGTACTCGTGGGTATGGGCCCTGATCGCGACGGAAATGCATCCAGAGCCAGCTCGTTATTGAGCGATCTGCACAAGCGGGTCGACGACGAAGTCGCCCAATCTGGGCAAATCACCTGGGGCGTTATTTCAAATTCATCTCCTGATGATCCACTCCTCGACGATGAACGCTGGAGCTCCTTGGAAATCCTTCTCCAATTACCTTGGTTTCAACGAGGCTGGGTCGTTCGAGACACTGGTCTAGCGAGAAAATGTGCGGTAGTTTGGGGACTGAGTGACTTTAGCTGGACTGATCTGATGTGAAAGGCGTGTTGGCTCGGTGGAAGGGACGTCCAGATTGCTCGTCTACCGTCGTTATATCAGCCTCAGACCCCTCATCTTGACGCCTATTGGGACAGACATAATGATGTTGCCCGAATCTTCCACGAATATGGCCCATGGCAGCCAAACCGGCCCTTGGATTATCTCTCCCGCGGAAGATATCTGCATTTTACAGACCGACGCGATATCATTTTTGCTTTCCTCGATCTCGCGACAAGTGAGGAACCGCGTCTGAGCCTCAACTACGATCAGCCACCTCGTAAAGTGTTTCATGACTTTGCTGCGCATTACCTCCGCACGACTGGCGATGTCACGCTATTGGAGTATATTGCACACGGAGATCAGATAAATAAGAACGACCTGGCAAGCTGGGTTCCAAACTGGGATCATCTCGACGCAGATACCTATCGTGACGACATAGGCGATCGTTACGGACACTCTTCCCTGATGCCCGCCTACGGAAGTTTCCGCAAGCCAGAAGTCCTTGACGAAGAGCTCCTCAGAGTTCACGGTGCAGTGCTGGACACCGTAGAGGACTTGACGGATACTTTCCACTCGGCTACAACAACGCCACGAGTAATTTTCGATCTCTGGTGTCACGTCAAGGACGACTCTTCCCTCGCAACATTCTCCGCAGAGTTTCTGGCTGGTTGCTTTGCTGTTGCTATCTCACGAAATGGATTTGAGGTCCCACTAGGATGGTGGGGACCGTGCAAGGAGGCATACGTTCAGCAGCTATTGCATCCGACCTTTGAGGCTGGCGTCTTACAATGGAACGGTGACTACCAGCACGTAGAACAAGTGCGTCTTTTCCATCGGGGGGTCCAGGCAGCAATGCATGGCATGAAATTCATCATCACCAGAGGTGGCTCTTTCGGTCTGGCTCCACCCGCTGCACTCGAAGGGAATTTCTCTGGAACCATATTCGACTGTACGTATCCATGCTTGCTAAGGGCTTCGCCATCGAGTTCGTCGTACCAGTTCATAGGATCCACATATGCTTTGTACTTTTCTGCTTCTTACAAGGAAGGCAATATTGGGAGAATTGAGGACAGAGATAAAGATCAACCGGCATTCTGGTGGCACTGGCTAAGTCAACGGCCTGGTGACGAGCGGATACCTTGGAATGTAGAAGAGCAAGATATCATTCTTTCCTGATGAGCGTTGTGCCGAAAGATCTCCACGTACGCACTGAAGATCTCTTTGAGATGGTGTACTTTGCCGAGCGGTCGGATGTGCTGGAGTTCTGGCTGAGGCTTTGAGGGACACTGGATGCGTGGGATTAATGGATAACGAGCTGCCTACAGGCTACCTGCTCCTGAGATTAGTGCTGGAATGCAAGGCGTGCTACGGCAACACTCACGCCTGTGATCGTTGTGGGGGCGGAGCGTGCCAGAGCTGTGGGCGAAGAGTATGTCGTGCTGGGAATGTGGAATCCTGTGTAGGAGACTAACTGGAAGGGTGGAAGAGAAAAAGTATGAGACTGCTATCACGGTAGTCCATTTCATGCTCACCGACTTGAAGTGCTTTTGCGACATTAGTCTCGCCTCCAGCTCCACAAGAGTCATCGAAGCACCCATCCATATTTCCCCCCCACACACACACCTATTCCCTTTCCATCTTCCTAAATATCCTTGACCAAATGCCAGTTGCCCCACCGGTCCTTGAACAACATCCCTCTCTCGCCCAACTTCCCACTGACTCTTTTTTCCAGCGTCCAATCCCCATACCTACTCTCGCAATACATCTCAATAGGCCCCAAGTCCCTATCACTCTCCTCAACACCATCCTCGTACCCCCCGCTCCCGTAACCTTGGCGCGTCTTGACATAGGCGCTGAGTCGCCCATAGCCCAGGACACTGCCATCACTATCGCGGAACGGCAGTGGCATATTCGGATCCATGGGAAACTTGGAAGCGAGCGGGGAGTCGAAAATCGGGCTTCTCGGGGTGGAGAGAGAAGAGTGGCCGGAGGGTAAACCGAGGCGGGAGTATGCTTCCTCTGATCCTACACGCGACAGGGTGGGTGACCATGCTGAGCATACCGTCGACACAGTCAATGTGCGGACGCGGTTCGGAGTGTGCACCATCGTTCGGGCGCCGCCATCGCGCGCCATGGCTACGAGGTCCTTGTCGACGATTTCTGGGCGCGCTGGACGCGGTGGAGGAGGTCCGGTGGGCTTGGTGAAGGGCACCTTGTATGGGTCGAAGTCGGGTGGAAGCTGTGATTGCACGGACGAGATCGGGCGAGAGATGGAGGTAATGCGACCTTTGCTTGAGGGAGACGAGCGCACAGAGCGAGCCGACTCAAATGGTCGAAGAGTTGGTCGGTGCAGCTTTGGTGCGGGCGTGTTGACGGGGATCTGGGGCATCGGTGGTGGAGGAGCATCCTGGTCACCTGCGTTCGAGCGGAAGATGCGCAAGCCTATGCTCTGTTAGCTGATGATATAAGTCAACAGTCGTAATGCATACCAGACTTGCGCAGGGACGCAAAGCTGGGGCGCGTCTTGAGCGTTCGATCTGCTTGCTTGGACTTGCGTGCTGCGTTAAAGCTGTCTCCATTTGGAGTCACTTGGGGCTCAGAAGATGCTGATAAGCTCGAGGCTGAACGCGATGGGAGCAGTTTGTTCTTCTCTTTGTATGCTGTCCCAGCCGCAATGTCGACCGCTGTATCCACGCGGTCACTCTGACTATGATCCTTTGGGAGTGGCGGTGGTGGCTCTTCAAAGGGGTTGATGTAGTGAGGATTCGGTAGCCCTTTCTCAGTGTGCTTGCGAAAGAATCGCGATGCTGCACTTATCAGCTGTATCCCATGCTTACACGAGTTTGAACCTACGCCTCTTCTCCAGATTGCGCTCAATGCCGGCGTCGAAGTCGGCCTCCTGATCTTTGGCTGTGATCGCTACCTTCTCGTCCTGAGCCGGACTGTTTGCGAAGAATTGCGAGGCTGAAAACACGTTTAGTTGAGATCCTTGTAATTCAAGTTTGCGCAGGGCCTGCCTTTGGTCCTCAGTCGGTTCATTGTGGACAGCGTGCAACGTCGACAAGGTGGGTGTGGTTGTGGGATTGAGTCGGTAGGTCGAGAATGAGTAGGATGCGTCGCGTCCGTGATCGAAATAACGAAACGTTCTGTGTGGCGGACTGTAGGTGACAGTGAAGTGAACGTGACGCGCGCACTGCATTTTCCCCGCACGGAGCACTATGCCTGATGTTGTGTTGATTGGTTGCATAGGAGGCAATCAGCGACTGAGGAAGTGAAAGCGACTTATTGTGCAGTGTGCGATTGTACATGTCAGTGAATTGCAGTGACGTCGTCGCACGTGGAAAAGTGCAGCTTAAGGAAGTCTTCCTAAGCACAGGCACAGACATGGTGGTGATCAGCCTTATTGACAGTGCTGCGGAGACAAAGATGGAGTCTGAATGCGCTGGATATCTTGCAAAATAACGGCGGGGCTCTGCACTGCGAATATCCTCGGTACATGTGATTTGCAGAACCAGATTTGTCGTAAAGTCGAAGGTACTCGACTCTGGTCTGAGAGGCAGTTGCGATTCGTAACTTCTCAGTTGCCCACAAGACCCTGCGCTGTCATGATCTCATGCCGATTCTGATGGGCGACTGCAAGCTGCGCACGATCTGCTAATGCCGTTTGTTGCATCTGTGACTCGTCAGCTGACAAAGTTTGACCATCACAGTCCAATCCAGTCATGGAGTAAGCTTTAGGCATAAAACCCAATTCCCCTGAGGAATTGAGCCGAGCTTTATGCCCATATATTTTATTGATTTTTGAGGTGTTATTTCGAGTAGATGTCGATGATTGGAGTCGTGCCTGGGTCCAGGTGCGGATGGCAGAGCGTTAGCAGAGGGTTCGCTGCTCGAAAGCCTGCCGAAACACCTCGAGGGGAATAATGTAGATGAACAAAGTACCAAACCTGGTACCATAAACCACGCCATTCCTGCTCTTAACACCATCGCCATGCATCTTACGCAAACAATGAGTCCCTGCAA
Source organism: Phoma herbarum (assembly GCA_001599375.1). Taxonomy (NCBI): domain Eukaryota; kingdom Fungi; phylum Ascomycota; class Dothideomycetes; order Pleosporales; family Didymellaceae; genus Phoma; species Phoma herbarum. Next base: position 1,063,309 of record BCGR01000012.1, on the reverse strand, counting down.
GATGTGCCCGCCATACCATACCATAGCCTGGAGTAAGTCGATGGAATCATAGCGCATCCGCCATAAAATCCGGATGACATGCCAACCATCGCCGGATATCGAAAAACGCCATGCAACGCCTGAGCAAGAAAAGAGAGAATCGCCGTGCAACATGACTTCAAACATGGCACAAGCCGCCAATGAAATCCATATAGACAAATGAACGTGATGGACATGAAGCAAAGCAAACCAGGATGGCCCGCAAGCCATGCAATAAGAAGAAGTCACTCCTTACGAGGAGTCTGATAGCTTCCGCTGGAAGAAGATCTGGGGATCCGAGACTATCGAACCCCTTCTCCAGTGAGGTTGAGGTTGAGCATGCGTTTGAGATCCTGTTCTAAAGCCAACGTATCAGGCGTCAAAGTCTTGGGCGGCGGGACAGCAGTAGCCGGAGGCGCAGAAGCAGCCAGCTGTTCTGCCGGCTTTGCCTTCGGTTTCGCGGACACTGAGGCAGGCACAAAAGACATCATAGTCGTAGCAGGCCTGGGTGCACTTGCTGGAGGGGCATTGGCCGCTGGCCTACCATGCCTTGGACCCTGTCCGTGGAAGTTGCCCCTGCCGCGTTGGTGATTGTCCTGGCGTTGCTGGTATCGGCCAGGCGTCTGCGTGACGTGCTTGTTGGGCTGTCTTTGCTGAGGCTGGCCATAAGGCACAGACCCACGACGCGCGTTTGCCGGTCCTTGACTGCCGGGAGCCGGCTGACCACGCGAAAAGGTATTGGGGTCCACAGCATTGGCTGAAGGAATAGACGGAAAATCTTGGAACATATTCTGCTGAACTGTGGGAGAATCCGCGGTGACCTCGGTGCGCAAGCCCGAGTTGCGCTTCGGAGTGTCACCCTGCGCTGCTTTGAACATGGGTGAAAGGTTACGGTTACCGTAAAAGAAGTCTGGACCATCCTGAGGGGCCTGTGCTGGCGTCGTAGGGCCCGAAACACTGCGATTGACCGATGGCCGACCAGTGTTGAAAGGAGAGGGGGTGAACTGGGGCGACTGAAAGCTGCCCGAAGCCTGCGGTGCCTGTCGAGGTGGCGTGTCCATGGGGCCTTGTGGCTTCGTCTGAGACATGGACAGCCTGTTCATCAGATCCTGCATGACATCGTTGCCGTTGTTCGCTTGTGGCATGTCCTTCAATTGTGGGACCCTAGAGGGATCTGTCGCAGAACGGTCTCCACCTGGTGATTGGAAGGGAGGCTGAGGCATGGGCGAGTTTCTGCTCTCCCCATCCAGCTCGATTGGGAAGACATTGTACTCCTGCTGTTGTTGCTGAGGCCTGACGGGAGCGTGACCGGGGCTGAAAGTTATGTTCTTTGCCCTCTCAGCCTTATCAGCCTTGAAAAGCATGTCGAGGGGAGAGTCTTCTTGGCGCGCAGGAATTGCAATGGGTGCGCGGGACGGCGAAGGAGACGGGCTTGCTGAATCAGAGCCAGAGCTATTGTCCGGAGGCGGCGTGGGAGGGCCTGGCGCTGTCTTTGCTGGGACCGAGCGAGACAGGAACTTGGGGATGGGCAAAGCCGAAGGAGCAGGAGATGCGTGGAAGGTGGGACCAGCATATGCGCCTTGGTTCTTTAGCGGTGTGGCAGCGGTACGGTTCGCAGCGACTTCGGTGTCGGTCAGGGAGGTTGGCGCACCCATAGCTGAGAATGTTCGGTCGTGCGAAGGCTGCCCGCGTGTGTGCTTCTTCCCGCTGCGAGGGGGTGCGCGGGCATCGTCGGTGGTGTAGGCGCCGCCGCCCTCTGACAACGAGGGGTCGACATTTGGCGCCTTGCTTGGGGAGGCATGCGCGGCATTGTGGTGATTTCTGCCGCCCCTTTGCCGGCGCTGTGATTGTCTGCCGTTGTTGTTGTTGTTGTTGTTCTCCTGTCCGGGCTGGGCTGCGCTCGGCTGGCGCTGACCGCGCGGGGCGCGAGGAGAGGCTATACTCTGGCCAGTCGACATATAAGGCAGGCGCAGTGTGAGTGTATGTGGGTGGAAGGGTGGGCGACGCTGCTAGACGTCGTCGGGGTTCTGAATGGCTTGGTCGCGATCAACTGTTGTCGCGGGAGGACGGGGCTGTTGAGCGGGTCTGATAAAGCGTGGCTGTGTGGTTGCGAGCGAGTGAAGTGTTCATATCCAGAGCGCAAGAGCAGTGATGGGCGTGGGTCGTCGTGTGGAACGGTGGAGGACGAGAGAGTGTGTGGAGAGGGACGTTGTCGGTTGCGCCGACGGTGACTACGCGGAGTTGCGCAGCCTTGTTCTTCGGGCAGCGAGCGTCACAGCCTCAGCCTGAACTCGGCCAGGCACTGACGCAAGCGGTTCGCGCGATGACCATCTTTGAAACCCTTTGGCTACAGGACGCATTCGAGCATTTGTGCGTGAGTGAGAGCCCTAGCAAAGGGTCGGTAGGCGACTACATGTACCTTTCCAGCGGTTTCACGACTGCTCGCCCTCGCTTCTGATGTTCTGTCGACCTGTGGTTCAGACTCACGGAGGGAGGGTGCTGGTCTGTGCTGCACCGAGCTCCGCAGGCACGACCGACTGTTGCCTCTTCGTCGTGTGGACGTCGACAAGGCAAGCAGCTTTCACCCCGTCTACGCCGCGCCCTAATATTCACACGAGCTGCACTGCTTGTTTTCCCACACCTCTCTACCGCCGATACCGCCGTCAACCGCCGTCAACCGCCGCCGCCACCATCGTCGAACAGCTCTATCGTCTCCCCGCAACCCCCACATCCACAGCAACATGGCGGACGTCGACATGGCAGATGCGCCTGCGCCCAAGACAAAGGTCGCCAAGGCCGGCGCCAGCACAGATACCGGCGACAAGAAGCGCTTCGAGGTCAAGAAGGTGAGTCGTCATGTGAGGTTCAGGCAGGATTGGCTGTGTATTAACAGAGCGCAGTGGAACGCTGTAGCTCTCTGGGCGTGGGACATTGTTGTCGACAACTGCGCCATCTGCCGTAACCACATCATGGACCTCTGCATCGAGTGCCAGGCCAACCAGGCGTCTGCCACCAGCGAAGAGTGCACCGTCGCCTGGGGCATCTGCAACGTAAGTCAGCGCCAAACGACTCCCAGCAAACCACAGCTAACAGTCTACAGCACGCCTTCCACTTCCACTGCATCTCACGATGGCTCAAGACGCGACAGGTGTGCCCGCTCGACAACCGAGACTGGGAGTTCCAGAAGTACGGTCGATAGAGGCTTGGACATAGCGTCTAGGGTGTATAGCAAGCAGCGCTTGGGTCTGGGTTTCATTACGGACGTCTGGCGTCACTGGGCTTATAAAAGGTCACGAGAACACGAGAGCAGATTAGCTTCACCGGCCGATTCGTCGAATGGCTGAGCCACAAATACGGTCATGATATTGCGTTGATGCATGCCTGCACACCTCCAGACTTGTGACGTAGTGTCTATCCAACCTTTTGTCCATCCACGTCGATACTGTAGCTCGAGGCTAGAGCGTTATGCGCCGGCAGCCAGTCTTCGGGGTTCTTGTTGTAAAAGGGCCACGGCGGGACGACGACGAGGAATGTGAGAGCGGTGCCGGCGAGGCCAATATAGAGAGCGAGCTTGATGTCCTGCTGCGCGAAGCCAACGAGGAAGGCAATGATCTGGGCTGGTGAGCGCTGTCAAGTACACATCGAGTCCGCACAGAGACGTACACCTGCGGCGCCGAGCAGCACTGTCGTCAGCATCTCCGCCAGTCGCTGGCCCTCAAAGTCCTGCACATGTCAGTCTCCGTCCCGGCGATTGGCGAACCTCTGCACCTACAATCTGGCCCTCGACCGCCTCGCGCACCTGCTCGAGCATCTGTTCAGACATGGCGACGATGTAGCGACGATGGTGTAGCGTGTCCGCGTCGCCGGTCACGTTGCGGGTGCGATCAAGAAACCGTGTTGCCTCGCGTTACCGAGTGCGTGTGTGCCAGGTCGTTCCTGGCGCTGCGGTGCTTCAACGGTCGATGAGCCCAGGTGGCAGCTTCCCCGAGACGCACTTGCAGGGATCTCAGCCGCACAAAGCCTCACGCCCGCGGGACGCGACTCAAGGCTGGGCGAACGTCGACGCACTGTGCGCCCCCATGCATGTGACAAGCCAAACACTGCCTTCACATTATCAAAGCCAGTCAGAGCGCCACAGGGAGTCACCTGTTTCAGCTGCTCGATTTACTCTGATTCAAGAGGCCCTGGTCTGGATGCGTCACTTTTACGCATGTTGCCGTAGCATCGAACCAAAAGAAAGCTCCCGGCCGTGGTCCCGATCAAGGTTTTACTGTAGCGACGGCCCGCGCGCTATACATAACCTCACTCCTGCCCACCGCCGCCCAAGCACCACCACACCGTCCCCAGGACCTTGTAAAAACCCCTGACAAACAACGTCAAAAACAATCCAATTCGATTTCTTCTAGTACGCTCGACACCCACACCAGCGACTGCACGTCACGAGCTGCATCGCTGACTCGCTCCCAGGAAATCCCTCAACCATCAGTGGACGTCACCGCCCACAACTGCGACTGATCGAACCCGGGGTCCCCGTTTCGATCACCATCACCCTCCACCACGCTTCCTGACGCCTCGGCGTCCTATCAAAACCAAACCATCAAGTTGGCGGGGCTTTACCTTCACAAGTTCTCCTCCATCCGTCCCCTTCTCGGCCCAAAGGCGTGGGTCTACGGAGGCGACTACAAGAAGCCGCCATAACTGGGCTTTACCAGGCTATAGACACACTCGCTCTCGATCTACCGTACTTACGAACTCTTCCTTGTTCCCCTAGGATCAGGAAGTCTGGCTACCGGAAACTTTCCCCCAGCGGCTGAGTGTAGGGGAGGACCCTACGCAAGGCCTCTAGTCAAGTTGAACGCGCTTTCGAGGTGAGCGCTCACAAGCGACTCGCCGAAGCTTGAGGTTTCTTGCGCCGCAAGAGATCTTCATCTGGACCTTCACAACAACAAACCTGGCTTAATCAAAGCAAACGAAAGAACCCTTGGAGTCAAGCTCAAACGCCGCCTGAGTCGCCAAAATGTCTCACACTCCACGATCTGAGAAGTCCGAAACGAGATTCAGCACCCCGGTGTCTGACCTCGACGACCACCGTCGCCAGCCCCAGTCCATGCCTCGCGCTGACTCGCCGCCCCCTACTCGTTCACGCCGACCGACCTTTGCTAGCGTCAACGGCCAAGTTGAACGTCCAAACCTGCTTGTCCAAGTCAACGAAGCTCTCGAGGCAGGTGGGATCACTGCGCGCGATTTTGAGGAGAATGCCGTGGTTGACGATGACGGTCCGTACCTCTCCCCTGACGGCTACGGCCGCCGTGGCTCTGTTCAAGCCCACAGCCCGTCTCAGCGCCGTGATACTTTCAGGCGCCCTCGCGACCCGGCCATCGAGCGCCTCGTCAGGTCTCGCGCATCCTCCACAACCTCGCGCTCGACCTCCCCTCCCAACTCTGTGGATGCATTCGCTGGTCCTAACCGTCGCCGTGAGCGTGCCAACACTGTCAACAGCCGCCCACCGTCGTTCGTCGAGCTCAACCTTCAGAGGACGCACTCCAGAGCCACTGCACGCCGCCCAACTATCAGCGATGAGCGCCCTGAGGACGTGAAGAGCATCAAGACTGTGTCAGCCGCCAGCTCTGCCGAGGAGGATGTGTGCTTTCCCGTGGAGGAGGACTTCGGAAAGACCACACGCTTTGACTATGAAGAGCTGGAGGAATTTGTTGCAGAGTGTCATGAGAGGACACCAATCGGTCAGAACTTGCGTCACAAGCCCAGCGTTGCGTCTCAGATGTCCAAGAAGATCTTCTCGGATCTTCGACCCAAGTCCAGCCAGACCAACCGCAAAGACGACATTGAGACGGCAACTCTGAAGGAAGCCGACCCAGCGATCCAGGAGAAGCTTGCCGAGGAGGGTCTGGCGCACATGTTCAACGAGAACAAGAAGGACCTCTCCGGTCTTTCTGGCAACCGTTTCACATTCTTCTCTTCCGAGCTGGACGACACCATCCACGCTGCGGAGCTCGGCGGCCTGCTCATGCCTGGCGAGCGTTTCCGCGACCTCTTCGAGATTCCTCCAGATGGCGGCGTCTTCTGGATGGATATGGTCAACCCTACCGAGGAGGAAGTGTTTGCCATCTGCAAGGCTTTCGGTGTGCACCCTCTTACTCGCGAGGATATTTGCATCCAAGAGCCGCGCGAGAAGGTCGAGCTGTTTCACCAATATTACTTTGTGTCTTTCCGTTCCTTCTACCAAGCCGACAAGGAGTCCGAGGATTACCTGGAGCCACTCAATTTCTACGCCGTAGTGTTCAAAGAGGGTCTGCTAACGTTCACGTTCTCGGAGAGCCCTCACACTCTCAACGTTCGCAAGCGTATCAGCCGTCTCCGCGACTACATCAACCTCAACGCCGATTGGATCTGCTACGCCCTCATTGACGACATCGTCGACAGCTTTGGCCCCGTCATCCGCGGCATTGAGGATGAGGCCGAGGCCATCGAGGACCAAGTCTTCACAGCCCGCATCGAAGACTCTCGCGCCATCCTGCGTGCTGTTGGCGACGCTCGCAAGCGGGTCATGCAGCTGCTGCGCCTCCTCGGTGGCAAAGCCGACGTCATCAAGGGTTTCGCCAAGCGCTGCAACGAATCCTACAGCGTTGCACCCCGCGGCGACGTCGGTCTCTACCTCAGCGACATCCAGGATCACGTTGTTACCATGATGTCCAACTTGGCGCATTTCGAGAAGATGCTGAGTCGCGCGCACTCCAACTACCTCGCGCAGATCTCGGTCGACCAGGTCATTCAGGGTAACGCTAGCAACGACACACTGCAGAAGGTCACGGTCATTGCAACGATCCTCGTTCCGCTCAATTTGATCTGCGGTTTGTTCGGTATGAACGTTCGCGTCCCTGGACAGGATGGCAGCCCGGCGTGGTTCTATGGTATCCTCGGCACGATCGCCTTGTTCGTCGCGGTCTGTCTTGGTACTGCAAGGAGACTGAGGTACATCTAGATGGTGCCGTGCTATTTCCTTACATTCTCCTCGATCTATCTCTTTCCTATACATGTTTTATTGCCTTTCTCGTTTTCGCCGTTGCTTGGAAATGTCCGTAATGATGACATCATAGGTCTTGGTGTGCATATTTGTACAGCGAGGCGTCGGTCGTTGGATTGTTGTTCGTCGTAGTTAGTCTCGCTATGTATACAAAAAGTACATCCAATCGTTGATATCTGGTATATGACAAAAGTTGGGGTCCTTCTTCTTGCGGGTGCTGACGATGCGCCATCCAGTCAGCACTGCTGGTATCGCTGGCCACAACTGGGGCCACGACTTCTCCAATACGGATTTGGAAGACGACAGCAATTGCATGCGTTATTGCGACCGCACCTACCATGTCCAGCCTCCTATCGATGACTGACATTACAAACTATCCAGCAAGTACGGCTGGCCACGAAGTTTTCCAGTGTTTTTTTTTCGCAACACCATGCATTTCCAGAAGATGTACAGATGAGGCACAATGTCCTGACGCTTGCCCTCGTCGTTGCGAACAGATCAGAGCAGGCGCAGCGATACAACCGGAAAGCGCGGCAGCTCTGCAGATGGCGCTCCTCGGAAGCGGACGTCCTGGGTGAAGAGGTGGGTCGATCGATTCGACTGACTGTGGACACTTCTGTCGACTCGCGTGCTGGCGACGTCCGCTTGCTCGAGCTTCAGCCCGGACTGTACCAAGAAACCCTTGTCCTCCAGATGGCTGCCAGCAATATCACGAACAATTTGGAAAAGGCCTATGAAGCGCTCTCCTATGCTTGTGCACTGAGAAAGCATCTAAGCAGGCTCAAGTTTGGAATGGAGTCAAAATTGCGAGGGGCTCACAGTGCCTCGTGAATGAGGAGCCGGAGATCGCACGTCCGACTGCAGACGGCACACTACTCGTTATTGGTAAGCCGCTCGGAAGTATCATTGCACCCTTAGGTAGCCTCTTGAACGAAATAGATATCGTGGACATTGACGCACTCCCTTCTCCGTCGCTGTGAAAGTATTTCAGGATGTTGCGAAATTAAAAGCCATCATGCCAGCAGAGTGCATTCGGAGTCTTGCCGCAAAAGAATCAGGTGGATCTCTGCATCTCGAGGCCCCCCAGAGCTTGGCTCATGCTCTCTTCGATTTTACATGCAATCGAGTCGAACTACCGTGGTCGTTACGCAAAGGGCTGAGAGAACTGGATGCAGAGATCAGACTTCATGCAAGCAACCGCGTGTTGTTCGCCACTGACACAGGCGCCACTGGGCTTTCATATTGTCCCGACTCCGTGATTGGCATCAGGGTCGGCGATGAAGTCGTTAACCTCCGTACTTCGTCGCAATTAGATATTGGCATACCATTTGTGCTTCGATCTATCGACGGGGCCAGGTGTCATCGGATAATCAATGTTGCGGAGCTTTGAACCTCATTCTATGCCGACCAATCCGGATATAACCTAACATAGCGGGCCGCTGCGCACTTGTAAGGGAATCAAGATGCGATCGTACACCATCACATAGAGGTGAGTTTGCGGTCACTTTCAACCTAGCAAGATTGTGTGAATGTATCGAAAGCAGTCTGATGCAGCTCTCAATCGTCATCTATTTGCATTGCCAGCCTCCTATTGTTCGGTAGAATTCTCCTTGAACACACTGTTGGAGAAAATCTTCCGGAAATACCTTCCCGTCAAGTACGCCGGGATGACCAGCCCAGAAAGCACGCCAGCAATGGTCGCCAAGATGTCCATAGTCCTCTCATAACCAAGCGACGCGATAGCCGGAACCGTGCTGTAACTCAGCCCGAACGATATGAAGCCACGTCCAGCGCAAATCACCAGCAGCAATGGCCCGGCTTTTCTCGGGAAGCTGTCGACGCAGTACGCAATGCTGACCACGTTGCACCCGATGAATGCGAAGTACCCGAGATGGTACGGTGCAACGATGGACATCCAATGCCAGCTTTGCGGGTTCTGCGCTCCTCGCCCGTAGATCACGGCGGACACTACTTCGCAGGCTGCGGGAAAGATGAGCGGAATCAGTCGGTATTCGGGCTGGAGGTAGTTAGCAAGAACATCCTGCACAGTTCCTTTCGAGACGTACCATAAACACGCCTGAATGCCATTTGCTCAGAGCTTTGACGAGGAAGTCGGATCCATAACCCAGCAATGGAATCAGCAAAGCACAGTCGGCTACTTGTACGAGCTGCACCCAGCCAAGCTGCACACTAGTGAAGTGGTGCGCTCCCATCAAAAGCGGAGCGAATGTCGAGGCCTGGTACACATAGAGACCGAGGAAAGCTCCGTTAAGCACCAAGAGCCAGAAGACGTTCGGGATCAGACAGCACTGGAAGGTCTCCTTGTAGAAAGTCAAGAGCGCTGACCAGTCTGGTCGTTTGTGGAAGAGCTTCAGATCGTGGCTCCACGTTCTCGGACCAAAGACATCGGGCTGCAGAACGTGGTTCTGTCGGGTAGTGACCTGGAAGAGGAGAACTTCTTCGCCTTTGTTGTCTGCTTGTCCCTCGGCATCCAATCGAACATGAACGAGTCCATTGTCTGCGTCTGAGGGGCGTGCGAACTCAGTCTCAACCATGAAGAGGATGGATAACAGAAGTAGAGCGCCTGAGACAATGGCAATGATGCCGTACCACCACTTCAGCCCCCATGCTGGGACCAGGGCTGTGGTCGCAACGAACATCAAGGCAGTGCTTACGGTCTGGACGGCGATGAACCAAGTTAGCTTCGCACTTCGCTCGTGAAGGAAGTGGATCTCTTCAATGATGAGTGGAGCTAGGGCTTCGCTCTGACCAGCCGCTATGCTGAAGATGTTGCGCCCGGCAATGTGGCTGCTCAGCGAGGTGGCGGTCGCGCACCAGATGCTGGAAGCGAGAAGGACGACCAGTGAAGCCAAGAATACAGGACGTCGTCCGATCGCGACAGATAGGGGCATGCTGAGCAGGTTTCCGATGCCCATGAACAGGGTTGGGTATGTTAGGAGGTCGGTTGCTCGAGTTGCCTCCTGAGGTGCGTACATCTTGAGGACCTCAGGGAACACTGCGCCGAGGCCTGAGGTGCCCAGGACTGCGAAGCCTGAGTAGAGACCGACCATCATGATGATGAGATACTTGTGCCATGTTGAGAGGTTCAGTGGGTCTGACGAATGTTAGTCAGACATATTGCAGTTTGACTCGTAGGATGTTACCTTTTGGATCAGGACTAGGAGTGGGAATGAGGACGATAGCATCGTTCTTGTACAGATCGACTCCGCCCTTGTTGGCCTGTCGTTTGTTGTCGTCTCGACTTTCGACATCCTCTACCATGACGGCGTCGGCTTTGTTGTCATGAGCCATCTGTTCTGACGTGATCTTGCGGCAACGGTGCAGTCCTCGTAGTAGCGAGGATATATGCAGTGAACATCGGCGGGAGCCTCATCTTCATATGCCTTCGCTGCCATTGGGTCGAGGTCGGCATGTGGAGATGAAAGGTAGACATACGAGGATGGGGTGCAGGCATGCAGAAGTTCGGCAGCTGAAGTTTACCCCAGATGGAGACGTCCCCGCATTGCGCTAGCATTCGGCTACCGGAATCACATAAGAGATGGAGTTGCCGCGGAATCTCCTCAATCCTTGCGTCTTCCGTTTGGTCCCTGAATACTTGCCCGTAACATTGAAAGCCTTCAAAATTGACCAATCACCAAGATTCCTCGGCTCGCTTGACCATGTCTCCGACGCAGAACGACAGCAGCACGCACGCGACCGCCTCTACACCTACGGCTGCCGTCCGGCCTAAGCGCAGGCGCCTGAACTTTGCCTGCAACTACTGCCGAAGCCGGAAGACGCGTTGTGATGAGCAACAGCCGTCTTGCCACGCGTGTCGAGTTGCGGGGGTGGCCTGTGTGACGACCGACCGACGTCGCCCCGGCACGGAGATCGAACGTCGAGAAGCTGGTCAGAGAAACCCCATTGAAACTGGGACGCCGATCTCTGATAGAAGTGGAGCCGAACAGCGTCGACATGCTGAGCACAGTTCTGACCGGAATGGCACTCACGACCTCCGCGCTTCTGAGGATCATGTAGTATCGTTCGCTGGTGAACGTGTTGAGCCCAGTTTGGAGCAAGATCATCTCGAAGACCTCCAGATTTCTGTGAGCCAGCAGAATCGTCATGTGCCTTTTCAAGGGCGACTTCCCATCATACGCCATCATGCAGCCCAGAGTCTCGTGGAGATCCTCACAGGATGGCTTGATCTAGCATTGTATCGGCTTGGTCGATCAAGCAGTGGTATTCGAACTTTGTTCAGGCCGAGGAGGACCTCGCGCAGCATCGCAAATCCCCTTTTAATCTCGCAACCTCTTCCAAACCACAACATCTGTCTAACATTGCTAGAGGAATATTTCAACACCGTCAACATTGTGTACCCGCTCCTCCATCGAGAACGGACACTCAATCTTCTGGCATACGCACAGCAGTACGGATTGGAATCATTCCTCGAGCTACATGGCCTTGCTTTGCTGGTGCAGATACACCTTGCGCTATTGCTTGCTACATACACCTGCAGAGGCCTCTTATCCCCTGAGTATGTCGAGAACACAGGGGCGTACTGCAAATCGGCTTACGGTCACATTCTATCTAATGGAGACACCGATGCTGCGGTCGTGGCTGCAATGACCTCAATCAACCTGCGGCGCAAGAGTCATGATACGGCGGCATGGGCAATGCTGGTTCAAACTTCTTTGGCTACAACTTCGCTTGTGCCCACCACGTCACGACATCTGCCCGAGGACATACCGATTCTGAGCAAGCTGAGTCAGGATGAAAGAGTGTGGTGGGTACTGTACTGTCAGGAGAAGCTATCAGCCTTCGAGTTGGGCCGTGCCTCGCAGTTTCCTGAGATTCGAAAACGTCCGCGACTAGATGCCAATTCTCTCTCGGAGGAATTTTCCGACCAAGACAGATCTTTCGCAATCATCGCGAGTTTGGCCACTGTTCTTGATGAGATAAGCACACGCTGCATCAGAGTGAGCGCTCAAGAGGAGGAAAGCGTTTCGTCTGAGGATCTACAAGCGGCTGTCTTCGCAAAAGTTCAGGTCACAGGTGAATGCCAGATGCAACTCTTTCAATGGGCCGAAACCTTGCCTGTTGAATACAGGTACGTATTGTCCGTGTGTTGAATGGAACGCTTTCTTGCATTGCAGAAGAGCCTGGCTACACTGCGACTCGGAGATATATCCGCGCCCAGGACGTCAGCAAGCCAGAACCGGCAACATCCCACAATTCTTAGATCTATCGCCTGCATTCGACCGCTGTTACAGCCACTGCTAATACGGTCAGGCCTACATCCGAGGCTTTCCAGAGCGGCCAGAATCATTCACTGCGAAACTTTATTTCGATGCACTACAACAATGCGTAAGGTGACTCAATAAATCATGTCGAATATTTGCTTATTCCATCGTCCAGGCACTTCATGCTATGCCGCAATAGCTTACTGATCGCTCAAGAAGCTGTTCAGGAGGTTTCGGAGGTGATGGGTAAGGGTCAACCCTGGGAGCACATTGTTCGCTCGGGTCACTCTATTCCTGCCAACTCAGCGCGGAAAGTACTCACGACGGTCATTGAAAGGACAGATCACATACTGGAATCCGCCATATCGATGCTCCCAATGGTGATACACGCTGCCTACATCCTTTATATTCATACGATCCGGCATCCAGAAGCACGCATGGCAATGATAGACCGAGTTGTAAGCGATTCGTCTGCTTATTGAGGATCTTCGCGTAATCTGATCCCCCACAGCTCATCGATAACGCACTGGACCAGATCACAAAATCCGCCCTCGACACTCACAATCCTGATAGCGCCGTCTTGAGCGCTTTGAAGAGATTCAGAGACTTAAGCAATGGTGTATCAAGCAGCAGAACCACAGGCGCACATCAGACGCGCGAGCCGACGAGATCACCAAGACCCGAGGCCACTCGACGCGCAGCAATGGACCCTGTGACACAGACGTCTAACACTGCGATAGATCAGCAGCCACCCGAGCTCTTCGATCTCTGGTCTGTGGACGATGTTGGATGGTCACCCGACCTGCCTGATCAGATTGGGTGGGATTGGGCAGCTTTTGCGCAGCTCTTCCCTCTCGCTGATGGATCCATCCTAGACGGCGTGGCGAATGTCCAGGATATGCACGTTTCCCAAACCTGACAGTTTGCACAGCAAGGGCGACATCTAAGACAACGACAATGAGCCTGATGGCTAGGCGCTAAGAGCAAGTTTCATGTCCCGGGATGTGGTCATTGGACTAGAATACAAAAATTGTAGGCTCCAGCATCATCATCATTTCAGACAACCTTAGTGTGCGCAGTGGCATAGTCGCGAAGCATTGTCATCAGAGCCGTGTATTTTCCTGATTTCTGGAACTTCCTACATTGGGATCGCGCGTTGATGACAAGTGCTTCTCCAAATAATGTATCCAGACGGTATTCGCTCACTTCGATGGTGCAACGTACCTGACATGCGACACGCATGTGCTATCATCTGATCTGCATGATGAAGCCCCGGATGGTGCCACGTCTTCTTGCTCCGTGTTGCTACTGCTTCCCTACTCGTGTCAAACACGCGCTAGCTCACCTTTCCGAGAAGTGTAAAGAGCTGCTACGGATTGTAGGTTTTCGAACATTTGAGCGGCAAGCAGCCTGCTTGAGGTTCAAACTGATTCTCCTTGAAATTTATGGAGTCAAAATGAAAATTCTGTGCTGGGATCGGCTCCCGAAATGACCTGCCCACGAGGATCAAAAATAGAGGAGTTCTGATCTCAACTTGCAAAACGAAGGTAACATTTCAAATTCATGGTATCTACAGAACACGATCACAATCACGCTTATGCTTCGATGTAAGGAATCCCAGCCAACTGCCACCCTCTCTCGCTCAGTTTCACAGGACCCCTAGGCTTGCCAGTGTTGTACGGGCACGGCTCTCCATTGCGAAGTACCGGAATACCACCCACGTGAAGCGCATTCGGCCAATGTGTCGTACTCTGTGTGTTCTCCAACGCAGCCTTCTTCCTCACGAGATCCTCCTGCGATGCATCGGACACCGGCATGTAGCATGTGTACGCGCAGATGCGTGGTGTAGTGCCATTCGCACTGAGGTTGTAGTGAGGAGTGCGGCTGTCCCAGAGGATAAGGTCGCCGGGCTCAGCATTGACCTTGATCCACTCGCAGCCCTTCTTTTCAAGCCAGGCCATGCCCTCCTTTGTGAAGCCGTACCACTCGTTGGTCCAGGCCCAGATCTTGTTCGGCTCGTCCTTGAACTCCTCGTGGAACTCTTCGCTCAGATGATGTGCACCCTTGCAGATTGTCAAGCCGCCGTCGTTGTCGCCGTTTGGCATCAAGTTGACCAGACCTTGAAGACATCTGAAGCCTGGTTTCGCGGGGTCTTGGTCTTGGTGTGGCCAAGGAGTGTTGGGCTTTACGTCTTTACGGTTGGGGAAGCCGACGTTGATGGCGTCAAAGGAGACAAGGAGATCAGGAGTGTCGTAGACGCGTTCGAAGGCTTCGATAACACCTGGTTCTTGGCGAATGCTCCATGTGAAGTCCTCGTGAGCCACGCCGTAACCGAGAAGCATGCCCTTCTCTGTGATGATGGGAAGATTCTCCTCCTTGATCGTCGAAGGATCATCCCGCTTGAACCCAAGACCGCCTTGGCTACGCGTAATCTGTTAGCTAAGTCATCTTTGAGTGTTCGATAAATTACACTCACAAGTTCTCTAGGTATGACAAAATATCATCCGAGTATTTGTTCGCTCGGTCAAGGGGAATGGCGCCTTTGACCACAGCGTAACCGTCCCGAACAATGTCGTCTCGCCAGTCGCCATATTGAACGCCTTCTTGGGCAAACAGTTTGCTTGGTCCAGGTGCTTGTGGCTTTTTGGGAGCTGTAGCTCTGATGGTGTGCGAGACAGTCTCGGTGATGGTCGACATGATTATCAGTGTTGAGAAGTAGAACTGGTGCTTGCAAGTCGCTGCTGATTGTTGTCCTAGACTAAGCGAAGACCTGCAGCTTATATGAGAGGTTGTGACTCCACTCCATAGAAATCATTAGGCATGTGGGGAATCCGGGGAAGTTGGCCATTGGGTGGCTGCTTCGTCTTGTGTCGGCTCGGTTCGGTGCTTTCACCACCCCATTCGGTTCGGCTCGGAATCGGAATTGTGGGCGACCACATCTACCGAAACCTCCTCCGACCCATAATCAACCAATGAATTCCCATATGAATGCTTTTCAAACGGTTGTCTCGGGCTCCGAGTGCCCTCCACATGCACCCCGCATCATCTGGGGTGCAGAAGTCTCGGGTCAACTTCTGGCGATGTGACCATCCGCTCTGAGCTTCATATGAAGTGGTGATTTCCCTTCGAAGCTGCACAACGTGGATTGCTTACGTTTCTAGTCAGCGAAAAGGATTTTAACTATCAATAAGCGATCAGCTTCACTTTGTTTCTTCTTCGGAGATATCATCCCAATCTCTGCGCGACCGCACAGCGGCCTTTCAACATGGGCGATATTGGCACTCCTACCACGGCGCAGTTCAAGGGCTGCCAAGTGCCTCTTGACAAGATCAACCCTCCAACAATCGGACAGGGAGGTTATGCTGGTTTCAACCCACGTTCGGAGGTTCTTCCAGCAGGATGGAAGTACGATCACCCAGACGCGAAGCCTCTGACTTCGAGCATTTTCGTCGAACACGACGTCGCTATTACTATGCGCGACGGCGCAAAACTCTACGCAGACATTTACCGGCCTCCCAATACCGACGACAAGGTCCCAGCGCTCATCATGTGGTCGCCCTTTGGGAAGAAGTTCAACGGTATTTTGAGTCTGGGACTCATGACGCCGTGGAATCTCGGCATCAAGAGCGGCACACTCTCCGGTCTGGAGAAATTTGAGGCACTGGATCCAGCAGATTGGGTACCCAGGGGCTACGCTATCGTCAATGTTGACACACGCGGCACCGGCGATAGTGAAGGCCACATGGTAATCTTGGGAACACAGGAGGCGGACGACGGGTATGACACCATTGAGGCCGTCGCAAAGCTACCGTGGTGTACGGGCTCAATTGGTCTGGCTGGTAACTCTCACCTTGCGATTGCGCAATGGTTCATTGCCTCTCAACGACCACCAAGCCTGAAAGCCATTGCTCCATTCGAAGGCTGCGGCGATCTCTTCCGTGAGCAGTTTGCTCGTGGCGGCATCTATGCCGGCGATCTGTTTGACAAACTGATTGTTAAGTACATGCTGCAGGGAAGGAACGGTGTGGAGAGCTTCCGCCAGATGTTTAAGGAGCACCCTCTGGCGAACGAGTGGTGGAACGACAAGCGTCCGAATATGAAAAACATCAACATCCCCACATACATCACCGGCACGTGGACAAATACTATGCACGGTATGGGAGCTATCCGAGCGTGGCTAGAGGTTGACTCCAAAGACAAATGGCTGCGATGGCATCCGTGGCAGGAATGGGCCGACCTGTGGGGAAACCCGCAAGCCCGGGACGAGTTGTTTTCTTTTTTCGACCACTACCTCCGCGGTGTCGAGAATGACTGGCTCAGCACACCACGTGTGAGAATGGCTGTTCTGCGTTTCGGTAACAAGGAGCCTCAGTCGTATGAGAACATCGTTGAGGACGACTTTCCACTTTCAAGGACCAAGTACAAAAAGCTCTTTCTCGCGGACGGCGAGCGTCTGAGCTTTGAACCTCCAACAGGTGCGTCGAAGCAGAGCGCGACATACTCCTCAGCCGATGGAGGAGGTTTGTCTTTCACACATCGCTTTGACAAAGACACAACCCTCGTGGGGATGCCGAAAGCTGTCCTCTGGATGTCGTGCGACGATCACGATGACATGGATGTCTACGTGCTTATTGAAAAGCTTGACAAAGATGGCAAGCCAATGAAAAACCTCAACATTCCCTGGAAGAACATTCCCATCAGGTCATTTGATGAGATGACTCCACAGCAGTCAACCGAAGTTGTGCTGTACAAGGGACCTTTGGGCATACTTCGGGCTTCTCATCGCGCTATTGACGAGGAGAAAAGCATGCATCCGCACTGGCCATTCCATCCGCACGAAAAAGAAGAGAAAGTAACTCCCGGAACAGTGGTAAGACTTGATATCGGCATTTGGGCGATGGGAATCGAGTACGAGGCTGGTGAAAGTTTGAGGGTTTCAGTTTCCGGGAGGAATGGTGGCATTGACAATTTTGGAACCAGTGAGCACTCACTGAATAGGGGAACACACAGGGTGCATTTCGATGCAGACCACCCCAGCCATGTTGTCTTGCCTTTTGTCTAGACAGGAGGCACAGTGACTGAGCTCAAGAAGAGGGAAGGCACTATTGAATTACGTCGTCACCAGCATTAGATCTGCGGTCGCCGAGATAGCATGCTTTTGTACCGATCTTGGTCCATATTCTCAATCATGTCAGCTCCTTCAGACATGATGTAAACGTTTCAAAAACGCGACAGTTGATACGTTAAACGCTCATTGTGTACAGCACTTCGCATTTCACGCGCCTATACGTGCAAATTCTCGCATAAGACACAAACAAACTCAATTAGGTGCGGCAACATGCACACTCGTAGGGACTTAACATACACGCATCCAAGCTCTATCTCCGATTGATGAGCCGCACGCCATTCTGACCCGTCATCTTTGCGTATTCTGTAACAAAAACTGCAAACACTTCTCGATATGCTCCCTTGTGCCAATTTCAATCTCGTCCTGTCTCCTTACCCTCTCATTTACTAAAACGTCTCTCCACGGCTCGATTTCCGAGAATCGACCGAATCACCATGGCGCTTCACCTTCACTCCAGGAAGACCTCACTATGAGGGCTCGGACGCACAGCAACCGCAGCGTGCCCGATAACAAACGCTTTCACCGACCACAGATCTGCGCCTGGTACAAAATATCGTGGGGCTGCCTGCGTGTCTCGCTGCACCTCGCCCTCCTCACATATCAACATCAACCACCCTGACCAGGATCATCGATGGCACCCTCCAAGCCCCTCGGCGCACGCTCTGAGCTTCGCAGAAGCCATCGCCGCGTTACGTCTACTAGGCGACCCGGATCGGACCAAAAGCACCCCATCATACTGGAAGACACACCAACATCAGAGCAACCAGCCGCACATCCAACAAAGTCTAAGGGAAAGACTGTCAAGAAATCTGCCCGCGACTATAGAGGGCGCTTCATCAAGTCAGATGCTTCCCCAGAGCCGAAGGCAGAGCGAAAAAAGATCTTCAAGACCAAGTCGTCGCCCAAACCCGAGAAGCCGGCTCGACCTGAGAAGACCGATTGCATCATCTGCGCTACTACCAAGAGCACCAAACGCAGCTTCAAGGCATCTGGCGTAGAGGGAATATGCGGACACTTCGCAAGCGTATGCGATCTTTGTGTCCAAAAGCAGATCAAGACGAAGATGTCGGCGCGTCAACTCACTGAGGCTCATCTACCTTGCATGTTCCCAGAGTGTGGGGCAGTCCTTGACCACACCACACTGAAGAGCGTCCTGTCAAGAGCCCTCTTTGAGACGTAGGTACCAGCTTCCAACAACGGAATTCAAGCACTGACAACATATAGATGGGACACGGCCGTTACTAAGCATCTCCTCGCCGCAGATGCATCGTACGTCGCCTGCCTCAACCCGAAATGCGGCATCTACTTCTCCGCCGAAGCCTGTGGTAGCAAACACAAGGCGTCCAGCAGCAAGACCAAGTCCAAGCAGAAAGAGAAGAAGGTCGACGTCGACAAGGCAGCCTGCCCATACTGCGAGCACGAGCTGTGTCTATCCTGCATCCGCCCCTGGCACCCCGGCTCCTGTGACAGCGCAAAGCGGCGCGAGGACAGGCAGTCCGAGAAGGCCATCAAGAAGCTCGGTGCAAAGCCGTGCCCGAAGTGCGGTGTCAATATCGAGAAGCAGGGCGGTTGTGATCACATGAATTGTAAGTCCTCACACCCCTCACCTACCCATGCCAAATCTTGTATCAGAGATCACTGACATACCACAGGCCAACGCTGTCGCCATAACTTCTGCTGGGAGTGTCTCGGCACATACAACGGCAACGCAAACAACCACGCAGAGACCTGTTCGCACCGGCGTCCCATGATCGCACACGACATCGGCAACTTCATCGACGACAATCTCACCGTCGCCCAGGTCAACGCGCTCATCGAGCGCACCCGTCAGGATCGCGAAGTGGGTCGCGCACCGCAGCCGAACATCCAACTTGCACCTGGTGTCCGCCTCATCAACGGCGTTGCAGACGGTCCCGCACCTCCTCCAGCCGGTGCCGCGGTGGGTCGTCCGACTCCACGTCCAGAGCCACGAGCGCCGCCTGGTGTAGCTCCAGCTCCAGCTCCAGCTCAGGTGCGTCCTCAAGCTCCAGCTATGAACGCTGCACCTCGCCGTCGCACCGCCGGGATCGGCGGTCGAAGGCATCGCATCGTGCTCCGCGAGGAGGATGAGGCCAGCAATGGAAGTATGGAAGAAGAACAAGACTAGCGGTCTCGCGGTGTCAGAACGCTGCTCACTTGATTTACCGCTGTTCCCTTGGTTGCCTCCTGGGGCCCGGGTGGTTCCGACACCGCCGGATCTTGCCCCAGCAGACTTCTTCCAACGCCTAGCTGACGCCTTAATCAATCGACTTCGGTGAGCTGCAGAGATCAAGTACTTACAAGCTCTCTTTGATAAGGTTGTACTGTCTTGCATGGACAAGCCATGGGTATGGTCAGCCGGTTGGCTGCTGTGGTCGCATTTCATTCTGATAAGGAGATTCTGCGATGATCTTTGGATATCGATGAGAAACGATTGGGTCTGGACACGGAATACTTGCATATGGCGATTGTACACAATCGCACATCCTATTCACTCTGATACAAACTTCAACACATAGTCGTACATCCATCGCCCTAATACTTCCTCCCTCCTTGAATTCCACTCACGCTCACCTCACAGCGCACCACCGAGCACCCTAACAGCCCACATACTCAGCCTAACACTCAGACTGACCTTGCGCTCCGGTTTCTCAAACTCCGCCTCGCTGACCGGCGTGGCATGCTTGTTCAACCACTTCACCTCCTCGCCCAGCCGGCGCCTCAAGCCGGGATCCGAGGTCGCGATGATGACGTTTGCTTCGAGATCGAGTTCGTACGAGCGCTTGGTGTAGTTTGAGGAGCCGATGACTGTGAGACTGGGGTCTTCTTGCGACTTCGATTCGGTGACAGTAGCGGTGGGCTCGATAGCGCGAGGGAATGACACCCATAGCCCCTTCGCATGATACGTCCAGCCGCCCTCCTCATTCACTTTGCCGAATTTCCACTCCTTCAACGTCACGCTCTCGCTCAGCCCCTCATACTTGACTTTCCGCAGGAACGTCTTCGCGAGGTGCGTGTACGCGTCCGGCAGCATCCCGCTGACGCCCTTGCTGCCGTAGAATCCGTTCGCGTACGGATGCGCAGTGAGTACGGTACCGCTTGCTGGCCGCGTGGAGAGCAAGAGACGCCGAAATGAGGGCGTCATGTTGAAGTAGCCGGCGGTGAATGTCCATGTCGAGCCGTTAAAAGGCGGGCGTGTGAGGGACTTTAGGATTGTGGTGAGGGCTGGCAGCTCGGTGGAGGTGTTGAGCAAGGGAACGAGGGAGAGGACGGGGTAGATTGTCGTTGTGCTTGGTGAATCGGAGATCTGGCGCATTGGAGAATTGGAGGGCGTGAGAAGGTGGCTCAGATGCTTTGAGGCACTGGCCTTGAATTTTGAGGGCGAGTCGAGAGGTGATGGAGCTGGGTTGCTGGACGGCCAGGTCATGGTGTAGCCGCCGCTGCGTCCCTTGTCTGAGGGCTGAATGTCAAAGGATAGCTTTGCGACACCGTCGTGGATCTTGGAGAAGTAGTCTGTAAGGTCCTTGGAGCAGAAGAGGTGGTATCGATCTTGGCGGTTGGTAAAATAGTCCGAACTTAGGTTTGCGCCAGACATGATGATTTCATCGTCGACGCCATAGAGCTTCATGTGTTGAAGGCCCCAACCTTCATTGATTCGCTTAGGGATGTACTTTTTTCGCAGGCCGGTTAGGTTGGGCGTGTGATACATGCGCACTTCGACTCGCTCTGCGCCGAATTCTGATATCAACGGCGCCAGCAGAGATGCACTTGACGGGTCAGGCGTCTCGCGAGTTCCACGGAGAGAGTCTGTCAAGAAGGATACATGCAGGTTGGGGTTTTGCTGAAGTGCTGTACGGATGGTAGAGATGAGTTCATGTTCGGTCTTGCCAATGTACAGTGTTGATAGAAAGACCCGGCGCTGGGCTTGGGAGATTTTGGCCTACCACTGGTCAGCACTCTGATGCGAGCGTACGGTAGGGCTCAGTGTTGCATACATCGAGAGGATCGCGGGATTATGTGCTCTGCCTACAGTCTGGTCATGCACCATTGGCTGCTCAGATATTCCACTTTCGGTGATCACATTTGATGCCTGACCAAACTTGATACAAGAACACGAGGCGCCGTCGAAGAGGGACTGCAAAGAGAGAAATAGTTGCGGGACGACAGGAAGACTGGTCTCTTAGGTGAAGCCTTATAGCAAGTCCTGAGTTGACCTTGACACAAAAGAAAGAAATACGATCAACCTACTTTGAGCGTTTCGTAGAATTCGGCCGGCGTCTGAATAATCGTTATTTGGTCTGGTTGCATCTCGAATTTTGGTGCTATCCTATCCAGATCCGTTGTGATTGTGGCAAGCATGGAAGCTTGACTCTGTGGTGCTGAAGCCATGGGAGGCGCATTCGCTGTCGAATACCGCCGTGTTGTCCTCGCGGGCCATGCGAAGGTTCTGAAACTCCTTTTTGCAGCAACTCTGGGTAGTTGTAATCTCATGCACCCTCGTGATATCATGTTGATTAACGAGTCTCACCTGAATGTTGTTGCGCCGTGGTTGAGCCTCCTGAAGTTTTGATGCTCGGCCAAAGCAGGGGTTATTTCAGTCTAAGCCAATATAGGAAAAGCGCAATTGGGGCTTGCCAAGGCGTATCGTCAATGAACGCTTCACGACTGGTCGACGGGAAGGACAGTACAGACAACGCCGCTATGTCGACACTTATGAGGACGCTGCGCAACTTGCGCAAGATCGGCTTTAAGGTATGTGTTTCCCGCAGCTTCTGTGCAATTTGCAGCGCTAACTGACCGCTTTCCACAGGAGTACGGCCACCAGATGCAGGTACGCATTCGACCCCACGCTTCGATTACCGCCAGTAGACACGACTGACCGAGGACGCGCACACATATAGCACATTGGTATGCTCGGGCACACTTGTATGTGGGAGATAACAGCTGGCTGATCAGACGCAGGTGACACCAAGGCCGGAACGTTCATCGGCCTCGACAAGTACGGCAACAAGTACTACGAGAACCTTACGGAGGAGCTTCCCTGTACGCAAACAAGAGCAAATATTGCGTGAGCGAGGAACTAACGATCCACAGTGAGAACCCGCTGGGTGGACTACAAGGACCACGAGTTCGACCCGTCAGTTGGCTTTGGATTCGGTCATGCGAGCCTAGCTAACAATTGCGCAGCTCTCAGATCGAGCCCGGCTGGCACGCCTGGATGTCCTACATGGTTGACAAGTCGCCCGCTGAAGACAAGCTCCTCCAGCGTGAAATCCGCGTGTGGGAGCCTAAGGAGCACAGGCCTACTCTCACCTGGAGCCGTTCTGGATACAAGCCATACAGCACGTACGTGGGCTCGCTCGCCTATCTTGGAGCATACTGACAAAGTCGCAGAGTCAAGAACAAGATTGCCCCGTGGACACCGACCGCCAAGGCACGCGCGTAGAGGCCCGGTTTCTTTTGTTAGCAATGTATATATCAGGACGAATCAGAGGTCAAAGTCACTTCCATTTCCAGCGAATCCATGTGCGCACAGAACTGCGCCCTTCCAAGCAGCTCAGACACACTAAGGAGTGCACCCCGTAAGGGCGTACACTGCTACTCACGATGGCTCATCAGCAAACCACGGAGCAGTGCTCCGTTATGGTGGATTCACACTTGTACCGCGAAAATTAAATTTGTGTCCTCAGTCATCACGCCTGGTCCAAGAAACGAATTGCAAAATGCGGACATGTCTCGTAACACTCGAAGGTTCAGTCGATAGGCTTCTACACTTTCGTTCTCGATCTGGCTATATGAGGGATTGCAAAATGGCGTATGTCGAACACTAGACTATGGAAAATGCTTGTTTGAGACCAAGGCGAGTACTTATTTGGAAACATTTATGAGTCGCAATTGGCGAAAATTGCAGCGACGAGAGACTGGTGCATGCAAGTGCATGAGCTCCAGTTACACTACACAATCAGTGCTGAGTGTGCCAAGTAGTCGCTGCCGGACGCGTGCTATCTTGCGCAAGTCAGCGAAA
The DNA here is from genome assembly GCA_001599375.1 of Phoma herbarum. NCBI lineage: Eukaryota > Fungi > Ascomycota > Dothideomycetes > Pleosporales > Didymellaceae > Phoma > Phoma herbarum. The sequence goes on along the minus strand of BCGR01000012.1, from coordinate 1,039,835 downwards.
AGGGCGGAGCAGGGCACAACAGCAAACCCATGCGCATGCGGGTTCCATGGTTACACCCTACAAGCTTGCGCGCTGTCAAAAGGAAATGAAACCGAGCGCGGCTGACACGTGCTGCTGCACCACGAGAACTGGAGTGAAGCGGGAGGCATGGCAGCCACGCTGCAGCGTGATCCACTGTTATCAAAGAGCTTCCTCATACGACAGCCATGGAGGTTTGGGCGTCGCTTAGAGCAGATGCTGGCTTACCCCGGATCCACACATCAGCACATTGGCACTGTTGCTATTGGACACCTCGCGATCCTCACGATACGCGACATGCTGTTGCGGATACAGTCGGTGAGCTTGTTTCTTGAAGTGCATTGTCAAGATTGCTTCTCTGAATCTGCCATGGTGTCTACCGTGTTTGCTCAATAGCGTGCTCGCGGGAAGCGATCGACGGCAAGATACGCGCAGATGGCAGGTGTCTAACTTGAGATGGCCGATTGCTGAACCGCTCGTGCATCCGCGTCTGCACAACGGTTAGCCATAACCACGGTCGTGACTCAGAGCGGTGAACACCCAGTGGATCCGTGGCCAAAGGCGCGTGAACGACTCGCGCTCGGCATCAAGAGTGGGAGCGCTCCCATACAAACGTTACTCTTCAGCTGTCTCGGTCTCTCTATTGCTCCAGCCTGAGGTCTTGCTGATCTGGGCAAACGATATCTAATCAGATTAACGCCCGTGCATTAACGGTTTCGGCACGACAGGCGGCGGCGAATTGAAGATTACATCACGCTGCATTCGGCGCGTGAACAATCAGTGCGAAAGGCTCTTGCTCCGCTAGTGAAAGTGGGCACGCTCACCTTCCCACGAACAGCGATCACCCAGGTATCCAGACAAGTGTTTGTTTACCGCGCAGTTCTCCCCTGGAAATCTCCGCGCCAACGCGTCCGCCGCGCTCCTTTCAATGCGAGCTTATAGCTGCCGGTAGCCTGTGTAGAGTTTGGGAGCTGTCGCCGCGGAATCTCTACGAACACCACCGCCGGCCGTGGACACAGCGTGGAGCATCATGTTCGCCCGATGCAGAGGCCCAATCTGGGGCGTGGACGACTTTTCGAGGTGCTTCGAACTAGAGTGAGTACCTCCAGCGCTGGTGACAAAACTCTCGCGGAGGTTGTTTATGTGAAGCATTGCGGCATTCCGGTCGCACGCGCGATTGTCGCATTGCCTCGCAACATGGTAAATCTGCGACTGACCGTCCCGCAGCTATCTCTCGACATTATTTCCGCTATTCTTTTGCGGCGTCTCCGTCATTTATCTCACAATACAGCTCTATTTCGCCGCCACAACAACAAAGTACTACCACGCTTACTCCGCGCTCGAAGACCCACGACACGTCTGGTCCTTCCGAAGTCCCAACTACGATGGCGATGCGGCAGACACCGATTCCGAAGATGAGTTCGACCGCAACGAGCAGAGCGCGCTGCTCCAACCCACCATGAGCCGCCAGACCATGTCCACAACCGCCATCATTAAGCCGCGCGGCGAAGTCACCGTAGTAATACTAGAAGAGGCTGCCGTTCTGGCGCAGCTTGCAGTGCATGTCGCCATCTTCTTCACGGGCGCTTGGGGTCGACATGGGAGAACGGCGGCCATCGCAAATATTGCCGTCTGGTCGTACATTGCCACACTCGCCTCGCTTCGCCTCTTGTTCTCCAGCACAAGCAAGTGGTCCTTCCCGAAGTTGTGGTACCACACTGCGTTCATCTACGGCTTCCAATGGGTCCTCTCGGCTCTGCTCTTCCGCTCAGCAATCGTTCACCCGCGCTCCGACCTCCAGCAAAAGCTCGCCATCGCAGACTTCGCCCTGACTTCGCTGCTCTTCTTCATCGCGCTAGGGTCTAGGAAGGGAAACAAGGCTGTAGAATTGGAGTATGAGGGAGACATTCTGCCGGCCAAGGAACCTACAGCTAGCGTTTTCTCGCTTGCAACGTTCAGCTGGGTGGACTCGATCGTCTGGACTGGTTACAAGAAGACGTACGAACTGTCGGATGTTTGGAACCTTGCACCCAAGGACAAGGCAGCGACAGTCATCTCCAACTACCGTCAAGTCAAGCGCACATCTCAGTTGGCCTACCACCTTCTGGGGTACTTCAAACGCGGTCTTCTCATCCAAGCCGGTTGGGCCGCCATTTCCGGATTTCTCACATTCGCTCCCACGTTGCTTCTCAAAGCTATCCTCGAATACGTTGAGGCTCCGGATCTGACGCCACAAAATGCCGCATGGTTTTACGTCCTCTTGCTGTTCGTCTCTGGCTGTTTATCTGCGCTCGCTGACGGTCAAGCCTTGTGGATTGGTCGTAAAATATGCATTCGCCTGCGCGCAGTCATCATCGGAGAGATCTACGCCAAGGCGTTGAAGCGCCGAGCCGCTGCTACCACTGACAAGGTCCTGGGCGAAGAGAAGAAAAACAAGGACAATGACGAGGAAGAAGACCCCAAGAAGCAAGGCACGATCAAGAGAATGATGACCTGGGGCCGGAAGAAGAAGAAGACACCTACTGAGGGACCTAAGCAGAACCAGGAGGACAATACCAAGCACGAATCCGATGCCCAAGTCACCACTGGAGCCATTATCAACCTCATGGCTGTCGACGCGTTCAAAGTCAGCGAGATCTGTGCTTACCTGCACTTCCTATGGGCCAACACTCCCGTCCAAGTCGTGGTCGCAATTGTGCTCCTCTACCGGATCCTTGGATACAGTAGTATTGCTGGTATCGGCATGATGGTCATTCTACTCCCTATCAACATGTACGTTGCAAGCCAGTTCTCCAAGATCCAGAAGCTCATCTTGGCGGCCACCGATGCTCGTATTCACACAACCAATGAGGTTTTGACCAACATCCGCATCATCAAATATTTCGCTTGGGAACAGCGCTTCATTGGACTTGTCAACGAGAAGCGTTATGTTGAGCTGAAGCACCTTCGCCGTCGTTACATTCTATGGGCCATAGCAGCGACTATTTGGTCAGGATCACCAGTTTTCATCACTTTCCTCTCCTTCTTCGTTTACACCAATGTTGAACATAAGGCTCTGATACCCTCGGTCGCTTTCACTGCACTTTCGCTCTTCCAAATTCTCCGGATTCCACTGGACCAGCTGGCTGATATGGTCGCCCACGTTCAAGAGTCGAGAGTCTCTGTTGACCGTATTGAAGAGTACCTGAATGAGCCGGAGACTGAAAAATACTCGCAGTTGACTACCAAAGAGAAGGATGAGAATGGTCAGAGTATCATCGGTTTCAACAAGGGCACCTTCAGTTGGGGCGGCAAAGACATGAAGGATCAGGTTTCTGCTGATGCTTTCAAGCTTATGGACATTGATATCAAGTTCAAGACTGGACAGCTCAACGTGATCGCAGGACCAACTGGTTCCGGAAAGACCTCCCTACTCATGGCGCTTCTAGGAGAGATGACGAAGCTGAAGGGCGAAGTCTATCTTCCTGGAGGTGTCAGTCGCGAAGATCTCCGTCCCGACCCTGAGACAGGACTACTTGAAAGCGTGGCCTACTGCGCACAGCAGGCTTGGCTAGTGAACGGTACAGTCAAGGAAAATATTGTTTTTGCAGGTGACTGGGACGCGCAGCGATACGAGGATGTCATCGTGGCTTGCTCGCTAAAGCGCGATCTCGAGATCCTTGACGGTGGTGACGAGACCATCGTTGGTGAGAAGGGAGTGACCCTCTCTGGTGGTCAGAAGCAACGTATCTCCCTCGCTCGCGCCATGTACAGCAAAGCACGCCACGTCCTTCTGGATGATGTTCTCAGCGCCGTCGACTCGCACACCGCCAAGTGGATCTTCGATTACGCCCTCAACGGTCAGCTTATGCTCAATCGTACATGCATCTTGGTCACACATAACGTCAGCTTGTGTTTGCCGTACGCCGACTTCGCTGTTGTTCTCGAGAACGGTCGCGTTGTTGCTCAAGGATCAGCTGACGAGGTTATCGACTCCGGTAAGCTTACCGAGGAAGTTTCCAAATCAGGACCTGCCTCTCGAGGCACCTCGAAGCCACCTTCCCAGGTACCCTCGGATGTCGGTGGCGAGGAGGTCGACGGCGAGGTTACTCATACGAATGGCACTGCTAATGGAAAAGCGGATGGTAAGGACTCTAAGAAGGGAGCCAGCAACCCTATGGGAGAGACCAAGGCAGAAGGCGGGGTAAAGCTGAGCATCATCTTGATGTACCTCAAGGCTATGGGTCCATGGTACTATTGGGTCGGTGCCTCGATCGCTTTCGTCGCACAGCAGATCTCATCCGTATCGACGAATGTCTGGATTCGAACATGGGCAAATGCATACGCAGACAAGAGCTTCTCGACAATGGGCCACCACAATCGTTCGCCTACTACTCACGCACCGACGATGTTCGGTTCCGGAACTTGCCTCAACAGTGGCACTTGCAGCTGGAACGTCCCATTCTTCAACCAGCCCGAGGAGAAGTCATACGTCTATAGCTCGTCTGTTCAGACGAGCTTTGCCAGCCCTGATGACTCCGATGTTGATTCGACCTACTTCCTTGTCATCTACGCTATTCTTGGCCTGATCTTCATGTTCATCACTTTCCTGCGCGAAGGTTTCCTGTTTGGTGGTTCGCTCGCTGCTTCACGACGTGTACATGAGCGCCTCATCCAGAAAGTCACCCACGCCAAGTTCCGTTTCTTCGACCAGACGCCCCTGGGTCAACTCATGAACAGGTTCTCGAAGGACATCGAGTCTGTTGACCAAGAAGTCGCTCCTGTTGCCATCGGTGTGGTTCACTGCTTGGCCTCAATCATCACCATCGTCATCCTGATCTCGGTCATCACGCCTGCTTTCCTCATTGCCGGTGTCTTCATCTCAGTCCTTTACTTCCTCATCGGTCGTTTCTACATCAACTCTTCCCGCGACCTTAAGCGTCTGGAGTCTGTGCACCGCAGTCCTTTGTACCAACAGTTCGGCGAGACGCTGTCTGGTATGACCACCATCCGAGCCTATGGAGATGAGCGTCGCTTTATTCGCGAGAACCTTGCGAAGATCAACACACAACACCGACCCTTTATCTACCTCTGGGCCGCTAACAGATGGCTCGCTTTCCGAGTAGATGTTGTTGGTGCACTCGTTTCCTTCTTTGCAGGTACATTCGTTGTCCTGAGCGTTGGGAAGATCGATGCAGGTGCTGCTGGTCTGGCGCTTACCTATGCTGTCACGTTCACAGAGAATGTACTATGGTTCGTGCGTCTCTACTCAGCCAATGAGCAGAACATGAACTCGGTCGAACGTGTCAAGGAGTATCTGGATGTGGATCAGGAAGCTCCAGCTGTCATTCCGGAGACTCGCCCTCCTTCCAACTGGCCAAGCAAGGGATCCGTGGAGTTCATTAACTACAGCACACGATACAGACCGGACTTCGATCTTGTTCTCAAGAATGTCACTTTCAAGATTCTGCCAGGTGAGAAGGTTGGCGTTGTGGGCAGGACAGGTGCAGGCAAGAGTTCTCTGGCTCTCGCCCTCTTCCGTGCCTTGGAGGCAGAGAAGGGCAAGATCCTGATCGACGATGTTGATGTAGGGTTGATCGGTCTCCAAGACCTGCGTGAGAGCATCGTGATGGTGCCTCAAGACCCCACATTGTTTACAGGAACTATCCGCAGCAACCTCGACCCCTTCTCTGTCTTCACCGACGAGGAGATCTTCACAGCGCTCCGTGAAGTTCACCTCATCGCCTCGGCTTCAGCAGCGACATCCGGCACAGCCACGCCCACAGGAACCGCCACACCTCCAAATGCCATCGAAATCCCCAAGCCCACAAGCGGCGCCGTCGTATCCGACGTCAACGCTAGCTACACTGGCTCCTCTACAGTAAACCCAGGCTCCATTCTCGCAAATCGTGAATGGTCGCACGGCGAAACGGGCGACGATACCATCGTCGTAATGCCCAATGGCACCGTCGTCGACGCCGACGCCACCACTCAGACCGCCCTGCAAGCCGACAACAAAAACCCCTTCCGCAACCTCAATTCGCCCGTCTCTGAATCCGGATCCAATCTCTCCCAGGGCCAGCGGCAACTACTCTGCCTCGCCCGCGCGCTGCTCAAGGCACCCAAGGTCCTCCTCATGGACGAGGCCACTGCCAGCATCGACTACGCCACCGATGCTAAGATCCAGGAGACTATCCGCCTCATTAAGAACACTACCGTCACGATTGCGCATCGCCTCCAGACGATCATCGATTACGATAAGGTGCTTGTCCTGGATAAGGGTGAAGTTGTCGAGTTTGGCGATCCGCACAGTCTTATCACGAAGCAAGGCGGCAGCTTCAGGAGTATGTGCGAGACGTCTGGCGAGCTCGAGAATCTGACCAAGACGGCCAAGGAGGCTATGGATGCTAAGAGGAAGAGTGCAAGCCCGGCTTAGGAGGCTACGCAGTGCGAGGTGTCTTGAGCAGAGATGGAGGGGAAAGATGGTGGGCATTGCTAAGCGTTACGTTTGTGTCTCTTTTGGAGGGTCGGATGGGTGGTATTTTGTTGCATTGAAAGTAGACAGTAATACAAAAGTTACACGTCAGAGTGCCTGCACACATCGATGCTTCGTCAGCTTGTTTCGTTGCACCGTGGTGCTCGTGGCATTATGAAGTCCACCTGATCATATATTCCATAACAGTCTGACATCTACGTTGTCAGTCGGTGTAGGAACACTTTAATCGTGGTGGAAATGCTGAACAGATTGACTACTGTCCTCTAAAGCGGTATACGAAAAGCAAGAGGAGTGTCAAACAAGCTTTCGATCATTAAGCACCAGCCGCGACGTCAAATCTAGATGACTTAAATCGCGGCGGGCTGTGGATTCAGACTATACACGTACATCTTCTTTCTCGACTTCCCCAGTGCTTCCACTTCTCCAACTCTCTCAATCTCGCCAAACCAACACGTACCCTCACCACTTCCCCATCCGCCACACCAGCCCGCCCAGCCCGAGCGAAACGCCCAAATGCCACGCCATCCCCCACGCCATCGCAAAGAGATACTTCGGACTGAACACCGTCCAGATGAACAGATGCGTTCTGAGCGCTGTACACGCTGCCATAACACTGGCCAGCATGACGCCGGTGAACAGCGTCAGCAGCGCGACGTGACTGGTCCAGACATCCTTCTCCTGCTTCCCGTCTGCGATCTGAGCCTTGGGTTTGGCCAAATCGTGCAGATGCGCATGCTCCGCCTCGACCCAGCTCCGCTTCGGCTTGGCACCAGTGGTAATAGAATCCGAGCGGGTTTCGCGAGCGCTATTCTCGCCGTACCCGCCAAGCAGACACACCCCCGCCACACTCCAGTACACAGGCCCCGCCCAGTTCGACACAAATACGAGCAGTCCCACAGCGAGGATGTTGTACCCGCTTACGCCGTTGTACGCGTTCGACAGGTCGATGCTGGATATGCTGTTATTGAGGCCGAGGGCGAAAAAGGATGTTTGGCTGAGCAGGAGAGTCGTCAGGGCGGTTTGGGATTGCGTGAGGGGTAGGAGCGCTGTGTCGTTTTGTCAGCGTTTAAGCCGATATTAAGGGAAGATGATGGGGGATGCGATGGCTCTGAGCGGATCCTCTGGCGGAGCCTTTGGCGAAGGAGCAAGGGGTGGCAAACTTACTCAGGAAGAAGAATTGGATTCGAAAGAGTAGGTAAAGCGGAACATTCTGTGCTTTAGTCTGCGTGAGCAGAAAGAGCGTGAACATGTCGAGGAAGGCGGTTGCTAGGTCTGAGTCGTTAGCCTGCTGTCGTTGGAAAGAAGGGAAAGGAGTACTGTACCGCCGTTCCCATGGATATGAAGCTTTGCCCGGCGTGTCGAGCGTTGGTACTCTGAGAAAAGTATCCATGCGAAGACGAGCGCAATACCGCCAAACACCATGCGTGCGAGATCCACAAGATTGAGCATCTCGACTCGTTCCATTATGCCTTCCGAGATGCCGTACGTAAGTTCCGGGGCATCTTTGGCCGTGAAAGCGAGTTTGAAGACAACCGCTGCAACACAGAGAGGCGTCGCTATGAGCGAGCCCATCATGCGGTGTTGTTGCTCTGGTTCCGCGTCCACTCGAGGCGTAGCCACGGCTTTGTCAAGTGTGACCACCGAGCGGGCAATGTGTCGCGAGATCCGATTCGTGACATCCAGGTAAGTAGCGCCAACTAGAACCCACAGCAGCATGGAGTTGTTGCCATGGAAGATACCGCTGCTCACGATGTCGTCTGCGCCGGCGAACTTTTGTCCTGTCTGGTTCCAGCGTCTGACTATTCTGTGAATGACCAATGCCATGAGAGCAGGATGAAGAAGCCATGAGTTATTCTTGCCCTCTCGCAAGCTACCCAGGTAAAGATAGAAGAACCACCCTGATGTGATCCAGTACCAGAAGTTGTGCTCTTCTTCGACATATGAGGACGCAAACATGAGTACGGCGTACAGAGCGAGAGTGAGAGAGTAGTAGAGACCAGCAGACGAAACAGGACGCAAAGAAGAGATCGTGAAGAAGCTCAGCATGCAGATGAGGATGGCGAGCCCAGTCCCAAGGAACAGTCGGGATACATCGTAGTTTGACGCTGCGCTAGACATGGCATCCTGAGCCTCATACATGAACTGTCCGTTGTTAGCTGCCCTTTATATGAGCATTCGAATGAGTGTGCGCTCACTTTGCTCAGATGCTCTCGTTTTGTAATATCAGTATCATTGCCAACCACCTGTCTTACAGCTCGGTTCCAGAGACAAGCGAGCTTCTCGCCGCCGTTCAGGTGATTGCACTCCAGGGTCTCTGTGTGTCTGGAAGAAGTCTCTAGATCTTCGAAGATCTGGCTAGTATAGGTGGCTTGCACGATGCGCTTGACCTGCCTCGCATTCCTATACAGAAGCTGGGTGCGGTCCGAGTCTAGTCGATCAGCTTCAATGTAAATCTTGACAGCCAAAGTGGACTCACCGGTGTCCCAAAAGCCCAGGAACTCGCTGAGGAAAATGCCGAGATTATTGCGCGGTACTGGAAATCCAAGCAGACCTGCCACTGTTGGTGCGATATCGCTCTGCTCGACCGTCCGGTAGTAGTCGAACTCGCCTTCCGTCTTGGGTTGCATGGGACTCTGGACATCCGCTTGGTTTTGAGTGATCTTGGTAAGTTTTGGACTCATGAACACTAGAGCCGGCGATGTTTCGCCAGGCGAGGACCCTCCGTGATTACCACCTTCGTTCATGCCATGATCGCCGCACAACACAAAGAGTGTGTTGGATAGATGATCTTCGTTCTCAATAGCTGTGTAGATGGTGCGTACGATATCATCCATCTCCTTCTGTTTCGGGACCATATTGGGACTGCAATAAGTCAGCAAAGTAACGCAATGCCCTGACAAGCGCAAAGTACCTTTTGGGGCCAGCTTTGTGCCCAATATGATCCAGACCTAAGTAATGCATGATCATAGCATTCCAGTCATCATTCAGCAGCTCGTTAGGAACATGCCTTGTAACATTATTGTCCACTTCGGTAAAGTCCTGCACATTGATCATCAACATTGCATTCCATCTACGTGTGTGTTTGTACAAGAGACTGACCGAAACAAAGAAACTGCTCGTCCCGTCCGCCCGCTCGAAGAAGTCTGGGAAGAGCTTCAACCACGTATCGTCGCCGTACATGACCAGTTTCCCTTGCTTATCCCCAAAGCGCTTTGCTTTGATCTGCGCAAGCCAAGTGTCTTGCGTTGCGAGCGTCGAGGTCGTGTCCGATTCGGCGAAGTTGAGAATCACATCGAGAAAGGAGGGGATGGAGCCCGTAGTGATGGCTTTCACACGCGGCATGGTGATAGTAGGAGAGGTAGCATGAGCTGTAAAGGGGAGCGCGGTGCCGTCACGAATGAGACTGTAGCATGGTCAGCAATCAGAAGCTGTAAAAGAGAAAATACGTACCTCTGCACAAAGCTCATGCCGCTCTCCTCACCATAGACGAAGTCGCTTCGCAGCGCATCCACGACCATAAACACGAGCTTGTCGAACGGTGCTTCAGGGGATTGCAAGTCTCCTCTACTCTCTCCTTGCTGAGACATCCAAGTCACATCTTCATACTCAGCCAGACCTGGCATGAAAGGCTTGTACGGAAAGAAGCCAGTCGCAAAGACCAGGATTGCGACTGGAATCAGCAGATTCGCGAGGGCGAGCAGCGCCTTTCGTGGTGCCATTGTTGCCGGAGCTGAAACGGAGGACCTACTTAGCTTCAACAATTTTTACAATAAATATAATCAAAAGAGCGACATGGAATGGAAAGAAGGTTCGTGCAAGCCCATCACGGTGTCAGACGCGTTGCCGCAGACGCGACGTTGAAGCTCCAGGGTCCACCTCGGCAAGCGCACTAGCGAGCGGAACCAATGGGTGACATCATGGTTCCTTCTCCCTTCTGAAGCTTCGCGTCTCAGCACCATCCATGCCTCCACGCAGTCAATTGGCCTCACTCGCTTCCCTCCCAGGCCCTAGAACACCTTTCCTCGTACCCAGAAGCGCGCCAATCGAACGCCAGCTTTCAGCGTACCTTCAGACTCAACGCACTTCCGCTCCACACATGTCGTTCCTCCTCCCCGGTCTGCGCCGCGGTGCGCTCCTTGCAACGCCGCTCATTCTCTCTACACCGCTGCTTTTGCACAACTTTCGCCATGCGCAGTCTATCCGCTGCGACTCGGCGGATCCGCTCGCGAAGCTGGGTGACCTGCGTAACACATACGCGCGCGATGCGCAGACACCTGTGATCACGCAGTCTGGGGCGCCGAACCCTGAGGCAGTGCGACAGATTAGCGTTGGGAGTATATTGGGTGTGATCGGGGGTCTGGGAATCAGTGTTTTCAGCAAGCCTTTGGCGATTTTGCTTGGGTTGGGAATCGTTGCGCTGCAGGTAAGTGTCGCTGCTAGATTGAGAGGGTTCCGGAGAGATGGCGGAGGTTTTGGGACGCAGGACTTGCAACTATGTTGTTTGGGAAAGCTTATGCTAACTTGTGCTCTAGATGATCGAATCGAGAGGCATTCACATCATACCCTACTCTTTCCTGCAGCGACGTTTTAAATCGATGAACGTGCGGTCACTGGTTCAGGATAACGTTGCTTTCAAGCTATCGTTTGGCTTGACATTCGCGTTGGCTGCGTTCGCCGAATTCTAGTCTACTAAGCGTCACACGAGCAGTGCTTGCTGCTGAGCGAGCTCAAATTCGTTGCTGTACTAAGCGAATCGACCGTGGCCCTGAGCCACCATTTGGGGCTGCAGCTGCATCTGGAGTTGTTTGCAGCTCTGCCAAAAGCCCTTGACGGTGTCCTTGAAACCGGTTGAGCTCTTTGCGTTTCTGTATATATATCAGTATCGAGCCATGACAACAAAAAGACTAGTACATACCTCATCGAACTTTCGATGAACTTTCGCACCAGTTCTTGCACTGCTGGATCCTGTCGGAAACGCTGGAGAAGTGGCTGCTCTGCGAGAGAGCTTGTTATGTAGGCTCTTGCGTTCTTATCAGAGCGGATGAGCGCGCGCAGTGGTGCAACGATGTGCTCCAAGCTTGTGAAGTCGACTTCGCCACAAACATTGCTTATCAATGCAAACGTCACCGCGTAGCCGAAGTGGTTGACGATGTCCTGCGAGGTACCTTGGTTCTGTCCGTGCGAGTTTCCGGTGGACTCGAAGATGTCCTTCCACAGCTTTGCGGAAGCGCGCTTCGGTAGTACTTCTGGCGATTTGATAGACTCGATGCAGAAATTGAACATGCCCTGTAGAGTATCTGGATGCTCTTGTGTGAGCAGGCGCAGATCGGTGTTGACGAACTGCTGAATGAGCTCGATGCAACCAACGGCGATCTCAGGGTCGTTGCGGGGGTGCTGTAGTGCGTGCATGATGCTCAGATCATGTTGCAGCAGTCGTTGTGCTTGTGCGGCGAAGTCCGCAGGGCGCTTGTGCTTGTGGGAGGAGAGCCAGCAACATGCTGTCTCAAGTACGAATGGTAGCCGTGGTGTTTGCACAGTCGTTTTCGTGATGAAATCAACTGCAGCCGAAGCTGGCAACACGAAAGGCCCAGGGATCGACTCTTTGAAGCCAGTTCGCAAGACGTTGCAGGCTGATTCGATGATCTCGTCGTTACCAGGGAAGACTTGCGTCATGTAGTTGATCATGTTGATGACTTGGTTCTGGATCTCCTTCCCTGGTCCTTCTGACCAGAAAGTCGAAGATTCGGCTTTTGAGTCTGCTTCAAGGTCCACAACCTCTTCATCGAGAGCTTGCAGTGCACGTCCAATGCTCGACAAGCACTTCAGAGTGGTCAGAGCAAGTACCTGTCCTTGTTCTGGATCGTGGTCCTCCTTTGTAACCTTGATGGCGCCCATGGCATCTTGCGCGATGTAAACGAAGAGCTGCCTGACACCAGCAAGTTGCTTCTCCTCAGAGTCCGCAGACTGGACAATCGCCGCGATACCTTCAAGCACTTTGCTCTTTGTGAACTCCTCTGCTGTCGGGTACGTGAGGAACTGCTCGTACATCTGGAAGAATGAGTTGAGCTCGCCTGTGAGCGACTTCCTGCATTCGGAACACAAGGATGCGAACGATTTTGCTGCGCTATGGGCAAGAGCGGGCTGGGCCAATGCTTTGAGCAGGAAAGGTAGCACTTGAGGTAGGAAGCGCGGGTTGCGCAAGAAGAACTGGTTGAGAGCAGCTACCAGCTCCACTGCAGACCTGCGAGCGATTGCTGGTATGTCTGCATCACCAGACATAGCTGTGAACAGAGGCTGCTCAAACAGGCGGTTGAGACGCTGGTCAACATTCTCGTGGAAGGCATCCGCGATAGAGATCAGGCAGAACAAGCCAGCCTCAAGCTCTAGCCAATTGCCGGTCTCAAGCGCACGTAAGGTGAAGTCGATGAACTGATCTGTCATAACGTCGCGCAAGGACTCATAGGCCTCCATGATGATGTCTCGAACGTCAATACGGAAAACCTTGAAGGTCTTTTTGGTGTCCGAGTCCCATCCTTTTGTCTCGCTAGCTGGTGGGTAAATGATTTTCTGTGCCAGCTCGGAGATTCCTTGAAAGACGTTCGACTTAGCTGCATCCATCCAGGAGGGTGGCGGTGACCCTTCGGCACACTCGAATGATTCCTCGGCGATTGCGCTGACAAAACCGCTCCAGAAGTCCAAGACTACTGGCGCAACATCATCGTCTACGCCTACAGTCTCTGGATATTTCAGAAGATCATGCAAGAACGCTATGGGACGTCAGCTTGTTGTTCCGTCATTCTATATCTTGCGTCGACTTACACATCACCTGTTGGTTGTGCGCGGTTTCGTGCTCTCTGTACAAACTCTTGGAGTCCAGCAGAATCTGGCCGTACGCAACAATGATCCTAGCGAGCGAGACAGTTTCAGCGTCCTGCTCTCTCAAGATCTCCAGACCCCAGGGACCAGCAATAGCCGCCCATAGCATTTCTTGGTGTTTAGCTTCGAAGAACGAGGGATAGTTTTCTAACACTTCGGCAACTAAATCCATGGCGTCTTCGACATGGTACTCCAGACAGGTCAAAGCGAGCTCGGTGACAGATCGGAGGTAGTGTAACTTCTCTGGTACATGCTTGAACTCGGATTGTGCGTAGAAGATCCAACCCTAAGAAGTCAGCCTCGATCTCCACTAGCAAAGGAACACTGACAATGAAGCACTTGGAAGCAGCTACGCATATCTTCTCTCCTTGCTGTACTGAGTCATTGTAGCTGGTGTCGTTGATTGGGACCGATAGGTACTTGAAGCCACGGCCAAATGCAGTATGGAGAAGGGCCTCTAAACTTTCGGCGTTGGCGATCATCTCATGATGCACTTTGCGGCTACATGGCATCAGCACAGTAAACTTTGCAGATCCTGAAATTGAGAGACTTGCTTCGGGCTCGTCGAGAGCTTCTTTGCCTCGTCTGCCAGGTTCATGGCAAAGTCTAGTAAGACGAGGATCTGGTCATCAGACAACTGAGGAAGCAGATCCCACGTCGCTGGGTGACTCTCCAAAGCGTCATCTAACACTGGCTGCTGTGCGGCAAATGATACGACGAGGCTTCGGAGGCACAGGCTCCATACTGAGATGGGCTTGGTGAAGTACTGAGCTAATGTTGAGCTGACTTTACGCGTTGCTATCGAGGAAGATGGTCGCGATACTAGATGGTGCTATGAAGGCGTCAGCTTAGATAGTAGAAGATAGTCGAGGTCGTACAATAAGGTTCGAGAGTAGCTGTGCAGAATGCTCCTCGCTCAATTCGCTCCTGCAAGTGATCAGACTGATTACGGAGAGACACGCAGAGCTTACTCACGAGTCAGCATTGAGCTTCACAGTCAATGTGAGCGCTCCAAAAAATCGAACCTGCTCATCTTCGCTCTTGAGCAGGGCGTCTGCAATCTCCCAGCCCTGGGGCGAGCGTTGCAAAACTCGCAGCGTTGCTTCTGTCTGAGCGATCTGCTTTGCATGTCCAGGATCGTACAGCGATTTGACCAATCCCTCGATTTCAGCAAAGCTCATGGGAAAGCCTTGCTGCTGGTCTCCATTTGCAGCCATGTTCCCGATCCACTGTGAGCTTTTGATTAGCTGCGTGTAGTGGTGTTCGACTTCGCTGACCAATGATATTCAGGCCGCGAAGCAGGCCGGCAATCTTTCCTTGAGTGGCTTCACACAACCAGTCCAGTTCCGGGATCTTTGGGTCAAAAGAGAGAACACTTGACTTTGGAAACTGAGTGTTCGATGTAGAGACTGTTGCTATACTTACGTCTGCAGGAAGCGGGATTGACGGCGAAAGTAAACGTGTGCTTTCGCCAGGTACTCGTAGGTGGCAAGAGGAAATCTGACTATTCTGGGTGAATGGTGATGCTGGAGCTAATGTATGTTGTTTGGATGAAGGCTGGCTCGTCTACCTCCCACGATCGTCTGATGATTTCGCTAGTGACTCGCCACCTTGCGATCGCATATTTTGCAGCGTTGACAGCGATATGCTTCGCAGGATTTGCAGTAGGCCGAACTGCTTGCTTTCGTGTTTATATTTGGGAGCAGCCTGACGCGAGAGATTGGTTCATATGGCCTTGGCGTGCTTTCGCTCGCGCCTGCCCTGAGAATGACGCTAGCCCCGCGGCGCAATTGCCGCAATGCAGCTGTACCATTGTAGTGGGGGTCTTGCATACCGATAGTAGGCGCTCTCTATGCTTCTGCCACGGTCTTTGTTGCGCACACACGCGACAGCTGCAGCGTGTGTAGCTGGGAAACCGTCTTTATTCTTCAGAGCTTTCCACACCTCTCCCACCCTCCGTGCCATCGATATGGCCAAGGTCGACACTACCGAGCGGCTGGCGGAGCTGCGCAAGCTGATGAAGGAGCGCAACGTCGATATTTACAGTAACAAGCCTTGTTCAAGCATTGCAGAGAATTTGCTGACACACATGCAGTGGTACCATCCGAAGACAGCCACCAGAGCGAGTACATTGCCCCTTGCGACGCCCGTCGAGGTCAGATGCCCCCGCCGCGTATCGCAGCACTCCTATTGATTCCCTCCAGCATACATCAGCGGTTTTACCGGCTCCGCTGGCTACGCAGTCATCACACACGACAAGGCCGCCTTATCGACCGACGGACGGTACTTTAACCAGGCAGAGAAGCAGCTGGACGGCAACTGGGAGTTGCTCAAGCAGGGCATTCAGGATGTACCAACTATCCAAGAATGGACCGTGGACCGCGTGGAGGGAGGCAAAGTTGTTGCCGTTGATCCCAGCGTAGTGACAGCAAGCGACGCTAGGAAGCTCGCCGATAAGATCAAGAAGAAAGGCGGCGAATACAAAGCGGTCGACGAGAATCTTGTGGACGCAGTGTGGAAGGACAGGCCGAGCCGTCCCAGTGAAAAGGTTATTGTACAGCCTATGGAGTTTTCTGGCAAGAGTGTCGAAGACAAGATCACAGATCTGCGCAAAGAGCTCGAGAAGAGGAAGAGCCTAGGCTTTGTTGTTTCCATGCTGGACGAGATTGCCTGGCTGTTCAATATCCGCGGAAACGAGTATGTGCACGTAAGTCCATTTACTGGCAACAATCCTGACATCTTTCAGCATCCCATACAACCCCGTTCTCTTCTCCTACGCCGTCATTACACCTTCTACCGCCACACTTTACGTCGACGAAAGCAAGCTGTCACAAGAGGTCAAGGACCACCTTGGCGAAAAGGTCGAGATCCGTCCCTATGAAGCCATATTCGAAGACATCACGGCATTGAGCAAGGCATCGCTGGAAGCCAAAGATGACGCTGAGGCTAAGAAAAAGTTCCTTACTTCCAACAGGGCATCTTGGGCGCTGAACAAGGCCCTCGGCGGCGAAGATAAAGTTGAGGAAGTGCGCAGCCCGATCGGCGACGCCAAGGCTGTCAAGAACGAGGTTGAATTGGAGGGCATGCGCCAATGCCATATCCGCGATGGTGCCGCCCTCTCCGAGTATTTCGCGTGGCTAGAGGACCAACTGATCAACAAGAAGGCTACACTCGATGAAGTTGACGGCGCGGACAAGCTGGAAAGCATACGTTCGAAGCACAATGGCTTCATGGGACTGTCTTTCGACACCATCTCCTCGACCGGACCCAACGGAGCTGTCATTCATTATAAACCAGAGAAAGGCGAATGTGCAATCATTGACCCTAAGGCGATATACCTCTGCGATTCAGGTGCGCAGTATCAGGATGGCACAACTGATACCACAAGGACACTGCACTTTGGCGAGCCAACCGAGACGGAGCGTAAGGCTTACACACTCGTACTCAAGGGCAACATTGCACTCGAGCGCATCAAGTTCCCCAAGGGCACGACAGGCTTCGCGATCGATGCGCTTGCCCGACAGTTCCTTTGGCAGTACGGCCTGGACTACCGACACGGCACTGGACACGGCGTTGGATCGTTCTTGAACGTCCACGAAGGCCCTATCGGTATTGGCACTAGGATACAATACTCGGAAGTCGCACTGGCCGTCGGCAACGTTATCTCAGACGAGCCTGGGTATTATGAGGACGGCAAGTTCGGTATCCGCATTGAGAACATGATCATGGTCAAGGAAGTCGAGACGGAGCACCAGTTCGGTGACAAGCCATACCTCGGTTTTGAGCATGTCACAATGACTCCTCACTGCAGGAACCTTGTAGACTTCAGCCTACTCACAGAGGATGAGAAGAAGTTCATCAACGAGTACCACCAGGAGGTCTTCGAGAAGACGAGCGAGTACTTCAAGAACGATCCTCTCACCCTCAAATGGCTCAAGCGCGAGACTGCACCCTACTAGTCTTCTTGATGAGGTGCGCTTGCGAGGATTAACGCCAGCATTGGACCCCTGAACCATCCGTAGGCGTTAACAGCGTCAAGAAGCTTTCTTGAATGACAGGGTCTGTACTCGAATTGTGCCCAGTTCCAAGAATGATGGCGCTCTTTCAGCTCTGTTGGATAGCTTCACGGTCTGGAATTGACCTGTGGGTGCGGCTCATTTGGTGTTGTGTCCGAGCTGCTGGGCATAATGTGTATGATTCAGATGCCGCATTCGGCAACCTCCCGGCGGCACACGGCGGCTCAAAAGATATGTCACTGCATGGCATCGGTGTTATAGCATGATACTCTCGGCGTTGGTAGGAAATAAACTGCGAGTTCCTGCATCCACAATTGCCTCTTCAGGCAGCTTGATTCCCAATCTGACAACACAGAGCAGAAACAGCACTCCGCGGAGCTATGGTCCCCCGAAAGTCAGACACTTTGAGGTCTTCAGCATCGATTTTCGGGTCCCTCGCAGCACGAGAGAATCTTGGGGACCACGGCAACAAATCGCGAGTCTTACCCAGCTCTCTCCACACATTTGTCGAGGTGAGGGCCTGCATACATCTCCTGACTAAGCTTCGGCAATTCACGGTGCGGTCAATGCTATCAACCCCGCTATGATTGGATCTGATGTGTCAAAGGGCGCGGCGCAGCGATCTAGAGCGCGTCACTACACCTCCGGCAGCAGCTCCGGTGACTGCCCCGCCATCAGCCGCGGCGCCGAACCAGACGTTTGGCGGGATGAATGACCCTTGGATGGGCAAAAAATTGTTGCGATGCCGCCGCATTGTCTTGGTAAAGGGCATCGACGAGAATTGACTCACTCACGAGATCACTTTGTCTTTCATAAGCTTCTCTCACTTCAACTCAATTGATCGAAGTCCCACTCTAAAATTTACAACGACCTACCTTTTCGCCTTCGCATAGACTTTGCCTCTGTCTACTGTTCTTCCTTTCCAGACATTTGATACCCCTCCTTCACATTCACAATGGCAACTGAACTCCCCACCACAAATGGCCACACCGCCCAGGATGGCGAGAACAACTTCGCCGTCAAGGCAGGTCTCGCCCGCATGCTGAAGGGCGGCGTCATCATGGACGTCGTCAATGCCGAGCAGGTACGTTCAGTCCTCTCCACGACCAGCTTCAGAAACGCTGGAGGCTCAAGAGCTGGAGGCTTGCAAACCAAGCCTACGTAAGGCAATGGGCTAATGCAACTGCAGGCACGAATTGCAGAGGAAGCTGGTGCCTCAGCAGTCATGGCGCTCGAGCGTGTGCCCGCAGACATCAGAGCGCAGGGCGGCGTGGCGCGCATGAGCGACCCGCAGATGATCAAGGAGATCATGGACACAGTCACTATCCCTGTAATGGCGAAGGCAAGAATTGGCCACTTTGTTGAATGCCAAGTGAGTCTTCCTCAACTGTCAGAAAGATTGCTTCCCATTCGTCCGGGCCGGTTCTGTGCCCAATTCTTGGTCTGACACAACGGTGTGCAACATCACATGCTGACTTGCTTGGTTGCTAGATCCTCGAAGCCCTCGGCGTAGACTACATCGACGAATCCGAAGTACTCACCCCAGCGGACGCCGTCCACCACGTCGCCAAGCACCCCTTCAAGATCCCCTTTGTCTGCGGCTGCCGTAACCTGGG
Source organism: Phoma herbarum (assembly GCA_001599375.1). NCBI lineage: Eukaryota > Fungi > Ascomycota > Dothideomycetes > Pleosporales > Didymellaceae > Phoma > Phoma herbarum. The sequence continues at coordinate 1,020,834 of BCGR01000012.1, read as the reverse complement.
CGAAGCCCTGCGCCGCGTCGCCGAAGGCGCAGCCATGATCCGCACCAAGGGCGAAGCCGGCACGGGCGATGTGATCGAAGCGGTGCGCCACATGCGCACTGTGAACGCTGAGATCAAGAAGGCGCAGGGCATGGACGAGATGGAGCTGCGTGTGTACGCCAAGGAGCTGCAGGTCGACTACGAGCTGCTGAAGGAGACTGCTAAGCTGGGGCGCCTGCCGGTGGTTAACTTTGCGGCTGGTGGTGTTGCGACGCCCGCTGATGCGGCGCTGATGATGCAGTTGGGCTGTGATGGTGTCTTTGTCGGCAGCGGTATCTTCAAGAGTGGCGATGCGGCGAAGCGCGCGAAGGCTATTGTGCAGGCCGTTACGCACTACAAGGATCCTAAGGTGCTGATGGAGGTCAGCATGGATCTGGGTGAGGCCATGGTTGGTATCAACTGCGGCACTATGGGCGAGGATGAGAAGCTTGCTAAGCGCGGATGGTAAACGTCTATGACGATGGAGACGAGACACGATGGGATGGACATGATCATCATTTACGGGCGTTTGGGACCTGTAAGAAAAACCGGCTTCAACACTGAGCATTAGCACATCTTCTCTCAATGCAATAAGAGTTGCGTAGACATCAGCTTGGACATACTATCACTGTTGGCTGACCCTGCCTGGACTCTGGCAATAGTCAAATGTTTACTTTGCCTTCACGCTACGATTCCTAGCTGCATGATCAGAATATTTGACTGAGCAACCTTCACTTTCAAGTCACCTTGCAAAGACGTGACTCACGTCAGGCGACCAGCAGCACCGAACGACAAATTGCGAATTAGGGTGATTACAGGAGAGAAGAGATAGAGATGAAGTTTTAGTTTTTCATTGCGCAGCTATCGTGCAGAGTCCTTTGACGGCTTCTTGTCGTCATACAACCCAAGCCGTACATTTCGTGACGCGTGTCGTGTACCAGATATTACCCGGTATCATGCAGAAAGAAGAATGCCCGAATACAACCCCGAACACCGAAATCAATCCTGTAGCATCCTCGTGGTAGCATCTACAGGCGAGCCCAGAAGGAAAGCGGAAGGTGCGAGCCGCTTAGCGGTCCTCGGCCCACTCGTTCTCGCGGCGGATCTGCTCCTCCTCCTCGGGAGTGAAATCGTTCTGGATGTTGAAGGTCTTACGGATCTCGTCCGGGGACTTGCCCTTGATCATGTTGGCAACAGTCTTGCAGCCGACGTCGAGGAGGGCCTTGATGTCGAGGTAGTTGGCAGCCTGCGGTGCGCGTTAGTGTGTGCTCTGATGGATATAGGGAAGAACGGAGCTACTCACGAGGATAATCTCGAAGAGCATCTCCTGGTCGACCTGCATGAACTTCTGGTCCCACTCGTCGATATCGGTGGACTTCTTGCGTGAGTCCGAGTCGTCATCCTGGGAGGCGGGAGGGTCGTTGCGGTGGTGGGTGCACCACTCGAGGACCTTCTTCATGACAGCCTCATTGACCTGCAAAGTATGAGTGCGTGGTCATCAAGGTAGTAGCTTAGCTGGGGAAGACGTACGTTGGGGATGGGGATGGACTCCTCGTTGTCGCCGCCAAGATCCTCGAGCAAGTTCTTAATGAGGATGGAGCGCTCAGCGACCTGGCGCTCGACTGTCATGTCGATGTTGTCGCTGGTGGTGATCTTGATCACCTGCTTCTCGCTGGCGGCTTCAGTAGACATGGTGAGTGCTGTGTAGGTGGAGGTGGGGTAAGCGGTGATGCGCGGGTAAGTGTTGCGGTTGCGGGTTTATTGCGTGCGTTTGCGAGCGGTGTGAGTGTGAAGGAAGCGAGGAGGGCGGGCGAATGGGGTTTATATGTGACCCGAGCTTGGTGGTGAAAGTGAAGATGGGTAAAGGCAACTCACGTTTGCTGTACTCGGCCACACAAGCTCAGGCGCCAGCACACCCAATGCGGTAATAGCGTAAGGCTGCCGCTTCCTCACGACTTCTTTGTCACCCGCAACGCGCGAGCAAGGGCGCAATTGAACCGAACAAACGCCTTTGTGTGCCGAAATTCTTTGGCCAGTTCGCATTGTCCGCGCACAATCAGATATTCGTGCCTTGAGAGCCTACAGTGCGAACTATGGCGCAACATGACTCTGCACTGTGCCTCCACTGGACCCCAGCTCGAAGCTGCCAGAAGCGCGGGCTCAAGGGTACATACCCGAGCTGGTCATGTCATGATGTGGCACAAACGGGTGGCCATCACTACAGTAAAGGACCGCGTTGTGTGTGCAACGTCAAAGAGTGCTCCCGCAAACCCACATTCGATGCGGTCACGGCACGACTGCCTGAGGCATGCAGCACGTTGTCAACAGTGGCTGGAACACGCCTCAAAGGCGCCGGTTTGCATGACATCAGGCTGCGAACAGCGCTGCTCAGTGCTCGGTGCTCGGCTGTGAAACACGAAACGCACACGTGAACGCGCTTGTTGCGGCGTTGTGGCTGCCGCAGGGCTGAAAGTCCGTCCGCGAAGCTCAGGTGTTGCATGCGGCCTGACCGGACAGTCAGACGAGCTCTTATCTCTCGTGAATGCTGTACTTGAGCTGGTGTCTGGCGAGATGTGAACAAGCAAAGTCTGAGGTGCTGCTCGTCGAATCACTTCGCCCCCACCCCCCTTTCCGCGTGGTCTAACGGCGTTATTTGGGCACCTATCGTCTGTCAACAGTGGCCTCGATCGCAAACGCTCTGCTGGCCCTGTAGAAATCCGCTTCACCTCCACAACAACAGACATGCGCATGTGTTGCCTCAACCTCCCCTCCAACGGCGTATCCAATCCGCAGGCACCATGTGGCGGCGAGTCTACTTCCTCCTGATCCTGGTGCGCATCTACTTCGCGCTGTCGCCGAGCTACCTGCACCCGGACGAGAACTTCCAGGGCCCTGAGGTCATCGCAGGTATGATTGCGCGGCGCTGCGTTTCTGCGCACTCGCAAATGACTGACTGAGCTGGCAGGCCGCGTCTTCGACTATCCCGTCCACGAAACGTGGGAGTTCACCTCTGAGCACCCCATCCGCAGCGCCTTCCCGCTATGGCTCGCATACGGCTGGCCCATGTACATCCTGCGCTGGCTGTGGGAGGGCTTTGGCTATGACGTCTCGCCGTCAGTTGTCTACTGGACGCTGCGAGTGCTTATGTTGACCCTCAGCGTGGTCATGGAGGACTGGGCTATCCATGAGCTGGTCGAGTCGCCCCGCGCTCGACGCGTCGCTGTGCCTCTGGTTGCATCGTCGTACGTGACCTGGACCTTCCAGACGCACACTTTCTCCAACAGCCTCGAGACGCTGCTCGTGTGCTGGAGTCTGGTGTTGATTCAGCGCATTGTTGGAGATAAGGTACGCCATCTCGGTCTGCTCCCGTCAGACATGCAGCTAACGCAAGCCGCAGAAGCGCTCCGGCATCTTGGCCTCGTCCATGTTGGGGGCCATGGTCGTCGTAGGAGTCTTCAACCGCATTACGTTCCCTGCGTTTCTGCTTCTCCCTTCGTTGCTTCTGTTGCCGCACTTCAAGCGCAAGTAAGTTGGTCCTTCCTGTCGTCACACGGTCATGGCACTGACAACCCTAGGCCACTCTCCTTAGTCTTCCTCACTCTAGCCGCTCTTTTCACAGCTTTCGTAGCGATTTGTGTCGACACTACATCCTACACCACCGGGGAATTCCACTTCTCGAGCGTGTTCAGCCACCCTGTCATCACACCCCTTAACAACTTCCTCTACAACTCGGACTCGACAAACCTTGCCCAGCATGGCATACACCCTCTGTACCAGCACTTCCTGGTCAACCTGCCACAGCTGCTCGGACCTGCGTTTCCGCTGCTTTTCTTCCTGCGCCGGTCGCATATCAGGCCAATACTGGTGTCAGCTCTGTCAGGCGTTGCCCTCCTGAGTATCTTCCCACATCAAGAAGCTCGCTTCCTCCTTCCCGCGGTGCCACTGATCCTCTCCTCGATTCGACTACCTCACAATCCACAAGTCAGAAAGTTCTGGACAGCGACATGGATCGTCTTCAACGTCGGGTTGGGCATGCTGATGGGCGTTTACCACCAAGGTGGCATCGTACCAGTGCAGATTCATATCGCAAAGACTCCTGAACATGTCACTCACGCGTTCTGGTGGAAGACATACAGTCCGCCTACTTGGCTCCTGAATGGCAAGAATGAAGAACTCACCACCGTGGACTTGATGGGTATGCCTGGACCGCAAATGCTTGATGCTGTCAAAGCTGCTTTGCCGACTTGTCGGACACGAAAGCCGCCGAAAATCGAAGGTCGAGGCGCAGCGTATCTGGTGGCGCCGAGATCAGCCTACTTTCTGAAGCCATTTCAGGATCCTGCAGGCCGCGAGGACATTGAGCTTGAGGAAATCTGGAGTTACCGACAACATCTCAACCTTGACGACATGGACTTCGGTGATGACGGCGTATGGTCAACTCTGAGCAGAGTGATTGGCGACCGCGGACTTGTTATCTGGCGAGTAACGAGGAATTGCTGGGCCACTGAAGCACCGGCTGAGTGAACGGGGTATATTGCCGCTACACTTCCTTCGTCGAGGAAAGCCATTTCGTTGGACTTCTTCAGCGTCTCCTTGTCCTTTATATTTTCACATCATGATACCCTTTTAGATACAGCTTTCCTAATTTCAAACCTCACTTGGTCGTACATACCAGTTTTCACCTTTCCACAGCTCCACAACCCTCTTTCATGCTGTCTACAACAAGTCCGCCACAAAGTGATTCGACGCTCTTTTCCCAGCTTCGATCTATTTACCCCTAAGACTCCAATGTTCTGCTCGATGTTTGTTTGTGCAATGACATCTGCACGTGAGATTACCAAGCTGATTACAAATCATCACAAGTGAAGTCTACATCTGCTGTAGTTCTGTGCAGCTTCCAGAGTCAACATCATAGAGTCGTTCCGGGGAGAAACGCTCCTTGCATATCAGCACAAGTTGGCGAAAATACCGCAATGTCTCCTACGGTCTTTCTGTATGAAGCTTCATCTGTCACCCAACACGAGTCTAACCCGAATCCAGTACCGGCGGCACAGGCTACATCGGCGGCTCCATCCTCCACACACTCGCAACCGCGCATCCAGACTGGTCCATCATTGTACTCCTGCGCCGAGAGCCACCAGCATTCAGTTCGACCTATCCGCAAGTCAAAGTCATCCACGGAGACTACGACAGCGCAGATGTCATCTCCAACGCTGCTGAAAGCGCCAACATTGTTGTGCACTGCGGCAACTCGGACCACGAAGGCAGCTTGAACGCCATCATCACCGGACTAAAACGCCGGTCGTCGCCAGGCTACTTGCTCCATCTTTCCGGCACGGGGATCGTGAGCGACTGGGCTGACGAGACGTATCTTGGTCGTCTGAACGACAAGGTCTGGTCTGATACCGACCCGGCGAGTTTGCGTGAGATCAGAAGTCTGCCAGATCATGCGCTGCACCGTAATACGGAGAAGATTCTCCACGCCACCGCGCGCGATAGTAGGCAGATCAACATCGCGATCATGTGTCCGCCGGATATCTACGGGCGCGGAAAGGGGCTTGTGAAGACGCAGAGCGCGCTGATCCCGATATTCGTACATGAAAGCATAAAGCTGGGCAGCGTTTTCTACTATGGCGAGGGTAGTAACACGAAGAGCTGGGTGCACATTGACGACCTGATGCGCCTCTACTTGCGCGTCGTGGAAGTAGCGGCCAGGAACGAGCAGGAAGAAGTCAAGCAGTACTTTGGTGAGAATGGGTACCATTTTGCGTCCACGCAGGAGCACTCGCACAGCGACGTTGCGAGGGTGGTGGGCAAGCTGCTGGCTGATCGTGGAGCTCTCCAGGATCCGGTACCGGTGGAAGTCGATCTGCAGCGGCTCGATGAGATGGCCAACATACCGCATTTTCCAAAGCTGGCGAGGTATTTGTACGCGAGCAATTCGAGGACGAGGGCGGAGAGGGCGGAGGGGCTTTGGGGTTACAGTGGCGAGGCGCCGGGACTCATGAAAGTGTTGGCAGATGATGTTCGAGAAGCGCTGGATGCGAGTGAGCGCTGATTTTGAAGAGGAAGATATATCTCTTATGGTCGCCGATGCAGCGCTAAGTACGGGTATCAAGACCTTTTCCGACACCAGCTGCCAAATTAGCTTAAGAAAATGTTGTGCTCTCCGACATCCCAGTGCACCCAGTCTTTGCTTTGCTCAGATCCAAACTCATGGCCGTATGCCAGTAGTTCATCTGATTTTCGACTACCGAGCATGTATGAGGATCCCAAGTATGTGTAGTGCTGACTACGGTCTGTTTCTCGAAGGATGCATGTCGTCTTGCTGCCAAATATGACAGCGCATATATCTCCAACAGCCGCTACAGCCGGGGCCAGACCTAAGTAGCCACGCTGTGTTACAATGAGTCTATAATTGTGACTGATAATTCTCAAACTTTGAAAGGTGACATCCGTGGTGTCGTTGCTCGGGTCAGACATAGACGCAGGCGTAGTCTTCTCGTTGCCTCGATCTACAGCATACTGTAGGTCGTTCGCGTAATCACAGAGCATGTGCTCCCAAGAGGACCTGTGGACTGGAGACATGCCTCGGCTTAAGACAGAAACATATGCTGCCAGGTGATATGGGTAGTCGTAGACCAGCTTTTTACGTACAGAACTTATCGACTGCCAGGCTTCAACGAATGTGGACTTCGTTGTTGTGGCGTAATTCAGCGCGTCGGAGGCCGCTGCTATGGTGTCAAAACAAGCTCCCTCGACCTTCAAGACGTCACGGCCAACTAGTCGGGGCACAGATATTCGGCCGGACCCTGACGTTTTGCAAGACCGCCAGGGATCGTTAAAAGTCGAAGGGAAATGATGATTCTGCTTTTCCCAGCAAGGTATCCAGGAAGGTAATCCCGACACCAGAGTACCCTCGTTATGTATGATATAGTCAAGGAGGCTCATGTCGCCCGTCAAACTCAGGTATTCGAGAGCGAAGCTCCAGTAAATCTCCAATGGCGAAGCAGAATAGTCTGGCAAGATTTTGACAGGATTGGAGTCAGCGGCCATGTCCAGAAAAGCGTAAATCCGATCTCTGGCATCCGTAAGCCCCAGCCCTCTCCCACAGTTCAGATAACCCAACAGCGAACTTGGATCCCAGTCGGCCTTTTCGTAGAACATGCGCGCAAACTGTGGATTCTGCGTCTCATATGCGTGGACGTGTGCCAGAGGATGGAGTTGAGCAATAGTGACAACCTTTTTCGAGAAGTTCCGGCGAGCCTGCCAGACAAGAGTCTGCATCAGTTGCTCCCAAGCGAAGTGGGTCATTCCCCAGATGACGGTCGCTGTACGCGCAAGAGCGGCTTCCCTTATGACCCAGCCTCGACTGAACCAGTCCTGCGATAACAGCACAACGAGGGATGTCCACTGGGCGTCGTGGAGGTCGTCACCCAAGTTTGTGCGGGGGAAAATATCCCATGCTGGTGAATCTATTGTCGAAGCTATCCTTTGTATTCGCTCAGAGGTTCTGCTGAGAATGGTAGATGCTCTCGGTGCGTGTCCACCATCATCAGCGTCCAGACAGATGAGGACACGGCTTGCGCATCGATAGATCTGAGCCATCTGTGAAACTTGGTGACCCTTTTCATCCAGATTGGATTGATCGATGCAGACTGAGTCCGCCCATAGGACCCTGTCCCTGTTTGGAAATCGAAGCCTGTGGAGCGCAGCGTGCAGGTTCGTCGTTATTGGCATAACTCGTCCGCGACAGAGTAGCGTTTCTGGTTGGTCTTCGCTGCCCCATACATATGAAATAGCCTCATAGTCGAGACCGTCGATGCGTGAAGTATGTACATCGCAAGCAAGCGGCTCGTTGCTGGAACCTGCTTTAAGGATGAGGTACCGAAAATAGCCGTTCGTGGCAGGCAATGAGTCGTAGATGAAGGCATCACCATCAGGGTGCATATTTCTGTCCGCACTGACCCTAACCACCCTGTTTGAACCCGACCTGTTGTGGTGTATACAATTGTATCGAGTACGCAAGAAAGCGGGGCTGAGTCCGCTTGTCGTATCCTATTCATACTTGGCGCAAGCCACCTTGCGGCTGAATGATTGAAGAGCGAGCGTGAACAGCTAGACGCAAATTGCGCAGCATGGTTATTTCGATCGTCAGGAAATGAATCCTTGAGATAATTGGAAAAGTCGAATGTCGGACATTTTACAAGACAGCATCAGACAAATTGCTTAGCGCAGGTGTAGTCATGGACTGGACGGCCCATGATCGATAGGCGTAATGGTACAACGGAAGTAGCATCTGCTTGCTGTTAGGAGCAATCCGCAAATCGAGGGAAGGCGTGAACAGCGAACGCCGAGAAGCCGGAAGCTGAAGCATTTGAAATTCGATTCCTAATTAATACTTACACGCTTTAACGCGTGACTATGCCACCAAGCCTGGAACAACAATTGGAGAAGGTAGGGGGAGTATCCAATGCCAGTCGAATGCCGTAACAGATAATACATCGCAAAGACAAGCCAGGAAACCCTAAATGTTGGAAACTTGCAGATACAAAGCAAGGCTGGAAAACAGACAAGTCGATCCGATCGATATATATTCATAATGCTTTTCTTCTCTTCAATGAACCATCTGCGATAACCAAATTGCAGCGAAAATGCCGGTAAATAGAATTGGGGCAGCGAGCCCGATGTAGCTGTAAGCTGAGCTGTAGTATACTGATTCTCTACCCTCGTAGCATCATTCTTCGTATGCGTCGTACGTCGTAAAGTCAATCCTGTGCTGTGGGTGCCGGAGGTGCTGGCCGTAAACGTCATCGTCTTTCATAGTGGGTTGTGCGCTAATCGTGTCGATTTAATGAGCGGTAGGTGCGTTACGTTGTCGTGGCGCGGATCGTGGTGCAAAAGCTGTGTACAAGATGCTCACTGGCCGACAAGAATCTCAACATTTGATTGCGATGAGAGCTCGTCGCTGCCGCGGCCTTGGTGGCCGTTTTGTCGTGGGCGACTGAAGCCCTGGCCCCGCTCTGGAAGTGGGCCGCGAGGCTGCCTTGATGGGCGGTCATCGTAGTTGGAGCTGAAGGCGCGGTGGCCGCCGATGGGGCCGGGGTTCTCCCATGATGTCATCTGGCGGAGGGAACGGGGGCTGCTACTCTGTCCGAATGCATTTGCTCCAAGTGTCATGCGCTCCATTTCCCTCTCAAGCATGCCGTCGTTGCGCTGTGACATTGAGCTTGCTGTAGGCGTACCATTTGGGTTTGTGTTGCTGCCGCTAAATCCAAGACCTTCAAGGGAGATACCTCCGGGACGTCCAACCGGATGGCTTGCTGTCGAAGGGACTGGCGAAGGAGTATATGAACGGAGATCAGCGTAGGACTTGGCACCTCGCAGGTTGGGGACTGCGTTCAAACCACCGGGAGAATCCGGGAAGCCAAGAAGACCTGAAGCCTGCCTGCCAAAAGCGTTGTAAAAACCTTCAGATGCACGAACATCGCTGAAGTCTGTGGTCGCAGCACGGTTAAGACCACGACGTCCTGGCTGCTCAGTAGGGTGGCTGGTGGGCATCTGGGGCATGGGCGGGCTCAAGCCTTGGTTGTTGTGAACCTTGAAAATGTGGACCTGGCGGGTGTCGCCGGAGCCCTTCGACACATGGGCCAAGTCAAGCTGATGGGCGAGGGTGTGGATGATGCGGCGCTGAGGGGGTGCCAATGAAGGAGGGAAGGTCATGCTGTCGCGGTCAGGCGACTCCTTGAAAAGCAAAAGCTGCGAGTAGAACTGCAAGATCTGAGGGTCGTTCAGGTCGACGTCTACAGGGCCGTTAGTGACGCGTTCCGGTGCGCCGTTGTGGGACATACCAATCTTCTGCTGGCGCATAGCAGAGACAGGTGATGGAGATGCCGCAGGGATGTGAGAGTGTGATGCCAGCGAGCCGAAGGAGGGCTGCGAATGCAACTGTCCTCCCAGCGGCCGGTGTTGCTCCTCGAGCTGACCTCGGCGCTCGCGTTTCTCACGTTCGATTCGCTCGCGCTCAGCGAGGGGTAGCATTTTCTTGTACTCAACGCGCAGCTTCCTGCCGTTGAGCTCGAAGTGATTCATCGACTCGATCACAGCAGCGGTCTCCTCGGCGGTGGTGAAGTTGGCGAAGGCAAGACCCCTGAAGACGCCGTTGTCGAAGTGGTAGTTGAAGGCATAGGGCAGGGGTAGACGCAGGTCGGTCATCAACTGGACGAGCTGCTCCTTCTTGACGGCGAAAGGGATGTTCTTGATGACGATGGCGGTGGGGATAAGCTCCTCGTCGACGTCGTGGCCGTAGCCGGTGTTGAGCATGGCACTTGAGGCTCCATTGCCCAGGCCAGGGAGGGCGAAGCTGGGCAGGCCCTGGGGCTGCGGCGGTGGTGGCTCCATCCAGCCCTACAGTGTGTTAGTCCATCGTCTACAGCAGTCCATGTTCAGGGCAACCTACGGAAGGCAGCGCGCTGCGTCCACCCCCGCGCGTCTGCGACTTCATCCTCTGTCCCGCAGCGCCGCCGAGCGACCCCAGGCCGTTCTGCGAGAAGGCATTCGTGTTCCAGCCCTGCTGGGCGCCCATGTCGTAGCCGTAGCCTGCGTGGATGGTGTTGTTCAGGCGCTCGTTGTAGTTGCGCGGCTGGTCGTAGCCCCGCTGGTGGTCGTCCTGCTGCGGGTACAGGCTGCTCTGGCCGAGCTGCTGCTGGTAGGCGTCGAACTGGCGCGAGGGCATCCTGTTCAGGGTGCCCGGCTGGTTGCGGTGCGAGCCGGGCGACCGCGACGACTGCTGGTCGTAGGCTGAGTACATGGTTGGTGGGTGTCGTGGAGCGGCGATGGCTGCAGCGATGGAAAATAATTAGGGCTCAAGGGACCGTCAAAGTGCCAAGCGCCGCGAGTCGTAGCGGACAGGGTCCGAGATTGACGTTCAGGGACGTTCAGGGCCGTTCAGGGCCGCTGGTGCGCTCAAGGCCGTGTCGATATTGTGGGAATAGGGGAAGAGACGCCTCACGGGGCGCTGGCGGGCGTGTCGGTGGTTGGCGTGAGTGTCTTTTGGCAGCGGAACCGGGTTGCGGAGCCCAGCTCGTCTTCTCCTGGGTGTCTGGTAATGAGCCGCCTGTAAAGTGGAGCGTGGGCGGCCGGCTAAGCAGACGTCAGAGAAGCAATGAGGGCTCGCCAAACGCCAAACACGCGTCGAGTCAACGGCGTAAGGGGCTGATGACTGGTTGGGGATCAGACGCTCACGGCGACGGAAAAGGAGGGAGGGTTCATGTGCTTTGTGAAATCTGTTCGAACTAACGCGGGGAGACGGCAAGCAGAGCTAGACACTGCAGTCGTGTCTGCGCTGCCACCGGCGCACACGTTTGAGAGCCTGCGAAGGTTTCAAGCCTTTGACTTGCCGGGGGACAGCGGCAGCGCGAGGGGCATTGCAGCCAGAGGCATGCTGTGAAGGGCACTATTGGCTCTCACCACATGACTCCAATCAAACGCCTGCACTGTAGCGCAGCTGGACGCTCTCGGTGCAAGCATCATGTGTCTGACTCTTGGACATTGCAGCCCTGTCCTTCCTGCGCAACGGTCCCTTGCTATCTACCGAGTGCTTCCAGCCTGCAACTTTGACCAGGTTCGCGCGTCGAATGGCACACTGCGCGAGCACGGCATGGCTCACAGCGCGTTTCGATTCCTGCCAGCGACGGCCCGAATCGTTCTCCTGGCTTCTGGAAGTCAACGGGCCGCGATGGCTCGCGCCGTCACCTGTAGCTCGCTCATGAACGCGGACAGCACCCTATCATCGTCGATGCTGCTTTTGCTGGTGGCTCCAGGCCGAGTTGCACAACAATATCATATTGACTTTTTCTTCTTTGACATCCGGCGTCGTAGTTTGGTTCGGTGTTCGCTGCCAGTTCTATCAGCATCTGTGAGGGTGTGCTGCAAACCTTGGGCCGATGCACGAGACAGCCTCCAGCAGCGTGGTGGTGGCATCAGCTGGCCTTGCCACCAAGCAGTGTCCAAGTCACATTCTGATTTCCGGTGCAGTCAAAGGGGCAAGCAAGATTGCCCGATGTGAGGCTGACATATCCCCTCGTCTGCGAAGCGATGACTGCTCGCTGCAGATCCGTGGCTCGTCGTGTTGAGGTCACCACCGCTCTACCTGCACAAGTACACGAAAGGAGTCACGTTGTGAGCCGAAGTTCTGGTTGCACAGCATGCCTGCATTGCATTTCATTCGATAGGCTAACGTTCACAGACTGACTTCGCAGCCGCTCCGAGCGATCGCAACCGCTATCCGCTTTTCTATTCTTTCCGACTGGCTGTATGCGTGGGAAATGCACAGGCAGGATCGCTTGGCCGCATTGCATACAGGTCACGTTATCTGTTGCGAGAAGCATTGCATTGTTGCAACTGTCAGTGTAGCCGGGCGCTTCCGCTGTCGTGGGAGCTTGCATCAGCGTTGCACAAAACGGTATACCTGCGACATTCCAAGGCCACTTATCCTAGTTGCGTGGTTTTGTTATCCTGATCGACGAACATCGTCGGGCATGTGAGGCGAGGAGGTGCTCAAGTACTTATCCAACGATCGTGGCTGTGCTCTCAATCGTCAAAGTCCAGGAGTCGTGACCACTCAGTCTCGCCGACTTTGCGGAACTCGGCACCCGCAGCGAATTGTCCTGCTGCTTCCCAAGCTCGCATGGTAGCCTGGTCGTAAGGTCCATTGATGTCCCCTTCCGGCGCGGTGAGCCAGTGGAACTCCCACTGCGCCTCTTCGGGGTGTGGGTTCTTCCAGTCTTCGCCAGTGTCGCGCTTGTACAGCCGCATGATCATTTCGCGCTCCAGCTCGTAGATGTCTTCCATGCCTCGGTCTTCGAGGCGGCTCGCGCATTCGGTGATGGCGTCGATGGCCTCCTTTGCCTTGGCCGCCGCGGCCGCTTGAGCTGGGTCCTCGTCGACCTCCATGTCCTGCCCCTTCTTTTTCTTGTTGTAGCTAGGCTTCTGTTTCTTGGGCGCAGCCTTGCCATAGCGCACCAAGGCTTCCATGGGTGTCTCGCCCACGTCTAGTCGTGCGATGAGATTCGAAAGGACATCACTGGTTATGATCGAATCCTCTGCTCGTTCGCGGGCTTTCTGCTCCGCATCCCTCATGTCCTGCGCCTCCTTGGCCCTCTTCATATCCTTCTTGGAGATGCCCTCCAGCCAAGAGTCCTGTGCTGCTTCTGGGTCATAGGCCTTGCGCACAAAGTTGCCAGCCTCGTCAAAGCGACCCTCTTCTTGCTCTTCGCGCATGTTGAAGGCATCGAGTTTGGGCGCATGTTTCTTCTTGCCGCCGGCTCCTACCTCCTCGTCAATGTCCGAGTCGATGCGGTCGCGCTCTTCGTCATCACCACTGTCACTGCTACTCTCCACATCTGCTGTATCCTTGCCCTTTCCCGTAAAGTCCACAGCAACATGACCTCCAGCTTTGCTATCAGCCTCTTGACCCTCGATCTCATCATTGTCCAAGAACCTCAGCTGCTTCTTCTTCGTCTGATCTCGCCGGGTGTCCTCGTCTTCCTCGTTGTTCTTGTCGTCCTCGGCAAACATGTCATCGTCATCTTCCTCCGGTGGTGCGACTTTCTTGCTCTTAGCTTCTGCGCGCGCATCGAAGTTCTCAGTGGAGCTATCAGAGTCGTAGCCGTCGATGTTGACTGCGTTGCGTTTGATGCCAGCGCCTTTACCAATCACGTCTGCTTCCAGCGCAGGATCCTCCTCTTCATCTGCATCTTGCACGAGCGTGGAGGGGTTGCGTGGGTCGAATCGAGGTTTCTTCGCCGAAGGCTCGCCAGCGTCCAAGTGGTGTGTGCGCGTAAAATGGTCGCCATCACGCTTTGGCCGCGCAGGGTTATATCTGCCGCTCGAGCTGGCCATTGTGAGTCCAGTAATATGTTTTGTCGTTGGAAATTGCAGATCACAGCATTATTGGTGACGTCTGAAGCTTGAGCTCGGACTTCTGGACGCGTTTGCGCCACTGGATCGACCCGGCAGCCGTACCGTCACGCACTTCGTCATTGCCTATCGATCACTTTCGACAGTCTGCCACGGCGTTCCTCCGTACCTTGCACCTTTCTCAGCTGCAGTGAAAGCCACAGTTACCCATCTGGTATATTACCTTAGCTGAAGGCACATCCCCGTCATGGCAAGCTTTACCCCACCATTTTCAAGCTACTTCCACCTAACAACCGCAGTTCAACCCCAACTTCTACGGTGAAGACGATCCCATGGCTGCCTACCAAGCCATGCGTCGTGGCGGTCCCACTCGACGCTTCGATGAATACTTCCGCTGCTATCCCATCGCCATGCTGCCCGGGCCAGATCGTGAAGATGCAAATCACGGCGGCAAGGTGTTCCTCCCGCCCAGCGCACTCGACAAGCTCACACGACTACACATCACATACCCTATGCTCTTCGAGCTGGTAAACGGCGCACAAGACGGCAAGAAGACACATGCTGGTGTACTCGAATTCATTGCGGAGGAGGGCAAGATCTACTTGCCGTACTGGGTACGTTGTCAGGGCATTCCTCGGACGGTGGGGTACTGAACAATCTACAGATCATGCAGACGCTGCTTCTCGAGCCTGGTGATCTCCTGCAAGTCAAGTCGACCGACATTCCTCTTGGAACCTTCATCAAGCTGCAACCCCAGGATTCGTCATTCTTAGAGATATCAGATCCCAAGGCCGTCCTCGAAAACGCTTTCCGGAACTTCGCATGTCTGACGAAAGGCGACATCTTTACATTCTCGTACAATGATAGTGTCTACAGCGTCGCTGTTCTGGAAGCCAAGCCAGAACACCCCAGTCAGGCGGTCTGCACGATTGAAACGGACTTGTCTGTCGACTTTGCGCCCCCTGTAGGCTACAAGGAGCCGGAAAGGACGAGCGGGACTAGTACGCCACGCAGTGTCATGGCGGGCAAGGGCGGAACCCTGCACTCTCAGGGCACCATGGCTCAGGCCATCAACTATGCTGCGATCGCTCCCTCAGCAACAAGCGCGGCTGCCGGTGCGAGGGCAGTTTCCTCTAACTTCCTCACAGGAGGCCACAAGCTGTCGAAAAAGGGCAGTAAAGCGCCCACTCCACAAGCCTCCACGCCGATCGCAGGACAGTCCACGAACCCGCCAAAGACAGTGCGACGCACAAACGGCCCACAGCCACTGAGACTGCCACCAGGCAAGCTCTTCTTCGGCTACGAGATCAAGCCAGTCAAAGATAAAGAAGGCGCTGACGAGGGTGAGCAGAAGGAGTCGAAGCATTTCGAAGGTGCAGGCAATACGCTGCGAAAGAAGAAGGGCGATAAATAGGAGTTTGATCATATTGGGCGGATAACATCACGATGCATTGCAAGGCGCTATAGGGAGCCAGCCGTATAAGCCGGCATATGGCGTTCTGGGATACCTGCGGGTTACTTCAAATTCACACACTTCTCAATTGCTCAGGCCTATTCATGATGATCCCCTGGCTGACAGCCGATGTAGTGGCGGCTAGATCTATCAGAATCCCGAGCCGATGCGATCGCACCGCCAAACGTCATATCAGAACCCAAAGGGCAACTGCCAGCGTGGAGTTAGTCGAATGCTTAGACTTCCTCCATCTCCTCATCGGCCTCAGCGGGGGATGTAGACTTGGTCTCCTTCTTCTTACGATGTGCACGGGACTTCTTGGTTGGGGTTGCAGGCTCGCCGCCCAGCTCGTCACCAGCAGCGCGCTTGGATGTCGCGGCCTTCGCCTTCTTGGCTGAGTGACCGGCGCCGCCTTCAGGAAGCTGCCATCCGCCTTCCTCGTACATATTGCGTTGTTTCACGCGGAGGGCGGAAATGCGGTTGCGGATGCTGCCCACAGTGGCACCTGGAGGTTGTCAGTGGATGTCGTGGAAATGGAGAGCCACATACTTGGGAATGCGGAGGCAAGCTGCTCATACTCTTCGGGCTTCACGTAACGTCCTTGGGTGAGGAGGAGGAGTTTGTTGTCGTTGGCGCCTTCCCAGACGAACTTCTGCGTGGGAGTCAGCCATCTGCGAATGCAGGAAACGATGTAAAGACCTACGCCGTCTTCGGTGGCTCCACCTTCAGTGCTGTTGGTGGTATTCTTTGGTGGCATCTTGATGAAGGATGTTGATGGAAGTGGAAGTGGTGCGCTGTTGTGCAGGAAGCTGGAACTTCGAGAGTGAAAGATGTAGAAGAGGAAGTCCAAGGAGGGGGCGACTGGTATATATCGCTCAATGCTCAAACTCTAGGCTTGAGAAGTGGGGCGCAGAGAGGTGAGAGTTCACTTGCTTATGGTTTGCAGGGCAATGCAGCGTACAGGGGAGCAAGACGCCTTCACCTCACTGCTCCTCGCCATCACCGTAGCTACGGCACTAGCCTGGCAGATTCCAAGGCAGCAGAAGGTCAACCTTGGCCCCGATCATCTCCCAGCAACAACACCGCCAGCTACCTTTGACTTCTGCCACCGCACAAGCACACCAGCTCCTCTTGATCCATATATCCACCTCTCAATACAACAATGCCTTCCAAGACGGTCGCTGACAACGCTAACGCTGTTCCTGATGATTGAGTGCGTTCTGATATCCTCTCACAATCATACTTGATAAACGTTTGGCAGCCGTGGAAGTGGACGCCCGAGAACGATCGCACAGTATGTTCTAATGTTGCTCGACGAACGATCAACACTAATAACGACCAAAGCTTTTCCTCATGATGATGGGCCGCGGCACCGTCGGTAAATATGACTACGATCAGATGGCGACTGCACTTTCCTGTAAGTATTCCTCCAAACAATCCTTCTAAAACCGCCTATGCAAACTTCCACGGCTGCTCGCACACTTTAGCTCATGACACCACTGACACAGCCTCGCAGCCAAGACCAACTGGAACGCCGTTCGCCAGCGCGTCGAAAAGTTTCGTCAAGAGCAAAAGGCCAAGTTCGAGGATCTGGGTTGGGCACTCCCTGATGGCTCCCCTGCGAAGGCTAAAGCCGCCCCTGCTACGCCGAAGAAGCGAAAGGGCAGTGACGAGGAGGGTGGCGATGAGACCCCTTCGAAGACCAAGAAGCCCCGCGCTAAGAAGGCGCCCAAATCCGAGGAGACCGTTCATGATGACGAGGAAGTTGGTGCTGTGGATGCCGAGGAGGGCATCAAGGAGGTGCAGGTCGACGAGACTGTCTGATTGAGCTTTGGTGAGCATTTCTGGAAGTATAAGGGGGCTTTAATTCGACATTGATGATCCGATCCTCACTACTCGCTGTGTTTGTGGAATATTCCACGTTGGACCAAATTGCTTCACAGCCGTGAAGGCGTGCCCGAACAGACTAAGGGAACGTCAACAGTAGTAGTATGGGTAAAGACACCAAAGCAACATGTATTCAGCAAGGTCTTGTCGCCTTCAGTAAGCGTTCGCACTGTAGATAGTTGCTGCTGTGGCAGTGTGCTGCGTCTAGGATGATATCACATTCCACGATCAACTTTCTCCCCTTCACTTCGCCTTCCTCACCATCAGCGTGGAGGCAGACCCAGGAGACCTTTCCATGCCTCTGCAGTTCATACCGTGCTTCTCATGTAATGTCTACTTATGCTGATCGGTGCGCAACAGGCGCAAACTCCCAAGGCGTCCACGAAGACGGAGGCTGCGAAGAAGTCAGAGGCTGGCGCTGAGGAAAGGGCTGAGCCCAGGGTCAAGGCCAAGGCTCGTTGCAAAGGAGGGCGGCGACGAGGAGGCTGCCTAAAAGGCGATGCTGGCGGCCCTCATATCTTCCATTATGGACGTATTGATTTGAATGCGTGTCTGCTGCTATTTGGTCTTGGCGGACGTCTTCCGCACTGTCACCACACACTGCACGCTCGGAGTGGCAATAGAAACAGCACGATAAAGGCAGTCCTTCATTCACCATTACATGTGGTATCAAGTCTCCTTCCCTATTTCTTCTCCGCTCCCTGCATCACCCCTTCTCACCCAGAAACAAGTCGAGAACCCTGATCATCCTCGCTTTCCTGGTCGCCCTATCTTTCTCCTTCTCTCTTTTCGCTTCGAACTTGAACATCGCATCCGCAAACACAACGCAATAGTTTCTGACCACCAGCTGCCTGACCGCCTCACCCGCAACCTTACTCAGCGTCCGCCTTCTAACCTTGGCCTGAGGACTACTCGGCATCTCCACGCTCTTGCGCGGCGCATCGGGCGCAGGCGCATTCGTATTGGTCATTTGCGTGATTAGGTTTTGCAAGAACGACAGGAGTAACAGGAAGGTAGCGTTGTGAGGCGGCTGCGCGGCCATAATTTCCAGGATGCTCATCTTCTGGTCGTCGCGGTCGAGAGACTGTCTAGAGCGTTCCTGCGTGGCGATCTTGTATTCCAGATGTTTCCAGAGCTCGTTCGTAATGACGCCGTCCTCCAGGCTCGTCAAGAAGGTCACTAGGACGGTGGCCAGGAGCTCGACTCTCTCCGGCGCCGAGGTGGAGGGCTCAAAGGCCGGAGTGAAAGGGGAGTCGGTGTCCAAGGCATCATACAGAGCGGCGAGTTCATCTTCATGCTCGTCTTGCCACGCGACTGTTCCTTGGGCGTGTGTCTTGACGAATGGCCAGCCTGCATTGTCCATCCAGGGTGCGCGGTCGTCGTCTGAGGCTTTGGTCATTTCCCACTCCGCGAGCGCGCGCTCGGTCAAGTCTTCTATCGCCTCGGTCAGCCTGAATATTTCTCGCGGCACCGACCATTTTACCGTTTCGCTCGCGCTCGGGACCTGGTGCTGCAGCTTCCGGATGCCTCCTTCGGGGATCTTGATCAGCTTGTCGACCGTACGTGCGAGGGCTGACGGCTGCCAGTGGCCCTTGAGAGGGAGGAAGTGGTCACGGCCGTTTTCGACACGGATGACGAGGACTTCGTCCAGGCCTTGAGTCTCATTATTCAGATTGCGTACGGAGCCAACGTCCTTGAGCTTGAGCTTGAGTTCGGCATTAATCACTTCTGCAGGCTGAAGTGTGTGGCGTTGTTGGATGTCATCTTGGCCTGACTTGGAGCGCGCATCGGGCTCCTTGTCGAAAGTGACGCTCAACCAGGAGGGAAAGGGGCCGGAGTCTTGGTCTTCCTTGATCGGGCGGTCTGCGAAGCCAAAGGTGGCAGGTACACGACCTGTATTTGCAATCGCGATGTTCCTTCGTTTTGACTTGGCAAATTTGACATCACCGAAGTCCACACCGTCGAAGCTGCTATCCGTCGCGTTCCTCTCGTTAGACGGCGAAGATGACCCGGTTGCACGCTCCACAACGACTGCAATGGAGGGCCGACCTTCGTTCTCCTGACGATCAAGTTCTCGAGCAACCTCGCTGTAGATAGCAGCCTTGAGATCTGGCACCACAGCATCAAACGTCAACGAGAACACCGCGTCTAGAGGCTTGTGGTCAGATGACAGCACCCGCATGTGGTTCGTGTAGTACTCAAGCAGAAGCTCGTCCGAGAAGCCATCCTTTGTCTTGATCAGTTCGGGCTCCGGGTCTTGCTGGTTGTCTCCGTTCTCATCGTAGTCGCCGTTATCGCCGTCTGTCTCAGGGTCGTAGTCGAAAAGCACATCATTGGTTCCCGGCATGTCCATTCCCAATTTCTTCATTTCCTCATCTCGCTTTCGAGTTTCTGCGTCCTCTTTGACTTTCTGATCGTACCGTTGCTTTGACGCCCGGGTCCGATAGAGTATCCGGTCACACCAGCTTGGACACCGGGCTTTTTCGCTACTATCGAAGACACCCGCTTTGCCCACGTCGTACTTGTACGTTGGCAGGAATCTGATCGGCCCTTCTTCCCATCCGTCATGGAAGGCTTTGCCTGACTTCATCTGTCGATGCAGCTCGTCGTGAGGAAGCAAACATGATATCGTTGTCTGTAACGAAGCAGGGTCCAGCTCGGGCGGCAGTGGAACAGCGTCCTCGACATCGTCTGAAGACTCGGTAGTAGCATACGCTGAATCATCAGAACTAGAGGAACGCTTCTCCTCCTTGTCCATATCTATCGTGTGCACAGTGAGCAAGCGGCGCACATCGTCGCCTGGCATGCCGTCTATGCGGAAGTTCAAATCGCCAAACCAGAAAGCGAACTCCTCGTCTCCAAGACCTTCACCCTGGTTTTGAGATGTGCCCATAGAGTCCACGATAGGTGCGAAGCGCGTCCGCTGCGTGATCTGCGCAACATCCCAGATGCGGCGTTCCAGTGCGGCTCTATCTGCTCCAGCTCCCAGATGCGAGTTTATGAAGACAAGGCGTGTGGTTTCGCCTAGAACAATGCGCGCTGTAACCGCGCCTTTGTTCGCCATGTAGCCCATTAGTCCGGTACCAACACTGGTCGTACTGACATTTTTGACCTGTGGGAAGAGTGCGGGAGAGGCGTAGATAACCAACCACAGACCAAGCAGCTGTTGCTCTGCTACGATCTGATATCCTTTGGGCAGAGCTGCCTCCAAAGAAGCCTTCCACTTGTTGGCCACGGTAGGATCAGTGTATGGTTTCAGCGCCTCAGCTGCAGAGGTGATATCGACTATCTCTTGCAGGCCAAGCACATACAGGTCAATCTCATCATCACCGGGCACAGAGCCTAGGTCGCCGTAGGGCACTGAAGGGGCGTGCTTATCGAATCTCGACTCTTGGTCGTCGACTGTTTCCTTGTGCTTTTGCTCCTTGCGACTTGGCTCAGAGACACCAAGACCAGCTAGGGTCTTGTCCACGCCTTTGCCCTTCACGAACCACGCTCCGATATCTTGCTCAGTGCCCTTGTTGGATGCAACATTCCAGGAGCCGATCTTGATGCGGACATTGCGGGGACGGGTGTACTCGGCTCTGCGGCCGTACAGTATCTGCTGCAGGGAGACTTGCTGGGTGGTGAGGGATGCTTGGCTCGGGGACCGCAGATCCGGGAATGCGCCAGGAATCAGAGCCTCAAGCCGTTCGGTGGTGTTGATGGACGAGCGCGTAGTGTGGCTTGAGCGGACAGAGCCGCTGCGCGACGCCGTCGACATGGTGGGATGGCCGCAGGAAGAGGAGCGTCGGGCGTGATCTGCGCAAGGGCCTGCTATCGAGCCATGGTAGAGTTGGTGGGCGGTGGAAATGTGCCATGTTCTAAGCGGTCTACACAGCCACTCCCCACCGAGGAATGACGAAGCATGCGTGAAGTATGCAGGGCCGATGACGCTCTGCGTGGCTGCCAGTGGCTACGCACGCCGCCTGCCGATCGAGGCCCATGCTCCTTCGGTTCCTGAGCGCCTGATAGCCTCCAGACGCGACCTCGACCGCGCGATCAACACTGAACACGAAACACGACTGCTTCTTCTCGACGATCGTTATGGCGCCTCACAAGTCGAAAGCTCGCGCGCACCACCCACAGCCACCGCCGCAGTCAGACTATGAGACTGACGCGCCGCCGCCGCCTGTCGACGTGCCCCTCCCACCCCCGCGGTCGAACGAAGAGCTCAACTTTTCCGTCCTGCGCCGCATCTACCCCGAGCTGGTCGCCATAGAGCATGTCACGCCATATGCCGCTCTTTACACGTTCAGTCTCGAGACGCAGCAGTGGGAGAAGCTCGGCGTCGAAGGCACCCTCTTTCTCTGCAGACTCGCACCGTCGCCCATGGGCGCCGACCGCTACAGCGTGGCCATACTGAACCGCCGCGGCCTCGACAACTTTTACCTGGAGCTCACCAGCGAAGAGGAGATGGAGTTCAATGACCCCTATGTCATTCTTCAGGGCGACCAGGTGTACGGCATCTGGGTGTTCGCAGACCCACCACCCGCGTCTACCGCCGAATGCCGCACCGACACCGCCAATAAGATCCTGCAGGCTGCAGAGAAGGCACGGTTGAGTCGCGAGGCCAAAACACAGGCAAAAGCAGAGGTAGATACAGCCACGTCTGCTCCCATGGGACGTCAGCTCTCCCTTCGCGAGCTTTTTGGCCAGCAGCGTCAGCAAGATGCAGGATTCAGCATCCACGACCACCATGGCCAGCAAAATCCCCAAGGCCATTTGCAGCAACCGCTCTACACACCGACGCCAGACCATGGCATGTCGCAGCAAGACGTGCTGGGCCAGTTGTTCTTCAATGCAAAGCAGAACTACAATGGCCTAGGCTGATGCGACCGCAGGCCAAAAGGGAGCGCAGACATGAAAATCAAAAGCGAAAGGCGGAGAATTCTCGACGACGAGTTGAACAGCTAAGGGGCCAGCTTGTCTGGCGACTGGGTGCATCCTCTGGTCCGCCTAAGCTCGACACGCCAGCAAGAAAGACACCAAAGAACCCGATCAAAGCAGTAGAACGAGTGATTGTACGCGGTCCCAGCCCATCGACCTCCTCCAAGCCCAGACACCCTTTCACAGCTGAAGGCGGTGTTGTCTTGGAGGTGGCTGACTCAAGTAGAGGGAGCTGGGCAGGTCGAGTTGATGCACTATCTTAACGATCATATCGGTGACGAGCATGATCTGTCGCGCGAGCTGGACCTTTACGAACTGGGACGCACGACTGTTCGACGGGGCGTTCGCTTGACTGCAGCAAATTATACTATTGTGCATGGCCGAACGCACAACCATGGTCATTGAGAGGGCAGCTGGCTGCTGAAGGTCTTGCGTCAGCAGCAGACCTTTCCAACAGTGCTGGGCTCTGTTGCATGCGTTCCACTACCCATTTTTTGGACGGGCAAAGCAAGTAGAGGGTGGAGGCTTTGGTCGTCTGTAGATCCGAGGCGTTTCAATGCATGCATCTACAACCACGGCCCAGAACCTCTTCTGCAAGACGACTCGGTGTCGTGCTAAAACCAACAGACTTTCGAAACTTCGAAGCAGCGCGCCGGGCCCAGCGTCATAACGCGGCCGCTAGGCGGCACTCCCGTAGACAGATCCTTGCAAGCCTGCCCCTCCTCGCGGGGTACCTTCCTGGCCTCCAAAACTTTTAATTCTCAGCACCGCGATCGGCGCAACCTCAGCAATTGACACTCCACACCATGGCTGACCAACTCCGAGTCCTCCTCGTCGGCAACGGCGGTCGCGAGCACGCAATCGCCTGGAAGTTGCTCCAGTCCCCGCGCATCGAGCACATCTACGTCTGCCCCGGCAACGGCGGTACCGCGACCATCTCGTCCAAAGTCTCAAACGTCGCATCGGTCAAGGACACCGACTTTCCCGCCCTCGTCGCCTTCGCGCAAGAGAAGAACGTCAACTTGCTCATCCCCGGCCCCGAGGCGCCCCTCGTTGCCGGCATTGTCGACCACTTCGCCCAGCATGCGCCGCACATCAAGGCCTTCGGCCCCAGCCAGGCCGCTGCCACAATGGAGGGCAGCAAGACCTTCAGCAAAGACTTCATGAAGCGCCACAACATCCCGACCGCGGCGTACGAAAACTTCTCGTCCTACGACGCCGCCACCAAATACCTCGACTCCATCAGCCACCCCGTCGTGATCAAGGCCTCGGGCCTCGCCGCAGGAAAAGGCGTCATCATCCCGCAGACCAAGGAGGAAGCCCACGCAGCCCTCAAGGACATCATGCTCAGCAAAGAGTTCGGCAGCGCAGGCGATGAAGTCGTCATCGAAGAGTTCCTCACCGGCGACGAGCTCTCCATCCTCACCTTCTCCGACGGCCACACGATTAAATCCCTCCCGCCCGCGCAGGACCACAAACGCATCTTCGACAACGACCAAGGCCCCAACACGGGCGGCATGGGCACGTACGCGCCGACGCGCATCGCGCCGCCCGAGCTGCTGGCCCAGATCGACAGAGACGTCCTCCAGCCCACCGTCGACGGCATGCGCAACGAGGGCTTCACGTTCAGAGGCGTGCTGTTCACGGGGCTCATGATGACGCCCAGCGGCGCAAAGGTGCTCGAGTACAACGTGCGCTTCGGCGACCCGGAGACGCAGTCGCTGCTGTGCCTGATGGAGGGCGATCTCGCGGCCGTCATGGTCGCGTGCGCCGAGGGCAAGCTTGGCGACGTCGACGTCAAGGTCTCGTCGCGCTCGGCTGCCACGGTCGTTGTGGCCGCGGGCGGGTACCCGGGCAGCTACGCCAAGGGCACGCCGATGCAGCTCGATCCCGTGCCTGCGGATACAGTTCTGTTCCACGCTGGCACATCAGTCAAGGACGGGCAGCTCGTCACATCCGGCGGGCGTGTCATCGCGTCGACGGCGACGGCTGCGACGCTGGAGGAAGCTGTGCAGAAGGCATACAAGGGCGTCGAGTGCATACACTTCGAGGGCATGCAGTTCCGGAAGGACATTGCCGGGCGGGCGCTGAAGAAGTAGACATGACGCTACGCAGCACGCCGTGATGGACTCGAAACGAGCAAAATTCAGGGAAGACGTATACCATAGACAAAACGTTACGAACCAAGAGTGCTCACGCATTGCTTTTTTGCATCTATCATGAAATCGTAAACCGCACAGATCCGGCCTACCAGATATCCGTGCCTGACTCCTTGCGCCCACGCTAATGCAGTCTGCTCCAGTATATGTACCTCTATTCACCTCCTCTGTTCGCTTCGCCTGCCTTCTCGTAGCTGTGCAGCTGTGCGCTCACTTTCTCCTTCGCTTCGGACTCCGCCTCCGGCTCTCGTCCTCCACTTCCTCCACCGTCGCAGCAGGACTCGTCTCGGACGAGCTGACGCTCTCGACTCTCATATCGCCACCGTCCTGGGCATGCAACGTGCCATCGTCCTGCGCGAAATCAAATGGATCCGCGCCCCCGAACCCGGCGCCGTTCAGGCCAGCAGTTGTGTCGTGCAGATCGTAGTTGAAGTCCGGCAACACACTCGGATCTTGGTTGCCGTTCGCGTTGTTGGGGAAGTAGTCGTTGTCCTGCACGAAGCTGTCGAGATCGAGGTCATACTGTCCAGGCTCGCCCATCTGGTTGCCGAAGTAGTTCGTGTTGGCGTCCGTGAGGCCTGGGATCTGGCCGGACGGACTGAGAGGCTGGAGACGCTCCTGTAGGCTTTGTACGCGGCTGTTCTGCTGGTCGCTCATTTTCTGCAGCAGTTCGAGCTGCTGCTGCGTCTCCTGATATCTGGACAGATCGTTGAGGAGGTTACTGATCTCGGGAGGATCGGGATTTGTGAGCGCGTTGTTGGTGTTGGACGCCGCGGCGTTGTTGTTGGCCATCAGGTTGAGCACGTCGGAGCGCTGCTGCGGAGTGAGCGGAACGGCGCCGTCAGCGGTCTGGTAGTTGGATACTGCGGCAGGAAAGTCGAATTGCGGGGCTTGGGAGGTCGGGTGGCCGGAGGCCGTGTTTGCGTTTTGAATTGCGGAGAGAATTTCTTCGGCTTCAGGGAGAGGGTCCATAGTCTGGGGTGATTGTGATTCGACCTTCAAGGGAGGCGCCGAGGATGTGCTGTCTCGGCCTTGTGCGGGCACGGCGGAGGGTGTTCGGGTTTGCGAGGGAGGGCGGAAGACAGCTTGCTGGCTACTTTGTCGTGTGATGGGAGAGGGCATCGGTCGTGTTGTGGGGCTCATAGTGGTGGCGCGGCCTCCAGCTGGTGGTAGATAATCCTTTCCGGGTGCTGGAGCAGGCAGGAGGGCAAGAGGTTGTTTCTTACGCTGGTATGAAGGTGACCTGTTCATCTCGGGAGCTTGGTAGTCCCCAACATCGACCACATTCCCATGAGTTTGCTGCCGCGCTCCAGGAAACATATCTGCTAGATTGAGACCTCCTGCTTGACCTTCAAGACCCCGCTTGTAGAACGTAGCAAGGAAGGTAAGAATGGCGTTTATCGAGTTCTCATGACGATCGTGCAGCGCTTGGAACGACGTGGCTCGCGAATACAGTTCGTCGTTCTGCCTCTTGATTTGCCCCAGAACGTTTGAGATGAGCTTCTGCTGTTGTTGGAGCTCTCGAACTTCGTGTCGCAGGCTGTTGTATTCTGATCGTGGAATCATTGCCATGTCATCATTCCTCCTCACCGGTGTCAAGTCTTCAACATAGCCACCGCCGCCTGTGTCCTGCACGTATTTGCGCTCTTCATCGCTGTCGCCCTTGGCCTCGTCATCGCGCTTCCGCTTAGGGCCGGCCGTTGGGTTCTTGGGCTTCTGGATCAGCCAGAGCAGCTCTGGTCGTCCGCGCTTGAAATACTTGTTGTAGTATTCGCTTGGTGCTTTCGCCTTGGTCTCGCTTGCCTTCATCGAGTTGTCTGAGAGGCCCACCTTCTTGTGGAAGCCGTACATGTTGAGCTGTCGTACGAAGGAGGCGTAGTTGTTGTGTTTGAAGAGCTCTGGGATGAGCGTGCGTGCGAATTCGTCTTCGTCTAGTACGATGAAGGAGTTGCCATCGTCTGACCACCGGATGAGATTCTCGTTCTTGTTGTTGTCAAGAAAGCTGCGGTCAAGTTAGCCGGTGTTTCGATACAGGCAGCAAACTCAAAGCGGTCGTCTTGCACATGGAAAACATGCTGTACACATACCTACTCAGCTTCTGCACGAACGGAGGGATCTGCTTCCGCTTTGCTTGCGCATCCTTCTTTGCCAACGCAGCTTTCTGCTCCAGCTCCTCGTCGTCATCACCGATGTTCTCCCACTGCTGCGTAGGGCTTGCGTAGCCGTCCCACTGTCCCCGTCGCGGCGCAGGCGCAAGCTGATGGTTTGGGTTGCGCCTGACCAATTGTCCCGAGCTCATGTCCTGCGCATCTGTCATTCCATCCAGCGATATCACCCGGTTGTGCCCGCTGCTCATCGCGTTCGTGCCGTAGTTGTCAAACAGCGTTGGGTCGTTGAAGGCACCCATGTCTGCGCTCATGGAGGGATCGTTCCAGTTCATGTACTGATCGGTCGGTATGCTGGGGTCTTGCGGGTATGTCTGCATCGTGACTTGTGGTTCTGCGCCCGGAGCGCGCCGCTTGCGTGTGGACATTCGCGCAATCTGTCCGTGTGTCGGTCTTCGAAAGTCTTGCGAGTTTGCGATGGCGTGAGTCAGATCCCGTAGATCGATGAAGCCTGGCGATCTATTCGCACGCGGCGCGTATCAGCCTTGCTTGACCCTGCCTCGATGGCTTATGGTCCTATGCGCGAGCAGCCCTCGACAATTGCTCAAGCCGTGAATGCCGATCCTGATGCTGCGGTGAAATCACGATTATATACGCGCTGCTTCCAGCTTGTTGTGTCCTTGTTGCAGTGACGTAAAACCGCGCCGATAATTGCGTCCAAACAGGCCGAGAGCTTCTCAAAGAACGCGAACAACGACTCCAAAGAGCGCAACTATACCGAAGTATCAGAAAGGTTGCTCTGGAAAGCCACGGTGAAGGACGATAGTGCCGTGAGACGTCTGCGCAGTGTTGGGAAAGGTATTGGCGACTTTTCAGACAGTTACCAGATTTGCAGGCGGTCAACGTGACATGTCGCGACGACGGTGACGGCGTGCGTGTGGCATCTACAGGCGGGCGTCCAGAATTCGTGCAATATAGGGCAGAAGGGCGTTACGGACGAATTCATTGATGTCGCGAAAGGCATGACGCGGTTGCGGGCGCACATTTGACCGCGCTACTGCATGACTCGTGGGCAGGCGCACTTGTCACCCAAAGAAGAGCAAAACCCCAGAGCCAGAGCGCGCTCCACCGTGACGCCATCGATCACCACGTAAAAGCCGATCCCGAACCATCACCAAGGGCCAGCTTGCGACGCCGATGCGGGTCTTCAGCATGCAAAAGTTCATCGCAATCCGGAGATTCCCATGACCAAATGGCAGCATCAGCAGAGACCAGGAGCAAAGGATCAGGACATCGACAAATGATGCGGCCAATCGGCACTCCGCCCGAGAGCGTCCTATCACGATGTGTTGGCCAGACTCGCAGATGTGAAACCCTTGATGAGAGAATTTGTTTATCGACAAGGGATGCGGTGGGCTTCGATATTGCGTTCGGCCCTGTGACTGGTTACTGTACCCTTGAAGCCCGTTGAGGATCGAGATCCAACGCAGAAACTCGTGATTACGGTGCCTCGAGGGTCTCAGTTTAGGAAGTCAAAGGCGACAAGGGTGCCGGAGGTAGTCTCCGGCGTGACCAGACGAGGCTTTGGAGTAAGTCGAAGGTTCTAGAATGAGATCCAGTTGTACTGGTAGTATGACAAGATCTGAAGCGTACTGTCTTGAGATGTGAGGTTAAGAATTCGGTATTCGGGAAGCAACCATAACAGTAGATAAAAGGGACTTTAGACATCACAGAAGCCAATATGGGGAACGGAACGCAGCGGTCGAGATGTACTCCAAGGCTGACATATCATGGAGTCCATATAGCAGGCGTGATTTATGCTTTCATGTAGGTCTAAGTCAACGACGCCCATGTAACGAAAAAGGAAGTATGAGCTCTTATAAAAACCCGCAGAGTGACTTGAGTTGGCATTGCCCTCTAACTTCAGTCAAATGTATATGGTACAGCTGAAGCGAAGCGACGCCTGTGAGCTATGCATCTGACAATGCCCCATGCAAACTCAACAAGGTGATGTTGTGACCCAATGCGTACAATTACCATATCCATGCCATGTTCCATCAATCGTGCAGCTACATGATGCCATCCAAGTTTCAAGTGTGAAGGAAAGCGCCGGGTATGATCCAGCTAGAAATGCATCGACCAAGGAAAGCTGTACTACGTTACGTGCCCATCACTAGATCAGGGCGGGTGGGATCCCAAAGTTTGCGAAGACGCTATCTCGCGAAAACCTTCACAATACCGTCGCCGCCTGCCGAGACCACGAGGCGGCCGTCTTGGCTCCAGACTACGCTGCAGACACCCTCGCCGCGCATGATGCGGTGGGCGGTGATCTCTTGAGTGCAGATACGCTTGTCCAGGGACCAAAATCGTATTGATGCGTCGTGACCGGCGGACACGGCTTCTCGGCCGTCCTTGCTGAGTGAAAGAGAGGAGATGGCGGACGGGTGGGCCAGCATGCTGTACGTGCATTGACCTGATGCAAAGAGTCAGTTACGTTCGTTGAAATGTTGCTGTTAAGGATTTACCAGAGTTGGCATCGAAGAAACGGATGAACTGATCTTCGTGCCCACTGATAATTACACCCTCGAGGCCGCCACCACTGTTGGACCCTGTGGGTCCGTGAATGGCCTCGTCGTCCCCTCTTGTCGCATCCTGTGTGGTCGACTCCGTGTTCTGAGAACTTGTGACCACCGAAGTGATACCTGTCGCAGGGGTGCCGTCATAGGTCTCGTTACTAGCCATGCCGATGAGCTCCTCCCCTGTCCGTGTGTCGTAGACCATGATCGAAGCATCTGTGAATGACACTACGAAGTTTTCTCCGTTCAGCGACAGGGGACTAATGCATGTTGGAGATGGATGGGTGGCTCGCTCGATGGTATGGACTAGCATGTGGTGGAAGGGAGTCGATGTAGCAACACTCGGTTGAGGCGACGACGGGTAGTTGGATCCTGATGTCACCGAGTGTCTTCGACTTCCGCCACGTCGTGTGTTGGTCTGCGGTGAAACCAGCTGTGGCGGTGCGCTGACGGCCCAGATCTTGATGGTACCATCGGCCGAACCAGAGGCCAGCAATATTCGGTCAGGACCACCGTAATTACTGCAGTCTGCACCAAAGACGGATGCGCATGTCGTAGGCAGTACGCAAACGGTCCATACGGCATCCTTGTGGCCGTCGAGAGTAGCCTTGGGGTCGACCCGGCCTCTTTCCCAGACACGGATGGTGGCGTCTTGCCCACCTGAGAATATCCATCCATCGCCAGATAATCGGCCTCCAGTCGCAAAGTGGGCGGAAGCGGGACAGGCAGCCAAGGATGTTACTGCACCTTCGTGACCCCTATGCGACCAGAAAGATGCAATGTCCAAGTCATTGTTCATGCTGTGTTGGTTGGCGTAGCTCGCTGGTATTATCCATCTCTTAATCATCCCGTCGTCGCCTGCGGTACAAATCTCAGGTTCAGCCGGGCTGCCACCGCCAGTAAAGATGACTGCGCGAACAACATCAAGATGGCCCCGCAGCGCAAATCGAACCTTGAAACTCTGAGGATCGGTCCTTGCATTAGGCGCTACCGCGTTCAGGTTCTGCAATTCGCTACTAGCCTTGCGCTTATGATCGGCACTTGCTCTTCTACCCTTCCCAACTTTTGGAGGTGATTTCGGCGGGATCTGGTTTGCGTTGGGAAACATCTCGGTGTCCGGTCTCCTTGGGCCCAGGTTGTCCTGGGGGATGTCGCTGATGGGCTCCTCGAAGTTCCAGCTTTCCGAGTCATCCGCACTGGAGTGTCCGGCATTCTGATTGGCGTCTTCTCGGTTCGGTATTTGGCGGCCGTGGTTATCGTAGGTGTGTGTGACCTTCTCTACCTGCTCTTCGGGAACGGAGGAGAAGTGGTGCTGCTGAGGCTGGGCTTGTGGTTGTTGCTGCTGCTGTTGTTGTCCTAAGAACTCCGAAGGAATGCCAGTGTGCTGAGGCAAGGGCTGCTGTCCGGACGGCTCCCTGGTCATCTGGGGCGCAGAGTGCATTTGCGGGTGGTGAACGATGTTTTGGTACTCGGAGTTTACAGGCGACTGGTGGTTCGGTATCGAAGTGTTTGGCAGTGTGGGCAATTGCGACTGCATCTTCTGGCGGTGCTGCTGCATGTACATTTCCTCCATAGAAGCATCACCGTGGTTCAGGAAACCGGCGCCGTTGCCCAGACCATGCATCCCAGGCTGCTGTGGTGGAGCTTGCGGTAGTGGTGTGAGGAGATACGTGATTTCCTCGACGCACTTCGTAAGGTACAACTTGGACTTCTCGCGTAAGCCCTCGCGGTCGGCATCTGGACGATCGATAAATTCGGAGTCGACGTCGAGGAAGGAGTTGTGATGCTTGTTCTGGGCTGCAAGATGTCAGTATGCTCTGATCGTCCAATAAGCCACGGACTGTTCAACGCACGCTTCAAGCCGCCCTTCTTGCCCTTGCCCTCCTTCTTGTCGTCCGAAGCCTGAGCCTCGCCGCCGTTCTTGTTCTTGTTGCGTTCGTTCGTCAAAGCATGCTCAAGCATTCGGATGTGCTTGTTCAACTGGTCGTTCAGCTTCTTTGCGCTGCGCACCTCGCCCTCCTGCTTTGCGATCTTGGCCTTCATCTCGGCACGCTCAATGTCCCAAGCATTCCTGGCGCGCTCATGGTTGTGCCATTCGAGTTGCAGGAAGCGCATTACTCCTGCAGCGTTGTTAGCCTTGCTGCACTGCCGGGCATCGTGTGCCTCGTGTCCCCAGACGGCGCCCTACCCTGCAGCGTGTACTCGGTCCCGGCGGGCGCATTGCTGTCTCCTCCACCG
The DNA here is from genome assembly GCA_001599375.1 of Phoma herbarum. NCBI lineage: Eukaryota > Fungi > Ascomycota > Dothideomycetes > Pleosporales > Didymellaceae > Phoma > Phoma herbarum. Next base: position 989,549 of record BCGR01000012.1, on the reverse strand, counting down.
TTCGCTCCGCCTGCGTTCATGGCCGACGGCGATTGCCATGCCATGGCGGTCCTGCGCTGCTGTGATGTGCCGGTGTGGTGAACAGGCGGTGGGGATGGGGCATGCGACGTCGGGGGTCGGCCAACGAGCGCGATGCAGCTGTCGAAGCTCCAGAACGGACCTCAGACGCTCGGATGATTTCTGGAAATCGCAGTCCAAGCGCGCGGCCGGACGGGGAAAGGCCAGGTGCGGTATGACGGCCTGTATCTGAGGCCGTGGATACTACGTGGTCATGTAGAGAGCGTGCATCTCTCAAAACCTAGGGGCTCTCTGGCTGTTCTGGCCTCTGCAACGCGCCGTATGTCGATGCCAAGGCCCTAGCGTTAGCTGCCGTTCTGTCTGGATTGAAGCTCTCGCAGCGTCCCTATTGTACGACCAAGCAACTTTGGACAGGAAAGTGCACAAAGACCCAGATAGGTAAAGGAGTGCAAGTTAAGTCGTCCTGTATAAGTTTGACCATTCGTTTTGGCCCAAGCCTCTCTCACTGCGGAGACACAAGCATGCCGCTGCTCAGCACCTCACAAGCCATACCTCTCGCACACCACAGACAGCGTACGATAGTGCGGCTTGCACATAGCAATCAATGCTCGGTCTTGAGGTCTTCAGCGTAAGTGCTCTCCTTCCAGCAATCTTCAGTCATTCATCTGTATTTCCTTCTGTCTTGTCTCTCTTTCATCCCTGGACACTTCCCAGTCTCGGCACCCCTTGTCCGCTCATCATCACGAAAGGTAAGCCAGAGCTTATAGCGGTAAGCATCTCTGATCCAAGTCGTCTCTATGGCTCCGCTTCTGAGCTACTGGGAGACTGATGCTCGTCTTGGGGCCGGCGCAGTCTGCCATAGTAAGGGACAAGCACATCTCATCATAGGCATTTCCTCATATTCTTCTGTGTCAGTCTAGCGGGCAACAATAAGAACGGAGCTATTGAAGACTCGCCGTGTCTTGACAGCGCTCGACCTTGCGCTGCTCGCCACGGCTGTTGTTACACAGAACCAACGGCTCGTGCACGGACGCTTGGACGTTCCTTCCTATTCGGCTAAACGCGCCTGTCACAACAACTTCTAGCTTCCTTGCCCAAGGCTTTACCTATCCTCGACACCAACCACCCCCTCCCGCCAACGTCACGGAATCGTCCACACCTTCAAACTTCGGCAACACGGTCGCGCAACCCTACACATTCCATTCTTATCGGCATCCATACCGATTTAGCTATTCAACATGCCAGGCGGCAAAGGTACGCGCGTGGCTCAGTAGCTCGCGTCATCGAGTTCCAAGTCGCTGACTTTACGCGCAGGAAAGACCGGAGGCAAGACAGGTGGAAAGGGTGACTCGCACGTCAAGACCTCGAAGTCGCACTCCGCCAAAGCTGGTCTCCAGGTCAGTACAGCCCGACTTTGCGTTATCCGGCACCCAATTCAGCTACCCCGCCGACCGAATCTCTGCCTTCACGGTTTGACGTGACGCGCTGACTTCGGATCTTTGTACAGTTTCCTTGTGGTCGTATAAAGCGTCACCTCCGTACCATCACGCGCCAGAAGACGCGCATCGGCGCCAAGGCCTCGATCTACCTGACGGCTGTACTCGAGTACCTGACAGCTGAAGTGCTCGAACTTGCAGGCAACGCTGCCAAGGATCTCAAGGTCAAGCGCATCACGCCGCGCCACCTCCAGCTCGCCATTCGCGGTGACGAGGAGCTCGACACGCTTATCAAGGCAACAATCGCTTTCGGAGGTGTCCTGCCCCACATCAACCGCGCGCTGCTTTTGAAGGTGGAGCAGAAGAAGAAGGGTGGCAAGCCTGCGGACGCTGCTTAAGCGACGGTCTTCCCACCACCTCTAGGCCGCCAAACACCGGACAGGCATCAGCTACGGGCGCGGAAGTGAATTTGGACAGGACGGCGACTACAAAGTCTTTCTTTTGTGCTTTGATTGACACTTCTTTCGTTTCGAGGAGACAGAGTTTGGCGAAGGCCCAAAAGCCTTGAATCGCCCCACTTGTCAGCCACGGACTGTTGAGATAGGGCTTACGTACTAGGCGCGTGGTAAGGTGTTGAGTCAGGATACTCGGTTTTTACGATATGTAGCAACACTCGATTGTTTTTCCGACTTCCGCCGCTCAACAATTACCTGTCTGTGCGCTTGTGTTACGGACGATCATCTGACGACCAGCGCGTAACATGCGCGTACGAGAACACCTTAACCCTTTCGCGCATACCTCGTCCGACTGACCTCTCGCTTTCTGGTCGTCTCCACCTCGGCATCTCGCGATCCGCCTCCCGGTCCTTGTCCAACCCTTCCTCTCACTCCGTACCATCCCTCATCCCCACCAACCACAATCTCGACCATCATCTCCCTCCTCCCGCCTCTCCATACCTCCCCCTGATGCGCTAGATCCTCTAGACATGCGTCTTTCGCGATTTCACGCATCCATCCTCTTTGCTCTGCACGCGCGGTATACACCAGTCTTTCACCAAGACATGATCGCACGACCTGCTTCGTCACCTCTTCAAATGCCATGGAGCCGGGTACGGCGGCGCGCAGTTCGTCTCTCCTACAGTAAAAGCGGATCTTGATATGGAGATGCACCAGCGGCGGCAGGAGCACGATCTCGTCGCTGCGCAGTTTCAGCTCGTGCGCCATAGGGCTGGGGAGCTTGATGGAGACGCGCGAGAGCTCGGGTCTGGAGATGGAGTCCTGGCTCGGGTAGCGGCGACGTGATGAGAAGCCAGGGATGCGGGAGAGGTCTGAGTCGGTGTCCAGAGTATATGGGTCGTCCCATTCTGAGGTCGAGAAGTCGGAGCTGGGCGGTGTGTCGTGGTCGGAGAAGCGTGCGTACTTGGATAGCTTGGGCATCTTGGGGTGGAACGACTTGAGTTCGCTGCGGGGCTTCATGCCGTACGGCATCGGGGGAGGTGGAGGGAAGAAGGGAACTGGGAAAGAGCGCGGCGGTTCTGGCCTGCGACCAGAAGAGGTGCGTCTGTTCTTTGCGCCACGAGAGAGGTACGCCGGGAGGCCGAAGGGATCACTTCCCCATGGTGGACCGAACATGGTTGCTGAGCTGGTCGCGTGCTTGGAGGAGATTCGTTCAAGATGCTAGAGGGTGCAGGTCAATCTTTGACAGTGTCGATGTTACACTCGGAACCTTCGACAACTGTTGTCGCGCAAACCGAACTGCCTGCAAACTCGAGCTGCGTGCTTGTTTGCTACCTGCTGCATGGCTGTGTGACTCGATGCGAGCCGCTCAGTGGGGTTCGTAGAACGCTCAGAGGTCGAGAAACAATTGCAAACGCGACTGGCAAAACGTTTGAAATGACAAAGGAAGATATACTTGGAAAGGTGGATTAATGAAAGAGCACTTCTGATTGTCGTTCGTGTACACATGAGCTTGTGCCGCGCGCTGTTCAAATGACCTATGCAGCGAGAGACTGCCTCTGAGTGAGGTACTCCTTGCGGTAGTGGTTCTCGTCCGTCTCTGCGCTCCTGTTCAGCGGAGTCCACTTGGGCTCTTCCTTGAATAACCGCATAGCCTTGATGTACTGTGCTTCGTCAGCCAAACAATCCCTCTCATCGACATACCAACATCAAGCAAAAGTAGACAAGCACTTACGTTCTTATCATCAGTAGTGAACCGATGGTAAATACCCGCCGGCAAGACAATCAAATCGCCCTGCTCCAGCCAGATCCTGACCCAATCATCGCCCTCGCTTCGGACATCGAAGAAACCTGCGCCGTCGAGGATATATCTGATTTCCTCGTCCTCATGCAGGTGCTCGTGGAAAAAGCTTTTCACCTTCTCTTCATAGATGTCACCCATCTTCTCAGGCGACACGGTGATTTCATCTCGGTTCTTGTAGCTGCGCTCCTTTGCAAGTGCGTTAACCTCGTCGTCGGAGGTAACGTGTCTGTAGATCACACCAAGGTTGGCGAGATAGCTTGGGTCGACGCTGCGCCCAGAGTCGTGGGGAAGGCGTTGGTCGCCCTGAGAGTTTAGTTAGTCATGTGAGTTGGGTGGATGTGGGGTCGCGGTACCTCGACGTTGTCGAACCAGTAAGCTCTCATCTTGGTATGTAGTAAGAGAGATCAGGGTGCGGTATGTACGTTGTATGAAGCTCTGGATCACGTATTGATTGTTTGCGGTTATATGTTGGGCTCAGCTGTCGCAACACCCAAAAGTATTTGAGAATTGCGCGATGCCGATGACGCACTATTGGTGGTCCGCGGCCAATCGGCGGTGGCGCTTTCTCACGCTTCGGCAAGAGCTTCCCCTGCAGTTGCCTGCCGCCCTTGCACGTTCTCGATCAAATGCATGCATGGTTCACGCTCCAGGGCTGAGAGTCGGATTTAATTGCTTTTGCAGCGAACATGAGCGCAAGCGATCAAAAGAGCATGTCGCAAAAGGCACGGTAGGACAGATGGAATCGCTATCAATGATCAGGAACGAATGTTCTTGCTTGAGGATTGATCGTAATTAATCAGCATGGTTTGCTGGCCTGTTCTGCATCGCACTGCCTTTTCTGTCCAGTCAGGTCGAGCACCTTCAGGACTTGTTGGCTCAGACGGAAGGACAACCCTGCGCGGGTCTGATGTTGCTCATATCTGAGTGCAGGTCTTGCACGAAGTTTGAGCAATCAGACTCTCTGGACAATGCCGCCCCGGACACAAACATTGGCCTTGACTGCCGCGTGCAAGCAAATCTACTGGTGGCAGCGTCGACTCGGTGGGTTGACGCATCGAAGCGTACAACACGTCCGTCTGTAGTGGATTGCGAATTCCTCAATCCCAGTCGTCGTCGTTCTCATCATCGTACTTGGCTGCTATCTTACTCCTTTGCTTGCGTTCCTCTTCGTCCTCTTTGGTGACCTTGTTTCTTGCGAATACACCAGCGCGGATAAGTCGCGCCTCGAGATCTCTAACAGTGAAGTTGTCTGAGTTGCGTCCCAGTCCCTCAAAGCCGACAATGCGATCGGCACCAACACCATCGATGAAAGAAATGACACACGGAAGCACCTGTACTCCTAACCTTGTGACCAAGAAGGGACAGTTATCGACGTTGATCTTCATGATTCGAGCCTCGTAATGAGACGGGGCGAGAGACTTCAGACAGTTAGCCTAAATTGATTACATTTTTGGGTCACAACCTACCTCAAGATGGGTGTCCATAATGCGGCAGCGGTTGAAGTCCGCTTTGAAAAAGTGCACGATGCAATTTTTAGTACTCGTAGTTATGTCCATCAACGCCTTCTCGTCCTTGATTTCGGAATAGGTTCCATGCTCGCTGGCCTTCAGTCGTCTAGCCCTGTCGAATTCGTCGTGCAGTTGCTGTATTCGTTGCGCTCGAAAAGCATCTAATTCTGAATCATCTTCAAGCTGAGCGATGAGGTCGTCCTCGTCCGATTCATCGTTCTTGGCGGCGCGGTCGATGACGGAGGCGACCTTGGAATCTAGTTGGGACATGGTGTCACTTCTGCCTCGATGCCACAAGCGAAGTGAGGGGAGTTGTAAAGTTGTCAAACCCTAGATTCAACGTCTTCCAGGACTAGCGCGAATCACGTGTGGCCAAATGCAACTGCTGCAGACCCTTTATCCTTTGGCGAAATAGCCGGCTAGCTGAGAAAAGCTGTTGAATACGAAGATTTGCTGACAGAGTCTGCTGTCTAACGGAAAAGGAGGCTGTTAGCCGTTGTGCAGGGCTGCTGACGGCCAGTTACGAGCGTTGCTGGTGTACCTCTAATTTAAGCCCTGGAGCCAGGGGTCATTAGGCCGGATCCACTTTTACCGCAAGGACGCGCATCACCATCTAGCATCTCCTCTTTTCCCCAACGTCTCACTTCTGTCCTTTTCTTGACACCGTTGTCCGCCTTTCGCGCAGAGACTCCTACGCCCGTTTGCCCCGGACAGTCCGCTCCTTACGAAACGCTGCGCGCATCTCTCCTCGACTCCATCCCTCGCCATGGCCGACGATAAGAAGAGCGACGACTACGGCATGGGCTCCGCAAAGGGCTCCCGTGCGCCGTCGCCGGTGACCCGCACATCGAAGGGCAGCAGCGGCTCGATCACAGAGAACCCCGTCGTTGCCATCTTATCATACTGCGGTTCCTCGATCCTCATGACGGTGACGAACAAATACGTCTTGTCTGGACGCGACTTCAACCTTAACTTCTTCCTGCTCTGCGTGCAGTCAGTCGTTTGCGTTGTCGCCATTTCCGTCTGCAAGGCGTCCGGCGTTATCACATACCGCGATTTCAACTCGGACGAGGCAAAGAAGTGTATGTGTAGACACGGGCTTTTGTATACCCAGGCTAACTTGAGTAGGGTTCCCGATTGCTCTGCTCCTCATCGGCATGATCTACACGAGTACCTGGGCGCTTAAGTTCCTCTCGATTCCCGTCTACACCATCTTCAAGAATTTGACCATCATCCTGATCGCCTATGGTGAGGTGCTCTGGTTCGGTGGCTCCGTGACACCCATGGCTTTGTTCTCGTTCGGCTTGATGGTCTTCAGTTCCATCATTGCGGCTTGGGCGGACATCCAGCATGCGCTCACCAGTATGGGACACGCCACAGAGGCGGCCACTGATGCTGTCTCTACTCTGCACGCCGGTTACCTGTGGATGATGTTCAACTGCTTCTGCAGTGCTACTTTCGTTCTCGCCATGAGGAAGCGCATTAAGCTCACCAACTTCAAGGACTTCGACAGTAAGCTCGACTGCAAGACTCCGATTGAATAGGCTAACAATCACTAGCTATGTACTACAACAACCTCCTCACCATTCCCATCCTACTGATCGCCTCCATCGTTGTCGAGGACTGGTCCCCCGCGAATATCCAGAAGAACTTCCCCGCAGACCAGCGCAATGCCGTCATCTTCATGATGGTTCTATCCGGTCTCTCCTCCGTCTTCATCTCCTACACTTCCGCCTGGGCCGTTCGTGTCACAACCTCCACAACCTACTCCATGGTTGGCGCTCTCAACAAGCTGCCTATCGCGCTCAGCGGATTGATCTTCTTCGATGCCCCTGTCACGTTCGGCAGCGTTTCTGCCATCTTTGTCGGCTTCGTCAGTGGTATCGTCTACGCCCTCGCCAAGGTGCGCCAGAACGCCGCAGCCAAGGCCAAGTCCGTTCTGCCTGTTTCCAACGTGCCCGTCAGCTCCAGCAGCCAGAGCATGCGCGACAGTTTGAAGGCGTAAAGGCACTATTTTAGTTGCATTGTACGATTATACGAAGCGTATGCCAATCTTCAGCATAGCTTTTTGCATTCGCGACGCGGTTGGATTGAGTCCAGCATTCATTTGGTGGTTATGGGGTCTTTTGATTCGAGCTCTGTTCTTGTACGGCTGTAGCATCAGCATTTGGCAACGATATGTGGCATTTCTAGACTGGTAGGCGTTTGAAAAGGGATGCATTGCAGCATCTCTGTAAGCGAGTCGGACATGACGGAGACACGACTATCTGTTCATGTAGCAGCAGAACTGGTTGCAACAATATCTAATATGACGATCGTTCTCTTTCATACCACAATCGCGTCCCTGTACTGTACTCTGCTTCCACCTCCGGTGGAATTTGATGTCCGGTTAGAAGTATGGCCAGTTCTGACAGGGGACACGTTCTTGATTGCAATACACACATGAGTCGGACTCACTTGCAGCCCAGGAGTCAATCAATGTGACAACGAGGTAATGTGCCAGCATGCTGACACGAGGAACCAAATTGTCAAGAATAGTTGGTATTCGCTGCTATGTACAATTCAACAAATCAATCATGTAATTGCAAAGAGTGTATCCAATGCAGTGCTCCTTCATTGACGAATTTCCCCCATCGCAATCACGTAGGTGCCGGACAGATCGAGTCTTGATGTATCGCTCAAAGCATACCGAGCGCAAATCCAAGAGCACCCAGACCCATACCAGCCGCAGCAGTAACAGCCGGCGCAGCAGCCTGGCTGACCTGTGAAGGAGCAAGAGTGGAAGTCACCACACTGGTGCCAGAAGTACGAGTGACAACGACGCTGCTGCCGGTCGTAGCAGCGGAGACAGCAGACGAGATGGAGGAAGCGACCGAGCTGGCGCTGGCGGAGTTGAAAGAGCTTTGGACAGTGAAATTGCAGCGGGTCAGCACCTCGCGGACATCGTTGTCGTTAACACTGTCATCGTCGTCGGTGTCGGTGTCGTACTGTGCGACGCAGGCCTCACAGTTGGGAATGAGGGTGTTGGCGTTGGCGGCGCTGCAGATGCACTGGAGTTCGGCGTTGTCATTATCTGTCCGGTAGGTCAGTGGTGCTTCTCAGATCAGACGGTTTGGGGCGTACCATGCTGATTGTCGCAATCACGTGCGATGGTTACGACTTGGGCACAAATCTGAGTGCACTGCTGAGGGATGTCATCCTGACTGATGTCCTGAGCCGCGGCGAGAGCAGTCAAGGTAGTGACAAGGGCGAGCTTGTGAAAGAGCATTGTGATGATCCAATGATTTGAGCTATTGGGATGGGCTGTAGGATTGGGTCGCCGGTGGAAGAAGTGTTGAAGTCAGGTGTTATGTGGTTGTTGTGATGCCCTCGGACCTGTGGACGCAGCTGCCCTATATACTCATGTCCAAGCTCATGATCGACGAGAAATCCAACTCATCGCCAAGTGCATCAAAGTAGAACTCGCTGGCAATCTTGCTGCGGGCATGCTTAGGCATAGTCGGCAAGATTGGGGATGCTTGGAAAGGAAGGGAAATGACGGTGCCAAGGCGCCGAAACGAGTGGCATGTATGGCCATTCAAGGCTCCTGTGCCAGGAACGCCACTGCATACGCACCTCAACAACGAAGCCTTGCATATTCCAAGCAACGCGCTTTGTTTCAAAACACGCTGGACGAGTGATAACATTCGGCGCGGTATAACTGCAGAGCATTGGATACCGCTTGCCGAGAGAGCCGAGGCGCTAAGCAAGGCTGTTCTTCGCAGATCTTATGCGGCTGTGCTAAATGTGATGGTCTGGAAATCTGGGGATCGTCTCGTGTCGTGTCTGGCGTGGAGATGAAGAGCAGTGACTGGTTTGGAGAGGACGCGCAAGCTCTCGCTGGGCAGCCGTTGCGCTTGGAGTGTCTTGCAAAGCCTCACGAAGACGCAACTACGTTCCACAATTCCCTGATCCCGCATCTGCGTGAGCCTCGTGGTATGCAAGAATAGCATAGACGGCGGAAGAGACCGTTGGCACCAAGGACGACCTTTGACAGAGCAGAGTTTTCCCCGCGACGGGCTGTCGTGCGCGTCCGGGAGCATCGAAATATCCGGAGCCGTCGAGACGCGCTGTTCCCTTGGAATGGGCGCTTGATGTGCGTTGAATCAAGCGCGCATCGTTACTGAAGGACAAAACATGGAGCATGCATGTCTCCTTCTCTTTCGCCCAGTGTTGACGGACGTTGAAGATTGAACCGGCTCGACTTGAAGCTATTCGGGACAACTGCGGCAGTTGATATGCAGCCAGGCTGTCACAATCGTCGAAGGCCCGAGATCCTGCGTTTTCAGCACACTACATTCTGGAACAGAGCGTCATTTTGTTTGGCAACATCGAATACGTGCTCCCGACCTAGTCTCGGGTCAGGGGCCTGTCACCGCTTATTAGTGATGTTCTGTACCTGGTCTCCAGGATCTGGATGAATGACGTATGACGTCTCTGTATACCGAGCATGTTTCTCCATCTCACCACTTCTGCACACTTGCCGCAACAATGTTTCGGCACTTTACTTTCGGTTCGCGCACTCACTCAATTCTTTGAGCTTGACACCGCGATTCAGCTGCAGCATGCGGCTTCGACATTAACCGGGCGATGCCTGTGCCTGCCAGCGCACTGGGTGTTGTTGCCGATTTCATCCAAGCAACATCGACAGTGTTGGTTCCTGAATATTTCGTGAACCAACCGAAAAGCCGCTCGTCGATCATGTTCGGTACACTTCCCGGACCGACAGTCCTACGACCTCAGCTCTCACACTGTTATACACCACACGTGTTGCAGCGGTGAAATTTGGTGTTGCCATTTTCGGTCGATTGCCGTTGGAATCTCGATCTGACAGCGAAGGCTTCACGCACTAACCAAACCTGAAAAGATACAGTTGTCACGCGTTTCGGTCGTCCCAGTTTTCGTTACTTTTCGGCGAGCGTAAAGTCTAGACCTCCCCCCAGTCCTTCGAGTGGCCTCCTGGCGCAAGGCACTCGTTCTGCTCGAAGTCGCGGATCGCTTTTGAACTCATCCACCCACATGACGTCAGTGGTTTGTTCCGCGGTGTGCCCAAGCATCTGTTAACCGTCTGAGCCCCATCTCACGCTAACGTCCCTGCAATACGACCATGGACGCGTACATGCCTTTCGATGTGAACTCGGAGGCTGTAGATGGTGTCGACTGGTATGATCCGCGCTCTACACGACTCCCTCAGCTTACACCCAGCAGGTCCAAGTCAGCTATAGGACCGCGCGACTCGTGGTCTCCAGCGCTCAAATGTCTCGTCAACTCCTGCGTCCTGCCAATGTCTCATTGCTGCGCCATCTTCTGGGGCAGTGAGCTTACAGTCATTGCGAACACGGCATGGAACAAAGCACGGGGCGATTTGGACGGGCAGGGCACAAGCGCACTACGAAGCTACAAAGCAGAGGCTCTCAGCACTCTGCAGCGAGTTGTGCGCGGCAGAACCGTCAAGGTAGGTAAGGATAATGCCCTGCCTTTCCGGTTAAGTCAATCCTCTCATCATACGTACACAGACGCAAAATTCTTCCTGCAAAAGATCGATGATCAAGATCAAGAGTCGCAAATACTCCTCAGCACCCTTCTGGATGCCAACGGAAGCCGGCAGGGGGTGCTGGCACAGCTTATGCAGAACAGCACAGTAGAGAAATATACAGCACTCGAGGGCCTCGACAAGTTGGCCCACCGAAACCCAGCTAAGACCGACAAGAAATACGGCAAGGATAAACCGGACGGAAGGTCTAACGACGGACAGAAAGATGCCATGCAGACGCAACTTTTCCAACGATTTGCCGAGCTGCTTCCCAATGGTCTCGCGATCTTGGACAAGGAGCTTGAAGCTATCTTCGTCAACGATGGCTTCTTCAAACTTACCACGAACAAAATGGCTAACGAGTTCCGTGCGTGGCCCGAGAGCATCCATCCCAACGATTATGACCGAGTGATGGCCGCTTATCGCAAAGCCTTTTCACTTCGAGAAGACCTTAGGATCGAATTTCGATGCACGAGCGAAGCCACGGGTGAGGAAGGGGAATGGAGATTGTTCTTGTTCAGACCTCTTAGCGAGGATCCTGAGGCAGGTTTCATTTGCGCGGTGGTTGACATCACTGAGATCAAGCAAGCCCAGCTGGCTCAAGAGAAGGCTGCGACCGAAGCCCAAGAAAGGAAGGAGCAACAAGAGCGCTTCATCGACATGGTGTCCCACGAGATCCGCAACCCGCTCAGTGCTGTCATGCATCTGGCCGAAGAAGTCAAGGACGTTACTCGCGAGATTGGCTTAAGCCATGAAGACATCAAAGAGCAGGTCTCTGATATCATGGACGCCGCCGATACCATACTGCTCTGTGTTTCACACCAAAATACCCTCGTGGATGATATTCTCTCCTTCTCAAAGTTGGACTCGATGATGTTGTCTTTGGTGCCCCGCGTGGTGCGACCCAAGTGGGAGTTCTCACAGGCACTGAAAGTCTTCCAATCCGAGTTCAAGGCCAAGAGCATCAAGTTTCACTATGCCATGGACATCTCATACGACGATCAGGGGGTTGATCATGTCATCGCGGATCTTAATAGGATGAAGCAAGGTGACGAACCTTTCCCTTTGATGCAATGATATTGGCTAACTCAATCAGTGCTGGTCAATCTTATCACAAACGCAGTCAAATTCACGTCGAGGAAGAAGGGCGAAAAAAAGATTACAGTCTCTATGGGAGCTTCGGCGGAGCGCCCAACGTCATATCCTCCAAATGTTATATATTTCGGCCAAGACAAGGAGACGTTCCACATCGACTCCACCAAGTCATCTGAGTGGGGGAATGGTGATGCCTTCTATCTCATGGTGGCTGTTAAGGACTCAGGCATCGGTATCAGTAAGGAGGACCAAGCCAAGCTGTTCGAACGGTTTAGACAAGCGACACCGAAAACACAAGAGAAGTACGGAGGGTCTGGATTAGGTCTCTTTATCTCGCGCAAACGTATGTACAGGTCCTACTCTTGTGAATATCGCTCACTTTATGTTTTAGTGTGCCAATTGCATGGAGGAGATATCGGCGTCAGCTCGAAGGAGGGAGATGGGTCCACCTTTGGCTTTTTCTTCAAAGTCCGCAGATCAGACGGAGCCAGCAACGAGGACGGACGGCCGCCATTCGGCTCTCGCTCGAACTCTGAGAATCCCGCGACCCCGAATCAACGATCTCAGACACCTCGACCAGGCTATAGCCGCGCCAATTCGAACCTTCAAGACATCAAAGAACGAACGAACGAGCAGGGCAGGAAGGAGGTCAAGATGGAAGCCAAAGAGAGCGAGTCTGAGAGCAAGGACAAGAAGAACCAGAACAAGATTGAGCACAAACGTCCAGGTCTCAATGAGCAATTGACGAGTCACTCAGGGGTGGACACCGACAACGTCGAGCCATCGCTGAAGAACCCGCCTACAGAGTACTTCCCCGAAGCGCACCCCGAGTCCAACGAGGACAGTCGATACAAAGAGACCGAGACCATTTCCAAACAAGTCAGCCCTTCCATAGAAGGCCATGATGGTCGTGTACCTTACTCCGAGTCCGGCGAAAGCGTACGCCAGGAAGCGGCGGCTGACAAAGTACACAAGGCACAAAGCACTCGTCAAAAGCACGACAAACGCACCCTTCTCCTCGTCGAGGACAACCTCATTAACCAAAAGGTACTTCGTCGCCAACTCCAAACACGCGGGTTTGAAGTATTCGTTGCAAATAACGGTCAGGAGGCCATCGACGCAGTAGCCAAACGTGGTCAAACAGCTGTCGAAGATCTTCACAATCGTGACTACTTCGATTGCATTCTTATGGATCAAGAGATGCCTATCAAGGATGGAAATCAGGCCACATCCGAGATCAGACAGCTGCAAGACGATGGAAAAGCTGGTTATAGCAAGATCCTAGGCGTCAGTGCGAATGTCCGTGAAGCGCAACGTAACAGCATGCGAGAAGCAGGCATGGACGATCTCATCAGCAAACCTTTCAAGGTGGACGCCCTAGTCAAGAAGATCGACGAGCTTACTTTAGGAGGCAAAGACGGCAATGGCGAGGATGGGAAACTTGCCGACGAAGCTAAGCAGATAGAGAATGATAAGGGGTGGGAAAGTGGCGACCCGTTGATGAAAGGGGAGCAAGAGACGAGAGACAGGAAAAGGCAGGAACAGGTCGACGGTGAGAAAAAAGCCGAGAAACCTGGCGACAAGCGACAGGAAAGGAGAGAAGAGAAGCAAGCAGAAGCGCGCGAGGAGAAAGAAGCAGTTGGCGACAAGAAGAAGGATGAAGGTGCGAAGCATGACCAGCCGAACTCGAGACCAGACACAAAGCAGAGCAAGGACAGTCGAAGCAGAGAGAAGTCTAGGAAAAATCAACGGAGCCCACACAACTCTGATGAGACAGAGGAGAAGAATAAGAAAGGACTCCAGCAGGATGGGTAGCGTGTGATATTTCTACATTTGTGGACATTGCATCGCATGGTGTTCAGAGCGTTACTGGAAGCAACAAGGGCGGTGGCATTGCTTTGCGGTTTGGATGTTACGACGCATCACGATGGTACGGCTCGAGCTTGATATCCCCTGGTCAATTATTAGAGAATGGTCATAAAACTCCGAAACTGCCTCTGCTCATGCTGTGACTAGATCACTACATCATACTTCCGTGGGTACCAATGCGCAGAAAATGGTTGTTCTGCTATGCAGTGTGGTTTTTGGGTAGTCTTAAGACATATCACAATGGAATAGATCAATTCGCGTGTAAATCCGTAGGGCCATAGCCAACCTCGGATGATCATCGAAAGCAGGTCTTACGGGACCAAATTTCTCATCTCTCACCCAAGCACCTACCACGTGAAGCTAGAGAGAGGTTGCGTTCGAGTATTACCTTCCAGATAAGGTACACCCGCGATACGCGAGTCATGCAGCATTTATCCCACTTCACCCCACTTCTCCGCCCGCAACAAACATGATGACAGCTCCGCATGCATGATGATGGGTTTTCGCACGTGTCCCGTAGCTACTGCTCGCTTGCTTGTCTTCGCATTGTGTTCAGATTGATAGTTTGATTGTTCATTGCACTCACATTTCTAATGATGGCAAAGGAATTTCAGGACAAGGTTGTGCTAATAACTGGAGGGGCAAGCGGCATAGGGTACGTCACAGCTCAGACCCCTACTGTGACCGTACGTACTGACATAATCATGATAGACGTGCAACAGCCCTGAAACTCTCCTTCCTCGGTGCCAAAATAGCCATCTGCGACCTCAACGAATCCTCTCTCTCAAGCCTCATCTCGGAGACACAAACACAGACCTACACCCAAGCCGTGGACGTGGGCAACACCCAACAAGTCAACGACTTCATCTTCAACACGGTAAAGGCGTTGGGCAAAATCGACTACGTATTCAACTGCGCCGGCGTTAACCCGACCTCCATCCCACTCGAAGACACAACCGACGCCTACTGGGATAAGCTGGTCAACACGAACCTCAAAGGCGTGTTCCTCGTGACCCGCGCCTGCCTGCCACATCTCAGCAGAGGCAGCGCAATCATCAACGTGAGCAGCATAAGCGGGATTCGCGGCTCTGCGCTCCAGTCCGTCTACTGCACGACCAAATTCGGGCTCATTGGGATGAGCAAGAGTCTTGCGCTCGAACTCGGCCCGAGAGGGATCAGAGTGAATTGTGTTGCGCCGGGGTACATCGATACGCCTACGAATGCGGGGATCGTGAAGGGTGGCGAGGCGGTGGAGAGAATGCGGTTGGGGAATGCGCTGGAGCGGTTGGGCACGCCTGAGGAGGTTGCCGATGTTGTTGCGTTCTTGATGGGTGAGGGCGCAAGGTACATGAACGGGAGTGTGGTGGAGATTGATGGCGGCTTGAAGATGAGTAGTACGACTAGTAAGTCTTGATTTGGGACCGTGCTGACAAGGGGTAGATGAGAGGGGCTGACGGGTGTAGGTAAGTGAGGGACCTGGGTCTGAAACGTAGGAGATAGGCAGTGGAGCGACGGAGGAAGAGGGAAGGAGGTATTCAGAAGATACTGCGAATAGATACTAGGCTTATTCAATCCATACAAACATACGGTTCAAAGACCCGGAGATCCATTCAGCTCAGAGACCCAGAGACCTAGCAAACCAGAGATCTAAAACCCGGAGACTTAAAACCTGGAGACTCACATGACTCAAAACCGGAAGACACAGAAAGCCATATAAATCAAAAACCGGAGACTTAAACCCAAGAGACTTAGAAAGCTATATAAGTCAAAACCTAGAGACGCCAAAATCCGGAGACTCAGAAACCCATACAGCTTGCAGACCTGGAGACTTAGGAACCTAGAGACTCAGAAACCTAGAGACTTAGGAAGCCATATAAGTCGAAAACTATAAAAGTCAAAGTCGATATAAATCGAAATCCAGAGAGTCAAAACCCCGGAGGCTCGAAAGCCATATAAGTCAAAACCCATACGAGCCAAAACCCGGAGACTCATACAACTCACAAAACCCATACAACTCACAGACCCATGCAACTTACAAATCCATGCAAACCACGCAACCCACACAACCCACACAACCCAAACTCGAAAAAAAAAAAGCTGGAGAGTCTGAAGCCTTGTAAACAGAATGCAATTCACAGCCCAATCAGAAGCTATGACATGGTATCTACTTTTACCCACACTTTGAAATGCCAAAACAACAAACATCTATGCCTTCATCTTCTTATCGCCGCTCTTCCGCCTCGCCTTCTTATCCGCGCCGTTCGCCTTCGGGCTCTTCGCCGGCTCAGCAGCATCCTCCTTCTTGGCCTTCTTATCAGCCTTGACAGGCGTGACTTGCGCAACAGCGACCGCGCTTTCCTTCTTACCCTTGCCATCTTTCTTGCTCACTTTGACATCGGCAACGACCACTTCGGCGGCGTCCTTTGGCTCGGCCTTGGCCTTTGTGGCTTTGGCTGCGGAGGGAGAGGCAGAGGCCTCCTTGCCCGCTACCTCCTTACCGCCGCCCTTCTTCTCCTTCCTCCCCTCCTTTGCTTTGCTCGGGTCGGCTTTGGGATCGCGCCCCTTGCGGCGCGCGTCGCGTGCTTGGCCGCGCTCGATATACGCCTTGTCTTCCTCGTCATCGAAGCCCCCGAAGTCGTCGGCTTCGGCCTCGTCCTCGGTCTGGATGGGCGTCTTGTCGACGTACTCGTCCTGGCCGGTGGTGGTGGATGAGGGCTGGCCGTTGGCGGAGCGGTTGGCGCCGACCGCGTTGGGCGGTGTGGGACCGATTTTCTTGAACTTGGAGACGAAGAAGCCGTCGACATTGTAGGTGTGGGGGTAGTATCTCCTTGTCATCTAGATGAATGTTAGAGCGAAATGGGAAGGGGACATGGATTTGCGTAGACGCACCTTCATAGAGGGGTGGAAGATCTTGCCGCCGATCTTGGTAAAGCCTTCCTTACCGAATGTCAGGCCTGTCTCGACGAGCTTGACGTTCGGGCGCTTGTTCAGCGCGTACTGCACAACTTGCTCGTTCTCCTCAACTGTGACGGAACATGTGGAGTATACGATGTAGCCACCGGTCTTGCTGTGGTGATCGACAGAATCGATGGCGGACAGAAGCAGTTGCTTCTGCAGATGGGGAAGCTTCATGAAATCGGCCTCGGTCTTGTTGGTCTTGACGCTGGCGTCCTTTGCGATGACACCAGTACCAGAGCAGGGCGCGTCGAGCAAGACGCGGTCAAATCCACCCATGACCCTAGGGAACTCGAGCGCAGAGTAGTTGCACACAATGGCATTTCGTACACCCAGACGGTGGATGTTACCGATCAGACCCTTGGAACGCTCTTTGCTGGCATCGTTGGCGAAGATGCAGCCAGTGTTCTTCATCAGAGCAGCCAAATGCGTTGTCTTACCACCGGGAGCAGCGGCCATATCGAGTACGCGCTCGTTCTCCTGGGGTGCGAGGGCCATGACGGGGAGGAACGAGGATGCAGCTTGCAAGATGTAGTGACCAGCCAGATACTCAGGTGTAGCACCGAGCGGGACCTGGGCGTCGAAGATCTGCAGACCGACCTTGGACCACTTGCCGACGGGCTCGAGCTGCACGCCACGGTTGATGAGCGACTGCGCGAGCTCACGACGATGCGTGCGGAGGGTGTTGGTGCGGATGACGATGGGTCGGGGTGTCTCGTTGGCCTCGAAGAAGGCGAAGGCCTCGCGGGCGGGGAACAGACCAAGGAGCTTGTCTGCGAGAAACTCGGAGTAGCCGTAGTACGAGCAGATGTCCTTCAACAGCTGTGCGCGGTACTCAGCCCTGTCGCGGCCAGGCTCAGCCAGGTTCTTGAAGTCGTCGAGCACGCGGATGGTGTCGTTGAGTCGCGTTCGCAGAAGCTGGATGTCCTGTGTGACGAGGTTGGAGATCTTGCGACCCTCCTCATCCTCCTCGTCGTCGAGCACCCTTGGCCTGTCTTCTGGTGCAATGTTGGTCTGCATGTTGCCCTCTTCGAGCTCGGCCTGTGCCTCGGCCTCCTCGATAGCCCTCTGCATATCCAGCTTGCGCGACAGGCCTTCGATGTTGGCCGCCGTGAGCTGCTCCTGCGCATCCTCATCGTCCTCGTCGTCCGACCACATAGCCTTCTTGCCCGTCTCCACGTCCGAGTCGAAGTCATCGTCGTCGATTTCGCTGTCGTCTTCCGAAGCGCTGCCCAGGGCATCGAGTCCAGAGACCTTCACGGCGCCGTCTGCGTCCTCCATCTCGTCGTCGTCGTCTGAAAGGTCGGAGAAGTCGTCCTCATCGTCGGATCCCGGCGGCGGCGCAGCCTTTTTCGCAGGCTTAGCACGGTGTGCGGGCTTTGCAGCGCTCTTCTTCGCAGCGCCGTTCGTAGCGGCAGCCTTCTTCGACACGGGCGCGGCCTTCGCCTTGGCCTTCGCGTCTGTTCTCCTCCTCTTCTGCTCCTTGGGCGCGGGCGCCTCGTAGTCCTTCCTCTTGCGTGTGACGAGCGACTCGTCCAGGGGCTCGGGCATGCCCTGCTTCTTCTTTCCTCTCATGCCACCCATTTTTGCGGTTGTGCGTGTGGAAAGGTGGGAGAGAATCGAGAATGGTGTTTCTCGTTCGGCCTATGCGCCTCGAACTTTTGCTCGACGGGAACTTTTCGACTTTAGCGTACTTTTCGGTTTTAGCGCCAAAGTTGCGGCCCCGCCAGACGGAGACGATGTCATTCGCCGACCGAGCTGTCAACACCACATCGCGCAGGGCATTCGACCTCATATAAGCTGAACGCACTGTCAAGGCCGCACACCGAACTGTCTTGGACCTCACCATTGTCGCATCTACCGAAAGAACCCGCAACAATGTCCGAACTGGCATTCTGCAAGACGTTCCTGGGCGCAATCGACTCGCGCCCCGTCAAGCTCTCCTCCGATTACGTCTCAGACCCGCGCACCTATCCAGCGACAGGCGTGGTACGCTCCCTCTCTCCCTTGCACGACCCTCAGCTAACCTTTCTCAGCCCATCCTCCCCCGCCTCCCACAAGGCCACCCCCAGCGCCCCGCCCCCAAAGCCTCGCAAGATGCCTCCTCCACCATCAGCATAACTCTCAAGCCCATGAAGCCCAGCACGCCCACGCTCCCACTCTCCGCCATCGACGCAAGCAAGACTTCCGTCTACGATCTCAAGTCGCAGTACGCAACCGCGACCAGCATACCCGCGGCCAAGATCAAGATCCTGTACAAGAAGAAGCCCGTCACCGACTCGAAACTAGTGTCTGAGATCATCGGCGCGGATGCGGGAGCAGATGTCGAGTTTGGCGTCATGGTCATGGGCGGTGCCGCGGCGGCGACGCCGAGCGAGAGTCCTGTTGCGAGCCCTGCGGCTGCAGCGCCGAGTGAGAGCGACAAGGGCCTGGCGGCGGTTGATCCTGGTGCGGACACAGCTGCTGTGGGAGGCGCGGCGGCCGTGGGGCCAAGTGGGAAGGAAGTCGTGGCTACAGACGAGTTCTGGGGGGATCTCAACAACTTCGTGCTGCAGAGGATAAAGGATGAGCACGAGGGCGAGAGACTGGTAGGCGTGTTCAGAAAGGCTTGGGAGAGCGATCGGTAGATCTGAGGCATGACAGGAGAAGCGCGTGAACGAATACACATGAACAAGTCACATCACTGCACGCCAAGTGGCGGTATCAAAAGGGTCATTCATCTGTGATATTTCGCCAGTCTATTGCTTCAGACTCATCGAGCCTGCAACATCGAAACCAGCACTGTACATCGTCGCTCGTCCACCACTTCGCCTGGGACCAGCAGCCGCTATGCCATTTCATCTGGACCAAACGCAAACTCGGTTCATTTCGTCATAGTCGTTGCCAAAACACAAATCACCCTAATGCTTGCTTTTGGGTGCGCGAAATCGACAGATACAAAGCGACACGCTTATCGGCCCTTGGACACGCGAGACTTGATGTTATCGAACTCGATGTCGTCGGCGTCGTTGGCCTGGATGTCGGCGGCGAGACCGTTGAGAGCGCGCTTGATGGCTTCCTTAGAGGAGCTGTACATCATGCGGGGCTGGAAATGTAAGCAAGTTGCACTGTGCTTCGAGGGTCGGTATAACCTACGTATTGCGGCGCATCATCAGGAGTCCATGAGATGAAGGTGATCTTGGAGCGTGTGCCCTCGCCGTTCTCGAGCTCGTACTCGACGTCGAAAACAGCGTAACGGCCGCCGATACCCTCCTTGCCCTTGCGGTCCTTGCTCTTGGCGTTGAGGAGCTTCTCGCGGAAGACAGACCAGTCAGCCTCCTTGGATGTCTCCTCAACAACAATCTCCTTCCAGTCGTCGCTGATCTTGTAGATGATCCACTTAGTGTCCTTGCCGAGCTTGAGCTCGTTGAAGGCGCTGATGCACTCGGGTGCGACAGAGACACTGGAGGAATGGCGTTAGCGGGGGTTCATCGAAGCGACAGCGTGCATGAGGCGGTGAAGGCAGGTATGTGCGCGGAGAACCTGAGGGGCGCCGCGACGGCTGTCAAGTATCGCGGTGCATGAGCGGTCGTACGTACCCGGACTGAGCCTGTTCGCAGTATATTAGCGCTGGGTGCCGTGCTTCAGATTGTATGCAGCCTTACCATGATGTGTTGTGTGTGGTGGGGGAAGTTAGGAGATAGCGAAGCACAAGTGCTTTGTGTTCTGTGCTGCCTTGTCAGCGACTCGTCATCAGCTGCGCATGTCGGGCGCGACCTGGGTAACCGAACGGATGCCTGAAGCTCGAAGGGGCTGCTTACGTCAATTGGAGAGGATGAAGGAGGTGCGAAAGTGAGAGAAACGCGGGAGACACGGCCTGACACTCGAGTTGGTTGTGGGTGGGGCCACGCTTGGGTGCAGGTCATGGCGGGGCAGGAGCGCCTCTTTTACGGCAGGTTGGGACACCATAGCAACCGGAGCTGACATCCTTGTTTTCAAGCTCGCGACATTCGACTATGAGGCCGGTACAATCCCGCAATGATCGAAGAGTGCCTCTGGTGTATCGTATGAAGATCACGCATATTTGTTCCCTTGTCACACCAGATTTTAACTCCCAATGTGGTTGGACTACGTCACTCCACACCGGGTGTAAACATATGCGTGTTCACATTGACTCTGTGCGGCGACGCAAGTACATACATGCAATACATTTGGAAACGCTTGGTAGCGAAAGCACACTCGCCACTTGCCATCAGACCAAGGCTGTAATGGAGTCCTCTCGGACGTGTACTGTCTCTTCAATGCAGTCACATCCAAGGCTGTCTTACTGTCGGTCCGTTTGCATCACATAGAAAGCTGTTCATTTTCAACAGTGTACCCACCACAGGAGATCATGAGCACATGTTGATATTCTTTACATTTTCTTGGTCACTTTACATCTTGTCCCTCCCAGGGGCTTTTCTAGATACACATGATATCGTACAACTATCCCAAACAAATGCAGCGCTTTTCGTACAAGTAATTATGAAGACAGTGGGAGAACAAGAGCGGAGACCAACCCAATGTCGTGTACATGAACCGTCGCTGGGAAAGACTTGAGTACTAAAGAGGGTATAGAGAAGAGGCGTGAGAATCGAATGAGACGGTCAATCAAGTGTCGACGCTTGAATTACATGCCCATCCCCATGCCACCCATGCCACCCATACCCATAGGAGGAGCAGGTGCGTTTTTCGATTCCGCTTCGACGATCGCGACTTCCGTGGTTCCGAGAAGGGAAGCAACACCTGAGGCATCGACAAGGGCAGTGCGGACAACCTTGAAGGGGTCGAGAATACCGGCCTCAATCATGTTAACGTACTCGCCCGTGGCAGAGTTGAAACCCTTGTTAAAGTCGCTACCGAACTCGTCGGTGAGCTTGCC
This sequence comes from Phoma herbarum, assembly GCA_001599375.1. Classification (NCBI taxonomy): domain Eukaryota; kingdom Fungi; phylum Ascomycota; class Dothideomycetes; order Pleosporales; family Didymellaceae; genus Phoma; species Phoma herbarum. Next base: position 967,937 of record BCGR01000012.1, on the reverse strand, counting down.
GACCACGACGGAGCCCTCAGCACCGGCGTTCTCGACGATCTTGCGGGCGGGGTGGGTAATGGCGTTCTTGACGATGGCGATACCAAGCTGCTGGTCGAAGTTGGCAGCCTTGACGTCCTTAAGGGCGTTGACGGAGGCCTTGAGGAGACCTGTTCCACCACCGGGAAGGATACCCTCCTCGACGGCAGCGCGAGTGGCGTTCAGAGCATCGACGATGCGGTCCTTCTTCTCACCGACCTCGACCTCGGAGGCACCACCAACCTTGATGACGGCGACACCACCAGAGAGCTTAGCAAGACGCTCCTGGAGCTTCTCCTTCTCGTACTCGGAGGTGGTGGGGTCAGCCATGACGCCGCGGATCTGCTCGCAGCGCTGGGCGACGGCGTCCTTGCTGCCGTTGCCGTTCAGGAAGATGGTGTCCTCCTTTGTGACGGTGACAGCCCCGGTGGAACCGAACATGTCGGCGGTAGCCTTCTCAAGCTTGATCTCGAGGTCGTCGTTGAAAACGGTAGCGTTGGTCAGGACAGCGAGATCGCCAAGGATGGACTTGCGGTTGTCACCGAAGCCAGGAGCCTTGACGGCGGCAACCTGGAGCTGGCCACGGAGCTTGTTCAGAATGCAGACGGCGAGAGCCTCACCGTCAATGTCCTCAGCAATGATGAGAAGAGGGCGGCGCTGCTGCTGGGAAGCCTCGAGAGCGGGGATGATGTCCTGGACGGCGGAGATCTTCTTCTCGGAAAGGAGGATGAGAGGGTTCTCAAACTCGACCTTGGAGCTCTTGGTGTCGGTGATGAAGTAGGGGGAGATATAACCACGGTCGAACTTCATGCCCTCGGTGACCTCGAGCTCGTCCTCAGTGGTCTTGCCCTCCTTAACGGTGATGACGCCCTCCTTGCCGACCTTCTCCATAGCATTGGAAAGGAGCTTGCCAATGTGTGTGTCGCCATTGGCGGAGATGGTGGCGACCTGGGAGATCTCCTCGCTGGTGGTGATCTCCTTCTTGTTTGCGCGCAGGTAGTCGACGACGGCCTCAACGGCAGCCTGGGTTCCGCGCCTCAGATCCATAGGGTTGCATCCGGCGGCGACGTTCTTGACGGTCTCGGAGAAGATGGCGCGGGCGAGAACGGTAGCGGTTGTGGTACCATCACCAGCAACCTCGTTGGTCTTGGAGGCAACATCCTGGAGAAGACGAGCGCCGAGGTTCTCGAACTTGTCCTCGAGGGTGATGGCCTTGGAGACGGTGACACCATCTATCATTCGTTAGCAGCAGTCTTTATAGCCTCGTGTTGGCGGTGACGTACCCTTTGTGATCTTGGGCGAGCCATAGCTGGACTCGATGAGGACATTGCGACCCTTGGGACCGAGTGTTGTGGAAACAGCGCGGGCGATTGTGTCGACACCCTTCAGCAGGGCAGCGCGTCCCTCAACGCCGAACTTGAGCTCCTGTCATCGTTGTTAGCTGCTGAAGCTTCGCGAATACTGTTTGCGACAGCTGCACTGGCGTACCTTGTGGGCAAATCTCTGTTGCTGGAGGTTGAAGCTCCTGGCGCTCGACTTCAGAGCGGAAGTCCGCGCGCGGGCTGTGAAAGCTCTCTGCATTGTGAAGGAATTGGATGTGGATGCGGAAGGTGATTCTCAATTCTTGCTCCCAGACTCCGGCCTAATGCAAGATGACGAGGAAGAGATGAGGATGCAAGAGAGATGAGGAGGATTGCGGAGTTGATAGCTGGAGTTCGTCGATGTTCTTAGAAATTTGCTGGAAACATCGAGAAGCGGTTAGACCATACTGCGATCTCTGCGCGGGTATAGTCACCACCTCGGCTTTACAAGCACGCCCGGCATCGCTCCCGATTTTCTGCTCCTCATCATCATCATCATCACCTTGGAGTATGCATTGACTGTATCGAGGAATTCGCGTGAGCGAATACAAACACGAAGCACTTTATTCTGTCTGCATTCTTGCAACATGCTCATAAAGCGCCCTACAATACGGAACCACATCCTGTGGAATTATCAAAGACCTCAATTGAGCTCTTTGTCACCTTTACTTGAAGCTCAAGATGAGCATCTTTTTGATTGATGCCCTTCTCCACGGACGAATCTGGCATTCAAAACCATGTCTATCAAGTCTCAGTGATGTATGGAATCCATTCCTCGGTGTTCAGGCACTTGCCTCGCTCGCCCTAACGAACCGGATTGATGTGTCTATTGACATTTATGGAGATCGAATTCGACAACAGCCACGATGACGCTCCTGTAGACCTCCCGCGTCTACACGAACCCCATATGTTTATACACCACGCGGCTCTTCTGCAAGATCGCCTATGTGCAACCTTCCCGCAGGAAAAGTAGGAACCAATCCAGATCCGTTCAAGGACTGCTCTTCTAGAGTCGAACCGCAAGACCCCACTTTCTGTGACCGTTATAGCCTTCCCTATCTACCAGTCGCCTCAAAGTTTAGCCTTCACTTTCCCGGGCCCAGGTTCATCGAATCGATACACAATCTGCTCAAATCCATCCGCGGCGAAAGCGTACAACCACACCAGGTCTTCTTCTCCAACATTCTCTGTCCCGTGCTCCGCATCGCCGGGGATCCAGACGACGCTTCCCTTGCTCACTGCGTGCCCTTGCCCATCAATTGTCACCACCCCTTTGCCTTGGGTGATATGATAGATCTCAGCCTGTTTGTGGCGATGCCGTTTCAGATGGCCTCTACACCCGGCCGAATTCCCTGGCGCACAAGTTGCGATGCCGACGGTGAACGTGTCTGTCGCTGTCTTTGGCGCTGAGATGAGGGTCTTCCAGGATACATCGCCGCCAGTACTTGGGTCTGGGAAGCTTTCCGACGAGTTCTCTTCGATGTCATTTGCGCTCAGAACGATTGCTTGTTTTATTTTTGTTCCGATCATGACGATGGCGTGACGTTCGATGTGAGGTTGAAGGACCTGGGTTCATGTCGAGACGGCAGCCACAGGACAAGATAAAGAAGTCTTTTCCGTTCGCCCTCGGAATTACGTCAATCTAAATCAGTTATCGTGTATGTGGGGTTGGTAGAGTTGTGTGTGCATGCTTGCTGTTTACAGGGTAGAAGGGATTGCTTGCCTCCATTCGGCATAGTTCCCGTTTTTGGCTTATCCGACAGCTTCATCTGCTCGCGCGAGGCTCTGTCATCAGCGATGTGCAAACAAACAGACACTCCGAGCAGATGGATATACAAGCGCAGTCTTGTACCGCATATAGGAATAGCACACAAATGCGCTCGAAGTACCTGATGCCGCCCCTCAATCGCTCCTCACAAGGTACGCCACCGCCTTCTTGTCTCCACGAGCTCTTCCTCGTCCTCAGATACAATCGTAAGCATAAGGGCGTGGTATAACCTGGGAGAATTCAGTTCTCCGGTCGTACAGCGACATCAGCATATTTCTCTGCAGATTTCCTACGGCTATCCTTGTTTGAGAAGGTGTACTTAAGCGTTCTTCCACGTTACCTGCTTTCTCCTTCACTTCGACTGCGCGACTGCTTCCTCAACGATGATAATCACCCAGCCTCTTCGAACAGACCCTGCAGCTCGATGAATATGGGTACTGCGCCTTGCTGTTGCCATTGTCTCCACTATTGCTGGCCTAAAGTACGTGGGGCGAACAATCAATCGTCCACTTCAAGGTGAATGGAAGCTTTTGGGCCATCGCTTGAGCTATTTCGTGCAATCAAATCACCAAATCCTCGACCTCAACCACGATATATGGGGAGGCTGGACCAATATGATGCCTCGACTGTTGCGTGTGCTCCACCAAGACGGTGAATGCACTGACCTTCGAGGGCAGTAGAGTAGAATAGCTTCTGGCTTAGTCAAGAGCCCCCAGCCTCCTGTTCCTGGAGTATTTGTAGTTATCAATGTATCCATGGTGTTGGCTTTGCATTCCCTATCGTAACTTTTCGCATCTACAGACTCTAATCTCCATCATCTCCTGTCGTCATGTCTTTCTCTGACACCTACCAATTTGTCGCTGGCGACGCAGACTTTGAGCTTCACCAGTTATATCGCTTCCAAGAAGTCACTGAGAATGCCGCCGCCGACCTCCCCCGTCCCGCTGAAGAGCTCCTGGCTCTTCCCCCTCTTGGCTCTCCATTCGTTGGGCCTCCCGAGGACCTCCAGGGTCAGGTAGCTGGCTGGATTTCGCCTTCCGCTCCTGAGCCTAGCGATGGTCTTGATATTGTTAATTTCGGCGACTTCCTCGCTCTCGAAGGGAGCACCGAAGATCTCTCGGCTCCCGCTGGGGAAATCCCCGACACACCACCGCCAGAGCTGGCTGAGTCTAGCGACCCTCAAGACGAGCCGGCCGCCGCTTCAGAGCCGGCTGAAGAACCCTTGGGAGCTACGCAGCTGGATGCTGTGCGAGATGAAATTGCGCATTTGAAGGCTGCGTTGGCGGCTGAGGGTCTTCAGCCGGAGGACTCGACTGGAGATCGTCAGAGCAGCAGCAATTCGCGCAAGTGCGTGCTGGATTGTGGCGAGATGTCTCCGCCCAAGAGGCAGATCACAAGCGATATGGGCCCCATTGAGGCACTGTGGTCACCAAAGGTGACCGAGGGTGAGCAGCGCGCCGCCCATACAAACTTGGCTCGACAAGTGGCCCCAAAGCCAGATTCACCTCAGCTCAACTTCACCGCGCCACCTTTCACAACTCCAATAAATACCTCCGACGGTGACTCCATCTCACCTGAAGACCTCCACTCCATCCAGCAGTTCCTCCACGATAACCCCGCCCTTGTCTACGGAACATCCGATCAAGTCGACATCGCCACTCCATCTTCCGACATCACCATGGGACATCTTGTCAACACGAAAATAAAGCGAGTACCGCCCAAGCAGATCCCGAAGCGCGTTCCCAAGAGTACCTTCCAAACCGCCAACAAGGTCATAAAGAAGGCCAAGACTACACCAAAGAAGAAGACGTCACACCAGCGCAACGCCTCCACAACTTCTAACGTCATCCCCTCACCAGACTCCTCAACTTCGCATCGCAGCATCGACGAGCTCCTTGCTTCAAACTTCTACTCTCTGAACGCCCAGGAAAAGCTCCGCCTCATGTTACCTATGCTTCGTGACCTCGACCCAAGGGAGCTTGAGAAGAACCTCGCCACGCTGCCCTGCATCCAAGCCAAAGGCACCGGTCACGAAGTCACCGTTGCGAAGGCCATTCGCGATTCTCCTCCTACAGTTCAGGACGACGACCTCCTTGCCACCAAGCTTACCTTCGGCATTCCTCCCTCACCTCCTCCTGCTGCTAATCGGATCTCTTCCTCGCCGCCAGCTCCCACTCCCCCAACTACCTGGACTTTACCTCTCGCACACAACGCTGCTCACATCGAGATCAGCAAAGATCACGGAGCTGTCCGTCAGCGCGAGGCTCTCGAGAAGGCTGCAGCACTACAGATGCAGGGCAAGAAGCGTTGAGTTCAATATCACTCGCAAGAGCATCCACTTTGGCGTTTTGGCACCACGGACACTACGAATCATGGCTATCACGACATTCAAGGATTTCTGCATGAGCAACTCATACGTCTATAAGTTCCTTGGCTTCAGCAGTGCACCGACATTTGGCAGCTCTGGCATCATAATCTGCGTTCTGGTTCCTTGATTGCACGAACGTCCTGGCTACGGCTGGGCTCCTCGCAACAGTCTCACGACTTCATCGGCAGTTTCTCTTTCTCGATGATCGCATTGTCGGCGTTGGTTTGATTAGCATCCGGAGGCTCTCAGCATCTGTCGGGGTTATTGTCATTGGGCACAACTTGTCGACGGCCAGCACGTTTGCTCCTCATCGATAGACTAATATGATCATTTACATTGACTACGCCCTGTGCTCTTCTATGCTTGTGCGTGCTGATGGCAGTACGCCAAATCCAACTTGTGCCCTGCCTGACAGATGTGCCAACAGTGGTGGACTCAGCAGAACATCATGACTCGCTTCAGCCACCGCAGTGGGGTCATTATCGCGCCAGGGAGCCAGGTATGGCATGTTAGCCGTCATCGACGGGTCTTTGCGCTGAGTTGAGCTCGACATTGTCCCGTAGTCTTGGCGCTTCGTGTTTGTTGCTGACCCTTCTTCGACCCATGGCGCCAGGTATGGCAGCTCCATTGTTGACCAATTTCCTTCCACCGCGGTCCGCCTAGATGCTTGCGAGAGAGAGCTTGTACATAGATTGCGTGCTCGGTTTCTGAGGTTCTGGGGACGATGTGCCTCTTGTGAGTTGGCGCGGCTGCGGAGGAAAAGCGATCGGTACGGTGCGATGCAGGCGACTATGATAGCTGCTTGCTTCGTCAGCTTTGTCATCTCCAAGTGTCACCCCGACCAGAGAAGAACTCGGACACTTTCCTCCAACACCACAACTTTGGCGACGACCGCTCTCATGCTGACATGGGATATGAACGTCTCGCAGACGTAGGTTGAAACACAAAGCCAGGAGAACTTCAGCTGATTTGATTGACGCATGATCGCTCCACAGCGCGCTGTTTGTGAGGAAGTGGTCAAATTTCTCTTTGGGAAGGGTAGTTCAGCGGCATCCTTACCAACGTTCAGCTCGACACTTGTCCAGAGATACATCCACAGAGGATCGATTTGGCGCTTGACTCCCACGGTGGTGATGGTCGCTCGGACAATCGCGAATATCATGGTGATGATGACCAGTGAGAAGACGGCGGACAATGCGACCTTTTGATGCGTGGTGATTCGAATACGTCGCAATATGAGAAACGGTATCGACATGACTGTTCAAGGTATGTTAGCAACGGTTGGATGTCGATTGAGTTGAATTTCGCTCATACTCAAGCAGTCTGTGAGAACATCCAGCGCAGTATTTACGCCCATTGCAACAAAGCTCAACCCTTGTGTTTGGCACTCTTTGCTGGCTACCACCTCAAAACTGACAAACGTGCAGTGATATGGTAACATCGTGTAGCACATCAAGAAGGCAAGGATTGTGATGCTTAGCACGACCCTCCACCAGCGTCTCAGACTCTTTACATTGCGAAGCCCCAGTCTCCTAAAGAATAGAAGGAATGCGAGCTTGATGCACCAAAGCCCACCATAGAAGAGCATTGGAATCGCAGTGAACACTCGTGTGAACTGCATTGTGATGATCTTGACGTTTGGCGGGAATGGCTTCAACCTGGCGCCAATCAACATGAGCTCAATTGTGACTGGGTGGAATATCGTGATGGTGACCGTGATTGCGAGCGATATAATACAGGCGAACGTCACCAGAAAGTCGTCCCAGTATAGTCGTCTCGTTGCAATCCACCGAGCGTACAGTCGTGCGGGCAGGAAGATGAATGATAGGCCAGTGAGTGCCCATATTGTGCCCTGGCAGACTCCCGTCAGTCGACGTCGACGAAGAGATGTCTCTCAAAACCTGCGAACGTACAAACAGCGTTCTTGAAGATACTGCTGGTGCGGAGAATCCAGCAGTGTCGGCTCTGGGCTTCAATAGCACCATAGCGAAGTCAGGGGCAGCTATCGTAGTAGCATATCGACAAACTAAGATGGAAAAAGAAGACAATGAGGTACAAAAATCATGGATGCGCCGCGCATTGTATACGCACGCTCACACTCGGGCCTAGGCTACCGAGACCTCTAGGCTTTGACAGCAATGTCTTGCTGTCGGCGCCGAAATGTGCATAGTAAAAGGAACCTTTCCTGGTATCGCTAGTCTTCAGCCTCCACAATGCAGTCACACTTCTCCATGCAAAGATGTTTGACGCCCCATTTCCACCATACAAAGCCACAGGCAGGCGTCGGCTTCTGCTCCGTCGGACACGCTCTTCCAAGCGAGAAGTGCGGACCGTTGAGGAAAGTTTCGAGAAGGTAGATGCACCACAAAACGAGGTTCTAGTGTTTGATGTTGGCAGCCAGGCCAAGACAGGTATGGATGCTAACTGACAGGGAAGGTGAAGCGACACAATTCACGTTGCTGACCAGCGGGTGAACTTAATAGAACCACCGCGCTTGACCATGATCTGCCAAAGTGTTGACATTCCGCAAGATCGCAAGCGAGCTGCAAGCCCTAAAGCGCTGTGGAGAGACTCCTCGTGATGACGCAAATATGCTAGAGCAGCCTAGCTCGGCGCGTCGCGGTACTGCCTCCGACGTGGACCGTTACTTCTCACATCCTTTTGGCGTCCTCTCTTCAAACATCATACCAAAGGCTGTGATTCAAACTTTTCAATGAACTTTTGAGATGATGCCTGCAAGCTCTCTGAATCGCCTGGACATGGTGTTGGACGACCTGGATCGAGGGTGCGCACGCAAAGAAACCAAAGTGAATCACGCTTTCGGCGTGCGCCCGTGTAGCAACCGCCATATAGACCAGTATGATGGAAGACCTTGGAAGGTAGAGTGGGGTTAGCCTTCACGACATGCCGCTGGGCTGTTGCCCAGATACACAGTCGACGGTGGCGAAGAGACATCATTGAGAGCGCCCACAACTCGAAGCATATCACCACCGACATAGAAAGAAGCCTGGACATCGCTGGCACGCGACATATCCACCGCTGAAGGAGCTGCTGTGTACCAAGCCCACGTTTCCCCACAACTTTCACTACTTTCACTTCATTCTTCTCCCTTCGCCCATACGTGGCACAACTCAAGCGCTACACATCGCCGCGATAATCGTCGCGCCTTCGAGCCGTCGCCGACGAACTCCAGGATTGCTCAATCGCAAGTCCTTTGGTTAATACCTTAACTACCATGTCAACGTCATTGCCTGACTCGTCAAACAGCATCAAGTACTACAGTGGCCATCGCGGGCCGATCTTCGGCGCAGAGGGCAAGTTCGACGATTTTCTGAGACAGTATGATCCAATCCATCTGAAGAACGGGTATTGGAAGTTCAGCACGTACGACGACGGCCGACGTGCATTCAAGCATGGATATCATAATCCGGAAGAAGTCTTGAAAACGCAAGACGCCGGCGATGGTGATTACGACGACGTATTGCTACTCTTGGTGCCAGGCGAGCTGGACACGACCAACAAGACTTCGTTGGGTACAGCCGCAGTGCACCTGCAAACAATCTATAACGAGAGGAAGCTACTAGGCAAGTCACTCTCATTTCGAGGCGCAGTGCCAGTGTACCCCGTGAGCACCGATCCGCGACTTCTGCGGTATAGACTCACAAGATACGGCATACAGCAAGGAAAACTACCGAATGACCTGCTTATGCCGGCGCCCCCATCACCAGGTATGCCGCCTTCGCAACCAAGCTCGCCGAGCGAAGAAGTATCAGCAACCTCCACGCCCATTAACATACCTTCGCGCGCCAGAAGTCGAGTCTCCCCGGCCAAACCTGTTCTTCTACTGTCAGATTTTTCGCCGCCGGAACATGATAAGACTGCCCAACCGTCACCCTTGAAGCCAACCCCGACAGCCCCTGCCTCTGGCCAGAGCACGGTCCGATCGAGCACACCCGTCGCAGATCCACCGCCTGTACAAGCAAAAGGTCGTTCAGAGTTTTTCGAGGACCTCCAGCGTCCGTTGCTTGCACAACACTTTCGAAATGGTCTGTCGCTCGATCCACCAGCCACTGACACGGACGGCATGATAAGCGCCCCTGCAGTCCATTCGACGAACGACTCGGAGACGCATCAGCGAGAATACAATCATCCGGGGGATAATGATGAAATATGCGGTATGGATGACAACGTCTTCGCCACCAACAAATATACAGTGGACACTGTTAACATTCTCTTCTTTGCAGCCTCGACGCCTGAGGACATGTTCCACGCACATGTAGCGTCCCTTCAGTGTATGGACTGTGGATTGATCAGGGCTCACACTTCTGACTGCTGGATCAACGAGATTGCGACGAATCTCAAGCCTGTAGAAGACTTGACGACCTCCGAGCTCGATAACCTTGCCGATCAGGTCAAATCCTTCGATCCAGTGCCCTGGACGACACATTATGGGCTGCCAGAGCAGATCGTCGAAGATCCAGATGCTACCTTGCAGGGCATGGCAGAAGTCGTTCGCAATCTCGACACGACTGCGATAGATCCAGATCTGGAAGGACTCGACGACCGATCCACCCTTCTGATCTGGTTATTAAAGTCAATTGGTGAAGTGGAAGTTCTCGAAGGACATCATGAGCAAACGAGTGTCGAGATGCCAGACCCATAGCTATCATGGGGAATGGAAGGATGGAGACATTCGAGTGCTTATTATTATCTAACCAAACAGCCAACACTCAGAGGCGAGGGCTCTCGCGGCCGTTCTGTTTGTACTTCTCGTAGATACCCGCTTCGAAGCTGCGATCCAACGCTGCGATCTCCGCGTCGCCAGTGGGCAGAACCTGTCCCGCATACAAGCCGCAGATACCGGTCTTACGGTCGACCCACTAGATCAAATTAGCTGTGGGTTAAGAAGCCAGTCCCAAAATAGCTTACCCAGTTCAAGTTTGGCAAACCACCCCAGATCATTGTGCCAGTCTGCTTGCCGTCTGCTTGGTCTTCCGCCAGCAGAAGGCCGCCTAAACCCCAATCCTTCTTGACGCTCTTTTCGGTCCCACCCATGGCGTTGTTGACCTGCGAGAAATGTCAGTAGAGTCATGAAAGATCTGAGAATCTACGCACAAAGTCGTCTTGCAGTAGCCCGTTCAGTGCCGTCGCAGACCCTTCTCCTAGCTGCGGCTTGAAGAACTCGTTCAAAGTCTCCTTCTTCAGCAGCTTTCCATCTTCCTCTGTCGTCAGAACAGCCTTGACGACCTTGAAATATTCTTCCGGGGACGTGAATACGCCTTGGCCGCCCAGACAGTCCTCAATCTCTGAGCCATCGGTGTCCTGGTGGAATTGCTTTCCGCCCATGTGCTTGACTGTACTGGAGCCTACCTCTCGCTCACTCATAGCAGCCATCCTCTCCGCCAAGTCAGGTCGTGAACTGAGCTTGAACGTCATGTCCTTGATCTCCAAGGGCTCCCACAAGTTCTCACGCATGAACTCCTCGAGGGTCACGCCAGACACGCGCTCAATCAGTAGACCGGCATAGTCAATGCTGGGCCCGTACATCCAGCTCTCACCCGGCTCAAATGTCAGCGGTGCATCGTAGCGCTTCAACAGCTTTGTTCCCGTGTTAGGTGTCCTCCCGTGGTGAGCGCACCAAGCCAGCAGCTTGGGATGGAAGCTGTCGTAAGTCAGACCGCTGGTGTGCGTCAAGAGCGTGCGCAGGGTAATTGGCTTCGCGTGCTGGGTTTCGACGGGCTTTCCGTCGTTGTCAAAGGTTTGGATGATCTTGAAGTCTTTCAGTTCGGGGATGTGGTCGTAGACTGGGTCATCGAGGGTGAGCTTGCCCTGCTCGACCAGCTTCAGGGCGCAGATGGAGGTCATCAGCTTTGTGCAGGAGGCGATCCACATGATATTGCTAGTCTGTAGTGGTTTGGCATGTTCAGGCTCCATTGATGTATGGCCGAATGTTTTAGTGTAGTTGAAGGAGCCTGCAATTAATAAGTACATGGACATTGTAGACCGAAGAGACACCTACCGTCGCGATTGGATGCAAAAAGAACACAGCCTGGGATTTTTTTGGCATCCACGGCCTGCTGAATTGCTGTTTCGAAGTCGGCCATAGTGTGAGGGTTCTATACGTGTCTTCTTTCAAGTCTCTGGATTGCAGAACAGCGATAAGAACAGCAAGAATGGAATGAGAGAGGACCAAGAGGGGGCTACGGAAGATACAAATAGATCCAGGCAGCGACAAATATGGAGGAGCTGACTCTCGCTTTGAATTTGTCCGCAGTCAATGAAAGTGATGTGCCTCGGCCCACACTAGTGCGGGGCTATTCATCCAGGTTGCCTGTTACAGCTAGTGGATTACTCTACACATCGCTGGCAGCCTTACTTACTCCACAGAGCTGACGCTTCAGCAATCTGACATTCAATCCCGCCTACACTTCCGTGTACTATTGGCCGCATCCACAGGGCATATCTTCAGCCGTGAGACATGCTGACCAGCTGAACGCTTCATTGATCAGCATATTTGCACAGCTGGACTGCGTCTTTCGCATTTACATGGAGGTGTTGCCGAGAGACATGGCCTGTGATCACTTCAACCGAGAAGCCGGGAAACCGTCATCATCCCTCTTTTCTTTGTGAGGGTTGATAGAGTCGATTATTCTACAAAATATCATATCATTGGACACTACCCATGCTGTCCCAAGCAGTGCGCACGAGTGGAGTGCTTACAATACCCACTTCTTGAACCATTCGAGAATGATAGGTGTGGCTTCTGCCTCCTTGCACGTCAGATACTTTGCAGTATCGCCATTTGGGAAAGAGCTGGGCCAATTGTGGAACAGGTTGGTGTAGTTGTAGTGGATGACGGTCTCGTCCCAGCTGTACCTGGTCACCAGCTGGCTTCCGCTGCACAGGTGGGATGTCTTATTGGCGTCCACCTCGAACCCATCGCGCCTGGCCCAGTCATCTACCCAAGTAATGATGTCGGTGGAATTTGCGTTGCCACGCGTGTTCTCGCCACCCTTGTAAGGTATTGTAGTATCTTTGTAACCGTGGAATTCCATGATTGGGATGGGTAGGCGACTTGGGTTGCAAGGTGGCAGTTGCTGGTTCGAGTCCAAATAAATGGCTCCAGAGACTGGTGCAAATGCAGCGATTCGCCTAGTTGCTTCTGCGTCGCAAGCGAGCACAGTCGTGAAGCCGGCGCCATTAGACTTCCCGGTGGCCCAAATTCGCGAAGTGTCGATGCAATACGTCTTTTGAAGTTCATCGAGCAGCTCCAGTGTGAAGGTCACATCGTCGATTGACGGTGGGGAGTCTGGGTCGCCTTGAAACTGCTGGGTGCCTTTCGAATTGTTCATAGCTACGCCCTCGGGGTACACGGAGATGCCTTCGAATCCATAGGTCGCATTTGAAAACTGCGAGAGCTCTTCCTGGAACTTGGCGTCCTTGCCGCGGCCATGGAAAGACAGGATCAGGGGAACCTTCTTGTCTGTGTCGTACGATTCGGGAAGGTGAAGACGGTATCCGCGCGGAGATTCCCCACTGGCACTGTTGATAGTAAGGTTGACGGATTTGCCCGCTGCGACACCCTCAGGCAGAGGACTGCCGCAGCCACACTGTGCTGCTGCGCTTGATGCGGCAGCTAATACCGCAGTACTGAAAAGGAGCGAAGAAACCATTTTGACCGGAGCTGTAATATCGTCCTGATGCCCACCTTGGACAAAGGGGTTCGACCTTCTTAAGAAGCGCAACTGCGCCTTGATCCGAGGGCTACACCGGCGGCGGTTAAGGCGTCCAACTTTTCATGCTAGTGGGTGCTCGTTCCCGCGAATTGATCGCACTGGAGGCGCCGCTGGTGCGGCCGCCATCACCACCATCTGTGAATTGCGCAAGACGACAGAAGTCATCGTGGGATGCCCCAGACTTTAGTCTCTGTCGCCGAAGGGCGTGCAGGAGCGGCTGCACGACAGCGCCGTAACTGCGCCGTGTGGAGAATCCCGGATCTCGGGACGTTGTGAGGCGCACCAGGCGTTTTCTATGCATGACCAAGCCGCTAAAGAAGAGTTTACAGGAATCGTGCAGATCTCGATGATGGTCGGTCCCAAGCACCAGCGCTTCTGTCTTGCTGCCTGCTCTGTGGGCACTATAACGAGTGACATCACGCTTTCCAATGTTTTGTGGTGCTTCTCTCCGGCTACGTGAGGCCCGTGCAATCGCGCGAGAGTGCGCGCATCAGCATCGAAGATATCCCTGACCCTGTCAAGAATCAGGTATTGTCATTCACTCGCGGGAAGCAATCAGCTTTGAGAAAGGATCGAGGACTTGGCGCTCAATTTGCGGCGCCTTGAACGAGCAGAGTAGAACTACTGCCCCTTCGCCCCGCGATCGGCAACGGGCTCAGTCCATTCCGATCCACTTTCAATCTGCAAAGAAAAGGCCGACTCGCGGCAAAGCAAAAGGTTGATGATTTTGCTCACACGCACATGTCATGATCAGGAACTTCCCATGCCAATCCTACAAGGATCGATACTAAAACAAACGTTTCATTGGCAGGTGCAATTAATTTTGGCCCTGGTCTAACCACATGCACGTCGCGGGTCGGTGACTACACCACAGTAAGAAAAGTGTATTTCTCACCCGGACCCCCTTGCGGGCTCACTCCAAGCTTACGGCTAGATATCCTCTCCACAACTCCAGTCCTTCCCACCTTTTCGGCAGTCCTGTACAGTCTCCAAAATGCTGTTGCACAGGTTCGCGGGCCTGACTGTCGCTCTGTGTTTCTGGGCTGCTGTCGCCGCCACAAATTCCACCTGCTATTACCCCAACGGCAAAGAGAACAACGGCGGAGCATGCAATTCAAACGCAGAAGTGTCTGTGTGCTGTGGACCGACTTTCGTCTGCCTGAGCAACGGCCTTTGCACACCAGGCCCGGATTCCAAGAAAACCTACGCCTATAGCTTCTACCGCAGTGGCTGCACAGATGCATCTTTCAATTCTACATCATGTCCTCGATTCTGCACAGGCAGTATGTATTCAAAGACGATTCTGTGGCTTACACTGACTCGCAGTTAGCGCCATATCACACCGATCGCGGCCAGGGCGTGAAGAGCTGTGGCAATAATACTTACTGCTGCGGAGCGTCTGGCGACTGTTGCACAGACACCTCTAACGTCTTCTCACTTGACGCCGCGGAGGTAGTCAACACCATATCAGCCTCATCTGCGTTCATCACAAGTGCTGCCAACGATACTTCATCAGGAGATTTGTTATCTGGAAACGACAATCATGCCCTGGCCATAGGACTGGGCGTCGGCATCGGTGTCGGGGGATTCTTACTCATCTGTCTTGCGATCTTATATTTGCTGAAACGCAGGAGAAAGGCAAAAGAAAATGCTGGATACGAGAAGAAAGAGGAGGAGCCTTCCGAATTAGATGCGCCAAGGAGAGCCCAGTTGCCAGACTCGGTACCTGAACCTGCACCGCCCACCAAGGCAAGCCACATAGTATCTGGGACTGGTGTTGTCCATGAGATAGCAGATGGAAGGACGGAGACCGTGCTCCAACCGCAAGAGTTGGAAGCACATACGTACGACTGGGAGCCTCGGAATGAGCCTGAGCCACGAGATGGAGGCTTCAGACCTGAGGACCCCGAGCATAGATCTCAACCGTAGCCACATCTCCTATACGTATCATTTAACGATCTACACAACTTCACACGTTGTCCTGACCATGTCAACCATGTCATCCGTAATGTCTTCGGTCCGCGTTCAAGGTGAAGGGCTGGTTCTTGATGGCTCTTTACCGCGCGGCAGCCGTTTGCTATCGGTACTACTTATGTTGGGCGGCAACGAGGTGACTCTCAAGGCAAACGCGAGAGCGAAATAAGTTTGGCGCGCGCAAAGTCTTGGTACACCTATAGATACAAACCTCTATATGCCCACTCCCTCTTCTTTCCTCAAGTCCACTGTCATTGCCTCATTTTCAGTCCATTTCTAGGCCCACTAGAAGGCCGGAACGCCAGTCTAGCGTTCACTCGTTCGCCTTCCTGTTGCTCGTTGCTCTACCATAGGCAATCGAGGGCTAATCGTCCCCGAGTCTCAGCGTAGAGTGACGCGGTCGTAGACGAGCACACCTGGGCAACTCGTTCCCGTGGCCCGGCGTATCACTCGACATTTAACGAGACGCTCAAGACGTTAGGGGTGGGATGGGACGGCTTGGCATAACGACAGCCTCTCCGATTCCTGGAGCGTTTGGAAATGGTGCTCTGGCGGTACTGTGCCCTGCCAGTTCACTAGATGTTGTCTTCGTCGCGCCGGAGCTATGGTCACAGCAGGCTGGCGAGACGGCTAGATAGTCCGCTCTGAATGCAGGGCAATCACCGAATACCGACCATCGCCCACCGACTGTCGACCTACAACTACCTACCGATCGACAACCAGACACCATCGATTTCTACGTCACCTAGACCTTCGCAAGCCGAGCCCCATGTGCTCCTGAACGACCGAATAGCCTTGTCTGGATGTTCATTCCCCAGTTGGAGCTCCTGGGGTACCCCGAACGCTTGACCGCAGGTTGAGGATGCAGGGAAGTGGGGATACATCGATTATCTCGAAGGAGTTGCCTGGGGTATTTGTCCGTGCGGGCAGTGGTGGACATATGAAGGGGTCGAGTAGAGTTGAAATGGCACGCGGTTGAAAACCCCTGCGGTCGATTCTAGAGAGTGAAGCCGCTCGCACTCATGCTGCAACCAAGATGTGATGTGGACAATGGATTCTAACGTTAGCAGGAAACATTAGTCTGTCGTTGATTGAGCACGACTACGTAATCTCGCATGTCAAATAGCACTGTCTTGATGGGGGTCCTTTTAGTATGTTTTTGCCAGGAGTGATATCGTACCATAAGCATTAGCTGACACATCGACATCTTGAACCACAAATCTTCCTCCAAATTTTGCTCACAAAGTTATAGAACGCTCGCCCACAAGACATACCAGATAGGTACCTATAGTACGCAATGGCGGCTGGCGAAACTCGCTACATCAGCATCAGGACCAACGTTCAGTCGCGTGAGTAGGAGAACGACGTGCAAGGTGACGAGAAAATAGGACAAATGCAGCCGCAATCCCTCAAACTTGTGAGCTTGTCAGCGGTCAATGTGTTGTGGATTTGGGGTTTGCTCGAGGTTCGGTAAAGAAGCAATAGCCCCACATCAATCGAACGCTCTTTCCCGAATCATGACCACTCCTCTTGTACATGCACCAGTTTCCAACGCAAGCATTTGCTGCAACCATAAGCTATACGCTCCTCTGATTACTCATCAAAACAGCAGAAAGATCTGCAAGTCCCCCGTGGCGCAATGGTCACCGCGTCCGACTGTTACCGCTCGACGGCACATCGGGAGATTGGAAGTTCGATCCTTCCCGGGGGAGCTTTCTTTTTTTACCTATGTCTTTTGCAGGCCGACCTGCTGAAGATCGTCGAATCCCGAAGCAATATCCTTATTCGGACATGAGTACAAGCTTACTCATGCATCTTGCTGCCTATGCTCTGTCTGAGCATATGAATATGGTGCATGCTAACACCGTCGTTCAGAAACGCAGTCTCTTTTTTGCAAGTCCCTTCTCTTGATTTCATATTGACCACGGACGCGGTATTATACTTCTGCAAGCACAATGGGCACACCCGAGGGGCGGGCTGGAAAGCTATGATGCTGCGGCGTACAACATGACGCTTACAAAACCAGAAGCTGCGATGGCCATATCTTTTACGACAATAAAATATGTCGTCGCCGATGAGTGTAGATGAGAGAGAGGATGAACGTTCGCTGGCGGCGGTTTGTCTAGCGAAGATCATTGCATACGCTAAGGCCCAAGCAGGACTAGCTACTTCCTTGTTGGTCGCTCATGAACATGGAATTGCTCTCAGGTGACCTTGGTAGCGAAGTTGCAAAGTGACTTCCGAGATGCAGACGCATGTCAATAGCGAGAACCAGAATTTGGTGTACAGATGGTGAAATCATGTTGTATTGCATGCGTTCCAGGATGGACAAACAAGATGACTGTTGCGCGCTGAATGCGGCAAGCGGCGACATGATTGGCTGCAACCACCCGTGGACGACCCATGTTTTCGGCCGCAGTGCCCTTGTTTTGCGCGCCCCTTCGCAACCTCAAGAAACCGCTCATCCAACCCATCAGAATTCTCCGACGCCAAAACGCACCCACAACCATCAAAATCCATCACAAGCATCTCGGATACTAATGCGCTGGATCTGACGAGTAATTTGATACCCATAACGATATTATTGCGACGCGTTTTTGTCGCGAGACCGCGCGCGCAGGGCCGGAGGCGGCCACCTGTCCCCACGGCAGAGTCTGCGGTCACGTGCACGACTGCGAGGAACGTCAAACCCGCAGGGCTGAAGTAACATGACGCAACGCGTCACCGGCCAGCGCTTTCGCCAGCGCAAATTGTCTACGAAGCAAAATATACCAGTGTTGCGCGAACACGAGGTCGAGAAGCTCGATGATGACGAAGCGTCGCGTCATATCCCGAAGGTCGAGACTGGTGTTGAGAAGGGAGAGGAGATTGTAAGTGAAGCACTAGCCGCTTTGGGCTTGCACGACAGTCGATATCATGGCGATGCACTTACCTGCGTGTCAAGTTCGGCATAAGAGCATCTCACAGGAACCTACCTCCATCACATCCAAACGACTCTTACTGACCCCTTCAACAGGAACATCATTTGCAAGCCGTCATATCTGCAGCGCAGGCTGCAGCGCAAGGTGCTGCTGGCGGTAAGATTGCTCAACTGTACATCCCCACGCCAGAAGCAACTGCAAGTCATCTGCAATACGATGAGCTGTACCCCAAGCGATTCACACAACCTGCCACGTACATCCGTTTCTCTTCTACCGTTGAAGATACTTCAGGATGTCCGTACAACATGACTAGTGATGATGTCGCATTCCTCAAAGCGTACAACCAGAAGCGGACTAAAGGTCCGCATTGCTCCGAAGATGAGTTCGAGGAGGTCATGAACTTTTTCGAGGAGACTGCTCAGACGAAACAGCCCTTCTCGGCAGTCGGCGATGCTCCAGTACTTGCGTACGAAGATTTCGAGTCCGATTTCGATGAGACGATTGGCGAGAGCGCAAGGAGGTTTGCCAAAGACATTTATCCGCATTGGAAGAACCAGAGATTGCTCAAAGGCAACAGGCCTCTGCAGCCATCGCTGAAGTTCGAGACCAACCTCGAGACTGATGAGGCAGATCCGTATGTCTGCTTCAGACGCCGTGAAGTACGACAAGTTCGTAAGACCCGAGGCAGGGACGCGCAGGTGACCGAGAAGCTGAAGAAGCTCCGCAATGAGCTGGAACAAGCTCGTCTTTTAATGGCTCAGGTGAAGCGGCGGGAGTCTCTGATGAGGGATTCTCTCGCCAATGACAAGCAGATCTTCGAGCAGCGCTACGCTGTCAAGGAAATCAAGAGGCGACTTAACATCAAGACCGATGACGAAGAACTCTTGATTACCCAGAAGGTATGCCAAGTCTTCATCAAAGAAGCTCAGACTGCGACTGACATTTCCCAGCCTGCTCCCAAGCCCAAGCCCAGACCCGATCTTGAGAGAGTCCGCCAGAACATTCCTGGCATGAAGCCTCAGGTCACTCGTGCCGATGGGCGTCTTGTTGATAGTGACCTTGTGTACCTCGAGGAGCAACAGGCGAAGAAGACAGAAGCCATCGACACTTTCATTGAAGACAACCTCGTCAAGCACCAGAAATGGAATGTTGGCTGGGTGGATGCAACGTGGCGACCCATCACACCACCGCTGGAGCAGGCTGCTGCGAAATCAGACTTCCGTACGGTGTTTACAGAATCGCAGCTGCCCACTCCTCCGGCCTCCGTTTCTGACGATGAAGGTGCTGATTCCATGGCGGTAGTGCGCACAAACGCGCCAGACACACCACGGCGCAATGCTCGGATTCGATTCGGTACACCTCCAGATGATGTGCCGTTCCCTGACCAATCTCGATACCGAAGGCGTATCGGGCGAGGTGGACGTGTGATGATCGATCGACGTGGGGTCAAGCGCCAGAAGCTCGAAAACAGTCAGCTAGACGAGCGCGTCGCGGACCGCTGGAAGTACTCCGGGGACAGTAGTGAAGATGAGCAGACATATCCTGTCGATTGGACAGATAATCTGCACATCAGGTATCGTATCATGATTGAGCGCCAGGGCGAGAAGCAACATGCACAGCAAGCGGCAGGCGCAGCCCGGAAATCGATCGAGAACAACAACCGTTCTGCGTCCGGCCACCTCATGCCGCCAACTGCGGCTCCTGGCCCCAGCGCTGCATCATAACCTTCTCTTTCAACAGCCTTTTGACGACGATACGTGTTGATTTGTGCGAGATATACCCTTTGATTCTTATTCGCGAACGAGGTGATCCAGCTGGCGGAGCGGATGCACCAGAGATATGTACAACATTCGGCGGTCAGGAAGGCGATTTGGGATGGCTGGAGGAGGTATCTGGATAGTCGTTAGCCGTCCGTCCAGTTTGTTTTGGATACGTACGATACCTGCAATACCCGGGCTGCGCAAGGCACACTCCTCGGCACCTTTAGAAAAAAAAAAGCAGAAAACTTACCAAACTACGTTTCCGTACATGCTTTCGATTCCGCTGATGCAAAAATTCCATTAAAGTGGCGCGGCGGTTGTTGCTGCGCGGCGATTGTCGATCATGAGACGAACCTCTCATGATCTCAGCTTCTTACCAGTGCCGCCCATCTCTACATCTCCTTCTTCGTCTATCTCTCGTGGTCTCTTTGTCACGACGCCTTCTCTTGCAAGTTTCTCTGCCAATGCCTCTTCCACCTGTTTGAGCAATCTCTTTTCCCCAATTCTTACTGCCTTTGCCATGGCAATACGTCGCTCCTTCGAACCGGATCCATTGACGCTCGGTACTCCAGAGAAATCGCGGACGTCGTCATCGAGGCTCGTGCCGTACTGTGCAAGTCGTATCTGCATAAGTCTATGCAAAAATTCGGCTCCTTTGCTGGTCATCTTTTCGGGCTTCGGTAGCTTCCCCTTCTTCTTCAGCCGCCCGAACTCTTCATCCGGCAGTAGCAACATCTCCACGAGTACCACAAGCTCGGGAGACAGACTCTCTTGTAGTGTGAAAGGGTTGCTGACTGTGATGTCGTAGCCAGTGTCAATGACTTCCTGTTCATCAAGGTACTCGATGCGCGACTCCGAGTGAATGCCGGCCGTCGTTGCGAGATCGGCGACCATGTCCATAGAAACCTCGGCGACATCATACTGAGCGTAGTTTTCGGTAATGTAGCCATAGCGACGTAGCAGGTCGGAACGTGGAAGCGGTCCGTAGTCGTTCAAAATCTCCTCACCAGCGCGTATCGGCTTGAGGGCTTTCATGTCCAGAGAGCTGGCCTCGTAGAACAGGCGTGCGTTGTTGCGGTCTCCATCAGCGTTCAGCATATCTGCCAGAGGAACCATGCCCTTGGGTAGTGCCTCATCCTCGTCCTCAGAAGCATATCCTTCCTCGTCGACGTCCTTCTTGAGCACCGACGGTTCGACGTCAAACGCGTATGCCATGATCAATGAGCCCATACGGTGCATCAGAGCGAGGTTTCGCTCATCACGCATTTCCTCCGCTTTTTGTGGCGCACGCTCATCGTCTGCGAAGAAGATTGGTGCAAATTCTTTAATGACGGGGATCAGCTGCTCGAGAAACATCTCGTTGGCGCTCTCTTTCCCAACCTTGTTCACTACAGCGCTGGCCTGCAGCTCAGCGAGCTCGTCTGCCGTCCAGTACATGAGGGTGTCGAATTCGGAGGGTAGGATCGAGAAGTACGCGGCCCAATTAGAGGCATCGCCGTTCAGGCACTCATAAAGCATGACGAGTATGAGAGACAGCCATGGCCCTAGTGTTTCGAAGGTAGCGGCAGGGATCTCTTTGGACAGGATTGAGTTCTCAACGCTGAGAATTGCTGATCGGGGAATGCGAAAGAGGAGCTCGTGCTCGGCGATGTCTTGCGTAGCAACTACTTCAAATTAGTATTTGGCCATGTAGAAGTATGAGTGGCAGGCCCGAGGGAAATCGATAGGTGTCCTGGGACTGACCGCCTCGAAGTGACAGAAAACGGCCACTTACCAACGCCTCTGCCGGCTTGCGCATGGCGCATGTCTTCGAGTTTGATTTTTGGGCTGATCTCCGCTCCAGATTGCTGAAGCCATGTCAGGAAAGCCTGGCCAGCGCTGTCGAAGTCTGCCATCATCGCAAAGGTGGTGAGCGCTCCGTGAAAGTGGAGGTTGGAATTGTGATGGATTGTTAGCGGCGGGCCTCAAAGCAGGGCGAACCGAGCGTAGTCCTCATTGGCTGACTCGCCGGCCGCGTGTCTCCGCCCTCGGGTGCTGAACACAAGGTCGACACATTGCGAGCTTAAAAGTCATCTTGCCGAGGACAGAAAATCTGGCGTGTTGGCTCTAAGGAAAGGAGAAGTGGCAGCAGTGTCAGCTCGAAGTCTGTGTCACCAAGCTCAGACCTCGGGACCTCCAAGTAGCGTTTGTGTAGCAAGGGTGATCCTAACCCTTGAACGTGTTCAATCTCATACGCTCACATGCGTTCGATGGAGTTTCTAAGTCTCATAACTTCGGAGGGCAGGAATGTTGATTGCCGATATATATGTGCTAAAGTGACCGTCGCCTTGCGTTCAGCCCTATGATCGAGCTCGGTCTTGGCAACGCTCTTAGACCCCGCCATCTGTGAATCTTGAACGCTTTTGAAGGCTCAATCACAACACTCACATATCAACAATGATCGCCATAGGGTTAGAAGGAAGCGCGAATAAGATTGGAATCGGTGTGGTCCATCATCCGGCGCCTAACAAGCCTCCTGTCATTCTCTCGAATCTCCGACACACATACATTTCCCCACCGGGCGAAGGCTTTCTACCAAAAGATACAGCATTGCACCACCGGGCATGGGTCGTACGGTTGATAAAGCAGGCAGTTAAGCAAGCCGGTGTCCAAATCAAGGATATCGACTGCATATGCTATACCAAAGGACCTGGTATGGGCGCGCCGCTGCAGAGCGTTGCGCTCGCAGCGCGCACCATCAGTCTGCTCTGGAACAAGCCTATGGTTGGTGTAAATCACTGCGTTGGGCGTGAGTAACTTCCGAACATGCTTTCACAGGCACGGGGCTGACAAGTCGACAGACATTGAGATGGGCCGCTCTATAACACGCGCCGACAATCCTGTTGTCCTCTACGTCTCTGGAGGCAACACACAAGTCATCGCGTATTCTGCGAACCGATACCGCATATTTGGCGAAACTCTCGACATCGCAATAGGAAATTGTATAGATCGATTCGCGCGAACGCTTATGATCCCGAATAATCCTTTCCCTGGATACAACGTCGAGCAGCTGGCGAAAAAGGGCAAGAATCTCATAGACCTACCATATGGTGTGAAGGGCATGGATGCAAGTTTCTCGGGCATATTGGCAGCGGCAGACCTTCTGGCGCGGGGGCTGGACGAAACACTGCCTGACGAGAAGAGGCTCAAGACCGAAGATGGAGAGTTGGTGACAAGGGAAGATATGTGCTTTTCGCTCCAGGAGACAATCTTCGCCATGTTGGTTGAAATCACCGAGCGCGCCATGGCACACGTTGGCTCTCAGCAAGTGCTGGTCGTTGGAGGTGTTGGGTCGAACGAGCGCCTGCAACAAATGATGGGCATGATGGCAAGAGATCGAGGCGGCAGCGTGTTTGCTACGGATGAGCGATTCTGTATCGACAACGGCATTATGATCGCACACGCTGGATTGCTGGAGTACTCAACAGGAATCACCACAGGTTTGGAGAATACAACCTGCACGCAGAGGTTCAGGACCGACGAGGTGTACGTTGGGTGGAGGAATGATTAACAGATCAGCGAGGTCCGCCATTTCGCTTCAAAAGATACCCCTTTTATGATAGCAAAGCTTCGACCGCGTTCATGACTTATCTTGTGTACCACCGACCGGTATCGTACACCATCGATGCGCTAGTCAGCAATCGAGTTGAAATTTGAGAGGCGTAACGGCGGTGGTGAGGGCAAGTTTCATGTGACGGATTTCGGACCTGTTTGCGACAGCTGAGCTTGCCCCGATCTCGCACCGAGAGAGGCTGAATCTGTGAATGGAATTCTGACGAAATCCCGTGAGGCGTTCACTCGTAACCCGGAGCTAACGAAGCGAGGTGCTTTGGCAGGCTCGCTTACTCCCCTGCAGGGAGCCGCAGCAGTTTCCTCGAACTCTGGCCCCAGCTTGCATTACGGAACCCGAATGTAGCATTCGAGTGCTTCATCTTTGAGGCCGACGATATCCACCTGCTTCGGCAAAATCTGTTCTTGCAGAGAGTCGAAGGACTGGACTGACTGTCAAGCCGTCGTCGCCTCATGGGTTGCGGAGGCTATGCCAAGGCATATGTTTTGCGCTGTGATGAACCTCAAATCATGAACGAGGCATCATCAGATACGCACACTCTGATGCGCTGATTGTCGAAGAGTCTAGATACTTCGCCTCATCCCAGGGTCAGCCCCACATGATGACCTTAGCTGTGCAGCCGTTCGCTGGACACATCTCTAACTCTACGTCTCAGATGTATCCAATCAACGCATGATCAATTATTGCCATAAGCTGCCTAGGTTCGTTGCTATTCATGGGCCCTGTCAGAGAGAGGTCCAGGAGCCCGGTTTCAAGTATCTTTTGAAAGGCCACCACTATACACTGCCGACACGCTCTGGACTGCATACAAATCCGATATTTGTACTCGAGTACGCTTGCCATGTTGTGTAGGCAGACTGAGCGATCCGTGTTCCTCCCTCGTTAATACGGCCGCCCTGCCTCGATCTGAGCATTGATCTGGATTTTACAGGAGACAGAGGTCTACAGGAAACACGATGGACGCCGACAGGAGACTCACGAAAGCCTTGGAAGCCGCTAGCGATGCACTGCAGCATCTATCAATGTCGCCTGACTTTTCTTGCCTCGACTGCACTCACATCGATCGCTTAGTAGGGAGAGTTGTCGATCTACCAACGGAGGGAAACCAGAGGAACAGCAGGCGCAACCTCCTTGTCATCAGACAATGGATGGTCACGGAAGGGCCAGGTGTCGTGCTTTTGGAAGTTCTTGGACAGTTGTATTGGCGCTTGGGCGAGCTCAACAGCAAGCAGTTTGAGAAGTTCAAGGCAACGCTTCAGCAACAACAGCCATACCTGTCGCTCATTCAGGACACAGCCGCCGTCACCTTGGTCCTCCAGAGATTGCAGTACATTCAGAGGCTAAAGGCGGAGGCGTGTCAGGATTTTCTTTGCGAATTGTCTGACTTGACAGGATTGAAAGGTAAGATGCAGTAACTTCCAAAAAAGATATTACACACTGACCATGCAGTCGAATCCCCAGTGGCTGATACCGATGTCTCGATATCGAGGTCAGCATCGAGATCAAGATCGACTAGTCCGTTCACGCCAGCTTCCGGGCAGTCTTTCGAGAGTATGTCGTCACCAGAGACAGGATTCATGAGCCTGATCAAGTACGTCCCATCGCCGAGTGCGTGGTCCGGCGACATAGAACACCTCCTCATTGACTTTTACGCCAATGGGATATGCCCGGGGCGCACTGTAGCCACACAGTCGAACGGTTACGCGGCTCTGCTTCAAGTCGCAAACACCTGTCCAAGCACACGATATGCTCTCCTCAGCCTCTCTGCATCATATATATCCGAATACGTCCCTTCCCAGAAAGACTTCTACCAGCACGCCGAATTGTACTATTCGACCCAAGCTTTCCAAGCTCTCGCAACGCAAATTGCCAACCGCAATGACTACGAAGGCGCCCTCGCTACAAGCATGCTGCTAATGCACCACGGTGCTGTCAACAGCTCGCCAGACTCGGCTCTGTGCTGGTCTTGCCATGCAAATGTATTCGACATCATCCCTGACAACATGATCGATCATCAGTCAGACCCGGCGCTGTTCATTCGAGCTCAACTGACACTCGCTCGCACTGAACAAACCTCAAAGACGCTTCAATCTACTCAATTCCACTCGCTTGAGACCAAGTCCTGGTATGAGGGGGCACCGCCAAACGATACACGGAAGATCTGCTCAATTCTCGGACTGTCACCACATCTACTTTTCATCATCTCTTCCATCACGTCCCTGGCATTTGACAGCAATAACAGCAACATCCTAGTGTATGCACAATATCAGGAGGCGCAGCTGCAAAGTTTGAAGCAATGGTCTACTGAGCCTCGTGGGCCCGAGCATGACATACTGCTTGCAACAGCAGAAGCCTTCCGTTTGGCCGCGTTGATATACCTTCGCTGCCGCATTTTCGGGTGAGTCGCTACATCAGGGGTCAGTACAACCTGTATTTCAGCTAACCAGCTAACCAATCTTAGCATGACACGATTCCATCCCTCCGTCGTCGATCTGTCTGAAACACTTTGCACCCTCGTCCTCTCCCTTCCTGTCAAAGGCGCACTCTACACAGCAATCTACCCAGTATGGCCGCTCTTCATCGCTGCTGTCACTGTCAACTCTGACAAGCGCGACCGTCTGTATCAACGGGTGGTACCGATTCGCGAAGGCGACAAGAACACATTACCGGCAGTGCTCAAGCGCGTGAGCGGCATGCGAATCTGGCTGGCGCAGCAGGACCCGATGTGTCAGAGGAAAGACGGCTGGTGGGATGAGATGCTGAGCCCGAGTAGCAGCACAAACTCGGTGGGGCGGACCCTGCTGTGCTTGGGATGAGAAAGTTGGAGCGATTGGCGTTGGGGTCCAAAACATGACCGGCGTTTCTCGTTACGTTTCTGCCGCAGTTGTTTTCGGACAGCATTTGTTTTCCTTGGTACGTTTACCTATACCCTTAGATTTCCTTAAGTTTGCTTTGATTGCCTGTCTTTGTGTTCGCTTCGGCGTTCTACACGGGTTAATGTTTGATGCACAATCTTATGTACGATATCAAGGACATCATCCATATTCGAAATAGCATGAATCGAGCCGTCAGAATATCTATCTCAGGAGACATGACAGTGTCTACCGGTCAATATTGGCCGTGTTGTTGTCGAGCAAGTGCAATGCTATGAGCCAATGAGGACCGTCTGACCGTACGGTTTCACAACTCCGACCGTACGGACGCCGTACCGACATCTTACATTGCTGCGCAAATCCCAGATTCGGCTCCTCAACGGCTCAGCAAACAACTTGACCGACCGTTTCTGAGCCAGGTTTGTCGAAAGATCTGCAAAAGCTTACATGGCGGCGTACCTGCGCCGTAGGTGGGTGGACACAGTGGTGGCCGCAGTCATCGAAGTCTTGCGGGGCATGATGGAGGTAGCAGACTGCCTTGTATAAGAACAGCAGGAAATTACACTGCGAAGTACATTCAACTCGTTCCCATTATCGCTTTTCCCATTCTATCTCTTTGGCAGTCGATTGTGAGCCAACCTACATCTGTCCAGTGAACCCATCAAACAACCTCATCAATCACAACGGGAGCCCTCGATATGCTGTCCCTCACACCTTTTCTGATGGCAAGAGCCCTCGACCGAAACGGTATTGACCCCAACAATATCAACACAACCACCACCGATCCTCTCATAATCGCCATGTCTCGCAAATATTGCAAAGTCGGGACGTGCCCTACATCGTGGCAGGTCATCGACTACCGCCCCAGCCTCGCCGGTAATGCTATCTACATGACCATCTACATCCTGCTTCTGCTCGCGCAAGGGTACCTTGGCGTGCGGCACAAGACGTGGAAATACACAGCGTTGCTCGTCACGGGCCTGCTCGGCGAGATGGTAGGCTACGCCGGGCGACTGATGCTGAACGCGAATCCGTTCTTGATGAACAACTTCCTGGTGTGAGTGCCAACGATGCATCCCAGAGAGAGAGAGAGAGAGAGAGAGAGTCAGGTCACTAACGTGTGTCGTAGTAACCTCATCCCTCTCACCCTCGCCCCAGCCCTCTTCACCGCAGCCATCTACCTGTCCCTCTCGCGCGTCTTGTTCATCCTCGACCCCTCCAATGCCTACTCGCGCCTCAAGCCCAGGCTGTACACGTACGTGTTCGTGGGCTGCGATCTGCTAGCCTTGGTTCTGCAAGCGATCGGCGGCGCTTTGGCTGCTACCGCGAAGGACAAGCGGGGCAGCGACCAGGGCGTGAGAGTGATGATTGCGGGATTGGTGAGCCAAGTAGTTACCATGGCCTTGTTCCTGGGTCTTTGGGCGGACTTTGCGGTCCGTATGAAGCGCGCGCGGGGCAGGATGACGGGCAGATTAGGAATGTATGAGGTGCTGGAGGCCTCGAGTGTCTTCAAATGGTTTCAGTGGAGTAAGTGTTGCCAGTATCTTGGTATCAGGTGCTTTGCTGACTCTGCTAGGCTTGTTCGTTGCAACGGTGCTCATCTTTGTGCGCTGCATTTATAGGGTTGCGGAGCTGTGGGAGGGATTTGGTGGTCATCTCGCGAATCATGAGGCGAGCTTCATGGTCTTCGAGGGACCTATGGTCATCATTGCTGTTGCAGGCTTGACGTGGTTCCATCCTGGGCGTGTATTTGGTAACTTGTGGGGTCCTGCTGGGCGGGGTGAGAGGACGAGCGGTGGCAAAGTGGGTAATGATGGGAGCGAGGTCAGCCTTGCTGCCAACTATGCCTACGAGGGCGTGTAAGAAGGGGCCTTGGATTTGAAGATGGCAGATGCGTATTTCACGACGGAGTATGGGATATCTAGTGTCATGTAGAAGCATCTTACATATGGTACAGGTGGTATACAGACCAACTCCAACAACCTCACCAACCCATGCCCATGGCTGCTCGTACCCTCTGCATGGTGGACTCGGCGATAGCTTCCGCTTTCTGAGCGCCATGTTCGGCATGTGCGACGAGCTCCTTCTGGTCGCCGCTCATCAGCTCCTCGTATCTCTCTCTCACGGGCGCAATGCTCCTGTCTATGGTGTCCGCAGCCTTCTCCTTCAGGGCACGCATGCTCAGGTCCTTCAGGTCCAGCGCCAGCTCTTCCGGCGAAGCAGCGCCAGCCTGGTCGAAGTGGTATATCAGATCGACAAGGTTCGACACGCCCGGTCTCGCGTCGCGGTCGTAGCTCACGCCCTCGACCGAGTCTGTGAGGGCAGACCTGAGCTTTGCGTGGATGGCGTCGCGCGAGTCGGTGATCAAGATGCGGCTCTTGGGCTTCGGGTCGCTCTTGCTCATCTTCTTGGTGGGCTCGGCCAGGCTCATGACGCGCTTGGCCGGGCTCAGCTGCGTCTCTGGGACGGTCAGGAGCGGGCCGTAGAGGTGGTTGAAGCCGATGGCCAGCTCGCGGGTGAACTCGAGATGCTGGGCCTGGTCTTCGCCGACGGGGACGTGGGTGGTGTTGTACAGCAGGATGTCGGCGGCCTGCAGGACGGGGTAGGAGAAGAGGCCGAGCTTGAGCTGGCTGGTGGCCGCGGCCGAGGCGAGGGGCGAGGCGGTGTCGGGCAGCTGCATCTTGCTCTTCCACTGCGTCATGCGGCCCAGGTAGCCCATGGAGGCGCCGCAGCTGAGGATCCACATGAGCTCGGCGTGCTGCTTGACGCGGCTCTGCGCGAACAGGACGCAGCGCGCAGGGTCGAGGCCCACGGCGATGAGGCTGGCCAGCATCTCGCGGCGCCACTGCCGCAGGGCGCGCGGGTCCTGCTTGACGGTGATGGCGTGCAGGTCGACGATGGAGAAGAGCAGCGTCGCGTCGGGCGCGGCCTCATGCTCGTGCTGCAGACGCACCCATTGCCGCAGCGCGCCCAGGTAGTTGCCCAGGTGCGGGACGCCGGTGGGCTGGATGCCGGAGAAGACGACCTTGCGCTCGGGCGGGGGAGGCGGGCTGGTGGAGATGCGCCGGCCGTGGGCGAGGGAGCGGGACGCGCATCGCGCTGCTGAGGTCGGGCGGAGTGGGAGCATTGCGCAGCTCTCGGCGCGGGAGGTGAAGTTTGGACGCCGTGTGCTCAGCCACAGCGGCGCGGAAGCGCGGCAGCGTCATCGAGCGTCTCCTTCAACCCCGCGACATTGATTGACCTTCACACCAGCCACACCCCGACCAGGACCCTCGAGACAGCCACACCCCGACCAGGACCCCCGAGACACCCGCCCATCCACCGCAGACAGCCAGCACCGCAACATGTCGTGGACCGGCTTCAAAAAGGGCGTCAACCGCGCCACGACGCAGGTGCTCATGAAGACGGGCCAGGTCGAGCGCACCAACGACCGCGACTTCGAGACGGAGCAGCGCCGCTACCGCACCATGGAGACGGCCGCCAACAAGCTGCAGAAGGAGGCCAAGGGCTACCTCGACTCGCTGCGCGCCATGACGGCCAGCCAGATGCGCATCGCCGAGACCATCGACGCCTTCTACGGCGACGCCGGCACCAAGGACGGCGTCTCGCGCTCCTACAAGCAGGCCGTCACCGACCTCGACGCCGAGACCATCAAGGCCCTCGACGGGCCCTACCGCACCACCGTCCTCGACCCCATCCAGCGCTTCTGCTCCTACTTCCCCGACATCAACGCCTGCATCACCAAGCGCGAGCACAAGCAGATGGACTACGACCGCATGCGCGCCCAGGTCAAGAAGCTGACCGACAAGCCCGACAAGGACGTCACCAAGCTGCCGCGCGCAGAAAAGGACGAGCAGCTCGCCAAGGCCGCCTACGACCAGCTCAACGAGACCCTGACCACCGAGCTGCCCCAGCTCATCGACCTGCGCGTCCCCTACCTCGACCCCAGCTTCGAGGCCCTCGTCAAGATCCAGCTGCGCTTCTGCGCCGAGGCCTACTCGCGCATGGCCCAGGTCCAGCAGTATCTGGACGCCAACACACGAGACCAGTACGCACAGGGCGAGCTGGACGCACGCGTTGAGGAAGTCTTGCAGGAGATCCGCGATCTGAGTATTGCAGGTACAGTCTAGCGCGGCGACCTGATGGCACGGAATGGCATGGAATGGCGTTATTGTTGGATTGGATTGTACTGTTCAAATATATATCTCTTTTGACACCTCTCATACTTGACTTTTCCGAGCTCATGTGAACCTTCCCTCAACGCCAGCAATGCACCTCATCACATCATCACGTCTGTCTGCTCACCACTCGCGCTCCCACGCCGGCTCCAGGTCCCTGCTCATGTACGGCCCGTCGAGGTAGTACCCCAGCTTTGCGTAGTAGCTCCTGACGCCCACACCAGAGATGACGCTGATCTTCCTGCTTCCGTGCTCCTCGGCCGCGATCCTGGCCGCCTCCTCCATCAACAACGTTCCGTACCCCTGGTGCTGGAACTTCTTCGGGTCGCGCGCATGCACCGGCACCGCACTGCCGTACACATGCAACTCCCTGACCAGACTCGTCGGCTGGCCCGTCAGCTCCTCCCGAAACGTGTGCTCCTTGCTGCACTGCCGCAGCCTCAGCAGCGCAATGAGAATGTCCTGCTTGGGATCCTCGTACGCCAGGAACGTCTCCCACCCGCCGTTGGCCGTGTAGTCGCGCCGCACGAGCTCCACCTGGTCGGGTCGGATCTTGTGCTTGACCTCGTTGATGCCCACCTCCCTCGTTCTCACGTCGCGACACGTGGTGCCAAAGTCTTTCATGCGCGCCAGCGCCAGCTCGCGCAGGTTGCCGTTCTCCACGCCCGACGTGACGAGCGGCATCGGGATGTCGCGCTGCACCCGGTAGATGCGGGTCCACGGCGGCACGAGCGCGAGGATGCGCGCGACGATGTCGATGAGCGCGTTAGGCGTGTAGTTCTTGTAGCGACCTGTGCGCCAGAGCTCGTACAGTCCTGTCCCGCGGATGACAAGCGTGGGGTAGATCTTGAGCCCGTCGGTGCGGAAGTCGGGGTTCGCAAAGTACTCGACGAACTGGTCGAGGTCGCGCTCCATTCCCACGTTGGGCAGATCCGGCATCATGTGCGACACGACTTTGAAGCCGGCGTCCTTGGAGAGACAGAAGGTTTTTGCCACGGCGGCGACCGTGTGTCCGCGGTTCGTGTCGCGTGCGACGTCTTCGTAGAGCGACTGCACGCCAATCTCCAGACGTGTGCAGCCGTACCGCAGCATGGAGGACAGATGTTGGTCCAGGCAATAGTCCGGTCGTGTCTCGATGGTGATGCCGACGCACTTGGTGTTGCTCATCTCACCGGCAGCAACAGCTTCGTCCACATCCTTGGTTTGGTAACCAGAAAGTGCGTTGTGTAACTGTGAAATGAACTCGTCCCGGTACGACTCCGGCAACGACATGAACGTGCCGCCCATGATGATGTACTCAACCTTGTCGACACTATGACCTAGCGACTTGATCTGATCAACACGGCCTCTGGCTTGCTCATACGGATCATATCGCGCTCGAATAGCGCGCATAGATGTTGGTTCATATCCCGTGTAGGACTGTGTCGAGTACTCAAAGTCCGAATCCGGGCCACCAGGGCAGTACACACAAATATTTCCAGTGTACGCAATATGCGGGCAGCGATGTGGCTTGCACATGACTGCCACGACCGCAATGCCACTTGCACTTCCTACAATGTCTATCAGCATGGACTGCGACGAGCCAATCAGGGCACTCACGAATTGGCTTCGCAATCAACTTTGGCAAAATGTATTTCTTGTAGTGCTCCGGCACCGCCGCAATGATGGCTGTGAGCGGCGGTTGTGTCTTCAAGTAATGCCTCTTTGCGATTTGGCCGCGCAGCTGGTTCAAGTTGAGGTCCTTCTTTGGCTTCGAGCCGTCCGCTTGGGCCTCA
This sequence comes from Phoma herbarum, assembly GCA_001599375.1. Taxonomy (NCBI): domain Eukaryota; kingdom Fungi; phylum Ascomycota; class Dothideomycetes; order Pleosporales; family Didymellaceae; genus Phoma; species Phoma herbarum. Next base: position 935,595 of record BCGR01000012.1, on the reverse strand, counting down.
TAATCCTGGACGAGCGCGGAGGCAATGTCTGCACAGGCGCGCATATATCTCTCATTCTCCGGCGGCAGCTTGATGTTTTTCGGTAGCCGCCTCTTGACGGGAATGTCCATGTATGTCATCGTTGCGGTCGCCATCGTGGGCTACTTTGATTGTGCTGAGGTACGATTTTCCGTGATGGCGATTCTCGATGTGAAGTTAGGGCTGCTCGTCGAGTCAGGAGCTAAGCTCGATGCGGCATTAGTGTCATCCACTGCTTGATGCTGTCACGGATCTGTTCGTCTTCCAAGTGCTTCTCGCGCGGTGCATCTTGAGGAGAAAACTTCTGCATTCCTTGTAAAGCGTCCTTATCGGCGTGTTCCTTGCCTTGATGCGCCTCACCTGGTATGTGACAGAGCTTTCACTTCGCACAAAAAGTCGGATAGGAGCACGAGACTCCCCGGAGAATGAGAGATAGTCAGTGTCTATCCCTTCATTGTTTAAGTGGACATAGATTTTCTGTTGGTTAACAATGATTTCACTGTTATATCTGAGATTTACTGCGACGCAAGAGTCGCTCAGATAGCAATGTAATGACTTGAAAAGTCTGATCTCCAATTCCCTCTCGAATCAGGGATGATCTTGATCTCTGCATTTGCAAACATTGCACGTGTAACTTGCAGCACTTGCAGGCACTCTTTAATCAAAATCTGGGGAGGTTTGTGAGTGTAGAGAAACAGCTATCAAGCTCACTTGCAACCCTACGGGCGATAAGTCGCCTCCTAAAAGTTGATCGACTCGCCTATGATCAACAACACCGTGTCGTGGGCAAAAAGTGCGGGACTCAGTTAAGGCATCGACAAACAACTACGTGCGTCGCAGTCCCACGAGACGCAAAAAGAATGGTCACTACGAGGGTCGAACTCGCGACCTTGGCGTATCAAGGATGAAAGCTATTAGCACCACGCTCTAACCAACTGAGCTAAGCGACCTGATATTTTTTATATGAAAGCCTCGAAAAAGAAAAAACTTATCATCTCGTCAAAATTGTCATTTTGATCGCACCTAGGCTTGAGAAGTCTTCATTGAGGAGGTCTGACTGCAAGTGGCATGCCGAAGAATTGCCGGTGATGATCATGAGTTACAACGGCCTGGAGCCGAACACTGGTCCACGTCAATTCTTTTGTGTATGGGAGAAACCCGTCGCGTAATTGCGGTGTTGATTGTTGATGGGTGTGTCGCTCAAAACGCATCGCTGGCGAGGTCCTCTGCCAGTCCTTCCAACTCTTCCTGCCTAAATGGCACCCACAACCTCTCCGAACCCATAGCGTCCTTGCGGCTCTCGATCATCTGGTGGTCGTGGAACTCTTTCAGCAGCGTCCTGAAGCCGACTTCGCTAGAACAGACGAACTCCTGCACCGCCTTGTGGTACAGCACGCGGTACTCAACTCCTTGATTCGACTCGGGCGCAGCAGCCTTGGCATGGGCGACCTTCTTGTTTTTCGGCGTTGCAGCGGCTTCGTCGTCGTCATCAGATTCCTGCACCATGATGTCTAGAGCGAGCTGCTCAATCACGAGGATGCGGTACAGTGACCGGGCGTTCTCAGGCAGCGAGCGTAAGACAAAGCCCACACCGTCCCGGCCACCAACGCGCCGGCCGCTACGCCCAAGCAGTTCGTTCACAGTCTCGACCACGTCTATCTCCGCATCGTAGGGTGCGAAGGTAGTCGCATCGTGGAACAGAAACTTGTACTGCGTCTTCAAGCCCACATCCCAGAGCAGTGGGAAGTTGGGCGTGTCTGCTGTGCAAATGAGGTTGATGGACGGATGAGCAGCGAGGCGAGCCAGCATCGAAGGCACTGGAGCTTTCCGCAAGTATGGCGAGTCGATTGAGTTGAGGATAACGGGTATGGGGTGAGAAGGCGGGCTTGCTGACAGTTGGTCGAGCAGAAAGTCAAGCAACACCGCTGGCTGGTTTGGCAGTTTGGTGACGTTCGATACTGCGATCGAGGCAATGGTCGTCAAGAGTTCCTTCAATGTTGTACCCGGAGCGTAGCCGTTGACGATTGCGATCTTCGGAATCTTCTTAGAGCCTTTGTAGGGCGCCATTTCTGACATGTGGTGGTACAGATGTGTCGCGAACTTGTCGGTTATCGTGCGCTTCGATCCATATCCGTAAAGGCAGACATTGAAGCCCTCCTCAAGCTCGAACATCCATTGATCGAAGGCACGGCTGTGCAGCTCCAACAGGAAGTCCATCTCAGACTGATGACGATCTTCGTATCCGGATATCGCCTGAAAATATTCATCGTGATTGAGCAGACTCTGCGCTGAGAGCGTATTGTTCGAAGTCTTGAGCCCACCAGGTCGATTCTGCCAGAAGTACTCTTCATGTGGCGGCAGCTCTGTCGGCGGAGTGGGAGACTTGGGCTTCTTCTTGCCCGAGCCTTTTGGCCTGCCTCTTTTACGCTTTGACGGTGTCTCTGGCACGGGTACCTCTACTTGTGTGACCTCTTCTACAGTCTCTACAGCTCCCACTTCCTCGTCGAGGATCTCTTCTGCTAGTATCTCCTCCTCGTCGAAAGCCTCCTCGTCACTTTCTTCCCCGTGTGTGGCGTGCTCGAGTATCCGCCGGTTGCTCTTTCGCCTCGCGCTGCGATCTGCATTGCGTACAATCGTTGGCGTCCCATTCGGTGTCTCGCCATTCGCAGACTTGATCGGCGTCTCGAATAGGAGTTTTCGATTCGACTTCGGAGTTGCGGCGTGTGTGACATTGACGCCATTGGCTGTTCCGGTCTTCTTCAGAATCGACTTGGGCGTGCCAAAGTCCGTTAGGTGCTGGTTTCTGGCCCGCCGTGACGGTGTCTGCGCCTCAAAGGCGTCTGATTCTGCACCGGTCTCATCGTCGGCGATGCGGGCGCGTAGCTTGCGTGGTGTTCCTTCTTCTTCGTTGTCGTCTCGCCGGCGCTTGATGCTGACCATGTCGTCGTGGTGCGGGTGTTTGTTATTCGTAGGAGCCTCGGTGATCGATGGCCCAGGGTCTTCACTTGGCGAGGCTGCCCGCTTAGCGATCGTTCTTTCCCCACCAAATCCACACTCGACCCGCCTCCACTCCCGCTGATCGCTTTCGAATTATGGACCATTTCTGAGGGCCCATTTTACCTCAACTGTTCACTGTACAAACTTCCTCACAGTCCTTGCATTGCGTGAGCCAAGCCCTAGTGAGGCACACTGGCATCTGATCGTCACAAGCCTTGCTCGAGTCTTCACATGCGGCCAACTGCCGTGCACATGGTAGATTTTACTATCACACATCAGGCCATTTACCCGTGCGAGGTCACACTTGAGGAAAGAACCGCCGCTCGATTACCTACATCTTGGAACGCCTAATCCTTGCGTGTCACACGATGTCTAGCCTCGTCCTGCCCGCAACTTGCGGCTTACAACAGGATCCTTCGAACTCGCGCCGCGATGTGCAGTGATGGTTGAGATGCATCTCTCAATCCAGGTCCACGGTAGCATTCAAAGCTAAACCACAGCATGAAGACAGAGCGTGCAAAGGTTTCCGCTGACGCCAACGCATGGCTTACAAGGCTTCTTCACGCCCAAGTGATCTGCGGCGCCATCCCGCTGCTGGCCCGTTGAGGCTTGGTGCCACCATTCTAGCTTGATCCCTCACGCTTCAAACAGTAATTCCGAACGGCCTTGCCTCGGTAAACGGTACCTCATGCATCTCATCGACCAACTTTTCAGCAGCATTGAGGCACCAAGATGATGGCTGGGAGGGGCCGCGGCCTTGTGTCATCAGCATCATTGGCAAGCGGCTGGACGGTATGGAGATGACGTTGCATCGTCGGACCACGCCTCATGCAGCGTGCAGACCTTGTACCAGGATAGCACATTATGTCTGAACGACCAAGGATGCGGAGATCTGTGGAGGTCTGGGGAGGTTTGCGAAAATAATAAGGGCTCAATCTCCCCCCGCTGTGGGGAGATAGTACGAGTCCACTGTTTCCCAGATCGCACTCACCCTGCATCGACTGTGAATTTGATCTCACGGATCCCCACAGCGATATCATCTGGGATACTCAACATGGCAGACGCCGATCAACACCCCAAATTCATGGGGCTCACGGGTCGACCATTGAGCACCGCTGTATCAGTTGTCGCTACAACCGGTTTCCTGCTATTTGGCTATGATCGTCAGTATTTGCTGTGCTGTAGAGAAGCTCGCTAACATTGTGTACAGAGGGCGTCATGTCAGGCATCATCGGCGCCGCTCCGTTCCACGCCTACTTCCCAGAGATCCTGTATAACTCAACTATGGAAGGTTTCGTCACTGCCATCTACGAGATTGGCTGTCTCGCTGGCGCCGTAACTATGCTCCTATACGGCGATTTCCTTGGCCGTCGCAGGGCAATCATGTGCGGAGCAGTTATCATGATTCTCGGTACCATTGTTCAGATTACGCCCGTAAAAGGATATAACGCTGGTGCGCAGTTCATTGTGGGCAGAACCATTACCGGCGTTGGCAATGGCATGAACACGGCAACGATCCCAACATATCAGGCCGAGTGCTCCAAGACTTCCAATCGAGGCCTGTTGATCTGCATTGAAGGCGGTGTAATTGCTTTCGGCACACTAATCGCATACTGGACTGATTATGGCTGTTCTTTCGGCCCGGATCAGCTCACCTGGCGTTTCCCAATCGCTTTTCAGATCTTCTTCGCGCTGGTTATCTTGATAGGCCCATGGTTCTTACCAGAATCCCCTGTAGGTCCACTCAAGATGCTGGATCTCTTTATGCCGCGTAGCTAATGCACCTACAGAGATGGCTGTTGAGTAAGGATCGCCATGAAGATGCCGTCAAAGTCATCTCCGCACTTCGCGGATACAGGCTGGACTCGGAGGAGACTCGTCTCGAAGCTCACATTATCATGGACTCGCTGCGTGCTTCCGGCCACAAGGGCGGTAACACACCTTTCAGTGCCCTGTTCACCAACGGGAAGACACAGCACTTCAGGCGCATGATGCTTGGCGCATCTTCCCAGTTGATGCAACAGATCGGCGGCTGCAATGCCGTCATTTACTACTTCCCCATTCTCTTCGAAAGGTCCATTGGACAGTCTCACGACATGTCGCTGCTGCTTGGTGGTGTCAACATGATCGTGTACTCGATCTTCGCGACTACATCCTGGTTCATCATCGAGCGCGTTGGGCGTCGCAAATTGTTCCTCATCGGTACCCTTGGTCAAGGTGAGTAATCCACCGAGCCTGCGCGACGCACATCTAACAGTATCATCAGGACTTTCGATGGTCATTGTGTTTGGGGCTTTGATTCCAGGCAATCCGCAGGCTGCTAAGGGCGCCGCGGTCGGCTTGTTCACTTATATTGCCTTCTTCGGCGCCACATGGCTACCTCTTCCATGGCTATATCCTGCTGAAATCAACCCGATCAAGACCCGTGGCAAGGCAAACGCTGTGTCGACATGTACAAACTGGCTTTTTAACTTCTTGGTTGTGTAAGTCTAGCCTTGTGCGAACGGTCGAGAGCGTTGACTGACTGCCGACAGGATGATCACACCTGTCATGATCTCGAACATCGGTTGGGGAACCTACCTCTTCTTTGCTGTTGTTAATGCATGCTTCCTGCCGTTCATCTACCTCTACTACCCCGAAACAGCGAAGCGCTCACTCGAAGAGATCGACTTGATCTTCGCGAAGGGTCACATGGAGAACATGAACTACGTCAAGGCTGCAAAGGAGCTGCCATACTTGGATGAGCATGGCATCGAGCAGATGCAGCGTCAATTTGGATTCTTCGATGACAACGATGGCGGTCTCGAGGTCCTCGGGGAGAAGGCGAGCATCAAAGCTGCTGAGGCATAGTGCTGCGAGGCCATGCAGATGGAGTGTTGAGGTTGTGTCAGAGATTCTCGGCTTCCGCGTGCCAATCTGTGTGCAAACGAGACGGACACGATTAATCTAGGCAGCTGCATCAGAGACAAATTATACCGGCGGGGGGTTTCCAGAGCCGGCGGCTATGCGTGGCTGAACAGGTGTTCTGTCTAGCTGGACGCTTACCTAGTTATGTACAACAATTGTGTCAAACTTGCATCTAGCGCCACACAGCTGCTGAATGAGGGTGTTCACGGGCCGGCCGTAAGCGGATAACTGCAGCCATCAGCAAGTCGGCTGCGAACAGGCTGCTCGAAGACCCGACGATGCCGTGATGATTGACCGATGCGCAGGTGATATATCTGCGGCTGCGTGTGGTTGCAGACGTCATCGCCTGAAACAGCTGAGACAGGCTGAAAATAGTGGCTAGGCTGGTTGTAAAGAATGGATTCAGGCTGAGCTGATAGGCTTACCGGAGATCCTGGCTGTCAAAGGAAGTGCTAACGGCGGGGCCCGGAGATCATTAAACAGCACGACCCCTCAACCCCGACATCTGCACTTTTCCGACACGCCGCCTCTCTGTACAGAAAACACGAGTTCGCGCACCAGACCGCCGGACTTTGCTCGACTGCAAAACGCCCAGAACGCCTTGTAGGACCAGATTAGATCGGGAACGCCGCGCGGCGTGGTACCAGCAGCGGACCTGCTGATGCCAGCATGGAGCAACGCCGGCGACCCGAGTACAATCTCGAGATCTTCGCGGACCTGGCGTGTGTGAAGGACGTTGTGAAGGGTGCGTCTGCTCTCCTGCCCTGCATGTCTCCAGTCTCGCCGTGTCTGCGGGAGCTGTGCACAATTCCCTCTTCCCTTCCGTCCGGACATGCACCGAACCGTATGGGACCTTGGCTGACCTGCTACAGCTATCCTGCATACCATCTTCTTCCACCGCTACTTCACTTCCATATCGCCCCTCACCCGCGACCTGCTCGATCTGACCCTACCTGCCATCGACGATGTAGACCTGGAAACGTTGATTGACCAGCGGACGATAGCGTTGGTGCGGGCGATAGACGGGGCGCACCAGCAAAGAGGAAGAGGTCAGCTCGTCGTACAGTTTTTCGAGAAGAGACGGAGGAAGACATACTTCTTCGGAAAGGCAGACGAGGATGTGTGCTGGGAGCAGTGGACGCTGGATGTCACGCTTGCCCAACCCAGGACAGAAGCTGGTATGACCGCCAGGCTCTTGACGTAAGATGCTTTACTGACTCTCTCGCGCAGATGCCATCAAAGTCCGCCGTGCCATGACCAAGTCACTCGAGAAAGCTGCGCACAAGATCATCAACATCGTTAATCGCGACAAAGATCACATCCCCCCAATCACGACAACCGACGCAAATCCTTTCCCTTACCACATCACCGTCAATCCCAAGGCTGCGGCCGAGAGCGACTGGCGACCACGCATCGGCCTTTTCTGAGAAACCCTCAACAGTGGGGGCGGTCCAAATGAACTGTACATATCGAAACGACGACACGACACCAAAGAGGAGGTTCAACACCACTCGATGCATTTTGACACTATCACCGCGAGTGACAATCCCCATTAAAAAGACGCAAAAGTCTGGAGTGCAGCGCCTTCCAGGAGCTTTGAGACACCATATCAATACCACTTTCCACCACAAGAAAGGCCCTCCCGACGCGCACAATTGTACAGAGTCCGCTCGAGTAGGGCAAAAGCAGATCTAGATATCGGCATGCGCTTGGTTTCGGTCCTTTAGGTTGTCGTTCGTTCGTCTGTACGTGTGCCGGTTTCGCCTTCGTTGTTTTAGTTACACAAGATACCCTTTCCCCAATCGAACACTATTTATTGAGCTGAAAATATGTAAAGATGTGGCTGGCCTGCGACGCGCAGGCTCAAGAGAGCGGTCGACAAACATCCCTGAGACTAATGCAGCAGCGTTACCAATCTGGTGAAGGTACGCGAATGGCTTGGCATAGAACTGGCATAATCCAGTACCATCGCCCAGCTTACTTGTGGGTCCCACTGCTCCAGACCAATGCCATCTCATCGTTGACCCAGCTCTAGAGGGCTGCCGTGGTAAGGTTCGCTTGTCAGATGGACGCATCTCAGCTGAAGATCAATAAGCTTCAGCCAAGGCGCCTTATGTCTGAACAAGCATCGAAGATCTATAGATGTTGACCATGACCTGTTTTGCTCTCAGTTTCAGCGAGGGCACATTTCCCGTTCCTCGAACATAAGCTCTTCACACTGCAACTTCATTGAACCATGTTTGAGTTCGCCCGGTTGGTGTCGACCTCTGGATGCCTTCAGCTACTCACTCTACTGCTATCGGCAGCTACTGCTAATGTCTTTTGGCTCCTCTGGCTGTGGCTGATAACACTTCCGCCAAAATACAGCCTCAAAGCTACCCAACAAATCATCAATTTCCTGGTCACCATCGTTGCAACCAGCATTGGTATTTTGTTGAAAGATTCCCTCAGGTAATAGTCACAACTCCACCACTCTGCTAATGTACGATGACGTATGCTCATATCACATATAGTCGTTCCAACGAAGCTCAATCTGCTGCTGCCTTGGAACAATCACGGCTCAGCCTTGGAGCGCTTGATATGCATAGTTCTGCTGCATACGGAAGCGTGGTAAGGCTAGGCAAGAACGCTGTCCAGACGAAGACCGTCCGATCTCGAGCTCTCTTCTTCACCATTTGCCTGCTTGCATACATGGCTGTCACTTGGGTACTCTCAGTCGTGTTTGTTGTAGAATGGTTCTCCTCCAGCGATTATGACCAAAGTGGCGTTGTGGGCATCAGACTCCCAATCGCAATGCCCGTTGGCGAAGGTGATCCTTGCTGGAACTCTACTGGTGCTCGAAATTGCTATTATAACCTTGCGTCAGCTCCACTCACAACTCTACTGATCACACAGAATTGGACCTATGTCGGAGGCGTTCAGTTTGCCCCTACGTTTGAAGGACCAGCGGGAATACCTTTCGACGTCTTCGATCACTTCAACCAATACGCTGCCAATACCACCTTTCCAACAATGGGTGTGAAGTATTGTGCACCGCGCTTGCTGCCAAAGTCCTTCAGCTGCAAAGAAGACATTGGGAACACCAGGGTGCGATACGAATACCAGAACATGTCTGCTCAAAGCGGCATGTACAGAGTCACCATCGATCCCGATAACTCGTATGAGGCAAACTATCCACGGCCCGCAGACGCTAATGGAGACATATCTACATGGACAATCGCCACAGCTCGGCAAAATGGATCCCTCGATACCATCCTGACAGCAAACGGTGCCGGCGCAAGACTGTTGTCCGAAATGGCATGGCTCAACGCTACCTTCGCAGATGCATCCCAACCCTTTACGATGATCTGTACACTCGACGCGAGATACATATGGACTTGGCAGCATTTCGATTACACTGACAATACCTTTCGGTACAGTTTTGAATCTGGGCTCGTTTCTGAAACCTGCTCGAACGATCTCACTATGTCTCCAGACGATTATAGTCGCAACAATGTACCAATTGTCGAACTTTCTGCTGCTATCGAAGGTTCAACCACGACCATCGGCTCATTCACGGGCTACAGTAGGTTGCTAAACCTGGATTCTTCTACGTTCCTCGATGAATCTTCCGGCCGGACGATTAGGTATAGTCAAAGCTTTGCCGAGTCGTCGAACATGACTGAGCTGGAGCTTTATCTATCAGCGATCTACAACACCGTTACAACGATGCACCCCGCCGCGCTCTCGAAAGGGATTAACAGAACACCGATTCGATATGTCTCCACCAGATACGTGTATCGTATCACTGTCACCTGGACGATACTTTCGATTCTCGCGCAGATTGCCGCACTTGTCATCTTTGCTTGCACAATATGGCAGGTTATTTACTGGGCAAAAGCGACACTAAGCCTTGAGACATCTGTTCAGGACCGGGATTTGCTCACACCACTGAAACTCGCGGCTTACTCTGCAAGCATCGCTGATGATTTAAAGTCTATCATGCGAGATGATGAAAACAGCAACTTGAGGGTGCCGAAAGGTGATGAAGTCTATCTCGGACCTGCTGGCATGTGAGTGATACCGGAAGTTTTGAAGGTTTACTAATAGCTCGTAGCATGGCCCCTGCGCCCGTGGTACACGAAGAGCCAAAATCCCAGAGTCACTAATACCCAGCGAAAACTACTGTTCTTAGCAGGATGTGGAGTGAGTTAACATTACCGTGTCTGCGCGCGCAATGCGCAGATTGCCACACTGCGCTAAAGTACCTGAACGCGCACCTGTAAAGACAAGGCTGTAGAACCACACAAAACATAAAGCATTAAGAAGATAGCTAAACTACTTAGACAACCAAGAAGTCTTAGCATTATAAATACAAAAGTAGAACAAGTTGTTAACGTGTTTCACCACCGAGCGGCCCACCCCACCGAGCGGCCCACTCTCGCTGCGAAGCTGCCTACGCAACAACAACACGTTATGTTATAACTACAACAAGCTACCAGACTCTATACTAAAGCTAATATATAGCTTGCAGTATCTAATATCTTAATAGGAATAGACTAAAAGTATCTAACACGCTAAGAAAGTCTATAGAATTCCTAAAATAATAATTTAAAACTAGCAAAATAGAACCCCTCTTATTATAACTATAAACTAAATATAAAGCGTCTTATAAAGCTAGAGAAAAAAGTAGTTATACTATATATACTTAAGAAATCCACTTATAGAATACTCTCTTTAAAGATAGATATACAAAATTTAGCAGATAAACTACTAAGGGAGTGTAGTAGTGTTGAAGTCGTACGTGGGACGAAGTCCTCTGATACAGTTTCTGTTGGTTCTTAGAGATAAGTGCTAGTTCTAGAATAGTAGGGTGAGTTATTAGACAAAGTCTAATATACAACTTCAAGTTAGTTTAATAATAGGCAATAGGATTAACTAGCTATAGTATTAAGGGTTAAGAATCTAAGAAGTAACTTAATTAATAAAGTTAAATACAAACTATAAGAGTTGTGCTCCTATATGCTATATACTAACAGTATAAGAGTGCTTGTTGACAAGCGACTAGAGTTAGTCTAATAAGAAATAGTTGGTTGCTTGTCAACAAGCAATCACGTGACATGACCTTGTGGTCACTTCTCCACCTGACATGGGTGAATCTAAAGCCTAGTTAGTAGTTACTTATTGCTGTGCTGTTCCTGTGCATAAGGATTGTAACACTATCCCTGCTTCTTCTAGAGTTTGTCCTTAAACTACGTAACTAAGTTTTAGAGTTACATATAATCTATTGCCCCCGCATCTAGTAACCTATAAGTTAAGATGTCTTCTTATACCTGCAACATCTGCCTTGCTTTAGAAATCTAATAAGCTAACACTTCTGCTAAAGTTCTTTACAATTATTGTTTCTTTAAAGGCCATAAGTACTACATTATGCTAGAGAGTTTAAGCTACTTAAAATGCGCTAAATATATAAAAGTAAGGAAGCCTTATATAAATATGTCTTAGGCGTTGTTAGATAAGACTTATAAGAAGTATAAAAAGAAGATAAAAGAGGATAAAACTTTATTAGTAACTATAATTGCCTAGTTACTATAAAATAAGAAAATCCTAAAATAAGCAAATAATTGCGCGCAGTAAAAGGCGCTATATATAGCAAATAAGATAGTAGAATCTAGCAAACTAGATACTGCTAAAGAAATAGATTGTTCTGTAGTATTAATTAGCATATATGCCTTGCCTGCAACTTAAGGTGTGCTTAGGCTTATTAAAGAGTCTATTGCAAACTATAGTACGCGCGTACTAATTAGTAGCAATTTGTAAGGTGTGTTATTAGTTTCTATATATTCTCTAAATCTAGATATTCTACCTATTTAACTAGATATTTAGTGTTTTGTCTTATTCCTTAATATTTTATTATTTTTTTAACTTCCTACTTGTCTTTACTATTAGCTCAATAGTAGACGTCATTCTAGATTAGTATTCTAGGGTTAGCTAGTGTCAGACCCCAGGTCCGGCCCGCTGAGGTAAGCAAACCAAAAGGTATCACGACTCACTCAAATAGTGAGCCCTTGCCGGAACAGTACTATATCGTCAGCCGGGCCTGACAGCTAGTTCTAATAGCAAAATATAGAACATAGAGTAAATCTTTGCATTCTTAGGTAGCTTAAGTTAGTAGTTAACTAGGCTAACTTACTAAGAAATAAAAAATAGTCTAACTTTAACTTTATCTAGTTTTTTTATTAGTTGCTGTGTGCGCAAGTTTTTTATAAGAAAATACACTCTATTTTTTTTCTTTAGTAAAGGCGCTGTTTTTCTTTTCTTATTATGATAAGAAATGCTTCTTAACTAAGCTTTAGTAGTATTATTAAGTAATTTCTAATATACTTCTTTTAGTACTTTAACTAAAGTTATTACTAATTTTATTTAGATATTACTTTTAATTAACTGTGTAAAGAGATTTAGTTGTCTACTATAGTTTGTAAAGAATAGCAAATAGCCTATTACTTCTAAAAGCTTATTATTGTATGCAATTTGTGCTATAGGTAGTAGTAAAACCTAGTTGTCTTGCTGCTAGTTGTGGTAGATGCGGAGGTATGTTTCTATAGTTTGGTTCACTTGTTCGGTCTGTCTATCTGTCTGCGGATAGTAGGCTGTAGATAGCTTCTTCTTAGTACCCATCGCTGCTAGAAGCGTGGTCTAGTAGTTTGACGTAAAGAGCTTGTCTCTATTGCTAATAATTAATTCAGAAATGCTATAGTAGCGGATAATCTAATCTTTAAAGACGTGCGCTAGCTGCTCTACAGTGTAGCTATGTCTAAATAGTATTATTGTAGTATACCTAGTAAATTAATCTACTATAATAAAGATCAAGTTGTAGTTATATCCTATTATAGGGTCCTTAGAGATTAGTAGCTAGGTAACAAAATCCATTGTAATATTCATCTATAGTGCTGTTAGTAGCTCTATTGCTTGCGCTTCTCTGTACTTAGCGTGCGTGCTATGTTTGTTCTACTAATAGCTTACGCAATTCTTAATAAACTTGCTAACTTTGTTTTGCATATTTAGAAACTTGTAATATCTTTTAATAAGTTCTATTGTTTGTATGATACCTAGGTGTCTATAAAGTAGGTTATTATAATAACAACTTATAACTTCTATTTCTAGGTCCTCTAGTACCTGCGCTAGAATGCTGCTATCTAGCGTAATACGCATAATCTAGTTAAGCTGTTACAATAGTCTAAGTAACCTATTGTTGTTAATTCTAAGAATAGCAAATTTATTAATTATTTTTTGACTTGTAAAGATGTAATATTAACTAAGTGTATCTACTCTACTAATTTTTTTTCTAGTGTATATAGAATCTTAAACTTGTACTAAGTAAGCATTTCTAACTAGCAAACTTATTATTAGTTTAGAACTTTAGTAGTTGTAAACTGTACTAAGTTCTTGTAATCTATGTAGATGGTAAGGTCTAAGCAGCTTTCTGCGTAGACCCTCTAGTATCGCAACAAATTAATAATAGCTATAAGCTCTTTGTCATGCACGTTATATCGTTCTTTAGGTGCCGTAAACTTCCTCAAGTAATAGGCAATTAGGTGCTATTGTCCGTCTCGTTCCTGCGTGATGCAAGCTCCTAATGCTATATCTAAGGTGTCTGTTTTAAGGTGCATTAGTTTGCCGCTCTTGAACATAATTAATATAGACGGCTTAATACATCTTACTTAAGTAACTAAAAAGCATTGTTTTGCGCTTATTTCTACTTTAATAGTGTGTCCTTCTATATAAGTCTTGTAAGCAGTAAGGCTTTTAGGGAGTAATTCTTAATAAAGTGTTAGTTAAAGTTAACAAACCCAAAAAATTCTTAAATTCCCTTAACTAAGATAGGTGTTAACGTGTTTCACAAGCGAGCGCCGCACCTAACCAAGCGCCGCACCTAACCAAGCGCCGCACTTTCAATAGTAGAACGCCTGCGCAGCGCTATATCACAACACAACACTAATTAATAATTGCTTGCAGGCCTAGATAGTATTATTTAGAAGCTTTACTATTATCTACATTCTCTACTTCTATCTTACAAGTGCAGGAATTATATCTAATCTTACTATAATATCTACAGCATTGCCTAACACGCACTCTCTTTGCAGATGTCTTACTCTTACTATAACTTCTACTCTTCTTTTTAGCAATTAAGTTAGCTACTTTGCTAATTATAAAAGTCTCTTCTGCGTATATATATTATTACTTATAGGTCTTGCGCTTTATAGACACTTCTACAGCGTTTTATAGGTAGCCTATTTTTTTCTATAATAATACTCATTATAAGCTATCTACTAAGCGCCTTTTGCTAACTGTTTAACCTACTTATCTAACAAACTTGCTAGAGATTCTTAATAGATTTAAATCTGCTTTTAAATCAGAGTTAACTGCTCTTCTACTTTCTAAGCGTTGCGTAGTATCTTCAACTCCTAGGCGACATTACTAGGTTTTAGTAGTGTTAGCGTGCGCAGGCGCACATTAAGCTTTAATAGCACAACCTCTAGGTTGTGTAGAACTAGCCTAGCACCTCTAAAGCCTGCGTAAATGTTCTCTACTATAGATATCTTCTTAAATATTGCTTTAAAGGCTAGTAGGAAGATTTCCTTATTAATATAGTAAATGCAACTGCGTACTAAGGCTAAAACCTTGTTACTATATAGGCGCTTTAGCAGCAAGAAGCAGGCAACATTAAGTAGCTGCAGCAAGTGCAACAAGTATGCTAGTATACAAAGAGTAATTATCTTCTTCTCTTTGCAGAAATCTTAGAAATCTACTAAACAGTAGCTCTTATAGCTATTAATAATAAGCAGCCTGTAGACCCCAACAGGCTTTRYATGYGTGTTAAAGTAGTAGAGCTAGGTAAGCGCTAGATTATTTTTAGTCTAGCTAGTAGAACTAATATTAATAACCTAGTCCTATAGAAGGTTCTTAGTAAACTAGTTAGAGATAAAAACCTTGCCTATAAGACTAAGAAATAGTAGAATTACCTTYTCTATTAATCTAACRCYTTRTACTARAGTARCCTACTTGCRATTACTARGCTAGAGTTTCTTTTATTTYCTAGGCTTCTCTAAGCYTRTTACTACTAGCTRYRACAAAATCTTGCCTATTAGGAAGCTAGACTTATTAAAGTTRTAYATATTCTTGTCTATAATRCTRTACTTTGCCTTTATTAACTRAACAAGTGTAAACTAGGRCTAGATAATTRCTAGGTCCTYACAGGCAGCTTGCTAGCAATTGTATAAGCAGGTCTATCGCTTTTCCAGCTCTAGTGTGCGCTTTATAAAGTTATTAACCTAGTTTTTGCTAACAGGCTTTGCGTTACAGCTGCAGAGTAGTCTATTAGCTATATCTCATACGTCCGTCTTTAAGAAGGGTAGTCCATAATTAGATTCCTTAAGTATATATAGTACAACTGCCCCCACTTCTAGCTTTATAAGGCGCTTCGCATTTAGCTTACAGTTATATTAAGCGTGTATTCTATCGCGTTAGCGTTAGATTATTTATTTAGGCTCTTTATAAACTTTCTTAGCGCAGCAGATACTTCAAATTTAGTTCCTTAAAATATTAGATATAGCAAGCTATATATTCACTTTAGTATAGAGTGTAGATGCTTATTATAGTTAAGACATTTCGCGTTGTTATTGCGCCAGCGTTCTAGCAGTAAAAGTGCAGCGCTTAGTTAGGTGCGGCGCTCGCTTGTGAAACATGTTATAAGGTTTTAGTTGAATTGTTCTCCTATTAACCTCTCTTATAAAGAAAGAGCCTAGACAAGCCAAAGGAGGCCTAGCTATAAGAAGAGAGGAGAGTAGAAGACTTAAAATTCTAGAGGAAGCTAAGAGAGCGTTCCTCTAACTCAAAAATACCTTCCTAAACATGCTAATATTAGCCCTTCTCTAAAAAGGGAAACTAACAAGAATAGAAGTTAATGCCTCTAAAGAGGCAATTTTAGATATTCTTAGCTAGAATAGCGCAGAATCGCACTAAAAGGACTATTAATAACTACTAGACTTCTATTTGTGTAAACTTGTATAGATAGAGTACGATTATAATATATATAACTAGGAACTGCTAGCTATAGTAAAGAGTCTAAAGCACTAGTGTTATTACCTCTAAGGTATCTATTTTGAGATACTTATAGAGTACAAGAATTTAAAGTAGTTCATAGAGACTAAGGTGTTAAACTACTAGCAAGTAAGGTCTTATTTAGTTCTTAGCTAGTACAAGTTTACCCTAACTCACAGGCCTAGGATTACTAATCTAGCTAATAGTCTATTCTAGCGCCCTAAATATATAGCTAAGGCACAGAAGCTATTATAAAGGTACAATAAGGCCTGTATACAGCCTCTTAAAGATCGACTATGTAGAAGAAGGGACCTTAGCCTCTAAATAGGAGTAGTAATAATATAGTAAGCAAGCCTCTAACAACTGCTAATAGAAATAAAAGAGGCTCTAAAGGGCTTTAACAAGGCAGATAGATAGTTTCTAAAGGAACCGTAGACGCTTTAGGAAGAGAGTAACACAGAGCTAAATATAGATACTAAATTTAAGAACATGAGCCTAAGTCTAGGTTATAGTGCCCTACAAAGGAATAGACTAGATAACTAGGGTGTTCCATAGCTTAAAATAATTAAGAAGAAGATAAAAGCTCTCTAAGAATATTATAACAACCTACTATCTAGATATTTTGGCGTAAGAAGAATATTAGAGAAGCTCTAGCGCTAATATAGGTAGAGGGGCATAAGAGAAGACATAGATTAGTACTACTAAGAGTATATACTATGTAGAAAGACTATATTAGCTAGACACTGTTCTGGTAGACCGCTTGCACTGTTGCCACCTCCTAAAGGGGCATAGGAGGAGGTTATAATAGATTTTATAACTAAACTCTCCCTAAGGAAGCTTAGTAGTGTAGTGTATAACGCAGGGCTAGTTGTTGTATACTATTTAACTAAGATAGCCTATTATATACCAGCAAGAGGGGATTAGGATGGCGAAGACCTAGCCTAAGCATAGATAAGGGAGATTATCTAACTCTATAGAGTACCACAGCGCATTATATCTGATTGTGGCCCCTTAATAAATGCGAAGTACTAGGACACCTTTTAATACTACCTGAACTTAAGGAGAGTTCTATCTTCTGCCTACTACTCTAAAACAGATAGGTAGACAGAGAGGCAAAATTAAACTTTAGAGTAGTATTTATAGTGCTACTGCTTCTTAAAACAAGGTAATTGGGCTCTCTAGATTTTAATTATTGCGTAGCGAGCGAAGCGAGTGAAGCTCCTACTAGAAGAACAATAGGGCGCGGAAAAACCTCGGGTCCCATTTTGGCCAGGCACTATACCTACTTTGTGAAAAACGTGCCAACCTGATCGCTTAGAGGTCCGTGCACAGGAACACCAAAAATAGTTACATAAAGTACTAATATTTTTTTATAGACTTATAGTGTGCTACATTGTAGCTTTTAGACAGACCGCTTATTAATATTGTAGCTTGACTATAGCGCTAGATAAGAAGCTTCGACGTTACAATAAATCTAAGCTTTAATTCATCATATCTTTACTATATTAAGGCTTAATAAAGTTCTTAATAGCTCAGTTTATAGCGTATATTCTGTTCTATATTACTAAGTCTTATTATATAGTGTCGAGCTTACTAATATAGTATTATCTTAGCTGTTACAAGGAATACATCTATAAGTACTTCTCGTATTACTATCTCTAGGCTTATATAAGTACGCAGTAGCTTTAATTTGTGCTAAAAATTCATTGTTTGCTTTAGAGTACTAATATAAGGTATCTGGCTTACTAAAATAGCGCTATACTAGCTAAAAGTATAACAAAGTTTATCATTACATTTAATTATCCATTGTCTTTCTAGAATATAGCCTTGTATAAAGTACACATATTTTTCTTCTTAGATTTATAGACAACAATTTCAATTTAAAAAAAAAAAAAGCAACTTAGTAATACTATAGCTAGAGTATAGCAATGGCTATTAAACTTAGAGACTAATACAAGCTTAAGGGTTATTCTAATATAACTCTACTATTTTTACGTCTATATAAGTGCTTAATACTTTAATCTATAACGTGTTTCCCCACCGAGCCGCGCACCCCCACCAAACTGCGCGGCCTTATCAACTTCACGTCTGTTATAGTCTATTACACAATGCTACCACAACATAACACGCAACTATCTTATAATAAAGGCACACTATATCTTGCTATCTAGGCTACAAAAGGTACTATGCCTAATAGTATAAAACACGCGTATAAGGCCTTTAGTGTCCCTAAAACAACCTTACAAGAGCGTTGCGCTAGAACGCTTTTACAACGCAATTATAAGCCTAACTTAAAAAGGCTTATAAAAGTAGAAGAGGAGGCAATAGTTACATATATACTTAAGCTAGACGCAAGAGGGATAGGCGCGACAAGAACTATAGTATAAGATATAGCTAATAATCTACTTGCTACGCGCAATAAAAGACCTATTAGTAAGCACTAGATAGACAGGTTTAACGCGCGTATAGAGAAGATTAAGCTTTAATATAACTAACTGTATAATTATTAACAAGCCCTAAACGAAGATTAACGCGTTATTAAGCCCTAGTTTAAGCTAGTTAAGAGTATAAAGAAGATGTACAGCATTTAAGATAAAGATATATAGAACTTTAATAAGATAGACTTTATAATAGGCGTAATTAGTTATTAGATAGTCTTTACAGGCTCTAAGAAGCGATCTAATCCTAAGACTATACAGCTAGGTAACCGTAAGTGGGTTACTATTATCACAGGCATCTGTGCAGCCAGCTAGGCTATCCCACCCTTTATTATCTTCTAAGGCAGGGTTCTAATCACGACCTGGTACCCTAACCTGCCTCGCGATTGGGTTATCACGACTAGCGACAACAGCTAGACAACAAATAGGCTTGGATCGCAGTGGCTAAAGCACTTTAACGCGTATACGAAGGACTGAACTATTAGCGCGTACTGTCTGCTGATTATTGACGGCCACAAGAGCCACAACTCTACAGAGTTTAAAGACTACTATAGGGAACACAAGATTATCCTTCTCTGCATGCCTCTACACTTGTCGCATCTGTTGCAGCTGCTTAACATAGGCTGTTTTGCGCTACTAAAGCGGGCATACTACATAGAGATTAATAGCTAGGCAAGGTACGCTATTACGCAAGTTAAGAAAGAGACCTTCTTACTAGCCTTTTGCACTGCGTTTAATAAAGCAATTACTAAAATTAATATTCTAGCAAGCTTTAGAGGCGCTAGCTTAGTTCTGTATAGCTCTAAGTGTGTACTATTAAAGCTTAACATAGTGCTTTATACACTAATACTACTACCTGCAGAGACTACTACTTAGGAGTCTAAAACACTAGCTACTATTAAAAAAGTAGAAGTGTAATTAACGCTAGTTTGTAAGCGCATACAAAGGTATAGAGAATTACCTATCTTTTCTTTTCTATAAGCTATTAATAAGCTTGCAAAAGGCATTGCTATTATAGGTTATAATTTATAGTTGTAGAACTATAAGCTAGCAAGCTTTTAATAGTTAATTGATGTGATAAATAAATAGCGTAGTCGCAAGCAAAAGTATATTTGGACAGAGGAGGCTCTTACAGTTAGTAACGTACAGGATTTAATAGCAGAGAAGGATAGTAGTAGTTGTGAGGCAACTAAACAGCCTGTAAAGAAGGTGCGCAAAAAGAGGCACTGTAGATGTTGTAGCAAGACTAGTTATAACTTACGTACGTGCACTACTGAATTGTAGATATAGATAATAGTAATGCTTCTAAGGAGTAATTTTAGCTTGTAATAGTATTTGCGCAGCGTTGTAGTGTAGAGTAATAGACTGTAATAGACAGAGAGTTCGGTGAAGTTAGCAAGACTGCGCGGTTTAGTGGGGGTGCGCGGCTCGGTGGGGAAACACGTTAGTTAATGTTTAAATCTATATTTTGGAATATTACCGCATAGTAGATAGCTTATTAACAAAGTAGCATACTAGCAATAGAAAGAGAAAGAATATATATACTTCTAATTATTCATTACCTTTATAGAATAATAGCTTAGATAGCGTACTTGAATTTCTCTAGTAGATCTCTAAAGCTAAGCTCTAGCTCTAAGTAAGGCTGCTTAGTAATACTATAGCTCTAGTGTAGTTGTAGATATTCAACTTCAAGTCTATTCTAGTATAATTTCACTATTTCTAGACATATAAAAATACTAAATAGATTAAAGTATTCTATCTATTTAGCTATATATTCTAAAGTCTTACTATATAGTAGTTAGCTCACTAATCTAGTACTAAACTAGCTGTAAAATCTAAAAAGAACACTTTGGATAATAGGAAGTCTTCTTTATTTACTATAAGCTACTTTTATACAGTAGTTAGCGTACTAATACTATACTATTCTAATAAGAAGAAAGAAAAGCTTTAGAGATATCTCTACTTTTATAACAGTTTTCTATCGCTCGCTACGCATGTAAAATTAGCATTTATGTGCAATTTTCGTATGTTATTTTAATAGCTTGCAAAGTGCGCTTGCTCAGCTTTATAAAGTATATTGCCTGTTAGATAGTCTTTAAGCTTAGTTTAGCACGTTAGTAGAGGTAGAAGTTAACTTTAGTAAAGCTTTAAGCCTTTAGCGAGTATTCTTATTACTTTAATCTTGTCTATAACTTCTCCTCTGTATTTGCCTACACGTCTACCTTAGGTCCCTGCCATAAAGGCTGCTGCTTAGAGAACAGCTATTTAAGACGTCTATTGTGTTAGATTTATCTTATCTCTAACTATAAACTGTGCAAGCAATGCTACAGGTAGCAGTGTTGTTAGAGAAGTAAGGTAGTTATCTCTAATATTTCATCTCTAATAGTAGCCTAGTAGGTCTACCTTGTATTGTTATTCTAATAATTCTGCAGTAGCTTTATTTTTATAGAAGAATTCTATTTGTGGCTATAAACTAGAAGTTGGTAGCTTAATAGTTCTTATGTGCGTTGCTATCTCTTTAAGAGTGCTGTGCATAAGATTGTCTATTAGGTCCTTAATTCTTCTATTAAACATAGATTTTTTGTTAAAGACAACGTCTTAGGCGCTTATTACTTTGCTGAGGAATGGTATCCATATTTAGTAGATGTTTAATGATCAGTATTTAACTAGATAGCTAATCTACACCTTTAAGTCAAGGCGTTGTAAATATAATTTGCTTTAATAGGTATTATTAGTTATTGCAAATGCCTTGTAGCTGTATGCTTTTAGATATACAAGATTAGATTTTAATAGTAATATAACTATTCTATTGCTAAATGCAACTTGTGTGAAGAATATTTTATAAAGTATTTTTTAGTTATTTGTATAGTTCAGTGTTTAATTGTAGAGATATATAGCAGCTCTTGTCATCTTAGACTATAGTTTCTAGAATAAGTTAGTATTAAGTTAGATTGCGTAAGCTTTCTTCTTATTCATACCTTCTAAGCGTTCTGCGCCTCTATTTTGTGCTTGTGTATTTAGTACAGAAAGCTCTACAAGTATTCCTTAAGTTGCTAATTATCTCTTAATATCTAGCTTAACTATAGTAATCTTGTTATCTGCCCTAATTGTTTTAATAGAGATATTATAGTAGTTCTTAATAAATAGTATAAATATTAAAAGGGCCTTGATAATTAATTTTATAGTTTAGTAAGTTGTAAAAGAGGTTCTATTGCATACCTAAGAACTTATCAGTAATTAGCATTTAACTCTTCTTCTTATTTATTGCTTAGGTTTTGTATATATAGAAGTTAATGCTAAGCCTCTCTCTAAGTCTATTATTGTTAATTTGCTAGGTACAGCTTATCTGCTGTCTAGACTTTGCTCTTCTATAGGAGTTAGATTTTACTATAGTAATGCCTTTAACCTGCACCCCCTTAGCTTGCTGCACAAGGTGCTTAATTGCTGCAGGGCCTAGGTAGTCTAGCCTTTTGTGCTATAGTATTGCTAGGGCCTTCTGCAGTCCTCTTTTTGTTCTTGTAGTAATCTTATGTGCGTAATATATAGCAGGAGCTAGTGGTGTGTACTCTAGCAGTTACTGTCTGCACATCTCTATAATAGTTCTAATAACTCTATCTTTAGCGCCTTAGAGAGTGGTTTGGTTTATCTATGTATCCTACTATATCCGTTTGTGCTTTAGCAATCAGAATAATACTAGGTTGCATAGCAGGTCTAGGCATGTAGCTATATTCTACAGTGTTAACTTTGTAGTTCTAGTGCTACTTTTTAGAGTTAGATTAATAGACCTATATTCTCTAATCTATATCTTTAAGTATCTAGCCTATATATAGTCTCTAGGCACTAGTGGTTAGCAACTGTAGATGTAGTTAGAGCAGTTAGTAATATAGCAGGGTAATTCTAAATTAAGAATAAATAACTTCTATAGTAGATAGTTAACAGCATCCCTACTTTCTACTGTTAAATAAAGAGCTGCTTTAATAATAGTAATTCTCTAGCCTTTAAGTTACTCTTTACTAATCTTAGGTGTTAGAGGTGTTAGTGTGTGTATCTACTTTACTACATAAAGCGTTCTTAATTAGGTCCTACTTTAACTACAGAGAAGCCCTTAGAATATTATATTATCCTAACACTTAACGTGTTTCACAAGCGAGCGCCGCACCTAACCAAGCGCCGCACTTTCAACAGTAGAACGCCTGCGCAGCGCTATATTACAATATAACACTAATTAATAATTGCTTGCAGGCCTAAATAGTATTATTTAGAAGCTTTGCTATTATCTGCGTTCTCTACTTCTATCTTGCAAGTGCAGGAATTGTGTCTAATTTTACTACAACGCCTGCAGCGTTGCCTAATACACACCCTCTTTATAGGTGTCTTACTCTTACTATAACTTCTACTCTCCTTTTTAGCAATTAAGTTAGCTACTTTGCTAATTATAAGAGTCTCTTCTGCGCGTATATATTATTGCTTATAGGTTTTGCGCTTTGTAGACTCTTCTATAGTGTCTTGTAGGCACCTTATTTCCTCCTACATTAACACTATATTATAAGCTATCTGCTAAGCGCTCTTTGCTAACTGTTTAATCTGCTTATCTAACAAACTTGCTAAAGACCCTTGATAGATTTAAATCTGCTTTTAAGTTAGAGTTAACTGCTCCTCCACTTTGTAAGCGTTGCGTGGTGTCTTCGGCTCCTAGGCAACGTCGCTAGGTTTTGGTGGCGTTGGCGTGCGCAGGCGCACATTAAGCTTCAATAGCACAACCTCTAGGTTGTGTAGGACTAGCCTAGCACCTCTGAAGCCTGCGCGAACGTTCTCTACTATAAATATCTTCTTAAATATTACTTTAAAGGCTAGTAGGAAGGTTTCCTTGTTAATATAGTAGATACAACTGCGAGCTAAAGCTAAAACCTTATTACTATACAGGCGCTTCAGCAGCAAGAAGTAGGCAACACTAAGTAGCTGCAGCAAGTGCAACAAGTGTGCTAGCATACAGAAAGTAATTATCTTCTTCTCTTTGCAGAAATCTTAGAAATCTACTAAACAGTAGCTCTTATAGCTATTAATAATAAGCAGCCTGTAGACCCCAACAGGCTTTACATGCGTGTTAAAGTAGTAGAGCTAGGCAAGCGCTAGATTGTTGTTAGTCTAGCTAGTAGAACTAATATTAATAACCTAGTCCTATAGAAGGTCCTTAGTAAACTAGTTAGAGATAAGAACCTTGCCTACAAAAATAAGAAATAGTAGAATTACCTTTTCTATTAATCTAACGCCTTGTACTAAAGTAGCCTACTTGCGATTACTAGGCTAGAGTTTCTTTTATTTCCTAGGCTTCTCTAAGCTTGTTACTACTAGCTGCGACAAAATCTTGCCTATTAGGAAGCTAGACTTATTAAAGTTATACATATTCTTGTCTATAATGCTGTACTTTGCCTTTATTAACTAAACAAGTGTAAACTAGGGCTAGATAATTGCTAGGTCCTCACAGGCAGCTTGCTAGCAATTATATAGGCAGGTCTATTACTTTTCCAGCTCTAGTGTGCGCTTTATAAAGTTATTAACCTAGTTTTTGCTAACAGGCTTTGCGTTACAGCTGCAGAGTAGTCTATTAGCTATATCTCATACGTCCGTCTTTAAGAAGGGTAGTCCATAATTAGATTCCTTAAGTATATATAGTACAACTGCCCCCACTTCTAGCTTTATAAGGCGCTTTGTATTTAGCTTATAGTTATATTAAGAGCGTATTCTATCGCGTTAGTGTTAGATTATTTATTTAGGCACTTTGTAGACTTTCTTAGCGCAGCAGATGCTTTAAATTTAGTTCCTTAAAATATTAAATATAGCAAGCTATACATTAGCTTTAGTATAGAGTATAGGCGCTTGTTGTAGTTAAGACATTTCGCGTTGTTGTTGCGCTAGCGTTCTAGCAGCAAAAGTGCGGCGCTTGGTTGGGTGCGGCGCTCGCTTGTGAAACACATTAAAGTCTATAAGCTTGTTAATAGTCTTGTTTAGTTTCTACTATTCAGACGCCTTATTTAGATTAATATAAAAGTAGTCCTATACACTATACCGTTGTCCATATGCAGGGCATTTTAGTCCCTCTATAGCAGCAGGTTCTTAATCTAAAGGCTGCTTAAGTGTAGTAGTTTTTCTACTAGCTATATATTGATAATAGGGTCTGCCTAAGTTACTTAATAGCGCGCTTTTAGCATATTAAGCGTCCTCTTTATTGCTCTAGAAGGTTGCACCTCTTTTAGGAAGAAATAATATATTATTATATATTCTTAGAAGTGTTTTATTATTCTCATCTAGCTTATGCTAGCTGCAAATCTACTATTATTCTAAAAGTTTGTAGACTATATAGGCGCAACTTTGTTTACAGCTGCTAGGAAGTTATTTTATAATTGCATTTAGTTGTGATAGTTTAGCAACTTAATATGTCTCCACCTTAGTAGCTGCCTAGCTATACTTAGCTAGCTACATGTCCTATTGTCTTGTACTCCTTATTAGTTTAAGGGCTATGAGGTACTAGTCTTAGGCTTAATCTTATTTAATTTATTTATTAACTCTAACTATTAGTTGCAAGTTAGTAATTTACTATTATAGTAGTTTGTCTAGTAGACAGCACGTGCGCAATAGGTGTAGTAAAACTATTAACTATATAAAGGCAATAATGTGCTATAGACTTATGCACTTCTTCTTATATTTATAGCAATTACTCTTGTATTATTTAAGTAGGATCTTGTAATATTTAAGGTCTTTCTTAAAAGTCTTCTATTCTATAGTTAACAGCTCTGTTAGCGTTATTAGTATTTTAATGTCTGCTGCAGGCGTGTAATTAGTAACAACTAGAGCTTATATAGGCGCTAGTTCTAGCGTCTCTAGGCTTGTTAACTTAGAGTTTATCTTGTCCTATATATTATAAACTACGCATCTTACTTATAGTTGTATAAACTATTCTATAAAGTTAGTGTAATCTCTTAGCGTTATTATAGGGTCGCGTTTAATTAATTGTGCTATTTCGTAATAGCTGCAGCAGTAAGACCCTTAATTATTAGATAGTATAATTAATAGATAATAATGCAACTGAATAATATTAGTTAATATTCTATAGTTGTTCTTTCCACCTGCTATAGAATAGAAGTAACGCAGCTTACGCTAGTGCGGACTCTAGGGCCTCTTAACTAATTAGAAGTTGCCGGGTGCACCTAGGGACTCCTAATTGGCCACACCACCTGGTGGGTCCCTGTTCGATTGTACAGATTCGACCTCACCACAGCTCGCTCTATCTGACAGCTATATAGATAGATATTATTAGCAGCCTAAGTGCTGCAGCTAGAAGTGGTGAATAAGGCTGCCTTTAAGCGTAAATTATAGAAAAGAAAGCAAATCTAGAAAAAGCAGAGACTTCTTAAAAAAATAGTAGAGAATTCAATAGCCTAATATAGTATTAGAGCATAGATTAAAGAGAAAACTTGTAAAAGTAGAGCTTAAATAGGTGTAGGTAAGAGAAGTAAAAGGCATTATAAGCGCTGCAGAGAGACTAAGTATAATTTACGCATGTATAAGAAAGATATAGTAGAAGTTAGTAATTAAGATTCTATACTATAAACGATAGTACAAAGTTATAGTATTTAGTAATTGCAGTTAGTAGGCCTAATAGTTCGTTAAAGTGCGCTGCTCGCCTAGCCGCGCCACTCGCTATGCACTCACGTTGACTCTAATTTAAAACAAGTCAAAGAAGAAGTAGAGGAGCAATTCTATAATATAAGCTGGTTTTAGTATAATAGAAGCACGCGAAGCTTCATACAGCTCTAGCAGCTTTTATAGAATATAAATCGCATAAAAGAAGTAGATTTAGTAGAAAAAACGTTTATAGTTAAGAAAGACTAGCAAGTAGTAGCTCTAAAGAAGTGTAGAGCGTGTAGTAATAGCAAAAAGTAGAAGAAGAGATTACAGCTCAAAAAGAGCAAGCTATTCTAATAATACTATAAATAGTGTAGAGAGTAGACATAATGCGCGAATATGCAAGAACAAAGTAGAAGAAGTCTTTAAGTAATATCACAGCTTACTTTGCCTTATACAGCGCTAATTTGTGGTGTTTTAGGCTACAAAAGAGTAAGTTTTAGTAGAGTCTTAGCAAAGGTAGGCGACTTGCCTGTGTAAGCGACTCGCCTGTAAGGTACGTTATAACTTTTATATAGCGTGTTGGATAAGCGAGTCGGCCAGGCAAGCGAGTCGGCTACCCCACCAACTTTGCGCACCTTCAAAGCTACTTATTGCTGTAGCTCTACTACAACATGCTCTATCATTTTATAATAAAGCTAATATCCTTCTTACCTCTACTTCTCTTAATAGCTAGTAGCTAAATAGCTCTAGGCGCGCTACGTTAGTCTATAGCGTTTCAAAATCTACACTAAATAACTAACGCGCTAGAAGACCTGCCCAACGCAACTGCTAGCCTAACTTAGAGAAGCTCACCTAGCTAGAGGAGCAGGTGATTGCTAGCTATATACTTAACCTAGACCTACGCAGATTTGCGCCTATATACACAGCTATATATAATATAGCTAACAAGCTACTTGCTGCGCGCAACGCAGGCTAGATTAGGCAGAAGTAGCTAGCTAACTTTGTTAAGCATACAGACTATTTTAAAACGCGCTTTAATTAAGCGTATAATAGGCAAAAAGCTCTTTGTAAGAATTTTATCCTTATCTATAGCTAGTTTAAGCTTATAGAGCAGACAAAGGCTAAGTATAGTATCTACAACAAAGGCATCTACAACTCTAACAAGGCAGGCTTTATAATAGGTGTCAGGCCCGGCTGACGATATAGTACTGTTCCGGCAAGGGCTCGCTATGAGAGCGAGTCGTGATACCTTTTGGGTTTGCTTGCCGCAGTGGCCGGAGCTGGGGCTTGACAATAGGCAAGATCACAACATAGCTACTTGTTATAGAATTAGAGAAAAGAGGAAGACTAAAGTCTATTTAGCTAGGCAATTGTAAGTAGGCAATAGTAATTACTAGAATTAACGCTGCTAGCTAGACAATTCTACTATTCCTTATCTTAACTAGCTAGTACTACCTCTCTGCCTAGTATAAGGAGGCAGATATCCTACGCAACTAGGCAATCGCAGTTAGCAACAACAGCTAGACAACTAACAAGCTAAAAGTAGAGTAGCTAAAGCACTTTAACGCTTACACAAAGGCTTGTATAGTAGAAGTATGTTGCTTACTTATTCTTAATTGCTATAAAAGTTACTACTCTCTTAAATTCTAGAAGCTCTGCAAGAAGAACAATATTTACACACTCTGTATGCTACCCTACTCCTCTTACCTACTCTAGCCTCTTAACGTTAGCTACTTCTTGCTATTAAAGCGCGCCTATAGTTATAAGGTAGAGAGCCTAATGCGCGACTATATCTACTATATTACTAAGCTTAAGTTTCTGCCTATGTTTAAGGCAGCTTTTAGTTAATTATTTATATTAGTTAATATCTACTTAGCTTTCTAAGGAGCAGGCCTAGTGCCTCTTTAACTAGATACTATTCTTATAAAGCTAGATGCATAGCTACGTACGCCTACTCCTCTAGCTACTCTTATAGAAGCTTCCTAGATGGCTTAAACCCTAAGCAACGCACACAAGCCTAAGGCTTAATTAAGTCTTATTTGTAAGCGCGTACGCAAGTATAAAAGCTTATTACTAGCTTCTAGTATTAAGAAGATAGACTAGCTTAAAAAAGAAGCTAGAATAATAATTCTTTTAGCTAAGTTAATAAAGGAAAGAATTGCTAGCCTTAAGAGAGCTAATAAGGCAGCGTTAAAGCGTAGAGAGCGCAAGAAAAAGCGTATATAGAAGTAAAGAGTGTTAATAAAGAGGGCTAGAGAGAATATACTTGCTTAATATAAGGCTAATTAGCAGCTTGCTTATAAGAAGCGTTATAGAGAAGAATGATTAGGCCTTAGCTATTAGGTGTAACGGGCTAGGCCCCGCACCAGCTCCTTGGCGCTCGCCGACCTTGGCTGACCTCTGGCGAGAGTTTGACCTCTGTTAAGGAGATTATAAAACTCTTCTAACCTCTGCTCTAGAGGTTTCTCTTTATTAAAACTATCTAATATTTCTTGCATATAGTCTTTAGCAACTAGCTTCTTACAATTAGATTCAATTATTATCCTTCTTAATCTATTAAGCATCCGCAAGAAGCTTATAAAATAGAAGGAAACTTAGATAAGGCTACAAGGCAACTTATTAACTGTAGTATTAAACTATATATTAGCAACAACTCTTAGTCTACTATCTAAAATAAACTTAAGCACCTCGCCAACATATCTATACAGAGAGACTAGCGTAATTAGGTTCTCTAGTAGGCTTTGACAATGCTTGCTACACACCTATTGTAGATAGCACTTTCTAAGGACTTAGTAGCAGCACCTCCTTAATTCTTAAGGCCTGTTATTTCTAAACCTAACTTATAGTTTAATAGGTTATTTAAACACATCTACTAACTAGTTAACGCTAAAGTAAAGGCTTATATGAAAAGGCACTAGGCATAGCTACGCTAATAGTCTGCTACTGCTATTACTACTACTATTCCTTCTGCTTTAACGCTAGCAGCTGCGCCTTTCGTTTTAAATACTGCGTTAAAGCTTAAACTTCCTAATGTTAGGAAGTTTAGAGGAAACTAAAGATTGTACTAAACCTTTAGGTTACAAATAGTAGATAAGCTCTATACCTTTAGTAAATATGAATTAATAATAGGCGTCGCCTATATGTTTAACTAATTAGAGAGGTAGGCAGCCTAAGTAGGCTTGTTATAGAAAAACTGTTACCTAGAAGAGTTAATAGCGGAATTCTAGGAGTTCCTAGTCAAGCAGTACTAGGACCTCTAGTTTAAGGAACGCTTCTAACAACAGCTCTAGACTATTACTATAAAAAAGTATAGGCAAAGCCTTAAAGCCTTTAATGCAGAGTTTATTTAACTTGCGTTTAATATAGCTAAAGAGGGCAACAAACAGAACCTTAAGACAAGATATATATTAGCTATTAAGCTAGACCTCTAGAACAAGATAGTGTCTGTAGATATTTCTAAAAAATAAGACCTTTAGGCACTTATAGCCTAAGTGCTAAAGGTAGATATTAATATGCAATAAGCAAAGTTCTATGTTAATCTAGTTCTAATATTTAGGAAGCAGAACTAGAAGAATGACTAGCACAAAATAGAGTAGGAACCTACTATTAAAACCTATACAAGAAAAGTAGGACATAATAACTAATAACAAGTAGAATAGCTCTTCTAGGAAGTTATTAATAAATAATAATAAACTAACAACTTATGCATTAAGTGTAGCAAAGATAGCTATTACGCGAACTAATACAACTTTAGTTCTACTAGGAGACTAGATAGCGTCTACGTGTAAGCAGCAGCAACTGCTAGAGAGAAAGACAAACCTACTAAATTAGATAAGAATTTAGACAACTAGCTACTTCTATCTATAGGCGCGGACAGGAGTAGAGAAGCGAGGTTAAACAAGACAGATAAACCTTTAGGCAGTTCTACAAATAATAGCTAGACAGAAAACCTATCTTGTTACACACGTTAGTAGATAATGTTGCTATAGCCTATACTCTAATTAACACTAGGTATTTAATATAACGTGTTTCCCCACCAAGCCGCGCACCCCCACTGAACTGCGCGGTCTTGCTAACTTCACTAAACTCTCTGTCTATTACAGTCTATTACTCTACACTACAACACTGCGCAAATACTATTACAAGCTAAAATTACTCTTTAGAAGCATTACTATTATCTATATCTATAATTTAGTAGTGCATGTACGTAAGTTATAGCTAGTCTTGCTACAATATCTATAGTGCCTCTTTTTGCGCACCTTCTTTGCAGGCTGTTTAGTTGCCTTATAACTACTACTGTCCTTCTCTGCTATTAAATCCTGTACGTTACTAACTATAAGAGCCTCCTCTGTCCAAATATACTTTTGCTTGCGACTACGCTATTTATTTATCACATCAATTAACTATTAAAAGCTTGCTAGCTTATAGTTCTACAACTATAAATTGTAACCTATAATAGCAATGCCTTTTGCAAGCTTATTAACAGCTTATAGAAAAGAAGAGATAGGTAATTCTCTGTACCTTTGTATGCGCTTACAAACTAGCGTTAATTACGCTTCTACTTTTTTAATAGTAGCTAGTGTTTTAGACTCCTAAGTAGTAGTCTCTGCAGGTAGTAGTATTAGTGTACAAAGCACTATGTTAAGCTTTAATAGTACACACTTAGGGCTATACAGAACTAAGCTAGCGCCTCTAAAGATTGCTAGAATATTAATCTTAGTAATTGCTTTATTAAATATAGTGCAAAAGGCTAGTAAGAAGGTCTCTTTCTTAACTTGCGTAATAGTGTACCTTGCCTAGCTATTAATCTCTACGTAGTATGCCCACTTTAGTAGCGCAAAACAGCCCATATTAAGCAGCTGCAACAGATGCGACAAGTGTAGAGGTATGTAGAGAAGAATAATCTTGTGTTCCCTATAGTAGTCTTTAAACTTTGTAGAATTGTAGCTCTTATAGCTGTCAATAATTAGCAGACAGTACACGCTAATAGTACAGTCCTTCGTACACGCGTTAAAGTGCTTCAGCCACTGCAATCTAAGCCTGTTTATTGTCTAGCTGTTGTTACTAGTCGTGATAACCTAATCGCGAGGCAGGTCAGGGTACCAGGTCGTGATCAGAACCCTGCCTTAGAAGATAATAAAGGGTGGGATAGCCTAGCTAGCTGCACAGATGCCTGTAATAATAGTAACCTACTTATAGTTACCTAGCTGTATAGTCTTAGGATTAGATTGCTTCTTAGAGCCTGTAAAGACTATCTAATAACTAATTACGCCTATTATAAGGCCTATCTTATTAAAGTTATATATATCTTTATCTTAAATGCTATATATCTTCTTTGTACTCTTAACTACCTTAAACTAGGGCTTAATAACGCGTTAATCTTTGTTTAGGGCTTATTAATAATTATATAGTTAGTTATATTAAAGCTTAATCTTCTCTATACGCGCGTTAAACCTGTCTACTTAGTGCTTGCTAATAGGTCTTATATCACGCGCAGCAAGTAGATTATTAGCTATATCTTGTACTATAGTTCTTGTTGCGCCTATCCTTCTTGCGTCTAGCTTAAGTATACGTGCAACTATTGCCTCCTCTTCTACTTTTGTAAGCCTCTTTAAGTTAGGCTTATAATTGCGTTATAAAAGCATTCTAGCGCGACGCTCTTGTAGGGTTATTTTAGGGACACTAAAAGCCCTATATGCGTGTTTTATACTATTAGGCATAGTACCTTTTATAGCCTAGATAGCAAAGTGTAGTGTGCCTTTATTGTAAGATAGTTGCGCGTTGCGTTGTGGTGGCATTGTGTAATAGACTGTAACAGACGTGAAGTTGATAAGGCTGCGCGGTTTGGTGGGGGTGCGCGGCTCGGTGGGGAAACACGTTATAGCATTGTCTCCTTTTATTTTATAAAATATAACAACTTTAAGCGCATCTCTACTAAACAATCGAAGATAATAAGTATTACTAAGAAAAGTTTGTAGCTAGACAAAGTAACTAAGATATCTATTAATATTAATATGCACTAGAAAGTAGTGTATATATACATTCAGGAAAAGAAGTATAACATAATATTAGGCCTCCTGTAGATAAAGAGATATAACATTACACCTGCTCTAGCAAAGAAGTTAATCTTTATTTACTCTACAAAGACAAGGGTAAGAAGCAAGGAAAGATTAAAACTAGACTTAACCTCCTAGTAGGTTTCCCTGGAACTATACTAAGCCTAAAAAAAGTAGTCTAGAAAAGACTACAAAGTGCAAATCTTCGCTACTTCTATAGCTAAATATCTAGAAGGTGTTAAGAAAGAAAGACATTATAGACCTACATATAGTCTTACTAGACTACCTAAAGGGAAAATCCTGCACCTTTATAAGAAAAGAAGCAGATAAACTAGCTCTATACTAAGAGGCAGATATTGACTATACTATTAAGTTAATTAAACAAGAAAGAAAACTAGCTACAATTCTATAGAGGCCTCTGTACAATATATCTAGAGAAGAATTGCTAGTATTGTAATAACAACTTATAACGTACCCCACGGGCGAAGGAATTAACAGGCGAGAGAATCACTTTTGCCAAGACCCCACTAAAACTCACCCTATTATAGTCTAAAATATTACACTTTAGCCCTGCAAGATGCAGTATAGCCTATAATATTATTTAGAGGCTACTTCTATATTACTCTTGCATGTTTGCGCGTTGTGCCTAGTCTTGTTGCACTGTCTACAGCGTCTTTAGGAGGGCTTGTCTACTTTAGCGCGCACTTGCCTCTTTGCTCTCTTTCTATTACTACAAGCTCTAAACTTCTTTAAAGCTATTAATTGCTAGCCTTTTTTAACTACTAGAGTTGCTTCTTGCTAAATTTGCTTTCTTTTATGCAATTTGTGTTGTGTAGTAGCCTTAACAGCTACTTTAAGCTTATGGATCTGTTTTTATGCAAGCGCAAGCTTATATAACAGAATTACTTCTTCTTTTGCGTAGTGCTTAATTGCGCTAGCAATAGAATTTAGAGAGCTGCCTTAGTGTCTTTAAAACTTATCCTTAATTAGAGCAGATTAAGAGTAGAATTCTAGAGTATTGCTTAGAGTTTGCAACTGCTAGGGCTCCTTGTTAATAGGGAGTTGTAGTAATAGAGTCTGCAGCTTTACATCAAAACTGCTTATAACCTAATCTAGGTTAAAAGGGACTAGTCTAGCGCCTTAGAACCCTTCTAGAATATTGCTAGAAGTAATTGCTGCATTATAAGCTGCTTTAAAGTATAGTAGAAACTCTAGCTTTGTAATATAGTTAATCTAGTTGCGTATAGCGTTTTTAGCTTAGCGCGTATAGGCTTTCTTTAGAATAGTAAAACAGCCTATATTAAGTAGCTGTAGGAGGTGTAATAAGTGCGGAGGCATATATATAGGGATAATCTAATTGTTCTTGCAGTATTGCTAGAACTTAGGTAAGTTGTGGCTCTTATAGCTATTAACAATTAGTATACAGTAGGTGCTAATAGTACGCTCCTTTAAATGTATATTAAAGTGCTTTAACTAGTTAAAAGTAAGCTTATTAGTAGTCTCGCTGTTCTTAGAGATTCTAATTACTTAGTTTTAGAGTAGGTCTTTGCTCTTATACTAGTTTAATAGGTAGTTGCGTGTTTTAAAGATAATAAAGAGCAGAATAGCCTATCCTTTAGCATTAATGCTCTAAATAACTGTTGCCTACTCCTAGTTGCCTAGCTGGACCTACTTTAGCTGTCCTTGTATACCTAAAGCTGTAACAACTACTCCATTACTTATCTAGCCTATCATAAAGCCTGTCTTGTTAAAGTTGTATGTGTTGTTGTCCTAGATGCCATACTTGGCTTTAATATAGCTACTAGACTAAACTAGCCCTAGATTACTCTAGAATTCTCGCAGAGGGCTTGCTTGTAGTTGTACTTGCAATTAAACTTTACTTTAAGCTCTTCCTAGCGCGAAATAAATGTACTAGCCTAATTTAGGCTAATATAGCCTATTCTGCGCTTAGCGTGTAGAATATTAGCTATATTAGCTATATCTTGCAGCTAAGGGGGAAAGCCTCGCGCAACTAGGTTAAGTATATACTTAACAATTACTTGCTTCTTATTATTATATAAGTTCTGTAAGTTAGCTATAGTATTAACCTATAAAGGCTGTCTAGCGCGTTGTTTTCTTATAGTACTTTAAGAGGCTCTGTAGATAGCTGCAGCGCGTTGCTAAGAGAGGTTCGCGTCTTGTTTAAGAGCTTGAATTGCAAGCTGTATCTAAGCTTCTTTTAGGGCGTCTAACTGTTGTTGTTAAAGAGGCATTAGTGCAGGGTTAGTGTTTTAGCAGGGTCTTGGCAAAAGTGATTCTCTCGCCTGTTGATTCCTTCGCCCGTGGGGTACGTTAGTATACCTAGACAGGGGCTTTATATAGGTAAGTAAATTAAGTACCTCTGCACTAGTGCTATTTGCAAGAAAACCTAGCAGAGGTCTCTATTTTTATGTTAATTACTATGCTCTAAACGCAGTAACAAAGAAGAATTGTTACCCTCTTCTACTTATCTATAAGACATTGTTATAAATCTCTAAAGTAAAATAGTTTACTAAAATTAATATAATCTAAGCGTTTTATAAGATCTATATTGCTAAAGAAGATAAGTAGAAGACAGCTTTCTAGACAAGATTTAGCTTATACAAGTAGCTTGTTACTCTCTTTAGGCTAGCAAATGCCCCTAGTACGTTCTAACGCTACATTAATTGGGTGTTAAGGGAGTTCCTAGATAAGTAGTATTCAGCATATGTTAACAACATCCTTATATACTTAAGCGGCAGTCAAGCTAAGCATAAGGCAAAAGTTAAGGAGATTGTGCAAAAGTTAGGTACTATAGGACTTTACCTTAATATAGAGAAAAGCAAGTTCTCTATTAAAAGATGAAATACCTTAGTTTTATTATTAAGGCTAGGCAAGGTATATAGATAGATCCTAAGAGCATTGTTACTATTAGAGCGTAGGAACTACCTAAGTTAGTTATAGGCATTAGAAGTTTCCTAGAGTTTGCTAACTTCTACTAGTAATTTATTAGCAACTTCTTCTCTATAGCAGAGCCCTTAACCTATCTTACTAGAAAAAACGCAGTTTTTAAATAGGGCCCTACTTAGCAACTTGCCTTTAATAACCTTAAAGTAGCCTTTGTTGCCAAGCCTGCTCTTACAAACTTCAACCTAGAAAGAAAGACTATTCTAGAATATAACACCTTAGGATAGGCAACTAGAGAGGTACTCTTCTAGTACAATAATAACAATATTCTCTAGACAGTAGCCTACTTCTCTACAAAAAACATAGCTGCAGAGGTAAATTATACTATCTATAATAAGAAGATATTAGTAGTAATTAAGTATTTATAAGAATAGAATATAGAACTAAAGTTAGCTAAAAGCTTTATAGTTATAACTAATTACAAGAATTTTAAGTATTTTTGCAAACCTTGCCTACTCTTAGAATGCTATGTAAGGTAGTCTAGTTTGTTAAGCTAGTTTAACCTTGTATTCGCGTACTGCCTAGAGAAGGTTAATAGAAGAGCTAATGCTCTTTCTTATAAACAGAAGGACGTACCTAGCATCTATAGTAATAAGAGGATAGAAACATAGAGGTTCTAGCTTCTAACGCTCTTTGCATATGTAGAACGGCTACCTAGGGAAAATAATAAAGCTAGTGCAAATATAGCATTTCTAGTCTAGATAAACTAAGTATAAATGTTAAAGCTGTATATACACGCAATGATAATAAGGTTACAAGTAAGGAATTTAGAGAATTAACTACAACAAAGTAGCAAGCTTTTGTAGCAATAGCAAGAGCGCAGAGAAATAAGAAGCGAGAGTTAACTTTTATTAGATAACAAGGGAGACACAACCCCTGCTGCTATAGCACTAGAGATGCCCCTAACAGCACAGGAGCTATATAACAATATTAAGGCAGTAGATTAGGCCTAGAATGGTGCAGCTAAGTGAGATAAGACCTATTAGCTAGTAATAGAAGCATTAAAGTTAGAAGTAAGAAAGTTCTTACTATGATTAGGGCTAAAAGTTCTATTAGCTAAATGCTCTATTAACCTGCAAAGCTACCTACACTACTAGAGACAGAAGTAGGTGCTATATTTAGAAGAGCTGTGTAGCTAAATCATTAATAAAGTACACTATTTGCTAATTGCAGAGCATTTAAGAAGAGGAAATATATTCTATATTCTTTCTTATTCATACTTCTAGCTAGGCATATTATTCTACCTAAAGAGGTATATACAGAACTGCAATATCTGTAGAAGAACAAAACTTTAGAGAGAGCTTAAGCAAGAACTTCTTAAACTACTTCTACTCTTAGAATAAATCTAGAAAGAGATTTCTATAGACTTTATAACTAATTTGCTAGAAAGTAAAAGTGCAACCAATCTTATAGTAATTATAGACTAGCTCTCTAAAGACATAATTCTTATTCCTTTGCTAGACCTAACAGTTAGTATAGTAGTATATTACTAGTTGCTAGATGCTATTATCTCTAATAGAGAATTGCAATTCTTAAGCGCCTTCTAGTTAATAATATGCAAATTATTACAAATTACACAAAAGATCTCTACTACTTTCTACCTATAGACAGACAGTAGCACTAAATAGATAAATTTAGTAGTAGAAGTATACTTAAGGGCGTACATAGACTAGTTATAGAGAGATTAGGCAAAATAGATCTCTACTACTTAGATTGCTATTAAAAAAAAGTAGTAACTGTAACAAGTATAAGCCCTTTCTTTCTACAATATAGGTACAATATTAATGCAGTACAAGAAGACCTAGACTTAGTAGCTAAATCCCTATAATAACATACTTAAGAACCTACTAAGGCAGTAGTAGCTATAGTAACAAAGTTCTATAAAACTTTTAGGTTTGTGCAGTCTAAGATAGCAGAAACTTAACAAGAATAGAAGCAGCAAGCCAACTACTACTATAGAGAAGCTCTACAACTCTATGTTAGCAATAAAGTTTAGCTTAAGCTTAGTAATTACTTTTCTAACAATAGGGCAAGTAGGAAACTAAACTAGAAGAACAGAAAGTTTATAGTAGTAAAAGTAATATTGCTACACAACATTAAACTTAACGTAGGTAGGAAAATCTACCCTATTTTCTATGTTGATAGGCTCTGCCTCTGCAACTAGAACCTACTGCCTAGACAATTCAATAACAACCCCCAACCTAGACCGCTTATAGTTATAAATAATAACGGTTGATTAGTAGAAAAATAGCTTATTAAAGCAATTCTTACAGAGCAGCTATATAAAGTAAAGAAGAAGGATTGTAAATATCTTATAGTATAGTAAGGTTACGCGTTGCAAATATAGAAAAGTTAAAAAACTTATAAGAAACTTAAAGCGCTAGATAACTAGTTAGCTTTTACTTCTTCTATAAGAGATAAAAATAGAAATTTACTCTAAGACTTCTACTGTAATTCTCCCTTCTAAAGATTACAATGATAACAGCAAAGAGGAAATAAGAGTAAAGAAGTAGTAGAGAGTAAGAAAAAGGAGGAGCATTACTAAACAAAAGTAAGCATATAGAAATAAAAAAGAGATTTGATCTAAGTGCCTATAGGCAATACCTATAGGCAGTTCTGCGCTTGAAAGAGAGCGCAAAGATTATAATTTAGCCAAAAGCTAGGTATTCTAACTCTAAAGAATGCTAAAGAAAACCTATAGGCAGCGTCTAATAGTAGTGCCTAGACAACGCTAGTATTAATATTAAAGATTACATAGAACGCTTTAATAACCTCTTTATTTTACTAGAAAACCTTATTATGCACAGTAGCAGGGTTAATAAGGTTCTTAGAACCAGAGTAGAAGTGCTTATATATCTCCTTGTAGAGACGAATAATCTAATTATAAGTCTAAAGTTAAAAGTTAACTTATATTATAAAAGACTATATTAGCAAACCTCTAACTTGAGAAAGTCTAATATAAGTTGCAAAGAGCTTAAGCTACTTAAAGAACTTCCTAGCAGCACAAGCAGAATAATGCGCAAACTTAATAGTAGAAGTAAGGTGCTTCTTTAGCTTCTTAAAAGCGTTCTTGTAGTCTAACTACTTAAGATTATAGCTAGAGACAGACTTGTTATAACTAGGGTACACAGGCAGATTGCGGTGCAGAGAAAGTTCTTAACGCGCCTTAAGAGCCTTATAAATAGACTTAACAATAAACTTAAGCTTCTTAGGATCCTTCTAGCCCTTGCTATAAATATACTTAAGCTTAAGTATAGTGCGCTAAGTTTTGCAAGAAGGCTGCGTAAATGTTAGTTATTACTAGAAATA
The DNA here is from genome assembly GCA_001599375.1 of Phoma herbarum. NCBI lineage: Eukaryota > Fungi > Ascomycota > Dothideomycetes > Pleosporales > Didymellaceae > Phoma > Phoma herbarum. The sequence goes on along the minus strand of BCGR01000012.1, from coordinate 897,200 downwards.
ACAAAGAAAGAAATATAATTACTCTATAATAAGTAACTTTCTTACTAATATAGTGCTTGTAGCTAGGCTTTAAAATACTAGTCTTGCAGCTATTTTTCTTAAACTTATAGAAAAGACTTTTGAAACTATAGCAAAAGTAGACCTTAGAATTAGTGCAACAATTAGTATAATAAGTTGTAGGCGATTGCTTTTTAGCAAGAAGATTTTTGTTATTAAGCCTAAGCTTCTTTTGCTTTCTAGTAGTAAGTTTAATATTGTTGAAGTTAATAAGCTTAGCCTTCTTAGAAAGTAAAATAAATGAACCTAAGCTATTAGCAATCTATACTTATATTAGCGCAACTTCTTAGTGTAGCGCGCTATAGAATAGCGCATAAAAGTAAAAGAAAAAGAGGTTACTAATAGTATAGGGCCTCTTCTTAGAAAAACTATAACAAGTAATAAGTAGTATAATAAGTAATAGAACTTATAATAGTAGAATGCGCAAGCAAGTAGAGAAAAGCAGGCAAAGTAGAGAATAGCGCAGAGAGCTATGCAAGGTTACGCGTAAGATTGTAGAATAAAGAATAGAAGCACACAGCTAGATTTTGTTAATAAATAATATGTAGTAGAGGAGGTACTATAACAGGCTAGGCCCTGCACTAGCTCCTTAGCGCTCACCAACTTTAGCCAACCTCTAGCAAGAGTTTAACCTTTATTAAGAAGATTATAAAACTCTTCTAACCTCTACTCTAGAGGTTTCCCTTTATCAAATCCATCTAATATTTCTTGCACATAGTCCTTAGCGACCGGCTCCTTACATTAGGCTCTAGCGCGCTGCAAGAGGTGTAGAGAGACTAGGCATAACTTATGTATATGCAAGAAAGATACTGTAGCTACTACTTAATCTACTCTCTTAATTCTCTGTATATTATACTATAATGTTGTTGAGATATACACGTATAGGGGTGTGCAAGGTTAGTAGGGTGGCCGACTCGCTTGCCTGGCCGACTCGCTTATCCAACACGTTATATTATTTTGAAGTTAGGTGTATTATACTATACATAGAAGCAAATACACTTACGCGCAGTGTAAATCAACTATTTTACACAGCACTGCAGTGTACTCTCACTTTGGTAGTGTTTCTAACACTGCGGCTGTACTCTAGTGTGTCCCGATGTCCTACACTATCTACGAGGGTTTTTGGATCGATTGATCGAATGGAAGGTGGGCTGGCGCTACATTTACCTTGTCGCAACGCAATGGTATTGTTCTGCTTGCTTTCACGGCGAACTTTGTCACTCTGGTGATGATTCTTCTATGGAAGATATCTAGTTCTGTCTGTCATCAATTTTGCGCAGCCGAAGTCGCATGTAATGCACTTCATCATCAAAGACAGCTCATATTCAGAAACGCTTCGAGTCCAGCAGTGGTAGCTGGAGTCTTCGTGCTGCAGATCTGGTACTGGCATCACGGGAAAAGAACGATCAAAGGACTCTCCCTTGGGCCACCTCCGCTATCCTTTACACGTGTGGGCGGCCACGGCTCTAGCACTTTTCTCGTCAAGGATCTTTGATATGGATCTTCTTCACGGCTCCTGCGATCCAACGATTGTGAAATCTGGGACTGGGAGTGGATGTCCTTTGGTGACAGGGACATCGAACTGAACAATTCTTGGTATCAGACAAGCAACATTAGACGCAGAGGTAGCGTATGGTTACGCAAAGTCGTGCTACGCTGCCGAGACGAACAATGTACGCTGTCGATCGTACGCAACCCCAATGATTAAATCCAGCTCTCGATCGACTGCGTGTCCCTTCTCCAAAGACATATGTCCTGAGGACAGAACGTTTGAGTTTAGCATTAAATCCATCAGCTCGAGCGTAGATCTAGGCATCAACGCACGGCAGGAGCACCGGGTGCTGTACGACCGACATTTTAGCATGCGCTCCTTTGGTAGTGGAAGGCCACGAAGTACCGCATCTGGACGGAGTGTCCCGTGTTCTGGGCTGGAGGTACTTTCACGGACCCGTCTTCTATGGCTCTTACCTCATGCTTCAGAATGCAACGATGATATATTCGGTCGAACGTTGGAAAGCCAACGGTACCTACTACACCGAGGTTAAAGACAACATAGGAGGATTCTGGGAACCGTTGAACTCGCTATCACTCCATCGAGGCGACAAAACAATAGTCTTCATCCAACATTATGGCATGACTCACGTAGAAAAGAACAACGACCCAATGTTCAAAGTCAATATCTCGATCGAAGTGCCCTCGGGTCTCATAGGTGCACCAGCTGGCACAATGAACACAGCTTTTCTTCCATTTCATCGTGTTAGTGTAATGTCGTGCAACCTTAGACACCGATACTGTACACCTGATCGTCAGACATGTGCCAGCGGAGCGAGCTTTGAGGTAACACGTGCTGAGCTTGAGGCGGTGGACTTGTTATTGACACTAGAGCAAAGGACCACGCCTTTCTGGATCAGCTCCGCGTCCTACGGAATCAACATATATGATGTATTTAAGCCGCAGCCTCATACAGCCCTGCAAGCTCAGACCGTGGCTCAAAACAGAGAATAAGGGCCTCTACCAGATAAACAGTGGGAGCACGAAGTTCTGTTTTGGGATTAAGCAAGTCTAGCTAGGTTGCAAGCCATCATACACGAATATGCTACTGGCTCAGTCGTTTAGCTTTCGGCTCGACTCAGGGATCGCTTGCGAAGATTTCCTCGATACGATAGCGAGCCTAGTTCAGAGGCAAACCAGTACTGGCTGTCCATGTGCCAAGCTCAGGCATCGCGAGATGCTCAAGGAACTTTGAATTCCGCCGCATTAGGTCTCTCCGTTATCCTGACATTTGGTGCGCTTGTTGTAGTGCTATCATACGTTCTAATTTCGGCAACAGCCTTCTTTCGGCGACATTCGGAACAGGGGACTGCCAAAGCTGGGATGTGGCAACGGGATGAAAGCCTGCAAACATTGCGTTCCTTATTTTGAGTCCTATGCCCGTGAAACCTGGCAAGGATCGAACAAGCTAAAGCTGATGAGGTCTTTTCCTACCACCCTGAAAGCGGTCACGAGTCCGTCCAAGAGACATATGAAGCTGTGTTAAAGCAAAGCAGCAGCTCCTCGAACGAGCATTCTCGCAGAGCTAGTACTTACTGAGTAACTGCAGAACCACAGAGGGTCACGTATTGAAGATCGCAAGAGAGCAAGACGGGAATTCTGGTTCTAGCAGTCAAGAACTTTGCAGACGTTCACCGGTGTCAAAGACACGCTCGGGGTGTAGCGATATTTTCCATCAAGATGAAAGTTAGTCAAAGATTTTACATGCGCCGATCGAGCGTGGGTAGACTCACTTAAGGCTACAGTGGTCCTGAAATCAGATGAGTTTCTGGTGTTCATTCGTACAGGCCAAAGACCGCGACTCCCTCAGTCTTCACTGACACGTTTTACCACAATGAGCGGTTTCAAGATTGTACGTGTGCTGCGAAAACTCGGAACGAGACATAACCTTCATCATGGTTCGTTTAGTGTAAGCTTTCAGCTCGTAGATCTTGTGTGAGGTCGAAGGATGATGGGTCGCTCCAGTCTCACGTACGCGAGTCAGTCAGCTGGACCTTGAAGCTTTTTCGCTGGATCCGCACACATCCGTCGTGCAGAAACTATCCTTTGATTCCTCGTAACCATATTTCAAGACGATCGAGTTATTGTGTGCCCCTTTATAGCCCACGTCAAACTCCGAGCGTCCAGTGCTTTTGCAAATGCCTACATATGGGTTGCTGGCTGTGTCTTAGTCATCAACAGGACGATACGGGCATATGGTTTAGTGGTATAATGCTCCCTTAGCATGGGAGCGGTCCTGGGTTCGATTCCCAGTATGTCCAGCTGTCCTTTTGCCGAGGGTGTGGTCGTTGTGGTGAAGGGTTGGCGAAGGTCGACTCGTGACCATGGCAACTAACCCCAACGCCAAGCGTCTCTCAATCGTCCTGAATCTATTCCTTCGGATATCCCTTCGCTTTAGCGATTCCACCTTTTTGGTAACGTATGGGAGTGTTCGACATGCCTTCTGGCGGTGGGGATGTCATGTTGTCAGACGCTATCATCGATGCCGCAGAGGGGTTGTTGTTGTCCATGAAGGTGCAGGAGACCGACCGTTTGTTACTGAACAGGCGAACATAGATGAAAGTCATTTGCGCCTGACGGGTTGCGATGCATCTCGAGGCCTTTTGCTTGTAATCGTTCAAGTCACGTGCTTACAAACCGGACAAGTGTATGTTGTCAATTCGAAGGGATGAACCTGCGGGCACGTGATTAATTGTCACAGCCTTTGTTGATTGCGAAAACCGTGCATGCACGAATGTGCGGACTCTCACCTCATGAAACTGGGGTTTGTAAATAATTGATTGAGAACCTACGCTCAGCATGTATTGGATGTAGGGCGCATTGCGCAGTTAGTCGGTATTCAAGGTGCAATTGCCTCCCGCGTCACCAGGACTGAGCCGCTAGTCCGGCCGAGGATCGCGCGCTTTCACATCTGTTTGCTGCCTTACTCTTACCTTAGTATGGCCATCTCAAGTCGAGAATCTCACCCTTTCTTGCGACAAAGACCGCGCTCTCGCAGGCCCGCACCCGATTGCATACGCAGTCACGCCTATCGGTCCGGGACGGTATTCTCAAAGATCGAGTGAGCGCTGCAGCGGCTCTCATTGCCGCAAAGAAACAGTCGTGATCGAAGAACACGATGGGATCAAAAGCTATCCACCCGATTATCAGCTCACCACTCCTACAGCTGCCTCGAGAGTTGCGCGACCAGATCTATGAATACCTCCTTGGTCCAGATAGCATCGCAATTGAATGCGCAGTCACCAACGTGCCCAGATCTCTTGTTGCCGTCGGCGGAGAGATTGGTTTCTGCGAGGCTCTATACCAGAAATACAAGTTGACGTACCCGCTGGCGCATCGCAGTACCTGGGAGGTACCCGTCAAAAACCTGAATGTCCTAGCGGATGAGTTTCAGCTTGATTCAACCACAGTCACTATGACTTATCAGATTGGCCCTTCACTTCGAGAGTCTACTGGTGCAGCACTGGAGTTGCAGCTGTTGGAAGTCTGTCAGCAGATTCACGCGGAGGCCACCACCATATTCTACACGACAAGGCAATTCTGTTTTAACTTCAAATATGCAATCCCCACTGCTGCTGCTTTCTTGGCAGACCGTTCGACAGATGCTCTTAGCTCCATCAACTTTCTCCAGCTCTCCTTGTTCGAAGCCCGCGGAGGAGCCATCCGCGAAGGCGACTACCCAATAGACGATGTCTCGCTCCTTCGAGATACCTATGGCTACTTTCCAAAGCTATGTGGCTTGTTGGGTTCGCGATGGGTCAATCTGCGTATGCTACACGTTTCGATAAATAGTTACGCCACGTACTTCCCAGGCGATGAACCGGATGAGCTACCATCTCTCGAGCACTTCAACACAAACGGCTTTGGTGGAGCAACCACCATTTGGAGTGACCCGCCACAACACAAGGTCCCCTCATGGGTAGATCCATTACTCAAGATTACAGGTCTCGAGACACTGAAGGTCAGCTTGCGGATGACAGCACCCGGCTTGCAGAATGAGCTGGAGGCAGTGTTGATGATGCGTCGATGCATGGTGAAAGGATGTGAACAGCTTACGAACGCCGACGAGCTCGAGTTCCGGCATGTGATCTGTTCGGAATCTTCACCCAATGCCAGTGGTCAATTAGTTCGGTACAATCCGGGCACAGGGACCATTCGCTGGCTAGACGACGTAGGTGAGTATTGCAATTGATTCATGGTGGCGTCAGTTAACGATCCCCAGCACTCAGCCCCGAAAACGGAGAGAATACCTTCGCACCTTACCATGCTTTTAGATTATGCACCTTCATCATCGAGGGCGATCATGAGTCAGGTTGAACAGCTGCTTTACAGTGTACGAAGACATATGTCAAGGGCTCAGGGAGATTTCCAGGGCTCGTGTGCTTCACGAAACTGTTCAGAAGCTGTGGAATGGTGCGTACGCATGGTATCCAGCTTTCACAACGGATGTTCACGCGTCATCGCGCGTTCTTCTGAGTAGCAATGCTTTCTCCAAGATATCAGAAACGCTATTGGGTTGAACCGCGATGACGGGCTTTGCAAATCTGTCGGACTAATCTTGGAATCGTGTTTCTTGAATCTACATTCTTTCGATGAATGTGTTACCTCTCTCCAATTAATAATCCACGACAATAACTTCAGTATCGACTGGGTAATACACGAGCTTTAACAGCTCCCACTTGTTTGTCGTATTGTTCGCACAGAGCTGCACTCGGTGCAAACATTCCCCCCAATCAAAGGCCACGATTGCAGTTATGAATTCGTGATGCATTTGGCCCTTTGACCAAGCACTTCCACACCGGAGCCAGCTTCACGTGCGACCCAGACACGCAACGAGCGTCCGGCATACGCGCTCGCCTCAATTCTTCGCCCTGATTTCGGACATGCGTGCACGTATCGCCTCCAGTCATCCGCAGCCGCGGAAAAGCAAACACAGAGTCCCCATCCGGCCTTGCAGCATGTGCGTGCAACCAGGCGCATCGTCCGGCGCGATCGACTTGGCGGCGTGCTCCATCCCGACGATCGAAAGTCTGAGGTTGAGGGTGAAGAAATAAGAAAGTGACGATGCAATCAGAAATTAGCAGGTGTGGGGAGGGAGGACTGGGGCGTGCATGGGCGAGGGCAGGGGTGGGGTGCACGTTCGGCAATATGCTTGCGAGTAGTGCTTGGGGTCAGGATGCATTGCTGGGGATTATCCGGCATTCGATTGGCCGTAGGATTTAGCCGTTTCATTAGAGTTGCAGCTGTTTGGGCAGTGCGAGTGCACTACGATGGGTTGTCACATCATGGAGGCAACCAGCACTGTCGTTCTTCGACTCCCACGCTTCCAATATCGGTCTTTTCCGGGTATCGAAACCTCAATGATCAGTATTCTAGAACATATAGACAGTCATCAACCCACTGGTCCCAAGTGGGAAACAAAACGCCAACGCTATGCTGCCAGATGCCAGTCGATATGATGTACAGGTATGTGATTTGAGCTCAGTCAGACAATTCGATGGCATCGTCTTGCGTCGCTCCGGGGCCGATGCCGGCACCGAAGCTGCTCTCTGGCTGCGCAAACTGCTGATCCTCCTCTTCAGTGTATTCTTCCTCTTCGTCGTACTCCTCGGCGTAGGCATCGAGCTCGGCCGGGTTGTCGACCTCTTCGTCCTCGCCCTCTTCTTCGTCTTCTTCGTGCTCCGCTTCTTCATCATCGCCATCGAAAGAGTCTTCTTCGGTATCGCCGGCGACGTTGTCTTCGGCGTCGACGTCAACGAGACCCACGCCGCTCGCACTCCCATTCTCGCTGTACTGCGACTGTGTTTGGCCGGGCTGCGACACGTATGAGAAGTGCGCAGGGATGGGCGAAGACAGCGCAAGCGGCTCGGTGCTGAGAGGTCGCGGTGTGCTGGTGGGCGAGTTGACATACTTGTCGCGGTACTTTCGAATTGCCTCTGGTCCTTTGCCGTAGAGGTGCTGAGGGACAAAGCGGCTGGCGCGACCCCAGTATGCAGGCTTCTTGCTCTGCGCAGTGCCAATGCTCTTGCCAAGAGTCGATGAGCGGAAAGAGGAAGTCGACATGCTGAGATCGGGGACACTGCGGCCAAAGTCGTGGATGCTCACAGGTGAATTCTTCGCGATAGGTGACTTGGCAATTAGCTCGCGAGCCTGCGCAATAATAAGACTCGCGCGGCCACTGAACGACGAGCGCTTGCTGGGAGTTGTCCCATTGACCGGTGGCGACCACGAGCCAGAAGACTTGACAGACTGCTGCATTGCACGAATGCGAGCTAAGCGCTCGTCAATGGTGAGCAGCTTCGAGGGAACTTCTGGCCCTGGTAGAGGCTGCTGCAAGATCAGTGACGCGTTGGAGTCAGATCTGCGCATGCGCTTGGCTTCGGCATCCTCTTTGTCTTCGTCAGTGGCCGAGTCAAAGCTCCTCTTGCGGTGCTTGCTTGGATCAATGCCCATAGCCCGCAGCTTGAACCAGTCGGTCTCTGTGCGATCGATGGGCGCAGTGGACTTGTAATACGCCTCGGAGTAGCTGCGTACGTGCTGACCATTCGTCATTGTGGCTGAAGGGTCTGCGTTATGCGTTTGATGTGACGAGCCAGCTCGCGGTTGTGAAGTCATGTCGTCTTGGTCGGCTGCTGAGCTTGCACGGCGTTCTTGCGTCCGTCTAACGCTGCGGCGGTTGGTAGACGCCCTTCGTGTTGTTGCCTCGCCGTTGGGCAGGTCCGTGCTCGCTACCGACTCTGTCGGAGCTTCACTGGCAACTTGACCTTCACCATTGATTGACTGCTCGCGCTGAGCCTTGAGACGTTTCCTCCTCTCTTTCGCCTTGGCGTTCCGCTTCTTCTTCTGCACCTGCGCGACCCAGTGCGTGAAGACTGCTCGTGCAAATGCCTTCCGCTTCGCCTCCTTCTCCTCTGCCTCTCGCTTTCGCTGCAGCTCAGCCTGCCACTCCCTGTGACCAGCTGCTGCAACATTCTTGACAGTATTCTCCAGGAACTGATACAAAAGCCCTTCCTCCCCACTAAATACGACACTCGATGTCAGCGCATTGTACGCCGTCTCACGCCGCTGTGCGCGCGCTAATTGCTCCTGTTCTTGCCGTTGTCGACGTTCTTGTTCCTCCCGAATTAGTCGCTCTCGCTCCTGCCTTGCTCTGAGTTCCCTCTCTTGCTGCTCCCTCAGCTGTCGCTGTTTCTCCTCCTCGACGCGGCGTTGCTCGGCTTCTCGCGCTTGCTGTGCCTCTCTTGCTCTTCGCTCCTGCTCTTCCTGCTCCCGTTTGCGTCGCTCTTCCGCCTCTTGCCTCTGCTTCAACACCGCCGCGCGTGCGTCAGCTTCAGCTTTGGCAGCAGCTTCAGCTGCTGCATCTGGCGGAGGTGGCGACCCCGCAGGCGCAGTGGATACTCCTGGGAAGTCTCCTCTCTTTAACCCTGCGTCCAGTTCGGACAAGCCAGGGAAGACAAACGGCTTACCCGCGCCAGATGCAGCATCTCCGTTGGTGAGAGTAGACGCCGCTGTGGCGGGCGTAGTTGATTTTTGGCTTTGCAGAGGCGGGGCCGCATTCGTGCCAAGGTTAAATGATCCTGGCGGTGTTGATGCAGGGGTAGTAGATTGCGGAGGTAAAGCTCCTGCGGCCTTGGCGAAGGGGTTGTCATTGGTACTTAAGGCGGGTGTGGCCGCGAATTTGATGGGGTTCTTCGCAGCATCGAAAGTCGTAGGGAAAGCACCTTCCCCGAATACTGATGCGGGCGTGGCTTGTGCGGGCTGACTTGCTTGAGTGGCATCGCGGGAGAAAGGATTTGGTGTTGAGCTACCTGACGAAGGTTGGCTCGAGGGTTGAAACGGTTTGGCGAAAGGGTTGGGATTGAAGCTTGAAGCACCATTCGTTGTTGCGCCATTGGTGACTTGACCGAAGACGTTGGTGGGCTTTGGCGCGGTCGCGGTTTCTGGGATGAACAACGAGTCTTCGTTTCCACTTCGTACCGTGCTTGCTTCCACCAGTAATCCCTTAATCTTTGCCTGTTGCACTGTCATGCCCTCGATGATCGCCGAAAATGCTCGATTGTGTCGCTTGGACTCCACAAGACCCTGTGAGAACATCTGCGGTTTGATGGTGTGGGGCACGCTCAAGGATCTGTTGCTGTTGCCCAGTTTCGAGATGTCTAGGTATGTACGACCGTCCGCGTTTCGCTCGAAGTGAAAGCCGAAAAGTTCGCAAAACCTCACAGCATCCTTGTCGTCATCCATGGCGAGTACATCCCTTAGTTGATCAGTTGTCCAAGCCTGGACATCGATGTCTCCTTTGCCTCCTCTCCTGTATGCATGCCATATCGAGTCCAGGATGACATGGCGCACACGATTGAAGGTCACCTCTGCAGCACATGCCATGAGATACGACACACTGGACGACCTGACAAGAGCCCAGAACTTCTTCCAGTTGGCCTGCGCCTGGATCCAGCTCTTGTCAGATCCAAAGTTGAAAGCCGATTTGGCCGCCTTGAAGATCTCAATCGCTGTCAGTACGCGCTTATTGTTGCGGAGGTCGGTCGGCAGGTTGTGCAGCTCGTTCTCGAGTTGACTGTTCGCGTACATGGATGCCAAGATCAGGCGGTATGCGACAAACTCGGCTTCGTTCTCAGAAGGTATTCCCGCTCGTCGATTATCGTCGTATCGTTCCCGTAATGTTGTCAGGGTCTGGTTGAACTGCTCCATGTCCTGCTGATGCGAGTAGTCCTCCTTCGAGGTCTTGGCCATCTGGTGCATTGACAGTAGGTAGAAGCGCGCAGACGCCTCCAAGCAGACAAGGAGTGTTCGAATGTCGGCGGGCTTCTCCACGACTTGGGTTCGTAGATCTTTGCGTACGGATCGCGTACGGTCCCAGATCCAGGCATGTAGATAGTCAAAACCTTCCTTGTCGAGGCGGCCGAAGAGATACTTGACAGTTTTCTGCTGACATTAAATCCAGACTCCAGCCGGCTAGTCGTTACTTACCAAACATGCCGCAGGGTTCCGAATGTCGATGACAAGTTCCACATCAACACCAGCTGCGGATCGAGTGAAGGCCTTCACCATTCGCGATTCGTCCGGCACCCGCTCATTGTATCCGAGATGTTCAGTCTCGGGTGTCTGATACACATCAGCATGGTGTCTTCTGTGGGCCCGGGCATACACACGCATTCCGGACGCTTGAAGTCTTTCTGGGCTATCCTGCGCACGCGCTCGAACTCCGGGCACATGTCGTTACAGAGACCTATGAGCTTGACCGAGTCCTCGAGCTTCATCTGGCCTTCGGGATTCATGAGCCTCTTCTCCTGCAGTTGCTTGCGCCAGCTAGGTTGCGCAGCTTTCAGCTGGAGCGCATTAGCCCGTGGTCTTGGATTGTCATGCTCGCAGAGCTCTTACGTATTCAAACCGATTGTTGTAGTCGTCTCTGGCGTGCGGAGTCGAGTTCTCTACGGTGCCGTATCTCTTCATGGGTACGAATTCGACGGGCCTGTTGTGCTCGGTCAGAATGGGCCGCGGGATGCATCCGTGGGCGTCGCTCCTGTTGTCTCGTGCCGCATTGCGCGCAGGCGCGTCGTGATGGACCCGCAGCCCAGCCGTGTGGTCGGAGAAGAAGACGGGGGCTTACTTCTTCGGTTTGCCGTCTTCGTCCAGCTCTTGCGCATTGCCGCGTGCCTTCCCTCCAGTTGGCGCACCCCCGCCGCGCTTCTTTGCGCCAAACGCGGGCTTGTCGCTCGAGTCGCCCGACGCGCCATTGAGCCCGCCGCGAGTATTGCTGCCGCGCCATACGCCTGTGCCTGCGCCTGCGCCTCGGCCGCGCCCGCCTCTGGCACCGCCGCGTGCGACTGTCGACATTGTCGCGCCTAGGCCGTGTTCGATGCGCTCATGCGTGCGTGTCGTGTGCAGCGTCTGCTGGATGGGCGTATACGGTGTGTGGAGGCGTCGGGATGTCGGACAACGTCTAAGACCTGCGCAGGCCGAGTCGTGGTTGAATGCGACAAGCGGCCGCGTCGAGGAGACGAAGAAGTTCGGGCGGCCTTTGTCGCGAACAAGACCTCACATGGCGGCACCGGCAGCTCAAAGCCGCGGGAGTGACGACCAGACGTCTTGGCACACGCGTTTCACTTTGGGGAACAACACCAACTCCCCACACCGCTTGTCGTCACCCGCATCACCACGATGATCGATTTCACCCACGAAGGGAACACTTCTGCTGGCTGACAACTTAACCGAAATTCATTACCCATGGGTGCGACACCCAAGTGCTGCGACATCTGATGTGTACCTATAGGTGCCACTGCACGTCCTGCTCCACCACGCGCCCACGGTCGAAGGGCCCTCACACCAAATGCCTCTTCGTTCCCCCAAACACTATGCAGATACACAACCCCTCCGTCTTAGTATATCCCCCATTAGAAGACAGCTGCGCTTTCGTCTTGTCATGCAATGCAGTCGTAAGCGGCGTAACATCGTAAGGTGGGTATCTTGCATGACACGAAAACTTGGCCTGGACACAGGCTTGGAAAGGATACAATGCTGAACCGAAACGCTCCACTGAATGTGCCGAGACAAGTCTGCATGGAAAAGATTACATGATGCAGCGCTTGAATGTGATGAGACAAGACCAAACCTGCAAAAAAAAAATCGTCGCGAGTCGTTACTCCGATACTAAAGGAAAAAAAAAACGTGATGCAACAGAACACCGAGAATGCTGGCAAGGCGCGCTGGAAAGAGGACTCAGAAGCGGTGCACCCCTTGATGGTCGACCGAGTAGTCGGCAGGCAGGCTATGGTAGGTTATGCTGCTGTCGCTTGGTGTCATGGGCAAATTAATGGGTGTGTTGGGGTAGTTCATAGGCGTGGCAGGGAAAATGCCTTGTTCGAAAGGGTATCCATTGGCGGTAGGCATCGGCGATGCATATGGAGTGTAGCCCATGGGCGGTGGGGGAGCGTTGAACATGGTGAACGGGTTGATGAAGGTTGGTCCATGTTGAGGGAAAGCTGACGCTTGGTTGGCGTAGTTATCTGCCGACTGGTATGCTTGATCGTTGAGGCTAGCTGGTGCTGTGGAATACTGCAATGGCTGCGTGTACGAGGGCATGTTGTAGGGAGGCTGCATGCCACTGTGATCGGACATCGTCCGCGCATGGGGCTTCATATCCATATCCTCTGCTCCGAGGTGCAGCCCATGCAGCGATTGATCAAAGGAAGAGTTAGGCGTCGATGCGGTGCGATGCATCAAGCAATCATCCTGGATAGTTGCAGGTGTGCAAGGACCAGAGGCGGAGGGTGAGTCCACTCTCGCAGAGGCTTGTACAGTCATGGGCCGCTGGGGCGATGAGAGAGCTTGAGGAAGACTGTATGGAACCCTGGCCAGTCTTGTCATTGTGTCATCCGGCTCGGTCTCATCTCCTGATGCTTCGAACGTATTCTCTTGTACGCGCTCTGTGCGAGCGGTTCGTCGAGGTCGCTTGAGCTGTTGCCGCCTGACCGGCCTTGGGATAGGCTTCCATGTGTGATGCCTGCCTCGACCTGGATCCTTGTTGCCAGAGCCTTCGATGAGATTGTATTGCATGATGTGATCCTCGTAAGCTTGAGCGACTTCGAAGATACTTGGCAGGATTTGTTCGAGAGCACGCTTCTTCATCTCTTCGCTGTGAGCAGCGCCCTTGGATGAAGAAAAGTGATCAGCTGAGGTTGTCTGAACTGTGAACTTGGCTACGTCTCGGAGCTTGCTTATCCAGGGGCCCTTCCGCTTAATCTCGTCGATCTTCCGGTGAACGAGCATCATCTCAACAGCTAATGTGGAGAGATCTGTTGGCTTGTTAGGCGTATTCGGTACGATAGGTGGGCACACTTACCCTCCTTCTTGAGGTGTGAAGGCTCTTTGTAAATGACGTCTTGAGGCCACCATGGTGGCGTCTCGGCTTCGGAAGGCTTCATCTCGTGGTACTTGCCCCAGTCTCCAAGCCGCCTAGGCTCAATGAGCTTGACCCAGTGCGTAGCAATGCCTCGTAGCGGCTTCATGGTGAGCTCATCGAAGCGGCGTGTAAGGAACATCTTGAAAGCGTCGATGTCTCCAATGTAGAAAGTGTGCGACTCTTCAGTCACCACCTCCACAGTCGGTTCAGCATCTTCAGGGTTAGTGTCGTCGGCCACAGCCTTGCGATTTCGGGCCAAGCCTTGAGCGACAGACCGGGTTCTTTTGAGGCTCTTTGACTTTAGCAGTCCCTGCTTATGGGTGACAGCCTTCTTGTGTGTGGGAGCTGCGGGCTTTATCGGGGCCTCAGCCTTCTGTTGTGGCCCCTGAGTTACATGCTGGGATGTCCCTGCGGAAGAAGGTAAGCGATTTGTCGATGGAGCACAGCACGAAACATTATGCTTACCAGATACCTGGGCCGGCGCCGCTTGGATGGGACGATGCACCCCGGGGATACGGCTGCTGAATGGCGTCGTCGGAGAGCTCATCACAGGCCGTGCCTTGAAGAGATGTTCGTGGCCTGCCAGGGGCTTGTAAACAGGCTCGGTGCGGCCGTCCTGAAATACCAGGGTCGCAATCGGAATTGGAATTGCGACTTCATCATCTTCGTCCTCGGCAATCTTGGCCTCTGTAGAGGCAGCCTTCTTAGTCGCCTGGTGCTGTGTCAGTTATCGCGAGTGAGTTTGGTAGGCGCTAGGGAGAAGGTTGAAAGTTTGGGCAAGAGCAGAAGCCAGATCGGGGCGGCACGCCTCGCGGCACTCGGTACCGAAGCCTAGTTCCAACGACATGCAAAGAGATTTTCGCACTCACCTTCGGTGGAGGGTAATAATCGCAGTTCTCAGTCAGCGCAAATGGGTCCTCACCATCTCTCTCGACCCCTGGGCCTTTTTGGTCGATCGCGGTGTTCATGGCGGTTTGCTCGGCCTTCAGTGCTGCTGGTGGGGCTGGAGCTGCCTCGAACCTCGCCATGTGCCGCTGCACCTTGACGCTTGGAGACGGCAAGCGACGCGAATACAGTCTACGATGGGGAGGGATGCTTCAATCGATCGACGGCCTTCCAGATGATCCAAGAGCGGTCCTGCGCTAGTTGGCACGAGATGGGCTGTTCTGCGCAGTTGTTAACTGCTGATACCGGTATTAAAAGAGGTTGGTCAAGCAAATGCCTGTGACGGAGGAAGCATCGATTATGCATAATGAGGTACACATAAGGATCGCCGCGCAGCCACCGGCTCGTAGCTCGCTTAGAAACTGACATTGCTTACCTCGATCAGGAATGACAGACCAGGGTGCGGGTCAATAGTTGTAGTTGGAGTTGGTATTCGCAAAATCGACAGTCGAAATCTGGAGTGGGCGAGCAATGAATACGATAGGAGAATAAGCCTCGAGGGAGACAGAAGGCGAAGGCTAAAAGAATCTGGGATATGATTGCGGATCGAAAGCCAACACTCAACAGACGCGGATGCAATAATCCAGCAGACGCAGGTCGAAATCCCGCTAGAGCAAGCGTCGACGAAAAGCGTAGGTTGTACACGCGAACGACTCCAGAGCAGGCGACGGCTTTCGTACCAGTGCGATGGAGCAGCAGGCTCAAAAAGGTCCGATAGTTGGCGGTTGTGTCGGTGCAAGATCTCAGGTTAATGGAGGGAACAATACAGCCGGACCTATTGGCAAGGACATGGAAGCTTTTAAGGCAGGCCTCGTTTTGCAATTACAGCCGCCGCCTTGACCAGCGGCAGACTCCTTGATCATAGCAGCCCTGTTCGACAGCCTTCCTGCACACGGCAAGGGACCCTGACGTCCTCGGGGCGTGACAGGCAAGCACTTATCCTATCAATAACCCAGCATTAAGACGGGTGGAAGGGGAAAGCTACCAGCCGTTGAGCGCCTCGTTCGAAACGGCCTTTGAAAGCTGGGATTAGGGGTCTTTGATCTGCAGTCTACAGACGTTCCGATCTCCCCGTAGCCACGGCTTTGCCATTTTCGGATCCAGCTGCGGCAGCTGGATCAGATTTGGGTGAGATCGCGACGAGAAAACGAATATTGTTCTCCGCAACTAGGTCGCATGATGTATACACGCTAATGCAATCTAGCGAGGGTCATTGGTGAAAATAGTTGATTCGAGACATGCGTTATGGGCCGCTCCGTCCGCTGTCCTTCGCGAGGATCACACCTGGCGCCGGAAACGATTCGATCGGAGGAAGGGCCTTCCTCAGTATCATATCGGAGTGAACTCTTGGAGCAGTTGTCGAACCACACCGCAATTCGAAATTGCATTGGGGCACACCACAGCGCATTCGCGATGGATGGGTTCATTCTGCGATCATTGTATGCCACCCACTCGACGCACAGTCTGCTTCATCCACCGGCGGCAATCTGAGCCCGGGATCTCCCTCGTCCACCACCCATCCTAACATGTCAACCACTAGTCACGGATACAACCACTTTTCCCAGTCGCGCCACCATCATCTTGAACGCCAGACAGGTAACGACGGAATCGTCCGATTCGAAACATTACAGAACAAACACGCAAAATGGCAAGCCTGGCTCCAGATCTTTGAGAACGAGTCAAGCGCTGCTCGCGACCGAAACCCCGGTCGTCGGTCCAGATTCAGATTTCGACAATCGGACGGCAATCGATCGCGGGCTGAACGCCCCGTGTTGAGCCCACACTCATGCGAATCCGCGACGTGAGTCGCTCAATTTGGTTGCTCGCTTAACACCAGCCAGTGATGAGTGATGTGTTCATGTGGGGGCCCGCGGAGCTGCAGCGACGTTTCGCTTGACGGTGACTGGCAGCTGAAGGCATAATGTCGGTCATACTGTGGTCTCTCGGTGATTCTATGGTGTTTATGTGGGACCTTCAATACATCATTGATGTCAACGTCTTGGGTATCGTTCAATTTGGTCGACAGTTTCGTTTCACCTCACTGATCCTTCAGAAGTGCTTCTTCTGAGGATAGCTACGTGGCCACCCGATCTGGGCGCGGAAGAGGACAGGATACCCTATCCGTCTTCCTAATCCGCAGTATGATCACCTGAATTGCCAAATTGAGCAGAACTTTTGTCTCTGTCCCACATGGCATATCTGTTTTTGTCGTGGTAGCCGATGGGTGAGGCATGCGCAAGAGGACAGCTTTGACAGGGGTTGTTTGAACATCGTAATCGTTGCTGCCGGCAACATGCACGTACACTTCGGCTTAGCTCTGATCAGAGCATCCGCAGCTCCACAGGCTGGGCGACTCGATGGCTGCCTGCCTCAGGCAAGGCTTGCAACATTTGCCGCGGAAGAACTGCGCGCCGTGCGATTTTTGCAACGCTTGACGAGATGGTGATTTGCGGCGCATATGCATAGATCGCACAGCAATGGAACGGTCAAAAAGGCGGTGTTGATAGAACTAAGCCGCATCGAAGAGTGCTTTCTCTATATTCGAATCTCAATGCGCGCGCGTGTCCTGGCAATATCGCAGGTCTTGTGGTAACTTCTCGGCCTCGGCTTAAACGTGCGTGAGTTCCGTTTTTCACATCGACCTTCTACGCCAGTGAAGAGTATAAAAGTTTCAGCAAGAATTCTCATTCGCTCATGCGTCCGGGAACGATTCCAGCCAGTCGACCTCAGGGTCATGTCAGGGACATCTTCAATACTGGGGAAACAGGGACCATTGCCGTGCTGTCAAAAATCTTACCAGCCATTAGAAAGCGCGGGAGGCTGGTCTGCGAGACGGCATGGAAATCCTGGTGCTTGGTCCGATCTTGCCTAGATCAGTGTGACAGTCCGGCCTGACTCTGCTCGAACTGGGTTCGAGAACCTCGCCGATGCCCAGACGAACAGTTCATCACAAAAAGCAAACATGAAAACCCACACGTGCCCACAGAGGGAGCAAAATCCGCGAAGCACCTACGCAATACTGCTCAAACATCGAACCGTTTGCAACGGGCATAACGGGCTGCCCGCACACGATTTTCCAGGCTTCCAAGTACCAGCAAATTCAAGTGACAGTTCGAGGCTCCACGACTGGCGTTGATAGTGCTGCGCTGCCCCACCAGTGACAAAATTCAATCCGAGATTGGGAGCGATCTTGCATAGGCAGCCTGGAGGATGCTGCACAATTCAAGATGCGGCACTTCGCAAACTCTCTTCCAAGACGCTGCACCACACTTGTCGTTGAACCCCGCCTCATTGTGCAACATGCACATGCAGCACTCTCCCTCACAGCGGCATGACCTTTCCCCTTCCCGATGCTATTTCCGTGCACCCATCACACCTGTCTTCAGCACCGTTTGCACTCCACACGCCTCACACGCGGTAGCTTTACCCCGTGGCTGCCACCCGTCAGAATGAATATGAATGTGTAGCGAGCCGCCCACGCAAGCCTGCAAGCGACACGCCCACAACCACGCGCAGACCACACGGCGAAACGCCACCATCCACGCTGCAATGACACACATTGCCACACGGCAACGGAAATCCCACACGACGTCCCCGCCCGCTAGCGCGTGTCAGACCGTGGCCAACCTGCGGGCAATCCCGAAGCGTGATGCCCCGTGCGCTATGGCTGATGGGGAAGAGAAGCCGCCGCCCACCCGAGATGGCCAAGGCGTTGCGGCTCGTAGCGACCCTGGTGAGGCAGCCTCCGCAGACGTCCTGGACGGCGGGAGGAGGCTGGAGAGGAAGACTTCCCCGGAACACGTCACAGCCGATCAAGATCTGTGCAACAAGGTGTGATGAGCGTCTGGAGGAGGGCTTGGTGTTTCGACCTTGCTCGTGTGAGATTACAATTTGCTGCTTTCTTCTACACTGGGTCTACTTTTCAAGTATACTACAACTAATTATCCTCGATACTGCTAAGCAGGTTCGCTTCTTTGACCAGATCGTAGAACAGACCCTTTCGCCTGACGAGCTCGGCCGGACTGTCAAATTCGGCGACAGTGCCCCGGTCCAATACGATGATGCGGTCACTGTCCAGGATTGTATTGATCCGGTGGGCAATGGTGATGATGGTCTTGTTCTTGAACATACTCGAACGCAGGGTGGTCTGCAGCATGGCATCGGTTTCTACGTCGACGGCGGCCTGCAAATATCAGTAAGAGATCGACAATCACGGCAGAGCAGAACTTACAGTGGCTTCGTCCAGGACGAGGATATTGCTTGGAGCTAACAGGGCACGGGCCAAGGACACCAGTTGACGCTGGCCAGCGCTGAGGTTGGACCCTCCTTCATGAACCTGCGCATCTAGCTTGCCCTGCATGCTAACAACATGCTCCTTGAGACGAGCATGTTCTAATGCGGTCCAAAGCTCCGTGTCGTCGTGGACATGTCCAGGATCAAGGTTGTCGCGTACAGTCCCTTCGAACAGCGCTGCATCTTGCGGGATGATGGCAAGTCGTCTACGCAAGTCCAAAAGACCGATTGTGCTGGTATTGAGGTTGTCGATGCTTACATGACCCTCAGACGGCTCAATGATGCGGAAAAGCGCAAGCGTAAGCGAGCTCTTGCCCGCACCTGTGCGACCGACAACACCGATTTTCTCATTCGGTTTGATCTGTAGATTAATGTTCTTCAGCACAAGATCCAGACCAGGCCGATATCGGGTGCTGTAGTTGTTGAAGGAGACGGCGCCCTGTGAAGGCCAACTGATTGGCGGTCGGTTCTTCGAGATTACTTCTGGCGCTTCGCTTGGCAGAGCGGCGTACTCGAGCACACGTTCTACAGACACGATATTGGTCTCTACTTCCACAGTCTGTCTGACGATCCAGTTAAGTGACTGGGTGATCTGAAGCGCATACGACATTGCCAAACCAACCATACCAGCCGAGAGACCGCTGTGGCTGGCAACAGAGATGATAGCGAAGCCGGCGGAGGCTAGGATGATGATTGATCCCAGGAATTCGAGACGCACAGCTAACCATCTGTTGGCGCTGATGGATGGATAGTATGCCCTCAAGTTTGCATCCACTCGCCACTCATTCTCCAACTCAAAGCGCTTCTGCTGGCTGTACGCACGGATAGTGCTCATACCACTTAGAGACTCCTGGAAGTGCGCATAGATAGGGCTTCGGCTAACACTGTCGAGTCGCTTAAGCTCTCGCGAGGTGCGCAAATAGTATCTCTGAATGTAAAGATACAGCGCTCCAAGCGGCAAGATGACAGAGACAAAGATAGGGGTTCCTGCGGAAATTACGACCAGGGTGAACACAGCTGCAATATCGTGTCAGTCAAAGGCACCACTGATGCATACTAAGACGGCTACATACCTCTGGCTGAGTTGACGAACAACATGTTGAACGTTCGGCTGCATACGTCAGATTAGAGCCGCGGACATTTCGTTGCCAGGGTGAACTTACGCTAGAACTTCATCAATCTTGTATATATCGCTAAGCAGGGTTCGTCAGTAGCAGTACAACATGAAGCTGGCAGAAGATCTACAGCAACACCCGCATGCAGAAGGTGCATGGTCGATGCGGTATGAATGATGTACTCGAATCCTGCGTTGAAGGTCACGTACCTGGAGAATCGATTGAGGATGCGCCCTGCGGGTGTAGTTTCGAAGAAGCTCATTGGAGAGCGGAAGATGGCAAACGCCATCCGCTCATGCAGTTTGCGGCTGGCCTGTGTTTCGTATTAGCCTTGCGCGGTGCGACCATGAGATGCGAGTCGAACGTACCTCGATCGAGCAGAAGATCCAGAGGATAAGCGTCTGCACCACCACAAGAGCAGCAGATCCCACCCCAAATGCAAAGTAAATGCCGATGTTCTTACCCACGTGTGGGTTGCCGTGGGCGCGCTGGTTGGCCTCAGACCATTGCTTGAGCCACACACTTGCACCTGCATATTTTAGCGTTTGTCATCTCGAGTTGAAAAAGTGACGAGCCAATCGCGGGACACGTACCGATGGATGCTGTCTGAGCGCCAACTAGGAGTGCCAGGTAAATAACAACTGCAACTAAGTTGCTAGTCTTTGCATACTCGCCATACACAGACCACTTGACCTTGCCCTGCTCTGAAAATTCTTTCGTTTGTTTGCTCTTGAGACCGTTCTCTTCGTCCGTGGCCTTGCCACGTGGTCCCCTGAAACTGGCAGTACTTGCGCGGCGAAGAGTTGCGAAACTGTGTTTACGGGCCGTACCGTTACCGATTCTGAGAGGTGCGAGATGGGATGCACCTTCCTGGGCAGCCTCGGCCTCCTCCCTGCTCTGATTGTCATCCGATGCCGGACTGCCGCCGTAGACTGTGGACTCCTCATCACTCATCACGCTCTCAGACGGAGCACTGTCCTCGGTCTGGTCCTCGTTCTGTGATGTCTTGATTAGGCTGGCGATTTCGCCCTTCATTGCCATAAGCTGGGTGTAGCTGCCGCGTTCAAGGATCTTGCCCTCACGCAGGAGTACGATCATATCGGCTTCGACTAAGACAGGGATGGAGTTGGTTGCCAAGATCCTCGTCTTACCAGCCAACAGGCCGTTGGGACCTAGCACATTGTTGATCAAGTGTCGCCCAACATGCTGGTCTACAGCTGACAAACAGTCGTCGAGCAAGTAGACATCAGCGCGAGCGTATACAGCACGCGCAAGTGTCAGACGAGCTTTCTGCCCTCCTGAAAGAGAAATGCCGCGCTCACCAACCTCCGTCTGATCGCCATCCGGAAGCTGAGCGAAATCATCTCGCAGAGCGCAAGCATTTACAGTCTTCTCGTAGAACTGAGGATCCCAGCGGTGGCCAAATACGATGTTCTCGCGTACGGAGGCGTTCATCACCCAAGCTTGCTGTGGTACGTAGGCTGACTTCCCGTGCAAGACCACTTCGCCATTGATTTTCCAGAGGTCACCCAGCACGGCTTGTAGAAGCGATGACTTACCGGACCCAACGCGACCGACGATGCAAGCAAGATCACCCTTGTGCGCGGTGAAGTTGATTTGTTCCAGAGTGCGACGCTCGGCGTTCTTGTCCCACGTGAAGCTCGCGTCCCTGATGCGGACAGACTCCTCACCGGTCTCTTCGACAGCAGGCTCCCGACGAACAGCATCGGCTTGCAGCTCGTCAGCGCTCAGGTAGCTCGTGAGACGGCTGACTGCCACGCTGGCTTCGACGATAGCAGTAATGACCATAGGCAAGATAGCGAGCGGGAAAGTAAGGAGATTGAACAAAGTCAAAGCCGGAAACACGATGTCGGTGGTCAGAGGTTGGTCTTGAGTCCAGACGAAAACGCCGAAAGTCGAGCATGATACCAGGAAGGGAGTTGTGGACCATGTGAACGTGGAGAAAGCTTGAGTGGCACCGATCTTGCGCAGAGTTTTGAGTTCCTGGTCGTTTCGAATATAGTTGAGGCGATTGGCAAAGGCGGTGGTCCAGGCGTAGAGCTTGATAGACTTCATGTTGTTCAGAATTTCAGAAATGAGTTTGGTACGCGCATCCTTGTTCTTCATCTGCTCCTTCTGCAGTGTCTTCATCAGACGTGCAATGACGCCATTGATGGGGATCATAACAATCATCACTGCTACACCTGCGAAACATGCCACACCGAGCAGCTGATACAGAGAGAGCATGCAAAGCACGATCTGAAAGGGTGCTGACCACAGCTGCTGTCCGTATTGAGCAAGATCCTGGAGACGTTGGGTATCGACGGCCATGTAGTTGACGATATCTCCGGTCGACTTGGTAGCTCGTCCTTCGTTAGACAGGCGGGTTGACTTGGAGTAGATGGCGGCAGTCAAGCAAGACTTGATGCGCATTCCTGTTTCGAACGATCGCTGGAAGTACTGATGGAGTGCGGCAGTCTGGGAGACAGACACGGCGAACATGCTAAGTGCGATAGCTGCGCCTCGTGCAACAGGCTGCGGGTTCTCCGTCTCGTAGGACTTGACGAAGGTAATCAGCAGCCTGAGCAGCTGCGGCTGGACGAAGTTCAGGCAGTCGCTGATGGTCTTGATGCATGCACCGCGGAAGTACGGGCCACCGAAAGAGCGGAACAGCGCCATCCACAGTGAGGGACTCTTCTTGTGCTCCACCTCATAACCCCAATTCTCCTCAAACTTCGCAGCGGTGTGCTTGGTCGTATCGCGCTTCCGGAGGTTCCACAGGTCGTCTTGAGTGAGGAAAGTGTTGTAGCCGCGCTTCATCATGGGCGTCATCCATCCGAATGTAAGGACCGAAAAGACATCGGCATATTCATACGGGCACTCATCATCGTCACCCAGGGCATCGTAGTCGCTCAAGCGCTTCTGCACCAGCCATTCCAGCGCAAACTCGATCGCAGCCAGTCCAACACTAGCTGTGAAGACCGCGAAATATGCAACATGCTCCTTGTGAAGCTGCTGCGAAACCAGCGAGCGAAGCTTGACACCATTCGCGATGAGGAAGAGCAGCCAGTAGAAGAGGACGACTCCGTTGGCATTGCGCGAACGCCAGTGCTCTATGTACTGGACGTAGAAGATGACGAAGAGCGAAACGACTGTAACGGCAGTGGCCCAGAAGCGTAAATCCCCGGCCCAGATGCCGGCAAAGTATTCGATCTGGAGGGCGGCTTGAACGGCAGTCGTGGCGATGAGAGCTCCGAGAACAGTCTGATAAGCGCATTTGGTCAGTCACAGGTTCGAAGCTGAATTCTCGGGGTCGCTCGCACCAATTTGGCGTAGAAGTGCCAGTTCTGTTTGACAGGCTGCGGCGTGCATTTCCTATACAGATAGTACAGCGCGCCTGCTCCTCCTACAATTCCCCACACGGCGACCACCATAATCCAAACATCGAGAAAGCATGGCGTGAAGTCGAATCGAATGGGGCTGAGCGGCCCCCAACCCTCGCTGTTACCGCATAACGGCTGGCGATTGTCCTTCGATGCCTGGAGATAACCGTAGCTGACACCGGCGCCGTGCTCGAGCGGGGAGGAGGGCAGGAAAGGGATTTGCTGTCCCTGCATTGAGTGTTTCGTTGTGCGCGTGGCCGGGCTCTGTGTCGCAGAGTCACAGGCTGGGCGGATTCGGGCGGCGTACAAGAGGAATCACAGACGCGACTCGCGTGGTTGGTGTTTTGCGAGGCAAGAGCGCTCGGACATTTCGTCAACTCCGTCATCGAATCGGCGTTAGTGGGGGATTTGTCAGTTTGTCAGCACGGAGCTGCAGAGGATTCAGCCTTTTGAAATTGTTATTTCATTCTGATGGAGTATCTGCCTGATGTATCTAGTCCAAACCCCTGCCTGCAAGTCTCGCGATCAAGGTGCTCATGAAGTGTCCAGTCTGGCTCCACGGGCGTTGCAGTGCGATTGACGTTCTAAGGTGCAGCGAGTGACAAGCTCAGAGCTTCAATCCTTATCCGGATAGCCGAGCCGATATCGCGAAACTAGTTCATGATCACGTCCAGCGTGTATGCTCTTGTCAACCCATTAACGAACTACAGGCCATCTGAACAAAGGTTAGAATTCCCGTAACGTATGAGCACTGTATGATATTACTGTGTGGACCATATCTCGTGCCGCTGCGATGCACTATGGATGAGCTATGATTTTTTTTTGGCGTGCAGGCGGAAACAGAAACTTGGACAGTGAAAGCACCTGCTCATTCATTTGCGACCGTGTAATTGTCCGAGAAGGACGGGAAACAGATAATCGGAATAGCGACGTTTCTTGCTCGATCACTAATAGATACAAGCTTGCAGGAGGCCGCCAAGCAGCATTGAGAGCAAATTGCAAAATGGAGCGAGCATTAACTTCCATTAATTGCGAGCTCAGCTAGGCGATACACTCTATCAATATGCTGACCAATCAACTGCCTTTCTAGCTATCCTCAAGCTACCGCTACTCTGCACCACTCGGGTTTGTAACACAAGCCCAAGCGCAGATGTAAGTGGAGGCTGCCACTTGCTTGTTTTGTAGTCCTTGAGATGGCTCACACCGTGATCTTGTTAACTTTTTTGTAATTGGTTGCAGTGACGATGGTTCTGTACCTCTCGGCCGTACATCTCTGCGTTGTTGGCCTTTCCGCCCTCTCCTTCTCCCAGGTTTCCTGCTCATCCTGCGACGCTTTGAGTACGAAGGGCTTGTAGCCCTGATCAAGGGCCCCAATCCTTGCCAGGGTCGCGTAAAAACGTCAAGGTCTCTGTCCCAAGCTGGCTGGAATCTTCATCGATCACAATGCATGATCTGATCGGCTTGCTGCAGAATTTGGTGTCCTGTATACCATAGGTGTTCCTCCGCAATGACACGAAGTGTTCATGAGGCAAACGGGGTCCTACTTGCCTGGACAACCTGCGGACTAGGGTCAACCTTTGTTTGACTTACGAAGCCCTGTTGTAGCGTGACAAGGGTGCAAGGTCTTCCAGGTCCACGGGTCAGCTTGTTACCGGTCACTGGTAGTGGAATATGGCTCGACTATTCATGTGCGCACAATCTAACCATTTAGAAGGTGCAGTCCAAAGCTTCCCACAAGATCGCAGTCTTTATCCAATTAAATGTCACCGCCTTTTGGCATTGAACTCGTGGAATTTGCACTTCGCGGCTCGCGGTAGGCCAAAGAAAGGGCCGTAGGAAAAAATATCGAAAAAAATGTCAAATTGCATTGCAGACGTG
Organism: Phoma herbarum; assembly: GCA_001599375.1. Taxonomy (NCBI): domain Eukaryota; kingdom Fungi; phylum Ascomycota; class Dothideomycetes; order Pleosporales; family Didymellaceae; genus Phoma; species Phoma herbarum. Next base: position 872,061 of record BCGR01000012.1, on the reverse strand, counting down.
ACCTGCGGGCTCGTCCCACGAAATTAGCTGACAATGAGCCCGAGTGGCTACCAAAAGTGGCTATCAAGAGTGGTTATCAAGAGTGGTTATCAAGAGTGGATTTGCGAGATTTTTGTTTAAAACTCACTGTCATTATCTGCATGAAGTTACACGGTTGAAGACATGTTATCCATGCTACGCTGCCGCCAATGCCGCACCATATCAGGAACTTTGTGACTTTGAGATATGCAAGCAAAGGCAGCACTGTCCGTCGAACAAGCGCTGTAACCTGGTCGTTGAGCGATTTCGGTGTGACAGGAACTCTGGAACATCATCGCCCATCAAAGTGCTCCTACGCAGAAGCTCCGACGACCTACTGACGCACGATGCGGCGGTCTGCTGTCCTGAAGCAACCGACCAGCTCATAGTCCTCCTCGAAACGCTCGCCCTGAGCGTCCGAAAAGCGTATCTCACGGTTCGCTCTGAGATCAGCGAAGCCGTCGGCAATCTTGGCGGCTGTTATGTAGTCATTCGTACCGGGGAAGTTTCCCGGTAGAGCCCAGACAGGCTCTGGATCTTCTCGATCAGCCCAGAGGTCGAAGAGGATCCAGATGTTCTTCAGATGCCTAGACGTATCGATCTTCGCGACGAGAACGTAGTCTGTGCTCCACCGCTCCTTTGCAAAAATCTCTTGGGCATCGGCTGTGGTTGGATCGGCCAGTGTATTGCAGCAGTGAAGCGTACCGAGCTGGTAAAAGGCAAAGCCTGTTCCATCATTCATTGTGGTGGAATCGCCGCTCTGATTGCTGCGCATTTGGAAACGCCTGTTTGTGTCAGAAGCCGGTCCAATATCGTCCCTAGGCACGACAGCATTCTTCCAAGGATCGCTCGGGTCGGGTGGCACTTCGGAAGCAGTTTCAGATGAAGGAGTTTCCAGCTCGGGCTGGCCATACTTTCCATACGGCCTGCCAGGGGTGGAGAATTTGGCGACCTTCCTGGCAAGTTTCATGTGAAGCAGCCAGGGAGTTAACTCGCTGTCAGACTCATCGTCGGAACTGTGGGGATCTGAATCATCCAGGTAACGAGTTGTGGCATCCCGCTCCTCTTTGCCGTAGTCAATGGGCACGTTGAGGCGCACATCGTGATTGATGCCCAAGATCATAGGGGGTAGGACAGATACGTCAGGTGCGTGCTTCCAACTATTTTCTTTCGTGGGACGGAGGATGCGAGTATTTGGGACGAGATGGAAGGCTTTACCCTTCGTATGTCCTATCGGAATGTGTGGATGGAAGCCGCTGTTCAAGAGTCCATTCAAACTACGGTCGTTAGCTGCTGAGAGAAGTCACAAGACAAAGAACATACATGGCTACTTTGTCGACATTGGTGAAGTCCGCGTTCTGCAGCTGTTTTTGATAGACGTCCAGGTTATAAGGTTCGTGTTTGTCAGGCTCTGCGTCACTAATGGCGGCAGAGTCGTCGGATGCCTTTGGCTCTTTCGCCTTCTTGGCCCTGCGCCAATTGTTGTACGCTTTTGCCTCTTCGGGAGTTGTGAAGTACTGATCGTACATGTCCAACTTGTCCTCGATTTCGAGGTCTGAATCATTTTCCAGAGTGTAGAAATCCTGGAACTTCTTTTCTTCAGCTTCTGTGATGTCGGTATGAAGGATCTCCATGATGCTGCGTCGTGATGAGGCCTGAAGGTAATTGCAAAAGTGCGGTAGTAGAGGCTTCCGGACGAAGATGAGGGAACCAGAAGCTTTTGAAAGGTGAATTTTAGCGCAGTTTACGTTGACTCAGCAGCGGGTGCAGGTGTGGCGCTGCGAGCCAAATTTTGTCACCAAATGACTCTCAGGGCAACTTGAGTGAAGACCCCGGACCATGTAGCAGTTTGCTAGGGTCCAAAGACCAATACTAGAGCAATCATTGCGAAATTATATGCACCGCGAGCAGGGTGGCGACGTGCAGAAGGACAGTGAAAGTGAAGGAAAAGTGCAAGGATCACAACAGCAAACGGTCTTCACTGACGCCGCAGCTGCCTCTACTATAGTTTAAATTGACCTACCTGTGGGCTTCACAAGCACCCTCATCCCCTCAACACAATATCAGCCGCTAACAGCCTCCCAATCGTTGTGCAGAGGCCATTCTTCTTACTTCTTAGACAATGTCTGACCCTCTGACATGAGTTCACAAACTCTGGGCAGGTCGAAAGCACCCTGGCTGCTTGAAGCCCTGGATTGCCCCGCGCTAATACGGCGAATAGCAGTTCAAACCCACCATGGGCAACTAGTCAGATATGCAGTGGATGCAAGCATGCAAAGATGCTAGGCCAAGATTCGCAGACGACAGAAGACATCATGTACGACCAGTTGCCTGGCGCGACTGCGGAGGCCGCACTATTCGGTCGGCACGATCGCATCAAGACGGACTCGGACGAGACCGGTATCGCTGGTCCTTCGGGTGGCATTCCTCACCATCCACACCATACCGTCAGTAGTACCTTGACCCCACCTGACAACGATGTCGAGTAGTTCTGAAAAAAAAAACTGTGATTCTCGTTGAGATCAAACTTCTCAGTGTATTGCGCCGACCCGACTTACAAGTCTGTATCAATTCACCCCCAATAAATCAGGTAGCTCAGATAGCCTTTCCGGCTTTTGATACTCTTTGACCAGCTCCAAGAATTCCCTCTTCTCCGCCTCGCTCGCAAACTCAATCTTCGCTCCCGAAATGACCTTCTTGCGATCTATCTCGCCCTTCTTCCCCTTTTTCTTCACCCCCGCTGCACTCCCTCTTCTGTCCTTCGCGCTATCTTGCCTTTCATCTGCACCTGTAATCGTCTCAGCATCATCAACGACACTGTCCTTCCTCATCGCTCTCCCCGTTTCCGCAATCGGCACCCTGAGCCCCTTGACCTTAACTTCCCTCGGCCCGCAGTCCACCACAGTGACAGGGTTATTGCTGCTGTTGAGGTAGAAAGCAAGATAACCCGGCCGGAAGCTGGCTGAAAAGTGCACCAAGCCAATGACCGCCCCGGTATCAGTGTCCTCCCAGATCCTCAAGTTCTCGAGCGCACACATTTGCTCCGCATACGCGAACGCGGCCATGGGACCGTCGTGGATGCGCATCGTCTTGCTCGTGCGGAATGTCGCCAGGAGCGTGCGGCCCATGATCTCGTTCTGGAAAAGTGTTGCGCCCGCGGCATCGGCGAAGACGAAGTTCACCCAGCTCGTACGCGCGGTGCGGAGGAGGCGGTTGCCGTACCGCACGTCGTGGAATTTGAGCTCGCAGGGTACCGTCATGCTGACTTTTGCGGGCGAGAAGTACGAGCTGTATGGGATGTAGGCCGAGTCGTCGGACATGGCGAGCTCTACGCGCACATTGTTATCGGAGCTCAGTGCCCAGATGGACGTTACGACGCGGACTCTTTTCGTCTCGGAGTCTGTGATGCGCTTGCGTACGACAGCGATGCGGCAAGATTCACATGCTTCGACCATCTCAATGTCGGCAATGTCGCAGGGACAGTCTGGGTCAGGCTGTGTCTGTTGCGAATATTCAACGAGCATGCCGCGACTGAGTGGTGTTAGTGACTGTGGATGAGAGTGAAAAATGCATGCAAGGAGGGCTTACACGTCGCATAGCATGGCGGAGTTGCGAAAAGCGTCTTTCTCAAACGCAGCTTTCTGGCTTGCGGTGGTTGAGCTGCGGTGCAGCTTTGTTATGCTATCTTGCCGTGCTGGAAAGGGGCTTAGTGTTGAGGTTGATCGGACTCTGCTGATGTCTGGTATTGACTGTGCCGACGATGGTCGCACGGCTGTAGGGGGAAGGAGAGGTGATGAGCTCGGGTTTGGGTGCATGATCTCGTTGATTTCGGCAGACAGAGGTAGATCCAACGACTCACCAACGGATATGAGCGTTTGCCTATTGTTGAGTGACCGTCGAGAGGGTCCCGACGAAGTGGATGACGCATAACTGCTGATTGAGTCGCGGACTGACGATCCTCCAAAGCTGAACTCGGACACACGCTTCCGAGGTGGTGCTGATGGTGACAGTCCGGCAAGGGTAGGGGAGGCGTCGTTACTGACGGGCGTTGGTGTTGAAGAAGCTGCGGGCTCGAAGCGTTCTCTAGAGCTGGGCAAGGACGTTGTCCGCCCTGTCCTTCGAGGTGACAAGGCTGGTGGTGGTAATAGGAGCGGCGCTGCACTGAGAGGATCCTGAAGTTCTGCTATGGGCGATCTTGCGGGGTTCCGTTGCGGGATAGGTGGTACTTGTGTGGTGGGATTAACCAGCGCAAGCTCCTGTACAAAGCGAGACACTTCCTCGAGCTGGTCATCGAGACTGCCGGGCAGATCGTACATGGAGTCAAAGCGTTCGGCCATGGGAGTTACTACTCCTTGCAACTGCAAAAGCGATCCACTGTGCGAGGTCAGCTTTGCATGGGGCTCTCGACAAGATGCTTGCCTTTGTACCGCCTCGGTAAGGAGGCGTATGGATTTCGTGTGCATCTGTAGCAGATGGCTGAGGTCACGCAAGGTCCCTCCTTCAGTAGTCCATATAATGGTATCGTATTGAGCCAGTACAAGGTCGCTCCAGCTGCGCTCTATGGCGAAGCCGCCGACGGTACGGTGCTTTCTGATTACCTGATAGCGATCAACTAGGGAGTCGAGGTCATGTATGGTTCTCTTGCAGGACGACAGGATTGTGGCAACACCAATTTGAGTTTCTTGGTCGGACTCGAATATTAGCCCGTCACCATCCTCAGCATGCAATGCTTCTGCCAGTAGTTTCAGAGCCTGTGCTAGGCCGCTGATGTCGGTCTCGACGGCCTGGAAATCGGTCGGGGCGTCTTTCCGACCTGCGGTGAAGGCTCGTCCAGTCTTCCAAGCGACTTGTGACAGCATTAGTATGTCCCCTACATTGGGGACGGTCATGGTAAAAGTAGGTAGGCGACCATGCAATATGTGGATGATGAGACGACTGGACAATACAGATGCCAGGGACAGTAGTGACGATGAGGTATGCTTCAGTGTTGTTAGGGATTTGTAGATCTGGGGAAGGCTGGTGCTTTACTTGAAGCACAATGGACGTGGGGGCGATGAGATGGGCGCAGACGGCGCGCCTAGAACGGGGGCAGGTATAAACCCGAGACCATGCGGTCGGTAGCGAGGCTTCATTCTGACAGTTTGGTGGGGACCATCTATTTGCAAGTGCTGATGTTGAAAAGTTGTGGTCGACAGGAGCCAGGCGGGCAGCACGTGGGATTGGAGCGGACGATCATTGGCGTCCACGGATGATGCCGCAACAGCCCTGCCGAGTGTCAATACTGTCAAGCCGCGTGGCCCGGGATGCAGAGATAGAAAAAAGAATGCAGAAGTGATGGAATCCAACAGTGGCAGCACGCACGTGCAGGGGTCTTTCTGATGTTCTGTCAAATGGTCTCTGGCTCAGCAAGCGTGGACGCCGTGACGTCGGTCTTCAGTAGAACCTGTCGTTTGCTTTTCATGTGTGTTGTACAGTATACAATTGTCATGCCGTGCTTAAACGGTCGTGTGCCGGGTGCTATGGATGAGATGCGGCCCGACATTGGGCAGCTTGTTCTGCCATGCATCCTTCCCGTTCGGCCAGCATCCCCCAAATACCGATGCGCCGAATTCCTGATGTTGTACAGTGGAGTAGACAGTCGTGCAAATGCTCGATGGCAATTACAATGGTGCGAACTTATGCGAGGGGAGAGAAGAGGCTGGGGTGTGTGAGCTGGTGGTTGCGCATGGAGTGATGGGACGCGGTACCGGATGAGAGAGGGCTTGGGCTGGCTCTGCGAGTAGCCCAGGTAGAGGATCAGGGGCAGGTAGCCGTAGTGGATGGCGACGCGGGAGACGTCGATGATGCGCGCGATGCGCTCCTGCTGGCGGGTTAGCACTGCTGGTGCTGGGGCTGCTGGGACTGCTGGTGCTGCTGGAGCGGCGCAGGACGTGCCTTGGACTCTTCTGACAACTGGAACATGGTGTGGATGTGCGAGTGTGTCTATCGGCGGAGCGACGGCGATTGGACTGTGTTGGTGCGGTGGTTGCGACGACGGGCGATGGGCGATGGGCGATGGGGCTGTCGGCGATGATGGCAGAGCGCATGCCAAATTCTTGAGGCCGGGGGGCAGGCCGCGCTAGTGACGGAACGTCCGTCGAAGCTTCAAAACTTCCCGCATCACCGCGCGCCCCGGGTCCGGACTCGCGACAGCGTCTGCCTCTGCCCCAGCCCCAGCCCCAGCCCCAGCTGCCCGTACACGACGAACGTCGCCTGGACGATCCGACTGTCGCTCCAACACACTCGCTCTGCCCACCATGTCGGCTCCGAGCGCGCGTCACTGGTACGTCGACCACCACCACTCCGTGTCCATGTCGCTCTGCTGATGCGCCGCAGGGAACAGAACAAGGAGGCCACCGTCTACGTCGGCAACCTCCATGAGCGCGTCACGCCGCGCATCCTCCACGAGCTGATGCTCAACGCCGGCCGCGTGCGCAACGTCAACATGCCCGTCGACCGCGTCAACAGCCAGCACCAGGGCTTCGGCTTCGTCGAGTTCCACACCGAGGCCGAGGCCGACTACGCCCCCAAGATCATGAACAACGTCGCCCTCTATGGCAGCCGCATCCGCGTGAACAAGGCCTCGGCCGACAAGCAGAAGAACGTCGAGATTGGCGCCGAGCTGTTCGTCGGCAACCTCGACGCCATGATCGACGAGAAGACGCTCTACGACACCTTCGGCCAGTTTGGGCCCCTCACCGTCGCCCCCAAGATCGCCCGCGACGAGCACGGCCTCTCCAAGGGCTACGGCTTCATCTCCTTCGGCGACTTCGACTCGTCCGACGCCGCCATCGCCAGCATGCACGGCCAGTACATGATGAGCAAGCAGATCTCGGTCCAGTACGCCTACAAGAAGGACGGCAAGGGCGAGCGCCACGGAGACGACGCCGAGCGCATGCTCGCCAAGCAGGCAAAGGCCCACGGCGTCGCGCCCGCCGTCCAGCCTCTGCCCGCCCACTTGTTCCAGGCGCCGACGCCAATGGTGCCTCCCGGCGCTCCTCTGCAGGCCGCAGATCCGCGCATGGCCATGGGCATGGGCATGGGCGGCACACCGAACGGCCCTGGCGGATACGGGCGACCTCCGCCCATGGCTCCCGGCGCTCCTCCAGTCCTCGCACCGCCGCCCGCTGGGCTGCCAGCGCGTCCCCCAAGCGGCGCTCCTGCGAACTTCTATCCCCCGCCAGCCGGTTTCCCAGGCGGCCCACCGCCGGGTGCGCCTCCAGGCTTCGGTCCCCCCGGCTTCGGTCCCAGATGAGCAGCGGAGCATGCCACACACGACCCAGCGTAACGTGAAATGAAAAAAACGACGATTATCATCATGGATTCGCAGCAGAGAACCAGCCGCGTTCATGGACGGAATGATTGGAAAGATTGGAATGATGTAGGACGGCTATGTGTTCTGAACGAGTATCACGGCACAGAAGCCTACACCCAAGAGTGGGCCACATTCATGGAGCTCTTGCCGAGTCGTTGGAAGAGATGGATTAGTCGAGTAAGACGAGATGAGGACGACCGTAGACAGTCGAGTCCATAGGATATCAAAAGACATAGGAGATGATGAAGAAGAAGGACGAAACCATACACACGTCTCGTGGCAGTCAACAGAATCGACATCTCCCTTGCACGTGAGGCTCCGCCACAAAAGACAAAGGAAACAATTCAGACACCAGCACAGCCCAGAAGAAGCGAACGCTAACAGATCAAACCCCAAGCCTCCCGACCCTCAAAGCCTTGACGAGCTACAGCCTCCTGATCCTCAACTCACGAGAAGCTCACAAACTTAGGATCCCGCGGCACACCGTCGCTCCCCACCCCAGCCTTGCTGAAGCGCTCCTGCATGAGCAGTCTGCGCGCCTCATCGAAGCCGACGTTCTTCCTCTTCATGATGCGCAGCACCTCCTTCTTCCCCGCGTCGTCCAGGCCCTGCCGCGAGTCGCCCTCGACGTTGCCCGTCAGGTCGAAGTCGCTCGAGTGCAGCCCGGCCTCGATGTCGTCGCGGAACGACGTCGGGAGCCGCTGGTACAAGGGCCCGGGCGCGATGCGGGGGAGCAGAGGTATCCAGCGCGCGCGCGTCAGGTAGAGTGCTGGGTAGTGCATGGTTAGTCGAGGCTTCTACATAATGTCAAGTCGACGTGTGGCTGGTGAGATCCATCTGACAGGGGTACGTACAGGTGCCGACCGCGAAGACGAAGAGGGCGATCGAGTAGAGCATGTAGCCCATGGCGGCGGTTGGAGGGAGTTGACAGAGCCTTGGAGAATTGACAGAACGTCGGGGGGTGTGAGGACCTGCTGCGTGACGGGTGCGTGTGGGCAAAGGTGGTGTTGACGGAGGTGTTCGGGAGTGCGCCCAGGTGGTTGCGGAAGGAGCGGCAGGAGGCTTGGTATCAAGAGAGGCACGCAAGGAAGCAAGGTAAGCAAGGCAGTGTATGAAGTCGCGGGTGTACGTCTGCTGAGCTCGCGATGTTTCTCTCTCAGTCCGCGCACGGCAGCAAGCGCTTCTCTGCTCTTCCTGTCGCAAGCTGACGACGCCGTTCGCGCTCGGCCATCGTCGCACGCTAGCGCTCCGCAGCCACGGCCCTCAGCCACAACCCCCTCGCAGCACCGGCGAAACGTATCTCCGGCCCACTAAGCGGCGCATGCTGTCGAAATCGCACACCGCGACCATCGCGAAAAAGTCCGTACCGCCGTATCACCACCCCATACCGACACAATGGCCGCCACAATCTCCCACGACCTCGCCTGGACGATCACCAAGGGCCACAGCGCCACCCTCGTCAAGAGGGCCAACGGCGTCCAGTTCTCCCGCGACCCGCTGAACCTGAGGAACGTCTACAGCCGCAAGAACGAGGGCCAGATCGCCGACAAGGTCAGCAGCGCTGCAGTGCAAGTGGCCGAGCACACATGTTGATTGAAGCAGGCCATCGGCGTCGTCTCGTCTGAGAACGGCGGCATCACCCTCCTCGTCAAGAAGGCCGACAAGCACCACCAGCCTGCCCGCTCCACCCAGTCCACCACCTTCAGCGCCTCCAAGGGCTCGCGCAAGTACGTCACAATCACCTCCAGCCGAGCGATTCGTCGGACATGATGATCGGGATCTTGAAGCAAGGAACTAACGAATCCCAGGGTCTACTCCGCCATCGTCAACTCCACCACCAAGCGCAACTACCGCCCCGACCTCCGCAAGGACGCCGTTGCCCGCGCCTCCGCCATCCGCAAGGCCAACAAGCCCGTCAAGGCCTCCCCCGCCCAGAAGCTGAGGGGCGCCAAGGCACAGAAGGCCGCCGAGGCCTCCGCATAAGCCATGAAAAGACTTGACTGAGTGCGGCTGCGCGTGTGCTGGGATAGAGGAGTTCGCTGCTTTTGGGATGGATCGCATGGATGGAATGGTATTCGTGGGATGCATGACGAAGTAAACGAGCTAGGTCAAAGACCGGCCGGAAATGAAAATGCTTCGAAACCCACCGCGTTGCCATGCTGGATTGATTGTGTTTGGAGCGTGCTATTGATATGGAGCAGGACCAGCCCACATTTCCCCCTTACCCCATAAGCAATCCACTTACGCGCGGCCTAGCACACGGCTAGCAATCCGCCATGGCATGCGAGACTCGCGAACAAACTGGCTAGCACCCCTGCACTGCGGCCTCGAGACCAGCCTTCTCGACGACCTTTACGAAGACCTTGTGCTTCGTGGAGTGCAAGGACATGACGCTGGATTAACGCATTGCACCTACATCTAATCAAGAAGTGCTCGACAATCGTTGCCGAAGATCCAAGAATATTCGCTGATTGAAACTTGTTGATCTGCGTGGAGACAAACCAGCTCCGCATAGACCGGTTGACTGAGTCTCGGATCGACAGTCTGTGCCGGCTGGTCGTTTCAACGACGTGCTGAAGGCATGACTTGCCCCCGAATGAGCGAGAGGAATCTGACCTTCTCCGAATGAAGTCCCATGACTTGCACGTGTATTCGCTTTCATATCTGTCAAATCAGGTTCCGCCGCACCTTGAGGCCAGTGAGTGTGGTGGTTGGTCTTGGTGATTTTGACGCGCGTGTTTTCTTTCTCGTGGGGTAGAAATGTCCTCGAGCCACGACACTTGTGCCTTGATTTTGTTCTGAGGTCTGTACGTCCAGTGTTCCATATTATTACATGGCTGATAAGCAAACGCCAACGCTGATGGACTTCACCAACACGTTGCTTCAAACCTGAGATGTCTTCGACTTGTCTTCAGATTAACACATGCTAAGAGTTTGAACGACTCCCATGGTTGGCGAGCTGCTGGGGAAATCTCCATCCGCCGTCTATTCGGTAACTTGGAACACCCTTAAGCGATTGGCAGAACCACGATCACTCCGCAAGCATAACTGGGACACAAACTCTCTGAAACTTTCGTATTGAGTTCCGTCGATGCTGATGTCACGTTCTTCTGCTACTGGCCTTTTTATTTCGAAATTCCTTTTACTTCCTGGCCGAGTTCACCTCCGAGGCGACGCCCGGCGTTCCACGATCCTCGAACTCGCTCTCATAGGCTCGCCACACAGCCATATCGGACTGCAGCTTCTTATGCGATCTCACAGCCTGATGGTATCTGACCATGCGCGCATCCGCTTCGATCATGCCGCCAAAGATCATTGCAGACATTTGGATGTATCTGCGACTCTCGTCAGCGCTCTCCCGAGCCCTTCAAGCGAATCGCAAAGCTGGAATGCATGAGACGGATACGCACGTTTTGAACTGCACCGTCAAGCTTCTGTACAACGGCGAGAACGCGTATGCTACTCCGCCGGCGACAGCAAAGAACGCGCCCCACTGCAGATAAGAGTCAGCATGCTTTTCAGTGAGGCAAAATTACACGAGAACTCGAACGGACAGGAGACTCAGCATCCATCTGCTCACATCAACTCGCCAGTCGATGTAAAGACGCCAATGTCGATGACGTAATGACAGTAACTGGAAGCAGGAGCCACATGCATCTCAGCGTCCGCAGTCCACAATGAGACTGGATGAAGGAAGGCAATCGCGAAACACTTTGAAAAATCACACCAAGACAAAAGCACGTGCATCATCACATACCTTGATACCTCCATATGCACCGCCCTTGACCGCCTCCCACGCGGCCTGATTCGTCTCGGCGTCTTTCGTCAGACTCCCGTGTTCGCGAACCATTGTGTCCAGTTCTTATGTCTCCGACTGGGATGACATCGAATTGAAGAATAGAGTGCAGAATCACTCGACGGTGAGGTGATGTCAAATCGCAGCTTTAGCGTTGCGGGAACTATTCGGAGATGGACAGGGGTGCGCGCGATGGCGATCGGCACGTTTCGGCATGCGCCTGCGGCAGCGGCAGCGGCTTGGTCACGCAACGTTTTGTCAGATACGAGAGAGCTGATGCATTGGTTGCTTGCGTAAATCAAAGAGCACTAATTGTCACGTTGCCTTTCTTCTTAATCGATGAGTTAAATATGATGCTATGTCAGCCACTGCTTCATGAAGTTCTCAATACTACTAACTCCAAGCTATGCATCTCGCAATCAATGCCTGGCCTTCTCAGCCAATGCCTGTTCTTGTTATCACTTTGCTACACTACACGCGGCCAGCCCGACTCTCCAATTGTGGTATTCTCCGCGTCAGTCTCCGACTCATCGTGGTGATCCGTCCACTGCCCGCCCATCACATGCGCCAGGCTGGAGCGGCGCGATGGACTCCCTTCAGGTATCAGCTCCCTAGTCTCCAGGATGATCTCAGGAGCACCCTTGAACCGGATTCGGGGGACAGTCAGAGCCTTCTAGCCGCCTCTTCTCTCCGCGAATTCGATGTGCTGAGCGTCTGGTTCGTTGGCAGGCACCTCCTTCACGTCCACCATTTGAGTATCCCGATTCTGCGTGTGCACATCCATAAGGTCGCCTCGAAGACCAGTCATGGCGTCCATACCACCATTGACTTCGGCCATCTCGCGCACGCCTTCGCCGTCCACCTCAGTGTTGGGTGTCAATGTTGCAGAACTCATGCCGGAGCTTTGTTTGCTCTTCTCCTCATGGAACTGCCGAGAGCTGATGTTAGCCCAATCGTGGTTATACTCTGGTGGATCGCCGGTTTTATCCCAATCCCCTCTCACCTCATCCCCGAAGTCCTCCCATCCATTGCCTGGGCCTAGATCATGACTCTTCTGTAGTTCCTCCAAGAAGCACAGCTTGTCTTTCTTGACAAAGTCCTCCAGCGGCTTTGGCAAAGGGATGGGTTTCTCAGACATGGCGGCATCGTTGGCGTAGACGAGTAGTACTGACGCGGCTTCAGAGGTCGCTCGTTCGAGGACCTGTTGCTGGTCTACACGGTCGCGGATGATATTTGCCGTGCCAGATTCGTTATCGTACTGTATGCGCCACCACTGCTTCGCGCCAGGGACGTTGGAAGCAGTGTCGGGGTGCAGAAGATAGATGACATCGCGACGGGTTGCTACACCGCAAAGCTGGTATGGATGCTGCATAGCATTCTGGGGAGATTGTCCCTCTGGGTAGTCGGGCCCGGAGAGGTCAATGAGAGCTTCAGCGCCATCGTCTATGGTAGGCTTAAAGTGCATGGTAATGCCATCAAGGGCCGCTTGTGCTTGCTTCTGTTGCTCTTCGAGCGCTAGCACGGTCAGGACACAGCCAGCGAACACGTGCGTATTGCTTACCAGCTAATTTGCTCTCGATACTATCATGCAATCTTTGCAACTGAGATAGCGTTGCGGCATCCTTTTCACTGACCTTGTCTTCGTCTGCCTTTGGCTGGAAAGCTTTCATGCTTGTCTTGATCAACTTCAAAGACTCGACCTTCTTCGAATTGCGTTTGGCCGGCGTGTGGTACATGAGCCGGTCAACTTGATCCTTGATATCGTTGATTTTGTTGTTGTGCACCGCCATCGCTTCAAACATCGACTGTATGATACGTTTATTCTTTTCGAGGTACCTGTCCGCGTACAAGGTGGCAGGAACACGGCAGCCGAGCTCGTTGGTATCTTGCTTAGCGCCTTCCAGGCGGAAGATCAAGACGTTGCTGATGTTCATAATATGAGCCGTCCCCTCGGAATGAGGAAAAAACGAGTCATCGAGCACGTCGTAGATATCTGTGTCGCGCCCTTCACGCTTGGTCACGGTACCATCCAAGACAAAGCTGTTGACCTGCTGCTGTGCATTGACGACGGATCGCAAAACGCCATCCAGTTCGAAACTTGGGTCCTGCTTAGCATAGGCCTCGCTCCAGATCAACAGAAATTTCAGCAGGTCATCGTCTGGATCTCCTAAGAGTGGCGCTTCGAGTGACTTCCAAGCGTCCATGTCGAGCATCGACTCAATTGTTGTATATGCGCGGTCGGTATTGTCCAGGAATGCCATGAGGCGCTGTGTCTCGTAGATGATGTCAAGTCCGTAAGCCTCGTTCCAGCCAATGGAATCGTCCACTACACGTGCTCGCCCTGTGGGATTGCCTTTCCACCACTCCTCACCGACCCAGTAGTCATCTTGCGTCACGGCGGGCGACAGTAGCGCATTTCGAAATTGCGGGATCGAATGTAAGATGGTGAGCATGGCTGGGAAGTAATTGAATCGTGGCGAGGGCTTCAGAATGGCGGGCTGGCCGTCCTCTCGCTGCCTTTGGCTTGGTATTGGATCTGCGATATATTCGGAAGCAGTCGTAGCTGGTACCATGGACCAACTGCTCGGGTCATAATTGTTTCGCGTGGCAGGTCCGAAGACCGGTTTCGAATTGCCTGTGACGCCTGATTCTTGCCCGTTCTCAATGCCTGGTGGTTTGTCAGCCTTGATTCCTTCCACCCAACACGGTCTCCGCCATGTACTGACTCTGCATAAGATCATCTCCTGCGTGTGTGGACAGGGCCGAGCCGGGGCGCGTGCCTATCCGCGAGTTAGGCCGGGTAGGCGCTGTGCTGTTGGCGCCGCTGCGAGGGTGGTTGTCGAAGCCTGCCGGATAGTCAATATTGAAGGCTACGCAGAGCTCGTCAGCTGGCGTCCATGCGATTACCTGAGTAGGGTGCCAACATACTAGGCACGCTGTTGTTCGTATCATCGCCATATCTGCTCGCGCCGAATGCGCTCTCGTCCCAGGTTGGTTTCGATCCGTCGATGAGCTTGTGTACGGTCGCCATATCTGAACTGAAGACTTTGTCTGCCGCCTGCTCCAGGTTGTCGTTGAAGACCTGCAGTCCTTCAGTACAATGTTGTAGTGTCGCAAGGACTTTGTGCGCACCTTAAGTAGCTTTTGGCAGTCCTCGTACCCCAGCTGGTAGCCGCTGAGCTCTTGGAGCATGGTCGCGTTGCCGTCCGCCATGGTGGTAGCTTTGTTGTCTTGCTATATGTGGGGTTGTATCGATGCGGTGGTGGAGCGCAGTCGATGTCGCAACCGGCGCGTGTGCTAGCAACACGCTGAAGTAGCAGATGTGTCAAAGCAGGGTGATATGCGAGAATTCAAGCGTCGCTGTGAGTTTGGCATCGTCGTGAGGGAGTGCAATTCACCATGCAGCTGCGGAAGCTGCGCGGCGGGCAATGACGACGCGAGCTGCAGGGATCAGGGCTCGGCCGCGAGTGTCCATTCTTCGCCGCGGCGTTCTCGTGTGACACCAACCAGACATACCACTTCCTGGGCCAACACTTGACTCGTTCAGAGAGCTCATCATCAGAAGAGACAGGAGCTATCCATCCGCCTTGCTCGAAGAGTTGTGAGGTCGGCCTCACCGCGGACGATGGAATTGCGGCTGGCTGAAGCCAAGGCGTGAAGCATGCACTGCAAGGCAATGTAGGGCCATTACAGGAAGCGGACAGACGAAGGCGAAGTAGCTCCGAGCTTCACTGGTTCAAACCTAGACTGCAGCCTTGCAGGCACATTGAATTCTGATCTACGAGATCTACAACATGTTCTAGGCTACTGCTCAGCTAACAGCTGAACGCCATGCGGCTTTCTATTCATGCAACTAGGTAGCTCACAAGACTCTTTGCCAGCACACGTTGAGTTGGTCATGAAGTCTAGGTTTGAGAGAGCGCTTGGACAATGTGTGCGGCTGCATATAAGGAAGTTGATACTTGATGGCTCTTGGTCCCCTGCTGGCGCCCAGTGATTCTCTCATGCATCTTATCGACGACGATGGACCCAGTTGCCTCATCACCTCCCTCGGACGACTCCAAAGTGACGACACGCGCAGACGCCTCTGAGATATACTCGTCAGATACCAAGCATCTGCCAACCGTCGTGACAATAGAGCAGCCTCAGCAACATGCCTTCGTGGACCCGGCCTCGTACAGGCCACGGGCAGATTCCTTTAGTGCTAGGCGCAGCCATCTAGCATCCCTGATCGCATGGCGGCAGGAGATCTTGACGCTACTGATTGGCGCGAGCGCCCTGGCTGCCATTATTGGTACCTTAGCATGGTTCAGCAGGAAGGAGCAGCCAACGTGGAAGCACAGCATTAATCTGAACACGCTCATCGCCATTCTTTCTACCGTTTTGAGAGTCTGTGTGTTATACGGTGTCGAAGAAGGTGACAACTGCATACATGGTGCGTTCCAGATAGGTCTGACCTATATACAGCTCTGAGCCAGATGAAATGGCTGTGGTTCCGGCGCCCTCGCTCACTTCGACACCTCGAGTATTTCGATGCGGCAGCACGAGGTCCTGGAGGCTCGCTCTTTCTCCCGTTCAGACTACGAAGACTGTACGAAGCTCCCCTCATTGCCGGACGCAAGCTCACCTCTTCGCAGTGATTCCGTCTTCATAGGTTGTCTGGTCGTCATCTTCTCCGTCGGCATTGGGCCCTTTACCCAGCAAGCTATCAAGGCTGTTCCATGCAACGTCGCTTCTGGAGCCATGTCGTCATCCATTCAGGTCGCTAACACCAATTCCTACTTCGACTTCCCTCGCATAGCGTCCGGTGCCTTCGACCTTGGACTGGACACCAAAGCCGCGATCCTGCAAGCCTTAGCCAATCCGACTAGCGATCGCTCGGCTATTACAGCGGATTGTCCGACTGGCAATTGCACGTTCAAGACTTACAACGGGATTACACATTCGTCTATGGCGATGTGTAAGAAGTGCGTCGACATTACCCGTTGGCTCTATGAGGCGCGACCCAATGAAGGAGGTAACACCACCGTGTATGGGTCGGACAAGATGGACGGAAGCGTAGAGTATAATCTATTTCTGCCTGCCGACAAGCCTCTGGCAGACGACATGCCATTTCTGTGGACCAGCGTAGGTGGAGCTGTGGTCCAAAACGACACCCTGCCCTCCCATATGGCCTATGCTCCGAACAAGTTTCTGAATGCCACCACTTTGGAAGGCTGGGACTGGTTGTTGGCAGGTGGCAACTTGTATGACTCTTTCCGGGCAGCCGTGAAAGCCTCCGTGCTAAACTTCAGTATGATCACCCTGACCACCGACGGTTGCAGCTGGCAACCCTTCCAGGATCCAGAGTACCCGGATCTTTCCCGGTATAATACCACTTGCTCTCATCCGAGTCTGAATGCGAGCTCATACTGGAACATTGTCAACGTTGTTGCCACTGCCTGTGCGTTCTACCCCTGCGTCAAGGACTTCCACGGAGATGTCGTCGACACTGTATACACAGAGACCGTGGTTCGCGAAACGCCCGCGAATAGGAGTCCCGATGACGTTGAGGTTTCCATTGCGCCTCAGGCAGTCTTCAACGATCACTGCATTATTAACCAGCAGCCAGTCACTTTGGAAAACGTCTCCTCGATAGCCTCCGCTGACCGTACCCTCAATTCGACCTATGTTGACGGCAGAAATGTTTCCGTCCCTCACGAATGCTTCTACGAATTTTCGGGTGCCTACATCCGCGGCGTACAGGGATATCTTTCGAAGACCTTGACGGGCAGCTGCGAGATGCCGGGAACTCAGTCCTTCACAATCGGCGCCGACCCGCGCACATGGAGAGCGGTGGACTGCGGTGAAGACACCTGGTGGCTTAGGAGTCTGTACAACAATGGCAACGCTACGTTCAAGACCATCGATGCCAACATGGAAGCCATTGCAGTAGCCATGTCGAACGAGCTGCGTAGGACAGGCTCAGCGTGGGATGGCACAGCTTCGTTTGTGCAAGGCAATGTCTCACGAGCCACAGTGTGCACGCATTTCGATTGGAAATGGTTGAGCTTCCCCCTCGCGCTGCTTGTGCTCACGACCTTGATGCTCGTCATTGTGAGCGTGAAGACGCTGTTCGATAAGCAGCAGACGCCCATTTGGAAGTCTTCAGCATTGCCCCTACTGTTTACTGGAAATGGTATAGGCATGATGGGGGCGCAGGACAAAGTTGACCGTGAAGCAGACGGAACGGTTGTGAGTTTGAAGAAACGCGAGGACGGAGGGTGGGAGTTCGTGAACCAGGGGTTTCAGAGTGAAGGGGCGACGACCAGTGGACATGACGGCTTCACTGCCTCAAGCTCGAAGGCATGAGCAGTTGTACAACCTGTCAGCTAAATCGACTCACGAAGTGCCACTTCTCAAACGCAGACGAGCAGGGACGGAGCAAGAGAAACAAACGCCTGTTGATGCTATGATATCTCTGAACGACCCCATGTTCTGTTATACAGTCATACTCGGTCGTGTCTATAGTACAGTATACACAATATGGTACAACATCCTTCGTCTTGACGACATTATGCTCTGCTCTCCGCGAGCTCCTCAGCCTTAGCCTCACCGTTCGATCTCGCGGCATACTCCGGCGTCCCCGGCCCCAAAGGTTTGAACATCTGCACGCCCCTCTCCTCATTGATCTGGTCCTGCTTGGTCCTCCACGTGCGGCCTCTCGAGGCATACCTCTGGATGATCTTCCGGTAGTTCGCAAGCCCCTTGTCCTCTTCTTCCTCGTCCTTGCCAACTAGCTGCCGTCGGCGCTCCTTGGTTGCGGTGTACAGGTTCCACACATTCTCGTTCTCAATATCAGCGATGTGGTATTCAATCTGCCAGTTGTCCTCGGGTTCAAGATTCTCGGGGCGCTTGAGATAGTGCCCGTTCACTTTATTGCGGACGGTAAGGGTCCAGCCTGCCAGGGGCCCGGAGCTGGACTCATCCTTGACGTGTTTAGGGGGGACAAGCTTGGCCTCCTCAGGTTCGTTGCCCTCGGTGGCTGACTCAATTATCACGCCGGTTTCAGTAGTTTCGCCCTCGATGGCAACTTCGCTTTCGGCGGAGGTTTCCACCGCCTGAGCGGCTGGTGGGGCTTCGATGCCCGTGTCGGGGGTTCCGTCCTTGCTGACTTGCTCATCGACTTCCTGCTGAAGATCTTTCCATTCCTCTTGTGCCTCAGGATCGTTCTTTCCTACGCCTACCACGCGGCGCGCCCATTCCCTTGCGTACTCTACTCCCGTGTTTTGGATCTCATCGGCGCGCTCTTCAGTAACAGGCTCGGCGAAGACGTACATGAACGGCTGCTGTTTCTCGCTGCACGGTCGGGTTTCGAAGTGCAGGCGAACCGACTATGGCTGTTAGCTTGATCCAACGGTCATGATGATGTTGTGCTTACGGTCTCAGGGAATTTCTCAGTGGCTCGCTTGAGAAGCTCTTCCATCAGTCCAATTGACAGCTTGAATTCCCGGTCGCCCAGAGTAGTGTCGATCTGGCCGTGGAGAACCTGGTCCATGTCTGAAAGGCTGAGGTACTGGAAACCGAAAATGCGTTCGATGTTGTGGTACGCAATGAAGATGCCGTCCATCCTGCCCATACGTGCTTGAAGCGAGTACTTCAGCATGGTGGCGCGAGTCATGTCGTAGAATTCTCGTTCAAAAGACTCCCACTCGCCCTGAGCATAGCGTAGCTGATATCCGAGACCCTCCTGATACTCCTTGTGGTTCATGCGAATGGACACGACGGCTCGTGTCTTTAAGTCGAAGATGCCAGCGCCGGGCAGTCGAGGGTCTTGGGCGTCGAGTTGCGAGCGCATCAAGATGCTTCCTTGCTTCGAGTAGTGGAAGCACCTTGCTGACTCGCCTTCGCTTGGTGTCTGTTCTGGGTTGGATCTGCGGTAGCGCTCGAATTCGGTGCGCTCGGTCGTCAGAAGCTTCTCGAGTGAGTGGCCGAGCCAGCTCATAACGTTGGGAGTATCGTATGTCTTGTCAGCATCGATTGCATACAGGCCATCCTTGTATCGTAGAAAAATGGCATCTGGTCCTGCTGTGATCCTTGAGAATTTGTTTGTCGAGTCCGGGAAGTTCTTGGAGAGCATGCTGTGGTTGAGCGTTCTGTGAGCGGAGAGAAGAAAGTGGAAGTGCTGTAGCACGCTGGACATGCTAGATGTCGAGCCTGTATACTTAACACCCAGTTTCCGTGTGATTGCGAGCAGATCCTCGTCCTTCGACGATGTTTTGTATTCGGTCAGAGCGTCGAAGTCGAACTCGTCAACCGGCATGATCTTCTCCAGGTACGGATCGAAGTTGTAGACGCCAGTCCGAGGGTCTTGCAGGCGGTAGACGCCAGGGTTGAACAGGACGCGGTCGAGACCGTAGGCAAGCATGGGCACGGCGGGCATGTTGACATCGACTGGCTCGAAGTCGAAGTCCTCCGGTGACACCTCCTCCACCTTCAGGTCCGCCTTGTCCGATTTGCGCTTCTTCTTCTTGCCTTTCCCTGGCTTTGCCCCATCCGCTGATAATTCCAAGAGAGCTTCCTTGAGGGACTTGCCCGCAAGATGCTCGTCACTCAGGCGCGCATCCTCTCCCTTGTCCGATCTTGAGAAGAACTTTCTTATGGTTGCAAGCTTATCATCCTTGTCCGCTCCATCCTTGATCGGCGCATCGTCTTCGATCAGTAGCTTCAAGAACTCTGACCCAGACTTCCCCAGGAAGTCGTTTTTAAATAGTGCATCATCCTGAAGATCCTCGCGCTTAAGGTTCTTCAAATTCTCGTGGTTCTTCTTCTTATTTCCCTTGGATCGCTTGCTCAGGGAGCCGGTGGCGCCAAAGGTACGCCGTTGCTGGGTGACGGGCTGGCTGCGAGCGGCGCAGAAGCAGCATATGGAGGAATTTCGCCACGGCACAGCCTGTGCGATGTGCCTACTGCTCCTGAGCATCGAAACGAAGTGACTGCGGCACACGAGCGTGAAAGCTGGTGCACGCGTCGACGATGGCACAGTCGCGGCTTCCGTCTGAGAAATTCTGTCGGCGTTTACCGCCCTCAGCCGCCGCCCGCCGATCAGCAGATTGACGTATGAACGCCATCTGCTTTGTCTCTAAGAAACGCGTGTTATGCTTGAGGACCCACAGCGTCACCGCTGCCGCTCCGCTGAGCAGCGACGCCTGGCCTGCAGGAGGCTGCTTCGAAGCGCGCGGTGCAGATGTGGCTGCGCGGTCTGCTGAGGACGTGTAGAGCTCGAGCTTGTGAGCGCGCTGAGAGCATCCTGAGAGGCCCACCTGGTTCGTCCCCTAGCACGAAGGGCCGGGGATGATACAGGGCAGCAGTTCGACGGCAGCCAACGCGAGAAAGCCCCTGCCGGTCTGCCATAGCCGCAAAATAATGACTGCTAGCCATGTCGGCGCTTCTGCCAACTTTTGTGCTTAGCATCTGCATTCAATCAACCGCATTTCACTTCGTAGACTGAGACACAATCCCTCGTATCGCCGTATAATCTCTTAGGTACCTACTACTCAAACCTCCGGCCGTTTCCCTATGCAACAGTAATTTGCGCCGCGATTGGCCGCCAAATCGACAATTCGCGACTGCACCGCCCTGCCTCTGGTGCTCTTGCTCGAACGTACGCCAACTCATTTCCCAGCAGTCTGTGACCTTCCGCATGCGCCATTACCGCCGCTGACCTCGCGAGGGGCGGCGCACGCCAACAGAGAAGGTAGCCGCGCACCATGTCGAAGGACAAAAGGCGGAGCATCTTCGGTAGCTCCCTGAGCGCATTCACGAGCATCACACCCAAGAAAGATGAATCGCAGCCAGCGAACCTCCTACGGAAGCGCCGGACGGCGTCGTTCATGTCCCAGCTGTCAGATGTGTCAGGGTACAGCGAGAAACAGACAATCGATGAGAATACCGTGACGGAGGCACCGGTCTCCGTTCCTGCCGCGCGACCACGACCGCAACTGCCAAGTCGAGGGAACGGAAAGCGCTCCAGCTCGGTGTTTGGCTCGCTGAGGAGCTCCAAGTACTACGAGGACGAGCCGCTCTCTGCGACATCGACTCGCACGTCAACGGTATTCGACTTTCCCATTGACGACACACACAGCCGGCATGTGCTGCAACATGGCGAGGTTCAGACGAGCAGCTCGATGTTCAGGAAGAAAAGGGAGTATCTGGTCCTGACCGAGACCCATCTCATCAGGTTCAAGAGCCAGTCGAAGGCGTCAGATGCATTTATTGGGTACGGCCTGCGACGATGTCAATCTGGAGTGGCTGTGTGCTGACATTGCATAGAGTACCCTCACCGCACAACAGCAGCAATCGCGTACCAACCCACCGCCATAGTCAAAGTCCCTCGACCGGCTCGGCGCAAGAGGCTCAGTCACTCGCCTCAGATGCCTCCGGAGATCGCGAGATGGGCACGCCTTTGCGCCATATCGTAGCCGTTTTCCACGCCCCAGATGGAGGTCCATACTTCGCTCTAGACGTATACTACCTGGACGACGAGACGAACCAAGCCTCTTCAATGACCCTGCAGTTTGGCGATCCCGACGAAATGCATACTTGGATGTTCAAGATACGGTACGCTTCGAATACCGCCCGTCTGTCGGACGCAAATCCAGTTTCTGCATACAACTCGCATCTTGCCGCTCGTGTAGTGGAGGCAGAGCGAGACTATGTACCTCCACACTATGCGATCTACAAAGTGGTCTTAAGGGAGCCGGGCAAGACGGCATCAAGAGCATCAGCAGAGGACCTTGGCAAGCTCTCTGCTTCCGTTTGCTTTCTTGCAATTGGGGTACACAAAGTGCATTTAATTCCGTTGTTTAAGCCACCTTCACAACGGTCATCTAGCCCATCTTTGGCTTCGCTCAATTCTCAATCGTCGCACGGGATACTTGCGCTCTCTGAATGCGTCCTTAGCGAGATGGACGATACCTTCCAATTGACCTTCAGGTAAGTTACCCTCCCTTTACAAGAACATGGATCTGACTATACAGGAAACCTTTGGAGAAGCCCAAAACCTTCCATCTGGCATCACTTGCGTCACACGACATCGCTGTTCGTCTGCGCCACGTCGAAGAAACATTGCGACCGGAATGGGAGTCAAGGCCCTATTCATTTGTTGTCCCTGAACCTGTCAGGAATGATATACTACGTCAATCGCAAGTTCACGCGATGGATCAGGACTCTCTCGATCGCACTCTGATTGGCTACTGCATTGCCTACGGTGTACAACCTGAGAACATCAGTTACCAGATCACATACCCCGATGAAGACTCTCCTCGTTTTGAGTTGTTGCGCCCCATTGGACTACGACGCAACCAGTACACCGTGCACGAGTTGCTAGCGGTTATGCGAGCATTGCGATACAATGAAACCTTTGCCGGCATCTCATTCAAGGATGTCCATCTCGATATTCTGAACGGTTTGATTGACGAGTACGGGGTTGAGCACGTCTGTACGAAGACAAAGCGAGGGACGTACGCGCGAATGGACATTGAAGACCTTTCACGCTCATGCTTGCTTGTGCAAGAGATTCGGGCCCTGGCCTTGACGAATCGCAAATTGCGGCGCATGGATTTTTCCAACTGCATCAAGAAGAAACCCAAAGACTTTACGGAAGCGAAATCGAGCGCAAGAGACACGGGCTGTGGCATCGTGGAAGCCTTGTTCCCTTTGTGCAAATACCAAACGACAAATGTTGATTGGATTGCTTTGAATGGAATTCAGCTTGGAGAGACAGACTTGGACTACTTAGTAGCGGCAGCAGTCGAGCGCGCTTGCCATTTACGTGCCCTCGAGATGAGCCGCTGTGGCTTGACGGATCGTGCGCTGTCTCTGATCCTGGATTCTCTGCGACCTCAGGAGAACACTTTGGAGGCATTGGATCTTTCTTCTAACCCCTTTCGCCTTTCACCCGCCTTGTTTGACTCACAGATTGGCTGTTTTGCATATCTTACAAAGTTGGACCTGTCCCACGTTGCGCGAACATCCGGGCCTGAGCCCTTGATATCTGTCGAAACGCTAAATGTGATGCGGCTTCAAGAGTTGAGTTGGAGCGGCACTTCCCTGAATGCAGCGACTATCGATGCCATTGCCAGGTAAGCTTGCCGCGCCTTCAAACCTGACATGAACTGATCCGACATAGCTACCTCATCAACACCAAGCAATCGAAAGGTCTGCGAGAGCTGAAGGTAGATCATTGCTACATCACGGGGAAGGATGTCGCCTACTTGCTTCAGTCCATGACAGAAGAGCCCGGCAAGGCCAGAGACCTACACCTAGATGTCAGCGAGAACTACATCGAGAAGGACCTCAAGAGGCTAACGAAGGCAATTGCTACCGGTTACGCTCCGGCGCATCTTACAATTCGCTTACTCGAGTTTGAGGAAGAAGCAGACTTTCGTAAGATGATATTGGCGTTGACGCAGAATAATACGATTCGCCAACTCGACATTTCCCGTGCGTCTCTACCCAGCGATGCCTCCGAGGAGACATGCCAAGCGCTTGAAAAGATGTTCTCAGACAACAAAACCCTTGAGTGGCTGGACATATCAGGGGAGGACTCAAGACTAGAGACCACTAAGCTTGGTGTTGGAGTCAATAGGGCGCTGCGGGGTTTACAGTATAACGAGTCCTTACGCGTCTTGTACATACGATGTAGGATACACTCTCCATGGTGTGCAAAACATGTCAGCCATAGAGCTAATCTTTCACAGATCAAAAGCTTGGAATGCAAGGCGCAAGCACGCTTGCAGACGTGCTTAAGACCAACAGAACTCTGCAGTATCTTTACTGTGAGATGAACGACATTGCGTTGAACGGCTTCACAGATCTCGTTAATGCTCTTCACCGTAACACCACGCTCTTACATCTTCCAAACATGCAGGAGTCTCGTCAAATGGCTCTCAAGCGTACGGAAGATCAGGTCAAGCAATTGCGCGATGATGCGTCCGTTCACGCTACCTCAAAACCTGCGTCCGTCCGCAGTAAGCTCGCGAGCAAAGCCAGCAAAGTCACGTCCAAATCCGGACGAGATCGCGGTGCATCAATCGGTCTCTCTGATCAGGACATCAAAGCCGCCTTGGGTCTAGTCGACGAGAGCTGGTCGCGTCAAGAATACCGATTGCAGCAGTATCTCCTGCGCAATTACAACATTGCCAACGGTATCCCTTTTTCTATGGATGTTGGCGACGAAGATTTCGAACGCGATCGGCCAGCCACAGCTTCCAGCCTCAGCAAAATCATCGAGAAAGTCACTATCGATAGCACTCCTACAGCAGAGAAGGATCTTCAACTCGGAGCTCCTACGCCAGGCTCATTCTACGAGTCGCCGGAAAGCACACCGAGCACTACGCCAGGTTTGCAAATGGCGAAGACGAGGCAGACGCATGCCTCGAAGATGGATTACTTCAGCAATACTTTCACACCGAGCGTCAACGGTACGCCGGAAGGGACACCGACTGTTGAAAAAGATATCCAGATGGAGCGCACAT
This sequence comes from Phoma herbarum, assembly GCA_001599375.1. Lineage (NCBI taxonomy): Eukaryota > Fungi > Ascomycota > Dothideomycetes > Pleosporales > Didymellaceae > Phoma > Phoma herbarum. The sequence goes on along the minus strand of BCGR01000012.1, from coordinate 847,376 downwards.
TTGGGCGGGACAGACTCAACCTCAATTTCGATGTGACTAGTCTGGAAAAGGAGATCGAGATGAGTTTTGCTCAAAACCGAGATGCGTTCTGATCACAGCGTTCATTACTGCGGCCGTGCAGGTTGCTCATGCGCCCTCAACACGGTGCACGCATATCAGGCGCATTTTTACAAGCATTTTGCATTAACGGCGTTGCATTTTCGTACATTAGCTGGGAGATGGTGTTCATTTCCTCACTTGTATACTTTGACGCTTCTTTACGAATAGAGCAACAATTGAGCGACCCAGTAGATCTTGCATCATCAGCTTCAAGCCCGACTCGTTCATGGACCTTCAATTACACGTTGCTCTCGCTCGTAACATGCTTGTTCACCTCGGCTTTACCAGGACGCGCCTGCTTTGATGCCTCTAGGGTCCACTCCAGACTCCTTGTCCTTCCGAACCACGACAACCACAACAGCACCCATACCTGGATGCATAGTTGTACTATCGAGTCTGACAATTGTGCACATTCTGATCTCGCGCTCCCAACCCGCGTCGCGATGATTGCCTCCCTCCGTCGACTCTTCGCTTCCTCGACTTGCCCAGTGTATCATCTCTTACCTGTCGCTCCATATACCGCAAATTCAACTTCACCCCGACCCTCATATTGGGGTGGTTTTCCACAGGACTTCTCCAGCCCTGCCGCGCTCTTGACAACGAACCGAGGGCTATATGTTCTGCTACGGCAAAGCGCACGATGAAGAGACCAATGGATCACTGTCACCTTCTGACCTGATTGATTACGCCGATATATTATCTACAATCGAGCGATCTCATCAAACACGAATCTTGTGCGCTCGACGGATGGATGTGTTTGAAATCAAAAGAAGACACATCGATCTTACGGTTGTTGTCAACGCCACTGCGAAAGGATATTTGGCTCCCGATCGTGCAAGATGCAGCAGTAGTTGTTGTGATGAGTTCAAAGCAGCTATAGAGAACGTCTACAAGCGCTTTTCAGAGACCGACATCCACTGTTCCAATGTCAATGTACTACCGAATTCGACAGGTCAAAAGCCCACGCAAGGTTAGGTTCGAGTGATGAACTTGGAATCTCTGGAACTGAATGATAACTTCGAGCATGTCGCTACGTCAGGCGGAGAGTGGAAGTGGATAAGGGTTGGGAAGGAGCGGCTATGAGAGACATGAGATTAAGTGAGGGAGTACAATCTTGCCAGAACGCCAACAGCTTGCCTCATACTCGGAGCACAGTGAGCGAGAACGGTATCTTGAGCGTGAGGGACCTTCGATTACTCAAGATCATGGCATGGAATGCAACAAACGTCAGCTCAGGCATAGAAATGGCCCAGCTCCAGAGTAAACCATGTAATGATATAGTCGCTTTCAGCGTACGTAACAGAATGGGCCCCCACTCCGATGTCGGTCACTACTCGTCACGTCCGCTTCAGAATTGCGAGCAGCGTTCGAGGTATCTGAGGCACATTTAGATACTCCGGTTGCCCCGTATTTCGATTGTAATTCGAAGTACCATGAAGGATCTGACAGAGATAGTATCCGAAAGAGTGGACATTAAGAACCAGAAATACGTAGGACTTCCTCTATCGCCACAATGGAATAACGAGAGTTCTTAGATTGAGGATCAAGTGAAGTTCAGAGGTCACTAAGCGCTATTTTAACGTCATGGTCTTTCCCCGATCCTGAAATTCGGGTGTCTCAAGGGCTTCTCGAACACGGCCAAATCATATTCGGTTTTGCTCCATGGACCGAAGAGATTTCGAATGATTATCAAGCAAGCACACAGCTCCGGAAAATGGCATAGGACGGCAAACGGTTCATCTTACAGCCAGTGCAATTGTGACATGGGGCTACACTCGGTGATCAAGTAGTTGCTGCTGCCAAGAGCAGTAAAGGTACAGACAAACCCATTTTGACACATTCTTTGACATGACGACAATCTTATTGTAGATGTGGCTTGCGGGAAGTAGCTAGGGAGACGACTGGGTGGAGAATTTGGAAGAATACGCGGATTTTCGAGCAACACTGGACAGCAACCGTTCAATATTCCAAGTGATAACGGTAATGACAGATATGTTGAGAAGTCTTCTCAAATGAGAGCTCAGACCTACACAGAAGAGTCACCTAAAATCATATTGTATCCAAACTTCATTTGATCAGATTCATTGACTACAGCATGTATGGCAGTCTGAGCGGACTGTGTACAATGTTCTACTTTGTCAACACAGGCAATAATTCTCTATTCTCCAACAGTGTACTGCTTACTTTGCCGCTCGAAAGTCTCGACTTGAGTGCTGACTTCTTCACTGCCCCATCGCACTCGACTCGGCAGCAACCCTCCGCTCACGCCCCAATGTCCACACCACCTTCGCGCGTACAGAGATTACAGGTAACTTCTTCGTCGCACAACCACGATCCGCGGGTCCAGGGTGGATACCTCTCCTGCAGAATCGTGCAGCATCGTGCATCTGCGGCGCGCCACGCATGGTCTACCCGAAACAGCCTAGTGCGACTGGGGTGCACAGACGAGTACGATCTGATTTGATCATACGGTGCCTAAACGGGCGAGCTGCAGATTCAGGTCGGCGAAGTTGAAGGTGCAGGATCGCGAGGAATCGAGCCGGAGTAAGCAGCGGATCTTGTCTGGATCGCTGGGATTCTTGTTCGTGTGACCATTGGCAAGGTGCTGGGGAGGTTTTGCAGGGAGATTCTGCTGGAGTCGTTTTCTGTCAAGGTGGTGGGGGCGGCACGTGCCGTGTATACGGAGCATCGTGTGACAATCGGCAGTGACAAGAGACGAGATACGCATTATCAAGGAGCTGCAGGTACGGTGATGCCCGAACAAGATTGAACAGTGTTATATCTGTAGTCGATATGTTATACCTGCGAGTAGGAACATTAAGCTGGATCTTTGTGAACGGTGAACCCCACGCAAACGAGAGGAACCTAGGAAGTTGAGTCTTACTGCCTTCTGATTCTGAACACAGGGTCTCGTAAAGACCGGTGTGATTACTTGACTGTATTGTAGATTCAGAGTGTCAAGACATGTTCGAGCAATTCCAAATTCGACTTTTGGAGACTTCAGTGGCAATGAGAGCTTGCCTTGCCTCTATTTGAAGCTGAGAATACTGCCGTAGAGCACGGATTGTCAAAATAACGCCTTGCAGCATCGTGCAGCGAAAGGTCAAGTCATCCAAGGATCAAGTCAATAATCGTTAAGACGCAGATGGACTGCCTTGCTTTGCTGCAAGCCTTGTGTCGAATCGACATTGTCAATCTCCTGGCATCTTTGCGGACTGGACCTGACATGACCAAGTCTCATAGGTATCTGCTACGGCCCAGATGGAGAACGGGGTAGTACGAGAATCTGTTTGCGCAAGCACTCATCTGTTTGTCCAAACTCAGCGAAGACAGGACACATTCGTCTAGGTGGTGAATGCTTTCGGTGAGCTGCAGTCGTCGGTCTGGTTTCAGTCGCCGAGGTCGAGGAAGTTCCGTCATTGAGATAGCGCCCTCACACTGAACAGGGGCGTCATCCATCGTGCTGTCCACTTCAATGTCCACTTCCAGGCGACGTGAGATCGGCTGCGCGATGTGGGCGTAGCGTTCGAGTCATGTCGGAGTGGAAGAATCTCATTCTCGGGCAGCAGAACTAGAACAAGGGCCTGCATGATCTTGCAGCAATCCTTGCAAAGAATCTCGTACGGCGTGGAAACCATTCCTGGCATCCTGGTTGGTTTACGCTCTCGATGTCATACCAAGGCCTTCGGTACACGCAGGACGAGGCTGAGTATGCTGCGTTATGCGATGCGTGCGTACCTCCCTCCCTCCATGCGACAGCCTTGATCCATGCTGGCTACTTGAGTCGACCTGCCGAGGTGTTGACGACGATCTTTTCCTCGATTCTCAGGATGAATGCGACCTTGCAACGTGCAATCTAAGTCAAGGTTTAGTGCACCTCGGTCAAGACAAAGTGAGCATTTCCTGATCGCCGTTCATCGATATCTCGCATCCGTGAGGTTTCGAAATCGGGTTCGCAAAGAAGTGGAACGTTTCCAGCGACCTGCATTGGTGTTATTTCGGGTGTGCGAAGCGCTTGCCGTTCGCTTATCGGGGCAATGACGCCTGATTCAGCCGCTAGAGCGTGTGGCTAGGTTCACTCGTGCAAGGCACAGGTCGATATACATCGGTCAAAACATCGCATTCGTCAGAAACACTATTGCGAATCCGAGGAACGTCATATGATATTCTTGAATGGGAGTGGTACCGGTGAAAGTCCTTATGATTTGGCGGGAGATTTGCGGAAGAGCGTTCGACGTCCCCATGCGGTGTCAATGGATGGAAGAGAAGACCGGTCTCCAAATAAGACTCGAGACGAAGCTATAAGTGTTAAATATCAACAAATATGAAATAGCATATGAGTTTACTGCGGGATGTGCTAGCTTCCCGCATGAGGCGGGGGACGTCTTGTTGGCCCCAAGCACCGTCAGCGTTCGGCTGAGGCCTCTCGATGTGCTTGTTATCACTTGCAGCAAAAGTCTCCAGCCGAATGAGAGCGTGTAGAAGTGAGTCTACCAACCAGATACGTATTGCGATGATACGCTTGTACCGATCTTACTTGTGGACGGCTTTCCGGACGCTGTCTGACCCCTTCGATTGGATGTAGATCGTGGGTCGAGGGATCATTATTGACGTTCATTTCTACAATCAGACTCACAAACGCCGTTGCCGGCTGGTGCTTCATCTTCCAAGTTTCAAACTAGTGCAAGCCCAGCGATCTCGCAACAGAGAGGTACCGTTCAAGATGGCAAACCAAAGAATTAGGCTCGATAATGATATGAACCGAGGATGACCGACGTCCGCAGGATGCTGGTACACAACGATGCAGATGAGTATGAGACTATTTCTCTCATAGCTTAGAGTTTATTTGCAAAGTTTGCAGACTTTTGCCCTACTTTTCTTGCACAATCAACGGCCGAGCGCACTTTCGAGCTCCTGAGGCTCTGCGATAGATCTACGAATGTCGCACGGAATCTCTCCACAAACCGGTCATGTTCCACTCATTGCATTATCGATGGAGTGCCTGCATCTCGAAGTTGTATGTTCAGATGTCGTTCGCCGATTAAAACCAAGCAAGCTGGGCATGATGGAGGCCGAAACCTTAATCGTTCAATTGACCAGATCTCGCCTGAAGTCAAAGCCACATCGACGATCTGAACGCGTCAGAGTTGGCTCAACGACCGAAGTCCAATTCTCCGGATGAGAGACAGCGCGAATGACAGACTTCAATTGTAGTGGCTTTCGAGCTGCTGGATTGTATCCAATGCTTTGGACCAGCCACCATCGAGCTTGCAGCATGTCACAACGCTGGGACGCCGTTAATAGCTAGGTGGCTGCACACTACACGAACGTCAGGCAGGGAGGCTTGCGGGGAGGCGCTGCCGTGATCCACAACGTAGACCTCGGCGACGCTGAAGCCAGTAGTGAAGTCAGTGGTCGCGGCAAAGGCGGCGTAGGCGGCGTGCCTACCGTTTGATTGCCAGCAAGAGCGAGCTGGGTCGCAGCCGGGATCGAAAATGAATGTGCGACAATATGCACGTTGTTCTGAATGCGGGCTTTCAGATCCGGGGTGGAATTCAGGAGTCGAGCATTGCGTTTGTGATATTTGACGCCGATGTGAGCGACAGGGTTGGCGGGGAAGGTGCGGGTTCGCTTGGCTAGTGCCATGGGCAGGAACAAGTAATGCCATTAGCAAGCTTTTCTCCCGCTGTGCAGATACTCCCGCTCCAGTGGGATGACCGCCATCGTCTGCGCACCGCTTGTTCTCACCATCAACGGGAGCGTTGTGCACATCGATCGCGCTGGCAGACGAAGCGCTGCTGCAGAGCCCCTCGGTGAAGATGCTCCGTGTTCACCTCGCCGAAGAGGCTGGCCGCAGTATTTGGAACCACTGACCCTTGCACACCTACCGCGCCCGCTTCCCGAGATGGATTTTCAAGAGATTAGTTGTACTCCCCAAACTGACAGTCTGGGGTTTCCATACGACCAGAGGCCTCAGGACTTCTCCCAGCGCGGCTGTCGGTGCGACAACCGCCTCATTGATAATCATTGCTCAAGGCGTCGCCCTGAATGAGGCTCATCATTCGCCTACACGGCAGCAGCCACTCAGCTTATCCCAATCGGTGTAAGATGAGCGATTGGCTTCAAATATGGTTCAATGGGGATCCGGGAGGAGGCAGCTATCCGCCGCAGCTGCCAACCTGAGTCAACAACATTGCTTGCTCCCGCACCCACGTGTATTGGACCTGAGAAGACATGAGTCGCAGGCTGCGTTAAGGGAGTGAGAAAGAGAACGCGCTGCGAGATGCGGCCTAGCCAAAGACCAGCATCATGGGATCCACACCAGGATCCTTCGCGCGCACTAGACTGATCTTCATGCCTCATCGCGAATGCCACTGGGCCTTGCGGATCTTGCATCTTGTAGGCATGCCGGCAATCTCTCCTTGGAAATCTCAGTGCAGCCCCATCCGGAATTGGTGATTGCGCAAACGGAAAACGAATTGTGTCTTATTCGCCAATATCCGAAAAGACTGGAGGCGGCTCTTTCAATAGGCACGGATAGGTAAATTGATAATGATTGTTACCATTGTGCCCAATGAGGTGCGGCTGGGGCGTCTGTCTCAAGCAGAACCCCCACATCTTTCAGCACCTGAGATCAGCCACACTTCGTTCGTTCACATTCTTGGAGTGGGACCCCGGTCCCGTCCCGACCCTGGACTTGTGTAGGCGCCTTCAGATTGCATCCCTGATCCGCCGCACAGTCCCCCGGTGCTCCATTCACTGCTGTGCATGGCATACCCCTACCCTGTTCACGCCAACCCCAGTGGATACTCACTAAAACCCCTAAGCCGAGCAACATCTGTGACCTTCGCCAAACACTGCTTGGCTGCATGCGAGAGCGACATACCCTGTTCAATCTGCTGCATGAGTATTGGTCTCGATCTCCGAACTTGCTCCCTGTATCCAGGTCTCTTTCTGCTCCACAACAGTCGTCATCCTTGCCCATTTACGGAACACACTGAGCACTGAGCGAATTGGCCGTCCATATGTAAACCCCAAAGTTCCCACCACCACAAGCGTCACGACACAGTATATCTACATCCTACCAACTGAGACTATTCACGCCACTCAGCCCTTAGTTTCTCGTCAAAGCTCACTCACAGTTAGCCTTTGGCCGTTGCCAGTGCTCATCTCTATACGCCTCCCACCCGACCATACCTACGAGGCACATATCCCACTTCTCCCCCACTGGTCTCTTAGTGGCGCCAACCATCCCGTCAACAATGACTACCATGGTTGCCTCTCACCATGGAGACTTTTGGCAACAACGCAACCAGCACACTTTTCAAATGCCCAACATGAACCTCCCCGGCCTGATGTCTCCTTTCGAACCACAACGCAGTGTAGGCAATCCACCTCCACCACCAAGGACGTATCATCAGCCAACATCCACCGTCGAGATGAGCCTGCCACTCTTCTCGACGAACGGCTTGACTTCATCGGTGCCCTATCAGTCTGGCGCTTATGCTTTCGATCCCATTCCGGTGAATCCGTACAACATGCAGCAGACATACCCCATGGGATACATGACAGATGTACCCCAAAATGTCTCGTATGCTCGGTCAGGCTTCATCCAGCAGATGTCTTCTCATCAGGAAGGACGCCCAACGTTCCCCACAGACTCCAAATCCGTCACTGCGTCGCCCCTGCAGTCGAGTCCATCATTCTCTGGATCGTCGTACGGCACAGAGCTTGAACGCTCGCGCTCCGAGCCAACAGAGGGTACTGGCATCAATTTTGCAACAGATGTAGACACTCTGATGAAGGCGATCCAGGCCAAGCAGCCAGAGTCACCACAAGTTCCTCAGGTTAACAAGGTAAGACAGCCATCCGAGCTGTTGCCTAAGTCGTTGACCCCGATTCAGGAAGGCGGAGACAAGCCCAGCCAGAAGCCACGAAAGAGGTACCAGTGCAACATGCCTGGGTGCAACAAGAGCTTCTACCAGAAGACCCATCTAGAGATCCACGTTCGTGCCCACACCGGCGCAAAACCCTTTGTGAGTTGCTTCATCGACGTTCGAATGACATGTTCTCATTAAATACAGGTTTGCAAAGCGCCATCCTGCGGTCAACGTTTCTCACAACTTGGCAATCTAAAGGTGAGTGTGGCTTAATCTTCCATTGTACAACGCCTGACTTGCATAGACACACGAGAGACGACACACTGGCGAGCGTCCTTACAGCTGCGACATATGTGGCAAGACATTCGCACAACGTGGCAATGTGCGCGCTCACAAGATCGTTCACCAGCAAATCAAGCCTTTCACCTGCAAACTTGATGACTGTGGGAAACAGTTCACTCAACTAGGCAACCTGAAGGTATACCATCGCTTCGAGGCTTTGCTAGGGCTACGCTAACGACCATGAAGTCGCACCAGAACAAGTTTCACGCCGCAACTCTCCGATACCTCACACAAAAATTCGCCACTATCAGTCCGGGCGATTGGGTCTCGCATGAGGACAAGGAGCTCTGGGAGTACTTCGCTTCCCTCTACAAGAACTCTAATAAGGGCATTAAAGGTCGTGGCAAGGACAGGAGGATATCTGCCGTGTCTAGCTCCAGTGCGGTGCATTCCACGTATGCGCCTTTACCGATGGGTCCTATGGACAGGAACTTCCCTAGCTATCACCAACATGGCAGCGGTCGCAGCAGCCGTGGCTCATCACTTTCATCAGATGCTACCTGCGGCACCCACTCCAGGTCAGACAGTAGCTACGACTACAACGCACACATGCACACCGGCTATCCGCCACAAGGAAGTGGTTACGACGACATGGTCTTCCCAGAACGGAAAATGTACTAATGACGCCCGCCTCACGCACATCAGATTGACGACAATACACGGATACGACAGAAGAACAAGGCCTCACGGCCAGCGAAGTTGCGAAGGTATGGAGGAATCGGGGCCATTGCAGATGACTTATCGCAGCTTGGACATTCATGATACCCACCCAGTACAGCGAGGGTACTTTTTTCTTTCTCTTTACTTTCTTCATCGGTACACATAGTTAAGGCTACTTATGCATGTCCGTTCTTCTGTAACTACGTTGCCCGAAAATACCCCATGTATGCTTACTTCCTTTGTAATGAGCAGAGACCTGTCGAACATAAATATATTTGTTAGAGGATAGCATATTCAACGTATCGCATCTCAGCGTTCAAATTATCCCTCTGTCACCATAGGGTACCAGACTTGCTAGAAGCGCTGGAACAATTCGATGACCAGCACTGGATTCAATCACCAGCTCAATGTCAAGTTCTGCTCCGTCACACAAAACCTACACAGGATAACCTTGCTAACAAAGGAAGACTGCTCTCACCGCTTCTACCCGGTGCCCGCAGCTTGTACCGAATGAGTTCGGTGTGCGCAAGCCTCTACGAGCCCTACCCACTCATCCACCAACATCGCCCACTCACTTCGCACATCTCCGTTCTGAATCAAGATCTTGTGTATACGTGCGGAGATCTTGAGATTGTGGGGCTTTGCACAACCAGCCATGCGGTTGCGCGTATCTGCATTTTGTACGATTTGATCACGATTTGATCACCGACCCAGAACGTGGAGGGTCAAAAAAGCCATGCAGGTCTGCTGACCCCGCCCTCGTGGGATCAATGTGGTCTTGGAGACTGGACTCGAAATGGGTAGTTCAGCCACTGCGGAGCCTTGCCTGCCCGTAGGGCCGAACGTCGGAACCACTCCCGCCTGCCGTACTGTATCTTGCACATTCCACTCCATCGGTAGACGGACCCTTCCCATCACGTTTCACGTCAAGACATCACAATGCGGTTGCAGGCTTCCTGGCGCTCATGTCATCTCGTGAATGCCCAACGAAACGACAGTGCCTTTCTCCGCGGATGGATGAGACCATTGGCCGTCCCAGCACACTGTCCATCCCGCGTTGCCGGCATGACCCTGCGGCCAGAGCCTTCCGAACATGCGGGTCGCCAAATCGGGATGTTTGAGTAAGATCAGGCAGCCAATAGCATATTAAAACAGGTAGACCCGACAGTCTGGGTCGCAGTCTCTCCAGGGGTTTCCCAGCTGGCAGGCTGCACATCCGGCGATGATGTCAAAGGTATTGCGTGGAAGCTGAGGTGTGCGTTGGAGGGGCCAGACTCGAGGTTCGAACAAAGGATGGAAGAGATGATGGCGGATGGCCTCACTTTTAAGGAGGCAAAGATGAGGACAAACTTACTGCTCGAAAACGTGAGGCACTAGGTATGATCGGCGGCAGCTAATTGCAGATCTATTGTCCCGCGCCTGCAAATGGCCAGAACCATCATTAAGATGACGTTTGAGCGTTGACAGTGAGTGACCTCCAAGGCGTGAAGTGAGGCATTGAGTCATCCTTCCAAGTTGTATTGCGGCGAATTGCGAATTCGGGACGAACGAGTCTTCACGTCAGGACATGTCATGTGTGTTGAGTGGTGGCCGTGGGGAGCTGGCAGGGATGAACCGACGAGCTTATCAGCACAGGCCAGGTTTCTATCTTGGTTCAGCGGGACTGCGGCTGTCATTTTGTAGCGTCCTGACAAAGCCCAGGCTACGTGCAACGCAGGAACTCCAAAACCTCTACCTTCCTTTTTCCGTCTCCGCGCGATGCAACGTTTTCGCTACAAGCACGTGGATGATGAGCTTTGCCTCGTTCGCTTGACCTGTTGCCTCCATTAGTCTTCCTCTCTGGATGTTCTGGTGCACTACAGACCGCTCCCTGTCAGCACAAAGGTTTTCGCCCGTGCAGGGCCTGCAGCGCATACATTGTCAATACGAGCCGCCAACAGAATGCAGAAGCCTGCCTGTCAAGCTCCAGCTCAGCTCTCCCGGGTCGCCCAGTCGGTTGTCAATCTTCCGAGCCCATCTTACCATTGCGTTGGGCCATCGTAATTTGAGTTGACCAGGGTGTGCGAAAGGGGACGCATGCGAGTCAGTTAGCAGTGCCCACTTGAGGCTCGCGTTCGCGTGCAAAATCATCTCGAGCAGCCTCGAACATGGAGGGGTACATGGGTACTGATTCGCGCAGCTCTACAAGTTGCGAATGCGATGTATGACGTCTGACGGACATTCTCGAAGGATTCGAGTGGGGGTTTCATGGCTTCCGCTGCCGCCCAAACAGAGCTCGAGATCCAGGACCCACGACACGCTTGCCGCAGAGTGCATCGAAGGATTCGACAGGACGGCGAGGTGACTCGAAGTGTCAGGCATGCGGTATCGCTGTGAGAACGCCGATGCTCTTCGGACGCCCGATTGGTCAATGCCAAGACCGATGAATGAGAGGTCTCAGCTGTCATCAACGCTCCAAAGAAACCTCCCCATTGGGCAGGTCCTTCTTTCCACCTTGAATTTGCCACAAACAGAAACCGGGGACACCGATGAGTTGACCTCGGTCATTGACAATTTCCAGAAGACGATCGTCTCTCATGTATCGACACGTCGCACACTCACGCCTTGTGTCACGCTCACATGCCCAGTTCTTTCCTCGATCTCAGCAAATATTGCAGACACGAATGCAGGCACCCGTGTTAACACAAATGACCAATGACCGTGGTCACATGGGCGAACGTGCGCAGCAAACCGCCTAACCGTGCTACAGCGGTATCTTCCATCTCGCTCACTCCGTCGAGAGATGAATCTGAAGCAAGATGCATCTCGTGTGCAACCACACTCCCACTCCACCGGTACGTACTAGTTTACTCTATCGCGGCTCTCTCATCTGAAAACGCCTCCAGAATGATTACGCATTTCCACCGCATCACTCGCAAATTGGAAAATTGTACCAAGTAGTACAGTCTCGTAAAAAGCCATTGTCTTACCCACAGCCACCGCACTGGGCCTTCCACTCCCTCCTCCAGAACGCCATGCAGTCATACACCCACACTCACCACTGACCCGGGCCCGCGATATCTGAGTACATGCGAACCCACAGCATCTGAACGAGACGAGCGTGGCGGCTATGGCGAACTGCACGCACATCTGTAATCTCGAGGCCACGGTTGCACGGCGCTTGACCCTGGCCCTCGGGTCTCTCTTTTCTAACTGCGGCTTCCTGAATCGCCGAACGCTGCGCTGAGGGCTCTGTACGAGCTGCTTCGAGTTTGTCACGCATGTCACGATGCTGTGCCATGGAACTGAGGGGACCACAGGGTACAAGACATATGCCCCTTCATCTCCGTCGTTCCAGCGGTAGCTGCAGAAGGAATCGCGAGCATATGCGCCGAGTCGATGGAGACGATAACCTGTTCGCTGCGAGGGCTTCCACTTTGGAGAAGTCTTGCTTCTGCAACGCTTCGGTTAAGAACCTGTCTCAATCGCCGCGGTTGGGACGAGAGGAAGGAGGGGAAGGAGGGAACCTGGGCGCTTTGTTTCGATCAACTTGAAAATATGTACAACAGCACAGAAGGGGTACAGAATGTCTTCAAGACATTCAGGGAGGCAGTGGTATTGTTAGATGCTGTCGGGCTGATGTTGGTGCCAAAATTCTTTGCTTGTACCATACTGCGTGCCATACTACGCCAGTCCACAAACGACTATCTACAAAGCCAATTATGAGACTGCAGTGAGCAAATCGATGCAGTGTAGCTTTACTAAGCTGCTAGCAGTATCCAGGTCTTCACCTGAGCAAGTCACGCTCGTCCCGACGCACCTCCCAATCCTCTTCATTCATGTCAGATTCCGGTCCGCAGTGCACCTTCAAAAAGCAGCCTCGAGGAGTGGCTGCGTTGTTGTCTAGTCACTGTTTCGATGATTCTAACCAATATGTGCGACTGTCTTCTCCATAGCTATGGATGCCAAAGACCATGAAGGCGTTGTCGAGTCTTTGAGTCGCCCCTTGGCATATGTTTGAATCAAGACAAACGTCTGTTTTCACGTGCCAAAGTAGATCCATCACCAGGGTATCCTTCCAAGCGTAAGAAGCAGATAATTATTTGGTGAATTCATTGGTGAGAGGACCGCCCAAAGGCCAGCAATGTACCAGAGCTGAAGGTTATGAGAAAGGACTCAAGCACACCCACCAATGACAGGCAACACATCAGCCGACTCAGTGATGCGCACATCCATGTACTGCTGTGTCAAGGGTCGCCAGTGGTAGAGAAAAGACCTCTTCCAATTGCCCTGAGCTCCTTGGGATCGGAAGCGGTCTGAGCCGACCAGTACGATATGGCGTTTGCTCAGGAAGACAGTGTTGCGCAACACCCTGGATAAGGGATGAGGAGCCAAAGTAGACCTACACTCGCACTTCCAGGACTCCAAACACGCATATGGGATTTCGGCATAGTTGCACTCCAGAAGTCGTGTGGACAGAAGCTTGTGGAGATCGATTACGTTCCGGACCTGGCGCTTACCGTCGAGAAATCTGGTGCCGATGATGTGAGCCTGGCCGCTCGAATTTCCGATGTTGGAACAATTGGTGGTCAAAAATCGTTCATGAGACAACCACTCCTGGAGTCAGGCGCAGACGCCGCCGCAACGACAGATACAAATTGTGCATTCTGAAAAATGAATCTCATCTCGATGGTCTCTTCCCCCTAGTCACAACCATCGTCACCGTCCTGAAAGATACATATGGAGTCAATCCAAATAGGCTGGATCCCCAATTCGCGTGCTATGACAACATCGTCGTGGAAGTTCCTTGGCTTACCTGCAAGCTTGGTGTAGCTCTTCCTCTCTGTCAACTTCTGCAGCGTCGTCCTGTCATCTTTTACGCCTTCATCCCAGCGATGGCTCAGACAAACGCACTTGTAGATCTGGCCAGGCATCGTCTCACTTAGGCGGGCTTTTGGCTCGCTGAAGTCGTCAAGCGATTGGATGTCAATGATCCGAGGCAGGCGCATGCTGTCAGACCAAGAGTTGCTGCTGGTTGCGCGTAGCTTGTGGGCGCCAAGGCATGCGCTCACTCATTGCTTCTGTCGAGAAATGGATTTTGTACGTCCAAGGAGCAAGTTGTACGGTCACCTTGAACGTTGGAAACTACTCACTTCAAGGCTGAAAGATCAATGAATCCTGGAATTTGACTCGTATGGGCCTGGTTCTGAGACGTTGGTCACTCGACATTCCAACTCCCAAATAGAAGTCACTAAGTAGCTGTACGGATCTGCTATTTGAGAGGCTGGCCCTGAGACCCACAAGCTTGCCGGACCATCCGGATCCATTCGGTTCGTCATCCACCATCAACATCTAGATGACGTCTCTGCGGCACTCACTCGTCTCCGTCATGTGCAGGCCGGTGACAAGCCCTTGGCCATGGAGGACATACACCGCGTCTGTTACCAACAAGGCCGACGAGGCAGGAATGATCGACCACATGGAGGTCCAGATGCGGCCAAGGGTAATTCAACAAATTACGGACAAGATGAATGAGGTCGACATCTGGGTAGGACCTGGCGCTCCGGTGGACTCGCTCTTCGCTCACGCCCATCGACAAGAAGGGGACATCAAGGGTCCACAATGCAAGACGTGAGGTCGATGTTCACTGCTGTCTTTGACTGCTCTGACCTATGGATAGTACCCATGACTCGGAGGATGGCTTCGACGGCTTCGCGAGAGAGAGCTGGAAGTCATCAACCGCCCGTCAGCGCTGGACTTGAGGAATGAGTGGGAGATGAGCAGCTTCGGTGACACTTTTCGTCAGGCTGAAAGAAAACAGCCGAGGTATGGAACTTGAAGGTTTATACACAGTGCGGTGTGTGGAGGTCACTGACGTAACCTCGACGGAAGGAGTGAGAGCCGGAGTTTTATGCACACCACCTGAATGAGCATACAGCCACAACTCATGGCAGTCGACTTGTCCAATACGTGCACTGTACACCATCCAATACGGCCCTGATATCCTCGTGCACGTGGGTGCCTCCCTGATAACGCCATGGTTCGTCGTCGCCGTCGCACGCAGCTACTGCTGCCTTTCCCATGCCTCATCCCATCGCGCCTTGAAAGACACAGCTAGTTTCGGAGACCTCAGTACTTTCATCGCGCTAGTAGTTCCGTACACCAGACTTCGCATATCCATAGCATCGTCGAGATCCCTCAAAACGTAGCTGAGCGTCTCCTCCCATCTGTTCCAATCGCAAAGAATCTCATAGTACTGCGGCCCAGCCATGCCGATTTTTATCGTCACTTTGCCCTGTTTCCCCATTACGCGCCAGTAGAAGATCTCCATGAAGTGCTCGAGCATGTGCAGATTGCGAGGGTACAGTGAGATCTCGATCGGCAGGGCGTAGCGAGAGGAAAGGTTCTGTTGGACCTGGTCGATGATGTGGGTGAGCGTGATATACTGTGCGTGCTTGGTATCTTCCATGGTGAATAGAGAGGTCTCAAGCAGCCAGTCTTCGATCTTCTCGTTACTCTTGAGCTTCTGGATATCTCCTACACCGCGATCTCGAGATGTGGTCCAGTTCAAGATGATGTCGAGGAGGCCGTCCTGTTGCGAGAAGACATCGAGGAAGTCAGCGCCGCACATGATCCTGAGTTGTTTCAAGAGCGGACGCTGCCTCCTTTTCGAGATGATGGGCAGAGCCTCGTCATAAATAGTGCGACACGTGGCGAGGATGGAAGGAGGAGGCACCTGTAAGACAAAAACGATGGGTTTGTCGGAGTCTGCATCTCCGTGGATAGCGCCTTGATCTCTGTGAAGGGGTTGCTTCTTCTCAAAGAACGACCAATCGCGCCTTAACAGGCTCAAGTGATTATTCGAGCAAGGTATGCGGTCGTAGACCATCAATCGGAGTTCTTTTGGGAGGTCCGGGAAAGGGAAGTTTGTGGATTCCTGCATCACGAATGAAGCTTATGAGTAGCAGTGATTGTGCCAGGTGCAGCCGTGGAGAAAGAGGGGGTTTGACCGAGTCCATGTCGTCGAAGTCAGGTGATGGTTATCGCTCGCGTTGAGGACCCGAATTCGGAAGCGGGCAGTCTGACTAAGCGTTTTCTCCAACCTTCATACGCGGGTTCGTCACGTTCTCTTGACACGTCTAATATGCATCATCAACAGACGTTGTCGCATCAGAGGTTACTTTGCCAGGAGTGCCTACGTCAACTTATACGTGGTTTCTCTTTCCCATACCGTATCGCCTTCTGCTTTGAGAAGCGAGTGTTGACCAGGCCCCGTAAGTGAATTGTCATTGGCCTTCTTCAACTCCGCTTGAAAGGATTTTGTTGCTGCCGGAAGTATGCCTGGATCATAATGGGATTTACCACAGGGGCGGAGACAGCTGAATCGTGAATGAGAGGCTTATCTTGGCAGCTGCCTCTTCCCCGCGTTTGCCCAACGTCCGCGGATCCACACACTCAGCTGTGCAAGCACATCAATCAGGTCAATCATTGAATTATCAAGACGTTTCCGCCATGCCCGCTATGCTCATGCGGATACAAGATGCACTGAAGCTTGACGATTTTTACGGAGCGCAGCACACCTCGTCTATCGACAAGAATTGCTTCGAGCACTTTGGCACTGCCGGTTCTTCGCTGGGATGCGAGATCACTAAGTCGTTCAAAAAGGGTCTTCAGCTGAAGAGAGAAGCAATCCCATACGTATGAGGAACGGTATTAAAGCCCTTCTAAGGTCATACAAGAAGGAGCATAGGCTGCAACAACCACAATTCACTAGCAGTGAGATTGGAAGATCAAATTACAACGGCGGTGGGTCGTGCATGTTACTCGAGCGAGTTCTAGCAGCAGCATTCCCTGGGTGCGCAAACCTCGTGCGACAATTGACTTGTAGGCCCGAATTATCGCCACCTTGGGTACGTGAAGAGCCAAGAAAAGCATTGGTCATCCGGCTCGGTCATGTCTGGCGATGGCGTGTACAGTCTTGGTTGCAATATGCTCATGAACAATCAGGCGGATCTCCGGCGAAAATCCCTTGAAGTAAAGCGTCACGGCTTTCTGAGCACGGTTCTCGACTACCTGTAGTAACTTTCTGATGCCCATCTTCGCTCTATCTTTTGTGAGCTGCCCGGCCTGTTGTTTCGCGACTTGCTGCTATTGGGCTGAGTTCTCGATTCGGTGGCCTGAAGGGGTCGCCGTGCGTTATGACGGGCGCATTGGTCTGCTTATTGGTCTTTCTACGCTGGCCCGGCTTTCAGCGCCCCTAGAGGCGCTTTTGGCCGCTAGTCAGTACATGTGCAACTAGTCTCTGCGACCGGCTCAGCCGCTACATACTGCTTTCTCCTTGGTAAGATGAGGTAAGTTGCGAAGGCGCGCCATGACGTTACCGAGAAATCAGCAAAATGGTATACAACTAGGTGAAGAAAAGTCAAGTCGTCTAAGTGCGTCCCTGGTCACGCTGCAACCTGCTGGTAAGCGAGAGCAAAGTGCTCAAGGTGAAAGGTAGTCTACCGAAAGCAGAGATCGTTGGACAACGAACGATTTACCTTCTTCTTGGTGCCCGGTTCTCGAGCTAAACTTCATGCTGTGTTATGTTCCAGATGAATTGCCAAACCGAAATTTTCTCCTCCACAAGACTTGGGCACAATGATCGTAAGCAGCCATCTGCACTGACTCTACATTACCAGATGACGTCTCCGAGAGCTTGCTCAATCCTCCGCAGACCCTCATCCATGGCCAATTTTTCCAACGCAGAAAACACTGCCCTAAACCAGCCTTCCCTGCCATGCTCTTCACCTGGTTGCAAATGAACCCCATGATCCAAGAACCTCTGAGCGAGCATTTGCTCCCTCGTCGCTCCTTCGCTCTCCAGGTTCGTAGGCGGCAACCAGGGAGTGAGGTCAACCCAGACAAAAAGCCCAGCATTTCCACCTTCCATGTACCTTATACCCATATCCCTAAGACGTCCTGATATTAGCGTGTACGCCTCGGCCAGTCTTGTTCTGCTCAATTCAGTAATGCTCCTCATCCATTCCCGATTCTCAAGCATTTGTGTTGCAATCGACACGCTCGGCCCGCTAATACCGTAGAACCTTTGCACAGTGGTAACTGCACTCTTTAATTCATTGTTGCGAGAGATGAGACACCCGACCTTGAGGCCCGCAACACCAAAGTCTTTCGAGAGACCGTAGATGACATGCACGAGATCCGCATCAATGACAGTTTGGGTATCAATTGACAGTGCAGATGAGAAAGGCACTGCATCCGGGAAGTCCAAATTCTCAAAGACACTCAGCGCATAGATCTCATCAGAGATGAAATGCAGTGTGTGCCTCTGACAAAATCGCATAAGCTCGACCAGCGTCTCTTTCGGATAGCACTTACCTACTTCAGTCAGCACAAAGTTCACCACTCATTAGCCATACACACCCAGCGGATTGTGGGGATTGACCACTAGCACAGCCCTGATCCTCACACCCTTATTCTCGCTCTTGCGCAACTGCTCCTCAAAAGCCTCGATGACGCCCTGTTCAAAGCAATTCGCATGGTCTGTGTCAACAGGTACCAGCTTCACGCCTGCTTTGTTCCCAAAATCGATCCCGAACCTCCCGTAGTACGGCCGACTCGTCAACACACCTTCGCCCTCTGCACACAGATTATACGCCAGGACATCATGCAGTGCTGTCGCCGCAGCCGTGATCTTGACATCGTCCCCTCTCACCTGCTCATGGGGTGCAAAGTACTCGTTGATATGATTTGCAAACGCAACTGGTAGGCGAGGACCGCCGCCTGTGCTGAAGGCGTAGCGCAAGGCAGCCTGCGGAATGGGTACCTTGGTGATGAAGTCGTGCATTTCTTTTTGAATCAAGCAGTTCTCGGCTGTGGCGAAGGAAATCAGACCGCCAGGGTTGGTGATAGGATCATAGTTGTGTGCTCTGGCGAAGCGCCATGGGATGGAGAGTTGTGCGGCATTGGCCTGGCCGCGGTGAGACAGCGCCATCTGGACAACGAAGATGGGAAGGGTCACTGCTAAGTCGTGTTCATCGCTTGATGTGGTTCCAGTTGAGCCACTTGTACTTTTCATCGGTTTCTATCCGAGTGCTGTGCAACTGATAGTACTGGGCTATCGGAGTTTTGCGGTGGAGAACTCGATGTTGTTCGGAGTAGTTGATCGATCGGAGTATTGTACTAGCTAATTCAACCTGCTCATTTAGCCATCAAGGTACGAACAACTAACGGTTTGCATGTCAATGGAAGACTAGTGCCCGCGACGCGCGTGGCAAGGTTGGATCTATGATCATTTGCGCAGTAGATAATGATTCAAATGATTGCGATTCTTGTGCTGGGCAATCCTGCCTTCCAAGACCGAAGAAGCTGGGACCGCAACAAACAAGTGCGCACTGCTGTCAACGCAGCCTCAAATGTATAGACATGAAGTGAACAGGATCAGTGGTCTTACGTAACCACTGACGTACAAAACAACGGGAGCCATACCGAACATAGCGACGTAATCCGTGGCGAACCAAAGGCGCCTGAAAAATGCAGCAAGTAACAATAAACAGCACAACGCCGTGCGACCAGAGCGCATACACAAAATTAGGTAGATGAACAAGACATTCTTAGAAAAACCAACAAATTTTGGTGGTATCATAAGTTCGTGGAGACGTCGTAGCGCATGAAAGCAAAACGTGATGGTATCTCAGGAAAGAGGGTTTGGGTGGGCTCTTGAAGATCCGATAGCTAGAAATCGAAGAGCGACTAGTTCACGCCGGTGGGAAGTTGCGGTGTTGCCGGGTGTGAGAACTGCGGCTTCAGGCCTTGCTGCATGTGGTTTGAGAACTTTGTCTCGAGACCGTCGTCGAGAAGACCAATGCCGCTGTCATCGTGATGCTCCTGTTGGGAGGCGTTGACCTCGTAGTCGAAGCTGAAGCTCATGGGATCGTACTGTTGTTGAGGAGGTCGTCGAGCATTGACTGATTATCTTGTGTTAGTTAATTACCAAGCCGGCCAAGAAGCGACATTGTGACGCATACCTTCGTTTGCATTGGAGTTGTCTTGCAATCCAGTAGAAGTGGCAGACATGAAGGATTGGTCGGGCCCGAAGTCCGCATCCAGACTGCTATACCTGCTCTCGTTGTTGCTTCCGCTTCCGCCATTGGTCATGCTTGCGTGCACAGACTCTTCCAAGACCGGTGAGTAGGACGGCGAGTTCCAATTCGGAGGGCTATGGTCCAGGAAGCCACCCAAAGAAGCAAGCCACTGAGCCATCTCATCAACGAAGACCTTAGTCAACCACCAAGCTTGGAAGCTGACACCATTCTCTACCGTGATCTCGCGTACAGCAGCAGACCCAATCGCGTTGATGCAATGAAGGACGGTACGGGCGTGCGCATTCGGGAAGCGGAAGGGCAGTCGGGTGAGGAAGGCTGCGATACGGTCGATGACAGACTCGGTAGGGTCAACGGGAGGTTCAGGGTATGCGGCGTGGTAGACGCTTCCAGTCGGCAATTGGATGTCTTGCGGCAGCGGGCCAAGCATTGGACGCATCTCGGTCATCAGAATGTTGTAAACCTCTTCGTGGCTACAAGCGCCAGGCAACTCATTGGCGATGATGCGCTTGATGTTGACGTGTGATAGCCAGTCTGCAAACATCTGGGTCCGGTGGTTATCAGCTGTCAGCATGACAGCAGCCGCGTGTGCAGTAGAGTTCACCCGCAGCATTTGGCGCAATAGGTGTGCAAAATTTGTGGCTGGCTCCAGCTTGGCCTCGAGGACGTGTACGGGCAAGGGTTGGAAAACCTTGCTGATGTGTGCGTGGAGAGTCTTCGCGACGTTATCGAGGAATCTCAGGACGACGGGGGGTGCGACCTGTAGTGTGAGCTGGGAGACGTTCCTGATCATCTTCTGGTACATCATCCAGTCGCACTCCTTGATCCATGGCGCAAGCTCTGGTGAAGCGAACAGCTTTTGCACTGGCACCGTCAATGTGCCGTGAAAGGTACCAAACAGCCGGAAGAACTGCTTCTCCTTGCAGTACCGAACCGAGTCTACGAGGGACGTAACGTGCGAGCGGTACATGGCTGTCAGGTTGTCTGCTGAGTCTGGATCAGTGCGTGTGGGCAGATACGGTGTGATGTCTGGCAGCTCGATCTCAAGCACATCTGAGGCTGTGAGCACTTCCGCAGTCGGGAACTTCAGCTCATATTCGTAGGTGGTCTTGGTGCGAGCGTTGGCTGGGCGATACTGGTTTGAGTAGATATCGGCGAAGAGGAGGCCTTTGGAGCCTGCCGGGGCATACTGTGTTGAGGTTGACTCGATACCGGTATCTGGCGGTGGGAATTGTGCGCTATCAGCGGGCAAACGTGGTATCGAGTTGAAGTCGAGCTTCGGACCAGCTGACTGCTGCCTCTTCATGTTGTGTTGTGTTGTGGGACCAATGCTCGGTCGTCGAGTATCCTCTCCATCATCACTATCGTTGATGAGGGCAAGATCAACGTAGTGGTACTTTGACTCCCCGCGGACACCGAGACGACGCGTTTGAATGCCTGGGAAGATGACGCGCACAAGCTTGCCGAACGAGGCAGGGTTCAGAGGGATGACGCGGTCAGTGCCACAGCGCTCTGCATACTTGGAGTAGACTCTGTTGCGCGGTACAGACGTCTTCGCAGTGCGGCAAACGGACTTGAGCCTAAGAATCTTAGTGAATCGGCATAAGACGAGAATGGCACACTGACCAGAGCATAGCAAATAGCTGCTTCGATTTCTCTGCCTTCGACGTCCTATCAGTCTGAATGACCTCAGCAGCCACGTCTTTGAGTTTGCGGCCCTCGTTCTGCTGCAGCATCTGGCGCAATTCCTTGTCGTTCGTCGCGCTTCCTGACGTTGAGCCCTTCTTCTTTTTATCTTCCACTTCAACAAGCGGTGTCATGTATTGCGATTGCTGCGGCGGCTGTGACATGGACTGGTGATACACGTGGGCATCCATGGGTTGCGGTGGCATCCCGTTCGCGTGGATCGGATTTTGGTTAGCATCGACAGGATACCCAAGAAACTGCTGCAAGCTTTCCATCGACGCGCCTATCAGATTGTCTTGCGCGCTCACATGCTGCGCAGCTTGAAGCAAAGCGGGCTGTAGTGGTTCACCGGTGAACGACGTGTTGTATGGTGGTTGCGAGAAGTGCGCCGGCCGAGGCGGCTGCGATTGGGAAAATTGAGGCTGAAGATCGTGCTGATCGAAGGAATGTACACTCGTGGTGGACGCACGGGAGAGCGGGCGATTACTTCTCGTCGACATTGAAGTATTCGAGCGTGATCGGCGAATATCGGTGGCCATTGGTGGATGAGCCGGGCGGCAGATGATGTTCTGTTTACACCAAAACAACGTGATGGCAACGCGACGAATGAGGCTACAAGACTGGTGCAAAGGTGCGTAAGTGAGTACGAGAAGCTCCAAGCAGCCCCGTAAAAGCAAAATAATACTCGTATTGCTTGCTGTGAGGATATTTCGAGTCCAGGACGGCAGCTGAATACGTTGATGCAATCTTCGACGTGGGCGACGTCGGCAGCACGTACTGTAGCCCGGAATGCGACGGGATGTAGGGTAGAATATATTAAGAGAAGGATATCCGGGACCAAGACGGCTTCGTTGGGGGAGGGCGAACCTCGCTGTTGTACTTTGTTATGGGAGAAAGGCTGGCGATGTTTACGTTTGCAACCAAGGTTAGCAACCAAATTGGTCACGTGCATTGCAACTTTCATGCATGGTGATTGGAACTCCAAAATTTCGTGTTGACACAGCGAACTTCACAGTCTGGGTACTGGAGGTCTATTTCGGCCGTCGAAGCTTTCTACATATGTGATTTCATTGTTTGCTGCAGGCACACGTTGTCAGAGCCGATCGTTCCTGCTATTTGGCTTGTGAAAGATGACGCAAGTGGTTAGATGACATAACGCACGCCCACTGTGCTTTCCCCCCATAATAACCCCTTCCCCACCCTCTGTTCCTTCAAAGGCCACATCGCCAGCACTCCGTTCCACTCACACGAGCACAAAACCCACCACATCAACACCTTCCTGAGTTACCCACCAAACCCCGACACAAGATCCATCATGTCTGTCCAGGATAGAGCCCAGGCGCACCTGTCGCAGCTCGACAAGGAGGTAAGATTACAACCTCAGCATCACCCTATGGGCGTGAACCATGTTCGACGCGTATTGCGACATTGTTTGCAGCGCACTTAAATTTGGGCAACTTTGGCTGACTTGATGGTGTGTTCCAGCTTTCCAAGTACCCCGCCCTCAACAACTTCGAGAAGCAGACCTCTGTCCCCAAGGTCTACGCTGTTCTCGGCCTCGCCGGCCTCTACTTCTTCTTGATCTTCTTCAACATCGCCGGCGAGTTCCTCGTCAATATCGCTGGATTCATCATCCCCGGCTACTACTCGCTGAGCGCTTTATTCAGCGCCAGCAAGGTCGATGACACACAGGTGCGTTAGCGAAATTGCGGATGCCCGCGCAATTTTTATTCTGGAAATACTGACACCGTTCCAGTGGTTGACCTACTGGGTCGTCTACGCATTCCTGACAGTCTTCGAGAGCGCTGTTAACGCTGTTTACTGGTTCCCCTTCTACTACACCTTCAAGTTCGTGCTCATCTTGTGGATGGCTCTCCCCCAGACTTCGTAAGTTACACACGCCGGCAAAAGCAGACTTCAATTAAGAATCGACAGTGGTGCCCAGATCATCTTCCGTTCCTTCCTCCAGCCCGTCTTCTCGCGCTACTTCTCCGAATCTGGCTCCACCGCTGCCGACCTCCGCGCTAAGGTCGACTCGGCTGGCAAGTCCCACGCTTCCTAAGCGTCGTTTATCCATACCGTGTTTCTGATGGCCGCATGACCAGGCAAAGATCAGGTGGTGGACGAAGTAGCCGAGAAGACTCTTCGCAACGCACCGAATCAACGTCTGATACGGCAGGTTGATCCCGCAAGGTACGCGGCTATTGCGGCTTGGAGAAATCATACGACCGAAGCTTTACGACCTGTGAACTCTATTAGCGAATGTAACGGCGGCTCTGACGAGTGTAAGAAGATATCCCTGCATGTTACGATACGGTTCCCTTCGACGGCTTGATCGGATGCCCACGTTGAATTCATTGATTTTTGGTTTGTAGTTATAAAGCGAGCTATTGCATCAGGTGCGATATGGTGCAGCTCGAACAAATCGAATTTCAACAATGCATATCTATCACAGTCCTCAACGATGAACCTGGTCCCCTACCTAAAGCGTGCGGGGAAGACGTATTGTCAGCTTTGTTCTTACCTACAGCTAATAGCGCAAGAATGATGCTGTGATGGTTACGGACGCGCCTTGGATTCCGTTAGGCCCTTTATGAGCTGGGCACCGCTGGGAGGGTTCATGCGCAGAGACAAACGAAGGAGATCTAGGCACGCCTTCGCTTATCTTCCCCGGCGTATGTAGGGCGAGCGATAGCAACACTAGTTGGGTATATAATCGCTAAGCCCATGGAGGCCACCAAAGAGCAATCAAGTTGTGTAATCGCAAGGTGCGAATGTAGGCTTGCGGTCTAACTTTCAGAACATTCGCAGTGTCACCTTTCCGATTTCTCGACCGAACGAAGGAGCTCCGACTGATGGCGTAGGTGGACGAGTACCTATTTCCTTTCCCATCCTCTACTTGTCACCTCAAGCTAGTAGTGAGAGTAGAAAAAATCTTGTCTCCGTGGAAACGTGTGTACTGAGGTGCAGAGACTGTCAGAATTTGCAGGACAACTAGGATTACAATATGAAGGAAACGGAAATTTCAGAGCATTGCTGCCGAGTATGTCACAGTGAAAACATGTTGAATGTTTCAGAAGCACGACAGCGAAAAGTCACGTGAGAACGTGCAAGAGAGTACTTGCCATTTTCCAACTTTGAAAACGACGCGATTCTGGTTTCGATAACAATCACACAATCACGTTTGCAACTACACCAGCGCCAACCTCGACCATCATCCCCACGCTTGCCGCTGAGTGTTTCTTACACTCCATTATCATGGTTCACCACGCTTCACCAGATGGTCAACAGTCTTTTCGCTTTCTTTGTCTGCCAACGGAGATCCATCTGATGGTGTATGAATGCCTAATCCCCCGACCGTTCAGATTCGCGTCTACTCGAAGGGTAAATTCGAGCACATCGCCACAATGATTGTGCCGGCCTCAGTATAACCAATTGATACAACATGCTAGTTGATACCACATGCAAGCAGATTCGTGCAGACGCTACTCTGATCTCGAGAAAATTCAAGCAGGATCGTGCGGTGCTCCGAATGATCTTGGACAGCAGCGAAGATCTCTTCCTACCTCTCGCCCGTTGCGGCTTCAATCGTGGAGTCGGGAATCTGCTGTTCGGTAGTGACCGAGCTTCGAAATCACCGCAGCACTACTTCACCAAACTGTCCCCATGGAGGCCACGGCTCCAACGAGAGAATTGGACCGACAATACACCTGCGTCCGAGTCATATTCGATTTCAGCAGTGACCTGGACATCGCGGGATTGGTCAAAGGAATGTTCTGGAGCGTTGCAGTGACTGTTTACAAAATTCCTGGGACAAAAGCACCACGAAATGGCCGGAACTTTCAAGAACGGACATGGGGGATACCCTGCATAGCGGTACCCTTGAAGAGAAGACATGGAAAGAAATTGGGCTTGACGACAAGGCCCAAGATACATGCAGGGCAGCAGATGAAACGCAATGAATGCGCACTGTTGTTGCTTGCTCTGACCTTGACAGGGACGTGAATAAATACTCAAGAGCTATGGGAATGGAAGCACCTGTTCAGTCTTAAACGTAAGTTCATTTATTGAACGTGATCAGGCGAGAGTCGTGACGTCAGGAGCGTTGCGGGGCGCGTTTTGACGCGAAGGAGCGACCGCAAACATCAACTTTACTGATTGCTGAATGGCTGCTGCGCGACTACCATTTCCCTTGATTTATTGCTCTCTTCGATTTCTTCTGTCCTCACGCACACTCTGGACATAGGCATACAAGAGGTCCAGTCATTCATATTCACAATGGCTGCAGGCATAAACCCCAAGACGGAGAAGAACGCCTACGTTACGCTACTCACACGCCCTTCTTACCTCGCCGGTGCAATACTCCTCGCATACACTTTGCACAAGCACTCGCCAGATACACCACTGATCGTCACCTACACGCCTGACACCGTAGGCGAAGCTTCTATTGCCGCCTTCAAAGCAGAAGCTAGGTACTCCAACATAATTGTCCGTCCTGTCGAACACCTGCGACTACCAGAAGATGGTACAAAGCACGGCATGGTGGCAGAGCGCTTCATCGACACCTGGACGAAATTGCGCGTTTTCGACCTATACGACCTCGGTTTCGAGCGCCTGTGCTGGCTGGACGCCGACATGATGATCTTCTCGCAACCCTCACCTTTGATATTCAATTCAGAAAATGACGCATACCTCAAAGGCGGAGACAGCATGCGAATCATGGCTACACACGTGTGCGTTTGTAATCTCGACCACGACAGCTGGGCGCCCAAAGAATGGGTACCAGAGAACTGCGCGTTCACACATCTCAAGAACAGTTCAGATATACCGGAGGTCAAGAACGAGCCCGAAACATTCGGGCAGTTCAACTCCGGAACCTTTGTCTACAGACCATCCAAAGCATTGAGCGACTTCGTTCTCGCTAAATTCAACGAATTGGGGAACGCCCGCCTGCGCGCCATGAAGTTCCCTGATCAAGACTTTCTCAATGAAGCGTTTAATTCACGCTGGAAGAGTCTCAGTTGGAAGACCAATGCGCTCAAGACGTGGCGATACTGGCACCCCAACATGTGGGTGGATAGCGAAGTCGGCGTACTGCACTATATCGTCGACAAGCCGTGGGCTGCGCGGGTCAAGCTCGATGGCACAGCAGGGTACCTGGGCAAGGATGGCGAAACGCATACGTGGTGGTGGAAGGAGTATGAGAAGTGGCAGAATGAGAGAATGAAGCAGAATGAGGCTGGACTGCTGGCGACTCTCAGCAAGTATGCAGCTGCGGAGAATGGGGAGGAGAGTGAAGAGATGAAGGCCATAGGGGGCGGCGCACAAGATTTTGCAAAGAAGTGGAAGGATGGGAAGGAGGTTGATGAGCAGGATGATGGAGAGCAGGAATTTCCACAACTGCAGAAGAAGGTTGAAAGGGGGCATGGTCCGGTCATTCGAGGCAGAGGAAAAGGGAGAGGCGAGGGTTGGAGCATCATGGAGGCTTGATTGCATTGCAAAACGCATTGGAGCCGCGATGGAGGAAGATACCCCAGGGTCGTGGAGCGGTCGTGGCCTTCGAAAAGTACCATCAGGGTGCTCATTGTGCATCGTTCTAGATCAAGGCTATAGAGCTGCATCCAAGATGGCAGCTCAAATGGCTCGACTGTGTCTTCGCAATGCCCTTGCTCAATCAATACTGCTATCTACGGGTGATTCATGTGAAGGGCGTCGAAGCAAGTAGGGAACCGATGTCCCGTTCTGGCAAGAACCTCGGCATTGCTCTCCACGTCACGACGCAGCTGTACAACTCTCCGCCAGCCTCTATTGCATCTCGACATCCCTCTCTGCATGAAAAGTCAATTGTCGCAGCAAACAGCCTTAACCGCTTCATACGCAAAACAGATTTGACCGACCACTGATAGCCCGCTGCCTCCCTTATCAACGCTCAACGCGCCGGCTAAGAACCCAGCTTCCCCACGCGACCCAGCTTCAACGCGAAGCTCAGGGCATCGCGCAACACACGACACGATGATACAATCAACGCGCAACTGGCTGCGGCGCAACCGCACCAACTTCGCCATCGGTGCCGGCGTCCTCGGCACTGTCTATCTCGCCGGCCAGTATGCGCTGGGCAAGTTCAGCGAAGCACGGCAGCGCATGAGCGAGGAGCGGATTGCAAAAGAGAACCTGCGGCGCCGCTTCGAACAGAACCAGGAAGACTGCACCTTCACAGTACTCGCGATCTTGCCGACGGCCACAGAGAAGATCCTCGATGCGATACCCGTCGAGCAAGTGCTGGAAGAGCTGCAGCGGCAGAAGGCCGAGAGGCTGGCAAGAAGCGTGGGACCGAGTGAGATTGCGAGCAGTGCGCCACCCAGTGTGGCTGACACAACCGAGGATGGCACCCGGAGCAGCGTGCAGGATTCGGAGAGCTACGTGCATGCCAGCCAGATCGCGCTGGAGGAAGGGAGCACCGTGTCTGGTGAGACCAGCACCGAGGCTGTTGGCGGGAAGGAGACGGCCAAGGCGAGCAAGAAGAGCAAGGCACAGCTGTGGAATGAGATGAAGATAAGCTGTACGTTGCCCCATTCCTTGAAGGAATGAGTACTGACCTGTCCAGCAATTACCCGCGCCTTCACGCTCCTCTACACAATCTCCCTCCTCACGCTCCTCACCCGCATCCAGCTCAACCTTCTCGGCCGCCGCAACTACCTCGCCTCCGTTGTGTCGCTCGCATCGCCTCCGCCCGCAGACTCCTCGTCACGCATCAACCTCGAAAACAACGACGATGACAACTTCGAGCAAGCCTACGGCAACGACTTCGAGACGAACCGCCGCTATCTGAGTCTGAGCTGGTGGCTACTACATCGCGGCTGCATCGACTTGATCGAGAAAGTGCGAGTCGCTGTCAAAGATGTCTTCGGCCTGCTCAACCCACGCGAGGAAATCACAATTGAGAAGCTCAGCGAACTTACCCTGGAAGTGCGGAAGCGTGTCGAGGGCGCCACAGAGGAAGAGCGACGGTACACATCTCCATCACACCAAGCACCTTCCGCCCACTTACTAACACCGCTCTAGAACTTGCAAATGGCTGACATACCTGCTTCCTCCCACTGACCAGGAAGATTTCGTCCTCGCCGAGTCCGGCATGACGTCCTCTTCCCAGTCCACCTCGCCCACAACAACAACCTCCCTGCGCCGCCTCATCGACGAAACAAGCGACATAATCGACTCACCTGCCTTCACATCCGTCCTCACACGGCTGCTCGACGCATCCTTCAGCCACCTAATCGACGTCAAGATCAGCCAACTCAGCTACAAAATCCCGCCCATCAGCGCCGACAGCGCCCGCGTCACCGAGATTGTGGGCGACGGCGTGAAAGCCAAGGTCGCCAACAGTCTTGCTGTATTCTGCAGGCAAGCGCACAACATTGGCGCTGGGGCAAACAATGAATATCTGGAGAAGATCGAGCAGGTCGGTGAATTGGAGGCATTTGCTGCTGTCGTGTACAGTAGTAATTTCGAGTTTGAGACTCCGGCGCTGGCGGCTGAGGGCGCGACGGGCGTCATACTTGCTGAGAGTAAGGACGTCGCTGAGCTGAAGGAGAGGGGTGCGAATGAGCTGAAGCAATTGAAGGAGGAGGTCAAGGAGAAGTTGGAGCAGGCCGAGGAAAGCTTTGAAAGTGCTTGGGATAAGGCGATTGCGAAGTAAAGCTTGATGCGGGGGCTGCAAGGGTTAGAGTAAGCCTGTTGCTTTACTTGCTTGAATCTCTTGAGGTTGAAGCCGACTGCGTGCACATAGATGTTGAATGAATGATACCCAATGAACAAGGAATGGTTTCCCTCAGATCGGCCCATGTACCTTACGTATGTGCGCTCTCAATGCGCTCAAGTCTGGCTTCTCGTTCTGCGGCATGCCGTCCTCTGTACCAATCATCCTTCAGGCTCTGTAGCAGGAAAGGAACTGCCCGCCCCGCGACCGCAGCGGACCTTTCCAGCTGACCTCGCATACCTGAACTTAAACGATGGGGACGCTCTAAGTTGGACAGACATGACATCCTATGGACAGACACAGCATCCATTGCGAGCGGCATTATGTCATGCGCTCGTCGTCGTAGTCGACGTCGATGCAGGTGAGGTTGTAGACGTGGGCGTTGGTGCGTCCGATGACGGCGACTCTATCTCTCGACCTTGACGACTTCGATGTTCTTCCTGAACAATCTTGGTCAGCTCGGATGCCATCCAACCTTTGATCCACGATACTATCAACGCGTATGCGGCTAGAGCAGGCAACCGAGGGTTGCTCCAGGACTTGGCGAACCTACTAGGACGGATGTCTAGTAGGAGCGGAGGGAACGTGGCCTTTGGTGAGAAAGTAGCAAGAAGGTGGGCCAAGCGGCTGCCAAAGCGGGCACGTACGGCTGAACGGTGCAAGCTCAGACTGACAAAGAAACACAAGCATCCTTACCGGTCATCGCTTCCAGTGGTCCTGGGTCTCTGGAGCTCTCAGATAAGCAGAAGGCCCTTGGAAGAATATGTGCGGGATGCACGGGTGTCCGGCGATCCTGTTAATCGATATGGGAAGGGATTGTCCTTCACGGCGACAGGCTCTGGCTACGAACATCAAGCGCTCGTGGCAGAACAGTGACCGCTGTTATCGTGTCATCGTCTTCAATTCCTTCGCGAGGTGCGTTTGTCTGGCAGGATGTGATTATGTATAACACATTTGGTGGGAGCCTTCAAAGATGCGCCTAAGCCAATGATCTCAAGTCATGCCGGTGTCTGATTCGTGATTCCGGTTCCACTGGTCGAAAGATGAATATGCGGAAGGAGAAAAGTCCTCCTGGCCTGGTCCATGGACATAAATGGTAGGAGAGCTAGGAAAAACGAACCGGACCTGGTTGTCCAAATCGGACTGGAGAGTTTCCATTGTTTCCATCAGGTTTATGTCGGGTTGATTGTGATGGGACCAGTGTGGCGACAGCTGGTGACTCAGGAAAGACCCGGTCTGTTGCTCAAACGAAGATGACTGATTTACGTACCCCGACGTGTCATGCTGACTGCCAATCTCGACGGGCCCCTGAGATTCATTTGGAACCACGAAGGATTGTTCAGATGCGTTGCTTGGACGACGGCTCAGATAGTGTGATGAGGCGGTATTCTGATGGAATGTGTCGGGGTCGTGGCGGTACAAGCTGGCAGAGTGCTCGAGGCGTGTAGCTTTGCAAGGCTTAGCATCATTGACATCGGTCTCGATCGAGATGCCCCTGTGACCTGCGTAAGCAATCATGACTTGAATCCTGACCAAACTAACCTTTGAAAGCTCTCCATAGGCCCCGTGGCATCACTCAACGAAGAGGGATGACTGTCCATATGCGTGCACTGGAAAATGTCAGACTGTGCAGTGTCTTAGACATTTGTTAGACATGCCTTCGCCTTTGTGCGTCTACATTTGTGACACGCTCCTCTTTGCCTAGTTTTTCTGTACTCTTGCTTTTCCTCGAATGTCATCTTTCTTTTGGTCTTCTGGTGCATAGGTCGCCCATCGAACGCATTGAAGACGAGATGCGTACTTGACGTGGCGAGAGTAGGGCCTGCAGGCAACGACAGCGGTGAGATAGTCTGCACAGCTGAGTAATGCTTGTCAGGATCCCGATGTATTGAAGAGTTGCGTGAGCTCGCCGGAGACGCGGGCGGTAGCTGATGGTCTCGTGAGCGGCCACCACACTGTGTGTCAATCTCAGCTTCCGGATGAGGGCAAGTTTGGCCCGGTGGTGATTTCGCAGGCGTTGTCGAAGTGTTGCCGAATTGCATCTCGTTGAGTTCCTGTTGGAAGAATGCGATGACCGCCGCACATTTTCTCTCGCGCAGAGTCCTGTATTGCGAGAAGGATACTCTGAGGGCTTCGCTCAATTCGTCGGTGCCAACCTCGTAGATAAAGACGATGCCTTCCCAGGGTGCTGTTTGATCCGTTGTCTGGTAGCGTCGTGTTATGGGAATCGAAGGCATTGTTTGATTTGGAAG
Organism: Phoma herbarum; assembly: GCA_001599375.1. Lineage (NCBI taxonomy): Eukaryota > Fungi > Ascomycota > Dothideomycetes > Pleosporales > Didymellaceae > Phoma > Phoma herbarum. The sequence continues at coordinate 815,620 of BCGR01000012.1, read as the reverse complement.
GGTTTCAACACACTTAGATTCCTAGTACAACATGCACAACACGTAGCATCGAACGTACGCCGTAGATGGAAGACGTCCGTTTTGAGGCTCTGTCAAAGTTGTCAGTCATGGTTCGCTAGGGTCTAGCTCTCAATCCTAGAGCCTGTGACTGCTCCAAGATAGTGAAGCGCTGGCTCGGATTCTCAAATGATGAGCCGGAGAGACTGTCGCGGGCGGATACAAAACGTGCTGAACAACCTCAGATATTGATGGCCATGGTCCAGTTTGGCTTGCGACTTGCGAGTCGACGAATCAATGCCTGTCTGAGATGCTTACTCGGGTAGCATAACCTGGTGGTCCAAATTGATCATTCGGCCCTGCTTGGAAATCATGAAGCTGCAGCAGCTAGTACAAGAACAACGCGATCAGAGGTCGCGAGACACGGAGGCCCTTGCTCATTGATATGCGTTGTTCGACGACAAGCAGAGACAGCGAACGGGACAGGCAACCGTATCATCGAATGTAATCAGCATGCGGCGTCCTGTTCTGGTGACGTGCTGGCGCTGTGTCCCGAAGTGGACGCCGACAGGAGGACGAGTCGCGCTGGTGTCTGCACAACCCCCTAAGTGATTCGTCTGACATGCATTATTTGGATAGCCTCAGGCAAAGAATTCCCGTTGCGTTTGTTTGACGGTCGTTCTGAATTGGAGGACTCCAGACTAAGGAAACGAGGCGTAAACGATTGGTGCAGCTCTGTCAGCCTTCTCTGACGTTGGGCACAACGAACTTTTTGGGCAGTAACGCAGAAAGCTGGATCGAAGCAGGCATTCTGAGTGTGTATTGGTCGGATAGAAGGCAGCGTTTCATACTGATCTGTGGGTGTTGTGAGGCGGCGAATCATTATCGCTGTCAAGCCCACAATAGTGCAGCAAGCATGCCCACGCGTCAGGCGACACACGTCGCATTGCAGCCTCTACAAGCGTCTTATCTTGTCAACGCGCGCAAACGGCAATGTAGTTTGACAGCATTGAAGGGATAATGATGAGGTCGATGGAAGATGCCTTCTGTCGCTGCCATCACGACGGTGACGAGGCCAAACCAAGCTAAGATGGATTAGGCAAGGTGCAACGAGGGTAAGAAGACCTGCCTTCACATGCAGCACGCATGCTTCCTCTGAAGCTACAATACAATATACATTCGGTCGCGCTCAAGCTACATGGAGCAACCCTTCTGACGCAAAGAATGCTACATTTGGTGCCGCGCATCGTAAGGCCTTGTTAGTTCGCCATCCACCAGCACAGCCTGCCATGCTCTTTAAGCATCGCGCAAGATGTGTCAAGCGCTGTTGGAGTGCAACTTGCTGGAACACCCCGCCATCGTAACACTCGGTTTTCAATAGCAGCATTCATTTGCCAGCCTAGTAAAGGTCGATGAGGTCCGGAGCTGGAGGTTCATCTTCAAAGTCCTCCTCGTAGCGAATGGTTCGGCGGCCAGCATACACACCATCTACCATGCGACCCATTGTGCCTGCTCTAGGAGCTTTCGAAGTAGCCTTCGGATTCGTTCTGCTTGCGAATACGCCGTTGGGTGTCGTAGCGCTTGACGAGGAGCCACGTAGCTCACCCGCGAAAGTGGAACGTGTAGATACACAGCTGTTATGAGGTCAGCGTGATGCCTACGCAGTAAGACATATACCTGCCTGAGGTGCGGCTGCTCCTGCTGTATCTGATGACCCTGTTGCGCTTCTCGTGTCTGTATCGAAGGGTCTTGCTTCACAAGGCGGGCTTGCTCGTGGCTCGCGACCGGCTGGAAAGAGCGCGATGGACCTGCTTCAGCGGAATGGACTTTGCCATGACAGCGAAGCGTGACTGCGTTTCTGGGAAGCTCGGGATTATCCTGAACAGCGGCTGCCTGGGCTGCACCTGCTTTCAATGACCCGCAGCTCACCACCTCTTCGACTGCATTATCAATCTTTGCAAGCACTGCCACCGTGCGACCGATGTCGAGACCGACGTTGTAAGGGTTTTCAGGATGTGTTGGATCGAATAAGAACGCGATATCTGGGCTATCAACAGCGGTCTTGCCGGTGCGCACCTTGTGCAGATTCGTCAGAGCGCGATAGCAAGCAGCGTAGCCTTTGAGGAAATCTTGCTTGTGCTCGTCTTCGGAGCTCTTGGTGTCCTTGGACTTTTTGTCATCAGTGAGGCCATTTTCGTACGCGGCTTTTGTATCCCTGACGTCGGTGATCTTAGCTTGCATGTCTTGTGCAAGCTGCTCACGGAGTTCGTTCTCCAATGCATTTCGAATCAGGATCTTGTACTGTTGCTCACGGATCTCCTGGGCTGCCTCTTGATGGCGCAGACGCTCGACCTGAATCTCAATCTTGCCTTCAATTTCTGAGAGTCGATGCTTCATTTGAAGCTCGACTTGGTGCCACAAGTTCGCTTCCTCGACTTTGCTCATGGCGCGAATGCCTTGCTGTTCGAGCTGCCACTTGAGCTGCTTCTGCCCATTAGCGAGGTAGGTCTCGATCTGCGTGACCTTCTGCTCACGATATTGCAGGTCACGCTCCTTGTCTTGCACCCTCGACTTTTCCGCGAGTGCATCTGCCTGCTTCTGAAGAAGGTCATTCAGCGTATCGGCCATGGCAGCGCCAACGCTTGCTTGCTTCTCGGTGCCAACGGTCTTGCGCATCTCAACGTTGACCTTACGCTCGAAGTCCAGGTCGCTGCGAGCTTTCCGCAGCTCAGATTTCGTACGTTGGAGCTCATCGTAGTTGAGCAGCGGTCTCGAGGGTTGGTGGCTGACAGGTGGATAATAGCCACGGGCAGGGCGAGGTATGGGCGCAGGCCAGTGTGGCTGACACCTATTAGCAGAGCTTTGTTTGAACAAGTAGTAACTTACCCTCGCGTCTGAAGTGTTCGAGTGCGGAATGGTCGGTGTCCTGAAGGCGGGATGCATGTGCGGAGGCACGCTTCGAGAGGGTTCAACGGGGTTCCTCTCGTGACTCTTCGACTCTACTGCAGTGTCTTCATCTTCACCAAAGGAATCGTCTTCACCGTCTTCACCGTCTTCAGCAATTGCCTCCCTTCCGTTCACATAGCTTGTTTGCACATCGTCATGGGTTTGTTGATCATCCTTTTCTTCGTCGGGACCCGCTGCAGGCGTAATGACCTGCTCTTGAGTAGTAGCGGTAAGATGTTCAAGGCGGGTGGGAGTCGGGATCTCATGTTTCGGCTCGCACGCCTTTACGACTACGATCGCCTCGATCTCGTCAGCAGTCGGCAGCTCAGCAGCCGCATGATGGTAACTCTCCTCACGCTCAGCCGCTAGGGTGTGCTCAGCGATGGCTTTCTCGTGAACATTTTGATTGGCAGTGACAACTATACCCAGAGTAATGTCTGCTTCTGGGATCGCCGGCTGATTCAACTCAATTGCCTCCTCGGCTTCCAGATCACTGCAACCCTCTACTGCTGTTGTCAAGGCATGTGGAATTGGTAAAACGACCGCAGTAGGCGTCTTCTCGGTGGTTTCCGAGGCGGCAGTAGTGTTTGCAGAGCCCAGAACAGCTTCAGGCATACTTGAGCGTGTATCGACGGTGGGATTGTGAGGAGGCAGCGCAGAAGATGACCGCTCGATCGACTCGTTGACGCATGGCGCGGGTGGGGAAGTAGGCCGTTGCGCTGCGGGAACTGAAGCCATGCCCATTGATGATGTGTGATTCAACTGTCTCGTTCGAGATAGCCAATCGACGAAGAGAAAGTAGTGGCGCGAAAGTAATATCGTATTGTATTGTCGAAGGTTGACTTGGAGTGGAGAAAGATAGCAGGTGTCGCAACGGCGTGAGATCCTGCTTTTAGGTGCGGCAAGGAGACGGGAGCTACCGGATGAGCGATGGAGGAGCTTGAGGTAAAGGTCATAGATGACTTTCTCGTGGCGGTGAGGATCCGCTCCAAGTGACGTTCGGCAAGAGCGTGGCGTTACCAGCATACATCTCTCTGTACGTTCAGTTTCACGCCGGCTTGCTTGAAAGTGTCTTCAAGAGCCAACACATACAGCTTGCTGTCCCCCTTGATGTTGATACACAACGTATCAAGATATGGCAATGAAGACTCGCAATCGTGAGCTAAGTCCCACAAGCAGACAGATCTCTCGAGGCTATCGTCGTGGAAAGGATGCGGTGTGGTTTCCATAAGCAATGTCATCTGCTCGAGACTCTCAGGTAATAGAGTGGACAAGGGGCGGTCCAATACATCGTCGGGATATTCCAAGATCGAATGGTTGTTGCTAAGAAATCCGAGATCACTAATTTTCAGCGATGTCAAGACTTTCAAGGGCCGTAAAGAGCCAAGCAAATTTACGCTGGCATCGTTGCCTAGAAGAAATCTGACTTCTCGCCAGTCCAAGCTCAATGTCTCTAGCGTGCTCGCGTGAGATAGAAGGGCATCGTGGAGTGTTGATGGATCAATGTTCACAGCATTTTCAAACACCCAAATGCAACTGAAATGTCGTACTGCGTTGCATGCCAGCAGCAGATCAGCTACGTCATCTATGTCGAGGCTGTTCTCTGCGAGATCCAACCGATGAATGTTCAACGTCTTAGGCGGGACTAATGGCAGGGACTCGGCACGCTGCGTGATTGCGCGTGACATCCGGAGATCTTGCAGCACAGTATATGATGGTAAGTGCTGTATAGTTCGCTCAGAGATTGAGATGTCGGGAGAGGTTTGCCCGGCGTGGATCTGAGCAACTAGGTACCTGAGCTTCGAAGGGCCGTCGCGGCTCATTCTCTGAGACGCATCGATGATGTGAGTCCAGAAAGAGATGTCGTCATACTCCAAGCTGACAATACAAATATGTTCGACATTCGGCGCAAGCAATACCAGCCCTGCGAGCAGTTGAAAATATGTCTTAACTGGACCCTGCTGGAACTCCTCGTCGTCCTGGAGGCTGCTGCCTTTGTAGTCAGCGAGACGGTTCTCGAAATATTGTAGATGCTCAGCTAGGCGCTTAGACTGCCCCGAAGCGCAAGCGGAACTTGTCAGGGTTCTGTGTAGAAGCTGTAGGTTTCTCAGCCCAACGGAGGTGGCGCAGGTGACGGACGATGAGTATAGAATCGGCAGAGAGACACCCCGCAGGCGATGAGAAGTCAAGCAAAGTGCGCAGAGTGTCTGTTGCCTGATGTTGTTCTCGCATTGCCTGGCTTTCTCGAAGTTCTTGTTCTTGAAGGCTACAGACTGAGTTTCGTTGGACCGAATGATGTTAAGGAAGCGCAAGACGTTCAGAAGAATCTCGTTGGGTAAATCGCAGAAGACGACCATATCGATGTGTTCTCAATGGATAAGGCTGGGCTCGTGGTATCTGGGGAACAGAGACGCAAGTGGTGTTGCTGCTGAAGATGACGCGCGCTCCGCTAGCTCGAGACTATAGCAATCTTGGCTAGACTGCAATCACGCGTTTGGCCGTGGGCATCGCTATTGCAATTTTGGTGTACCTCTTCCATCACATCATCAAACTCGTTTCTACGTCACTAAACCACATGCCTTGCCTTCCCAGTCTCGACCTCGCGGAAGTTAGCCATGCAATGCGCGACCATAGAATCTCAGTCACTCACCTCATACACCCAGCCTGTGATACGAATACCTTCCTCAATAGCTGTGCTTTTCAGCCACTCCACATCCTCCTTGACTTTCGCCTCGAGATCGGGGAATGTCAGAAAGTCGATGTGTTCAACCTCCTTGGCTGCAGCTTCACCCTTGTTCTTGCTGACAAGATCCTTGGCGGTGTCGTTGTCGAACGTTAACATGCCACAACCTGTATGCTTCACAAGCAGTATTTCTGTCGTCCCTAGTAGCTGCTGCGATATGACGAGCGATCGAAATCCATCATGAGCGGATGCGCCCGCGTTGCGGATGACGTGGGCTGCACCGAGCGGTATGCCTACCTTTGTGAGCCTATGGTACATATAAGAGCACAACAACTCGCACGTACCGAAGGCTGCAGCAGGGTCTATGCGGGCGTCCATGCATGTCAGAACAGCATACTTTTGACTAGGCGGAAGCGCCAAATCGCCTTGTGTGAACTCCGCAACGTAGGCCCTGTTGCCCTGCTCTAAGTTTTGAGTGCCATTGGTTGACATGTTGCTTTCAGTCGGTCTCCCAGACTTATCGTACAGCCTGAGCACCCGGCTGAACTTCACAAATATATGTATTTGCAGGGCGCTGTCCGGGAGCTCTCGTTTCCTGCTGACGATCATGTAGCGACATTGCGGGGTTTTATTGCGCCACGAGTAGAGCATTGAGAACTCGGCAAAACGAGAGAACCTTCACACAAGACCCAACCTCGTTGTGCGTATGCAAGATCTACATACGAATATTGTTATTGTGCGACTTGACATGTTCGGTGCTGAAGCATGCATTACGTCAAGAGTGGATTTTGACTAGCGCGAAGATGAGAGCGAGGAACAGACGCGTCTTGGACACCACGGAGGCGCAAGCCCATTAAGAACACTACACGACCCTCGAGGCACTTAGAAGGTTGCGTGATGCTTGCAATTCATCTTCTTTCGTAAATTGAATGTACCTTGCTCGCACCGATAGAGTTCAGAGCGTCACGTTGCCGGTGGTAAGGAAGCAGTATTTGTGGTGAGGTTTTGTTGTGATTTTGTTTACCTTCTGCCAAGCATGAAGAGGCATCGCTCAGCGAGCGGAAGACATCGTGTGTACTTGCTGGCATCCTGGGCCTTTTCACAGCTTCGATTGAGACTTCCTGTAATCCTGTCACTCCCTCGCCAGCTCAAGAATAGTAACCCAAAATCAGTTCGATTACAAAGAGCCAAGAACATAGTCCCGTCAAGATCTGGAGGTCAGTGAAAGACCAAGGATGGATCGAGATCGCTCTCACTGACAAAACATGTGCGGGTTGATATCAGTGGGACGCTGTGATGTAGCAGCTGAAGCCCGGACCGCGAGTACGGCAGCAGAAGTTGCCGTCCTTCATGTCGCACTGCTGGCCGGTAGCGCAGCGGTAGATCAGCTTCCACTCGCCATTCTTGCAGACAGAATCCTGGCGCTCGCGATTGCATTTGTGGAGTCCCTCTTGACCGCACTTTGCGGCAGCGAGGTCAACGAAAGTCGCACCGCCGTCGGCGGAAATGAAGCAGGCTGAAGTGGCAGGCTTTACTGGGTCGGAGTTGCAGGTATGTGGAGCGACATCCCTGGAGCAGATATACTCGCTCTCCGCGGGATCGAAGGTGCATATCGTGACTTGAGGAGAGATTGCGGAGGCAAAGGCAGTGGCGAAGCCGGTCAGTGCGGCAAACCTTCATGTTGGGTGATGAGATTGGGATGGAGGCGAGTCGGTTGTAGTCTTGGTCGTAGTCGATAGACGGAGAAGGGCTTTCAGAGTATATTCACAGAAATAACAAACGGTAATCGATACTCGCAACTGGATAGTTCCCTTCACTCACCTCAAGGTGAAGTCCTTGTGTATCCTCCAGGCTTGTGCACATCATCGCACAGACTTGATCATTGGGATCCAGTGCTAAGCTGAACAGCACAGTGTGGATATGTTCGCAGCTCTTGATCATGATAAGTCGACTATCAAGCGCATAGACATACCTTGAACCTTGGGATAACTAAAAGCGAGTCGAAGCTAGTTCCGCAAATGGAATAGCTCACGAATGCGCGTCCGTCGATTTTCAGGCTCAGCCACGATTCAGGCAACGACCTGACGCCCACCCTTGTTGAGCCCAACAACGAGCGCGCTCCCTGCATCTCTTCTGGAATCTCTCGACGCGTCTCAATACATGCACTGGACTCAAAAATAGGGCCCCCAGCGCAAGCGCAGTTGCCACATACCTTGCTCAATGCAAGTGTTGCACAGCCGCAAGCCGAACTTCTTGCGTAGAGTAACGCACTGGTAGTATCTGCACCTTTGCGACAGCAATGCATGCTGAATCAGACATATGCTTCCTAGGCGAGCTTCCGGACGAACTCCTCGTTGCCATTGCGTCGCAACTTCAAGTCGAACGCGGTTTTCTGGCCGAGGAAGAAGCTGAGGAGGCCCGGCGCTGCAGGAACGCAGTCATCGTCCACAGTCTGCATTCACTAACGTTATGCTGTCGGAGATTCAACGCTGTTGCAACACCATTTCTGTATCAATGCATCATACGAACTGAGCAACTCATGACCCTGCTGTTGCCCACCCTGCTCCAAAATCCCAACCTCGGTCGCTATATCCAGTATTTCGAGGCCACGACGCTCAGCTTGTACGACCGTGAGCTGTATACTCCAGGATTCTATAGAAGTTTCACCAAACCTGTTCGCGATGAATTCCTCGAACGGGTGAAAAGCGCAAAATGGATCATTGCTCACCGGAATCCCGTTGAAGGTGCTGCCTTGCAACCTACACGCGCGCTCGATCTCACAAAAATTTCGGAGTCAACGCTTCAGAGGATAGGAAACCAAATCAGCCTGAGTCACAACAGCAGTCTCGTTGTCTTTCTTTCGCTCACGGATAACCTCCAGGATGTTGCGATTGAGAACAACTGTCGCAGCAACATTATCATCCTAGCATTAAGACAGTATACCAGACCAGATGCCTTCAGACGGCTGTGGCTTTGGAGCGAGGATGGTACATTGTCCTGCGGTTACATGCTGCAGTATATATGCTCTGATCCGAAAGACCCTGCTGGAGCCCTTCCCCACTACCTCCGCACTCTCTTCCTGCCCGATACTATGTGGTCTGAGTTTGGACCACCTCTAACCTTGGAAGAACTTTCCTATACCATGCAGGACGTGTCTAAAGGCATGATCGATGAACACCTCAAAGGCGTTTCCTCATTGAAGGCTTTTAGCTGTCGGTGGCAGTGGACCGAAAAGTTTAGTCCACGCTTTCCTGTCAACCTTCCCAGGATTTATAAGGTCTTAGAACGGTTCCAAAGTAGCTTGACTCGCCTTACAATTGATACGACAGAGTCAGCCTGGCGCGTCGACCTCGACACATTCGTTCCGGCGCTCGGCAGCCTACGCGACTTCAAGGTCCTGACGTATCTTGATGTTTCTGCCCTCGTACTTTGGGGCGACGGCGACTTCTGGGAACCTGCACCACTGTCTGGACTCTTGCCAGAGTCTGTCGAACACTTCGTCCTTAAGACTGAATGGGATGAAGACATTGAGGACCAATTATACCAACTGAGCTCGGAATGCATCGTATCTCTGCCAAGGCTCAGGAAAGTCGAGTGCACCTGGAGGCCCGCGCCTGGTTTCATAGCGGATCTGCTGATCGACGCTTGTCACCTAGCAGGCGTTGATCTTATACTCGACGTCGAACAACCTGAACCTGAACCTGAACCTTAACCACAGACCCGTCTCTGGCTGATCATTATTGGAAATCTCGAATCAAATACACCATTTCTAGGATGGCATTTCTGTGCTGGGTATTGTGCATTATTGTTGTGCCGTCTGCACAGTGACGCTGTACCTGACGCTGCAGCAACGTCTCTTCTTACAAATACAATCTCTGTCTTGGCAGAGCTCCTCGTCAATACAATATGACAATGAACCATTGATACATTTTAAGGTCAATGATTTCGAAAGTCAAATGCTATTTAACCTCAAGTGTGCTGTGACTTAAGCGCCAAGTGTCCTGCTGGAGGCCTTTCACACATACCGCCAATATGGCTCCATTCCAGCGCATCGCGACTATCACGGCTGGATCCGAAGACCTTCGCTTGAACTACATCGATAGCTCCCTTTCTGGATTGGAGAAGAGCAAAGGAACAATTCTTCTCATACACGGCTTCCCAGAGACATCATATCAACTTCACCACGTCATCCCACTCCTGTCGGAGGCTCGCTATCGAGTCATCGCACCAGACTACCGCGGCGCAGGACTATCATCTAAGCCATCGACAGGCTATACCAAGACACAAATGGGTGAAGATCTCCGCATCCTGGTCCAAGATTATCTCGGCATCAAAGAAAAAATCCATGTCGTTGGTCACGATATCGGTGGCATGATCGCGTATGCCTATGCCTCGCGATATGCAGACGATGTTGCAAGTGTCGTATGGTGAGAGTGCCCACTTCCAGGAACATCGAGCTACGAGGAGGTCAAGGCAACACCAGCCTTGTTCCACTTCGTCTTCCACCAGATCCTTGATCTTCCTGAGGCTTTGATTGCGGGCAAGGAGCGTGAGTATATAACGCAATTCTATAATAAGCTCGCGTATAATAGCACTGGTATCACAAAAGAGGATGTTGACGTTTACACTCTCGCCTTCTCGCGCCCTGGCGCCATCAGGTGCGGCCTTGAAGTGTATCGATCTTTCGAGAAGGATGCAATGGAAAACAGGAAATGGTTGCAAGATCATGGCAAGTTGAAGGTCCCCTCTCTACTGCTGATGGGCGCTAAGAGCGGACTCGGAGTGCTTGCCGAAGCCATGGTGAGGGAGGCGCACGATGTCGCAGAGGTGCTGCAAGTGGAAGCGAGTGGGCATTGGGTCGCGGAGGAGAACCCAGAGGGTTTTGTGAAACGCGTACTGGATTTTGTCGAGAAGCATTAGACAGCTCTAGCGCTGACTCCTTCTTACATCAACATGATATTCCATACACCAGTTTCTCTTGGGCCATCCCTCTTGCATCCGCTCTCCCTCCTAAGGCGCGGACCAAACTTAGCCAGCGCAATTGGAATGCAGACTCCAAAATTATTCAGACGTCCCAATCGAGTACATACCCGCTGTGACCCAAGAATGGCAATGTAGCGATGGTGACTAGAGAGCTGAACTCGGCCGCCGTACATTCAATGGTTGGAGTGAGGAGACTGCTTGCAAGGTGCCCATCAGCGCAGCAACCGGGATGATGTACGTGTGAAACAACCTTGGCACAGAAGACCAGTTGTGTGGGTTGAGAGGATTGTCAATTCCGGTCCAGTCCAAGAATGCAGGACTCGTATAAAACAAGCTAGTTGAGCTCTGGACGATCCTAGCTTCGATCGTCCCGAAGGGGAAATTGTGGTGCTTGATAAGCCATACGACACAACTGCACAACAATTATACAAGCAACACATTATCTGCGATGAGTTGCCTACTGTTAGTCTCTGGACCTATGTGCTTTGCACTGCTACACTCCTGCGCTGTAGCCGTTCTTATCACGGGGACTGACACGATCAATGTGTGGTACGAACGAGACGCGTTGTGTGCAGGACGATCTAGGGTCTAGCTTGCCTTCTCTGTTTCTTCAATTTCAAGGGACGTTGACCACGAACTTGCCTGTTGCTTGAGGCTTTGACAGTGCCCACAGGATGCCTTTGTCAACGCATTCGTCCCAGTGATCGGAAGCCTTCAACGCCTTGCCGAAACGCCTATGCCCATGCGGCACCCCCTTGAAAAGCATGACTTCGGTTGGTACATTTGCCTGAGTGAGCTTCCTCGCGTAGATAAGAGCTTCGTCTCGCAGAGGATCCAGCCCAGCAATACCGAACACAGTGGGAGGTAGACCGCGAACATCGTCATCTGATGCGTTTACAATGTTGGTCTTTGTATCCTTCAGATCCTCGTGCGGAACCTTCAGCAACGCGGTGAAAAACTCCACAGTCTTCAGTGGCAGTATTGGTGCGTTCTCATTCTCGACGTATGACGACTTTCCCGGCACCATATGCTTGCCAACAACCTCGTCGTAGGTGTACGGGCTCGCGAGACAGGGAATGATCAAAATCTGACCGGCAAGCTCAGGTAGCCCCTTCATCACCTCGCTTTTCCCAAGATGCTTCTCCAACGTAAGAGATGCCGCAAGCTGTCCGCCCGCAGAAACCCCACCGACTAACACCTTGGAAGGATCACCGTTGAGCTCTTCGATATTCTTGTGTACCCAAGAAAATGCATCCTGGGAATCGTGCCAAGCAGTGGGAAAGATGTGCTCAGGTGTATGGCGGTAGTTGACGTTCACAACCAAAACACCCGCGTTGATGGCGGTTTGGGCACAGACAAAGTCTTCTGAAGCAATGCTGCCAAAGATAAACCCACCACCGTGAAAATAGATGTATACTGGCAGCTTCTCGGTCTTGTCCGTCTTCACCGAGCGGTAGGTACGCGTTTCGATTGATGAGCCATCGCGCGTAGGGATGGTGTGATCAGCTGTATGGACATACGGCGCAAGAAACTTCATGCCAGCAGCTGTTCTTTCCTCTCTATCTTTGTTGACAGCATTCTTGAGGACGACGGGGTCGATATTCGTATCGAAGGTCATGGCTGGTAGTGTCTTCTCAACTGCCAGCCATTCGTCAGATGGACCACCGTACTGCGAAAAGTCCAACGCCATTTTGATAGAATGCTTCCCAACAGTGCAAACAGAAAATACAAGTACCCGAGAGCTTGAAGATGGAAGGAAGGTGAAAGATGCAGATGTAGGAGTGAAGCCTGGCGAATGCGCCTCATCATTTCACAGTGACCGGTGCTGCCCCTCAGTTAGCGCCAGCCCCCGCATCAACCGAGGCACGACGGGTCAATGCCCCTCCGAAAGACGGATTGTCAGTCTTTGCAGCACTACCAGATGCTGTGCAACTGGGCCTTGTCAACAGTCGACCGTTCGAGACAGATATGGGCAATGCAGAACAGTAGTGCATACCGGCTTTCCTAATCAGGATAACCGTCACCCGCGACTACGATAATCACTTCAATCAGTGACCGACCGTCACTGCACATATTGAGCAGGAAACATGTCACTCATTTCGTCTTATCCACCATCTCGCGGGCTCAAGGGCAAAGTGGCCATTGTCACGGGCGCAGGTTGTGCAGGAGAGGGAATCGGCAATGGACGAGCCATATCAATCATGCTCGCCGAAGAGGGCTGCAACGTGCTGTGCCTGGATTTGAACCTCGAATGGGCCCAAAAAACAGCGGAAATGTCGACTGGGAGATCACAGAAGGCGAAAGCTGTACCTCTTAAGTCTGACGTCACTAAAGCTTCAGACTGCGAGGCTGCGGTTGGAGCTGCGCTGAAAGAGTTCGGGAGACTAGACATTCTGATAAATAACGTTGGGATCGGAGGCGCAGCGGGGACTGCCGTCGAAGTCGATATGGATGCGTGGGCGAGGGGTCTCGAGATCAACGTCAGCAGTATGGTGCAAATGGCCAAGTACTGCATACCGGCAATGCAGAAGAACATGGGCGAGATTCGAGGCAGCATCGTCAACATGGGCTCAGTAGCAGGACTGAAAGGTGGGACTCCCCATCTGCTCTACCCGACGAGTAAAGGAGCTGTTGTCAACATGACAAGGGCTATGGCCGCGCACCATGCATCAGACGGCATTCGTGTCAACTGCGTTTGCCCAGGCGTAAGTTCAAGCAACTACTATCGCTCTTTAAGCTTTGCTGACTCACTACAGATGCTTTACACACCGATGATGTACGCGGGTGGTATGAGCGACGAAGCTCGCGAGGCTCGTCGAAAGAGAAGCTTGCTGGGCACAGAAGGCAACGGTTGGGACGCAGCTTGCGCAGTCACTTTCCTTGCAAGCGATCATGCAAGATGGATCACAGGGGCGATTTTACCTGTTGATGCTGGATCCACGGCAGCAGTTGGCATCGGTATGCCGAAGAGCGCGAGCGTCAACGGCTGAGCTAGAATGTTCCCCAAAACCCGCAGTGGAAGGCTATGTCCTATCGAAACCCGTAATTGCAAGGCTGGAGGCGTCTAGGATTCAGTGGCTCTGCGATAGTATCCGAAAGGCGATAGTAAAAACAATGAGATCTGTAGGGCTAGCATCGGTATTCACTTAGAAGACCCACAGGGCGGATCTGGAATCCACACCTCTCTTTCTGCATAACGAGCTTCATCACACAGGTATAGCCTATTAGCTGTCCTACTGATTGAATCCAAAGCACCGAAATTTGGATTAGTGTATGGCGATGCATACACATTGAGAAGTTCCCAAAGTATCTAGGTATCTTGCACCAATCGGAGCATTTTGGGGCTGGCGGTTGTGTGACACTTCCTCCAGGTCCCACGACTTGGCATGCAAAGGTTGCTTCTCTGCCAATCTAGATATCATGGTATTATATATTTTACCGTACGTATTCGTGGAATGGATGTCTCGGTCTCCGCGGCGAAGCGTGAGTGTGAGCTGTATTGGAATGTCACCTGGCATATCGGCCGAACGCCGAACTGGCACCTTCTGTCGATGTCAAAGGGACTCAAAATTTTTTGAGAGGTAGCTGACAAGCTTCGAGTTCAGCTGCCGGTACCATTCTTTGCATCATAAAGTTCCTCCAAACACTGAGCACCGCCGTGCTCGTGCTTTTATCACTCGCTAGTGCAGCGTCCTTCTCTAAACCACTCAAGAAGACCGATGGTTCTGATCCTCACATCGTCTGGTCCTGAGAATACTACTACCTCATGACCACGACATGGACTCTTCAGATCACCAGAGCAAAGACACTCGAAGGTCTTAAGATGGGAGAGAGGAAGACTGTATGGACTGATACCAACACCAACCGGTGAGCATGGCGAGGTGAAGTATCTTGCAAATCGAAACTGGGCCTAACGAGCAGCAGGAATGCCAACATGTGGGCTGTAAGTTACAGCACGGGGATCCTCGTCTGTACATATTCACATTCTGCGTCAGCCCGAAATTCATTACTTCGACAGTATACGGTACATTTACTACACAGCCGGTAGCAGTGCCAATCTGGACCTACAGCGTCCACATGTGCTCAAAGATAAGATTTGAGAAGTTACCAAGCCTGAATAGAAGCGTACTGACGAGACAGGCGGCAGCAACCCCTTCAAATCCTACTCCCACCTCGTCACCCTGACCAACACTTGGGGTATCGACAACAGCATCGCCCGCTTCAACAGTTGGGGCAACTTCTTCGTCTGGTCCGGCATGTCCAACAACCTCCAGTCCCTCTGCATCGCACAGCTCACCTCGCCCGGCAAGATTGGTACCACCAAGGTTCTCTCAACGCCCACCCAAAGCTGGGAAAAGAATGGCGCGCCGGTGATGGAAGGCCCTGCTGCCAATTATTACGGCGGCAAGACCTATCTAACCTACTCTGCTAGCTACTGCTGGACAGCTCAGTATAGTCTTGGTTTGCTCACCTGGAATGGCAGCGGTGACCCTTCTCTTAGTGCTAGCTGGGCAAAATCCGGTCCAGTCTTTACATCGGCAAATAGCAACTATGGCCCTGGACACAACGGGTTCGTCTCACCTTTGCGAGCCCTCGAGATGTATACTGATCGTGGTGTAGCTTCTTCACCAGTCCTGACGGTAAAGAGATCTGGAACGTGTATCATGCGACCGCCAATAGCGCTGGAGCTTGTGATGGCAACCGCTACACCATTGCCCAGAAGGCCAACTTTAACTCTAACAGCACACCGAACTTTGGTACTCCTGGAAAGTTGGGCACTACTATTACCGGTCCTTCTGGAGAGTACCGAATTTCGAGGAGAACTTAGCAGCGACAGTCTAGTCGCAAACAAGGGTGTTGTTGGAGACTCTCAGTGTGGCCGCGGAAGTCTCAGCCCGCGTGTAGTATCGAGCCTTTGATAATTATCAGAGCGGCGATCTGTCCTCAATTGAATCCCAACTATCTACAATCTCTTCGTGAGGATGTGCGTTGATATCCTGCTATTTCCGCGGCTCGTGAGGTGTCGCACAGATGCTTTGCAATTGTCCGTCGGGCAATTTGTATACACAAAATTCGCAACTTTCCAATGTCAAGCGTGCGCGCAAGAAGTCTGTTGTCTAATGTAGAGAGAACTTCTGTTCACTTTCAGCGCTCGTTATTACGGTCGAGTTCAAGCGTACGCGTCGACAGGCCGAGAAGTAGCGCGCAGTGTTTCGCGATCGTTCGAACGACGCAGCCGATTCCCGCGGGAATGCGGCTCTGTGGCGCATGACGCACCAATTAGCGTCCATCGCGACATCGCTCTACCCTACGCAGGGGGCGCGCTTTGGTAAAAGCCCAGAGATTGCGATGCTTTTGGTTTGATAGTGGCTTAAAATTTTCTGGGTCGTGGCTGATGCAAATCATGATACGCGGAGTACAAAGGTACGGTGAGTGTTCGTCATCGGCACGATAAGTTAGGGACCCTGAACCCTCAACGCCATGATTACGGACAACGAAGCTATGGGAGACGACTTTGAGAAGCCACAGGCGAAGTCACAGGTGCGACAGCGACTTCACGCTGAGATTGATGCAAAATGGGCCGATTTGATTCTCTTGGGTTGTTTTTTCTGTTCCGGTCTTATCGACAGCATGGCATTCAATATGTACGCCTGTTTCGTCAGTATGCAGACAGGTCAGTGAGCGGCGATGCTACTTTGAGAGCATCCTGAACTAAATCTGCCCAGGCAACACCATCTTCGTCGGTCTGGGTGTCAATGGACAACCTGATTCAGCGCCTCGATACTCGTGGGCTAAGTCTTTGGCGGCCATTGTGTGCTTTGCGCTCGGCGCACTGTTCTTCTCAACCGTTCATCGATTCTTTGGTCCTCAGAAGCGATGGGTTCTGATATCGTCTTTCGCCCTCCAAGCAGCCCTGATTGCCATTGTCGCCATTCTTACCACGATACCGGTCATCCCTAACGAGCCGCCTGTGGTAGTCCAACGAAACGACTCGAAATTCCTGACCTTCACCATGCCGAGCTCGTTTCCCGGATCAGACTTCGCCGCCATCACCATTCTGGCATTCCAGAGCGCTGGTCAAATCGTAGCCAGTAGAGCCCTGAAGTACAATGCCATGCCAACTGTGGTTTTGACAAGCTTATACTGCGACTTAATGAGCGATGCGCAGCTGTTCACAGCACCACTGGGTCAGAACGCAGACAGGAACCGCCGTTTCCTCGGCGCCGTACTCCTCCTATGCGGCGCCATATCTGGTGCCTACTTGACGAAGTCGGACGCGGGTTTCAAGGGCGGCTTGTGGATCGCGGTCGGTATCAAACTCGCCATGACTGTGGCATGGTTCTTCTGGAAACAAAAGAAGGTTGTCGCGAAGTGAGAATATGTACGAATCCTACTTAGACTCTAGAAATCAACAGATTTGCTCCCATCCCGGCCTTCCATTGACCCATGCAGGCGGTGACGTCATCTCGGATTACGGATCTTTACACTTTGACCGCGAGAGCTTCAGAGCCACATGCCAGGTGCCAGCTCGTAATTATCCTTTCGTCGGTTGACAGGCAGAAGGTGGATTGAGGCGCCAGCAATGAGAAGAGTGTGGAGCAGCTGATCATCTGGTTCTGGTTGGCGGGCGGCGGGCGTGCCACACCAGCCCCTTGCATTTTGCGCATGCACCCCAGACGGATCTTCTCCGCACCTGCTGCAGCCTAACGTCGTCACTGCCATCTTCCCATCTGAGCCTCAACTTGACCATCCTCCCATCACACTTCGGTGCTCAGCTGGCTGACACCATCATATTCATCTATTCAACCATTGCTCAAGACTGCAAGCATTATGTCAAACGAGAAGGCGCCGCTTATCCCGCGCTTCGACACGTCTCACGCGAGAGCGGATCCAGCGCCGCGTCGGCAACGCTGCCCATCCAAGAAGACAGCATTGAAGGTCATCGGCGCTACGGCTGCTGCTGGAATACTATACTATGGTGTTCCTGAAGGTAAATCAAGCCATGGAAAGGATCGTCGCAGAGCTGATCAGATTGTCCAGTCGCAGCACAGTCTAAGAGCAAGCTATGTCTGACACCAGCGTGTGTTCATGCAGCCTCAGAGATTCTCTACAACCTTTCCCCTAATTACAAAGAGCTCGATGCTTGCACTGATTTCGAGGAGCTTGTTTGCGGTGGGTGGCGAGACCGCCATGACCTGCGTCCTGACCAAGGTGATGCATTCACCGGTACAATCATGAGCGAAAACTCAGAGTTACTCCTTCGCCACATCCTGGAGGCGCCATATCCGAAGGACTCTCAGGTACGTACGTTAGGATTTGAGGAGAAATGCACTGACTAGATCTGATCAGCACTCCTACTTTTCACCTATGCAGCTGAAGACTGTCGAGAAGTCTGCAGATGAGCAGAATTTCGACAAGATGAGGTCTGTTTACGATGCGTGTATGAATGAGGACAAGATCAAGAGCCTTGGTGTTGAGCCACTCCTCAAGGTCCTGTCCGAGATCAAGCAGGCCTACCCTGAAGGCGATGCAGCTTCTCTCTTGGCAAGATACGGAGTCCCTGGTTTGATCGCAACTGGAACTGGTGCTGATGATCGTGACCCGGACACTGTTGTAGTTTCCGTTGCCGCGCCATACACTTTTGGTCTGCCTAGTAAGGAGCGCTACGAGGACGACAAGCTTGTCGAGAAGTATCGCGGTGTAACAGTCCAGGTGCTCAAAGCTCTCTACCCCGATGCGAAGGAAGAGTCATTCTCCAAGATCATCGACTTTGAAAAGAAGCTGGCAGCTGCCTCGCCCAGTACCGAAGAGCGTGAGGACGTGACCAAGTACTACAACCCAATGAGCCTTGATGAGGCCAATCAATTGGCACCAGAAGTTGATCTGAAGGGCCTCCTTCATGAGCTTGCGCCGAAGAATGTTGACATCGACCGCGTTATCGTCATGGCTCCGGGCTACCAGAGCGAATTGTCTTCCATTCTGAAGAAGACAGATAGCGAGGTCGTCATGAACTACTTCATGTGGAAGGCTGTACAGGCTTTCTCAGGATACGTTGATGCGGACGAAGTCAAGCCATACAGACGATTTCTCAACGAGCTTGCAGGCAGGGTCAGTGGCATCTTAATCGCTTTTCTCAATGGATCTTAATGTTTTCTAGGACCCCGATTCCACACCTGAGCGTTGGCGCAAGTGCGTTGGCCAGGTCGAGGACGGCGTGGGCTGGATTTTGAGCAGGTTCTTCATCGAGAAGGCCTTCTCCGCTGAAGCCAAGAAATTCGGTGACACCATCATCACTGATATCAAGACTGAATTCGCGAAAAAGCTTGAAGCGACAAAGTGGATGGATAAAGCTACTACGAAGTTGGCGATCAACAAGGTCCACAACATCATCCAGAAGATCGGCTATCCCACCAAAAGTCCAGATATCATGGACCCACCAAGTCTCGAGAAGTACTACGGCTCAGTCAATGTATCTTCCGAGACCTTCTTCCAGAACGCCCTCTCAGTACGCCGCTTTGCAGTCGATGATGAGTGGTCCGCACTAGGCAAGCCTGTCGACCGCGACCAGTGGGGGTAAGTCTGACCCATCTCTCCCGTTGCCAAAAGGATTTGCACTCTTTGTCTCCATGCGCTGACGAGTGGAACAGCATGTACGCTAGCACTGTCAACGCGTATTACAATCCGCCTGGCAACGAGATCGTATTCCCCGCAGGCATAATGCAATTCCCTGTCTTCGATGTCAACGTTCCTGCGTACATGTCCTATGGTGCATTCGGCTCCGTGGCTGGCCACGAACTTAGCCACGCCTTTGACTCTACTGGACGTCATTACGATCAAAACGGCAACTACACTGACTGGTGGTCGAACTCTACAGTGGATGCTTTCCGCGAGCGTGCCGAGTGCTTCGTAGACCAATATGCAAAATTCTCGGTACCCGGCAACGATGACAAGCCTCTTCACGTCAACGGGCGTCTGACGCTGGGCGAGAATATTGCTGATGCTGGTGGTCTGTCTGCATCTTACCAGGCCTGGAAACGCCGATCCCACAAGAAACCTAATCAGGACCTACCGGGACTTGAGCATTTCACTCAGGAACAGCTGTTCTTCGTCACATACTCCAATTGGTGGTGCGGTAAGTCACGCAAGGAGAATGCCATTAGCAGGATCTACACGGATCCTCATGCGCCCAAATGGGCCCGCATCTTGGGCACCATGGCAAATAGTCGCGAATTCAAGGAGAGCTTCAAGTGCGAGGACAAGAAGCCTACCTGCCAGCTCTGGTGAGCGGCGAAGCCTTCTTTCCTATATCTTGGGTCGTTAGACGTCGGCTCATTGGAGGCATTGATCTTAGTCTGTAATTTTGACGAGAATTCAGTCGTTGCTTTAACATGCATAGTAGCTAGTGCGTTAATCTATAAGCTTATGCCAAGATCCAATGGACAAGAACTAGTAACGACATTGAGAGCACGTACGGATCTCATTTCGGGGACGCGAATCGTGAACCTCAATACCTCAGGGGCTGGCGCAAATCTCCACATGAAGCCATGCAGCTTCTCAGCACCGAAACCTCCGCTCACCATCACACGCTAGGAGTTGTCTCACTTCACAGCGTGGAGGTACTGTGGCGACTGGAATAAGGTCACATGCGATGGGCTCTTGAAGGACTTGTCGGACAGAATTCGTCTAGCGCAGAAGAGGAGGAAAGGGAACATGCATTTCTGCATCAACAGTACCTGGAAGCCACGTCGCGCGGAGAGCCTATATTTATCGCCTTCCCGGCATCCTTGAGATGTTTTTTTATTAACTCTGACGAACTTCTCATATGCAGCTGGCTTCGGAGCTTCGGTGAACTGAGTAGTCGTCGTTGTGCACCAAGTTATGTCTTTAAGATCAATTCCATTCTCCAGCAGCTCCGATTCAGTAAGATCTACTGTTCTGGGAAGTCTGCGCGCTACAACGTCAACTCGATTGTCTGCCAGCGTCCTTCAAGTTACTCCTCTCTTTCACTGTTCTTGCCATTTTATCGCCAATCTCAGACCCAAGCGCTTCAAACCCCTTGATCACACCCTCGCGATCGCCATATGTGCTTTCCTGGCTCATCTTGAACTTGCCCTCTAGTCGGTCTAGCTTAACCTCGATACCAATGATAGCCTTTTGCAGCAACTCGATGTACTTCTCCGGCGCGTCTGCCACCTTCCATGCTCCTTGCCTACCCTCTTTCCCATCATACCCCATCATCGATGCCTCCGCATGCTGTGAAAGATCGTGAATCTGCTGCGACAAAAAGGCGCCGCTCTCGAGCGACTTTGAGTCAAAATAGATCTTTGCCTTGCCGTAGGCTTGTGCGGCGGCGTAATTCCAGGTGGGCACGACCTTGCCTGACTCCGGCTTGGTCTCGGTGTAGAATTTGGGCGTGATGTAATGGTGTACGTCTGCTGTGAACAGGACTAGAACCTCCTCTTCCAGGAAAGATCCGCTCGGTCGTGATGCGCCTTCGAGGCTGTCAATCATCGTCTTGCTTTGAGGGTTGGCTCGGGCGAGATGTCCGCGGAGAGTACCGAGCTCGGTCTCGCTGGACTCATCTTCGACGTCCAGGATCCATGGGATGTGACTCGAGAGAATGGTAGGAAAACGCTTCGAGGGTATGGCTGTTGTAAGGACGCCGAGCGGATTGCTGCGAATGAGTTGTCGCAAGGCTGCAATCGACGTCTCTGCATGCACGGCGCGTAGATACATGGTGTCTTGGTAGCGCAAGAGCGGTTTGTCGAAGGCTTCCTAGCTTATGTATGAGCTGGTCGTCGAAGCAGGGTTAAGCTGCGTCTCCGATTTGCATCGGATTGGTCATGGTCCATTTCCAGGGTGTGCAGATACACAAGCGTTACTCATCGTCCTGGCTCTAGACTAGCTCTTGTCAATTGTTCACGCCCTGTTGCTGGATTAGGCATGGGCGTAGACGCTCTAAGCGCCCCGGATATGGCAGGCAAACGGCACGAGGTCAAGTTCCGTCACCTGATTCTGATTTTTGTTCAAAGAGCAGTCGCAGAGTATTGCTTCTCGCGACCCCAGCATGCACGATCTGGAATCTGCAACTGGTGCCCCACCTCCTTGGCTTGGCTCCTGCCTGTAGCATGTTCTGACATGGCATTGCGGCAGACAAACAGAGTGGCGAATCCGGGAGTGAGGAGGACTTGACGTTTTGAGAGGATGGGAAAGTGGCCAAAGTAGACTCGACGTGAAGCGCAAATTGAAAATGCGAAAGGAGACGAGAGGGCCTGCTTCCTGCATCTGCAAGGATCAAGGACTCTTGAAAGGACCGCCGAAACAATGGGCAGGCGAGTAACGGCACGAACACCAGCCTCACTTACCTATTCCAAACGCGTCGCGGCATGCTGGTCCCAGTGCATGTCATCTTCGCGCTCTACCGTAGGGCTCCTGATGCCTTAAGTGGCCCGCGGCGCAGAGACCGGAGGAACGACAAAGATCTGGCGTCAGCCGACCAGGCTATCAAGAAGACGGGAGCTTTTCAATGCTAATTCGCCTTTACGAGAAGGGCTATTGGAATCTCTGTACACTACAGTGGAGTCTCACCGGTTGCAGATTAACGACGGGCAACCTCTCACGAGGCCGTGGTGACATTTGGGCTGTAGCGAATACCAAATTGGGTATATTAATTATTGAATGATGAAAGTCAACACATACGACCATAGGACGTTGAAAACAAGGCTTCCCGTTCGCTCAGCCCTATTTAAGCAACGTACCGGCGGATTAGTAGTTAGGTGGGTGACCACTAGCGAATACCCGCTGTTGTATGTCTTTTTTTGCTTGGCCAACCTCTTCAATCCCGCGCCACAACCTTCGGACATGGCTGCGACAGCTCTGCGGATATTGTGCGGGCTCTTTTGTTTGGCCCTTTGCACAGTGGCAACCTTGACGTCTTCTGGCGCAGCAAAACGGTCCGAAGGACCTCAGAAGCGCTTCGTCGTTTATTTGACAGGGTAAGGCGATACAAACTCGTGCCACATCAGCAGGCACTGACAATCTCTAGACAGCACAACGTCGTTCCCGAGCTTTCGCTCGTGTCCAGAGTAACGCACGTCGCCTTGGCGTTCATGCGCTCTGAAGTGTTCAATGTGCCGCAGCAGAGTGATTGGCCATTATTTATAACAATTGCTGATGTCCGAGCGAAGTTCGCAAAAGGTACCAAGATCCAGGTAGCCATTGGAGGATGGGGGAACACAGACGGTTTCTCCCAAGCAGCGCAGACGGACGAGAGTCGCAGATTGTTTGCTGGAAACATCAAAGCCATGATTGATGCCACGGGTGCTGATGGTGGTTAGTATTGAATCTTTCACGACAGAAATAATCGTAGCTGACTCGAATGCAGTCGATATCGATTGGGAGTACCCAGGGTAGGTTGCTTTGATACTTCCTGGGTCGTTGACTAAAGATACCAGAGGCAACGGTGAAGACTACAAACAGATCCCGAACTCTGAGAAAACATGGGAGACTGACGCCTATCCTGAGTTGCTTGCAGAGATCAGAGCAGCAATCGGACCGTCTAAGCTGTTGACCGCTGCTGTCCCTGGCCTGGAAAGAGACATGTTGGCCTTTACCGAGAACAATCTTCCCAAGATTTACAAATCAGTGGACTTTCTCAACGTCATGACCTATGACCTCGTGAACCGTCGAGACACCATCACGGATCATCATAGTGGCTTGCACGGCTCGATCAAAGCCATACATCCATATCTTACCTCAGAAGAAGCCGGTCATACTCAAAATCTGAACATAGGCCTTGGGTTTTATGTCAGGTGGTACAAAACCGCGGCTGGTCATCGATGCGACAAAGTACCAGCCATTCATTGCCAGACCGAGCTGATGGAGGATCCGATTACCGGTGCTGATCTCGGAAAATCTGGAGCATTCTCATGGCATGACGAAGTACCTGCTGAGCTGGCGGACTCATTCGCAAGGGCTTTGAAGTTTGGCGAGGATGATATGTCTGGAGGGTTGCTTCGTGGGCACTTTTATATGGATAAAAGAGAGCGAATCTTCTGGTCTTGGGATACTGCACATACCATCGTTAAAAAGCTCGAAGATATCTACGACTTCTTCGCCGCTGAGAGTCATGGCGAGCGTCAGGGCGTTGGGGGCGTCTTCGCGTGGGGATTGGGTGAAGATGCGCCGCGTTTCGAGCATCTGGAAGCTGTAAACAAGCTGTTGGACGAGTGGAATGCTAGGATTTCAGAACACCAGGAGCTTTAAAGTAGATTAGGAATAGCTACGAAGGTTGACGTAGGTTACTCTGAGCCCCGTTTGAGCGATTACGAACTCCGTGAGTGGAGTACGGAGTTGGGCGTGTGCTAGCGCTCAAATAGGAAAGGCGGGACTGTCTGCCTACATCAAACCACCCGCTCAAGATTTCTTCCAGACCTTTACCACCTTCGATAATTTCATAAGGCGTACGTTAGCAGTTGATGATTCCATCTTTACACCAATCATGGGATCACAGACTCCAGAGGATCAGCGTCGAGGTCCCGACGGTACGCCAAAAGGCAAACACACCTGCAAGGCGTTGCTTACAATGTTGCAGAGTCATCCGCTGGCACTGCGATTGCGGCTGTCAACCCTCCAAGACCTGCAGTTGCGACTGGGCTGCTCGAAGGTGCACTTGAAGGGCAAGATGAAGACGTCGACGGCGACGATGACAGCAAAGACGGAAGTGACGTGAAGCTTGACGGTGAGCTCACGAACAGTAATTTGGTCCGAGAACCTGTTTATCCAGATCACTGACTTTTCAAGGCCAAAAGAAGAAGAGGAGGAAGAAAAACAAGGGAAAGAAAAACAAGCCATCAGCCGCTCAGCAGACAAGTCCTCCGCGCGTACTGCTCGCAGATGTCTTCAAGGACAAGCCATATCCTGAGGGCCAGATTGCGGGCTACCTCAATCGAGACGACAACCTTCAACGTACGACTGGAGAGGAAATTCGCCATCTGTCTGTCATAAGCAACATGGACACGGACTTCTTGAACGACTACCGTAAAGCCGCCGAGGTTCATCGTCAAATCCGCCAATATGTGCAGACTATTGCTAAGCCAGGCGTCACAATGACCCAGCTCGCTGACGAGATCGAAGACGGCGTGCGTGCCCTGGTCGGTCACCAAGCTACAGAGACCGGAGATGCCCTGAAAGCCGGCATGGGATTCCCGACTGGCCTTTGCTTGAACAACGTTGCTGCGCACTGGACTCCGAATCCTGGCCAAAAGGATGTAGTCCTCCAGTTTGATGATGTTCTTAGTGTTGACTTTGGGGTCCATGTCAACGGCCGCATCGTTGACAGTGCTTTTACAATCGCCCACAATCCGGTCTACGACAACCTCCTGGAAGGCGTCAAGGCCGCAACAAATACCGGGCTCAAGGCATGTTTCTCCTGTCTGGTTACTCCTTTCTGCTGACATATTCTTCAGGAAGCCGGCATCGACGCTCGCATGGACCACATCAGCGCTTGCATCCAGGAAGTCATGGAGTCACACGAGGTGACCTTGAACGGCAAAACCATTCCCATAAAAGCCATCGACAACGTACGTGCCCCATAGCCTTCACCAAAGCCCAAACTGACACAGAAGAATAGATCACCGGCCATAACGTACGATCTTCTCCTCCCATCACTCCATCAAACTCAACTAATACACACTTAGATCCTCCGCTATAAGATCCACGGCGACAAGCAAGTCCCCTTTGTCAAGACTCGGACCAACCAGATCATGGAAGAGGGCGACATTTTCGCGATCGAGACCTTCGGCAGTACCGGCCGCGGCTCCATCCGCGACGCTCCCGGCGTGTACGGCTATGGTCTCTCGTCCTCTCACACCGATCGCCGCAACCTGCACCACGCATCCGCGAAATCTCTGCTCAAAGTCATCAAGGAGAACTTTGGCACGCTGGTATTCTCGCGGCGCTACCTGGAGCGGCTGGGTGTGGAGAAGTACCACCTCGGTATGAAGACGCTGGTTGACAGGGGGATTGTAGAGCAGTATGCGCCGCTGGTGGATGTACCGGGGAGCTATGTTGCGCAGTTCGAGCATACTGTGTTGTTGAGACCGAATTGTAAGGAGGTAATCTCGCGTGGCGATGACTACTGATTGAGACGGAGTTTGGAGGACAGGATGGAGTAGTATGAGGCGACATTCAACATGCTCTGCCCGGTAAAGCGCTGAGACGGGCTTCAACGGCGTCTCAGAAGCAGACTTGCGGGGGAAACACTCTGCGGCTCATCAGATTTCCGTATTGTGATGTGACTTTCTCATTCTCTGTGACTTGTATTCTGGACATACTCACAACCCCCTCCTCTCCTGTCCCCTCCTTCGCCCACAGACTCTCCCATCATCCATCAAGGTCATACAACAAGCACCCGCCCGTCCTGAAATTATATACAAACGCCTTCCCCTCGCCCCTCCCTTCCTCGCCCTCATGCCAAGCTGCCCGATACCCCAGCAACAAATCATGCAACTCCTGGAGATACTTTCTCTCTACGACAGGCAACTTCTGGATAGCATGGCGCCAGGAGTCCGGATCGCTAAGCCTTGTCTCGCGAATGCTGTTCATGACCTCATCCTTGGTCTCGATGGCGGCTATAGGCGCATCGCGGAAGGAATCAAGCAGGGCGTGGGAGCGGGACTGTGCGGCCTCGACAATAGACCATTTGTTGCTCTTCTTGGATCTATGGTGGGAGATGAGGACATCGACGTTGGCTCTTATTGACGGCGTGTTGGCCGGGCCAGTCACAGGGGCAGCTTTGGTGAGGCGCTGGGCCGCGGATCCTTCGCGCGTTTCGCGGTCGCGGAGTTCGTTGCGCAGGTAGTTGAGCAGGTCTGCGGATCTAAGGTCCGTGTCTTCTTTCTTGGCGATAGATTTTACTTTCAGATCGGGCTTGTCGGGGGCCACGCCGTGCTTGATGATGATGACCCAGCTGTGACGGTCGTCGCGGTAGTGTCGAAGGACGTCTTCGATGTTATGCGCGTCGACGGACAGCTCGGCGGTGTAGCCGTGGGCAATGAGCTCCGAGACCATTTTAACTCCTGAGGAGCGTAGCACTTGTGGGTCGAAGCTGGCTACGAGACAGTCACAGCGGCGTGGCATCCACGAGATTGCCGGCGTGTCTTCTTCGATGTGCTTCTTGAGGAAGGTCGACTTTTCTGGCTTCTTCAGGTAGCGTGTCATAGAGCTTACTAATCGGTCCCATCCTATGTTGACACCGACTGCATGGTAACCGGCCCCTGTTCGATTATAACCAGGTCCTTTCGGGCGATACTCTTCAATAAGCTTATCGTAGCGGCCGCCTGCAGCAAGCACCAGACGTTGCTTGGTATCAAAAAGACACTGGAAGAGGATGCCGCTAGAGTAGAACTTCTCGTTGAAGCTACTGAGAGCGCTGAGGTATACCTTCCGTTTCACATTCCAGAGCTTCATGTAGCTGACGACAGAACTGAGGTGACCGAATATGGCGTGAGTCCGGTCATGATACTTGGTACCTTCGAAGATTCGTCGCAATTTCGAAAATGCCTTCTCGGGAGTGTCTCGCCAGTCAAATCGAGCTAGATCGTCGAGCGAAGTCGATGAAATGCCGATTGCTGGAGAACGCAGATCGTTGCGGATAGACTGCCAATTGTTCTTGCCAATGTTCAGCTTGCTGAGGACAGCCTTGACGGCAGGACGCTGGGGCACGTTTATCCTGCAAAAGTCCATAATCATGTCTAGTAAGTTGGAGTGATTGATGTGGAAGCACATCTGCGTCGATCGCAACGAAGGGAACTCGTCGATGATCTCGTCCACCACTTTTAAGACCTGGGCTTCCTTGAGTGCCAGGTCGAGCGTATCGTATGAGAGTATGTCAAAGTCAGCTTCGCCGCTACTCATCGGTGCACCGCCCGAATACGTGTCTCGGTAGACCTGACCAATCGTAAAAGTCTTCTCCATGAATGGGGCACCTCGGCCTATGCTACGAGCGTGAGGAAGCGTGAAGTCGAAGGGCAGCTGCACCAGGGTACCCGATGGGTCAAAAAGCTTGACCACGTTATTGTCCGCGTAATGATCAGACCAAGGTAGCAGTAGCTGACGCTGGACCTCGACGGCGCCATGGCTTCTGAAGACCATTGCCAACCGGTCCTTAACCAGGTTTTGCAGGAGAACGTCATTAGCTTTGATGGTCTGCGCAGTGGTGCTCATGTCCCAAGTGTAATCTTTGGCCTGAGTGTCAGGCTTTTGTGAGAATAAAGCAGTCATCATCTTCGCATAGTGGGGCGAGTTGCGATCCGACAAAGCCTTCAGAGCTTCTTTGACGGCCTCATCTTCGATATGGACAGGGACTTTGCCGCTCCTCAGCAACTCAGCGCAGCTCGGGCGTTCAGTGGGCCGATGACTGATCAAAGACCTAATGATGTCACCCTCTAATAGCTTTTGGGGGGTGTCGAATTCGGCAGGCAGGGCATGTTTACGCTCGCGCAGCATCCTAATCTCCTTGTCTCTTTCCATTGCTGTACCCAGAGGATAGCACATCTCAAAGAAGATGATGCCCATGGAGTACATGTCAACCTTGTCGTTATAATTACCCGCGACGGTGGAACTTAGCTCCGGAGCAACATAAAGCGCGGTACCAACGCTGCGTGTCATGTCACCGCCACCGTCTTGATTGTTGTTCGACATCTTGTTGTCCGGTTTCTGGTACTGGCCACTTGTAGCCAGTCCAAAGTCACCAATCTTGGGTACTTTAGCCATGTCGATGAAAATGTTGTCTGGCTTGAGATCGCGATGGATGATCCCGTGGCCATGGATATGAGCAAGACCTTCCAGGATCTGGCGGAAGAGTCTCCAGTATTCCTCTGGGTCATCGTGGAGTCCTCTGCGAATGAGGTCACGAAGGGTCTGCTTCTCGCAGAATTCCATTTGGATGTATAGAATGGATCTAGTCGCTCGCGTTGCGAACGTGCCAGATGCGGTCCTTTTCCTGACCAAAGGCGAGCGAGGACCGGCACTTGCAGTGCCCGTTCCGTCTTCTGATACGGTGTTAGAAGCATAAGAAAGAAATTGATGTCGTGGAATCGTACCAGAATCTGATCCGAAGATCACAGCCACTTCGTCGTCGTCGTCTGAACCAGCATCGGAGCCAAACTCGATCTTGTAACCATTGGAACTGATGAAGTCCAGCCCTGTACTGCGGCTGTAAGTGATGCTATGCCCGAGAGAGATGTTGGAGTTTGAATCTGAGTCGTCTGAGTCAAAAGCGGAGTCGTCGTCCGACAGCTCTGCACTCCCACCAATGTCTTCTTCGGGCCAGGCGGTATAGTAGCGGACAACACAGGGGTGATTCAGACGTGACAGCAGCATGACCTCAGAAAGGACCTCCGTCAGTGCCGATGCGGACTTCTGCTTGATCTTCTTGATGGCGTAAATGCGGCCGTCGACTTTGTTACGTGCTTTGACAACCTCACCATATCCGCCTTTGCCCAAGCGTCCTTGCTCGACCCAATCCTCTGCATAGCGAGAGTAAAATGGGCCCGCACCGGCGGACGACTCACGGCGGAGCCTGTAATGTCCCAAGGATGAAGACAAATGTCGGGAGCGCATGGGCGTCGGTGGTCTATCGTACACTGGAACGTCGCTGCGCAGGAATTCACAAGGTATGAGATCAAACGCCGAAGGTCTCTTTCGCGGGTCCGGTTTGAAGAACTTGCGCATTATCTCTTGAAGAGGTTCGGAACAATTTAGTGCGTCTGATAGATCCTTGGGCGAATTGTACTTGTGAGGCACGTCCAGACCAAACAACATCTGGAGGAAGACCACCCCGAGATCCCATACATCGGTCTTTCGTGTCCTTTTTCCATCTTGCCCAAGCTCGGTAGGAACCCAAAAAGCGGACCAAGAGGATGTAAAGGCTCGTTCGCTTTGATATAGGTCTTTCAGATTGTGCAGACTCTGCTGGAACGCTGCATCTGATAATTTGACGGAGACGCTCCCATCAGAAGACTTCGTGAGCAGAATGTTGTGGGGAAAGACTCGCTTGTGGACAATGCCGTTGCGGTGGAGGAAATCGAGAGCTTCCAGAAGCTCGATGGTCCAGGATCGCACCTTTGACACCGGTATCTGGCCGTCATCTTCCATCTTCTCCCCGATAGACCCTTTATTAGCGTACTCCATAAGTATGTTGATGTTCCATCCAGATTCGGGCAGGTTTTCGATCTTGAAGTCGAATACGCTCAAAATAGCAGATTGTCGGAGACGCTTGATCTCTTCCATCTCCGCTTCGAATTCCGTGATTGCTCTTTTGAGCTGCGGTGCTTTAGAGTTATCTTTATCGCCGATCCGGACACGCTTGAGAACGAGGGTTATGTTTGTAGTGTCGCCGATCGGTTTGACAAGAAGTCCCTCCGTTACCGGGCCTTTGCGAAAAGGCAACATGCCTTCAACAGCACTGCACTCAACGAGGGTGTCCTCAAGCTGCAACGAGATCACCCTGTCAAATGAGACGTAGTTCGCACGGTTGGCCGTTTGGAAGTATGATGTCGGTGTGATGACTGATGTCCTGTTACTCTTGCGCTTCGCCATGATGTCTTTCCGTCTCATTTCGTCGCTGACCATCTGCTGCAACATACGCTCCTCTTCGGCCTTCGCCTCTTCTCGCTTCTTCTGAAGATCTTCCTCCTGCTGCTTGGCCAGCTCTACGGCTGCGGCCTCTTGCACGGCACGCTCTGCACCAAGGTTTTCGAATGTACCGTCGGTCTCACGCACGGCAACTTCATCTTCAAGCGCATCTTGAATCTCGGTAGCAATCTCGTGAAGCATAACCTCTCCCACCAACTCAGCAGGTTTGGACTTCAGAGTGTGCTGTATCCTCTCTTGCGTGCGTTTTCGAAGACTGGTGATACCTTCCACATTAAGCGTTGGAAGCGATTTCGGGTACGTTGCTGTGAGCTTTGCACTCAGGACGACTGATATAGCCTCATTGGAGAACGACTTCAACTTCAGGCGAATCTCACGATCCGAATACTTTCCCCATGCTTGCTTGGGCTCTGACTCTTCATAGTCCTCCATGAAGATGGCCTTCAGGACTTCTCGTTCATCTTCCTGTGCAGCCTCATAGGTCTCTGAGGGTTGGGAGACCAGGAAGGGGCGCATGGGCAATGACTCCTGCGCTGGACTCTTTGGGCCGGCGCCGTTGTTTCCATTTGGGGGAAATACATTTTGCTGCTTTTTGTTTCGCGGTGTCTTGTGCGGTGCCATAGTGGGCTGTCTCGAAGCTGGTTGAAAGTGCCGTCATAAAGAGGGGACGGAGAGAGGAGCAGCCGAAGCCGCTGCCCTTTACACTGCAGACATGTCGGGTTTATATTGTGATTGAGTGAAGGTTGCGGTTTTGACGAAGTGAAGACTTCGCGGCCAACATACGTCGAAGTAACGGTGGGGTCGCCAGCAATTGCAGTCGCCCCCACCAAGATCTGCGCTAGGTAACTCCAGGCCTAGCGCCCAGACGCGCCCTCCTGCACTCATCCAGGGTTCAGCTTTTGGGTGCACAAAACAACAGCCAGCGTCGTGCCTTCTTTGCTTGGACAGGGTAATCCCCGATTGCGCTATCTTATGGAAGCGCTCGCAGTCTTCCTTCTTTCCACCGGCGGCGCGCATTGGTAGCAACCGGACTGCTCCCACACTCTCTCAGCTAGTAAACAAACGAACAAACAAACCCGCAGCAACCGCAGACGCGCCCTCTACCATCTTTACCGGCTCAGCGCAACTGCGTCGACGTCATGTTCTCCTGGATTACCGGGCCTCGCATCACAAACGTCATTGAAGACCTCCAGGCAGGTATGGGTAATCTACTATTCGAGGATTCTGCTTGCATCTGACCTCCGCACAGAGCCAGCCTACGAGTCTACCTTCATCGACCCACCCGAGACACCCGCCCACCAGTTCGCCGTCAAAGCGTTCAAACACGCAATCTTTGGCACGTCTGCGCCTGAAGATCTCAACAATGCTACCAGAAAGTTCGAGACCAAGGCCAAGATTGCCGCTGCAAATGCCAGATTCGCCGACCTGCCTGCTCCCAAGACCGATGATCTCTCCCAATCGCCCGCGAAACGAGCCAACAACGGCATACTTATGACTCCAGGAACAGCGAGCAAGGGAAGGAAAACGGTATCCTTTGGGTCGCAGATTGAGGACAACGAAGGAAAGACGAGCGGTATCAGTAGGAGCGGCATACCAAACAACTGCCCCGGCAAATTTCCGTCCCCATGGACACCAGGCACTGTGTTGAAGTTGGATCCTGCTAGCGACAAGAGGCCCCGCACCAGGCTCACTGAAGCCCTGCTCGACGCGCGCACGACGACACAGCCGAAGTCTGGGCAGAAATTGAAGGCGAGAGACGACAGTGACATCACGATGGATCTTGGTGCCCCGCGCTCAGAATCGGGGAAGTATTGGAAGGATCAGTACGAGAGTTACGCTGAGCGTAGCGAGAAGGAGATGAAGAAGCTTGTTGCGAAGCAGCAGCTCGCCAAGAAGTTCGCAATAAAGAAGGACAGTGAGGTCACTGAGCTGGCTCAGAAGCTCGAGCAGGAACGTAAGCGGTTCCGGTCGCGAGAGAAGGAGCTTGAGCAGCAAAATAAGGATTATCAAGAGCGACTGCGACAAGCCATGGCTGAGAATACGTCTTCAAGCATGGAGAACGCGGCTCTAAAACTGCGCATAGCCACTTTGGAGAAGTCGGCATCGACAGCGACGATCAGCGCGCAGATCAACCCCGACTTTTCGATACATGAAGACACAAGCAAAGAGGCAATACGGCTACAGAAAGAATCAGGAGCTGCCGTCCAGGCGTCATTCGCGGGGTCAATTGGCAAGGAAAACAGCACTCCACCGAGGTCAAGGCGCACACGCCGTCAAATCATGCTAGACACAGCCAACCGGACCGGCGCTACGTCAAAATCAGGGACGGCCGAGGGAGAAGCCTCGGTCATTCTGGCAAAATCCCCAGCTCTTCCGACCGAGTCCAAGAAAGCTCTGGAACCTGCACAATCGGCACGACCTTCACGGACACCACTCAGCATCCGCAGAACTGATTCTACCAAAGTAAATGCCGGTCCATCTTCGCCAGCCCCCATCCTGCCTTCCAGCCCGTTACCTATGCCATCGCCAGATCTGCCGGACCCCTGGTTGAACATGGATGAGAGTTCGATTCCGCAGCTGGATAAGAGGGCGATGCCAA
This sequence comes from Phoma herbarum, assembly GCA_001599375.1. Lineage (NCBI taxonomy): Eukaryota > Fungi > Ascomycota > Dothideomycetes > Pleosporales > Didymellaceae > Phoma > Phoma herbarum. The sequence goes on along the minus strand of BCGR01000012.1, from coordinate 782,756 downwards.
CAGCGGGTTCGCCGTACGTGAACCCAGCGTGGAACCCTCCATCAAGAAAGCAACGAGAATCCAAGTCGACGTCGCGACCAGAGTCACAGAATATCCGTCGCCAGATAGAGAAGGTCGACGTAAAGACAGGAGCTGCAAAGTCGTCATCCCATGTCGCGGGCAAGCCGTCGCTCGACCTTGAAGCACGACTGGCTGCACTGTCCACCAAACCCACCAAGAAGCAAGAGACGGAGAAGCTGGAAAGCGACACACCCAAACACTCTCCAACTGATCCTAAGTTTGACCTTGCAAAGATCACCTCCCATCACGCAGAGGGCTCGGCTAAGGTGAAACAAGATAGGGCAGAGATGTTGCCCGTTGACCGGAAGGAGGAGGCAAGAAGGCGTCTTGCAGAGAGGAAGAAGCTGAGGAAGGCCCAGCCTGCGTAACACGATTATGACCTTGATGTTTGCATTTTGGATGTGACGGGGGTGATCGGTACCACGTCACAGCCCAGACACTGGATACGGGTATTGTTTTTGGAGCACTGATATTGGAGTACTGGATGATACCATGCTGTTGAACGATTCATTAATTTCTTGCAAACTTTGGCTCTCACGTTATGCGTCTATGGGTATCTTCTCTTTCCTCTGCCGTACAGTATCGTACAAGGTTCTTCGCACTAAGTCAACATGCCCGGCAAATGTCGCCTCATTCCTGAGTCCCCTACTTCTCAGCGATCGACCTCAGCGCATCCACAACCCCCGGTGCGGACCTCTCCAGCCCACTCCTCTCCCTCTCCTGCATCTTCCCCAGGACATATCTGCTCACGACATTCGGATCCCTACTCTCAGGCCTGCCTATGCCCACGCCAACCCTCCACCACTTTAGCCCGCCCAACTGCTGTTGACAGCTCTTCAAACCATTATGGCCCCTGGCACTCGCCCCGCTCTCCCGCACGCTGACCTTTCCCAGCGCGCTTTCGAGCTCGTCGTGCACAACGACCAATCTCCCCTCCTGACTCGGACTCGTCCGCCGCCTCATCTCGGCAAGCCAGGCGGCGTACGCCTTCTTGACGCCGACACCGCTCACGTTCATGAGCGAGAGCGATTGCCAGAACGTCCAGTCGTCTTCGGGCGGGCCGCCTTGTGTTTTCGTGTACCCGCCGAGCAGAGAGAGCGAGAACGTCGTGTTGTCGGGCCGCGCGACCAGCCCGGAGAGACCCTTGGTGAAGGGCTGGTACGACTTGCGGCCCGCGATGTACGAGGTCACGATGTGGCCCGCGGAGTGTAGCGTGTTTGCGTATGCAGCGCCGGGGTTGCCGATGCTGCAGATGAGCAGTGGGACAGGGTTGCCTGGAGGCATGGCGAGGGTCAAGGAGTGTGGTATTGAGGCGCCTTGTTCGGTGTTTGCGGGACGGGGTTTTCGCGCTTTGGGCGGGTTGTTTGGCGGTTTTGCTGACTCGGTTTCAGAGGATGTGTCGGGCGGCGTGGGCAGAGCCTGCTGGGCTTTTCTCTGCTTCCGTGCTTCGCGTTTGTTCAGGCCGGAGCGCCGGTCGATCGCGTCGTTGCTGAGATACTCTGTTGCAGGGATGGTTTGCGGATCGGCGACTAGAGGCGTAGGGCTGGCCACGTGCGCACGTGTCGGCGCGTTCGACATGGCGGCGGAAAATTAAGTACTTGCACGGGGGCTTGGGAAGAGCGAAGAGACGCTACTTATTGCAAGTGTTCGCCTTTTTCTATGACGACCCGTGGATCCTTTCACGGGCTAGTCTGGGACGTTGGAATTGTGAAGGGTACAGCCACAGAGAAGAGTCATCATGGATTGGTAAGGGCGGTGCAAACAGAGGCTGACAGCAGAGCGCCCTTTTCTGCTTGGCTGCGTCTTTGGAAACGAGCCACCAACCTTTCGCGACTTCGTGCAAAATCTAAAATTTCACATTCGCGACGTTTGGCGCTTTGTGCGATGCGCTGCGGAATCGCGGCATGACGTAGGGACGAATCCTTAGCGCGAACGTCCAGGGACAAGGGTCTCGATGCGGCTCCGACATTGTGACAGCCGCCACTCCGGATGTCGACCCTTTGCTTAGAACAATCGTTGCCTTCAGCGACATTTGCTGTATAACTTTTTACCCAGCCAGCTTCACTATCATGGCTGACAGACCAGCAACGCCTCCCAGGGCTACTCGCTCAGCGGGCAGGTTGCCGCCAAACCCGCCGACACCCGAGCAGATCAGGCGAATGGTGAGACGCGCGAATGTATGATAGGACTATGAACTCATGTGCTCCAGGAAGAAGCCAGACTACGAGCCAAAGCCCAAGCGCAGCAAGCACAAGCACAAGCAGCACGGCCCTCACCCGCCCCCGTCGCCGGCACAAAACGCACCTACTCCTCTCTAACTTCGTCCACGACTCCAACACAGTCTCGCAATGCTAGCTCCGCCCAAGCACCAGGGGGCTTCACCCAGCCCCCGTCAAACTCGTACATCCACCAGAGCAAGAGCAAAGATATCAAGCGCTCCGACTTCATCGACTATGACTTCAGCACCATGACCGACACGAAGGGCGGGTTTCTCAGCACGACCGACGACCCGCACAACCGCGCCATGTGGACGGGCAAAAGCCGCGAGGAGCAGAAACCAGAGGGCATGACACTAGCCGAGTGGGAGCGCGAGCAAGTCCGCAAGAAGCTACGCGAGACACGAGCAGGGCCGTACGAGCCCGGAATCTCAATCCTGAACACCGTGAACGGGAAAGACGAGGCAGAAGACGAAGACGCCCTCCTCCTCGAGGCCGCCGAAAACGCAGAAATAGAAGCAGGCACATACAAAGGGCGGTACGGCGACGGGAAAAAAGACGTCCCCGGCAAGTGCCGCGAATGCTCCAGTCTCGAGATCGACTGGAAATGGGCAGACACATTCCACATCAGTGTGTGCTCGCGGTGCAAAGACCTGTATCCTGATAAATACAGCCTGCTCACCAAGACCGAAGCGCGCGACGACTACCTCCTCACAAACCCCGAGCTCGCTGACGAAGACCTCCTCCCGCATCTCGAGAAACCCAATCCCCACAAGACCAGCTTCCACAACATGCAGCTCTTCCTGAGACTGCAAGTCGAGGCTTACGCCTTCAGCGCGAAGAAATGGGGGAGTGCGGAGGCGCTCGATGAGGAGTACGAGAAGAGAACAAAGGTGGCGAAACAGCGCAAGGAGAAGAAGTTCAAGAACAAGCTCGAGGACTTGAAGAGGAGGACGAGAGTGGAGGCATACAAGCGAGCGCGACTGGGAGGCGGAGGAGACGCTGAGTTTGGGCAGAAGATCAAAGGCCGCTACGACAAGCACGAGCATGAGTGGGGGAGAGGCGTGATGAACCCAGAGACGGGAATGGAGAAAAAGACGTGCGTCGAGTGCGGCATGGAGGTGGAGGAATTGGAGTTCTGAGATTGACTCCAGGCAACCCTGTGACAGTGGGGGAGATGCTATTTGACTCGACGCAATATGATACCCAAATGAGAGACACTGTGCTTCCGCTGCTTCAAGAAATCGACCTTGGTGTACTATGTACTTTGAGTCCATAATAAGCGTATCACTCTTTTTTTCCAAGCAAGTGGCAATGAGAGCTGCGCAGGTCAGTGACGTCGACTTGAACATGATTTGCACTGCGATCTTTAGCGCGACAGAGGGAGCAAGCAAGGCCGAGTTCATACAATGGACTGCATTACTATGTAGTTGAACAAGGGCAGGTTGAACATTGCGATAACTTGAATGATATTAATTACTATGCTGCCGAAGAGCTCGTGCTCTGGGGTATATTGCTGAAAACACTTTTGGTCGCTGTCATGGATCCTTCCTCCGACGATCCGTCCCTGCTCGCTCTCGCTCTTCCAGCACCCTTGATCTGACAACGCGGACGTGGACGTGTCGATGTGTGCTGACATGCGGTCTAGGGGTTGGCTTTCCAATGCAGAAGGGAACGCAGTGCAGTCTCGAATGGAGACTTACTGCACCCGCACGCCCCCGACGACGCCAAACTTGCCCGGCATCCTCCCCGCGCCGTGCGTCGCCTCGTACGCCGCGTTCACACTGCGATGGTGTTCCTGCGCCGCAACCTTGACTTGCTTCCAGAGCTTTTTGATCGACGAGTTGAGGTTCTTTTCCGTCTTGTTCATGTTGACGAAGTGGTGCGCGTCGTGCTGCGAGTCGTGGCTGACGCGGGTTGACTGAGTAGCCGGCGTGGACACGATTGAGGACGAGTTTGATGCTGTCCTGGGGCCCGAGGCGGAGGAGAGAGAGAGGATGCGTGGGTGCGAGTCCATGTTTGACATTTTGCGGTAGGCGATGAGGTCGTACTCGAGCATTCGTTTCTCACAGTATGTTGTGGTGGTAGAGAAGTGGTTGGTGAAGGTCGTAGGTTGTGTTTGTTTGAGTTATGCTTGAGTCTGAAGACTTGCGATGTGCTGGTGGCCGCTACATCGCGCTCCTTCCTCCTGTTATATACTCGTGTCGCCAGCAAAGAAATTTTCACCCCGTCGTCTCCAGATCTCACGATCCCGCCTCCATCACAGCACTATCTCCACGTGCCAGCGTGACTTATTTTGCGCAGTCGTGCACATGTGGGTCCTGTAACTCGATCAGTGTAACGCTGTGAAGTCCAGAAGCTACTCCTAACAGCTACGCAGGGCGTGAACTATGACCCGACGTCATGGATGTGTAAGGAAGAGCCTCAAGTTTCTCGGGCTAGGCTTGATTCGGGTATTCCGCCATGGCGCGAACCTGTTATGGAAGTGTGCTGCTGGCTGGTGGTGAGGCGTGAAACTCGGTTGCGCTCGGCCTAGCGTCTATAGGGCGTGAGCCCTTAAGCCGAGCAGTCTCTGCACACCAAAGCATAAAGACTCGTGAGCTTGACACATGTTGTTGCCATTAAAGGCATTTCGTTTGTCATAGTCGCCCAGGCGGAGAATCTGGTGTCGCGGTCGTGTCGCCGGACGCAGCAGAGATTGGTTCCTGGCTAAAGATGCGGCTTTAAAAAGCATCGAACTTTCATGAACGTGCACGCGAATTCGTGTGCATCGTAAGACGGGAAACAATGTCACGCCTTACCGTCGGTGTACTTGCAGCTACTTTGTGCTTGTTGAGACTTTTATTTGGGTATCTTGTAGTCATAACTTCGTGGTGGTCTGACAGCCGTCAGCATATTGCGTCCGTCTCGCGCATTCTCCTGCTTCCAGGTTTAGTCATTTGCGTCGATGCCGAACTCATCTTGGACTTCAACGATCCTCGCACCGCGCTGATCAGCAATCAGACCCATGAGCCCTTGTCCGACGTCTTTAAGCTCATTGTACTCGTGCAACAGCTTGATGTGCTCCTTGACAATCTTGTTGGCTGCAGCCATGATCTCTGCCTCCGTAGGTTCGCCATCATCATCATCGCCGTTCTCTTCCATGAACACCTGAATGGCCGGCTGAACTCTTAGTGAGCTGAGCAACGCGGCTTTCTGAGCCCTGAGCTCGGCCAGTGTGATCTCCTGTGGACTCATCTTCGCTACTGAGAGTGGCGAAGCAGGCTCACTGGCTTGTGAGGCTGTGGACTGCGCTGCTGTCTGAACGCTGGGTGCCTTGGACCCTACATCTTGGGTAACCGCAATGCATGAGCCATGAACACCGCCCGGCTGGAATTCGTTGCATGCATCTTGCCCGACGATACTAGATATCGGTCTCACTGCTTCTCCCTTTACAGAATCCGCGAGGGGGCGATCTCCATCTCGATCTTGCTCATTTTTCGCTACCGTCGAGTTTTGGGAAATGGCGACATCAATCTCGATACACTCGATGGTCGCAGTCGTGTTGGGCGCAAGCTTGTGTCCGTGCTGATCGCTTGGTAAGTCGTGATCGTCTGTCATTTTGCCTGGAGCTGTTGAGCCAGATGCCAATGAGACGTTCTCATTTGCTTCGTGATCTTTGCGCGCGCCTGCATTCCCAATACTTACAGGAGGCGTGCAGGAGACGGCTGCGGATTCGGTTGTGTGATGAGGTTCCTCTCCCGACGCTGAGCTCGAAGCATCATTTGGAGCCGCCGACTCCGCAGCTGACTGATGCTGGCCTGGGATCACACCAGTGAACACCGTATCAGCGGCTTCTGGTGATACGTCTGAGTCCATAAGCTCTGGATCAGTGGTGATGCCTGGCATAGTTTTCCCAGCCACGACCGCCTCAGGACTGTCCGCGGAAGCAGCAGTGGAGAGATCCATCTGTACAAAGTGTGAGTAGAGATCATATATTCAGTTTTGCCAGACGGACTGTAGTATCACGTTCATTATGAGAGCCGGACCTCGTAGCCGGGGCCTCGTTCTCGGCGGCAGCTAGATCCCCCTGAGCAACGGGGATAGCATTGTCAACTCGGATGAGCTTTTGCTCGCTGCTAGCAAGTCGTTCGGGATCACCCTGCGGCAATGTCATTCCTGTGTTGTGGTTGTCGACTGCCAGGTTCTGGGGTCGACCCTCCGAGATTTCGTCTTGCTGAACACTTCTGCTATCGGAGATTTCGATTGGGCGTTCTTGAAAGTGAGGTTGACGATGGTTCTTGTGCGGCTTGGTGAGGTGGTTCTGTTGGTTCATCTGCGAGGTTGTGCGCTCATCAAACCCTGGAGCACGTCTGGCTCCGGGTGAGATTACTTTACTGCCAGCTTCACCGTGTGATCTATCCGTAGCCATGAGATCATCTTGTTCATATGCCACGGCTGTACGGATAACTCCTTGGGGCGTTGCAGTTGCTTGGCGTGCAGTGTCCGCGGCACATGCGCTGGCATTGTTAGCTGCTGTCTCGTGTGTTGAATGCAGCTCAGATTGAACAGTGTGTAGTCTTCCAACATCAGGCGAAGTTTTCATCAGATCGACATCCAAGACGCCGGTGCAAGCTGAGGCTTCATTGGCAGTGGGTTCAGCGACTTCTTAGTGAGGGCAAGCCACAGCTTGGGTGTCTTGACCAGCTGCCGCGGAAAGCTTGTCAACGGTTGCTTCTGAAACAGCAGCCGGTGAGGACGCCAGCAGCTCCTCTTCACTATCGGCAATTTCGGTGATGCCTGTACCAATCGCCATGTTGTTACAAGGGGAATGAAGTGTGATGCCTCTCGGAGAGTAATGGTGTTCGCCCGGAGGTGGCGGAAGGGGCGGCCAATGACGACGGCGCCTTCCCTTCACGTAAGCAGTAGATTGCGACGCGGCATGAACAGGGTCCTCGAAGGCGACGACGCTTTCTCCTGTGATTCAATCCAGCCGCACCCGGAGACATTCGCAGAGATCATTCGACTACGTCTTTGCATGTCGTATTACGCCTGAGCCTCCACGCCGGAGCCACCGAATCATCGAAGCCTGCAAACCCGGCGCGTTCAGCACCGTTCAAGCCAAACATGGGAGCGACGACCCGGCGAGCTGCCATTGCGGCAGCGCTGCTGTTCAGCACAGCAGTCACAGCACACGAGCACCACGTGAACAAGATAGCAGAGGGCGAAGTCATATCGCAGGATCCCATCGACTCCATATTATGGACACACATCTTAGTGCAGGGGTTCGCCTGGGGGATCATCTTCCCCACTGGAATGGTCCTGGGTGTAAGTCTGTTAGAAGGGGAGCTTATATGGCAAGCAGGCTAATACAACCAGATAATACGCTCCAAATGGCACGTTCCTGTACAGGTCACAGGCTCAATTCTCGCAATCATCGGCTACTTCCTGGGCCACAAACATAAAGGCAGGCAGTTCACAGAAGACAACATCCACGCCAAATTCGTCCCTATCATTATGCTCATGCTGGTTGCGCAAATCGTCATGGGTGTCTATTTGAAGCTCCACCTCGAAAAGGGTATACACGGCAAGATTCGCAGAGTAGTGGTTGTTGGACACGGAGTGGTGGGAAAGGCATTGCCTGTTGTGACTTGGGTGCAGTTCCTCTTTGGAGGCATCACTGCGCTTGGGTTCTGCAGGGCTGATCACACCGGTCAATGTCTTGCCCACTTCATCATGGGCAGCGCCTTCATTGCCTACGGGATCATCCTCATTATCCTTTTGCTTGTGGGACAAATGTGGCTGAAGCGGACTGGTCGCAGTCAGGAATTCTTCGACTCACTTGTCATTGCGGCATGGGGCTGCGTCAACACCTTCACGGAGCACAGGTGGGGCGGACCATGGGTACACAATGATCTGCAGCACACATCTATGGGCATCATCTGGTGGGCCGCTGGTCTGGTCGGAGTTTGGCTCAGCCGCAAGAGGAACGGACAGCCAAAGCGCAACCTCATCCCTGGCATGGTCATCTTCGTCACCGGCTGGGCGATGTCTGCTCACCCGCAGCACCTGCCCATTTCGACTATGATCCACACAGTTTTTGGCTTCACACTCATGGCTGCCGGCGCTGCTCGCATCATTGAGATTGCCTTCGTGTTAAGAGACCGCAGTGCTGTCACCAATGATCTGGAAGACCCCGACCCGAACAGCTTCCAGTACCTCACACCTTTCCTTCTCATTTCTGGTGGCTTCATCTTCATGGGTGCCACTGAGGAGCAGATGCAGATGCTCGCGGACGCAAACGTTACGCACGTCTCCTACGTTCTCATTCTGTTCAGCATGGCTTTCCTCATGTTTCTCTGTAAGTTCATTTCTGCAAGTCATGGGCACTTTGCTAACATTCATCTGCAGTTGCCAACCTTCTCATCCATCTCTACGCTGTCCATGCTTTCCAAGACTCAAAGACCGATGCTGAGACGCCTCACATGAATGGTGGAGCAAATGGTTACGCGAGAGTGGATCACAGAGTCAGAGACGCGGAGGAATTCGAGCTCGAGGGCCTTACAGACGATGAGGATGAGGATGAGCCGCATCACAAGGAGGGCAGAACGAACGGGCATGTAGCATTATAGGAGTACATATCAGGGCATGGGCAGCATTACATCGGCGTTTAGCAATCGGACATTTCGTTCAAAGACTCAGGTTACGTCCAGACCTCGCTTGGTTGATCAAGGCGACCTCTAATTCTTGCGCCTCAACACCCGTCACCAACTTTAGAGCGACACTTGCCACACAACGATCTTTCCACTCACAATAGACTCGGTAATTGCGCTTATTGCCACCCTTTTTGAGAGGGTCCCTCGGCAACAGCACCGTCAGTCCCCAGAACGTGCGCCCAGTGATTGTATACCCGTAAGATGTTTCTTTCTCAGACACAAACGCTGCAACTGAGACAGGGAAGCAGGACAGTGCAGCTACGCTCACTTTGGCAAGCATGAGCGATCGTACAAGCGTGGGTCTGTCCCAAAGCCCTCAGTATTTTGCAAAGTCGAGGAGAACTCGTTCCGCGTATTGATATCACTGACAAGCGTCAGTAAATCCCATCTCATGCCAGCAGCACACAGGCAGCGTAAGGCTGCTCCGAGACTTACCCCACGTGCGATCCCCACTCTAGTTCCAAGCTTCCCCCATATCCCCTTTCCCAAGCTGTCTAAGCACGAGAAAAGATCCTTACTAATCTCATAGACTCTCATGTCACACAACTCCGTCTCTTTGCTTGCCCGCTTCTTCATATCGCCCGCAATTTGTGCAGTTAAGACCAACGTACAAACCATAACTACGAACGCAGCCCCTACGTGACAGATCACCGATCGCTTCCTCGCACTAAAGCCAAACATGGAATTAAAGAAGAAGGCGGAGACATGGGAGATCACGGCGTCTTTCGTTTCTAAGGGGAGGGATGGAGATGTGAAGGTCGACGTGTGCAAACGGAAGAGCGACGCTAGGTAGCATGTGAAAGAGTAAAAGATGACGTTGATCAAGAGGACGACTTCGGGACCGACGTAGTCCAGAATGCCTTCATGGCTGCTTGGACGAGGGGATAACCTCGAGATATGGGCTGTGCTTGACAGGAGCGAGGTGGGCTTACAAGGATGCGAGTGGATGGAAAGTTTGTAAGTGATGCTTTGATGTTAGTGCAAGTGCACTGAAGACGAATCCAGTGTGGTTGCTGGCAAGGTCAGTGTTGAAGTAACATGTGCGGCGTATTAGTAGAAAGCTTCAACGCTGCTAGATAGATGTCTTCAATTGGGAATCTGCTCTAGAAGGTGTCCCGGGTGTCGGTCTCACATCCGCTATCGTATAACTCGCCCTTATTCCCAGATACCCGCTTACCATCGGAAATACTGAGAACTGTTGGTCTGCGTATCGTACGGCTCTCCGCCTCCTCGATCTCCCTGAGCTGCCTAGGAAAATATTTCCTGACTACAGCCTTGCTCTTAAGATCTTCCTGCTTTGGCAGCGCATCGATCATGCAACGCAACCCATCCCTTCCGGTCTTCTCCCACTTTTTCAGCAGGTCATTGTGCAGCTTCTTAAAATTTCTGTCCATCTCAAAGAGCCTAAACGCAAGACCTTCAGCTTCCAGCCGAATCTCAGTATGCTTATCCATCCCCCAGCGCTCTAGTTGACGAGTGCAGCCTGAGCAGTGACACTCCTTGCTGGAGGTATTCAGGCTGTCGATAATTGCCTGCACAAGGAAAGTATATATGTGAAGTGCCGCGGAGTACATGTCATGCAGCTTGACGAAGAAGTCCATGTCGGCCTCGAGAGCACCAAGCTGGTCCTTCAGCACGGATCTAGAGTTGTTGGAGGCAGAGTTGGAATACAATCGCGTTTACGTGCACTTGCGTGCCAAGAGATGCATACGTTTCTGGGCACTGCGGAGACCTTCGAGGTGTGAGGTGAAGGACGATAGTTGGGCGTTGAATTCTTTGGATGTACTCTAGAGGGTTTCGCGCCACCAGCCGCGGACACAGTGGCAGTTGAAGGTGGAGATACCGGTCGGAGCGGAACGCGGAGAGACTTCATAATGCACCGTACTGGAAGCCTTGCCGGCTGCACGGTGATCGGGAAGCTGTTCGGCGTGCAGAGCCGTTGCTTGAGCAATAAGCGATGTCTCGTTATAATCGTTGTCTGGATCTGAGAATTGACACATGTCGTGCGATGTTACAGGTATGTTCGACGGCATCCCGTACATCTTACAATCGGTGCGAGGAGCTCCAGAAAGCACCCCTGAAGGTCGATGTCTCAAAGCACTTGTCGTGTTCCAGGAAATGTCTTCGACGAAAGGCATAACCAAAACAGTCTTCGCCGGCATGATCGTCCTTTGCTTGGACAAGGTTCATGACGGCATTCCATCCAGAGCTAAAGCCCTTCTCCTCCGGATATGCCGGTCATCTTCGGCATCCTCTTCAGTGTTCACAATGAATATGCTATAGTCGATTTCCGTGCCCTTCTCTTTGCTATTGCCATCCAGCTCTTTGTTCAGATCTTTTGTGTTGTGTCTCACAAGCTGCTTCTCTTGAAGACCAGTTTTACGTCTCACGGCTTTCGCGATGGCAAACGCAGCTCTGAGTGGCGTCATCCCATAGCCCTCCTGAATCAAGGTCGACTTGCTCTGCGCGTCCAGCCACACAATGTACATACTCAGACACCATCCGAAATGAATGAAGACGAAGACTCCCGATAGCATGGTCGAGAAGCCCCACTGATACGAAGGGTTGGCTGTATCTGGAAGACACCTGGACTTGCCCCGCAAATCCCAAGTGTCGTATGCCTTGTGATTGTAGCAGAGGCTGTATGTTGCATTGATGTCTTGAACATCGTACTGGCGATCGTTGATTTTGTAGGTCGCAGTCTCATTGCCTGTACTGGGTATTAGAACGCTAAAGGTTTCGACCATGCTGGATGGTATGACTCACATTTATAGGTATATTTCTTGTCGTATAAGCCAGTCTTAGGGTCATACTTAGACTCTTCCCATGTGCCGGATTGGCCAGGGTAGTTGAACAGACCTGGTGTGGCTATTAGTGCATGTCTGTTCCCTCCCAGATTGTAAACTTACAAGCATTTCCACCATCTGAATTAGAGCCGTCCTGTCTTAAAAGATCAAAAGAGCCACGATAGAGAAAGGTGTTGGGTGGCTCCAGGGTCCCATTCGATATCTTGCACGAGCCTTGACCAACAAGTTCAGTATGTAGCAAACAATGGAGCTTGAGAACACTCACAATGTTGCGTCCGAGGGACAAAGTAGTCCTCTTGAACCGAGTAGTCGTTGGGGTCTGCGCAAATAGGTACGTCGAGGGTCGTGTTACGAGTACCCGTGATCACCCAAGCGTATTTCAGCGCGGACGTGGGTACAATATTATTGGAATCATCGAGACTCATCCACGCAATAGAAGTACTGTCATAACCAGTCATAGCTCCGAGGAACATTGGGATAAACAGGACATAGCTCGTCGAGATGAGGAAGTAGGCGAATAAAGATCTCGTCCGCTTACTCTTGACAGACAGCAGTTCCTTCAAGAGACTCCAAAGCGACAGGAGACTCGGACCTTCCAGTGCGATACGTTGGAAAATACGAAAAGACGCAGGGTGGCATTCGATAACGCGTAGTAGAGCGTCAGAAAAGACCACATAGGCAATCGACCAGGCCAGCATTTGGACTCCTCGACCAACAAGAATGTCCCAAGCAACGTCGATGGTCTTTACTGTCGAGAACGAGAAGCGACCCCAGGTCTGATCCAGCACGAAGAGCCCCTCGAAGCCTGTAACTGTCGAGTTCGCTGGGTTGTCATCAAGGTGGTTGCCACAACTCATGTACTTTGCAGCGAAGACGTTGTAGTAGGGTGGCCATGTGCCAAAAGCGAACTCTGGTCTAGGTGTGAACCAGCCAAGCGCGACCATAGGCACAGCTCCGCCAGAGAGGAACAGAAAGAGTGCGAACCACTGTTTCTTCGCTGTGAAGACCCGTACTAAGAATGGCCAGAGGCAGAGGCAGATGAAGGTCCAAGTCGTATTGATAGCAGGCTGGATCGTTTCCCCTGTGGATCGCAACGCTGGTGTCACGACTTGTTCTGTAGTCCGGCATGCTGAGGTCCAACGGTTGCGTAGTCCCCAAGTCCAAGCCCAGCTCCACCTTTTGCCTTTCGTCTCCACCACATCGTTTCCCCACGTCTCGGAACGCGTTGGTGCCCATTCTTCGTCCGTAGAGTGTATTGAAACATTCACATTGTCGCCCGCTTCCTTTCCCATCGCGAAGGGTGTCCTAGAGAAAGCGATTCATGGGCGCGTCGTAAGCACAGGTGAGGTGGCTGAAGGATGACCGTGTGCTTTCACACAGGCTTGATGGAGGTCTGCGTCCTGGTACATCGAGGTAGCGGCCCCTCGTATTTATCAGTCTCCGCTGCCGAGCCAGACGGGACGCCTAAAGACTCGTATGCAGGGATAGTGCTCTTTTGAGCGACTGATAGGTCGAGAGATCATCGTAGCCACGGTCTCGAAGGACCAACGTGTCGAGAAAGCTGCGCATATGTTCGAACGCTGATGTCGAGGCTGCCTTCGTCAACATCGGCTGCGAAAGATCCAGTGTTCTTCGAGTTGAGTTTCGTTGTTGTTTTCGCCCGCCAGACAAATTAAGTAAGCGCCAGGAACGCGCTTTCTCAAAGTAGATGGCCCTCGTCACTTGTTTGGGGCTGTGCAAGTTCACAATATGTTTTGCCTGATTTCGACGGTGCAGCTACGGTGTGAAGAATTCGCGTCATAGTCTGAAGATGTCAAGATCGATCGTTTGCAAAGACAAGGTGAGCGTTGGCAGAAGTAAGAGACCGTAGAGGGCTTGTCAAAGAAGTTGGCCGCAGTACTTTCACGTTGGGTGACTTTCAAGATTGTCTCCAAGATATCTTGAAGCGTTCCGTGTTATATAAGCCGTAAGGCGCGCTTGCTGCTTTGGATTGGGGGAATCTCATGCTGCGTCCTGATGATATCGCCGGACAATCGCCGGTTCATCAGCGAAGCATCTCCCGGACGAAGCTCCAAGCTTAGGCGTCACCGCCCGAACACAGCGATGCGCTTGTGACGTACAACCGCGCACCTTTTGAGGTCCTACGAGCCGCCAAAGCTGTATGCACGTGTGAAGAGGATGTTTTCGGTGTCACGATAGCCGCGAGCCGTAACTCAAGCCCTGCATGGCCTACGACACTTCGAGCGGCTATGCGCCGCCCAGCTCGAGCAATGCGCAGGACAATGCATCGTTGCCTATGTTCAGCATAGAGCGTGTGTCGCTGCAATTCTCCATATCCTCGGACTTTGTAGCAGCTGCGGTCGCCAACAATGTCCTAGTCCTCGCTCTCTCTACTGGGCGCATCCTGCGCATCGACCTCGATAGCCCGGCAGACATAGATGGTTCGTAGGAAGACACTGGAGGCGAGATGTATAGGCCGCGAACTGACAGTATATAGATATTGATTTGCCCAAAAAACCCTCAGAGATAGGCGTGATCAAGCGGCTCTTCCTCGACCCCTCCGCCTCGCACCTGATCGTAACGACCACCCTCGCTGAGAACTACTACCTCCATACCCAATCGCGGACACCCAAGGCGCTGTCGCGGCTAAAAGGCGTTGTCATCGAGAGCATATCGTGGAACCCTTCGCAGCCTACGGCATCGACACGAGAGATCTTGGTGGGAGCATCAGATGGCAATGTCTATGAGGTCTTCATCGAGCCTTCTTCCGAGTTCTACAGGAGAGAGGAACGCTACCTGAAAAGCGTTTACAGCACTACGGACGGCCCAATTACTGGCCTCTGGACAGATATAATTCCCGGGAGGCAGGATCTGCGACGAGTGATAGTAGCAACACCTTCGACGTTTGTTCAATTTGCAGGAAAAGTTGGGCGAAACGCGCATGAGGGCAGCGGCTCGATCTTCTCTAAATTCTTTGAGAACGAGTCTGGGACCGTACATGAGCTTCCAAGTGTTTCGCCGACAGCCACCTCGCTTCTCGCCGTCTCTCCAGAGAACCAACAAACTCCAGAACAAGAGCGTCTCAATGGCGAACGAATCTTCGGCTGGCTCACATCCCAGGGTGTCCTTCACGGCAAGCTCTACTTGTCACAAGATACGTCTGACCTCGGAGCCAAGGTACTGGCAGACTCGAAGCTGCTGCCTAGATCGCAGATCCCAGCCTCACAGACCGCGAGTGGTCGGACAAGAAAAACGAACGATGCAGTCAGCTCAATGATCCTCAGTCAGTGGCACATCTTACAACTGGTGGAAGGGCGGGTGGTGGTCATCAACCGCCTAGATGACACTGTGGTGTTTGACCAAGTCGTGCTTGAGCCCGGACAGAGCGCCCTGAGTCTTGTGGCGGACGTCAAATCGAATACCTACTGGCTTTTCACGACGCGTGAGATCTTTGAGATCGTCGTAACGGACGAAGCCAGAGACGTCTGGAAAGTCATGCTCCGGTCACAGCAGTTCGAGGCCGCTTCACAGTTCGCGAAGACCTCGGCCCAAAAAGACGCCGTCGCAACTGCATCTGGGGATTACTTGGTCGGCAAGGGTCAATACCTGGAAGCAGCAGCTGTCTATGGACGAAGCACAAAGCCTTTTGAGCAGGTGGCCCTGACCTTTATCGACCAAGGTGAACAAGACGCTCTTCGGAAGTACTTGCTCACTAAGCTGTCGACACTGAAGAAGACATCGCTGATGCAGCGCACCATGGTTGCCACATGGCTGATCGAGCTGTACATGGCCAAGCTCAACACTCTGGACGACACCATCACGACCAAAGCTGAACTGTCTGAAAGCATGAACACCGCGGAGACCCAGGATCACCTGTCCGCCATCAGAAAGGACTACCAGGAATTCGTGTCGAAGTACAAAACCGATCTAGATCGCAAGACTGCCTACGACATTATAAGCAGTCATGGCAGAGAAGAAGAGCTGTTGTACTTCGCTACAGTGGTGAACGATTACAACTACGTTCTGTCGTACTGGGTGCAGCGCGAGCGATGGCAAGAGTCTTTGGCCGTGCTCAAGAAGCAGACCGACCCGGAGATCTTCTACAAATACAGCAGCGTCTTGATGTCTCAGGTCCCAGTTGAGCTCGTCGAAATCATGATGCGACAATCGAACCTCAATGCACAGAAGCTGATCCCAGCTTTTTTGAACTACAACAACACCAGCAAATCTCCCTTGAGCCAGAACCAGGCGGTTCGTTACTTACTCTTCGAGATCAATCAGCATCAGTCGACGGACGCTGCAATTCATAACACCCTTATCTCCATCTATGCGTCTCACTCAACTACCGATGAGTCTGCATTGCTTGCATATCTGGAAGGACAGTCACTGGCGCACGAGCAGAACTACGACGCAGACTTCGCCCTGCGCCTCTGCATCCAGCACAAGCGTGTACAATCCTGTGTACATATCTACAGCTCCATGGGCCAATACGTCCAAGCCGTAGATCTTGCACTCAAGTACGACGAGATCGACCTTGCCAGCAATGTCGCCGACCGCTCCAACACCGAACCCGCGCTTCGCAAGAAGCTTTGGCTCGCTATTGCGAAGAAAGTCATCTTGCAATCATCGGGCATCAAGACAGCGATCGAGTTTCTGCGCCGCGTAGACTTGCTTCGCATCGAGGACTTGATCCCATTCTTCCCCGACTTCGTCGTCATTGACGATTTCAAAGAAGAGATCTGCACAGCGCTTGAAGACTACAGCCGCAAGATTGATGAGCTGAAGAAAGAGATGGACGACTCTGAGGAGACAGCGCAGCACATCAAGAGCGATATCAAGGCTTTGGACCAGCGCTATGCTATTGTTGAGCCTGGCGAGCGTTGCTATGTGTGCGGGCTGCCGCTGCTTGCCAGGCAATTCTTTGTATTCCCCTGCCAGCACGCTTTCCATAGCGATTGTCTAGCGAAGAAGGTGGTTGAGCTTGCGGGTATCGCGAGAGGAAAGAGGATTGCCGAACTACAGCTGGATGTCAGTAAGGGCACAAGCACAGGTGTGAAGAGGGAGAAAGCGATCAGAGAGCTGGACGCGCTCGTTGGGTCATCTTGGTAAGTCTCGAAATTTGGCACGAGGACTAATAGCAATGCTGACATACCTGTAGTGTTCTTTGCAGCGAAATAGCAGTCAAGCTCATTGATGAGCCATTCATCAGCGCGACAGACGACAAGGAAGAATGGGCGCTGTAATTCAAGAGCAATCAGATCCGATCTGCTACGAGATCCTGGTTTTTACAATGCGTTTAAGTGCAACGTGATGCTGCAGAAGTACGACCACAATGTCCTGCTCGTCAATCCACGATGGCTCTCCTCACTACATACTGCTCTCGGCTCTCTTAATGCTCAACAAATCACACACACAATCAAGACGTTGTCTGTCTACCTGTCGCCAAGGTTACGAATTTTGCAAGCGCTATTCTAGCTGCTCATGCGCGAAATACGAATTTTAGACCTAAGCTTTATATTCTTCGACCGAGTTCAATCCTCCCCATCTCTTATGACCCGGCACGAACATTATGAGATGTAAGGTCCTCGGTTCTATGCCTTCTCTTGCAAAAGTCCTGCGGCAAGCGCCACGTGAGAGAGAGCTGGCCTTCTGAAAGTGTACACATGGGCAACAATGGCTTATTGCCTCTCCTTCTCTTTACTTCGTTTCAACGAGCACCAAATAGTTGCACGACGGAAGCCTATGTCATGACTATATCCAATTCCTCGATTCTGAAGAAAAATGCATGCTCCGCAAAGTGACGCAAAATGCAATGATGTGTCGCCTCAACACTCCTCCGTGAGTGATTCGCTGAAGGTCATAAGACTTCTCTCCCTGGCAATTCTACGCCAGTCCATCCTTCTCTTCTCTCGAACCTACCAAAACGCGCGAGGCAGATCTTGCATGTTCGCCGGTGTGTTTTTTCTTGCCTTGGGCTATCCATGTGCTTGCTCCAAAATGCGGCGTCTTCCGATTCATGAAATTTCGACCACCTTCTCGCCGCGGAGCTCATCAGCTACTGAAGGCCGAACTCGTCCCCGAAGATGGTAACCCTCGCTCGCATGATGAAAACCTGTGTTGCTCGTTCTGAACAATGTTTCTCTCCGCACTCTCTCCACGCACTCAAACCTCTCAACAACCCATCCATGTCGCGGGGAAGGTGCAAAACCCAGTCAAATACTTTCTCCTCTCCAACCCCGAACGTTGTACGAGCATGTCTCTCCCCCGTGATTCCCAGCCTCAATCGCGAATCAGTCTCGCCTGTCTCCATCGACCGCAGTCAAAATGCCGGACCCAACTTCGTAATATCTGATAGCTCTGCACCTAGCTAGTGACAATCAACATCGGCGCGCAGAGGTCGTCGCGCCTCTGGTTGCTTCAAAGGGTCGCGGAAAGGCACGCGTCCTCCCCGCTGCTTCTGTGTCTGAAGCGAGGTAATAGGACTCACAGGGAGGCTCAGAAGTGCGGGATCGACACCACAGGTCTTCGCTCTCGCAGTCGCGCTGTACAGCTTCCGAGACACGGGTTGGACATGTGTATGGTCGGCACTTCCCAGAAAGCCAGACGCAAGGAGTGGAGTGCATGCGAGACTTCGCGGGGAGTTGCTTTGCGTCAAACACCCTGCTGCTTTGCTCTGCCCGGCTCTCAGATACATCGCGGCTTGTCTGGGTCTTTGCGAACGTCAGGTCAAGCACGATGGAGACGATGAAGGTTTGTCTGTGTGTCTGAGATGGAAACGCCTGATTCCACGACACTCGAAATACAGTCTGGAAGCTCCGTGTTCGGTGTCATTCGAAGGGATACAGACATTAATTATGTTGCACCTGGGCAAATCAGTCACAAAACTTCAATATCAAGAATGCTATGTCGACTGTGTCCGCACCCGCCATACTCAAAACACAAGACTCTTGCCGTCATGGCCGTCACGGTGTCGATCCTGAACAAATGAAGCAGCGATGCTGTTGGCAGGATGGGAGTACTGGGATCGAGACACACGGGCTGCTCGGGACAGGACTGAGATGATGCGATTGGATTCTCTAAGTTGGACATTCCGTCTAACACACTCGTGCATGAGGGCCTCTCAACGACCGCCACTCCCGTCGTGGAAAGTCTGTACCCAGCAGTCCTTGCAAGCAAACTCCGTCAATGAACCCCAAACATCATCGTAGTGTACACGTGCATCCACCCCACGTCAACAAAGCGAAGGACTCCGTGTATCGCTAGCCCCCCTGCACAAGGTAAAGGGGAAAAAATAACTCTGGTGGTAGTGGTACAAGGCGATTAGACTTCGCCGTCGGCAACGGCGAGACGTTGTTTAGCCGTCTTCGCCTTCTTGCTGAGGCCTTTCTTCTTCTTGCCGCCGATGGGTGTCTCGGTGCCGGGCACCGGGGTCGCCGCACCGCTAGGCTTCTCGCTCTGGTCAAAATGTCCTTCACCTGTGAGATCGTTAGCAATGCTGTTGGGGGCCCCTGGGCATGTGTGAGCTTACCCTCATGGTACATATCATCCAGATTGGCCTCGACGCGCTTCTTGTTCTTGCGCTTCTTGCCTGGCGGCGCGTTCTTCTCTTGCTCAGCGAGTTCAGCCTCCTTCTTCTCGATTTCGGCTGCTTGCTCATCGTCAACAAGCCACATGGCCATGTCCTTGGTGCGGTTCTCCCTGGAGCGAGTGTTGAAGTCGACTGCGCCGCCGGCGCCTCCGGAGATGACAACGCGCTGCACTTCTTCCTTCTGCAGCGCACGCTTGCGGATGCGCTCTTCGATGGTGCCGCGAGTGATAAGTCGGTAGACAGTGACCTGTCTGGTCTGACCGAGACGATGAGCACGGTCCATGGCTTGCGAATCGATAGTGGGGTTCCAGTCAGAATCGTAGAAGATGACAGTGTCGGCAGAAGTCAAGTTGATACCGAGACCACCAGCACGTGTAGACAACAAGAAGACGAAGATTGACCGGTCGCTCTGGAAGTCGGCGACAGTGTCTCGACGGTCCTCGAGCTTGGTCGATCCGTCGAGGCGGACGAATTTGTAGTTGCGGTAGGTTAGATACTCTTCCATCAAATCGATCATCCTTGTCATTTGGAAGTAGAGCAGCACACGATGATCGTTGGCCTTCAGCTCCTTCAGCAGGGCGTCTAAGCGAGCGAGTTTTCCGGAGTCTGTGACGAAGCGTGACATGGAAGGAGCCTCGATGTGCGTGAATCGAGTCCTTTCGTTGGTCGGGGACGGTAACTTGTCACGAACCGCCAAAGCTGTGCTGTCCGCCTTGGTCTCTAAGATTGCCTGTTCAGCTGTGCTCGAGATGCCATACAGCGCGGATCGTATCGATGGATTGAAGAACGTATTCTGCTTCTCTGCGATGACGGCCTGACTAGCACAGTACAACTCGATCGGCGGTGCGGCAGCGGCCGGCTTAGAGCATCGCTCAACAACGTTGAGTCCTGTGTCTTCAAAGGCAGGTCGGGTTACATTGAGCAAACTGTGCATATAACCCTCGGTGGTCAGCTCAGCCAAAGGCGTTCTGTCCTTACGGCCGACGATGTTCAGCATCGAGTGCTTGGGTGCGTACTCGCCGCTCTCCCCGTCGTAGAGTATGTTGAAACGAGCAGCCTTTTCAGGCTTCTCCCCAAGTTGGAGAGCGCGCTGGAACAGGTCGCTCTTAGCGATCTTCGACGCCTCAGCCACCGACATGTCTGAGAATCGAAGCCATGAATGGGCGCCAGCTTCCCGTGCCGAGGTCTCTAGATTGTCTGGGCTCCAGATATTCAGCTTGTTGTAGAGCCAATGCGCGTTGAAACCGGCCTTTGGGTTCTCTGGGCCAGCGATGTCTAGTCGTCCACCATTGCGGCATACCAATCGTGGTAATGAGTATTCTATGGCATTGCGTGTCGAGTATGCAACTCGGACGTTCTGGCCCTCGCGCAAGAAAGATCCTGTCTCGGCGAAAGTACCGAAGGAAAACGGTGACCAGGTATCGGCGCGCTCGAACAGGTCAGGATGGTTACAGACTTTCCTGAACTGCATTACGAGGTTCATCAGCGTTGCGCTGTCCTGATCATCTCCGACTGCCTTCTCGATGAGATCCATGATGCTGATCTTGTTTCGCAGGTTGGTGTAGTAAGCACGCTGTCGGTATGTGAGGTCGCAGAACACGTCAAGCTCAATCTTGTCTCCCAGCTCCTTCTGAACGTGCTTCTTGACACGCCTTAGCATGAAAGGCTTGAGAATCATGTGCAGACGTCGCAGCTGATCCTCATTTAGCTTGGTGTTACTCTGCGCGTGGCTTTCGATGTCCTTTGAGAACCAGTCACTGAACTCATCGTGGGAGTCGAATAACGTTGGCATGATGAAATGGAGCAGAGCCCAAAGTTCCTGCATGTTGTTCTGGATGGGTGTTCCTGTTAGGAGCAGCCTGTTGCGCGAGTGGAACGCAAGCAAGCTCTTCCATCTCGAACTTTGAGACGACTTGATGGCTTGTGCCTCATCTAGGATCATGTACTGCCAGCGCATCTTCTGGAAGTACTGTGCGTCCTGAACAACTAGCTGGTACGAAGTGACCACAACATGGAATGGCGAGTTGCGGTCATATGTGACATGCTTGCGGTCCCAGAACTTGCGCAGGACCTTCCGATCCTTCGCTGTACCCCAATATGGCAGCACATTGAGGTCTGGAACGAATCGGGTGATTTCTTGTTGCCAGTTGTGCAGCGTGGAAGCCGGAGCGATGACGAGGAAGGGTCCCCAAATGTTGTAGCGCTCAGCCAGGTATGCCATGACCGAGATAGACTGCACAGTCTTTCCGAGACCCATCTCGTCGGCCAAGATACCATTGATACCCTGCTCATACAAGTTGACCAACCAATTGAGACCCTTCAGTTGGTACTCTTTGAGTGTGCAGCTGAGCAATCCAGGCTGAGGGATCCAGTCTTCCCTGTTCTGCAAACCTGAGGGGTTTTGGAAGTTCAATTCGCCATCTTCTTCGCCGTCTGCGGCCTTGTTGAAGGCTCGAGCTTTGTCTTGCGCCTCTTGAATGGCGTTCTGAGCGTTGGCCATGGCAGCAGCGTTGAGGGCACTCTCATCTTCGTTATCGAAATCGAGATCTTCGAAGTTTGTAACCTTTGCGGCCCCTTCTGCGGTCGTGAACTTGGAGGTATCGATTCCGGCGTGCTCCTCGGCTGGTGCGCTAGCTGCAGTCTCCGCATCGTCTGTCGACCTTTCGATCTCCGCGGTCCTAGCCTTTTTGCCGATGAAATGGGAGTAGAGCTCGGTCTGCGAGATGAGGAAGTTGAGCTTGCGCTTTTGTCGGTTTGCTTCACGGTCGGCTTCAGCTTTCTTGGCGCTCTCGAGCTCCTGTCGCTCCGCGTTCTTTCGGGATTCGCGCTCGTCGCGCTCGTTTCTCTTCCAGAACGCCAGCATCTCTCGCATGCCGCGCTTGGCCCTGGCTTGCATATCCTTCGTGTTCTTGTTTGTGCGCATTTGCCATCTGCGGGCTTCTTTCGATGCCAGCTGTGCGGTCTTACGGAGGTTCGACTGTTTCGTAGACAACGAAGTTTCCTTGATGCGGACGACTTTGGGAACATCCTTGCGAGCGATGTCCTTGACAATTTGGTTGTAGATGTTGCGGTATGCCTGAGAATCGTACGATGTAAGGACCACAGGTCCAAGATCTTCAGTCTGACTGCGACTCCCGAGTAGACCCAGCCGTTCTTGTTCGCGGGGCGCAATGGAGGGAAGATCATCGCCGCGGTCGATCGCAGCTTGTCCAGCAGCAGCGGCGTCTTTCTCCGCCTGCTTCTGTTCTTTGCTTTTCTTGAGTCGCCCTGTGCTACGGCCTCCTTTGCGTTTCCCGCCATTTTCGTCGGACGCCTGGAAAGAGCTCATTGTGCCGCCTTCCATGTTCGGTCCGTTGGGTGTGACGTCGCGGATGTCTTTGATGGGTGCGTTGCCCTGAAGCAGTTGCGAGGTGTTCTTTGCCTTGCGTTCGGCTTTTTGAGCGGCCAGAAGGTGTCTCTCCTTCTCTTCCTCATTGTCAGCCTGACCCGCTTTGGCGAGTGCTTCAGCGCGCTTGGCCTCCTCGTTCTGGATGGTCTTCTCACGCCGCCTCTTTCGCTGCATGTCCTTCTTGCGCTCCTTCTCCTCGGCAATTTCTTGACTTTGGACCTGCTGCCATGCCTCGCTCTCGTGCTCCTGGTTGTACGATTGCTTGGCGTAATCGCGATGTGCGATCATGGTGTCGGTGTATTTCCGCAGGTGGGCATCTCGTCGGCGCTTGCGCTTGTTGTCTTCTGCAGTTGCCACCTCCAAAGCACGCTTCTTGCTGTTCTGTACGTATGCCTCGCGCTCGAGGGGTGCAGCAGAGGGATCCAGCTCGTTCATCTGCGTGGTCTCGATGTTGGCAAGGGCAGCATGGACCTCGGCTTCATCCGGCAGAGGGAGCTCCCGAGTTGCGTACTGATGTGGCGGCAGTGCGCTGCTGACGGGAGGCATGGCCTCGTATGCTCGGTAGCCGTTTGCGTGAGGAAGATCGGCCGGAGCTGGGGAGGGTTGCGCCTCCTGCTTGACGAAGAGCGGTGGTTTGGAGGCGTAGGGCGCGGGCTGTGAGGGTTTGGAGGGCTCGTTGTCTGCGCCAGAGGACATGATGCTGGAGAGAGACATGGGGTCTGCGCGCGGCGGCGGCGGCGGCGGCGGGGCCTGTGAAAGGTCAGTGACGCGAGCAGACGCGAGGCCGACGCGAGCTTCACTCACCTCGTCCTTGCTCGATGGCCGCCTGGCGTATTGCTGCGGGGGAGGCTGGACAGCGCCGCGGTTCATCGACGAGTAGACCGACGGCGAGACGGGCGAGTGCGAGATGGCGTCCATGGCGGGCGGGTAGGGACCCTGCGAGGGCCGACGCTGCAGCGGCGAATGGTGTGCGTACGGGACGACGGGTGAGTGATGCGGTCGCTCGTAGGGGCTGTGTGCTGGGCGCGCCTCGGGGTATGCGTGTGGGTCGCGAGTCTGCTGGCGGCCGTGGTCAGCTCTGGGTGCCTGCGTGGGCTGCAATGGGCTCTCTGATGGACGCACCGGTGGAGGATAGTGACCTGCGTGGGGCGCCGCGTCCCGCGCTACAGGCCCATTGTCCTGCGTCGGGTCGTAGTACGTGTTGCGGTCGCGCGTGCCGGCCGCGTAGATGGCGGTGCTGATGGGCGGCAGCTCGGCGGTCCCTGGCGTGGCGGGCGAGCGCTGGTGGTGCGGGTGGGCGTGATGGGGGTGGTGGTTGCTGTGGGTGCTGTGGGTGCTGTGGTTGTGCTGCTGGTGCGGCAAGGGGACGGCGCTGGGCGACTGATGTGGTTGCGGTCCTGTGCTAAAAGCAGCTGGTGTCTGCGTCGGCGAGCGGTAAGCTGCCTCCCCTGGGGGCCCTGCCATCATTCTCTCGCGCGAGTAGCCGTCCATGGTCGCGCAACATCAACAGCGAAGCCTCAACGTGCGAGGGAGCGCTCGACCATCGGCCGGGGCCAGCAGCGCAGCAGAGGCTTGGCCGGGACGTCGAGGTGCGCGCGGTCGTCGGCGGACGCGGCGGCGACGGACGTCTGCTGGGGGTGGTGCGTCGTCTGCGCGCAGGCTCCCGCGGGCGGTGGTGATGCTGCAACAGATGCCGGGCACGGCGACGGCGACGGCGACGGCAACGACGAGGTGGGCAGCACGGGGGAGCGCGGACGTGGAGCGTGGGTGTCGAGGCTCTCGAGATCACACGGAACCTCTGGCAGTCAGCTCTAGCGTGCGCTCTCCGTCGTGCCCGTCAACAGAGCCTGAACCCGATCCATCTTGCGTGAAGATACACGCGCCGCACCGCCAGCGGCCAATAAATGCACTGCACATGGGCCCAGCATGGCAGCATGCTGCAGCTGTCAATTCATGTCTACCTGCATCCTGTGTTGCCTCTCCCCATGCCCTCTCTGCATTGATGGTTGCGCCCTGCTGGTTCCCCTCCGCTCCCAGGCCCTTCCACCTGCTCGTCAGTCTCCGGGGTTCCTTCTGAGAGAGCTTCGCTAGCGCGTTCGCCCATGCCACAGCCAACGCGCAGCCATCATCACTCCATCAAACATCAACTGCCGTTTCTGCGCATCCATCTGCGCTCGTCTGTCTCCTGCTCCGAAACGAGCAAAACAGCTCGGCAGCCCCAGAAATCAGAATCGGGGTCGACGAGCGTTGGGACGTCGACGCTCATTGGATGACACGATGATGGAAGGCGCGACCCGCACAACTGCTAGCGTGCTTTCCTGCAGGACCAAAGGGCCCACTTTATTTTGAGGCGCTTGGCGAAAAGATCTCGAACTCTGCCAAAAGTTGCGACCGCGACCAGCATCGCAGCAACAGCAGCACCAACCAGATATCGCCATGTCCGCCGTATTCAAGCAACTGTCGGGAAACGACCGCGAGGATGAGAAGCCGACCGGAGAGAAGAGGAACAAGCAGCGAGTGCTTATTCTCGTGAGTTCTGCGCCTCAAACCGAGGATCAAAGCTAATCGAGGACAGAGCTCAAGAGGTGTCACATTCCGCCATCGCCATCTGCTACAGGATCTCTACTCGCTGATGTCAGTATTTTCACCTGGTTGTATTGTTGTTGTTGTTGTATGCTAATACCAAACAAGGCCTCACAGCCGGAAAGAGGCAAAGTTCGACTCCAAGACTAAGCTCTACCAGCTGAACGAGATGGCAGGTAAGTGCAATCCTGCCACATATTTTGCAACTGCATGCGAAGCAAGTGATTTTTTCAGTTGTACTGACAATCTCCAGAGCTCTATAACTGCAACAACATTCTGTTCTTCGAAGCCAGGAAAGGAAAAGACTTGTACTGCTGGATGAGCAAGCCGCCAAACGGACCCACGGTCAAGTTCCACCTCCAGAACCTGCACACCATGGAGGAACTCAACTTCATCGGCAACTGTCTCAAGGGCTCCAGGCCCATTCTTTCTTTCGATGCAGGATTCGAGAAGCAGGCACATCTCCGCGTGATCAAGGAGCTCTTCACCCAGATTTTCGGCGTTCCCAAGAACTCGCGCAAGACCAAGCCTTTCGTAGACCACGTCATGGGATTCACGGTCGCTGACGGCAAGATCTGGATTCGCGTGTACCAGATCAACGAGTCTGAGACAAGCAAGAAGAAGCCCGTCGAAGGAGATGAGATGGACGTCGACGAGATCATGAACAAGAAGAAGGGAAAGAGCACCGAGTTCGACGTCAGCTTGGTAGAGATCGGTCCCCGTTTCGTCCTCACACCCATCGTGATCCAGGAATCGAGTTTCGGCGGTCCCATCATCTACGAGAACAAGGAGTTCGTGTCGCCCAACCAGATCCGTTCGGACCTGCTCAAGGCGAAGGCTGGCCGCTTCAACACCCGCACAGATGCCCAGAGGGACTCGAGAAACAGGCGCGCAGACCTGGGCCTCACAACACACGGAGGCGTCAAGAAGGCCAAGGACCCGCTCAGCGACTCGGTCCTCTTCGCATAGTGTTTGTTCACGATCTGGCAAAAGCATGGCGTTCTGGGTTTCTCATCTTCTTCTGGCGCAAGATGTACGGTCGGTGGGTCAGTGTTGCTGTACACCAATATACCCAAAAGACATCTTACGCATGCGCCGCCCCTCGCTGGGCAGCCATGCTTTCTTCCAGCGCCCGCGCATATTCCTCACTTACGCCTGTGACCTGCACCTGCCTGACCTCATACAGCGCCCTGAACGGATCCAGCACAGTCTGCGTCTGCGCATAGTGACTCTCGTCCTGCACCCTATGCACCCTCCCGCTCGGAAACCTGTGTCGACTGATGTCCCCGTCGATCAGATGCACGTCCAGCTTCTGCAAGTCGCGCGCCAGCACCAGCAGATCGACCAGCTCCCTCACCCGCGCCCTGATCCCCGCCGGCAACCCCCTACCGCCAACATTGTACTTGATCATCCCCGTGTAGTCATCCACGCTCTCCACGTTCACCACATACCGCTTGACGCGCATCAGATTCCGCTGACTGAAGTGCTCAAGCCAGTCAAACGTGCGGCTCGGCGTCAACCCGTTCTCGGTGCGCCATCGGTACCGAAACGTGATCTGCTGGAACGTGACGTCGAGCACGAACGTGTTGCTTCCGTACAGCATGTCTGCGGCCTCTTCGTGGATCTGCTTGCACACGGCGAGCAGCGCGGTGCAGCCTCGCCGCCAGACGATGTCGTTGCCGCTTGAGCGCTCGCTCTTGGGGGATGTTTTCTGCATCTTCCATGAGCCGGCGGCGGAGGAGGGGAGGCGCACGAAGGTCAGGTTGTATTCCGCGCGCGGGGTGGGGTCGGGGGAGCGGTGGTATTGCGGTGGGAGGGCGAGGGTGTGCGGGAGGAGGAGTGTGTAGATCTGACGGCGGAGTTCGATTGGGAGGCGGAGGAGTGGTGAGACTGTGTCTGTGGATGGACATTCTGGATGCATCTTTCTAGTAGAGGTTCTGCAGCCCCGAGCAATTGGACTTGCGTGCACGCTGTGCATGTCGCCGCGATGCTGTCCACTGGATGCGCGACTGACGACATCGGACGGAGATGCTGGGCGCCGATTGGTCCCCCGGATCCTGGGGCGTGTTATCTACCACGACGCGACGATGACTCCCCTTCTCTCCCCAACCGCCCATCATGTTGTCCATCGCAAGCAGCAGCCTGTCGGGGCTCGCAATGGTCTTCACGATGTCTGAGCAGTCCGGCACGTTTCCTGTCTATAGCCCCAACGGAGGGGTCTCTGTGTCTTGAATCGCGGAGCTCATTCGGGTCGACGCTGCACGTAAACAACAGCTTCGAGCCGCCTCTACATACCATAACCCCTGCGAAAAGCCTTGAGGGGTCAGAGAGAACACTCTCTAGTGCACTGAGGCCGTTGGCCTGGCTGGGACTACGCTTCCTTCTTCTCGAAATCTCACAGACAACTACGAGTGTGCATCTACCACACCAAGTCAACATGCTATTCGAAGACCTCGCCACCGAGCTGGTGGTCCAGGTGTTCCTATCCTGCCGCTCAGTCGACGATGTCCTCGCACTATCGACAACATGTCGCCGCTTCCGCAACATCTCGCACTCGTCGCAACGCCTCGCCATCCTCGAGCACGCCGCGGAATCGCAATACGGCCCGCTCCTCGACCTCACCCAGCTGCTCACCCACAACTCCAGCCAGCCCACCCACATACTCCGCTCTGTCCCCTTCTCCCTCGCCCTCCTCAAGCAAATCGTGCACGCCGGCCGCATCGCCGAGAAATGGTGCGCCATCTACCCTTTCAAGAAATGGAAGCACAACTACGAGTCGCGGCGTTCACTCACACCCTCTGAGCACTACCGACTGCGACGCGCCATATACCGCGTCTGGCTGTACAGCCGGGCCTTCCACAACGCCACCTTCCCACGCGAATCGCGCGTCACACTCCCCATCATCCGGCAGCGCGCCGCACTGCTGCACAACTGGAGCACTCTCGAGATCAGCGAGCTCTCCGACTTCGCCTCGGTGATGCGCGACGTGGTCTGCACCAACATCTGCCCATCCAACGGGACAATCGCGCGGAAATTCAAGAAGCGCCATCCAAGCGCAGACCAGAGTCTGCTATTCAACATCCACCTGAACTATCCGCCCCCGACCCCGGCGCCCAGCGCCTACAACCCCTTCACCAACCAGACGCCGAGCGCAAACCTGTGGTCCAGCTTCAGCACCGCGAGCCAGTCGTCCTACGCGACGTACTCGTCCCGCTACGCACCCACCCGCAACAAATTCCACCCCAGCCACGACATCGGCGCCGAGGGCTGGGGCGACGATATCAGCCACTACTACGTCATCGAGGACTACATGAAGCTGGATCCGGAGCAGGTGCTGTGGCTGAAGGAGAACGCGCCGCTCAAGGGCATGGTGGAGGGCTATGTGCGGTTGCTCGGGTCGTGGTTTGAGAACAATGGCGCGACGCTGGGGCAGACTGTGGATTGGGTGTTGGATGAGCGGGGGGAGAGCGTGGTGGAGTTTGCGGACGCGATTCGTGACGGCGTCATGGGCGTTGCTCGGACGAGGCCCCTCGGGTAGGGGGATACGATTAATTAAGGGGTCTGGAGCTGCTGTGGGACGCGGATAGCGATGGGTACAAGTATGGTACATATACATGAACAGACTAGCCATCTATGACGACGCAGCCCCTTTGCCCTGCGCAGCTTGCAGCACCCTCAGCACAGCATTCCCCGCACCCTCGGGCTCGTCAGCACGCCCTGCCCGCTCCTCCCTGCTCCGGCCCGCACTCACTCTCTTCTGGTGCGCCCGCCTCCTCTCCGTCTCCCTGAGATTCACATCCGCCTTCCGTATCCCCAGACCCTCTATTTTCCTCACCTTCGGCTTCAACTTCAGCTTCAACTTCTCCTTCAACCCCGCTTCTCTCTTTTGCTTAGCTGCCAGCCTTTTCACATCCTGCCCGTCCTGCATGCTCGCCGTGTTCAGGAAGCCGAAGACCCCCTCGGTGCTCTCGGGCGCATCGGTCTTGATGCTCCTGATCTTTGGTGGGGCTTCAGGGCTGCGGCTCGTTTGGGACGTGCGTTGATGGTCTCTCCTCGTCGGCAGCTTCGCGGTCGGTTGGGGCACGGAGTCGACTAGGATATTTGAGGCCGCGGCGTTCTTCAGCAGCTTGGATGTCTTGGTGAGACCCGGCTTTGTGTCGCGTTGCGCCGTTTCCCGCGCGACGACGGCCGTGTTGATCAGCGGTGAGGTGGCCCAGAGGTACAAGTGCGGCAGCGACTTGCCGACCCATTTCTTGCGATATTGGGTAGAGTATGGCACGTAGCCGTCGGTTGATCGCTCTTGCTCTGGTTTAGGGCGTTGAACGGGTGGAGGAACTGTTGGAGGTGGCACGGTGGATTGGCGTTCGACCATGTTGTTGTTGCAGAGAGGAGAGGAGACGCCCTGACCGTACAGATAGCGCAGGGATTTGCCTATCCATTGACTGCGCCATTGTCTTGAGAATGGGGTGTGCTCTTGGTAAGGTTTTGGGGTTGCGGTTTGGCTGCTTCTTGGCTCGCCACTCTGGACTTGTTTGATGAGCTGACGGCGTTCTTCGCGGATTACCTGGGATAGCTGCTCTTTCCCAGCGTCTTCTTGACTGAGCGCATGGAGCGTGTCTTGTGCTTGTGAGGCGACTGTCTGGACGTCCGGCAGGTCTGCGCCTGTTGTGCCTTCCACAGACTTGGGTGAGGTGCGGTCCAACGCAACCGCTGACTGAAGAACTGTGTGCGCGACCGCTTTAACTGCCATGCCACCAGTGGGACCTTCAATCCAGACGTCCCACGAGTGGCCCGTGTCTGTCTGCTTCTTCTTCTTGACGCAGATGCGCATCTCCTCGTCGCAGTATAGCGGTGCTATATTGCGGTATTCGATTGACGTAGTGGCCTCTGGCACTTGAGCAGCCTCTGCCACCAAGATTCTCAGATGCTTGCTCAAGACTTGGAGCATCAACGTAAGCGTGAGAGGTCCATGGACGAGGATATTGCGATGGCCCTCGACATCTCGGGCGTATGTCGGATCGAGATGTATCAGGTGGGCATTGTACGTGATGGCAGAGTATCGAAAGAGGAGAGACCGTGTCGGCGTCAGAGAGTATGAGTAGTCGGGGTCCTCAAGTGCTGTAGCATGTCAGTGGAGCGTCCAATGCTAGACAGGCTGCTCGTACCTTTCAGATACCTCGTCTCTCCCAGTTCTTGACCGCTCTTGGCGGACATCAGTTCTGCACCTGTCTTTGCCTTCATGAACACCAGGTTGCGCTCCTCCTTCACCAGTGAATCGCTCCAGTCGTTGTCACGAAGCACTCGCTTGAAATTGTTGGCTGACAGTGCCCCCTCAGACTCGCCGCCACTGGAACCTCTCGGGGCAAAGCGTCGCTCAATCGTCACGTAGATCTTCGCCTCTTCTCCAGCGCCCTGCAACCGCACATCCTTGATGCGCTCCATACATGCGACCGTTTCCTTGAGTCTGAACGGCGTCGCCGACCCAGCTCGAGCACCAAGCTCTAGCCCTGGTTTAACCTTTACAGCTCCGCCTGCCCACATGCGGCGCATCCATGGCTCGCCCGGGTGATGCAGCGGATCTGTGCCATCGCTCAGGAGCTTCGACGACTGTACTCGGACGTTGAACCGCGTCAAGAGCTCGGCGAGAGATAAGTGGGGTCGCGAAGGGGCTCTGTAAACCAACGTGCTCGGGGCGAATCCTATGAGAGTCGTGGTGAGTTGCTCGTAGTGGGTCGGATCGAGATCCTCGTGGTGATAACATGGTCGCCGGCTCAGCAATTCGTCGCGCACCTTCTGGAACCACTCAGGCTCGCTCGCCGTGTCCGAGGCATAGTGGCGCACGCATCGCCGCCGCCATACGGTGCGGTGTGCGGACGTGCTGGCTATCCGCTGGTGACACCAAGCGCGGAGTGACATTGAGCAGTGCAAAAGCATCGCTCTGAGCTTCACTTCCGCGCCTCTTGCTGCGCTCGCGCTAGACCCGAATCATGACGCACACCGCGGAGGTGCTGCTCTCCTCCGCCCTCCCCTGCTCCTACGCCCTGCATGACCCCGACGC
This sequence comes from Phoma herbarum, assembly GCA_001599375.1. Taxonomy (NCBI): domain Eukaryota; kingdom Fungi; phylum Ascomycota; class Dothideomycetes; order Pleosporales; family Didymellaceae; genus Phoma; species Phoma herbarum. The sequence continues at coordinate 751,361 of BCGR01000012.1, read as the reverse complement.
CTTAGACTGATCGGAACGCATTTCTGAATCCTCGTTTGCAGTGCAGTATATCATGATGGGGCGGTGAGCTGTGTCTTGGCGAAGGTTCCCAATGACTGCCGGTGGAGCCTTACTCTTGCACATCACACGCATCACCACGCAATCCTTGCAAACGACTGCATCACCTCCGAATCGCTAGTCACTTGCGTACGACATGTGTCGTTACTGGCGAGATATCGTGTACGGTCTCCCAGTCTGCGTCTGACGCACTCCTCATACAGCAGGCTGCAGTGTCCGCTTCAAGAGCTTGCTCTGCATCACGAACCTGAGTGCATATTGAAACATAGATTTGGGCAGCAGTACAAGAGTCGCTGCAGGAAGCTTCAGTTTGATCGTTCTCTTTCTGACAGACGTTCACTGCTTGTGGATATGGCGGGTAACATGGACCTCCTGGACTGTCCCCTCTGTGACTTCACAGTCCGACCAACCGATGACTACATCCTTCAATTACATTTTGAGCAAGTGCACACAGAGGACTCTCCTTTCGTGGTCAAAAACGATCCAGAGCCGTTACCTCCTTCGCGTGGCTCCTCCTCCAAACGCAAGCACGAGCAAGACACGACTTCCTCAGACGAAGAGGAAAACACTGTCGCGTGTCCTGAGCCCGATTGCGGTGAGGTGGTCCTGCTTGACGACTACAACGATCACCTTGATTTTCACGCCGCAGAAACATTATCATTTGACAAGACCACTGGAGAATACTACTCTCACCATTCATCGAGCAATATGCATAAGTCAGCCGCTAAGCACAATTCTCAAAGGCGGTCTTCGAAAGCCGCCTCGTCCGATTATCGATACGATACAGATTCACTGGACGGCTCAAGGAAGAGCGACAGTCATGGCAAGAAGAAGCATCACCGCGAAAGAAGGGGCACAGACAGCAGCGAGAAGAGCACGCTGGCGCGCAGCATTCTGAGCTTCAACCCGTTCAAGCTTGACAAGTCGGTAAAACCGCCTAATAAGAGCGCTCGTCTCGGAGTAAGTTTGGTCTTCGTACTGCCCATGCTGTGCTAACAGTAGAAGAAATCAGAACTTGGTCCATACGCCTGGGAGGACCGCATGCCAAGGTGGCTCCACGATCAACTCGCAGCCGGTCCTAAGATTACCGTTGTCAACCGAATCGGCCGCGACGGCCGTCTCATCAAGCAGGAACAAGTGCAGAACGAGACCGCAGGCGTCATTCCTATCCTGGCTCAGTTATCAGCCCTGGATCGTACTGTTAAAGAAGCGTACTATTGTCACCCATCTACACTTCATATCGGCAAGACTCCGAAGGAGGGAAGTTTCTGTGGATACAGGAACATCCAGATGCTCATCTCTTACATTCAGGGCGCGAAAGCACAGGGCCACGAAGAATTCTCCGGCCGGATGCCCGGCATACTGAAGCTGCAGGAGCTCATCGAGAGGGCTTGGGACAAGGGCATCAACCACATTGGCAGAATTCAGACTGGCGGTATTAAGGATACCAGAAAGTACATCGGCACACCCGAGGTTTGTCGTTCATTGTACTGGAGAAAATGTAGTCCGCTGACTTAAATTAGGCGCAAGCTCTCTTCCTCAGCTCCGAAATTGACTGCGCTGTCGAAATGTTCAGCGATCAAGACCTGCCTGAAGGCAAGGTTCAGGCCCATGATCTCCTTCTTCTTGCGGTCGAACGCTACTTCGCTCAAGCTGCCGTCAGCGATGGATCAAGTGTGCACAAGACCCTTCTACCACCCATCTACCTCCAGCGGCCTGGGCATTCTATCACAATAGTCGGCTTTGAGCGTCGCAGTGAAACCTACTGCAATCTTGTTGTGCTCGACCCTGTCTATGCAACAAGTCCAGCCATGCATAAGTTGATTGGCCGCAAGAACATCAAGAGCTCTCGTCCTGAGGTCATGCATGCATATCGAAGAGGTCCGGCACATCTTAGAAAGTTTGCTGCTTTCGAGATTCTGATGTAAGTGCCATGGTGTGCCCGAGACGAACTTCACTGACCATCACAGGCTTACCGCCACACCACCTTTGTTTCCCGCATGGGATGTATGAGCTCCTTGGAACATCTCACACGTCCATAAACCTGAAGTCTTAGATGCCATACGGCGATTTGTCGCTTCAAACTCCACCCGATCCGTGCATCACAGCTTGCAAGGATCTTTGCTAAAATCTGTGGTGCTAGGTCCTTCGTCAGTTCCCAAACTGCAGCTATGTCTACGCCTTCTTCCGCGCTAGTACCCTTGGCTACGATGTCTACCCAGAAGAATGTTTTCTCCGCAACTTCCCATGGCAACAATACGGTGGGCTCTGGATCGTTAATGAAGCCCGCTTTGCTCGCTCGGAGCCAATCGATGCACTCACTGCACAATCTTTGCGACGAGTCACTGGTGTAGGAGCATCGCCCCAATCCAGCAGCGGCAATAGTCCAACCAGTTACTTCACGGATAGTTCGCTCGGTCATCAACCACTTACGCCAGCACACCCACAGAGGATTAGTTGGAAACAATACTCTGAGATTCCAGCTCTTGATGGATCTGTAAGCAGCCTGCTTTCTACTTCAAGCTATGGCCACAACCAGCCTGTGGTCAACATGGGCGGCGGGCAAACTGCACTTCGTGCCTCGGAAACCTCGCGACCCAACTTGACACTTTTAACGGATGTGGGTCGGAGATATCCTGGCTTCCCAAGCCCATTATCTCCGACCTTGAGTGCAAAGGAGTTGTATCCAACACCAACGTCAGACTATGGGAGTATAGCTGGTACATCCCGTGCACAGAGTCCTGTAGTCCGCTCTGTCAGTCCCATGAGCGTGGATGGCTCCAACATGTGCGGCCCCTCGACCCGTTGCAGGTCTCATGGCTACGAGCATTTCGCCGAGCAGATGGGCAATATCGACAGTATCCTCGCTCGGGCCAGCTGCGCATCCCAGATTCACTCGCTATCGTGTGTCCGGTCGACAGTATCTCTGAGCCCTACCAGCCCTCAGCGGGCCCTTTCGCCTCGTGCAGGGATGCTTCGCAATATGGCTACAAAGCAAGCTTTTCGTGACGTGCGCGGCGCTGTTGCTTCTCCAGATCCTACGATACAAGCGTTACCCAAAGCTCGCAATGTGCGCCAGGACAGTGTCCTCGGCTGCACGAGTCCTGCGTCCACCTTCGGTTCACAATCTGTACGATCGCTCTCGCCCCGTCCCAATCAATGCCGAGATGCAGTACTACCGCCGTCTATACAGATCGCCAACGGCACGGAGTTCGAGATTGAATCTCCGATCTCTCCTACAGGAACTCTACTGTCTTACACGTCAAACCGCGCAGTCGACTCTGGACTGTTGGCTGTACCAGCGCTCAGCGAACCTCAGGTTGCGGAGTATCGTTTCTGGGTTCCTTGTGGACGACGTTCATGCGCATTTGGCTGTGGCGGTGCGCACGAGGGTGAGAACGCCGCGGCAAAGAGGCTTTTCAGAGAAGCAGAGAATGTCAATGAAACCCAGATGGAGGATGAAGGATATGACCACGGACCCGATGAGAACAGCTTTCAGGAGATGCCCTCGGACGCGCCTGGTCAAAACACGCGGTGCAGCGTGAATTTCACGAAGCCCGTTGATGAGTGGAGGCGGTTCTTGAGGAACAAGGATAGGGATGTGAGTGTTGCTAGAGTCTGAGTTGGCAGTATAGAAGCCTGTACTTAGAAGAACGAGCAAGGCAGAGCTAGACTTGGGCCACTACGACATGATCACGACTCACGACATTGATGACCATCGCTCATGAGGCGCGTTTTGAGGTATGCGGCATTGGATGGGTTGTTGGTTTTGGACAGCATGAGCACAGTCGTTAACTATCTCAAGAAGCAAAGATTGTTGGTCAAGAAAGGGTATCGATTTTTGGACGCCTGATGATGCAAATGCGCGGACCTTATGATACAAGTTCAAACCTGACAACTCAATCACTGTCGTCGTCGCTGCCGTACCCAGCTAGGAGAGGACCTGACGGCGCTGGCCGCTTATTCGACGACGTTGCTGTGTAGCCCTTCAGCGCTGCGAGTGTGGAACCTGATAATATGCCATTGCCTCCAGGCTGTGCATTCTGTTGCGGCACAAGCGCACCGTATTCCTCGTCCTCATCTCCGCCAGCTTCAATCATCTTCCTCTCCTCCATGCCGCCAGACTCCAACTGCTTCGCCTGTTCCCAATCTCCCTTCTCCTTCGCATACCACACATCATCTGGTGCCTCGTATCCCTGCAGACCAAAACTGCCCTCCACCTTCCGCCTCTTCTTCTGCTCGGGATCCCTGCCTTCGATCTCAGCAACGTACGCAGCGGGTAGCGCTTTGCGGATTGCTTCTGCGGCTTGTTCCTCGATCCTGTGCGCCTCGCGCTTCGCCGCAGCGGGATTCGGGTCAACGGTCGCCCAGCGCACATTCAGGATCTCGTTGTGATCCAGACTCTGGTGCGCCATGGCCTCCTTTGCGAACTGACTGTTCGCTTCGTTCATGTACGTTACGAACGCGACGCCGCGTGCGGTCAGCACGCGGGTACGCTCGACCTGGCCCCATTCCTGGAAGTGGCGCGCGACAATCTCCTCGATGTCGTCGGTGACGTGGATGCGGCCGATGTACAGCGTCCGGTTCTGGCGCTGGAACGATCCCACGCCCCCCATGTCGTCGCGGTAGTCGCTGTGCTTGTCGCGCCCGAAGCAGTCGATGTTCGACGGGAAGATGTCGGTCACGGTCGGCAGCCGGTGCAGGTATTCGCAGTCGACGCCCTTGGGGCAGATCCCCCGCGCGAAGAACAGACAGAAGTAGGCGCCCGGTGTCTTGTCGGCTTTGGTGTATCCGCTGTCTTTGGCGATGTTGCAACGCCCTTGTGCAGCTGTTTTGGACAGGTATTTGTCTTCTCTGTCGCCCCCCGACCATTTGTTGTACCAGATGTTGAAGATTGTGCCGGTCGGGGGTGGCGCGTCGGTCTTGAATGTCGCTGGATCGACTTGTGGGCGCGCTGGGCGCCGCTTTCGCCGTATGATTTTCTTGACTTTCTTGCCTTCGGCGTTGGTTGTGATTATGGTTTGTTCTGTGGTCATGGGCGTGACAGCGGTAGATGTGGAGGTGGTTGCGGTGGGCTCGAGGGCAATTTCGGGGTCAGACGGTGCGGGCGCTGTCTGCGCGGGTGGTGATTGTACTTCAGCCATGTTGTATGGTCTTGTGGATGTGAGCGCGACGTGAAAGAAGTCGAGGTTCGGTGCCGGTGATGCAGTTGCGCTCAGTCAACTTTCCTTAGCGCAATCCATCTGGCAGGAGCTTGGCACGTGACTAACCCTCGGACAAGCTTACACTCTGTACGGAGTATGTCTGACAGCGTTCTCGCCACTTCGGTGTCCAACTACAATTCGTGGGTATTCGCTAAGCATGCGCGCCTGCTCGCCTGCTGGAGAAAGCACCGCCAACGGTGCAAAGCCAAGCTCTGAGCCATCGGTTGAAGTGGAGCCGCTGCCAGGGCGCTTCCGCCTTGCAGCGAATAACCGCTATCGCGAGCCTCTTTGGCCCCCAAACTCCGTGCATGTACTAGGAAGGTCGTGCCACATTCGTGCATCTTCTTGACAATATGTGTCAGCCTCGCGCGGGATACTTAGCAGCGATGCTCCCAAGGTCGAGAAGTACCTCCACTTTCGCACTCTTCTCTCGCGCCCGGTATGCATATGTTCTCAGGCAATCGACATAATGACGCATCTTTCGAATACAGCACCGTAGAGCATGGTAATACACATGGAGACAGCGATCTTCCCAGGGACAATCAGCTGTATGACCAGAGCAATCATGTTGGACTCATGGACATCAGTGAAGAAAATGCCAGCAGCCGACAAAAGACGGGAGGAACGACCCACCAAGTACTCGAGACAGGCCAAGCACCAAGTGAGAAAGTTCTGAGTAGCAATGCTCCGCCAACAATACGGGGCTGGCCTCAAGGTCCTCGCAAATTGGGAGTGTCGGTACTCTTTCTCGTTGGAGACATTCTCCTACTCTTGCTACCGGTGGCTTTCCTCGGTGCGTTCGGACTCGTTTCCAATGGCCTCTGAGACCTAACAGAACATAGTCTTGGCAATCTCCGCATGGCGTCTGGATGGCAAAGAGCTCTCGGACACTGGCAGGATGGTTGAGCGCGCGATGAACCTTGGTCCGACCATCTACCCGCTGGCGTTTGCTGCAATCGGCAGCCGGTGTCTACGAAGTGTTGCCATTCATCTTGCTGAAAGAGGTACTACTATAGCAGTGCGTTCGTTCAGAAACTCCTCGCCATCACAAGCTAACTGTTCGACAGACACTGGAGAAGTTACTCGGCAGCCAGAGCTTAGTGTCAGCCATTAGTACTGCCTGCACCCTCCGATCTGCGAGCTTGACTTCGATCGGTCTCCTGCTGCTGTGGATTTTGTCACCTTTGGGTGGACAAAGCTCGCTTCGACTTCTGCGCGAGGGCAACTCGACGGTAATCGAGGCCGGGACAGTGTATTATTCTGATCATGCGGCACCCCACGATATACAAGAAGCAGCTACTTGGTTTTCGATTATTCCTGCCATCCTTTCTGCAGGTCTTGCGTCGTCAGCTGAAGCAAAGCTTCTTCCAGTAGACTTGTGGAACCATCCCAAGATTCCAAGGCTGGATGCCATAGAGAACGAGTTGCCTGTAGGGGACGGGTTTTCAGAAGAGTGGATCACCGTGAACAGGTCAGATCCAGCTCCAAACTACTCGTCGTTCGCCGGAGTCAATGTCCAAGGGTTGCGCCGCAGTACTGAAGCCGCCTTTCAGGTCAAATACAACTATCTGCGCTTGGGATGCGAGAAGTTCATTGGCGGAACCGACGCCGAAGTCCTGGACCATCTGTGGAACACCACCACGTTCTCCATCTATCCGACCTTTCTGGACTTTGCTCCGAGCGACCCTCCCGTTAACGTTCTCACGAACACGACTATAAAGATCGATTTCCAAACGCTGCCTCTCCTCATTTCCTTCTTCCTCAAGTACGGCTGGAACTCCACGGGAACTTCGAATAATGGAACCACAACTATCGAGAACAATGGTCAATACTTGCGGCAACCAATCAGCTTTCTGTACGGTGCGCAATTTAACGCAAAAGACACTTTCCAAGTTTACAAGTGCACACCACACGTCGTCGCCGTGGACGCGCAAATCGAATGCTATGGCGGTGATTGCGCGGTCTCGCGCCTTCGCCGTATATCAGGCGAGTCAGAGGCAGAATTGGAAGACGCTTGTGATACGGGCTCTCAGTACCGACTAGGATGTCTCACATCTGGCACCTACGCACTTCGCGACTTCTTCATGTACTTCGCGAGTGCTGTGGGTAACTACTATTCTCCTTATTCGATGAATCCCTTCGATGGCTGGATTGCTGGAAACGATCAAACCTATCCGTCTATTCCAACAGCCAGTAACCGCACACTCAGCGAGATATCTGATAAGCTCATCTCCGATAGGCTTACCACGGTCCTTAACACATACTGGCAAGCTGGAGCTTGGGGTCCTCAGATCACGAGAGCCGGAATGTTCGATACACCAGAGTACCCTTACGTCGGCCCGAATGATGGGAATAGTCAAGACAATGTGCCTGATCGCTTTCTCAACACGACCGACACTGTCTTCACAAATCAAATCCCAATCTACAAGGCTGAAGTTGGTTGGATCGTCTCACTCCTCCTCATAACGATCGTTCTGCTTCTCCTCTGTGTCATCAACATACTCGTGTCTTTCATCAACAAGGCACCAGACCTGTTCTACTACGCTTCCTCACTTGCTCGAGAGAACCCGTATACGAACACCCCAGATGGAGGCACTGCACTCGACGGTGCGGAACGGAGCCGTCTCTTGAAGAATATGAAGGTCCAGGTTGCAGATGTCAGTCCAGACAACGAGATTGGATATGTGGTACTGAAGAGTGTAGGAGAAGGCGAGGATGTCCGCACTGGGCGGCTTAGAAAGGATAGGCTGTATTGGTAAAAGGTTGGCTAGAGATGCATACCGCAGAAGCACAACATGTGCCGAGCACCACATTGCATTTAGCGACCACTGTTTGTTCGGTTGTCGCGAGCTGTACCACTTCGGTTGCAGCTGTGTGCATAGAAATCGACCCGATAGGACAGGCGCAACCCGCACACCGACTATTACCTACTGCAGTCTGCAATCCACAATCTCGTATCGTCTGCGCGTGAGCAGTTCTTATCAAATGTGGCCGTCGAATAGTGCATGCATGCTTACACATCCGATATTTGTGCATCTACACACCCCTTCGCTATCGCCAGTGTCGAGGTCTGCTCCGATGCAAATCTCTGCCTACACAATATGGGTCCTAATTTCACGGCCTGTGGCATTCGGTACATGTCTGACCCCCTCCTCATCTCACGATACAACTACAGCGGGCGTGTGCGGCTCGTCGATGCGAATGAGAGTACACAGATTACGTATGATGGATGTGTCGCATTGTGCGGTCGAGGCAACGAGTACTATACATGGCCAGTCATATCAGCGACACTGACGACTTGGATACTTCCGATTCTGGGAATGCTGCTACAAGCGCCGTTCGAGAGCAACGCCTTCTGGAGAACAGTAAAGGCATGCAACAGGTGGATCGGCAGCCCTGTCAGCAGTCTCGCTGCCATATTGTGGGATATCGGCATCAGTGGAAAGTGTGCACTCTTTGGTCAGCATATTTCGCATTCCGCAAACGAGTTCACTAACGGTGGCAATAGTGGATATGGCAGTGCCATACAACGATATGCCGGACCAAAACAGCGAGTTTTCCAGCATGCGCGACGCATTCTACATCTTGATGAATCTGAATCAATACAAGATGAAGCCCGTCATCTCTATGACTAGGGAAGCAGAAGGTCTACTGCGCATTGCGCTCTTCAGCAAAGAACTCAAGCTTGTTGGCACGCATAAGACACTCAGTCAGAAGCGCCTCAAGCTGGCCAATGACCTCCGAAGCAACAGGCGCAAGGGTGTTGTTCCCATCTTTCTGTCGACGTTGTGGTTCATTGTTGCGCTGGGTATCTCAATCGAAGCAGGTAAGTGCGACTACCTACTCCCAGGCTCTACACACTAAGTACCTCCCAGCTTTCGGCGATCTGGGCAGCAACCTCCAAGCGCACAATCTTGCCATGGGTCTTTTCGTCTCTTGGCTACCCATACTCATCCTTTGCTCAATCCTCGACCGTAATCCAGTCGCATCTGATGACATACAGCGCAAGCTCAATAAGCTTGTCGATTTGGTCTGCGACTCGCTCCTCGACCCCAAGACAAGAAACGAGTACATCACTTCCTTTGCAGGTCTACCGCAAGAGCAGCACATCGCGTTTTGGGTCTCGAAAATTGCTGCCAAGGCCGATCTCATCAAAGGCAACTACTTTCACGGCTTTGCTGGCCAGGCTCGAACGAGGTTCCATTATGGCGCTGCTTACGCGATCTTGGTCGACATCGAGAAGGCGTATATCGCAGAGCGTGGGAGGAATTGGCTGAGTGATCCGAAAGAAGCGAGAGCGGCCTTGGTGCTAGGTCAGCTTGACCAGGGCTGCACATGGTTGTGAGTTAGCCCCACCTCAATGGGTGTCATTGAATTGACAACAACGTAGTGATGGCCGCCAGCTTTGGACAGTCCTTGCCTCGATCTTCCTAGTCGGCGGCATTAGCGTGGGTGCTTTCGTTCTGTCCTTCAACACGCCCACGGTCGGACTTGGTTGTCGAACAGGTGGCTATCTGATATTTTTTGTGGTAGCTCTCGTGCTTCTGTTTGCTGAAATTGTGACGTGGTGGCTCACCTCGCCGCTTTGGAACCAAGATCAGTTCCACGCCCATCTAGAAGCATACGCTCAAAATTCCAAAACGCGCAGAAAGACGATCTTCGCAAGCCTCCCAGGAATGGCTTCTTCGAGAAGGACGTTGGCTCGATTGCTCCGGTTGCTCGAAACCGGTGTGCTTTGGATCAGCCTGATGCCACTTCGATTGCTACCAACGAAGTACAAGAAAGAGCGATCCACCATAACGGAAGCGATCATTCGCGCACATTTCTTGACTCTTCGAAACCTGACAGCCCGCAACTGGCTCCAACGTGGCTTCTTCACACCATTAGAGTTTGCTAATCTTGTCTGGGCATGTTACCTTCTGGCTGCCCAGACGATTGGCGCGTTCAACAACTGTGCTTGCATGTCCTCAACTTGGGGCGGATTCGGCGGCTACCTGGACTTCAGGCAAATCAATGTGGCGAACAGTGCCACTGTTGAAGAATACTGGGTAATTGGTACGGTCATTACTTGCGCTGTGATGGGCCTGGGTATGGGCTACATTGTGCTTGAGGTACACATGACTTCTAGTTTTTCAAGTCTGTAATGTCGCTAACACAGTAGATACAGTGGCTTTTGCAAGCGCATCTGAGCACTGAGGATTACAAGCATGCTATGAGTGGTCTTCGGCGGGTACGAAGATTTCGCTATGCAACACTGTGGGTCAAGTACCCACTTGATATGTTCGTCGGCCTCGTTACCTACACGCTGAACACCTTGCAAGCCCGTGGTATCAACGATCGTCGGGTCGTTCTGTGGACCAAAGCGACGACCTACAGGCCTAGTGTCGGGCAAGCTCTAGTCCGACTAGGGATCGATGCTCAACACGTGCCCTTTCAGGACGTCGACGCGTAAGGTCTTGGATCTGTGATGGAGGAGTTCGAGGTAGAAGCCAGGTTCCTTGCGCCACTCAGGGTTGACTCAATGAGGCAGCGGAAACATCACCGACTCTGAACCCAATCTTCAACAAGTCTTCGCTCTCGATATGAGGCCTCTTCTCCAATAATTCACCGACATCCCACGTGGCGCTGATGAGCCTGCCATTGAGCCACATCTTCTTCTCTCGGCTCAGCCATACGCAAAATGCTCCACAAAGACTGGCATCATCTGTGAGATCTGCATCTGTAAGTAGGGGAGATTCAAAACGGCAACAGTCGACGTACAAGGCATCATACTCTCAGGCGCCGTCTGCGCCGCCATTTCCGTCAATACAGCTCCTGGGTGCACCGCAACCGCGAGCAGCCCCTCCTTTACATACTGCTCGGCCATATACTCCATCAGTCGGGCCTGTGCAAGTTTCGATACGCAGTACGCCGTGTTCGCAATATGCCCACTCGTAATCAACGCCGCGAAGGAATTTACGGCGATGAATGTCTTTGCACCGCCACTATCCCTTAGCAAAGGCAGAAAGTGGTGTGCAACAAGATAGGTCCCCTGAACATTGACGTCGAACACATCTTTGAAATCTTGCGGATCGCCCTCGTCGATTTTGAGGACCACAGGGCCTGAGTAACCAGAGTTCAAGACCAGGACGTCTAACCTGCCGACCTTCTCTTTCACGGCATGTGCCAAAGCTCTCACGCTCTCGGACGAAATTATGTCTACAGGTAACGTTTTTATCGGGACGGAAGGGACGAGATCGCGGGCTTTTTGCGCAACGAAATTAAGCTCTTTCGATGATGATGCGCGTGCCGCAAGGATGAGGTTTGCTGCACCCGCTTGCGCGTACGCGTAGGCGATACTGGCTCCTATACCTCGAGAAGCACCGATTATGAGGACATTGAGGTCGTTAGGCAGCTTGTTCGTAGCTGGGTTCAGTGCCGCTGCGGGATGGCTGTGGGTCGTGGATGTGAAGCCGTCGGCGAGGAGTACGTCTTTTCTTCGGTTCGACATGACTATGCAGCCGGGGTGGGGAAACTGCAATGCTGTGCTTGTGTCTTCCTTCCTTTCACTCATACTCCTCCACACATTTGTACTCGGTTGAACGTCTACTATCATCAAAATGAGGCCTCCCGCATTGCCGCTTTAGGAAGGTCCGTTTAGTGGCTGGAAATGAGTCACTTTGAGTCTCTATATGCCACCATGTGTCGGTATAGTCACTGTGGCAGTGTTCACAGAATTTGGAAATTTGATGATCTGGAGCTCACACATATAACCCGTGAAGACATTGTGCAGCAGCGGAGATACGCTTAGCATTCGATCAATTGCTCTCAGGAAGGATACCGCACCTACACGATCAGATCCTTGGAGTACCCTCGTAGTTACCCGCGTAGTCTGCAACACGCGTTCTGTGGAAATGGGAAATTGGCACATGGTAAGGCCAATTGTATTGTGGTGTGTTTTGAAATCAGATGTCCTCCCACGCAGCGTCGGCTTTGCATGTGCGTGGTCGGCGAAATACCACCCGTTTAAAAATGTTTTGTCAACAAGTGCCTCGCAATTGCTCCGGCTCATTGCTCCTATGCGTAGCTACGGACGAAAGCGTGTACACGAAATTCAATGTTCGTAGATAAGCAACAACGATGACGTAGTACGGGATTCCAACATGGATTTAAAAGCAGAGAGGCCTCCAGCCCGCATTAGGCAGGCCGCTAGCTCAAAGCGAAGCATGGACTGGGGCTTTCATGTGCAGTACCTTTCTTGATTGGCAGCTGAAGCGAGCAACGGCGATTACTCACGGAGCTTACTGAGCAACTCAACAGCCAGTCTTTCTCTCCGTTTCTAACACCTTGCGTGCTCGATTGGTTCACTCTTGTATCCCAGCCTTCTGAAACGCAGCGAGAGCGATGTGGCCAATGATGCTGCTGCGTTTCAGCACCGTACTGGGGTTTTTGCATTGCTTTGTAACTCCGTACATGCTTTGTGAGATGCGTGCTGACCGATGAGTGTTGTTGGCGTTAGGCGGAGGAGAGTGAGGGGACGAAGCTCTGCGAAGCATCTACGGTGAGTAGATGGAAAAATTGGAAGCATAAGTACGGCCGTCTATCCTTAACGAGTTGCTCATCATCAGCTCTACAATAATCATACAGACAAGTCTGCAATCGAATAGAATTGCAAAACACATTCAATTACCCACCAAAGTACAACAGCCAATATACAACAGCGAACATCGAAGGACTCCAAGGCTGTCTGATCATCGACCAATCAGACAACATGTCGGCTCTCATCCGAGATGCTCCCTTTGGACAGATCGTCCGATACGTCACCAGAAACCGCGTGTTCCAATACCCTGAAGAACGTTGGGACTTCCAGATACCGGCTGCATACACACAGCATGCAAATCTAGAAGCAAAGCGGCTGGACAGCGCAACAAGTTCCGCTCCCGTCACCGAGCCTGAGGGTCCTGCTGTAGAAGAAGTCATCTTCCCTGATCCGGAGACTGTGCTCGAGAAAGTCGAGACACAAAGCGAAGATGAACATACCTCAGACCTCGAGCAGCTCCAGACCATTCGCACAGCCCACACCGCACGCACACAGATCTCCCGCGTTGGCACACGTACCGCGCTATCAAAGTCCATCTCCCGCGCCGACCTCGAGCAGCAATTCTCACTTGCCTCAGTTGAACGTGGTCCAAGCAGACCTATTGTCCCCGAGAAGACGCAGGATGGTACTATCCTTGTCGACTGGTATACGACAGACGACCCAGAAAACCCACAGAACTGGCTGTTCGGCAAGAAGTTTGTCGTTCTCCTTCAGATCCTCTTGTACACTATGGGTGTCTACATGGGCTCGGCGATCTACTCGCCCAGCATACCCGGGGTGATGGAGCGCTTCGGTGTCGAGATTGGAGCCGCCTCCTTGGGACTGTCCATGTACGTTCTGGCATATGGTATCGGTCCGTTGCTCTTCTCTCCCCTGAGTGAGATCCCCATCATCGGACGTAACCCGCCTTACATTATCTCCTACGCGATCTTTGTCATTCTTTGTATCCCGACCGCACTCGCGGACAACTTCAGCACACTCATCGCACTTCGCTTCCTGCAAGGCTTCTTCGGCTCACCTTGTCTCGCAACCGGCGGCGCCACGTTGCAGGACGTCTACTCGCTCCTGCAATTGCCCTATGTGCTCTCCCTCTGGGCCTTTGCAGCAACCTGTGGCCCTGCCCTCGGACCCATCATCAGCGGCTTCTCAGTCGCCGCCGAGAACTGGCGCTGGTCTCTCTGGGAGATGCTTTGGATGAACGGGCCCATCTTCCTATCGCTCTTCTTCTTCCTGCCCGAAACGTCCTCCGCGAACATCCTTCTCCGCCGCGCCAAGCGCCTGCGCAAGCTCACCGGCAACCAGAACCTCAAAGCACAGTCTGAAATCGACCAGGCCAACTTGAGTGCCTCCGCGATCGCGACCGAAGCCCTCTGGCGCCCCTTCCAGCTAATGCTGCTCGACCCCAGCATCGCCTTTACCGCAATTTACACAGCCATTATATACGGTAAGAGACTTACTGCATAGCTTGCGCTCAGTACTAACGCACTTTTTACCATAGGTATCTTCTACTCGTTCTTCGAAGCTTTCCCGCTCGTGTACATCGACGTGTACGGTTTCAACCTCGGCGAAATGGGTCTGACATTCCTGTCCGTAACACTCGGCGTCATCCTGTCGATTACATGGTATTGGTGGTACATCTACCGACGCGTAAACCCCAGCATTATGGCGAACGGGCTCGGCGCGCCGGAGCGTCGTCTCATACCCACATTATTCGTGACCTTCTTCGTGCCCGTTGGCCTGTTTATTTTCGGCTGGACGAGCCGCACCGACGTGCATTGGATCGTCTCCTGTATCGGGATCGTGATTACGACGATTGGCATCTTCCTCATCATCCAGTGTATCTTCTTATATCTGCCGCTCAGCTACCCGCAGTACGCTGCGTCACTCTTTGCGGGGAATGACTTCACGAGGAGTGCGCTTGCGGCGGGCAGTATTCACTTCAGCTATCCCATGTTTCATAACCTAGGTGTGGACAAGGGTATCACGCTTCTGGCGGGTTTGACGGTGGGATGTAGCGCAGGGGTGTATGTGTTGTATTTCTTTGGGGAGAGGCTGAGGGCGAAGAGCAGGTTTGCTGCCAAATAGGTGGCTTTGCTGCTGAATCATTGGAGACTTGCATGAGGGAAGTTGAGCAACAACGTTTGGCATAGCGAGCGGCGTTCATGATAGACATGTTTGGACTGTATTCACGATACTTAGATTGCGAATAATGACAATGCTTCTCACACGACAGCTCAGTTGCACAGTTTCTCTTTAACTGCTTTCATTTCAGTTTGTAGCGTGACCTTTTGTCGTCCATACAGTGGGTTTGTACATATGGTCGCTGATGAGATGGTTTTTAAGGGATTGCTCGGCACTTCTCCAATCGTGTGATCATGTAGCCATATCAGATGCTCCAATATCATACATCCCATCGCAATGTCCGGGGTATCGTGATGCCAAACGCCATGCAATGCAATGCTCCTTCCATCTCAAACAGATAAAGAAATGATACGACTGGATACGCTGCTGGCGTCGGAAATATGGTCTTGATGTAATGTTTAACGGTGATGTTGATGCTGGTGTATGTCTATCGCCTGCGCTTCATGTCGCCGTGCGGCTGGTCCGTAGGCTCACGAGGTCGCTTTCGTCCATCGTCGCCGGGTCCACCTCCACCTCTGCTGCGGCGATCGCGCTCTTCCCTCCCTGATCCTGACGGGCGGCCCTCATCGCGAGAGCTACGGTGAGGCTTGCTTTCGCGGGATTCGCCTCTTTCGCGTGGTTCGCCGCGCTCGCGAGGCTCACGACCAGACCGCTCTCCTCCTCCTTCACGACTTGAGCGCTCGCTTTCTCGTTCGCTGTGCCGCCTACTGCTCTCTCTGTCGCTGCCTCTCTTTTCACGACGCTCACGATCAGGGACACGCTCGGGTTCCTGTGCCTGTCCCGATTCGCTTCGCTGGCTCGGCCCATTGCGACTGCTTCGGTCGTCTGACCGTTTCTCATGATCCCTCTCACGTCCAGCGCGCTCTTCGCGTCTAGCTTCTGTGCGGCGGCTTCGTGAATCTGAGCGCATGTCCTGATGCTCACCTCCCATCTCACCAGGTGCTCCTTGCCTGTCGCCCCTAGACTGCTGACCTTCAGAACGAGAGCTAGATGTCGCCGCATGGTGTGGTGGTGGCATAGGGCTGCTCGTCCCACCCGGTCCATCGCTGGGCCCGTTGGCGCGGTTGGCACCGCGACCGCGCATATTGACAGGGGCGTTCTGGCCCTGAGCAGGCGCATTGCGCTCCGTTGGAGAGGGTGCATTCTGGCTCAACACGTTGTTGATGGCTCGCATGGGGTTTGCATTGCGCGGACCTCTGTCGTTGTTGAAAGCAGGCCCTGTCGGCGGGCCGCGGCCTCCTGGTGAAGGCAAAGGTCCTTGTGGTGTCCTACCGCCGCGTGGTCCGCTCGGTGCAGTGGACATGTCTGTCTGAATTGGCGGTGCGCTTGACCTGCTGCCACCAAAGTTCGCTTGAAGTCGACTAGGGTGTATGCCAACGGGGGTAGCGTTTGCTGATGCTGGGCCTGAGGGCGCGCTCGCCGGTGGCGGTTGGGATGGTGCATCACGACGGTCGCCTGTGTGTGTTAGTGCGAATCAAGAGAAGCAAATGTGAGCACTTACTACGAGGGCCAGAAGGAGCTGGCTCGGAAGGCGCGTTAAGCCTACCGTAGTTGGGGTCCTGTGACTGGCTATTCGACTGTCGTGATGACTGCGATGGCTGGAACATCTCTCGAGAACCCCTGGAGGAGCTTGAGACCTCAGGACGCGCAGCCTCATTTCGTGGGATACGTGGACCTGTAGGCATGCTGTTGACGCTCATCTCTTCGCGGCGGTCACGAGTAGGAGGTGGGCCCTGTGCAGACATCCGCTCTTCGCGGTGATCTCGAGGCGCATCGCCGCGACCATGTTGAGGTGGCGCTCCACGCTCTTCGCCACGGCGATCATCTCCACGCGGTTCGTTGGCCCGCCTTTCATCACCTCTCCTTGGTGATTGAGGACGTGACCCTCTCTCGCGGCGGCTATCGCGATCGGAGCGAGAGGTCTCGTGCCTTGCAGGTCCGGTTTCGTTAATGAGAGCCGCGCGTTGCGGATTGACTGGAGGATCAATTAAAGCGGCTCTAGCGGGATTGATCGCAGGACCGTCCGTGGATGTGGGTGGGTTGGCGGGTAGCCGAGACGGCGCAGCTTCCTGCCTGTCAGGCGCCTGATGTCGAGATGGTGGCGCGTCGCGTTGGTGTGCGTTATACTCTTGTGAGAGGCTCGAGCTCGAAGGTGCTCTCCTAGGCTCCGCACCTGGCAGCACTGGATGTGCTCTGTGGTCGAGCCGTTCACGATGGTCCCTGGGGTCCCTTGCATCTCTGAGATCACGAGCTTCCCTAGGCTCCCACCGCGGAGGGGGCTGGATGGGTCCTCTAGCGTCTCTGAGTGGTGCTCGCATAGCTCTATCTTCATACTCCCGCAGATCTCCTCTGCCATAGTCACGGCGATCCATAGGGCCAGCACCTCTCTCTGGAGTTCTACCACCAGGTATCGATCGGTCGCGGGGATCGATCGGACGATCCAGTCGTCCATAGTCGTTAAGTGGTCCCCTGTCGTGTCGACCATAAGGAGGGCCATAGTCGGATTGACGGTCAGGGCGTGATCGAGGAGGCTGTGAGTCTGGTCTGATAGGTAACGCGTGAGAAGGTCTACCCATAGGCTGAGTCCCACTCGGCGTCGACCTGTCTGGTCGAGGAGGTACAGACGTGGCACCGGAAGGTCCAGGTGTACCTCGGGCAGGTGTGCTGCCCCGTTCGTGCTGTGAGGGCGTAGGGTCCCTGCCGTCAGAATCTCTCGTACTGCCCTTGTTAGACTCTCTGTCATTAGAGCGACTTGCGGGGGTGGCAGGCGTTGAGCCACGCTTCTGTACGGCATCGTCGACGCTGTCCGTTGGTTTTGGCGTTCCGTTGCTGTGTTGACATGAGCGGCTGACGATCTTGTGTCGATGGGCTGACTTACGATTCGCTTCTGGCTTTAAAGGGAGGCGCGTTAGCATTGAGTTTGGATGCGGGAGCGTCCTTCGGTTGAGGTGTCTGAGAACCCGTCTTGCTGGTACCGTTCGTGGCATCCGGTGGAGCAGGTTGCTTCAATTGATCAGTATGGGTGAGTTGTCGGATTCTGTCGTTGACACTCACGTTGCGGAACTGCCATTCTGTACGCCAGTGCGTCCTCGGCTGCTTAAAGATCCTGAAGGTGGACTGCGCGGAGATTTTGAGATCATCTCTCTCGTCGTTCTCTGCGATCCGCTCAAGCGGTGCCTGCAGCTCGTCGCGCATTGTGTCGACCTTAGGGAAGCTTGAAGAGACCGAGTTCAAGACACTGATCGCATTGCGGATCTCGGAGTACTTTCCGCTCTCGATGCAGACTTTGAGAGCAGTGAACAAAGCCTTATGCCATTTGAAAGTGACAAGGCAGAACTCAGTGTAGTCCAGGTGAACGTCGGCATTGCGGTCAGCGTCAAACTTCTTTCCAAATCCGGGAAGCTTCTTGTTCGTGCCGCACGCAAATTTGGCGTACGCATCATTCTTGTTATCGTGCCATTTTTGCAGCTCCCTGAGAATGTCGTTCAGAAAACGGCCAAAGTTCTTCGACTCTTCTTCCGAGTACATGCCGATGATAGCGCTCAGTTTGTTCGCGCTGAAGAGGAAGTCGAGTATCTTGACCATGCGAAATCCAGGTACTCCAGAACTGTGCATGAAAAGAAGCATAGAAGAGGTGTACTGCGCATCGTGAAGAGACATGCGGCTGCGAGGAATGAAGCAGTCCTGCAGCAGGGTTAGGTGTAGAGCATCAGATTGCGGGCCAATCATGGGCACATCCGCAAACCATTGGTTCATTTCGACTCGCAGCTGATCCTGCGTAGCCTTCGCAGCCTTCGCAACGGAATCTCGTTCTTTGTTTAGTTTCATGATTTCCTCCTTCGCGCGACGTTGCTCTGGTGTATCCTGCTTAGGGATACGGGAGTTGTAACGGCCTCCTGTGTGGACAGGAGCGGCTTGTCGCTGGAACTTCTCGATTGTCTCGCGATACCGTTCCTTGATGCCGGTCTGATCAACATCTGGAAGGGATAGTTGCCAAAATGTTACATAGAACGACAGGCATGGATGCTGAGCGAATGTTTCAGGCAGGACCGCCTTAAGCTGTTCGACCACGCTCTCAATCTCGGCGTTGGCCGATCCAGGTGTAGTAACGTCGGCCGAAGCACCATCAGATCCAGTCTTGGGTGCGTTGTCCGTCTCGGCGGCGTTTTTCTCCGTAGCACCGTCTCCGTTCATAGACTGCGAACTGGCAGCGGCGTCAACAACGGACGCGTTCTCCGTTCCTTCCATGACAATGTCACCATCAGCGGTCTTGTCTCTGATTCTGGAGATCTTCCCTTGCTGCTCAATTCTGAAGGCATTTGCTTTTGCAGCTATGCTTCCCCGGCAGATGGTAAAAGCGATGGTAGGATCCACGCCGTAGTCGGCGATCATCTCGATCAGTCCAGGGAAAGCGGTATCGAAGTCTTCCTCAGAGATGTACGCGCGAAGGAACTCCAGGTACTGGTACAGGTTCGAGTATAGTTTGTCGGCGTTGAAGAAAACGACTTTGTCCGGAGCGTCGAGCATGTCGTCGCGATGAATAAAGGCCTCGACGTGCTGTGCCAGTGCGACAAGAATCTGTGGCGCAAGATTCTTGTCTTTGAGGCATTTGGCCAAGCGCTTAGCTGAAGACACAGCCTGATGACGGGTATCGGAGAGGTTGTGCTGTAGAGTGTATGTACGCAGAACCGGTCCTGCACTCAAAGATAGCACTGTAGATTCCGAGAGTGTGCCGGTAGGCCCAATACCACCCATCCATTTGACCATCTGCTCGAGAACATCGAGCATGTACAACTCGCCGGAAGATTGCAGGAGTTGGTGTGTGGTGTATTGCAGAACCGGCGTGGGGTCTAACAAAGCGTACCTTTGATACGCTCTGCCAATGAACAGTGACAGATTGGTGAGCCAACCTTGAGCGAACATGCCGTCGCCCTTCTTGCCTTCTCTGTTAGAGTTCGTGAGAGTAGTGATAAGGGTCCAGGTCAGGACGTCATAACCGAGGAGAGTGATGTATTTACTGCACTCCACGAGGGCGTCGATCATGTTCGGATAACCGATGAGGCGTGTAACAATGTTCTTAAAAACGATCCCAGGATTCGAGTAAGAGATCTTGGCAATCTTACGACCAGACTCTTTGACGTTTGTCGTGGTGATCTTGTTAAGCTCTTTACTGGTTTTGGTGTTCACTTTCTTGAACAGCATCCTGAACGCAGGCTTTGTTGAGGCCTTAATTTGCCACTGGTCGTAAAGTGTGAACCTTGTTGCGGTATCGAACTGCTTGAAGAGCTCCCAGCATTCATTCACTACGCCAGGATTCTGGCCCGTGAAGGAAAGCGTCGGAGCCAGGAATGTTGTCGAGAATTTGATCCAGCGTTGTCGGTTGGCGTCCGATGGGTCATCTGCAAGGTCCTTCCTCGCAATGCGGGCAATCTTGGTCAGAAGAACCGTGTCTTGGCCGCAATCTGGACCGACGAGACCAAGAAGTGTGGTGCAAAGCTTGATGACATCGTCGACGTTCTGGCAGACAGGTACATTGTCAGCCCAGTCCTCCCAATAGAATCGGTAGTCGATGCCGTCGCCCGCATCCTTTTGATCGGCCTTGGGCCATCGAAGTGTGCGTCGAGGTACGAAGTCGCTCGGGCGCGTACCAAGTCCTTTCGTGACAACTGGGATCTCTTCGGCAGGAACAGGCCTTGCTGCTTCGTAGACTTTGCTTAAGGAGTGATGCGCTAGGCGAGAAACAAGTTCGAGCAGGTCTGGGTAGACCTCCAGTAGCCAGGGATGGAGTCCGAGTATGAACAGAGCCTCAGGCAAAGCGCCAATACAGAGCAAGCTCTTGAGGAGCTGGTACTTCTGATCGGCAGGCTCCGGCAACGCTGGCTTCGCGTCAGTCGCATCAGTGGACTTGGCAGATGCGCCGCTCTCAGATTCAGACTTCGTGGGTTTCTCGGCTTCACGAAGGCGGCTAAAAGCTGGCGGTCCTGACACAGAATCGTCCGACAGTACCGACATTGTCAAGGCGTTCTCCTTTCCTTCCTCCTTCTCTTCCTTGTCCTTCTTAGCCTGGACCAATTTCTTCTGATGTGCAGACATTTCTTCCTCCGGAGGGTACAAGTGTGGGTAGAGATCGAGAATGGAGATGAATCCGACTTTGATGAGCAAGGCTGCCAGGTGGATGAGATTATCGGGGAGGAAGTCTGACGCGTCACGGGCGTCCGATGCGTAGAACTGCAGCTTGAAGCCGAGCAGTTGTGCAGCGGTGTCGTTGCCAGAGGGTGGCATTGTTCCAGTTTGTGACATCCAGTCATCTGCCCACTTCCGCGCAGCTTGCTGGTCGGAAAGCGTAGCACCCTCTGCGTGTATCTTCTCGTCCCTTGGTCTGTTGTTCGATGTGATACGCCGAGCACCAAGCTCGAAGAACGCCTCGATACCTCTTCCTTTGCGTGAAGCCTCGAGCTCTCCTACGCGGTCCCAGAACTTGCGGTCTCGACGTTCGCGTAGCTGAAGTTGTTCGGCTTTCTCTTCCTCTGAATAGTACCATGTTGCAGATTTCGGCTGTGCCCAGTTTGGCAGAGTGGAGACCTCGGGCTCCTCCCACTCGATGCCTTCCAAGCCACGCTGCTCTGGCCACCATGCGCTCGTGCGAAGCAACTTGACAAAGAACTTGCCGTGCTTGACCAGAAGGTTGGCGAACACGTCCAGTGTTACGTCGAGGACCCTGCCAATGTCGAGGTCGAAGGCGCCGATCAGTGCGTTGACTCGCTGATATGTCTCGCTGACGACTTCGTGGGTGGGCGGCTCGCTGTTCACCGTGGTGAAGTACTCTGTCATGAGCTTCGAGTAGCCCTCGGTCTCTTCGCGGAGGAGATTGTAGTTCGATTGGCGATATAGGGCGTGTGTGGCTTTGCGGACTGCCATCTTGTTGAAGCTGGTCCGCACCAACTCGAGGGACTGAAGCAGAGGCGCGTCAAGCTCGATACGCATTCGTTCAACGTCGATCTCTGTGGCCATGAGCATGTGCCGCACAACCCTTTGCTTCTCAACGCTTCCTGCTAGGGAGCTGAGAGTGTCGAGGAAAGTCGATACCGAGTCCACGGAATCATCAGCAGGAGCAGTGACAATGTCTCGCACCAGCGACCCCAACTCGCCTGAGCTCAGCTGGCGGTCTATCGAGGCCTCGATGATCTCGTGGAAGACTATGGACAATGTAAGGACATCGCCATCACGCTGAGCCGCCGTCGCAGCCTCGATGACAGCCTGCCGTGCTTCGTGGTTCCATTTCGCGATGCGTTGAGGCGTGAGGTATTCGTTGCTCTGTGGCACTTCGCGAGTAGGTGCTGCGGGTATGGAGGTGGGCTCCTTGGGCAGCGCTGGGGTAGGAGGAGCGGCCTGCGCGGGTCTAGGCGGCGGTGGTTGCGGCTGGCTCGCTACTGGCGACCTAACTGGTGGTGAAGTATGGGAGAGATTAGGACTTTGTGGTACACTGGACGCCCCTCGGCCTCCTCCCCCCATGCCACTTCCTCCCCTGCTTTGCCGCCTGTCACCTCCCCCTCGTCCGCCGCGCGGGCTGTTCTGGTGTAAGTTATGCGCAAGCGGTAGGTTCTGCGGCCGATACGGCGACGGTCGCGGGCTGTCGTCCTGGGAGTAGGTGCGCCCATCGCCGCGCTTCCTCTTAGGCCCGGGTGCCATTGTGGGTGTCTCTGGTGGTCGCGAGACCGGCGAAGGTACAAGTCGTGATTAGTATAAGAGGAACATGCGCGGAAGCTCGTGAGGTTCGGCAGGCCTTGGTAAAGTCGGAAGGCGCGGGCGCGCGTGTAGTCCGGTCGTGATTGTTATTAGTAGACACGGAACTGCTAAGGGATGGGGGCGGCAACGTGACAAAGGAAAGGTCGCGATGCAGGCACGCGGCTGAGTTTGTGAATGAGAGCTGTCTTTGCGGAAGCTCAATGCGTTACTAGCGCGAACGCAGTCGCCAAGTCTTAGCCCCACAGAGCTGCGCCATTCACTTGGGTCGGGCAAGGCGTGGCAAGAGTGTGTCACGCCAAGGCTATGCTCACGCATCTACAGTCACGTCACGCATAGCATAGATAATCACAAAGCACGCAGGTGGGAGATGTGTGTTTGGCAGGAAGATGGAGAATCAATTCGACTGCCAATGCGGCGGAGCTATCCTAGGTCTCAAAAAGCGAAGGAGCGACCAGACCCAACCCAACGTTGACCGAGTCATGCAGAATTAAGCAGAAGCGCTGACGGCTTGAGCAGTGGCCTTGCGCTCGTTCTCAAGAACGGCCTCAAGTACACCAACAGCGCCCTGGCCAGCCTTCATCTCCTTCAGAACGGTATCAACGCCGAGCTGCTCGTCAGTCCAGAGAGGCTGCTCCTCAGCCTTGCCAGCCTCGCCAACGCCAATGAAGCCACCCTCAGCAGCCCATTCGCTGGTTCGCTTGATGCCAAGCTGCTTCCAGACAGCATCGAACGCCTCAACCAAGTGCTCGCGGTATTCGCGGATATGGCCGGGTGTGGGCGTAACACGAAGACGCTCCTGACCGACAGGGACGGTAGGGTAGTTGATCGCCTGGACGTAGATGCCCCAGTCCTCAAGAAGCAGATCGGAAGCCTTCTTCGCAATCTCAGCATTTCCAACCAAGACGGGCACGATGTGGCTTGGGTTAGGGATGACCGGGATGTCGCGAGCGTTCAGCTCGTCCTTGACCGCACGAGTGTGGAGTTGCTGGAGGCGTCTGTCACCCTGGTAATTCGCTTGGTACTCAATAGCGGTCTTTGCGCCGGCCATAGTCGCAGGTGGGAGCGAGGTAGTGAAAATGAAGCCAGGCGCCAGAGACCTGACGGTGTCGACAAGCTTCGCAGAACCGGCAATGTAACCACCGACGCAGCCGTAGGCCTTTCCAAGGGTTCCAGTGATGATGTCAATGCGGTCCATGATGGTGCCCTCGGGCTTGCCGGCCTTGTGGGCTTCATAATCGAGGTGCTCAGCAACACCAGCTCCATGAGATCCGTACATGCCAACGGCGTGGACCTCGTCCAAGAAAGTGATCGCGCCGTACTTCTCAGCGAGGTCGCAAATCTCCTCAATGGGGCCAATGGAGCCGCACATGCTGTAAACACTCTCGAAGGCAATGATCTTGGGATATTCGGCGGGAATCGATGCCAACTTGGCCTCGAGATCGGCAACATCGTTGTGCTTGAATACCATCTTCTTCGCACCCGAGTGACGAATACCCTGGATCATGGACGCATGGTTAAGGCTGTCCGAAAGGATGACGCAGTTAGGCATCTTGCTACCGAGAGTCGCAAGAGTGGCGTCGTTCGCAACGTAGCACGAGGAGAAGACGAGGGCAGCCTCCTTCGAATGGAGCTTTGCAATGGTATTCTCCAGAGCCACAGCATGCTGGTTGTGGCCGGAAATGTTTCGGGTTCCTCCAGCTCCAGCTCCGTAGTTATCCAGGGTCTCGTGCATCGACTGCAGGACGGCGGGGTTGCGGCCCATGCCAAGGTAGTCGTTCGAGCACCATACAGTGACCTTGTCCTCTGGCGACTCCTTGTGAGCGCGGGGGAATTCCTTGGCTAGTCGGTTGATGTTGTTGAAGTAGCGGTACGACTTGTCTTTGTGTTTCTTGTCCAATTCGCTCTCGTAGTACGCCTCATAATCAAAGTGCTTCGCGGCCTGAGCTTTGCCGGCATTGGCAGATCGGGTGCTCGCTGGCTTCTGCGCTGCAGGAGGGAAGGGGATCGGGGCTGTGATCTACGTCAGCGATTTGCGCTTCGGTGTTGATGTTCGTCGAGTTTCCGATGTGGCGGAGATGACGTGTAGACTACCATCGCCTCCAAGAATCAATTCGTACCTTGCTGACCGCGAACGCGCTCGGTCTCAACGTGGGCCTCCTTGTGTGCAGTCGTGTGCAACTTGGCGCGGTTTACGCGGGTGTGATAGGCGCGCATGCCACCGAAAGCACCAGCGAGGGCGCTGTTGCCAGTACGAGCGCTCTGGACGGCAAGAGCCTTTCCCATGATGGGGCAACGCTTGCCGAGCACCTGGAGGTTCGACATGCTTCCAGCGCTGGGGGAGACATCGTGGCTGGCGGCGGTGGTGGTGGACAGCGAGCGGAGCGTGGCGGGCGACGTCTTGTGGAGGAACGGGCACATAGTCCTCGACTGGCGGAGAAGGGCCTCCATGGTGGTCAATGGTCTAGAGAGGCAAAATTCGTGGCTGTAGATTTATGGCAGAGGGG
Organism: Phoma herbarum; assembly: GCA_001599375.1. NCBI lineage: Eukaryota > Fungi > Ascomycota > Dothideomycetes > Pleosporales > Didymellaceae > Phoma > Phoma herbarum. Next base: position 726,129 of record BCGR01000012.1, on the reverse strand, counting down.
CGGAGGTGTCACTGTCAGAGTGAGCCACGAAGAGAGGGTGGATGGTTGGAGCGGTGTCAGGATGCGCGGACACAAATCATTTCATATGCGGAATTGAGAGCCAGACTAAGCGGCCGGCGTCGGCATCAAATGGATGAAACATGATTGGCTCTCTGCCGCTTTAGCATGCCGACACCACCTTCGATCTTGCTTTGATTGTACTGACGGCTCAGGGCTGGCTCGATCCGCGTGAGGGGTACCGAACTGTCTCAGCTCTGGCTGTGCTGGAAATGAAGCTGTTGTCAGCTTTCGAGATGTTGTTTGACAGGGCCCCCGGCTCGAACATCAACTTGGAGCTGAAATTCTCACGCACCAACAACCACACACAGCAGACGTAGTATTGGCGCAGGATATTGACCCGACCCTGCAATTATCTGCAATGTCTACATTGACACAACCGGGAACAAGGTCCTGTTCGCCTGCGCTCATGTGCGTAGACAACCTCGGGAGTTCCGTTGCCCGTACCAGTGCTCAGTACAGTCATGATCGGCGCATCTCTAGGTCAGCTCCAAAGTTGAGGATACATCCCCACAACGCTCGCTTCCTCAGGCCTGGCCGCTCTTGCTGACTTTGCTTGACGTCCTGTTTGTCACACCACTTTCCGAAATTTTTGCGGCATCTTGTTCAAGGCATCGGCATCTCTTGCCGATACACGCCGTATTGTATGGCATCTTATTTGAAAACAATAATTCTGGACATATCTCCAATCTCGACGGCATCATATTCACCTTGTGAAAGTATTGCCGTCGACCGAGGCAGATACGTTGCCAAATGCGGAAGAATGAGCGCCAGTACCGTGGGTTGTAAAAATTCCAGCCAATGGACGCACTGCGCCCTGCTGCAGGAAGGCCCAAATGAGGTAGTGAAGAATAGTAGTCGTATAACCGAGTCGCCACCCCCGGATTTCAGTAGGTTTGTCTACGTATGTGTATCAATCTAAGACGATCGGTTCACCCTTGTGCGCGCTACCAGACCTGTCGATGTTTGCTTTGCGCCGATTGACTGATGGTGCAGGTGGCTCATCGTCATCAGAAATTTCAATGATTTCCGCTTGCGAAGGTTGTGTTGGCTTGCTCAAGGCTTCGAGACTGAATGTTGTGTTCAGAACTGTGTTGAGGTAATCGCAAAAGATCGCAGGATCCGGCGAGCGCTGTCGCAGGCAGTTTGCGAGCTCTTTGAGTTCTTCACCTCACCTGAAGGTTCTTTCTCAAAATAATTGCCACATAACCACCAACACAAGAATAGTCTCGTGAAGCCAATGATTTTGGGCAAATCTTGCGGTAGGATACCAGGGATTCGTTTCTCACCTCGCGCAAGCATCCCGATGCAAGCGGGAACTTCTCGAATCATATTTGTCCGGCCAACTTTCTGCAGTCTCTGCCGCATAACTTCTCTGTCTGCTGAACTCATTTCGTAAATAGCACAAGACACGACGCGTTTGCGGTCCTGCGTATCTTCGAGCTGTGACCAGTTCCATTGACTTACGGATACGATCGAGGCATGTTCAGGGGAGTCTCCAAGCAGAGGTTGCGGGCGCACGACTTTGGGCGTTGGCTCTGCCACTGCAGAAATCGCTTCGATCGTATCAACAATAGTAGGGTCCGACGGTAGTGAGCGCGATTCGGTGACCAGCCCGGAGTCGTTTCGGTGTTCAATGGAGAGGGGCATTGTTGGAATGTTGCTATGTGGTGTATCTTCGTCATACGAGCAACCAGATGCTGAAGGTGTATCAAGATCAATGACTTGAGACAACGGTTGAGGTCGCTGCGCCTGGCCGGACCTCTCAAGAGCAAATGGTTCTGCGTTGCTGAAGCCATGGGCGCCACTCTCTGAAGACTCGTCGTCCTGCGAATCACTGTCACTGTTGCTATCAGGAGGCAGCCTGTATATCCCTCCCAACCAGGTTGCACGCTCGAGCATCTCTACGGTAACCTCGAGATTCCTGCATTTCTGGCACAGATCAGCAGCTTACAGTAGAAACAGGACAGATACCGACCATTCTTATGCCGGCCTCTGTATGACCTGGATCCTTGAAGATTTCTTCGCACAATATATCGAGACGTTGTTGGTAATACTTGGCTTCCTCCTCGTACTTCTCGGCAAGCTCTTCTCGCACACCCGCATTTTCTGCGTCCGTCCACAGCTGAAGCGGATCGTACACGACAGGAACCTCTGTTTGGCCAGCCTCATCTTTGTGCCTGGTCTCGTCCTTGCCTGGCTTCCAAGCTTCTGCGAATTTCTCGATGCATCCGTTGATGATTTCGGTCACTAGATCGCTTCCCAGCCTGCTGGGTATAGGTGCTGGACTCATACTTTGCATGTCATCTCCTTCCTCGCCGTCTTCAACTGTATCTTCCACCGCGCCTGGCGATTCATCGCTCCCGTCCGAATAGTACTCTTCGTCTTCGATATCCCCCGCTATGCTTTATCTTCTGTCTCCCATTTGACCAGATGGTCCCAGTTGACCGGTTGTGCTGAAGATAACAGACTCAATCCCTGAGTTGACCCTGCATCCTGTCCAACTGCAGGGGTGGGGATAGATTCAATAGGTGTGATTCTCCTCCGTTTGCGGCCTTCAGCATCCGGTATCACCGCGGTAGGCGATTTTGCAGCTGGACAATCGCGGTCAAGTTGGAAGCTCTGTACGCGTGTTGTTGGAGTCGGAACAGACATCCTAGCAAACGCCGTGATCTCCGAATGGAGGTGCGCTTAGGTTGTTGTGTAAGAAATAATTGGTGCACGAGAATAGAAGAGAGCGAAGGCGCAGTTCGCCAGTTCTCAGCACACTGGAAGCTCAGCACGCAAACGCGCGTGTCAGTGGAAAAAGTCGATATCAATGCACGTTGTTGATACGATCTAGACACCTGGCCAAGAGTTCCGGGCGCGCGACGGGGTCACAATTGACGCGTTAGTTGACTAGTGATGATCATGCGAATAGATGCCATTGCATGAGCCAGTGCGGGCTTCCGATCTTGCACCCAAGCAGATGATACTGTAAACACTCTTTTGACGTCGTTAGTGAATGGCGCTTTGACGTTGAGTGTTGCGAGATCCGGCAGTAACGATGAGGCAATCCCACTAGCGCGGGGCAATCGGGGAGGGCTGCATTTGTCAGGTACCCGTACCATCACAAACTTCTGCCGTTACAGCAAAGCCAGCAACGGCAAAAGAAACGTCTGTCAGCAAGCATGGCGTCGAACACACATGCAGACTACCCTCCGGAGCTGTCCGCTAAAGAGCAGAACTTCATCTTCACAGAACTGAAAGACTGGTCGATAGCTCATGGCCTGGCGGTTCGCCCGGCTCCTTCCTTCGTCCAGCAATCTCAGGACCCCTCCGGAGTTCTTGCGACAACAGCACCTGTTACACTATTTCCTAGTCTCTTCCCGCGGAAATGCTTTGAGGATGGTCTGTCGATCCAGAAAGCTTATAACGAACTGTACTCGGCTATTGCCAGGGACGAGCAGTGGCTGCAAGGCATAGTGGAGGAGCTAGTTGAAGTCGATGATTTTGTTGCAAAGCTATGGCAAACTCACCTCGCCGTGAAGAAGGAAGGCTATGTGCAAGACCTGTCCCTTGGTCTTTTCCGCTCGGATTACATGGTTCATGAGGATCCGTCTCAGACAGAGCCAACCCCTGGCCTGAAGCAAGTCGAGTTCAACACCATCGCTTCCTCGTTTGGCGGTCTGTCCTCACAAGTCTCTGCATTGCACAGATACCTCCACTCCCTCGGTGCATACCCGTCATCGACATCCTCTCTCATCAAGGCCGATGCTTTGAGACAGAGCCAGTCAACTTCTCGACTAGCAAATGGACTCGCTGCTGGGCACAGGGCGTACGGTGAATCTAAGACAAAATTACCGCTGTGTGTCCTGTTCGTCGTACAAGATCCAGAAAGGAACGTGTTCGACCAGAGGCATCTGGAATATGCCCTACTCGAAGAGAATGACGTACGCTCGTTCCGCTTGTCCTTTGGGAAGACGTTGGCGCATACCAAACTTGATGGAGATCGAAATCTCATCTACACTCCGCCCCACTCGCCCTCAACATCATATGAAGTCACCACAATCTACTATCGGGCTGGGTACTCACCAGATGACTATGTGAATGAAGAAGATTGGGAAGCACGTCTGCATCTCGAGAAAAGCAGGGCGATCAAGTGTCCAAGTGTCCTGACACAACTTGCTGGCTGCAAGAAGGTTCAGCAGGTCCTGGCAACACCACACTCGCCACACCTCAAGCGTTTCCTGCCTGACGAAGAAGTCGCCTCGCAAGTGCTGAAGACATTTGCGCCCATTTACCCGCTTGACAAGAGCAATGCTGGCGAGGAAGCGAAGAAACTTGCGACCGATCCTTCATCAGCCGCTCGTTATGTCCTGAAACCTCAACGTGAAGGCGGAGGCAACAACATCTATCGCAAAGCGATCCCACCCTTCCTTCAGAACCTTCCCGAGACACAGTGGCCAGCATACATCCTGATGGAGATGATTGAGCCGCCACCTCTCAAGAACGCTATTATTCGTAACGGGGTCGTCGAGAGGGGAGGTGTTATTTGCGAGCTGGGTGTATATGGAGTGTGTCTCTGGCGAGGCGGATCAGTTGAAGGAGAAAATGGTGAGATCTTGGAAAACTTCGAAGCCGGGTACCTTCTCCGCACAAAGGGGGATCAGAGTGAAGAAGGAGGCGTTGCTGCAGGATTCGGAGCAGTCGACAGCTGCTGCTTGGTCGATTGAGGGCCTGAGGCCATGTTCAATGGCAGAGCGGTTCGGTTGTAACTCCGAAGGCGCAGCGCCGGAGCCGTTCGCGAAATCAATATACAAAGTTCAAAATATCCTTGTCTTTGTGCATTCTGTTGAGCAGCCGCATAGCCCTGGTCGAGCTCGTCTCTTTGGATCATTGCAGCGACCGAAATAGTTTCTTCTTCTCTGAAATCCAATTGAAGCTGCACCGTGCTTTGATGTATGGACGTTGACAAGCCCGTATCTATCGGTTCGTGTCTAGTACGAAAGGGAGCGGATCGTTAGCGCTTAGCCTCTGCGGAGAGCGAATCCACGAGCATGCGCCACTGCAGCCAGTGCATGTACGCTCGCGCTGTCAGACGCTTCATGCATTCAACATTGTTGCTGAAAGCATCATGTTCACCACTGCTACAAACAGAGGGATTTGGAGGCTGCTCTGTGTGACGTACGGAAATGTTCGCGAGTCGCTGCTTTTCTGATTCTCTATTGGCAATGTTAATCCAATTTACCGGGATCCACTGATCCACTCCCGTGAAACTGGATTAGGGAGAACGTGCCATCGCGATCACTTCCTTGGTGCGACCATTGCGAAAACGCTGCCAGGTATCTCGCTAGCTGTATGCAAGGCGCGTCGAGACAACGACAGCAAACAGGGCTTAGAGACAAAACATGTTCACTTCGCCGGCGAATCCTTCGCTCTTGAGTTGAAGGGAGCAACACAAGCACGGCGGGCGTAAGCAAAACCAACAAGGGTTGGATCATCGGTCTTCGGAACTAGCAGACCAGATCAGTGCGTGCATGCCGCGGCGATCCGTCTGTGCTGGTACAGCGTTCCGTCTCTTATCGACAAAAAGCAGGATATGTAAGATCGAGTCAAACTGGCTGTGTACTGTTCTGTTGACGCAGCAAAGCCATCATCTATGCGTGATCGTTGTGCATGTCAAGACGTGCAGTCTTATTGCGAGGATATTGACGGTTATAATTCAGGAGGACGAGTTATGCTACCCCCGGGACTTTTATGCAGCGGGTCGTTTTCAGCCCTACGCGAATCAGAAAGTTGCCGTACCTGATTGGCGCGAACCTAATAACTCGCGTGTCACTCTTACAACAACACGACTCTGTCCAGCCTCCATCTCGCGTCCGCGCATTCGTGCATCAAGCAGAGTGACCAGGGCGCGTTATGCATGGATGCGTTGGCGTTTCGCATGTTGTTCAGCCTGTCCGATCCACCTTCGACACATGTCAACCGGTTCCATTCGCGTCGCTGCTCCCTTTCTGTCTCATCGCTACTCGAGTAATTCGATGGCGGCCTTTCCTTTTCCACTATAGCTTCACTCCCGGCGCCCATCGCGAGATCGTAGACTGGCCGATGGCTGACATCGGAGGCACCGCAATTTCCTAGCAGTCTCCAAGACGGGTCGTTACCACTCCCAGAATGGGTGATCCCAAAACAGCGCGCCGTTTGATAGCCGCCATGCCACGAAGAACCTTCACGGTTCATCTTGTTAGCTTTCAGCCGGGGTCAGTGCTCTTCGTCTCTTGAGCTTCCCGGCACCAATTGCTGATCGCTCATCGACGGCGTTCTAACATCTTTTATGGATTCAAGCACCCTGGTACCTTCCCGCTCTTTGCTGCATCTTTCTGCACCTCAACACCACGTCGACTTGACTGGCTGCATGTCTGCACCGGCTCACCCTCATTCGTTCCTTACCCCGCAGGCTCAGCAATAATTGTCTTCGCCCACACTCGTTTTACACACTCACTTATACTGGTCTTCACCTACATCCTTCGTTTCTTGCTACGCGCGCGTCACGTCTCCAGCTCAACGTCCTATCCAAGCTTGCGCCTCCCCATTTCGATCGCAACTACCAGCATAATACTAATTCGATGGCCATTACTACCCTATACTAACCACGTCGACTCCACACTTCGCCATGCGCTCCTACCGCTTCCTGTTTGTGTGCCTCGCCTTGATCCTCTGTCTCCACTCAGTCACAGCCGTACCTCAGTCTGCGGTCCGCCGTCAAGATGACAGCCCTTCAGACCGCTCGCAGATCCCTACAACTACTGCATCCTCGCGTTCATCGGCTTCAGTAACCTCATCTGTTGATGGCGCAACCACCTCAGTGTCTGAGAGCGGACGAGTCTCTTCCACTTCAGCTTCCTCATTGAGCTCAGCAGAGGCAAGCACGTCCATGCAGATCCCAGCCACTGCGTCAAATGCACCCCAGTCAACAGAGTCTGCCGGTCAGTCATGATCCTCAAACCTCCAGAGCAGAATGGCTGATGAGCTGTAGAAGTAAATCCAGAGAACCCCTTGCCCTTCCAACCTAGCTTGACACCAGCTATGGGCATTAGTGGTGTCATCCTACTACTATCAGGTCTAGCATTTGCGGTCATTGGCATCAAGAACAAATGGTAAGCGCACGCATCTCGCCCCATCACGGCCTCTGACATGGAGTAGGGTATACGTTTTTGGCTCCGCCGCGTACTTGACCGCACTGGCCGTCACTGTTCTGATTGTGTACCTGATGAATCCGCCTGTCTCCAATGGTGTCCAAGGCGCTTTCTTTGTCGCCGCCTTCTTTACGGGTGTCATCTTCGGTGCGGTCTCACTTGTCTTCCCAGACATCACAGAGGGCTTTGGATGCCTGCTCGGCGGTTTCTGTGTTAGCATGTGGTTTCTCTGCCTCAAGTCGGGCGGCCTTATCAGTTCAGTGACCGGCCGCGCAATCTTCATTGGATGCATGAGCGCTGGTGGCTACTGCTTGTCTTTCAGTCACCATACGCGCACATATGGTCTCATCGCATCAATTGCATTCTCCGGCGCGACCGCTACCATACTTGGCATCGACTGTCTTAGTTGTGCGGGTATGAAGGAGTTCTGGCTGTATCTCTGGGGTAAGTTATGCGTTTTGCTCATTTGAATCCAGCTGACATAGAAAGCTTTGAATGAGAATGTCTTCCCATTGAACACTGATACTTACCCTGTCACCAAAAACATTAAAGCCGAACTTGCCGGAATCGTCATCATCGCAGTACTCGGTGTCGTTTCGCAGCTGCGTGTCTGGAGGCTCGTGAAAGAGCATCGCGAGAAGAGCGCCGCTCAGCAGCTCGAGAAGCAACAGGACAAGGAAAGGGAAGAGGAGGCTCTAGGGCGTCAGATCGAGGATAGCTTCCAGCGAGAGCGAGCACAATGGGAGGCAGCCTATGGTAACAAGAGTGTACAGGAGTCGAGCGCATCGTCTTCCATTCTAAGCCCGAAGCACTCGACCAGCGTCCGCGAGAAGGAAGTCTTCGCCACAGACAGCTTGGAGCTCGTAAACATGCAGAAGAGCGGCATCATGCGCTCATCTAACATGGACACCCCGGAAGGTACCACTGTTACCGTCAGCGTGCTCAAGGATGACATCCAAAAGATCGATGCGCAGGGCAACACGATTGCAGATAAGAACACTGAATCAGTGACAAGCTCTGTTGGCCATCAGAAGGACCTACCTGCAACACCAGAACCAGCAACCCCAGAACCTGCACTTGCAGAAACTGTTGCGAAGCGTGCCAGCTTTCGTCCATCTTCGATACCGCCACCTCCAGCAGTTGTTCCACTTCCATTCAAGGTGCCAGAAGAAGAGGATGCAAAGAGCGAGATAGGCGACAATTCCTCAGTCTCAGCTGTTGCGGAGACAGAGAATATATCTTTGAGCGGACGCAGGCCCATGTCCAAGCGCATTTCAGATATGTCAAACCTACGACAAGTATCCGGTCAAAGGAACTCACGCGCTGTCTCCGAGTCTCAAGAGGACCAAATCAACGTACCACATGTCGAAGACGACCGCGCTTCATCGATTGCCGCAACTCTGGACGACGAACATGACGATGTTTCTCTACGCCAGCTCTCGCCTCCACATTCGCCAATTGGCACAGAACACGATGTCACCCGTGTAGCTTCACCAGTCGCCTCTATCAAGGGCGAAGCGCCCGAACTTGAGGGTGTATTACATGCTTCAGTCGATGCTGAAGCCAAGGAGTCGAATGTGAGTGTCGAGGAAGCAACGAAAGATGCACCAACACAGCCGACAAAACGCCAGTCTCTTACCAGTAGCACGGATCCAAAGCCAGCGGAAATGGATGCAAAGCGCTCGCCTCGTCGAAACTCACGCCTCCGAGCTGATAACCTTGTCTCCAGCGCGAAGGGCAACAGTGACGGCGAGCAGTCCAAGTCCAGCAGCGAGAAGGCTCCGTCGCAGAGCTCACAGACCGAGCACGAACCTCCATATGTTGGCAGCCTCAAAGAAAGCACTCTTCCTCCTCGATTCTCGAAGGTCGCGTTATCGTACCGCACGAACGAATGGGCCAAGCATCTGGAGACCGCAGACCTGCCTGAGCTTGACGAACTGCCTGTACCATCGTCACCTGGTGCAGCTCTCGATCACAGCGCCGCCGAAGCGCCAGCACCCGTCAGCGATGAAATTGCAGGCCCTCTAGGCGGGAGCCACAGGATGTCGAAGCGGATGTCTACTGAAGGTAGCAACAAACCTGGTTCGTACCGTTCGCCTTCGACTTCACGACAATCGATCATGGACCAGCAACCTTTGTCTCAGTCGCCATCCGTTCTGTCTCCACGAGTCTTGTCACGATCAAATTCAGGCACTCAACTCGATGCTCTATCACCACTTCCCACCAACACGTTGTTGGGCCAGCGCGAGAGTAGGATACGCAGCCGTGTGACATCACGCTCATTCTCCCCTCTTCCATCGCCAGGACAGACTTTGCTCGAACAGGGCGAACAGGAGGATATGACGCTTGCCCAGAGGCGGCAACTACTCAAGCAGGCGCCGACATCACCGCTACTGCAACAGCAGCCTCCTCTTGTGTCCCCGCGCCGGCCTCCTCCTTCGACCGCACAGAGATGGCAGAAGAAGGGCTGGGCAGGACAAGGCGTCGCTCCTGGTTTCGATTCTCATCAGCCTCAGCGTACACCCAGCTCACAGTCAAACCGCAAGAGAGAGGATCTGTACGCAGATTGGAGAGAGAATATCAGGGACGTCACACCGCCCCAGACTGCTGCTTACGTGGCCGAGCAACAACGTGCGGCTCTCCTCAACGAACGAAGACAGAAGGAGATTGAGCGGCAGCAACGCGAAGCGATACAGCAACAACGAGCTTCGATGATGGAGAACATGATGCGCAGTGGGCAGATGCTTGATGCCCATCGAGAGGCGATGCGCAAGATGCAAGCCAACGCGAACAAGAGAGCAGCGTAGAGTTATTGATTCCCCACATAGTTACTTTCGTACATTGAATGATGATTCCAGGCTCCACAGCCACGGCGGCGAACACATGGGCATGACCGAGGTATGAAATGGGCAATGTACGTTGTGGACATGATCTGGACCTAGGTGGGATGGGGGTGGTATGGAATAACACTATATGGATGCTCTTTTTCGATGAATACATAGCCCTACTGCCGATCAAAGGTAGATCGATAGACTAGCTGTGCATGCAATAATGTCTAGTGCCATGTGCGGCACCTCGTGATCAGTCTCAAGATGCACTGGTGAAGACGATGCAGGGTGATGATGCAAAGAGATGATGCGGAGAGATGATGCAGTACCCGATCCCAGGCCGTTGTGCCTCAGATGGGCAGCGACTGCGCCCATGCACGGTGCTGTGCGATTCAGGTTTGCAAGCCTTACGAGGTGGCTCTTCTATCGATTCGACGGAAGAGGAGTGCGAAGGATGGGCATCTGTGCGCGGGGAAGAATGGTGACAGGCGGAGGACAGCGGAAAAGGGGGTTAGGGGCAGCTGGATTCACGCGAACACGGACGAACACTTCTCGAAACAGTAGAGATTGCTGGCGCTCTGGGTCCGGCACAGCGGACGGTGGGAGGATGGGCAAGTGTGAGGCGTCGATGGCGGAGCAGGCTAGTCGTGGGTTCGGTGCATGAGGTATGCGTGCTGCTTTTGTGGGTGAGGTTGGATGGAATGCACGTCGAGCGGACAGATGTGAGGGGCTGAGGCGGGACAGCGTTGTTGCTTGCTTGCTTGCTTGCTTCGGGACGAATGTCAGGTATTAGACCGACTCGTAAGTGCGTGCTTTGCTGCTGCTGCTGCTGCTGCTGCTGCTCGCCCAGGGAGAACTTGCTTCTTTCCCTATGCCACGAAATGAAGTGCTCGCCGAGGTAGGCTTGACGGTGGCTAGAGCCAGGAACGCGCGCAGCACAGGCGAGCCAGCAGGCCCCGTTCCTGGCTAGAGTCGGGCTGCAACAGAGAGTCAAGTCAAGGTCAGCGTTGAGGGCAAGGGCAAGGGCAATGGCATGAGCAGTGGCACGAGAGATTGATGGGAATGCAATAGGTAGGTACGGCGGCGCATAGGCAGGGCGGCCAATTGTCTGAGGTTGAAGATGTGCTGGGCTGCTGCCCTCAGGATCCCTGCCCGGGCTCATGCTGGCTCATGCATCGATCCGTGGGCACCTGCATCATCGAACGGGCAGTACGGGGGCTTCGCAGGCCGGGGATCGAGGAACAGGGCTTCTTGTGGCCAATTTACGAGCGGTGGATGGTGTGCAGGCGTCAGTACAAGAGATTGCGGTCCCCGCGGCGCGCTCTGCCTGCTGGACTGTTCTCTGGGACGCGTTGAACTAACTTTTGACTTGCAACCTTGGTCTACGCCTATGGCGCAGCTGCCGCGACCGACGGTGAGACACAAGAGCTACTACTGAGCGCACACGGCCGAGCAGTCGTGCGAGACATCGGACCTCAGTTTCACGCCCATCACAGGGCTTTCCCTCGCCGCATTCCTGCACTGCACTGCACTGCAGCAGACAGCTCACGACTGCTGCCACCCGCCCTGCAGTGGTGTTGCTCGCCGCGCGCCAATCCCGTCGATTCTGGCCGTGCCTGCCGCCTGTCAGGACCTCTGCCGCTCATGCAGCGTGCACGGGTCGCTTTGCTTTCCTCACCCTCGCAACCGCACATCCAGTCACGATTCCTTCACGCACCCCCCAACCTGCGACGGCGCCGCCTGCTGCGACCGCGACCGCGACCGAAGCCTCGACTCAAGCCGCGCCTGGAGCCCCGCCGCAACGCTGGTCGCTCACGAACCGCATCTTCAGCCTCAGCCTGCGCGGCCTGTACCCTGCGAGTGCGAGCGCCGGCCCTGCCAGACCCCCGGCCTCACGCCTCTGGAACCCGCAGAACAGCTCTCCGCGCCCACCGCCCACCGCCAGCAGTCGCCCTCAGCAGCAGCAGCAGCAGCTGCAGCAGCACCCGCCCACATCGGCGCCGCGAGAGCCCAACGTCCCCGTCGAGCGCCCTCGCTCCGAGCGCGACGAGTACCCGCTGCTGACCCTCCCGCAGCGGCGCCAGAGTCGCCAGAGCCCTGCCCCGAGCTCGCTGTTTGTCGAACGTTCCACCGCCGGCGACGACATCGACCGCAGCGGGCGCACCAGCATCGGTCTGCCGCGTGACCAAGCCCGCGGACGCACCAGCCTGCAGCGCGACTACGACTCTCACTCGCCGACCCCCGGGCCCTCCATGTCTGTCGCACACGATGCACCGCCGCCGAGCGCACCGCAGCCCCCACCCACCCTCGACGTCGAAGCCGGGAAGCGCCCGCCGCCCCAGAGCCAGGGCGGCAGAGTGAGCCTGCCGGGCAGTGGCAGGACGAGTCTGAGCAGGAGCCGCAGCAACAGGACGAACGGCGACGGCGACGATGCATCTGAGTTTCCCTGGGGCCCTTCGCACCCTTGCTTTCCCCATCCGAACCCGCATGTCCCGCTCAACAGCGAGCTGTACGAGACGACCAAGATCATCCGCATCAAGCGTGACTGGATGGTCAAGGGAGATCTGGCCCCGACCTTTGCGAACCTGTACCCCGAGATCCTGGACCCGTTGATCTCCGAAGACGACTTTAGGGATATCGTCAAGAAGATCAACGACTCGCTTGTGGCCGCATTCGATCCTTTCACGTTCCGTGCCTGGCTCGACACTGTCATGGGCGTAGCAACGTTCTGGCTGTGGGACGACGTGGGCATGTCAGGGGTGAAGAAGCAGCTGAACGAGCTCGAGAGCTGGATAGACCAATGGAATAAGAAGGTGGGCGAGAGAGAGGCGGTCAAGATCATCCCCTTACGGCGGACTGGATACCTCACGGTAGGAGGACTCTTCCCGATCTGAAATCGCACGATACTGACTGCTGTCATAGCTCGACATCCAGATCCCAGACCCTCATCTCGGCCCCGACAATGGCACCATGTCCAGGCCAGACACACGAGAAGACGACTTCGGTCACGACGCCCGCCAGAAGAACGAAGACTACGGGAACTACAACATCCCAACACCCACGTTACATGTCAACTCGATGCCGCCTGCCATCGAGAGCCAGTCGTAGTACACACCGGTCTCGAGTCGAAGCCGAGCGGTATTTTTGGATCCTGCACCAGGCTCTTTTGAGTTTGCGACATAGCGTTTCTGTTCTTATGTTTGCGCGCTGCATTATGGTCACGATTAGACTACACATTCGCCTCGCGGCATTAATGTTTCCTTATGTCTGTTTCTCGTACGGTTTGTTGCATTTGAGTCGATACCCAGACACCAGTGTGTCTAGCAAATATGCATTGCATGTAGTATGCTTAGCAAATGCCTAATACGCATCACATTGTCTTTCCAACAAATTCCGATCCACCTCCGAAATAATGCGAATCCTGCGGCTGAATCCCTGAACAGCTTCACACCACATCAACGCCATCGAAGCAGCGGTAAGACCAAATCAGACAGGATCGCCCTGCGACGAGAATCAATGCAGCTCTGCTCGCCGAACGGGCCGACCGGCTCCAGCACTGACCGAGGAGATCGTGAATAGCGGCTCCGCTTCACAGCTCCACTTATGATTACCTCTCGTGATAATGAAAGACGATCGCCATGATCTTCTGGGTAGTCAAGACACGGGCTTACAAAGGGTAGTAAGTCACTTGCGAACGGCACAGACAGGTGTTCACAACAAATGCAAGGAAGACACTTGCGGGTATCACAGCGAGCAAAAGCTGTTATCGTTGCGCGATCTAGTAATCTAAGCACCTGATGGCTTCTATGGCCATATTGATATTGAACAATGAGAGTCCCGAACGCCATGCTATGCAATGCAATTATGAGACAAATCGTGACACTACCATGCAAGGCCAGCACCCTCTGCGTAAGCTAGCCTTGCTTCGGTCCATGTATCATGTCGCAAGTTCAACAGTTGCCGACGCGCATACTGGAGGATCCATCTGCCTCTCAGTAGTAAAGCTTTCCAACAGCTTCGTCAACTTCGCAAAGCTGACTGGCTTCATGATGTACGAGTCTACACCAGCCGTATACGCCTTCTTCTGGTCCGTCACACTCGCCAAACCAGTCAGCGCAATGATCGTAGAATGCTGCGGCGCCTGAGACGACCGAAGGTGGACGTTGTACTCCGCCTCAATCTTGCGGATTTGCCGTGTGGCCTCGAAGCCATCCATGACAGGCATGGACAGGTCCATAAGAATGATCTCAGGCGGTGCGGTGGGCACGGAGTGGAGCAGTGTGCGGTATGTATTGACTGCTTGTAGTCCGTCTGAAGCACTGGAGATGGAGGCATAGCCTCGTTTCTTCATGCCAACCTGAAGGAGTCGGAGGTTGATGGCGTTGTCGTCGACTAAGAGAACGCGGCTTGCTGGAGGTGAGGATTGAGATGCTGTCGCTGAAGCAAGCTTCGAGCTTGCCTTAAGAGCTTCAGACGCGGTGGAAGCCTGCGATGAGATGGTGTCTACAGGCTTCACAGTGACTGAGACAGTTGTGCTGATCGTCGCGCTTGTAGTGACGGGATCAAGTAATTGCCCTGAGAGCTTGAGGCTGTCCTGAGCGACTATCGGAGCCTGAGCGAGCTCACTGTCGGTATTGGAAATGCTTAGGGCTTGCGCTGCAGCTGTAATGCTGTCAATTCTGACCTTCTCCGAGTCATCCGCTGTGTCGGGTCTCGAAGGGGGCATGGTGCTAGCCCGAGAGCGATCCTGGCAAACTTGCAGAGCTCGCGCGAGCTTCTGTGGCCCGATGGGATAGCGAACATCTTCGATGTTTCCCTTGTTTCTATGCCTGGACTCTTTCGCTGGTCCAGCGCTACGAAGCACGAGCACCACTGTTTGGCAACCAGGGCTGGACAGCTCTGGTGCATCGCGCAACAAAGCATCAAGGCAAGGCTCTTCGACGACAACAATGTCAGCAGAAATGCTTCTCTGCCATTGGCTGACAGGAGCTCCGGCCCAAGCATCTAGATATCCCGTCAGACTACCCTGCAACAGTCGAGACGCTTCTTGTCTGATGCTCGTCGTCTCTGAATCCTCAGGCCAGTAGATAGCAAGTGATTTGCCGCTACTTTGAACCTCCGCCAGCTGTGTACCGCTCTCTTCGTTGGAAGGACCATCGTCTACTGCGGACAGGTTCGACCTCGGTGCTCCATTGGCCTTCGATTTGACAGCCGGCCTCCTGATTACGGGGATTCGGACGGTAGCCTTGGTACCGATGCCGACCGTGGACTCGATATCGATGTGACCTCCTAGAGTATTGACAATTGACTTGACAAGCGACAATCCAAGCCCAATGCCGGGCGCTTGATTCGACTCCTGGGCGAAAGGTGTGAAGAGCTTGTCGCGTAAATACGCGGAGGACATGCCCTGACCAGAGTCTCTGACTGTCAAGACCGCGAACTCGGCAGTATCCTGTTCCGCTTTCTGCGTCTCGAGTTTGACGTGGACAAACCCGGCTTTCGTGTATTTGAGTGAGTTCCCGACCAGGTTCATGACAATTCGACGCATCGATCCCGGCTCGCACCAGTATATCCAGTCTTGTTTGGCTATTTCGACAATGACCTCGACATCTGGTCTTCGAGGAGCAGGACATGGCGATCTGCTTGGAGACCTGCTATGAAAGGTTGTGTCCCCTGTCTCTTCATGCAGTGTTCTATTCTGGGGATCATTGAAGCCGTGTCCGGTCGCTACGCCTTCAACAACCTCCTCAGTTAGAACGGCAAGATCAATATCTCGATGCGCGCTCAAGTTCGTTTGGAGGCCGTCTGGTTGTGTTTCTCGTATATCGTCTGATCGAGCTGGCACGCCGTTGCCTGCCTTGTTCTTCTCGAAGGCGTTGATCTTGCTGTAATCCAGGACCATGTTGACGGTATCTAGAAGTGTTCTTGCGCAGCTTTCTGCAGTGTTGACCAAGGATTGTTGGAATGATGTACAGTCAGTGTCTTGCAGAAACTCACAAGAAGCCAGAATGCCGTGAAGTGGCGATCGCAGCTCGTGTGAGATCGAGCCAATGAAGTCATTCTTCTGCTCGCTCGCTTTCAGGTTTGCAAGTCTCAGCAGTTCTGTGTCGACGCAATTGTTGAACGTAATGCAGTGAAGGAATTCAAGTTGGTGCGAGAAATTGCGGTACTCTGAACAGTTGTAGATGAAGCAGGCAGCGGATCGGCCCGTTGTCGAGTCCCATATTGGTGTAAATATGATCTGTCGAGCTCCCGGAAAGTGGGCACGCAGCTTTGCGGAATCTGCTGTTGATCTTTGTCGCCGTCGTCTCTCCGATCTTGGTCGGCCATTGTATAACGATTCGTTCTCTGATGAGTCAGAGAGCTGCTGGCCTTGTTGGTCGAACGTAAACATCCTTCCTCGATGATACCGCTTAATGAGCTTCAGGAGCTCTTCAGGCGCGAAAGGCTCAAACGCTGGTTGATCTGCTGACGTGTCGACGGAATGACAAGCGTGAGCAAGAACCTCGGTAATGCCACTGCCTTTCCTTCGTACTTCCGGACTCGAGGATCGCGTGTTGGAGTCGATCGCCGTTGCAGCTGCGCTGCCACCCTGGCTGCTTTGTGGCCGTTCCTGCCATGCCAAGCCCTGAGAAGCCACTGGCTGATCGATCTCCCGTGATGGGGTGGTTGCTAATGCTGTATCAAGAAAGAGCACACCACCTCCGCCCTCTTCAATGTCCATTGCTTTACGCAGCAGCTCAGCAGCTCGTGTAATCACGTCGATACGTGCGGCGCCGTCCGCAGTCCGCCTGGAGTCAGCATCCGAGTCTGGATCCGTCGACTCGCCGTTATCGTTGTAGCATCGCCTGTGCTTAGTGTCCTCAGATATTGGATCGACGAATGCTGACAAGCACTCATTCATTTTGAAGGTACGCTGACGGTCCTTTTTGTCTCTACTCATTTCGAGATGTTGGATGACGTTGTCTGCCAGAACACCAAGGAAGGCTTTCTCGCTAGGATTAAGTGCTGGCCTTAATCTGGAATCTAAGATGTAGATCGATCCTATGTTGATACCTCTGCTCGTGCGCAAAGGTACACCTGCATAGTATCTGAAGTGTGGTGGTCCGGCTATAAAGCTAAGGGTGTTGAATCTGTGATCCTGGCTCAGATCAAGCACCTCGAAACATGCCACCCCGCCTTCAGGTGGCGGCGGCGTAGAGATGGTGTGTTCGCAGAGTCGCCCTGCCTTAGGAACTCTGACACACTGAATAATGTGTTAGTCCTGTTGTTACTTGCGTGGGGATCTCAGGTGGATAGAAGGTGCACCTACGCCTGCCCAAATCGCATCCTCAGGATCGTCATACTTCTCAGCATCATCCAGATGGACGGTCTTCGTACTTTCGGCAACAAAATACTGCGTTTCTTCGTCGATCAACGAGATCATTGCGCGCTCTGCATGCAGTCGCCATGCTGCGAGCTGTGCATGTGCTGCCAAAACGGTATCTGTTGGTTCAGCACCCTTCGGTGGCGAAAAATACTTGTAAAGCTCTCGCGCCCGTTCACGATCGTCGCCAGTATTCTGAGGTAGACCCTTGTACGGGCGGCTCGTAACCGAGCATTTCGTCGAGCAATCCGCCATTTTGGCGAGATGGGTGTTGAAGCAGAACGCTCATGGCTTGGCAAAAATCGAGGACATGCCTTTATTATCTAACAAGATTGGATTGACGGCCATTCTCTCCACAGCCACTTAGCCCGTGCGACTATGTGCCGGCTTGCGCCGTTGAGTGGTTCAGGGTCCAGAGCACTTCAGGGCCATGAGCCACACAGCCGCACGTGGAAAAAGTTTCGGCAGGATCGACAAAGAGCAGCCTCTGCATTGTTGGGAGAAACAACTCCATTCGAACAAAGACGATCAGGCATCCGCGCAATCTGGCATGCACACTACTCACCGAAGAGCCTTTACCTTTGCGATTGAGCACAACATCTGCTGCCGTCTTCCAGGCCCACGGCTGGTGACCTCTTGAGTCGGACCGAAGGCCCAAATACGCCGCTGAGCGCATGTTTGGTTCTAGACCTGGGCATGATTCTGACGAGCTCAACGCCGAGAACGGACCTAAAAGTCGCCTGACAATCCCCCACAGAGGATTGCCATGCGGAAGTCCTGAATTGCTACAAGATTCCCATGGTTGACGTCACTTCGCGCCTTCCGAATCCAGGCCGGCCACGCTCCACTTTCGGAAAGGACCCATTTGGTGCGAAGAGCCTCCAACACGAAAGCGAGGCCCAGAAGAGTGGGCTTGCATTAGCCCTCATCTCTGAAATGGTCTTCCGGTATAGGCGTCGATTCAGCGGAGGCATCTGTTCATGTTGAATTCCTGGAGGACGAAAACATCCACGTCTCCATACAATTATGGCCATTCTGTAACGCTGTACCCTCGTCCTCTGGCATGTCGAAGCCGAAACTGCGGTTTATATTTTGGAAGAACAACTAAAAGCTTGGTCGTGAACAATGGTAGCTCGGGGATGCGCTGAAGGGTGCTTCTCTGCAAGAGCCTTTCAAGACCTCGAACATGAAACGCAAGGATGTGATTACAATTGTTGCCATGGATTCGATACTTGCCAAATTGCCCAGTTGCCAGATCCGCCTTCGATTCTGGAGGACGCATAGCTTCTCGATCCACACATACCGAATCTTCAGCATCTTTGCCGCTTGGATCGCCAGCCGGAAGAGCTTGGGCAATTCACGGTGCACCAGTCGACTTTGATATGCTTGTATGTTCGCGATCGCCAGGGAGGCTGGTTTGTCTGAAAGATCTCCTTGGCTAAGTGAGAAAGAGGCATTGCACTGGCTGAAGGCCTTTTTGTGAGGACGAGGCGTGCAGAAACATCATTACAAGCATGTCCAACGTCGATCAAGCGAGTCGGCAGCCATTCTGGCGGTCCGAAGAGGCACTCCGCATGGCTTTTCAGGACAGGTGCGCAGCCAATATGACACAATGTCCAAAGGGTGCAGAGATGTCGTAAGTTGTGTGTCTATTTAAGTCAATTGCTATGCGGATGACTGGTTCCACAGGCACTTACGCGAGGTTGTAGGAAATGAATCAAATATTTCGGTCAAGTCCTGGTCGCAATAATCGAACTCGATGCCCATGATGAATTGCAGTTGCGGGAACCATCTCTTCTTTTTGTTCCAGTGAGGGAAGAAAGGAGGCCTTGAGATGATCCCTCGATGCTGGCAGGACAGACTGCTTCAGAACTCGCTGCAGACATAGACACCGGCGTTGGCTGAAGCTCTGATGCTTGAAACCCCATATGAACGTCGTGGCTGATGAGTGTAGACAGGGCACCAACAGGAGCCTTGCTGCCCATGCTTTCGGTGCCTTTCTGGTTCGAGACCGGACTGGCTGTCATGCTAAGGTGAACATAGCTGCCATACGTCGAGCTGCTGGGCATCGATATGGTCACGATGCTACTCGGCTGGCAAGCGTCCTGCTTGTGACTGTCTTCATCTCAAAATAAGCCTTGAGGCCTGTCATTTCTGAGCAGAAGCGTATACCTATGGGGAAAATTTGTTATGCCTACTGTATCACCGACGACAGCGGTGTTGCCCATCCTCAGGAAGGTCTCATCAACAAGTGGCTGTGCTGCGGCAGCTCAAATCTCGTGGCGGGCACGAATTATCCAGGCAGACTGAGCTGGGATACTTGTTGGTGAACACGTGTTGCCGGTAATGTCGCGCTCCTGCCGCACAGACGCGTTGATGTTGTGGGGTGATTCACGTCTGGAAATCGGCTGTTCCACAGGCGAGGCTGGCGCGAGTGGACATAAACCAGCACCGGCGCGTCCCCTGTCAGCCCATGACGGACTCCAACGGGTGTACCGTCTCCGGCGCCCTGAGCTTCGAGGAGTCGCGGTGATTGGACTGGGCCACCGTTGATCGCAAATCGCCAGGGTCCAGGGACACGGCAGCGTTGTGCCTTCCTGTGCATCGGCCGATAAATGCAGCGACCTGAAAGAGGGCACATTGCCTCCTCTCCTCAAGTGTACCGCTGTCGTCCTCTTGCGCTGATAATTGCTACATTCGTTCTGTCGCGTTGCATTTCCCGCTGCAGTGACGTTGCTGCCGCTGTCAGTTCTTACGTTCCCTCCCAAACATCACGAATCCCGTTGCTTTCGTACCTGACTACTGCGACCCTGGGCCGACGAGCTGACTCTCCGCGGCCACAACAACCATGGATATCGTTCTCGAGGTCGCAGACACGTTCATCTTCGACCACATATACTCGAATCTTTTGCCGGCTTCGAGTACCCCTTTCGCCGCCAACGCCACTTTCTCGAGCATAAGGGAAGAGCCCACCGGCTTTGCCCTGCCCGCAGCAACATGGCAGTACGAGCCGGCGTCCAAGTACTTCTCGATACAACCCTCACAGGCTGCGTATGAGAGTGCATGGCTCCGCGACGATTGGCGCAGACAATTGGTAACATTGTACCTGATTACATGGTAATTCATCCAACCCAAAATGGTTGCATTATATACAAGACTAACCTCACACAGGCTGTTTGGTGTCCTCGTCTACTATGTCTTCGCGTCCGCGTCCTATTTTTTTGTCTTCGATAAAGCAACTTTCGCCCATCCACGATACCTCAAGAACCAGATTAAGCTCGAGATGAAGCAGGCAAACATTGCCTTCCCCATCATGGCTATCTTTACAGCGCCATGGTTCCTCGCTGAAGTCCGCGGCTACTCCAAGCTCTATGATATAACGGAGGAGGGCCCGGGAGCATGGTACAATTGGCTGCAGTTCCCGTTCTTTGTCTGCTTCACCGACTTCTGCATCTACTGGATCCACCGAGGTCTGCACCACAAGAGCGTATACAAAATGCTACATAAGCCTCATCACAAGTGGATCATGCCTACCCCTTTCGCCTCGCACGCTTTCCACCCCATGGATGGCTACGCACAGGGTTTGCCATACCACATCTTCCCCTTCCTGTTCCCTCTCCAGAAGTTCGCATACGTTGCACTCTTCATCTTCGTCAACATCTGGACGGTCCTCATACACGATGGGGAGTACGCACACAACTCGCCCATCATCAACGGTGCCGCTTGTCATACCATGCACCACCTGTATTTCAACTACAACTATGGTCAGTTCACAACGCTCTGGGACCGCATGGGTGGCAGCTACAGGAAGCCCAACGACGAACTGTTCCGGAAGGAGCTCAAGATGTGTCAGAGCGAGTGGGAGAAGCAAGCCAAGGCTGTTGACAAGATGGTTGAGGAAGTTGAGGGGGAGGATGACCGCAAGTACGAGCCTGAGGTGGAAACTAAGAAGGTCCGCTAGATGAACACTCGAATAAGGCACACAGCGTACAGAGACTGTCCCAAAAAGACGCAAGTAGACCAAATGGCAGAGACAGAAGTCTTTTTGGTCAGCACTATAATCCGAGTCGCCATGAGGCGACGTCAGAGGTGAGGAAGGAACATGCGCTTTCCGCGTAGCATACGCTTCAGCATTCCGCGTACCGCACCTTTGGTCATTCAGGTCGCCGCTTGGTGCGAGCCACTTATGTTAGTGTTATTCGGTGTTGCCAGCGTGGGATCGACTGCGACGCGTGGAAGGATTAGCACAATTGTAATTAGGAAGTTCAACGTTATTACCGTTAAATATTTGTTTGACTGGAACCTATGGTTCATTTACATCTATGGCGCTAACGCTATCTATGCTGCAGATGAAGTTTCTACGCTCAGAACGCAAGGCCGCTTTGCCACCAGTGTTTCCCGGTGTGCCATCTTACGACTTGTCCTGCCCAGCACCACCAGTCGTCTTGCTTCGTTGCGCCATAACCCAGCCCTCGGAACAATGAGATGGGGATAGGCTCAAAGAGCCAGACGCCGCCCAACGCGAAGTCGTCACAAAGCAAGTGAGCGGTGTTGTAAAACCAGATGTGTACGTAGACGAAAGTCCATGTACGCATTGCCCACTGCGGCATATACTTCTGCACTCCCGTCTTGCGCAGGACAGCGGATATAACAACCTCAAGAAATATGCCGAAGGCTTGCAGCGTGAAGAACGCGAAAGAGTTTGTCACCGGATGCGTCGGCCCTGCCGCTGTATATGTTCCACAAGCATGCAGCACGCCACTCAACCCAAAGGCCGTAAGCAGCTGGATCCCCTTAGCCGGCACACTCCTCCTGCCCAAGCTAAGGTACTCGCATATCCTCAAACTCGGCTGCTCAAACGCAAAACGGAACGTCTGATGCCACCAGCTGCTCCACCAACCTGCCAACCCTCTGTCCAGCACAGTCGTAAACGAGCCCCATGTCTCGGGGTAGATCCACGGCTCCGATCGCGCGCCGATGTAGGACCCAAATATGCCTACGAAGACGAGCGGTGCGAGCGAGAAGATTGTCTGCAGAGCGTGTTTGACGGCGATCATGGACAGGAAGAGGCGGTAGGTGTGGGTCATCCAGGGCTGCGTGAGGAGGCTGAAGGGGAAGTAGGATGGCGGAGGGCGCGCAATGAGGCCCCAAAAATAAGGGTCGTGCATCATGATGGTTTTGAGGGCGTCGAGAACCAAGTAGCCTTTGACAAGGGTCTTGGCATTGGAGATGAGAAGCGAGCGTCGATCAGGGTAGGTTGATACTTGGCCAGCGTGGATGCGCGAGGTGTGCTTCGGCACCTCGCCGGAGTTGCGGTGCAGTTGCTCTTGCAGCCATTTTGGTGGCGGAGGGAGCGCAGAGGTGCGCCAATTCCAACCTGCGCCACGAAAGTTGCAGAAGAGGTCGCATATCCAGTCGAGGCGCTCGATGAAGGATGAGAGGGGATAGGGCTGCCATGCGAATTCGCCGTGGCGGTCACGGGGACCAGCTTTGGACTTCTGGGAGATGTGGCCGTTGGATTCTGTGAAGTTTTCTGCGGCCTTCGTCTTCCCCGGCTGTGAAGCTCGGTCGCTCCCAAATTGCCCTTCTGTTCTCTCGATTCGCTGGAAATCCGTCTGCGCATCGTTGAATACAAGAAGCGCGGCAAGGTAGACTACGCTCCAGGCGTGGACGAGTCCAAGACCCAGTGCTGGCGCCATGCCCCTAGCTCTTTTGTACATGATGCTGTATGTTGCAAACCAGAGCAACACAGCCCAAACCAGGAAGCGACATTTTCTGATCCAAGGCCGGTTCTGATGTGGTATGCATAAGTAGATGATAACGAGAAATGCTCCATAAGCGCTATGAGGGTAGACAAAAGGTTCGAATCTGCCTGAAGCTATCTGCGCGTCGTATTGTTGATAGTAGTGCTGGATTAGGTCATGATGAGAGTGTTGAACAAAGGGAAAGCCCTGGTTGTACAGAGAGTGCGGCCAGGCATCACCGCTGGATAAAAACTCCATAATCAGCAGAAACCCGAACGGCACACGCAGAACGCAGGGAAAGTTATGAAAGAAACCGAGCAGGAAACTCAAACAGAAACAAGCATTTAGTGGCGCGTGTCGTTCTGCGAGACAACTGTCGTCATGGATCATTGCGCTCGCTAAGTGAGAGGCTAGTGGTACTAGGCTCGATCCATCGTGGCGGGACCTTTAGAATCATCAAGGGCTCTGGTATCACGACCTTCGGCAACCGGTAAAGCTGCCGCACGATCTCAAGGCCGCTCTCACCCCAGTCTTTCCCTTTACAGTCCAAAGACCTAAGGGTAACGCCGTCAAGATGGTGAACATTACAGAGAAGATCAAGGAGTACGGAACCCCTCCAAAAGTTTTGACGCCAAGCCTGACGCCCCGCTAGGATTGAGGATGAGATGAAGAGGACGCAGAGTGAGTTGAGACGCAACTGAAAGCTCATACGAATCTAACTTCAGACAGAGAATAAGGCCACAGGTATGCAATAATGCAACCCTACCTCTCACAATCGGGCAATATCACGTGCTGACACCACCATTCAGAATATCATCTTGGTCTCTTGAAAGGGTACGCATCCATCCCACAGTCTTGAATATCCAACAATTGACCACGATCAGAAAGCTTGCCCGTCTCCGTGCTCAATTGCTCGAGCCTGGCCCAGGTGCAGGTGGTGCTGCCGGAACGGGATTCGATGTTTCCAAAGCTGGCGATGCCCGTATAGCGCTGGTTGGATTTCCCTCAGTCGGAAAGTCAACATTTCTGTCACGGGTCACAAAGACGAAATCTGAGGCAGCATCATACGCTTTCACTACTTTGACTGCTATCCCCGGTGTACTCGAGTACGGTGGTGCTGAGATTCAGGTCCTCGATCTTCCGGGAATCATCGAGGGTGCCGCCGAAGGTAAGGGTCGCGGACGTCAGGTCATCAGTGCGGCAAAGACCAGTGATCTAATTCTCATGATCCTCGATGCCACAAAAAAGGCCGAGCAAAGGAGATTGCTTGAGGCCGAACTCTACGCAGTCGGTATTAGGCTGAACAAGGACCCACCGTAAGCTTCCAATACAAGTCCAGCACGGCCCGCCACTAAGACATTCAAAGAAACATCTATCTAAAGCCCAAGAAGGCCGGCGGAATGAAGATCAACTTCCAGTCGCCTCCCAAAGGTGGTCTTGACGAAAAGATGATCTACCAAGTCCTGAAGGACTACAAAATTCTCAATGCCGAAGTGCTGATCCGCGACGAGAACGCCACAATTGACGACTTCATCGACATCATCAACATCAATCACCGCAAGTACATTAAGTGCCTGTACGTCTACAACAAGATCGACGCCATCAGTCTGCCTCACTTAGATCAGCTGGCACGCGAACCTCACACCGTCATCATGTCCTGCGAGCTAGACCTTGGTCTTCAAGATGTAGTTGATCGGTGCTGGGAGGAACTGCAGTTGATGCGCATCTACACGAAGAAGAGGGGCGATGATCCGGACTTCAGCGAGGCGTTGATTGTGAGAAGAGGAAGCACGATCGAGGATGTTTGCGATCAAATCCACAGGACAATCAAGGAGACCTTCAAGTTTGCGTTGGTATGGGGCGCGAGTGCCAAGCATATGCCGCAGAGGGTGGGTCTGAGTCATCTGGTTGCGGATGAGGATGTTGTCAGCATCGTGGGCACGAAGAGCGGGACCCGCGAAGCTATGTTTGGAAAGGTGTAAAAGAAGAAACTATGAACTTCGAGCTTTGAAATACTCTTGACACACAGCAATAGTGAAAGGGACATAGTCCAATGACAAATCGATGAACCCATGGTGCTACGGAAGCAAAGCTGGGGCTGACCTTACATACCCGCTCCGACTCGCAGCTGATGGCCTGCGAGCTTCGTAATGGCTTCCTCGACTCTTGTTCCATCTCGAGTCCTTGATCTGAGAAAGGAGATCCGCCCATGAGCAACCGTCGGAGTCTAGTCTTCGACCTTTGATTCACCGCGCATCTGACCCGTACTTCAAGGATTTCAAAGCACCCACAGCACTGCTGCTGGTCTGTAGGACGATATTTCACGAGCAGCAAAACCTTGTAAGGCCCTGTCATGATTTGACCACCTAAAGCTGATGTGGTCTTGATAAAGCCTCTGAGAACGGCCTGAGCGTGACCTGGAGAGATTGAGCAATTCAGCGACCTAAGCATGCAGTATCATCAACTATGGCTATTTGGACGCATCAAAGTCAATACATTAATCTCAAGGTCCTCAGAATGGACTGCGTTGAGAGTCGGAGCGCCCACGCATCGTTGTAAAGAAGCAAGAAATCGTATTGAAACTCATCTGAAATAGCACTCGTCTTGTCATTGCGTCGAGGTCTCCGTTTGCACTCACTTGGCCTACTCTCCTTCACCGGGAGCTCCCGGCGACCCTGTACGTCATGTCTTCATCTCACTCAACGCCTCCCTCTTTGCCAAACCCACGACCCACCTTTTGAGAACCATCGTTTCGAAGATGGGGAAGTACGGGGTCCATGAGCCGCACGATTTGGAGGACGACAATCGGATCTCGAGCTGGGTCCGCCATGCCACAGATGACGAGCTCGGCGATCTTTTAGCCATCAACCCGAGCACACCAACAAGACGTCCGTCGACGCCGACGTACTACGAAGAAGTCTCGCCTACCAACACGACCTTCTCCAGCGGCTCTGTCTTCGATGCCCCGAATTCTCCAGTCGATGGCTGGATCGAGGATGTGTTCTGCGACGACGCTCCAGACAAGGTGCCCAGCAATAATGTCTCACGCCGTCTTGATGGGCAGAAGAAGTCGGCAAAGTCTCAGATATACATCAACACCGACCACTTCAACGTTAAGAGCCATGCCTCGTACGACCCATCCCATACAATCACCACGGACCTCGAGGAAGAAACAAACCTAGCAGAGACGTCGGTGGCGGTAGCCATACCTCACACCGACCCAGACAAGCCACGACCCACTTGGCTTACTTCGTGCGCACAGTGTATCCATGCAGGCCTGCCATGCTCTAGAAAAGCCGCTGCTTGCTCACGGTGCCGGCGTAAAGGCCAAGCGGCCCTGTGTCTTCTACATCGTCGACCTTACCCCGAGGAGATTATTAAGCCTGATGCACCATGGTCAACCACTCTCATACTCCTGAGGCTGAAAGACGAAGACGAAGATACGTGGAGAAAAAAGCTGAGGCTAAACGATAAGGCACGTTCATGGGGAAGATCGTCGAGGCATGACTGACAAGAGAAAGCTCCACAAGAAATGGCTCTTCGAGAACGACTACAGGAATTGGGTCCTCCCATCGGTCGAGAGCCCGAGGAGCGGCTATCGAAGCAATCGCATACGGGCAGCTAAGGCGTACCCTGGCGAAGGCAGAGGCGAAGGCAAGGACATATTTAGTTACCAGGAGCTCTGTGTGGTGATGAACGATTGATTACTTGCGCAAATGGCGGATCAGGGGAGAAGATTAAAAGACACAATGCTTGGTATCGCGATATGGCTGCTTGGAAACTTTCGAATTACAGTTTGGACGCATATCCTGGGTAGGGGGTTGGATACAGTCGAACTGCTGGCAGGTAGTGTCGATTAGAAGATTTGGACGATGACATCGCTGGCATATCGAATCGCAGAGTCTGGCTATTGATTTCCAGAACATAGGGCACGGCCATCAATAACTGGCTTTCGGGCTTAGTTGAAAGGGTAGGTCAGGTTGACTGGCTGATGTATCGTCTCAGACGGAGTCTCGTACTTGACAATCTCCACATGACGTATACGAAAGATCTTCGTAGGATAGCCTGGGATTGATGGTTTGCGCTATGAATGAAGCGTTTCGCACCCAGATCCCTATTGTGAAGCGGGTTGTGAAGGGGTTCATGATGCTTGTGAGCGTTGCAGTCTCAGTGATGTGTTAGCGCGCAGCGGCGCCAAGCCAAGATGACGAACTCAGCGGCTCGACCATGGCGGCGGTGCCTCTGCAGGCGTTCACATTCAACATCAACCACCACCACTCCATCTCCATCGCTCGCGACGTCGCATTGTGACCGCCTAGACGCCTGTTGAACGTTTTCGCCCTCAGCAATCCGCATCTCACACCTGCGCTCGAAGCGTCGCTGCCCATAAGCTTCCTGTCTCCCACAAGCAGCTCCAGAGCTCAAACCGCCCACCATGGTCAAACCCGTCGTTTCCGCCATGAACGCATGGACATGTGTTGTCCTGTCCGTATTCGCCATTGTCATTCTGTCCACCATCGGAGCGCTCTTCAAGTCTGGTAGTCACACAATGCTGGGTGGGGATGAGGATCCGGAGGATGGCAATGCTGTTGCTGGCGCAGTCTTTGGAGCTGTGTTCATCTACATTGTAAGCCGTTCTCAACATGTCAAGAAACGTGTGCAGATGCTAATAGTTGGCAGGGCTTCTTCGTTTTCTGTGGCTTCCAGGCCTTCCTTCACATCCGCGAAAGCCGTCGTGGCGCGATAAGCCTGTCCTAGTCGCCATATAGGTATACATCGCTCCGGATCATCTGGGAGTGAGGGCACTTCCTCATTGAACATTGATGGTCGATGCTAGAGATAACAGTCTCTGGCTTGGGGAGCGGGTTGCAAGAACTACTTGTTTTACTTTCTACATCACAGCATACGGCGTTCAATGGGTTGGGTTGTTTGATACCGGATTTCAGGTGCATGTACAGCTCACGAAACAACTTGTCAATAATCGACCTTGACACTACAAACGATTTGCTATTAGCTTAAAGGATTAGGTTCGCATGTCTTGAGACTCGCTGTTAAAAGCGATGAGTCCCAACGATGACAGCCATTGATAGTCTCGTTGATACGGATATATCGCATGCACGAGCGCGATGTCACTCATCTCATCACCGTGAGCACCGGATTGCGCATTAGCGCAGGTGACGTGAACATGGTGCTTTCTCAGGCGTCATGTGCCGAAATCGGCAAGTGAACGATGGCGCACCTTCCAAAGAACCAGGTTTCGAAGAAATGGTGCAACAATCCCGAGCCCAAGGCCCTGAAACTGTCGAAACAAGAGGCAACGGCGTTCTGCAGCGGAAGCGCCGACGCAGACTCATTCATCGCGCTTGTTGGGCGATTGGAAAGGGCAGGCGGTGAACGCGCGAGGAGCACCCGGCCGATGAACCCTGACTTCGGCGAATGCGCTTGGTCACTCAGCGTCAACCACGCCTCTTACTACCGTGGTATTCCACAGCACCCTCACTGCGCTAAATCGCTCTTTTTCCCTTCTTCACCACTCGCCCGCTCCTCTTCACCAATTTCCAACCTCTCGACCGCCACATAAATACCTGTTCCACCACCACCGTTGCTCTACCCTTCCTGCCCACACCGCGAAGACTAGAGCGCCGGTTACTCAGACGCCGAAAGAGAAGACACCATGGCGGACGCAGCACAACGTGTGCTCATGAACGAGTTCAAGGCTCTCAGCAAGGAAACGTGGACTCATATCGAGGTACGTTATCTTGTGTCCTCCCCTGCCGCTCGTGGAGTGGCGGCCACCAAGGAGCAGTAGCTGACCAACTCGCAGCTGATGAACGACAACGTATTCGAATGGAGCGTAGCACTCATTGTGCTGAACCCGGACTCCCTGTACTACGGGGGATATTTCAAGGCCAAAATGACCTTCCCCCGCAACTACCCTCACTCTCCACCAGGTACGTCATTCCAGCACCCTGAACCAGAGATGGAGGGAACGACCTTCCATACACAGTGACTAACCTCACAACAGACTTCAAATTCATTCGACCGCTCTATCACCCCAACATCTACCCGGACGGCCGCCTCTGCATCTCCATCTTGCACCCACCCGGCGAAGACGAGATGTCTGGCGAGCTTGCCGCAGAGCGTTGGTCACCCGTCCAGCGCGCCGAGACTGTCCTTCTTTCTATTCTCTCGCTTCTCGACGACGCCGAGACGTCATCGCCCGCAAACGTCGACGCCGGTGTCATGCTTCGCAACAAGCCCGACGAGTACAAGGAAATGGTCAAGAAGGATACCGAGGCCTCGAAAGCGGATATTCCGGCTGGCTTTGTCATGCCGACACATGAGTCTGCCTGGAAGCGCAAAGAAGAGGAGGGAGACTTCGAGATGAGCTGGGAGGACAGCGATGTCGAGAGCTTTGGTGGTAGCGAGAGCGACTTTGACGAGGAGATGGACTCTGACTTTGAGGGCGAGGAGGATGAGGACGATGATGACAAGTGAGGTTCCTCACTACGCCGGCTTCTGCCTTTTCTCTTTCCGTTTCGGTCTCTACACCTTTTGATTTCCAAGCGTGGCGTCGGGTTCTAGGGGTGTTTCACAGGGTTGGGGAGAGTCAGATGTACGTCTGTCTTGGCCACAGCGTTATTTGCATACATTGGGAGGCGTTCAGGAATCTGTGCATCTCATCACATTTTGGGACATCGCATTTAGAGGAGGATACTCGATTCATATTTCGATTGTGGCAGGAAAGCTAACAATACATCAATTTATTTGAACTATATCTCATGGCCCTCATGTGACTGCTCAGCTGTGTAGACTGATCCCATTCTCTAAGGGTTTCCATGTTTGCATCTACCTTAAGATCGTGTGATGCCCACTTCACATGGCTGAAACGTGAAAGCTCGAAACTCCAGTAAATTATTCCGCTATCATAATGCGCACCCAGATCGTGATAACGTCATGCTCCAGTATATGTCGCGGCTCAGACTGCTATATCTACTGTGTGTGCAGTCCAGACACCGTCTTTCGTGCAGGGAAAATAAGGCACCTTCAGAAATTGCAGCGGCCGTTATCCAACTCGAGACTGACCCTCGTCCCAGTCTACGCACAAAAGCCGTGTCCCTGCCGAAACCCCTCGTTGCAGCCTCGCTTCGCTCCTCTCCTCCTCGTTCCGCTCCGCTCTACTCTGCTTGCTCGTACGCTGGACGCGCATGCTATGGCAGACATGTATCGATAGAAAATATATGGAAAGGGTATCGATCAAGATGTGCAAGGCCCAGAAAAGATAAATACGTTGCGCTGCCTCCGTCTCTTCCCTTCCGTCCTGTCCTGAGGTTGACATCGCCGCGCTTAGTGGCTGCCGTTCTTCCTGAAGTTGAGCAGCTGGCTGAGGCTGTTGAGGCTGCATCCGCTCTTCAGGAAGTCGTGGCTCATGAGTTCCGATGCGCTGGCGCGGCTCTTGACGTCGACGCAGAGACAGACGGACAGGAAAGCTTTGAGTTCCTTCGACAGCTTATCTGGCTTCTTGAGGCGAGGTGTGCCATTTGTGGCGATGAGGTAGAGGGCCTTTAGGGGCTCTTCGTTGAGGTATGGGGGTTCGGATTCGATCATTTCGATGGCCATGATACCCAGGGACCAGATGTCGACCTTGTTGCCGTACTCTTTTTGCTTGACAACTTCGGGCGCCATCCAGTAAGGCGTGCCCACCATTGTTGCGCGCTTGGATCGTTGTTCGGTAAGTTTGGCGCAGAACCCGAAATCGGCTACAGGTCTGTTAGGATCGATTGGTAAATCCCTGCATCGGTTGACTTACTGATCTTGACGTTTCCACGTCCGTCCAGCAGAACATTGTCACTCTTGATATCTCGGTGAATGATGTTCTGGTTGTGCAGGTGCTCAAGACCTTTGCAAGTCTATGACGACGTTAGTTGAGTCCATCATCGGGTCGGAGGCGTTCTTACCTCAAAGCAAATGGTAGCAATCTGGTCCTCGGTGATAGTTGGGTTGTTGTCAATGACATCGGTCAAAGCACCACCCTCCATGAATTCCATCACTACCCAAAGCTCTGACTGCTCCTCTTGCAGGAAAGCATCGAGGAAGTTGACAATGTTGGGATGCTTGCTGTCCTTCATAACGATGATTTCGTTGACGATCAGCTCCTTGCGAGGTTGGTTGCGGAGGTCCATCTGCTTGATGGCAACCTGGGCGCGCGGTCCATTCTCTTGGAGAATACGGCGTGCCATAGGCGAGCTGGCGCCTTCGCGGATGCGGGCGACGTAAACGGAACCACTGGCACCCTGACCAATCTTCTTCTGCTTATTGTATGATTCCAGAGGCTTGTCCTTCGAAACGACCTCTCGGAGCTTCGCCATAACTTCGCTCTCGGACATGCTTGACATGCGGACATCCTTTCGCGGCGCTTCTTCCTTTGGCTTTGCGGTGAGCGCTGCCTCGGCCTTCTTGACCGCATCGTTGGCAGGCGCTCCGGTAGGCTTTGCGACATTGAGTGGCTTGGGTGCCGCAGATGACCCCTGGTATTGCTTCTGTTGCTGTGGTTGAGCGCGAACTTGAGGAACCTGGTTCTGGGACCCTGAGTAGCTCGAACTGGGCTGAATCGGTGGTCGTTGTTGCGAGGTGGGAATCTTAGATTGCGGCGAGGCGCTGTATCCAGAACCGTTCTGCTGCTGCCGGGGCGCGGAGGGAGCAGGGCGCTGAGCTGCCATCTGGCGCAGAGAGCCGGGCGCTTGAGCTGCGGGAGCTCTTTGCGATCCTGGTGTCGAAGGGGCTGGGCGGGAAGGGTTGTAGCGCGACGGACTTGCATCTCGTTCATCGTAGCCACCGCCACCGAACTCTTGCTGTGCCATGGGAACCTTCTTCTGTGGTATCGAGGCATTATACGCAGCCAATTCTTCGCGCTCTCGCCTTTCCTGCTCCTGCCTTTGCCTCTCGCGTTCACGTTCACGCTGCATTCGGGCCTGCTCCTCTTGTCTTCGTCGTTCTTGATCGTAACGGTCTGCGGAGGAAGCACTGTTTTGCTGAGGAGCCGAGTAACCACCTGTCGGGGGTGTATTCTGCCGCGAACCCATGCTGTAGCTATCCTTGCGCTGGTACTGTGCCGGAGGTGCAGGGCGAGGAGGTGCGACCGAGTTTCCACCACCATATCCTAGCTGCTTTTCGGATCCAGTGTTGACACCAGGGGTAGGTGTGAGGCTCGAGTACTGCTGAGGGTCGTCGGCACGCTTGACAAGCTTCTCTGTGTAGAATTCGAGGACTTCAAGCACAGCCTTGGGATTCTTCGCATAGTCATCCTTGGTCAGTGCAGACGCTGTCAGCAATTTTTCCCACTCTACAGGCAAGCCAACGAAGGCGCCGCTGGTCGGGTCGAAACCAACGTGCACTCTGTGAGTGAAGTTTGTGGGGTTACTGACACCGCCCATGCTAGGGCAGCGCTGGTATATGCTGTCGATCCATGAGTAGACCTCGTCGTCTGTCTCGACTTTGCATGTTATGATCTTCGTTGGCCCATCACGGGGTGGTGACGAGCCTTTGCTGGGGTTGAGCGAGCGTGTGATCTCGAACGAGAGTGGCTGTGTGTCAGACCGCTCTACGCCGAGGATGTCGCGCAATTGGATGGTGTTGGACACCTTCGAGGCGTTTGCGCTTTTGAAGAAGTTCAGCTCGAATTCCTTCAACACCAGCCACCGATCTGCCCAAACGAAGGACTTGAAGAGGCCCTCATCTTTGACCTTGACCATACCCTCCTTGACCACGGCGGATGATGAGACGCTTCTTTCTGTTTGTGTCCGCGAGATTGACATGGACGAGCCGTGGCCATAAGTAGGCGTCTGCATGCTGAGGCCGGCCATGTTGCCGGGCAGCGTGCTGCTGGTGTTCGGCGTGAGGGCCAGACGGGGACGGTCTGTCGGTGGTCGCGGCGCGGGACGAGCGTCCATAAACTGATTGTTCGAATACATGCCTTGGGAAGGTCAGTGTGGGGCGGTTGTTGCTGGTCGAGAAGAATGCAGATTCGTGTTTCGTGGCGGGCGAGACAGTCTGAGGTTGCTTACTTGGAAACACGACTCACGCTGTCAACAACAAGAAGCGTGGAAACTCTACAATAGCGAACGGCGGTGAATGGCGGGGTTCAGCGAGGCTGACAACACGGAGGGTAGGCAGGCGGGGTGTGCAGCAGCGGCAAAAATGCTGAACACTACGCTGCCTGGTCGAGGCACTCAGGATCCTCAGAGGCCGTGGAGTCTCGGTGCGTTGGCGGTGGTCCTCGCAGGCGGTGTCCGTCGGGCTGCACTGCGCCGGTCGAGCAGTCCTGGCCTGCTTTGAGCGAGGGGAGGCGTGGAGGTCGATGTCACGCCAAAAACGAGGGCTCAGCGCTGCATCGGCATACGACACGAAGCAAGAAAGGAGACTGAAGCTGTGGGCGCGCGGTGAGCGTCTTCGCGCGGCAGCGAAGTGGTTGGAGTTGTGACTTGTGGAGCCCCGTCCTGGTGTCTACTAGGGTTAGCAGCGTCGAGGGTCAAGCGCTAAAGCGGCGGAAGGAGATGCTGACTCTCGACGTGCTCGTGCAGCCAATCGACGAGCAGTCTGTAAGTGCTCGCCCACCAAGAGCCGGGGTGTGATCGCCGCAGAATCGCTGACAAGCAAGCTGGACAAAAATTGCGTGCAGCGTGCGCGAAAAACTGCGGGTTTCCTGCTTGCTGGCAATTGCGGCGTGTTGAAGGCGACGAGCAGCTCTCAGCGACGGCCCGGCTGCGCGCCCGCAACACGATCGCCGGAGCGTTTCAGGGCCGCAGCGTGTCGAGCCAAGCGTGCCTTTGAAACGCTTCTACGAGGAGCTCGTTTTCCATGAGGAATAGCGTAAAGCTTGGGCCCCGCGCACCCCACTCAACACCATTGTTTACCTCTCCATATTGACTTCACGATCGTATCACTCGACCAAATCAAGCCTGATTTTTAAAATTCGACATGCCTGTGACGCGCAGAAAGCCCTGCAAGAAAGTCCCTGAAAAACCGTATATCCCTAAGACGTTGCGGCGTGAGCTTTTACCAGTGGAGAAAGCGTACGCAGTGGGAGCCATGATCGCCGGTGCATCACAGTACTCCTTGGCCAAACAACTCCCTGTGACCCAGGGAGCCCTCAGCAAGCTTCTGGCCCGCTCACAGGCACGTGCAGAGGCTGCCCAGCTGCCTCTATGGGATCCATACGTTTACCAGACAGAGATAGGACGTGGCACCGAAACCTTAGTGTTTTCAGAGGCCCAGAAACAGGCGGTGATCGCTGTTGCCACCCAGAACAAGGAGACCCGTGAGAAACAAAGCTGGCAGGCAATCGCTGACGGAGATTTCTCCCATCTAGACCTCCCTAGGCCTCTCACAATCACGGGCTTCGAAAATATTATGTATGAAGCTGGGTACGGGCGCCGAGCTCCAGGACGTAAACCAACGCTCCACGATGGGCAGAAGGCCTGCCGGCATCACTGGGCGCTCGATCACAACCCAGACCTGCACGAAGTAGGCGACAATAAGGGCTTCAATTTTCGACGAGTAGTATACACTGACGAAACACCTGCTAGAGTAGGAGAACAACGCGGCATACTACGTGCGTGGGCGAAG
The DNA here is from genome assembly GCA_001599375.1 of Phoma herbarum. Taxonomy (NCBI): domain Eukaryota; kingdom Fungi; phylum Ascomycota; class Dothideomycetes; order Pleosporales; family Didymellaceae; genus Phoma; species Phoma herbarum. Next base: position 691,331 of record BCGR01000012.1, on the reverse strand, counting down.
GAGGACGAGGTCTATCACCCTCACGTTAAGCGCCCGAAAATCCGCAACAATTGCTCCCTACAGTTCTACGGAGCGTTTACCTACAACGCGAAGGGCCCTTGCCATATCTACAATAAGGAGACGCAGGAGGAGAAACACAAGGCAGAGGTTGCCCTTAAAGAGGAAAATCAGCGCAACAAACTGCAGAGGGAGGCGCTTGTCCCACAGGCGCGCGCTGCCCTCAGAGAGATAGGTGACAACGCGGCCAATAGTCGCGCGCGCCCATGGACGAATAAACACCAACTAGCCCGCGGTGATCGATCGCGCGGAGGCGTCGACGGATATCGACACCGAGAGGAGGTCCTCAAGCCTCTCCTCGTGCCATGGCTTAAGCAATTAGAGAAGGAGGGCCGACGTCCTATCCTCCTCGAAGACGGCGCTCCAGCTCACAAATCACGTATCGCCACAGAGTATCTGGAGGTGTCTCACATAGAGAAGCTCCCTTGGCCAGGTCACAGTCCCGACGTCAACGCAGAGGAGCATGCATGGCCATGGATCAGACGTCACCTGACAAAGGACTTCACACCGTCCACATGCGCAGCTGAGTGCCGTAAACAATGGGTCTATGAGTGGGAGCAGATACCCCTAGAGGTGATCAACAAGTGGATAGACGGCATACCCAACGTTGTACGCCAGATAATCAAGCACCATGGAGACAACTGTTTTCATGACGGCGGAGGCTAAAAACGCACCCTCAACACCAGAAAGTCGCTCTAATTGTCCTAATTAAGAAATACAGCATATTAAGAAGCCCCTATAAGTTTATTTTACTATCTAATTTATTGTTTGGGTAGAGTTCCCATAGAAATTAGAAATTCAAGGTGTTGCCAAGATATGCACGCGCCAACGCTATTCCTCATGGAAAACGAGCTCTTCGTACGGTGGTAGGGTCGCACAGACAAACCTTCCATAGCCGCCACCACTGCACATGCGGAAGGTTCTCCTGAGAAGCCTATTCCCACTGCGCGCTTGTTTGGCCAGGAATAGATGACGAGGGAGGTATGATGTCAAATGTGGTCTCTTGCAGCACACCTGTGGTTTTCCTGCATGCATGGCCCTGTTGCTGCGATGCCGAATCCTGCGGCATCTTGCACTTCGTTTTGCTCGTGCTTCGTGGCTGCGACCTTCGACTCTCACAACACTGCGACATGCAGTTTCAAGCTCCGCTCAACCAACATCTCTGCGTTGCTATTTGATTTTGCTGTTCATTGAGAGACTGTAGTTCTAACCATCCATGGGCAGACGCTGTCAAAAAACGCACTGAACCTGGAGTGACATGCTGTAAGCCATCTTGACTGCAGCGGGTGAAGCTAAGGACGAAGGATTTATTGAATGCAGGGGCGAGAAACATTCCGAGTGAGAGCTGTCCTAAACACCAAGCCAACGCATGCCCGTGTTTGATCTATCAGGCGACAAGAGCTATATCTGTGGAATCCACCCTAACAACCATGCAGTCTACTCGACGCCCCAGACTCCAAGCACGTCTGTGCCGGCGCCTTCTCGCTGCTTGCTCTTCCGCTTCTGGAGCTTCTTGACTCTTCTGACAGACAATCCAACGCCGAGAGGACCAACGATAGTGCATAGAACGATTGCCCATGTGACGACGAGGAAGATATCTGATGGCTCGTCTGAAGTAACACCAGATGCCGAGAAGATGCCGTTCGACTCGGCCACGCCAGATATCAAGAATCCAATCTCACCACGTGCACACATTGCTAGCGCAAGGATGAGAGGCGGATGTATGGAAAGGGGCTTCGGCGGGTTTGGCGAGCTTGTTCGCTCGTCACTAGATATTGGCGCTGAATTCGCAGGAGCGGCCTGATTGATGGACGGCTCAGGAGCTGCGTTGGTAGACTCCTGACTGGTCTTGACATTTGCTTTGGTCCTTCCCCAGAGGTGAGGTATGGCTGGAGGCTTCAAGCTTTTCAGCAAACGGCGCGTGGCCGTGAGAGGAGCAATTGATAGCCTGACAAGCCACAGACCACAGACTACTTTTGCAAGCGCCATGAGGACTGTGTAGACGACACCTCGCCAGACGATTGCTCCACGGAACATGCGCGTGATTGGAATGGAAAAACCAATCGAGGCGAAGAACAACGGCTGCAGTATCCTTGATACAGCTTGGGCGTAGTATTTCTCGTAGATCGCCGCGCCGCACAGGCCGTCGACCTCTTCATGGGGCGCTTCCGGGGCCTTGTCTGGTTCGGCGGGACTGTTTGCGTCGTTCCGTCTGCTAGGTCCAGCAGCGTCATCTGTTCTGGCATCGCTACAGCTTGTGGCGGCGCTCACTTTCTCGGGGATAGTCGCTGGCCCTACGCGTGTCTTGATAATAGCGTGAGGTACTTCAGAATCCCACCAGCTGATGGCAGCACCCGCGATCCACGCTGCGAACAGGTTCGATGTTCCAGCATACGTAGCACCAGCGATGAGCGCAACAAGAAGCGCCGTATGGAACGTGAAGGCAGCATGCGTGTTGGACAGAAGCTTGTTGAGTGATGCTGTGGGATGAGCCTCACGATACCGATTAAGCCGTAGGGTAAGCGGCTTCAAGACACAGAAGCATGCCAAAGGCATTACAACAGCGAAGGCGACCGATACCAGCACAGGACGAACAATGGTAATGGCGTTGAAACTCTCACCTCCGAGGTTAGAGATCACCTGCACCATCACCAAGCCAACCACGTCGTCCATCATAGCTGCACTGGTGAGGACCACACCGAGACGAGAAGATGAGAGTCCGCTAGAGCCTAGCACAGTGAAGGTTGTTCCTAAACTGGTCGAACACAGAGCCGCACCCGCCGCGAAGGCCTGCACCGGAGTAGCATTGAGGAGACCTTGAAGTGTGTAAGACAGGCCGATAGGGACGCAGATGCCAGTGAGAGCAACTCCAGATGAGAGGAGCAAGTTGGCCTTTAGAGACTGGAAAGATGTGTGCAGGCCGCCTGAGAACGTTAGCTTTCATCAAATTGGATTCCAATCTTTACGAACCCTCATATACCAGCAAGATCAGGCCAAGATAGCCCAGTTGGACAATGACTTCCTCAACTTCGGTTGACAGCAGTTTGGCACCTGGGGTCCCCCACGCAATTCCAATCAAGACCTGACCGAGCAGGCCACAATACAGAACCTTGTCGAGTGCAGCATTGATGACGTTGAGCAGTAAGAGAAATGATACAAGGACCAATATGGTCTGAATGCCGGGTTCGTGATAGGGCAGAGAAGCGGCGTTCTCAGACGCCACGTCCGCGGCCATGGTGCGTGAGAGTAGGCAAGGGCGAATAGGCATCCAATGCGGGTGGCTGCTTCTTTATGCGCCCCACGCGACAGGCGGCTCTGACTTACCAGCGGTGAGTCAAAAGTGACAACATCCCGTGCAAATTGGATGAGCAATTGACCTTTGACGTTCTCGATGGTGCGTGGCGTTTGATAGAGACCACTGACGTGCGAGCGGCAGACAGCAGACCAAAGCCACAAAGCTTCGCCGATCCCTTGGAAGGGTTCAGGGGATCGGTCCCCGCGCAACAGCCGAGTCCGCGCTCGCTGCATTGTTTGGGTGCCAACACAACCACGCGGCAAGCGCAAAGCACTCGAGGCTGCACGGCAAGCTTTTTTTTCCCCCGGGACATTCGCACCGCTATTCCTATCCATAAGCGCCCTGGACAAGGCGCTCTCCATGCACAGCATCCGTCATGGCTCCTCTTGAGCAGCAATGGGTCAAGGTCCAGCAGAAGACCTTCACCAAGTGGTGCGCAGCCCCGCAGCCACAACGAAGGGTCGCGTCGTAGCCCTGAGGCCAGATGCTAACTAAACAACGCAGGCTGAACAGCAAATTGAAGATTCGCGAAGTCGAAATCGAGGACCTTATCACTGACTTGTCGGACGGCGTGCGTGCCCCTCCCTGCATCCCCTCCACACGAGCGCCTCCTAACACCCTTGCGTAGATCAACCTCATCCACCTCCTCGAGATCCTCAGTAACGAATCGCTCGGCCGATATGCCTCTCGACCGAAGCTGCGAGTACAGAAGTTCGAAAATGTCAATAAATCACTTGACTACATCCGTAGCCGGAGCATTCAATTGACCAACATTGGTGCTGAAGACGTAGTAGATGGCAACAGCAAGATTATCCTGGGTCTGATTTGGACCCTGATTCTGCGCTTTACAATCAGCGACATCAACGAGGAAGGGTTGAGTGCCAAGGAGGGTCTCCTGCTATGGTGTCAGCGCAAGACAGCATGCTACGACGAGGTCGAAGTACGCGACTTCTCCTCCAGCTGGAACGACGGACTGGCTTTCTGCGCCCTCTTGGATATCCACCGCCCCGACCTGATCGACTACGACAGCCTCGACAAAAGCGATCACCGCGGCAACATGCAGCTAGCCTTCGACATTGCCTCAAAGGAGATTGGCATTCCCGACCTGCTCGATGTAGAGGACGTGTGCGACGTAGCAAAGCCTGACGAGCGCTCGCTGATGACGTACATCGCCTACTGGTTCCACGCCTTCTCGCAAATGGAGAGAGTAGAGAACGCTGGTCGCCGAGTCGAGAAATTTGTACAGAACATGCAGGGCGCATGGCAGATGCAGAACGATTTTGAAGAACGCATGCGCAAGCTTCTTGCTGCGATCGCCGCACAAAAGACACAATGGGAGGAAGCCAAATTCGATGGGACATACACCGACGCCAGGAATCAGTCGACCGAGTTCACTGCATGGAAGCGCAAGAGTAAGCGCAACTGGGTAGCGGAGAAGTCAGACTTGGCTGGGTTGCTAGGAAACATCAAGACAAAGCTGGCGACTTACCGCTTGCGGCCATACGACCCTCCAGCGGAGCTGAGCTTAGAAACATTGGATACGGCATGGGCAGGTTTGATGAAAGCGGAGCGCGACCGCTCGCAAGTCATCAATGAAACGATCCGTGACATCAAGAACGCTCTTCGCAAGTCATTCGCAGACAAAGCAAATGATTTTGCTCTCGCACTGAATACACTTGGAACCTCGATATCAGCTCTTGAAGGTGAAGTTGAAGATCAACTGGAGCACACTAAGGAGATCAGCAAATCCCTTGCGCCCCTTGACGAATACTTAAATCTCATTGCATCGATCGACGAGCAATGCGCCGAAGCAAATATCGAGGAGAACGACTTCACAACATATACATACGACGAGCTCGAATATGAGCTGAGCCTGGTCCGCAACTCGGTCTCGAAGAAGCTTGCCTTCCTGGAGAATCAGATGGTCGCTCGCAACATGACGAATCTGACCCCGATACAACTTGAGGAATTTGAGTCTGTGTTCAGGCATTTCGACCGTGATTTGTCGAACTCATTGGCAGAGTTGGAATTCTCGGCAGCTTTAGCCAGTCTGGGACTTGTGTACGATGATGAGGAGATGCACCAGAAGTTCCGCGAAACAAGTGGTGGTCGCGATTATGTCACTTTCGAACAATTCATTCGCTTCATGGTCGACGAGACAGAGGATCAAAATACGGCAGAGCAAGTATTCGAGTCTTTCAAGGAGGTTGCCGACGGCAAGGTATGCCTACAATGGTCTCAAGTCTAACAATCAAGCACTGACGAGATACAGCCTTACGTCACTGAACTCGACCTTCGCCACTCTCTCGTCCCCGACGAAGTCATCGAAGACCTCATTTCCACAATGCCTGAACACAAGGGACCGGATCTGCAGGAGGATCGCGATCTTCCGAAGTACGATTACATCACCTATATGGAACGATACATGAATGCGAAACGGGAACAGGAGCAGCAACAGGTCAACGGAGGATAGAATCCTGAAAATCCTTGGCTCAAGCGGTCGATGACCGATACTAGCCTGAGTCTGTTGCTCGGACCGAGACTGGTTCTGACGCCTGTTTTTTTATGAACTTGATACATGGGACCTTGGTCGTTGGAGAGCATGATGAATTCGAGGAAAGGGGAGGACAGATGCTTGTTGGCTTCAACGAGACACTTTGATTGCTTGGGTTTTGCATAGCGATGTTCGTGCTGGCGTCAGTCTTGGATCTTTGTGGTGCTGGCCGCCTGGTGCATTGGGGCAGCGGGCTTTGTTTGCGGGTTCCGGCTGCGCAAGTAGGTTGTCATCATCAACAATAACACCAGTGAACGTAATGTGACACTGCGCATATCTATTGGTTAGCGACGACGCGCGTCTTTACATGGAAAGTGGAGGTAAATCATTCGACAGCGTTGCACACCGGCTATTGACATCCGTCTAGTCACAACCTCTACGCTACCTGATCGAGTAGCATCCTTCTTCGCGGCATTTGCCCCTTCCTCTGGTAGGAAGAGGATCGTCATCATCCTCTGTCTGGAGGCAGCTACGTAGCAAGAGCATTGAACTCGTGCGTTTGATCGATAGGCAGACACAAGGCGAAGCCCATGAATGTTTTTTTTGCAGTCAAGGCAGCGCAGACTGTTGTTTGACTCAATCTTGACCACAAAAAAGTAACGCCATTAGACTCTAGCGGATGCAAGTTGCTCAGTCAATAGCTACAACAAGATACGCGAAGCAGCCGTGATAGTCTACGAGCAACAGATGTCCCCAGTGGACTGGTCCCTCCGGCATTGCGACCATCTCAAAGACTCCCGGATATCAAGTTTCATGAAATGATCGCAGGATTGGAGAAGCAGACACCACGAGAGCGAACGAGGTGGTGTGACATTTCGTAACCCGGTCTCTGACCTCTGTCTCAACATATCAATCCACCACCCTGTTCGCACATACTGCCGGTATTGACTACATGTATCAGTCTTACGCTCTCTTGGATTAGAAAGATGAAGAGATCAGTTACCATTATACTGGGCCTACAGAATGTATGCGCGAAAGCGGGTTTCCTACAGGTGGTGGAGGCGCAGCAGCTCCTACTTACTTGGCAAGGCAGTATCGTTGTAAGGCATCCCTTGCTAGCATTACGAGGCGTACTAATCCTTCAATAACATCAACAACGACAATCTACTTTATATACTCAAGACGGAAGTAGTCGATGAAGCCGCTCTTCGGACAGTCCTACTCAACAACCACAATGGCGCTTACTTGGCCACGTCTACTCACCATCTTCAACTGCAGCGCTTTATTTTTTTCCCTTGCGCTTCTCGGCCTTTCGCCTGCCATCCTCTACTTGACCAGCCATGGCATGCATTGGATGAACAAGGCGTGGCCGCAAGGCTTGTACGTGTGGTACCGTGGCCCAAGCTGGGACATGGACAACAAGCACAACGTCAAGCTCATGTACGACTCTACGAACGAGCACATGCTCTTCGCAGCCGGTGCCGTGGGCGCCATTAGTGGTCTCGTGGGCATTGTCGGTTTCTTCCTTGCTAGACAGGTCAGTTTCCATACGTGCTCTCGCTAGACCTTTCCATACTGACGACCGACACAGACATCCAAGCCCTCCACTCAAAAAGCCACACTCTTCCTCCAGATTCTGCCGAGCAGTATCGCCTTCCTGGTCACATTCATCGCCTTCGTCTTCACGCAGGTCGCCTACGACACGGACAACAGAGGAAAGTGCGATTGGACGAGTGGCTACAACCCAAACAATGTCTTCCACTGCACGCGTGAGCAGGCTGCTTGCAACATCGTGGGCTACTTCGAAAGGCCGGAGCCTGCGAGGGAAATCCAGGCGATCTTCGACACAAAGAGGGGTATCTGTGGTGAGACGCGGACTGGAAGACATCTGTTGGCCCCGCTGTTTGTGGCGAGTGTGCTGTTCTGTGGGGTTGCGGTAAGCAAGCTTGTAATTGAGAAAAGGGAGAGCAGGTTTGTGGAAAATGCGGACGAGCGGGTTGAGAGGTTGGAGAGGCAGGAGTAGTAGAGGAAGACAGGTGAAGAGAAGGAGGTGGCTAGGAGGGGAACGGTTGAGAAGGATCATGTTCACGATAGGGAAGTGCGTGACTACGCACTGATGTGGAAGGAACTCGATGGACGCAATTGAGATGGAAGATGAAGGAAGGACGGTTTGACGATCGGCCTTATCGGCTAGAATGACTTATGACTAGATAGAATGAACTCACAAATGGTCTTGCGCTTATAAACGAGTAGAAGTGTTGATATACAGCCTTGTCCGAGGATGCGATGCACGCTCAAAGCTGAGACCCACTAGCCTCCCACACCTTTCACAGTCGACAGGAATCGACAACACTCCAAACGTGTCTGTCTAGGCATATGAGCTGTTGACGCATCCCGAGTGGCTCGACCGACCACGCTCCTTCTCTCCATACCATGACTTTCGTAACAAACACGATGACTGATCTTGCTGCCTATACTAACCCCCCCCCCCCCCCCCCCCTCACCGCCTCGATTCCGCTGTACACTTGCACGCTCTCGTCTCTCAACGGTAGCGCGATGACGTAGCGTCTGCATCCCGCCTCAGAGTTCCAGCCTGCCAGACGCGTGCGACCCATGCAACAAGCACTTGGCTCTTGGACTTGCATTTCAGATGCACAAGTACATCGTTGTCCTACCACATCGTCGAATAAGCACAAGGTCACGCTCTGATGTTCGTGAAGTGCGAAGCGCGATGTTTGCCACCATTGCAAGGTGACCATATTGACGAGTCTTGAATTGCTGGTCGAATTACTGACGATTTCCGCCTACGAATTCTCGCATCCTTGAGCTTGCACTCGAAGTTGCGTTTCCGCCCTCAAATATTCACTGCGCGAAAAAACGCCCAGCCTCCATTCCGCCAACTTGGCGCAGAAACAAGATTTTTGGTCCGTTTCGGACCCAATGTGGAAGGAACGAAGCACGTTTAAATGCTGCCCATGGCAGTCAGCGCTGTGTCGCCGTCCTCCACACCGATCGTGTTGCAAAGGTGGGGAGTACAAACGGCCGACGATCTGGAAAGCCTTTGAGTTGCGCGAGTTTCACGGCTCTCGATAATGTTTGGTCTCACCATCATATATCCGTGGACGCTCGCTTTGGTGGTCTACTTGCTCAAAGCGGTGGATGCATTGAGCATCGGTGAGCTATACACACGGTTGCCCCCAAAAGCATAGATTCTGACAATCATCGTGCAGGTGCAGACCCACACACTCTCGTCCCGCGTTACAGAAGACGCAAGAAATTCAACCCATTGATCTTTGGTCTTGCTTTTGGCCTTGCCGGCGGGCTAGTAACGCTTGCATATGCTATTTGGTTCTTTCGACAAAGGAGGAGAAGAAAGGCGGCCTTGAAGGGCGTACCGCCGGTGGCCGTTGATACGTCAAGTGAACATGGTAACATCTGGACTGGAGCCGGAGGATTGACTGGGAAACCACGATGAGATCGCTGAGGAAAGTGAGCTTGGCAAACCATTTGGAATTATCGTTTCCCGGGTAGCTTCGAAGAATGGCAAAGAGTTGGTATGAGGTGCTCAGTCATCATGAATCGTGGGCAGACAGTCATGCATGCAGGTCAGTCAAAGCTGGATGAGAAACATAACGATGGTTAATATTTGCAATTGATATATACGTACTGCAATCGTCTCTTGGTGCGTGCGACAAAGGAGCAACGAACTCGAGAGCCTCCAGATCCGATACAGGGCTGCTTCTGGACGAGAAAGAGGACATGCTGAGTGCAACAAAGGAGCATAGCTTTGAAAACGTTTAAAAGACTGAGACACCGAAAAATAGGAGGTTGTATGAAGTAGTAATACTCTCATTTGATCGTTCAGTGCAAAGTCTGCGGCCTGCACGAACGCACGGATGGGGAAGGACGATAAAGTATTATCCAATTGCAAGCAATTAGTGACTGCAGCTGAACTGTTCCCATGCTACCAGTCCGATCTACACAATATTGTACCCCGCTACAACACGAATCCTCCTACAGCAACGCTTTTCCACTTTCGCACAGGATTTGTATCTTCGAGCTCAACGCACCACCACAAAACTTCCTTTGCCTTTTCTATTTGCCCGCTCTCTTCATATGCCCTTGCAAGTGCGTACCATGCCTCTGAGTAATCCCACCCTGCACCAAGCTTTGTCAGTGTGGATAGCAAATTGAATGCGCGGTCGCGAGCGGCAAGGCGACTGAGTTCAGGCGGCGAGAGCTGATTTTCGGCGGACGGGATGTGAGATGTGAGATGGTGTTTCTTTGGCTCCGCTTCTGCTACTGCTTCAGATGACGGTGGCGCTTGCATTGGCAACACAGGGATGATTTCGGTGGTTTTGGTCGGCTCCATAGGAATGTCTTTGCTGTAGATGTCAAGCAAAACATTGGAGAGACCTACGATGGCCTGCGGGTGGTCGGGATAGTGTAGAAGCGCACGCTCGAAATCTGTACGCGCTTCGTGTTTAATACGCTGGGCGATAAGAAGTTCACCGCGCTAAAATTGTTAGAGAAGTTCTCTGTATGCTCTCTATGCACTTACTGCAGTGTAGGCGTCTGCCCAGAGCTCCTCCACACTCTTACCACCTCCCCAACCCTTCTCGACAAGTGCTTTGGCCGTGGAGAAGTCAAGCGAAAGCTCGTTTTCGAACGTCTCTACTAACTTGAGGGCCTCGGCCACAGCGTCTCTCGCATCTTCAAAACCTTGAGCCCTAGCGTACAGACCGGCTGTGAAGATCCAGATGTCCACCAGTAATGACACTTTCTGACGTCGATCTTGAAGTTTGGAAAAGCGAGGGTCGGGCGAAATATAGTTTGTGTCAGGTATTGGAGCTGGCAGACGTGTATCTTGTCGAGGAGGCTGATGTTCATGACCTTGTGGAGGTGAAGCAAGGGGCAGGTTATGCGGTATGGGTCTGAGTGGAGTCTCGCTACTTTCAACTGACTTCCTAGGTGAGCTCGCTGAGGACAGCGGTCGCGGGGCGGTGCCTTGCGCAGGGGGGTCTCTTAACGCATTCTCAGGCACGGGGGGGACTTCTGCTGACTGACGGGTCTCTGCCACGGATCGTTGGCCAAGGCTAGTGCTACGTTTTCTCAGCTTGCTTGAACTCCGAGCGACGTTCGACTGCCCATCCTCATGCTTGTGATGATGGATTAAATGAGGGAGGTGATGATGATGACCGTTTGCTTGCGGCGCCGATTTTTCATCTGTGACCTGGATGGCAGGCGCCGACAACCCTGCTGCTGAGCTGCGTGCCGATGTATCTTTCTGTGACCGGATAGAGCCTCGACCACGGAAAATTCCTCCTTTCGTTGTGCCAGTGCTAGTCTTCGGCGGCGCCAGGGTAGCTGGGACATCCAGTTTAACCTTCTCAGCAGCTGGTGAGCCGAAGAGTCTGCCATAGAGCGCGAGGAGCTCGTCACATCCGTCCACAGCAGCTATGGCGCCATCCGTAACTTCGATCAGCGCCAATTGAGTCATCTTGATCTGCAATATGCCGGTCTTTTCAAAATTGCCCATGCGATCGACAACCCCAGGCGTGCTACCGTTGTGTCCGCTAGCTTCTTTCAGGTGCTCACTGCGGACTGTCTCGGCGTCTGTCCCAAACAAGATTGTCGGGTCTCCGAACTGCGCAAAGGCAGCCTCACAGGCCTTCTCCGCTGCGGTATATTCGAAACGAGATGTCAGTAGCAGGGCAAGGAGATGCCACAGCGGGATCAGTTTTCGCTCCCGGCCGAATTCGGTAGCTGTTCCAATCGAGAGGACACCGTCTGTGCTGTAAGCAGCCTGTGTCTCTGTAGCTGAGTTAAGGGCACGCTTGGCCACTTTTATTGCTCCAACGATGTCTCGTGTCTCCGCTAAGATGACGGCGAGGGCGTATAAGGCATCGACGTTGCTCGGATCCTCAAAGGTCGGTGAAAGAGACTTGCGCAACAGTTGGATGGCCTTGGCCTGTATGCCCGCTCGTGCGTCTGCATCGTAGGTGAACTGTGCCCAGTGCGCCTGTGCGATGCCAATAGCGCAGTATGCGATAGCAAGCGCTGTGGGCTCGACGAGTGCTCGTTTCGCTGGTACTTCGCTGGCACCGGTCGCTGATTTGGTGTCCTCGTAGTGGTCAAGCCATTTCTCAAGATTGCGCCCGATTTCGACAGCTTTCTCCGCCTCTTTACGGCAACCAAAGCGGCACAGCAGCCGGATTGCCTCGGCTGAGGTTCGAAGAACGGTGCTATCGTCGTCGACACCCTCATCTGTTTTGCCCTCTTGTTCTGCTCGATCCTTGCCTCGCGTTACAATCTCAATGTACGAGTCGAATGCCTTGAAAGCCAATTCAAACTCAGCCAAGGATGCGTGCACGATGAATAGGTAGCGCAGAATCTGCGTAGAATGGTAGGTCTTGGTCGCGGCTCGATATAAGATCTGGAGGCCGAATTAGTACTGTCGACGGCATTTCATCTTTTGCACAGGCACTCACATCAATCACGCTGCGTCCAACACCTTCTTTCCCACCTTCACCGAGTTCGCTATCGCTCCACGAGGCACCACACAGTACGCGCCAATTGCTGATAACAGATTCCACCCAGGCTTCGATCTCACGGTTGCTCTCACTAGCCTTGGGAAAGTGTGTCTCCTTGATCAGCAGGTTCTCGTATATGACCTCTACACGTTTGAGTTCTGCCCGCTGCTGCAACCGCAGGGCAGTTCGATCTGAGATAGCGGGCTGCTCGGTCGTAGTCTCCACTGTGCCTGCTTCGTAGGGGAGGTCGCGGTGGATAATGGTTGAAAGCGTGTTGTAGTACGCTTTCCATGCCAGTCGACGAGATTTGGCGTGGTCTGCAGTGGCCGAGCCGGCATTTCGTCCCGATCCCTCGGAGAATTTATCGAATGCCCGGAATATTTGCAGAGCCTCGGAAGGGCCAATCAGGCTGCTGCTTTGGCTCTGGTCGGATAGCTGACACAGTCGACCAAGTAGACTTTCTGTCCATATCCTGAATTGCGCCGACTCTGCAGTTTGCGACGACAGCCATGGCAGAATGGAGGTGTAGGTCTTTACAGCGTCAGTAGTAGCGCCAGTGCTTTCCTGAGCGGAGCCTGCACTGCATCAGCCATGGCCATCCACGAGGAGTGACTTCTCGTACCTTTCAGGAAGGTGCCCTTGACCACGCAGACTTTCGACCAGCCAGTGAGTGCCCCTGCCTGCCCAGAGAGCCTGGCAGCGACGGTGTCGAGACTGTCAGGAAGGCGCAACACAGCCAGTCCAGGCTCGCCCAAGACACAATGCAGCCATGCCAAGCAGACATTGGCCTGGAAGCTTTCCTGCGACAGGTCACTTTCTGCTTCGATTGCGCTGAGCAGCGCCGGGACGGTCTGCGAGAGGCCGGAGGATGCCGTCGAGGCTGCGGTGGAGGGTCTCTGCGTGGTGTAGGCGGCTATCTGCGCTTCAGCGCGACCAGTGAGTGTGAGGCCTGGATGCGCCGTTAGCCCTTATGAAGTCGGTCGTGGGAAGGGTCGCGGACATCGGCGGTGTGGAGCATGCTTCTCGACTTTCCTGCACAGTTCTGGGACATCTTGCCATCGCCCGGCACAGCGGGCCTCGTCCAGCTGCTGGATGTAGCCCACGGCCTTTGCGCTTTCGGTCTGCGCCGCAGTCAGCTACTGAACTGAAGCCATGCGGAGGATGACGTTGCTGCAAGGAGCTCCCAGGAACGTTGCGCGTTCTGTGCAGAATGCGGGGACCTACCACCATTATGTTAAAGATATGTGTGTCGCGCTATAGGTGGTCGCAGATGACACAGAATCATGTTCGAGGAGAAATGCAATCTCCAAAGAAGAGGGCCATGGCCGTACGCCTGTCACTGCGCGTCTGCACTCCGCCCGCGTAAACGAGCTGCTGGAAGACCCCTGTCCACTAAACCGCGCACGGGCCCACCCAATGCTCATGCCGGTGAACTTTTTCTGGTAAGCATCTGAACTCACGAACCGGCATTGCCAAACCCGTCTGGACGAGAATCAAGAGGAGACAAGCTGACGGAACTATGGCGCCCATGACGACTGAGTTGGCGACTCTCCGCGCGCTCAGCTTTCGCATCTCTTCTACCGTGACCGCACAGCTTCCCCAGCATGTGCCTGCCATAGCTGCATCCTTGTCCAGCTGCAGGACCCTGTTGTCGTCCACCCAGACGTCCAACGCCAAATCATCCTCGGAGGCTTCAGTCGCAGTACACAAATTTCGGACCCTGCTCTCAACCTTACTTCAGGATCGGACCGTCCAAGGAAGATGGTCAGCCATTGTTCTGATCAAGGCCACTATCGAAGTTGGCGGATGGGAAACTCTGCAGAAGGGCCTTCCTTGGGTGCGCGGGCTGCTGAGCATCTTGTCGAAGCCTGATCCGCCAACCTCCAAGAAGTTGTGCATTGTCACATTGACCCGCATCTTCATGCTCACGCGAGAATATCCGACATTAGTTCGCGAAATAACGACACCTTCCCTGCCAGCTTTCGTGCAAGCTGGTCTCCAGATTGCCGGCTCAAGGGTGCCACCTAGTCTACTGCTCACCATTCTTGAGTCCTTCTCTGAATTGCTACCGAGGCATCCTACCATTTTCCGTCCACACCTCAAAACCCTGCGGCCCCTGTTGTGTCGCCTGGTGGCACCTACACCCTCCTCCGGGTTGTCAGGAGACCAATCCCAGGATGCTATCTCAACCGAGATTTCGGACGCTGCGCGCAGGTTGCTTGTCCAGTTGCCATGCTGCGCACCTAAGGGTGCGTCTAGCGAAGAATGGGAGAACGCACTACGCACGACGGTCGGTGGAGTGCATCGTGTCGCCGACAGGGTCTTCCGTGCAGTTCTGGAGGATTGGCAGTCAACAGTGCGAGAAGCTTCTGCTAACGGTCACGCTTTGGATGGCGAGGTCCAGGATCTTGAGGACGACTACCTTTCTCTGCCACCATGGTCCGGAATTTTCGCCGGTAGCGAGAGACTTGTTGGTCTCATTCAGCTTGTCAGGCAGTACCTAAACAGCCCGACGACGAACGTGGTGACCTTCAAAGTTGGTGTAGTCATGGATTTGATTACTCGAATTCTGTCGCTCACAATTCCTACATCTGGATCCAAGTCCTTCCAGAACACTGTAAGGATCAACAAACAGATCAGCAAGGAGGAACGAGAGAATCTGTGGTTGGTAATGCCTGCCGTCCACGTGGCCGCAATTGAACTCTTTCTGTCCATGGCGCGCAGACTGCAAGCGAGCACACTGGCCATTGATACCTTGGTTCTCGATCAGCTGGTTTGGGTGTTTGGCTCTGAGAAAGACAACGCGCAGGTACGCACAGCCTGCTACAAAGCTCTTGCAGTCCTCCTCGAGCGGTCAGGTGTCACGCTGCCCAAGTCGTCTGTTGACTCACTTGTCCCACTAATTCGTACATGCTGTGAGGATCTTCTGCCCTCTGAGACCGCTCCTGCCGTTGTGAAGGACACGCCAGGGCAGGCCAAGTCGAAAGGCAATAGCCAACCCCAGGGTTCTGCAAACGCAGACTCCTTCCTGGGCTCGAAGACTGTCAGTGATCCTACTGCCAGCTTTCCAGGCCTACGAGACGCAGCGTTCGATCTACTACCAGAGCTACTTTCAGATGTACGCGCACAATTATTCTCTGATTTTTTGAGAGCCCGCCTGGACCGCACTGCTGTGCTTGTTCAACACAAGGACGCCATGTTGGCAAGCGTGCTCAACCCGCCACCTAGTAAGAAATTTGGCAAACCAACGGCCAGTATTTTGCCTCTTTTGGCCCGGTCTTTCCAAGGCGATCACGACATCGAGGGTATTATGAGGCCCAGGGTGCCAGTCATACGTCTTGGAAACCAAGACACCGAGCTGGATGGCGATGTTGAGGAAGAAGACGAAGCGGAGGTCGACGAAGAGGAAGAGGAAGACGTTGAAGAAGAAGCTCAGGCCGACGAGTCTTTTGTGGGCCAGGAGCTCGACACAATGCTGAGGACAGCAGGTGAAACGGATGTAGTTATGCGAGACTCTCCCACACATATGGCTGCAGAGAACCCTGCAACGGCGGCAGAGGCACCCAGTAAACGACCCCACGCCGGCGAGACCCCTCTTTCACCTGCTAAACGAGTACGGTTTGATGAAGCAAAATGGACGGCGGCGCCGGCTATGCCACCAGCTGTCAACGCAGCTATTCCACCCGTGGAGGATCCTAAGAGCGCCGAGATTCCTGCGACATCTGACTTCACTGTCTCATCCACTGCCTCTGCAATCCCGGATCTGCCAGCGCCAGGCGAAGGCGGTGACGACAGCGACGACGATGACGACGACGCTGTACCATTGGTTTTCGGACAAGACAGCGACGATGACTCCGAGTAATCGATAGGGGTCTATGAATGGTCTAGAGGGGACGTATTTATTGAAGTCTTCGACAAATATCAACTATGGTTCGCGGTGAATGCACGGACCCACCATCAATAAAACAGCCATTGCTCTCTACCCGAACTCCAGAATTTCACAAACTTTTCCACAAACTTTCGGTACTCATATTGAACTCAAAAAAGCTAATAGATACTCTCATGGCGCCGACAAGACTGTCGAAGAAGGCTCCTACAGCACTCAGCTCTCGCCAGTCACCACACCCGACGAGCGCACAAATCGCAACATATACGCAGGCCAACAGCTCTCGCACTGCTGTTTCGCGAACTTCTCCAGAGAACACTCTCCCCGCTCAGCCTGTTGTGTTTCGCTACGAAAGATACCAAGACGACATGCAAGTCAAGTCCACCGAAGGCCATGAGCAAGGCTTCACCGGGATGCGGCACTATACCTCCCTGACGAAACAACAGAAACTCGACACGAAGCCATCGCTTGACCACATCAACTACCTCTCTGGCGATGCAGACCTCACGGACACCAACGTGCCATCTGAACCCGATTTCTTAGCCCCAGCCTACACAAACTATCCCGCTCGACCACCCCTCATGAATAATTACTCGCAGCCCATCTACGCAGGCACAACCCGAAATCCCACCGTCTTCCTCGCCATATTACGCATAGCGCAGCTCAACAATCCAAAAATGAACTTCGTCAGCGCGTTCAACCACATCCCGAATATTCACCCTACGGAGCAGCTCCCCAAATTGACCCCTTCCCCGCCCGGGGCCCTCGCGCCCGCCTCATTCCTCGACACGCGCAACACCCGCCCTGCACACGCCTTGAGAGAAACAGACGACGAAGAAATCAGCGTCGCGTTCCTGCCGTACTTCTACGGCAAGCGCCACGGCGTTGCGTTCTGGGAGTACGTGCGGGATTTCAAGCGCGGGGCTGTTCTGGGCAGTGCTTGCGTAACGCCTTGTTCCGAGGAGGACCTCAGGTGGTATGGGCTGGTGGAGTACATTGACCCTGAAGATGTGGAGGGTGTGGTCGGGCCCGTGCGCCCGAAGGGCCCGGAGGGTGTGGATTTGATGAACAGCGTTGGTGTGGATGCGGGGAGGTGGTTGGAGAAGGATATTATGGAGGATTGGGAGGAGTGGAGACGAGTTGTCAGGACGTGTGCGGTGCACTGGGAGAGCAGGATGGCGTTGATGAGGGGGATGCATGAGGGTTAGGATGATGATAGAACGATACAGGTTTTTCGCTTCATTTGAAAGGGTCAGGAGCGGATGATGTGATGTTGCGATGACGAACCACATTGTTTTCAACATGCTGCGGATTTTCATATGCCCCATCATTGCTCAGCCTTGCAGTACATGTGTAGTGCCAGGACGCGGTTTGAGTTCGGACGCTCACAGATTGCAAGTGACGCTCAAGTGGGCTTGTATTGAGTGTCGCTTCGGCGTAACGCTGCATTTAGTTCTGTTTGTTGCTTGGGTACTCCGTCGTCACAGGTCGCTTCGTCACATTGATACCTTTGTTTGTATAAGCCCTCAGTCCACCGTCTTGTCCCTCACAGCATCGAAAACAACTTTCTTGGGATCGACTGCCTTGTCGTCACCCCACTGGATCTCGTACCCAGCATCCTGAAGGTACACTTTCCAGTTCTCGTCTTCCTCAACGAGGTTGG
Source organism: Phoma herbarum (assembly GCA_001599375.1). Classification (NCBI taxonomy): domain Eukaryota; kingdom Fungi; phylum Ascomycota; class Dothideomycetes; order Pleosporales; family Didymellaceae; genus Phoma; species Phoma herbarum. Next base: position 673,403 of record BCGR01000012.1, on the reverse strand, counting down.
GTGGGTTTGCTGGGATGAAGAACCATGCAACCAGCATGCCCAGAACCGCGAAACCAGAGCCGATGAGGAAGACAGCTTGATTTCCGCGCACTGTATCGTCTCCGTACGATGCGAGAATAGGCTTGAAGACCGAGGTTCCAATAGCAGCCCCAGCTTTGCTGAATGCAGCGCAGAGACCCAACATTTGCCCTCTGATACTCGTAGGAAAAAACTCAGAACTCGTCGCAACGATAGTGGCTCCCGGCCCAACTTCTCCGAGTGTGAGGAAAAGTCCATACAGCACAATGAACAGGGGTGTAATGTTCTGAATGTGAGGTAGGAGGCCGCCCATGATGAAACCGAGACAGGCCTGCAGTCCAAAGCCCAACGCCATCGTCTTCCGTCGTCCGATCTTGTCTGACAGATAACCGCCGATGAAGCCGCCGGGCAAGTAGAAGCAGTTGATCAACGTGCCCCAACCGTAGGACTTGACAAGAGAGTCTCCAGCATTGACAGATGCAGATATGGTCGAGCTGAACAATCCGAAGGGATAGGCGATATAGTTGTAGATGAACCAGGCAAGTGCCGAGCCGAGAAGAGGGCGCCAGTAGCGCTTGATGGCCAAATGGTAAGGCAGGATAGTGTTGCGCGCTGAGCTGCGGCGTTCGGCGCTCGACATGGCCATGCGCCAACGAAACCAGAAGATGGAGATCGGAGGCTAGAAGCCGTTAGCGAGACAAAACGTAGAACCAACTAACGAAAGAACGTACGATGACTCCCAGAGCGAATGCGATACGCCAGATCTTCTCGTAGTGCGCTTCGCGCTCATGGAAGCATAGAAGCAGAAGCAACGGTACCAGGCCGGAGAATATAAAGCCTAAAGACGCCGAGACATCTGCCACCATGGCAAAGATGAAGCCTCGGTGTTTACGAGCCCGAGGAGAGTCGTCTGTAGACTCCGCAGTACCTGCTCCTGATACAGGGTACTCGCCGCCAGCTCCAAATCCGGCAATGCCACGAGAGATAGTCAACATCCAGAAAAGACCCTTGTCGCTGGTCCCATGTGACACGGCGGTCATGATGATACCGACGGAAAGGAAGAGAGTCGTCAGAACAGCACCAGATTTGCGACCCAGACGGTCGCTGACGAATCCAAAGGCTAACATGCCAATGATACTGAAGCGTTGTCAGTGCGTGCAGAACAAATGTGGGGGTACATGAACGTACAGGCCGATGATAAAGGCATTGGTGAGCTGTGATTGAGTGGCAACGTTCAAGCTGTCTGGATACAATGCTGTGAGGAGCAGCAGCAATTGCCCCATGAGAGCACTGTTGTATGCATCACTCCCAATGGCCAGGCCTGAGAACAGAACCATGAAGAAGATGGACCTCTTCGAGTACAGGATCGGCGCATGGCCTTCTTCGAAATCGAGGTCAGCTGTGGGTGTGGCATGAGTCGTGACATTCTCGCCCTTGTTCTTGGTATCGACCTTTGTCTCCGTCTCTTTCGCTGGAGCTGCTATCACGTCCATTGTATTGTCTTCGCCTGGCGCGACTTCGAGCGTACAGAAACCCGATGTGAAAGCGACGCGAGTGAGGCCATCGTGAACGTCGGCAATTTATGCGCTTTTGTACGGCCGATCGTTCGGAGAATATCTTCCTTATCATGGTTGTAACGGCAGACGGCTGAGCTTCGGAAGGAACGCTGTCGTCCGAAGACACGAATGGCAGATGGAGGAGCAGGAGTGGGGGTGGGTTTTCTATGGGGTGCATGATTCGACGTTACACCGAGCTAGCGAGGTCTGGGGAAGGCGCATCCGACGACCTCTCAACGTCAATGGCTGGCACACCTGATGTCTGCAACACCAACATCGTCCATCATGAAAGAGCCTTTATTGCCTCAATCTAGGCATGTCGCACGACCGAGAATCAAGACTTTTGCTCGGTCGGTATTCTGGATCGCTGCCGTGGCATTGTTGCTTGCTTGGGTCCGTCTACTCCTTGCTTATCTGGAGATGCGCTAAGCTAATGGCGCAGAACTACATTGAGTACAATGGCCATCCAGTATCGCCGCAAAAGTCAAAGAAAATGGCATTCAGGGAATGTTCCATTGACAAGTATCGGGCAACTGGTCTGAAGTTCCTCGATACTGCGGAGAGACCCCCTGTGGATGAATATGTCCTGCGAAGAAACAACCTTGCCAAAGCTCTCGCAATAGAGGGGATCGATGCATTCGTAGTCGAGCCAGGTTACACTTTCAGCTACTACGCAAACATCACCCAGCCGCAGTGGGAAGTTTGGGAGCCAGAGGAACGACCATTTGTCATGGTCATCCGGCCTGAGAAAATGCCAGATGGCAGTGTTGTTGCAAACACGTCTTTCCTTGTGCCGCATTTCGAAGAGACACGTGCAAGGTTGCTGAATATGCCCTTCGAAGAGGAGATTCACACCGTCACCTATGAAGAGCATTGGAACTACTACACCACCTTGTACGAGTCGGAGATCTGGGGCGAGACCTTATCGCCTACGCTGATGGTCGACGAGGAGATGCGCGACTTCATTCAGCGCGGCTTTGCGGCCAACGGTTTCACCGTGGTAGGTCTGACTGGCGAGGTTGAGGCAGTCCGTCAAATCAAGACCGAACGTGAACTTGGCATCTTAAGAGCTGTAAACACTGGTACTGTGGAAGCTATCAGAGCCATGCGCCAGTGTCTGTATGAAGGTGTCACAGAAAACGAGGTCGCGGAGGTACTTGATGACACAATGAGGGCAGCGGGTATGGACCCATTCTTTGATATTGTGGAGTTCGGCAAGAGCGCTGCATTGCCTCATGGAGGGTACGACGGCAGTAGGCAGCTTGAGCCCGGAATGTTCGTGCTGATTGATGTGGGGGCGCACCTGTACGGATACAGTAGCGACGTTTGTCGCACTTTCTACCCGCCATTCGTGCCAAACCCACCACCCTTGAAGTACAATGTCACGGAGCAGTTGCGGGTGTGGCAGGTCGTTCTCAATGCACAGGATGCAGCGGTGAAGGCCATGGTACCGAATGGAACCGCCGCTGCGGTTGATGTTGCTGCTCGAGAGGTGATTGCTGCAGCCGGCTACGAAAAGGAGTTCACCCACCGCCTAGGTCACGGTATTGGCATCAAGGCGCACGAGAGCCCGTATCTCAATAAAGGCAACGTTGGCGCTATGTTGCGCCCTGGTATGGTTTTCACAGCCGAGCCTGGCGTATACGTGCTGAATGACTTTGGTGTGCGTCACGAAGACATCTTGGTAGTGAAAGAGGACGGCGAGGCTGAAAACCTGAGCGGCGGGTTTGCGAAGACCCCGTGGAAGCCTTGAGCAAATGGTACGCCGATCCCTGATGATTTCGAAACAACCGATTTTACTTGAGTAGATCGAGAATGCGCTTTCATCGCCCCTCGATGGCTCGCTAGGCGAGACCCACACGCGCCCCAGCGTGCTGTATATAAACCTTGCTTCATCAACGTCCCATTTGCTCACTACTTCAATCCCACCTTTTCTTCGACCGCAACCTCAACCACCCCAGACACTCCGATCTGCCCAATACAACCACCACAATGATGCGTCTGCGCCTATTGCTCCCGGCGGCGATCTTTCTCTGTCTTGGTCTCGCGATAACTGCAGCCAATAGCGACGTCAATGGTTCGCCGATCTCTCAATCGTGACTGACTCCAGTAACAATTGTAGTCTCCGGCGCGCTCTCCAACACCTCCTCTCGCCACCCGGACTCGACCGTTTACGGCGCCTCACCCGACGATGCGTCCACGCCCGGCGCCATCATCCATAACACCATCTACAATGAGCACGGTCAAGCCCACAACATAAGTCCCACCTTCTTCGATCCCAACCGTGTCCAAGCTGCCGATTCTCGCCTTCCTGAGGAGTGGAGAATGAGGCAGCAGAAGTGGCAGGGCGAAGCGACCCTCGAAGTCAGCATGTTTTCGGACGTCGTGACTACGAGTGGCAACCTCACGGGTCCTCTAATATACAACGCAGTCTGGCAGACACTCAACAACCAGTGCCCCGACAGGATCGGAGTTAACGATAGCCCTCCGTGCTGGGACGGCTCAACGGCGATCCCGATCAGGTACAAGACCAAGCCCTTGGGCAAATTTGGCGGTAAGTGTGTTGCGTTAGATAATCTCGCACATCCTAACTGTAAAAACCAGCTTCTTATGTCCAAATTGCGGTCATCAGCTCAAGGTTTGGCAATCCGGCAGCTCGTAAGCCTTTGTTCGGGGCGCTCGCTGCCGCCTACGAAGCAATGACAAGCAACGACATGAACTGCTTCACGGTCAAGGACAACGAGTCTAACAATCGCTACTGCAATGTCGCCTACCAAGCTTCCACTTTCACCCCGAGTAATTCTCTGCACGTAGTGTATACTGAGAGCTTAATTGACCAAGGGTCTAGACAGCTACATCTACATGTCCCTCATGTCTGACATCGACGACGAAAACGATGGAGACTGGAATTGCTGTGAGACTAGGGAGTACGTCGACTCAAAATTGGACACCGGTGACGTCCAAAGGTTCAAGGCCATCTACCCCACACCACGCAGCATGAACAGAGATGTGAAGTGCCACAGGGGGTGCTCGAGCGACGACCGTACGTACTTGATGGACGTCGACAAGAGGCTGATTCATGTGATGGAGAAGGAGTTTTTCTAGATCCGTGGTTGCAATTGGCGGTGCCATGCTTGGGGTCTGGCGTAGCTTTGTGATCTTCCCATCACGATCTGTAGAAGGTCTTGCCCAGAGATATGTCTTTTAACATCTTATTGCATAATGAGCCACTATCTTCAATTGTGGATTTATTTGTGTCTGATCATTGGACTCGAACTGGTACTCCGTGACTGGTAGGTCTGAACATGCTCACTTCTTGCGGCGCACGAAAGCTTGCCTTTCCTTGTCGACATTCACATCGTCTCTTGACTCGCGCCATTCTCTCCGACCGCCCTCCCCTTGCGCATGACGCTTTCCTTTCTTACCACCATCGCCAGCAGATACATACACCCTCTACCCATCCACATCTCCTCTCAAGCCCGCCAGCACCCTCTCCTCGCCCTGCCCTTCTTCAGCGCCTCCGCGCTCTTCACGCTTCCACTCGCCACGTCTCCTGTCCCTCTCCTCTCTCAATCGCACATCGATGTTCCCATGTCTCCCATGCCCCTCCGGTCTCTTATCCCATACGTCCTGCCCACTATTCCACAACAGCTCTTCCGTCTTTTCGTAACACTCCTGATCAAGTGCGTACTTCCCTTCGTCGTTCTGACGCAGATGTACCATAAATAGGTCTTTGCCCTTTGGATTTGGTATTGCAGCGGCAACCTGGGCGTGACCGAGGCCATCGGAGTACTGAGTGTTGATGTTGGCTGCGGCGCGGTTGGCGAGGTCGTGATGTGGGTCTCGGGAGGTAGTCGAGGGTTTAGAATGCTTGCTGCCCATTGTGAAAATGGGAGTTGCGATCGTGGATTTGAGGTGTGGGGATATATGAGGCTGGAGGTAGTTCACGTACTTGATGTCACGCTCTGGAAGTAGTCACATCATTGGTCAAGTCACATGTCGAGTATGTTTGTCATTGATAGTCGTGATCTCATGAATGCCTCCTGGCTCGTTCCAGAACCCAAAAAACCTCAACCCCCATGGGATTTGTTATGACTTAACAAAATGCCAAAACTGCCACTCCAAATCATAGCCTGGATGTATCAAACCTCCTAGAGACCGAAGACATCGTCGGCAGCGTCGCACCAGCCATTGCCGACCTCGTGGAGGCCCTCAGAGTTGAGGAGATTTGTGAACTCCCCACCACTGAGGACCATACCCTGGAGGTAACCGGTGTTGTTGCCGAACGGAGTCACAGGGGGAGTGTTGTAGAGACGGTTCATCGGAGGCGTAGCCGGGAGGTAGTCAAGGTGCTGACTACCTCCAGTGGTGTACGGGAACGAGGAGGTAGCTGAGCCCTGCACAACGTGAGTGGATCTGTTCTTCTTAGGTGGCTTCTTCCACCTGTATGGAGCCTGGAGGCCTTCACGACCCTCATCAGTATATGCACGAGGAAGAGTGACGATAAGGGACTGGGTAGCTTCGAAACGTGTAGGCTTTTTTCGCGCTGTCTTGTTCACTTCAGTTTCAACGGAGGCCTTCGCCTTGCCAGGCGTACCGGACTTGTTCTTGCGAGTCCAAGCCATCTTGAGATTAGGAATCGAGTGGCCAGCGTCAATCTGTTTGCCTCGGAGCTTGAGGAGAGCTTGCTGCAAAGCGCCGGCGGTGCACTTCTCGCCAACGACCTGAGCAGCCTGCTCAAAGGGGATTCGGACCCCAGTCTCTCCACAAGCCCAGACAATGCCGAGGCACACGTTCTTCCAATCATCATCACTCCACTTCAGGAGTTTGGGGCGTGGCTGGCGGGACTTACGAGGTACGCCGTCTTTGTTGAGCTTGGGAGTCTTACGGGGACGCTCATCTTCCGATTCACTCGCAGCAAATTCGCTGTCCTCAGCAGGGGCAGCACTCACATTGTACCGTTTTTGGGTATCTTGCTCGAAGTCCCCGTCATGGTCATCATAGATATCGACGTTGTCGGGTCCCGCAGCGAAGGGAGCAGGTGCGAGAATATGGTTGCTAGTAGTATAGGTTGGCTCAGCACGGAAAGAATCAGAGATCAAGGTCTCAGCACTGCCGACGTGCGACGGCTCAGCGTCACCGAAGGACGAAGATGAGAAAGGGTCGACGTCGTTAGTGTAGAGTGGCTCGGCAACGCCAAAGGAGCCAGAGACGAAGGTCTCAGCGCCGTTTTGATAAGGTGAATGGGTAGCGCCATAGGAATCTGTGACGAAAGACCCAGGCATGAGAGTATCGCCAGATAGATACTGCCCGAAGTTGGGAAGCTCTGGCGTGCTGGTGCTGTAGACGGAAGCCTCTTTATAGAAAGCGTGGCAATGGTTGGCAGGCTGATCAGGGATATGGATTGTATTATAGTGGTAAGGACCGAAGCGAGTATTGTCAGGGTTTGCTGCGTAGTTGAAGCCTGGAAATGGCTCGTTGAAGTGAAGATCGTCCATATCAACAGCTCGAGCAGTGTCGACGATAGACTGGCGGTGATTGGCCTGCACCATGCCGATCTCATCATGCTTGCGCTTCTTATCAGGGGTCTCTTCCTTGATGACAAGATCCTTGTCGGTGGTACGATGAGCAAGCTGAGCTTGCTTCTTCTTAGGCTCGATGCGGATCTCCTTGAGACGGTTGTCGTGAGGATGCATGTTATCGTACTTGTTGGTATCTTTCCAGTTGGCGTAGATAGGGAGATGAGTTTATGAGCGAACTCTGGAAGTAGTCAGCGTCATACGGTAGACGCACCTTGCAGGAGAAGTAGCATACCTGGTCTGCGAGCGCGGAGGCGGAGGTGTGCGAGGAACGTTGTCGAAGAGAGCGCCCTGGAAGAGGTCAATACAAGCTACAGAGCTTCTGGACGTGAAGAACAATGCCAAATCCTGCTATGCTGCGGATATTGTGGGTGGAGGTCGGAGATATACAAAAAAACGAGGCTGCACGTACTAAATGCGGGGAGACACGGTGACTGCGTTACTTGTAAATACCAAAAGCTCGCCAAGAATGCTCTAGCTACCTCCAGGATATAGGCCAATCGTGGGGCCGAACGAGAGCAGCATGCGGAGGCGACTAGCGTGACGGCAAGGGCAGGAGGCAGGGGGCGCTCGACTGCAGCGTTCGTCCGTATGCTCTCAACGCGGGGCAAGAACACCAAGGTCTCCACTGACGGCCTTGACGAAGTGAAAGACCTACGTGTGCGTCAACACGTACCAAACTTTTGGGAGGACGATGAACAGCTCAGGACGAGCAAACTACACGCCGCACCGTAAGCTCCTCCACCAGCAGCAGCAATTGCGCAGGGCATACCTTGTAACACGTCTTAACTGTAGAACTCAGCGACTGCTTTGAAAGTTGCTATTGGCTCGAGTATACGTCGATGGCGAGGTGAGAGAGGCTTGCGAGTGCGGGCTGACTAATGATAGACGTCGAGGATATTTGGCTAAGAATGAAGTTCTCGAACGCGGCGTACGAGTTGAGAATGTCCGAAGCTTGCTCGATCTACCAGGAGTATAGAAGCGATTGCCGAAAGTCGGAAATATACTTCGAGTGTTCGAGGCGTGGTGCCGGTGGTGGTCTATGTCACGTGTGCCGACTTAGTCACCGCGGTTTCTGGGCGTCAACCACCAAGGAGTGGGTCCAAATCGAGGTTCAACGACAAATACCAATCGAAAATGACGTTTCTGTTACGTATCTGGTCTAGCTTCAAGCCTCACAGTCTTTGTAGTGTAGTATTGCTCCGAGTCTCGGCGTGGAGCCTCGTAGGAATGGCAAAGGGTATCGTTGCCTCAAGGAGAAGAGCTTGCAGATGGATGGGGACTTGACTTTTGGCACTGGTATCCTGAACGGTGTTCCCAATCGATGACTCGGCAAGTAAGCTGCGTGCTTGGTGTGTCGACAGCAGGAGGGAGGCGTGACAGGTCCAGATCGACATATTTGAAGGAAGTGAAGCGACATCTCAGGAAGGACAGTGTTAGAAGATCGGTACACAAAGGAGAGCAATGAAGGTATACTCGTGACTGAGAATTTCACGACGGGTGGACTGAACTGATGATAAGGTTTTGGAAAGGAGGATGGAAGATCGAATGCATTTGAATCATCACCATGTCTCTGCCTCCTCAATCCTATGCAGGAACCGAGATCTGGACGCCATCCCCCATCCACGGGATCTGTGAACACTTTACGCCTAGACGACGCTGACGATAGCGTTCATAAGGCCACTAGCTTAGTGATATTGGTCTTACGGCATGCTGAGGCCGCAGCGTGATCTCGAAATGTTCCATAATATGTTGCTGCCGTTGTAAGGTCGATGCGGTAGCAGCCTGGGTCAGGTTTGGACATCCCTACAGCGGTATTATTGTTGTCGATCGACTGACAGTGGACGGTTGTGCAGCACCCCTGAAGAGCAATAGTGAACCTTGTGACGCAACCGGAAAAGGGCGGGGTAGGTGCAGATGACAGTCGATGTTCTTCATAAGAGAGAGTCGTCCTTCCGAGGCTGGGATATCTCTCCACAAGAACAGGTCAGTATGCTCCTTGATTAGTGAGTCATCATGGTGCAATGCATTCCAGGCTTGCGTGTGCAGACCAGCCTCGCCGTATGGTGCTCTACAGGAAGATGTCCTGCCGCATCCTGACCATAATTCTGTTGACCTCAGATGCTCGAATTTGCGGGAAGGATCAGACGACGTGCTGTGGTAGTCGTGCTGCGTTTGTCGTCTCTGTCCGAGACCAAGTTACGAATGGTCTGGTTAGCATGGTGACATCTAGAGCTGCGCCTTGGAGGTCTTAGGCGCTCATATCGGCACCTCCACCCTTGAGATCGACTCGAAAGTTTTCACATCTGGGGCTGACAGTCTGCGAACATCACAGACGCGTACGAACGCGTTTGGCCGTGGCCTGACGAATTGTTGCATGCGGCCGCGGGATGAATCAGGCTTTGGTGAAGTCGGGATCTGCGGCTGTTGCCCCTTATGGATGATCCTGTACCATAACTATGTTTGTGCTAGAATGAAGCTGTGAGAGATATCTGCCGAATGTTCTGCACTGGTCAGTGTGAGAGTGGAGTGGAGTTCGGCGCAGAAATAAGGTTGGAGGGGCTGGGACTGCCTCCGCGCCAGACATAGAAAGGAATGATTCGCTTAGCGTGACTGAAAACAAGGGCCAGCATATTGACAACAGAACCGGAAGTCCTTCAGCGGCAATGTCTCTGTCTCACGGAACGAACTCCGGAAGCTTGATGACCGCCACTGTGGGACTCATGATGAGAAACGTTCATTACGCAGGTCGACTGCCTACGAGGCTGCGAGAAAGCATTTCAAAGTGGGTATCCAAACTTGTTCGGACTCCAGCGCCTTCGTGGCGCTCTGCTCCTCTCGTCGACTCCAGTCCCCGTCGATCTCGCACTCTCAATCTATGTCCTCTTCCTCGTCGTCATCATCTCCTCCAGTCTCGTTCTCGTCCACTTCTCCTTCCTCCTTTCTTTGCGGTCCCTCTTCAGCCTCCGACTCTGGTCTCTCGTCTTCATCCTCGCCCTCATTTTTATCGCCTGATCTCTCGCCATTGTTCAAGCGGAGACTCTCAGATTACGGGGTATTGTCTCGTACCTCGACTGCGACGTCCCAACCTTCATCCAAGTGAATGAAGAAATCCTGCACAAGTATGCCAGGTACACCATGTCCAGTACCGCGGCTGATCTGCTATTCAGGCTTGGAAGAAAAGGCGGTAAGGATCGCGGGATGCTTTTGAGGAATGTGGAGGTTGCTCTCGATGTCCTGCTTGCACGCTCTGGCGAGATCGCAGTAAATTCGGCGGGTTTCGAAGGTGAGCACGCGGGTGGCTTTGGTGCCGAGCCTGCACCGCTTCTGCTATCAACGGTCAGTAGGAAACGACGAGCTCTGTTGACGCGGAAAGCTTGTTCAGACCGAGCAGCCCTGGCCTGTTTGCTGAGACGTACCTGGGCTTTGTTGTATGTATGGAGGGCAAACATCGTGTCGAAATCCTCTACTGGCACCACCTCCCACACGTAGGCGACGTTGAATTGCTCCAGTCTTGCTTGAGCCCCCGCTTCTTGTTCTTTTTACTTGCCGATGTCCTTTTGCAGCGAATGGCAGAGCAGGATGCCGCAGATCTCCGCCCACCTCACCTGCTCGAGCTCCTCGGCGAAGTCGTTGGCAGCCGTCTCACGCTGCGTCTTCCAAGCAAGAGTGGCTGTCGGCAGTATGCTACATGCTCTTCGATGGTTCCGTCGCTCACATAGGTGTCCGTCGCGTACATGACCCCAGAGATGGTGGGGTCTTCGTTGCTGGTGAGGGCGCAGGCGTGCGACGGCGAGGAAGTGACGAGGAGGGGATGAGAACGGATGGGAGGTCGAAGAGGGCTATGGTTAGTTTTGGAGAGGTTCAGAAGCGTCATTACGCGTTAGACGGAGGTGCTCGGCGAGTTGGGGCTGCGCGTGGTGGTGCTGCCTTGGGCTGGTGCTGCAGCTTGGGGCCAGCTTCAACACAAGGTGGTTGTGCACGGAACCTGCTGACAGCAATGCAGTAAGATCGCTTCTATGTTCATGAAAGCAGTGGTTCCATTATCGGGGTCTCATTATCCAGAGAGAGAGTATCGTGTACTGTGCACATTAGGCCTTTACCCTCACATATGCCCTGCGGCGCACGGCGTGTACAGCAGGCAAGGCTAATTGCACGACAACAGCTATTGAGCTTCACCGCGACAAGAGATATGAGCTAGTGGGGGTTCCTTCGCGCAGGCCACTTTCGAGTCACTTTCTTCTCCAGCAGTACCGTATCCGTCAGCATCATCTCTCTTTTGGCGAACTCTCTCTCTTATTCGATTGCTATCGATTCTCTACAAGCTCAAGCATGCTCAAGCTAGTCTCTCACTGCCTCTCTATCTCTCGAGTCCTACATCTCCTCGCTCTTCAAAGGTGTTTCATTCCCGCCCTCTTTCCTCTTCTCCTTGCGCTTCGCCAACGAAATGCCTCGTGAGGTAAGCACATCAACATGAGATGTGATCAGCAAATAGCATTAATCCTGAACATAGCGCAACCATCACGCGGAGATTGCAAGAGAAGCGGCTCGCATAGCACGGCTCGCAGATTTCGATGGCGCTGTCGAACAAGCAGCAGCCAGGGTGGTGCAGGAGCAGATGACGAGCGTGACTGGACACAGTTCACTGCATACGTACAATTTCTAACGCTTGCTATAGGTCCAGCGGATCGTCTGGTCGACGTTCCCTCTCATGCCAAATATCCCACCCCAGCCCATTTGGGTTCATGTTAGGCTGGTGCCACGTCTTCTCACCCGCATCGCCATCAATGCATATAGCTATGGGGTTTGTAGTGGCATCATCTTTTGCTGTGTGGTGATCAAGATCCTCGTCTGGTATGGGGTCATTGTGGTCGTTGGTTGGACCTGAACAGGCGATCGAGTGGCGTTTGGGTCAGTGTGTAGCCCTCCAAGGTCAAGGATAAAGGTGTCGGTTTCTCCTTGGTCTACTTGTAGCCCTCGGAGCATGCTGTATGGAGACTGTAGCGTCAAGAAGTACCACAGAAGACCTCCCTAGTACTACAGAGATCTCTAGACTCCCCATTCCAATCAAAATGTGATCGTCATAGCTCGGCATGATGTACGCGAGAAGGACCGAGGATCGCCTGCAGTCTACGGGGTGTTCGTGGCTTTGGAAGTGACATTCGGCATTATCGAGTACAAGAGCGTGTATCGCATGACTAAGCTTTTGCTCCATCCGCCGGGGTGATGTTTGGGTCTCGGAGATCAGCATGCAGTTGAATTAGAGTTATCGCTGGTCGCATGGCAAGGTCGGGGTAGTATTCGGCCCATCGGGCACGGGCCGTCGGCTATGCGGAGTATGCGCTAACACTAGGGCCTTTGCTCATCTTCGATAACACGGGCGACGTCTGTCGCCCATCAGCCGTCTCCCACCTTCGGAATTGCGTTTAGAAGCTCGACTGAAGCTAAACGGGTGATTCAGGGTCCGCTTCCCGATACTATGACGCCTTTCACACCCACACTAGACGACCTCAAGAGCGTTATCACCATTCTTGCGGTCTTCAAGCTGCCAAACGAGCTGGCATTACTCGTCTTGGATCATGCTCGCTACTGGGCCGAATACAAGATGGAGTCTACCAGACCTTTCGTTCTTGTGGACGAAGACTGGGTACTTGATTATTCAGCTGCATATCCGTACCTCTGTGTGCCAGTCCTCGTGGACGTAAATCGGCAGGACGAACCGCTAAAGATCCGCGAGATAGCGTTTACTGTCGTCAGTCATGACCAAGGATGGACCACTGAGCCAACGAAAGGAACCTACGAGACATCGTCTTGGTTCGAAGTCTCCATCATCCGACCGAGGCAGGCTCACTCCGGTGTGCAAGAAACCCGTTTCCAACCCATGGCTCGCCGACTCAGAGATATGGTTACTAGGAGAGAGACTGCTGACAGCATCATTGCTGCCAGCCGCATTATGCTTCCAGACGGTAGCTTTGACTTGGTACGACGTCCCTCCTCGTTAATGGAGCCTCAAAGATTACACTGCACAGAAATGATGGAAGTCAAGTCGGAGGGTGTCAAGGAAGGCGAATGTGCATGGTATCTACAAGGTAACGAGGTGGCGAGGGAGAAGTCGGTCTTCGAAGGAGAGATGATCAAGCGATATAACGTATGCTGGGGTTCCAAAGCCAACCCTATCCAAGTCGCCAACGAGGGCGCTGGAAGCGGCGAGGACTTCATTGATTTGCTTCAGAAGAATGATATCATATGTGTTTGGGCACGAGCAAAGGCAAGTGTCAGTGTGCTCTAGAATTCGGAGCGCTGTGGCAGTCAAAGCAAAAGCTGACGGGATGGCAAAGACGAGGCTGGGAAAACCATGTTCATGGGGTTCGGGTCGCTGTTCGACACATGATCTAGCTCACACTCCCGGGCTTGATGTCCGATGCGCCTGCCGATGCAACTCGATTTCGGTCCACAAGGAACGACAGTGCCACACACGAAAATTTGCGTTTAGTGCCAGAGCAAGCAGAGTGGTGGAAATATGGATCCAATTGATTGCTCCGAACGCACCAAATCGCTGGTCTGGAGAAGCCGGACGTGAACGCTCTCGGCTCTCAACAATTAAAATGGTATCCACATCAACGAGCACCGAAGCTCGGGAAGTGGATACACCGCGGATTATCTACCGTAGACGATCTATGTCGGCGCACTTTATCCGTATTGGGTGCTCGAGCGCGTACTAAGTGGAAGGACGATCCATCGTCTCCTTGATCTTCCATGCGAATTGCGTACAACAGACCTCCGATCCGACAAAGACCAAACTAGGTATACACACTTGCCGCGGATCACCCTTCCGCGAGGTGTAGCTGCAACGAGCGTAAATTTGCTGCGGAAGAATTCTGTGGAACACAGTGATACCCACCCCGTACCAAATTCGGGTGATGCTACCTACGCTAAGCCAGAACGCACCTAGCTACCGCGCCTTAGCTCGTCTTTCGCCATACGTGCAGCACCCTGCGACCCGCTTCTGCTCTTTGCCGGTGCGCGCAGCGGTACTTTGCATTGACTTGCTCGCGATTCGTCCACGGCCCTTGCGGCTGGCTCATGATCACTTGCACAATTAGGATGGCTCCCATCGGTCAGCAAACATGCAGGCTTTCCGTTATATCCCTTGAAGCCTTTGCTGTACCTCATAGTTTTGATAAAGGGTACGCAAATGTCGAAAGTCAGTGGGCCGTTTATCATCGGTCTGAGGTGGAACCAATACGGATGGCAGAAGACTCTCAATCCCGGAGATCTCCCTCGCAACAGTCTGCGGCGAGTGATTCAACAACCTCCAAGGCACTTGCCCGTCGGCGAGGACTAATGCTGCGTTGAGGCCCCCGGATAGTTTACAATGCAACGCAGACCTGCCTCTGCGATCATAAGGTCGAACTCTGGAACGCACTTTGTGCAGCATGACTGCTCGGAAGCAATGATGTCGCATTCAATCATCGATATCTGCAAGCCCGAGCCGTGTTCAGCGAGCTCGCGACGGCGGTGTTTTATGTTCAGGAGACTGCCCCATTTCAGAGCCACGGATCACACGTTCCAAAGCACTTTGTTCTCGTCGACCTTCCTGGTGCCGCCCATTCAATTATTAGGTTGACTGTTGCTTTCCACTTACGGATACTCAACGCCCCCATTATTGGGAAAGCTACCGGGGAAGGAATTTGACCTTTGTTGCTAATTCAGCCAATTCTTACGCTTGACATACTCGAGGTGTTACATCCAAACCCCTGACAACAGACTTTCCGGCGTTTGATGAGGATGATGATTCAAGAGCTGAACCTCACACGCGGCCCGAATCACGGCGGAAGGCGCACGAACGGGGCCAACCCACGCGCGGTGTGAGGGCTATTATTCAAGACATTGTACTAAAAGCTGCTGAATGAAGGGGGATACTGACTCGATCCTTATCCGCGAGTACTGGTGGTATCTGTACGTTGTTTCAGCTGGGCCATAGAATCCTTATCAGCCAGGTTTGACGTCGTGCATATGGCGGCTCGTACCACCGGGAGCTGTGAGCTACTCACAGCAAGCTCTAATCTCCAGTGCCCGCATTTATTGGGGCGTATTGGCTTTGAAAAAAATTGTCTCGATGAGTTCGAGGCTAACGGTCTGAAAAAGCACGTTATATCCAGAACACACTCGACTCAGATGTGGCTGTTACGGCTGCCTGCGTCTGGCCCTGCCCACTGGGACAGGACGGCCTTGCCGCGCATCAATAACAGGTCTGGAATTCCAGGAACGCAGCCAGAATTACTCGATATCCACAGTAATGTTTCAAGACAGGAAGAATAGTTATGTAAGAGCGTGGGAGCACCACCGACCTCATAAGAAATATGGCGCAATACGTCCACAGCGCATGATCGCCAACTTCAACCCCCGCTGATACACTAAAGTTTTAAGATGGCGGCATGCAGTCAGAAGCCTAGCGCGCTGCTGGGTGACATCGTTGTCTCCTAACGCTGCCATTCTTATAGGGTAGCACACCATCGCACCCGCTTCGCACCCGCCGAACAAACGTCAGCTATCGACCCCCGGCGGTCCGTCATAGTTCCATCAACAACCACCAACCCTCAACCACAGCACACCGAAACAACTGAGGCCGCAAAGCGCGTATTGCAGATGGAGAGGAATGTCGGAGACTTACCATTCAACATTTGGACAGCAGATCTTCACCGACTTATCTGCGAGTGGGAATTCGTCTGGACGTGATCGATTCGAGATGCTAGACGCAACTACATTCTACCATAACGACCGCGACTACCAAGCCCCAGGAACACTACGTCTATCTGGGCAAGATAGCAGCTATGCACACGGCCATCCGTTCGCATATGCGTCGCACAGCGGCCCGCCGTCGCTTCCAAGTAAGCGCACCCTTTCTTATCACGTTATTTCCCTGCGTATGGTTCCTTTTACATCTTCGATCATTCCTGGTCGCTCTTTTGTCCTCCACTCTTTGCTCATGGATTGTACTCCCATTCTTTTGCGTTGCCGATTGCGTCATTCGACTCGCGCAATCACGCAATGTCACGTGAGCAACGCACCTCTAGGGACATTCACCAGCTTTGGTAGGTGCCTATGCAGTCCCTAGGGTGCTTATGTGCAACGATGGAGTTTAGTTTATCGATACACAGCGATCGTCTTGTGTCTTCTTACATTCACACTGCGCCATGGCACAATCACTAACGCGCTCTCGAGGCCTACCGTCAATGTCGGCACATCTCCCCTCACAGTACGATCCCGATGTCAACATCCTCGATGATCTTCAAGTCTTCTCCCCAGTCACGGCCTCTTACAACATGAGCGCATATCGCACTCCCTATCCGGATAGCAACGCGACTTCAACCTCATCAGCTACTAGCCCTGATCCCCAGGTCGGTGCGATGGCGGACACGATCGTCGTAGAGGCCGACGAGGACAAAAGAAAGCGCAATCAAGCAGCTTCTGCGCGCTTCCGGCAAAAGAAGAAGCAGCGGGAGCAGCACTTATTGGAGACGAGCAGAGAGATGCAGGAGAAGACGAGGAAGCTAGAGTCTGAGAATGAAGGATTGCGCAAGGAGAACCTCTTCCTCAAGAAGCTTCTGGTGGAGAAAGTGGATCATATGAGCGAGGAAGACAGAGAGATGCTACTCAAGGCGACGGGAGAGGCTTTGAAGAAAGCTTCATGATCGCTGCTGAGGACTCTTCCGCCCACGAGACTACCCTGGCAGCCTAGAAAGGGGACTTATCGGGCAGACTGATTCAATTCGTTGTATGACCTATAAGGCGAGGCGTTCAGGATATCTTTATGGCGAATGCAGGAGTCAGTGGAGAGAAGGCGTTCTCGGACGGTTTACACTACAGTCGAATTCACTATATCCCTACGGACGCAAACCACAGAGCTTTCGACAAGACCTTCGACTGACGCACACGCAACAACTCGCTACTCTCAGTGAGGACCACAGCCCGAGTAGAAGAGTACAGCACAGTATTCGCCCAACGCGACACCCTGCTAAACATTTGCGCAGAGAAATACGATCATGTATGCATATACAGCATTGCTGACTATCAATAGCGGACCTCACCTTCGTATAGGTCACAAACAAGCCCAGATCCAGTCCTGGCTAACGTCACTCGAACACGTACAGCTCGAAAGCATGCCAAATCTAACTTTCGCACGAACCTACTCTCACATGCGCCCACATCGGATAGCTTCGTTACACCCGGAAGTTCAGGAATAAGTGCGGGGCTTATCTATACCCGGAACCAAACAGGCAGCGTCTAAGCCAAGACGACGAAATTACTCTAAATCTGAACGGTCCGGAACGTGTCAAGCGGGCCAATGGTGCGGCGATGCGCTCAATGTGCATGCATTCGCTTGGTGACCTTCAGCCGGTGCTGCGCGATTTTGGTTACAATGTTGCGCGGCGGATATGACGGCACTGTACAAACGGTACTTACAAGATACACGCACAGACTATGATCTGGCAAAGGTACGGTATGCTGCGCGCGTTGTTCCATTCGTGGCGTATGTATCAAACAGGAGTGATTGCGCGAAGTCCTCCCAAACCAACGAAACGCCACGCGTAAAAGGATAGGCTATGCAGTGGATTCTGAATAGAGCGTTCATCGTCGATGCGCCCTACTCGCCATCTTGTTGACCGTGTCCTGTTGGACCTTGCGACATATCTGAAAAGTGTTAGCTTCTTCGATCACCACTCTGTAAGTGTAAACTCACAATCGACTGTGACAAACGCCCTATCGACCTCGCTCAACCCTTCTAAACAATACTGCAGCGTCTCTGCAACATCATGAGCGTTCCTCAGCTTCGCGTCCTCCTTCATCAAGATATCGACTTCAACGCAGACACCATCCCCGGCGTGGTAGGCCTTAATGCTCTTGAAGCCCTCAACAAGAGGCTCAAAGCGGTACGCCATGAACATGAGCTTGCGCTCTACACGATCGTCGGCAGCTTCGCCAGTTAGACGTGTGACGTTCTCGAAACATGTGCCCGCCCAGTCGTAGATGATGAACAGGGACAAGACGCTCGCGCCAACAGGGTCGAGCCACCAGACACCGACTTGGTGACCGATGAGTGGGAACAACAAAGAGAGCGTGTTGAAGTAGACATCAGTCTTGCAGTCTTGCGCTAATGCCTGGACCTGAGTAGTCTTGACTCTCGCGCAGCCGATCCAGATAGTACCCTTGACTACGATGGTGGCCACCATGGCAAAGATAGCGGCAGGCGGAAGCGTGGCGACATCGTGTTTGCCGCTAGGTAGGAGCTTCTTGACCGACTCTTGAAGGATTTGCAAGAAAGAGATGACCATGATGATCGAGAAAACAAGGATACCCAGGGGCTCGAGGCGTCTGCGACCAACAGGAAACTTCTTCTTGAGCTTGTCTAGCCGCCATCCCACAAGTCTGTTGGTAGTCCAAATGATAACAGTGCAGAGAAGATCCAGGGCCGAGTCGGTAAGAGAAGCGATTAGAGACAGGGAGCTAGACCAAATGGCTGCAACACCTTTAGCAGCGAGCAGCAGGATGTTGACGCCGACATTGATCTGTGATGTGTAAGCACTACCTTCGAATCAATTGAAGGTACTATACTTACATTGATCGCCCATCTTACGTGCTTCGCTGACCTTGCTCGCCTCTCGCGTTCGTCATCAGGTAGGAAAGGCTCCAGAGCCTCACCGGAATTGCCCAACGGCCCGCGGTCATCAACGACACCGTCGCCATCGACGTCTCTTGGATGCATACTGTCTAGAATGTCGTCTGCAAGCGAGGTAACGATCATGTCTACCTCCATCCAATCATCAAGGCGGCTGTTCTGCTCTTCGTAGAACGACCGAACTTTCTTGTTCTTGATGGTTTTGAGCTATCAAAAGACAGTCAGTATATATTCTGAGCCTACTGATGGGCTATCGCTTACGCTCTCCTCACTCTTCCTGTACTTCTCTAGGGCCTCATGGTCCACATTGTCGATGAGCTTCTTCTTCATCTCCGCTGTGCGGTTGTCCTGGATGGTGTTTGTGATAGCATCGCGGAACCTTTGTCGTGGTTTAATTTTGTTAATCGATCCGTATGCAGCCTCCAGATCGGAACGGTCGTATCCATTCTGGTTCTTGTTGGTTGCATTTCCGTTGCCGTAGAACGACCCTGACGACTCAAGCGCTCGTCTTCTTGCTCCGACCATGTCACCTCTTGTTTCTTTCTCTCTTGTAAACTCACTCCAACTTGACGATCACCAAGGTAGGGAAGAGCAAAAAGTCGTAACGAAAGTCAGAAGTTGGTTGTGCAAGCCTCAAATGCCAAATCTTGACTGAACGCGTGAGACAGCATCATCAAAAAGGCAAGCGCTAACCTGCCTTGGTCAAGACTTTCTCCATTTTATGACGGGGCTTGGTCTTCCCTTCGCAATTCGGCAGCTCTTGGTGATGCTTGCGTTGTCTGGAACAATCAAGTTGGCTCTATGATGTCACTTGGCCTGGTTCGCGTATAGCGTCGCGTGCGGGATCGCCTGCCCCGTCAAGCCATCGCGACAACGATCGACCGTTGCTTGGCAGGTACCGTGCGACTGTATGAAAAGACACTGAGGTGCATTATTGGTGTGCGACAGACGCCGATGTGAAACTCTGATATTTCGGTAATGCAGTTGCATCTTTGGCTCTTACTGTGATGTTCTCCTGTACAATATGGCAGGCGCTGACGTCACGCCGCGAAACCTCCGAACGCAGGGTTTCGATCTTGTTACGAAACACACCGATCTAGGGACACTGCCGTTCGAACCGAGAAGCGGACCACAGGCTTGGGATTTTAGATTGGTGTCGAGCTTTTTCCATCCGAAGAATTCACCTTGCCAATCTGCCTGCTCCAGATTGTTTGTCTCCTCGCGAAGGATCAGGTGGCACTCGAAGCTTGTCTCAGCCCCTCCTGGCCCCTGGCCTGCCTGAGCTCCTCCCTCTCCTCTCACTCCTAAGGCGACCCTGACATCGAGATTCCAATGAAGTTCGGTAGCATCTAGCGCTGGCAAGCACACTAGATGATGTACTTGGAGCGTGTTAGTTCTGGTCTAGAGCACAACAATGACATGGCGACCTACTGGAATGAATAGATAGGGAACCTCTTTCTCATACTGAGCCCAGGCCTGTCCGTACTTTCGGCGACACCTCGCGATGTCCCTCTGGGCACGGTGAATGATCATAACCATGAAGAAGACAAAGTAAAACCAAGGAAACGGGCTCCTGGGCGGACGATTAGCAAGAGAGCGCACTGACCCCTGGCGGGGGTCGTATAGGAAGAGCAACTCACTTAAATCCAGTGATAAGGCCCCAGGACATCGAGAAGAACATGTCGGGAACATAGTTGGGCTTGCGAACGATTGCGAACCAGCCATCAACCATGATCCGGTCTCCAGCTCTGGTCTCGATGACACGTGGGTTTTCGATCACCGTCCAGGGCATGTGAGGAAACGCCCTACGCTTGATCAACTGACCGCGCTCTTGCTGACGGAAGGAGTTCTTTTGGCCGTTGGACGAGTCCCACATCCAGTACATGAAGAGGTACACAACCGTAAATGCCAGCATGGCGGGCCGACTCCAGCGGTATTCAGACGGCTCGTGATTTGCAAGGTAGAGTGCACAATGGCAGTAGGTGAAAGGAACACCCGCCATATTCCAGAAGGTCAGGATGAAGCCCAGCTTTTCGAAGTACATATCCCTGGTCAAAGTGTTAGCCTTCTTGACCAATTGCGCGAGCCTTGACACCGCAGGCGTCGTGCATCGCGTACTTACCAGGAAGTGATGATGAGCTGCTCTGCCTTGGCGCACGCGTTGGCGTAGATGAAGTGCGCAAACATCAGAAATCCGACTTCAGCTGAGACGTAGCCATAGGTTTCGTACTGTCGCGCTGCCACCGAGGCGGTGATCAGGAACAATATAAACCACGGAATACGGACTTCATAGAACATTTTGAAGTCCAGGATACCAATTCGAGGATTCAGTTCGGCACCCATGAAGAAATCGTAAATCGGGTATCCTGTGAGACGATGTGTTCTGCCCCGTACGACAGCCTGAACATACACGATGATGCTGTTGAGGAAGCCCGACAGGATCGCCACGGTCATGATAGACCCAAACTCGTCGATGAGGGTATACAAGGGGAAGATCCCGGTGACGTGGAGCGCGGCGGCGATCGCGAGAGTCGCATACCAGCTCGTGTAGGCTGAGCAGTAGTAAGGAAGCTTCTTGCCGCCTTCATGGCGCAGCGGGCGACCTTGGCTCATCACGCCTGGCATGTAACAATACCTTGGAAATGTCAGTCTAATACAATTCGCAATGAGCCACGACAAGGCAGACTTACATGAGCGCTTCGAAGACGAAGAAGATCCAGTATATAGCCCAAGCCTTGGCGGTGGGATAAGCGCCTTCATAGACAAGGCGGGCCAAGTGACGCGCGAAGTCGCCCCAGCTCTCTCTTGCAAGCGGCATTGGGAATTGACCATCATAGTACGTAGCCCCAATCCACATGTACCACATGAGCAGAGGAAAGCCGATCATCAAAGCAGCTGCTCCGAACGAGCCACCAAACTCGAACTCGTCAGATTCGCCATCCGTGTACTTGGGGTTTGAGTCAATCTCTTGCGAAGACGCGACTGAAGTGGTATGTTTTTTGGAGGAAGTCGTGTTTCGTTCCTTGACCGTCGTGGTGACACCCATGCTGATAACTTGAAGTTTATGGAAGACGCAAGGAATAGGTCGAGAGGTTACGAGAGAAGCAAGAAGTGAAACCACGGAACACACGCAGCAACGTCTGCGTAGAAATCGCGCTAGTCTAACAACACCGGCAAAGATGGAAGACCGAGTCGTTTTGCATAGAAGGTACGCTCCTCAAGCCTCATATAGCATCCATCTACGCACTGACACTTTGTAGGATAGCGGTGTAATTTGACACTATATGGAAAAGCCCAAAATCAGTCAGGGGCATTCTGCATTCGATGCTGACAGTCAGGCTGCTCAGGTCTGATTCCTCGTCTTCAAAGATTGTAACAGCGAGCGAGCAGCTGGTCAGTGCGTTGGGTTTCCGTCTCTCCTGGGTTGGTGGAAGCTGAAAGCGAGCCAGCCAATCAAAAGCATTCAACGGCTGGTGGGGTGACATGGCCCGGTGCTTTCGGCGACGCGACCTGCGCTCCTCGCTTCGCACCACCCATGTCCTCGCTGCACAGCTCTGAAATCGCAACTCGCCGATGTCTGCTCGTACGCACGTCCTCTCCAATCCTCAGCTCGCCTGAAGTTCTTCGATTTGCGAGCAAGGGGCAACGAAGGGTTACCCGGTTTTGGCTCGGTTTCATTGCCCAAGTTCCAGCCCCTAACAGAGCAGCGCCCTCGCCCAATCCTGATTGCCCACTGGCATGAAGAGACAAAGGACCAAATGCTTCACTGGGTGTTGGACCTGCAGGTCACGGCGAGTGAAATGCGATGAGTAAGTGTAACTCGATCTGATCTTGTGTCCGCGAAGCCGTTCCTCGATTAGCAGCAGAAACTCGGCGTCAATAGCAGCATTGACTTTTGTCACTACATGGCAGGGTTGTACTAATTCATTCGCAGAGCATTGCCAGAATGCAAGCGTTGCCGCCAGTTGGGGGTCACGTGTGAAGGGTATGGCCTCCGCTTAAGCTGGGTTCAGTACAACCCACACGATGAGGTTGATGAGAACTTGGAGCACAGTAGGCACGAGCAGTCAAAACATCCCGAAGGGCGGTCATCTAGAAGACCATTGGCATCTTTCGACGCATTTCCACCTCTAAAGCGGTTGCTTTCACCTGAACTGGATGCCACGTTGACAACGCTTGACGCATGGCGTCCCGAATATCGTTCAGAGATCGAAGACGGAGCATTCTGCGTATTTGCTGTGCAGCCACCCGTGTTAAACTACTCCAGTAGTCGCACTCGCTCTCCTTCGGTCTATGGAGGTAAGCTGATGCTTTTAGCACTCTTACGGCAGTACTCAATAGATCAACAGCTGCCCCGAATTCCTCCGCGCCGGCACCATGCCCTTTGCGTCCGCAAGCTGAGGCGATTGAGGCCTTACCCGCTCGCAGTGAGTTCTGTAACCAAGAACCGTTGCCTCTTCGCGCATCGTTGTATTTCAACTGACAATACTTCCCATAGATCACTACGCACTCTCTATCCCCAGCACGACCCTTCATACAGATGACACGCCATTTGTAGCCCCGGCTCCGACGTTTAATTCTCATCGCGCAGAATCAGTACCTGGTGCTCGAAACCAGTCGAATGTCAGAGCACGGAGCCAACAGGGCGCACCGCGCCATCTTGATGTGCTCTCAATGCCAGCGAAGCAGAAGCGGCTGATCCACCATTGGATCACATTCACCAGCCGCAAGATAGTTCTGATCGATGAGGCACACAACCCCTGTCGGACTATGATGTTACCTATGGCTCTCAAAGGTCTCGTATCTCAAGCTGAAGGCTCAAACGCCGATGTGGCCATCTTTCATGCCCTTTGCGCCTCCGCTGCCTACAACCTTTTTGAGCTAAGTGCCAGAAGTAATGAGCAGGATCGAGTCCTTGCTCTATATCACGATAATGAAGCGGTGCATCACCTGCGACACAACCTGGCAAGAGCCAACGAGCACCGCGATCAATCCTTCGCCATGGCCATCATGGCATGCATTGCTGTCGAAGCCGTCTCTGGTACTACACAACGATGGCGAACACATGTATCTGGAGGACTTGCATATCTGACGCAGCTTCAATCTCAAGGCTTGCCTGAAGTCGCTTTATCTGCGTTTCGACAGCATATGGTCAAGATGGCCATTATGTGTGGTTTTCCTGTACCAGATAACCTTAAAGCTTTCCTTGATGACGAAAGTGGAGCCTCAGATGGCCTGGAGTTCACTTTCCCTTACTATGGCGTGTCGAGGTCGTTCTTACGAGCCCATGACCGCATCAACAGTTTCCTGACAGATTCTGAAGAAATCAGAACAGCCGAACAAGAGAAGGAGCTCGATACATTTGAGCTCCAGTTGTACCTCGACTTTCCTGGCTTACCTCCACAAGCTGCACCGTCAGCAACAGCAATCTCCAGAAACAGTATAGTTATCCATCACACTTCCACCGCCTTCTATTACGCCGGACTCGTCTTCTTCCAGCGGAGTGTACGCCATGCTCCGGTGGCAGCGGTTCAGGACCTGGTTGAACTTGGTGTGCAAGAACTTGAGTCTATCGACCAGGTTGGCAAAGGTGCGCTCGGCTGTCTGATGTTGTGGCCAGTGCTAGTCCTCGGGGCCGAATGTGGTGGACCAGCGTTACAACAACGCATGCGAATTTGGTTCCAAGCTCAACGCAGACTCGGGTTCAGAAATCTAGTCGTACTCGAAGACCTTGTAGCCACCGTGTGGAGAGCAAGGACTGTTGCTGGCGCAAATGAGGCTGATGCCCACTGGCGCCGATTCATTGCACAAGCTCAGTATGATGTCTTTAGGCTCTGATTTGCCCTGGAATTTATTGAGATCTTCTCTATTTAAAGCCGTCGTTCTCGCTGCCATAAAAACAAGGTATGTCTTCCGCTTGGTACGATATCCTTCAAGCTTTGACTGGTTGGCACCATGCGTGCAAGTGACGATTTGGGTAGTATGCTGCAATGCATTCTCTCCACTCCATGTCCTCTGCCGTTGTTCCGTCTAGGCTCATATCGAAATTCCGGACCATGGTGCTGAACGCGACATACAATTCACACCAAGCCAAATTGTAGCCAAAGCATGCCCTGGGCCCTCTGCTGAATGGCACCAACCAGTGATCTAATTCTTTGTGGCCACCATTGAGCCAGCGCTCTGGCTTAAATGTCAGCGCATCAGCAAAGATATCTTCTGATTGATGCACATGCAAGATCGCCATGCCAACGATGGTGCCTCCAGGAATCTCGCAACCCGCCAGAACAGCACCACCGGGAGGCACCACTCTTGTGAGCGACACACCAGAAGGAATGAAGCGGAGCGACTCCTTGATGGTGGCCGTCAGAAGAGGTAAGCTCTCAAGGTCCGCCAAGCTGGGACGCACATGCAGATCCGGCCACACCATTAGCAGCTCCTCTCTGAGCTGCCTTAGCAGATCTGGACTTCGCATTGCATGATAAGAGCCCATGAGCATTGTGTCAGCCACAGTGTTGGCACCGGCAAAGATGATAGTAAAGCCTTCATCGTGTAGTTGTGTGAGGTCCGGGACAGTCTTTGTTTTGCGGTAAGCGTTAGCGTCTAGCATGCGATGGAAAATAGTCTGATGTGCTGTTTCGTCGAGCTTCTCAGGTGCATGTAGTACCTCGTCCAGCTGTTTATTGATGATGTCGCGGACTTGGTAGATGCGAGGAGCGAGCTCATCAGCATTGGGCATCGCTTTCATTACCAGCCAAGGCGGAATAGCGAAAGCAAGGTTTCGAATCCAAGGAATGTTCTTGAGTAAAGGAAGAACCGGCAGTGTCGCATCCATGGCAAGGATCAGTGGATCTGCAAAAGCGGGCGCATGCAGCGCATCTACGCAGCCACCGAATGTGAATCCCATGATGGTATCGAGGGTGAACGAGCGAAAGGCGTAGAGTAAATCGATGGAATAATGAGCTGCATTCATCTTGCTGATGGATGAGGCAAGCTGAGTGGCGTTCTGCCAGACGAGACCTTCGATATTTTGGATGGCTTTCCTCGAGAACATTGGCAGCAATACATCCCTCCGCTCTTTTGCCTCTGCATACTTTCGAAACACGAAAGAGCCGGATTTGAAACCAGGCACACTATAAAGACCGTCGTCTTTATCCCAACGTTTGGAAGCATTGTAAATATCGTGGAAGGAGGATGGGCTGCCGAAATGGAGCTCATTCGGCGCTATCCGGACAATGTTGCCATACTTCTTGTGTAGATCGAAGAGCTCCTGGGCAAGTGTTTCCTTCTTGACGACTTCTTTGTAGGTTCTCCACAACGAAGTAGCACCAGCCATAAAAGGTCCCGGGAAGTTCCTTAGAGGATGGAAAAAGACATTGTACACCGTTGTGCCCAAGCAGAAGACAGCTGGCACAATGAGCCATACCAAGAGAAACAAGAAGGCCATGACAATTGCCGGTGCTCGGCTAGACTGGTACAGATGGGAAAGTGTCGGGAAGGAGGGGAGTCGCGCTGCGGAGACACTTCAACCTTGGGATGACGCCTTTATTAGCCATCTTGCAGATATTTCGCATGTGTGAGTCTTACACAGTGCTGATGTTTCCCCTAGAAGGTCACAGGTCTCACCCTTATCATCATCTCCACTGTTAGTGAGCGGCCTGAAAGGTCCTCGCGTACCTGGAGGGATGGATTCAGAGGCCAATACCACTTCCTTGCGAGGCTTACTCAACGAGGCTTACGTGCATGCATGCTCATCCATAATGCATGATGCAAGGCTTCCTGCGCAGACACTCCTATACAGGGCTCGTGTTAGTAGCTACTAGAGGTCAAGTGGGGCATGCGATTACTACTGGCTTTGCCGAATAGCACACTCATTGAAATCAAATGACTGCTGACGTTCAGTGGTAGGGACTACTGCCTCCTGGTCGGCCATTCCAAGCGGCCGAACCCGCCAGTACCCATAATCTGCTTCCTCAGAGTGGGAGTCCAGCATCACTGACAAGCGTGTTTGTATTAGAGTGGCTCACTTTCGCGGTTACGTGCATAGAATAAACGCTTTCGGATTACTCGGCTGTTGGGTCTAGTCCACAGCACTATTGAGTGAGCTGCAGCGGACTTCGAAAAGGCTGGCCTAATGCCACCTCAGCCAAGCTAGTCCCCTTCAGGCTGCTGGGTCTTGTAAGGCACACCATTCAAAGCTTGTATGAAGCAGGCCTATTCCAGACTAGGCAGATACCAGGTACCAAGGTAGGATGAGTTTAGTAGTGTTATTTGTGTCTCACTGCCATCAACACTCACATGAGTGTTGTTTCCTTCGAACTGTTCCCGCACAAGTTCCTATACAATTTTTCAATGGCATTGCTACTTTTGTTTGGCGCATTTCTAAGCATTTGGTTGTCGAGTCGAATCATCTGGAATTGGAGGTTATGGGCAAGCAGCGGTGACAAGAAGCTATCTGATCCGCCCTTGATTCCCACTTCTATCCCCTTCATCGGCCACATCCTGGGTATAACTTCCAAGGGATCCAATGCCTATATCTCGACATTATGGTAAAGATTTATCGTGCACACCTGAAAGAACCTAGCTTAACGATTTGACTAGTGCAAGACAACGCTCGTCAATCGTGACAATGAGGCTTCCTGGGCAGGATATGCACCTGATACATCCGCTTGACGCCTCAAGCATCAAGCGCTTCACAAGCATGCAAACACTAAGTCTCATGACAGTGTTTCGTGTTGCGGTGGGCCCCGCCATGGCACTCGTACCGGCGAGCAAAAGTTTCCTCACAGACCCGGACACAGGCATGGCCAAACGAGAATTGTCGAAACTTTTCAACGAACAGTTGAGAAGTTTAAAGAATCTCCGTGACTTCTCTGCACAGCTACAATTTCAAATCGACGAGCATTGGACTGAGACTCTCCCGCTTGGTAATGGCACAAGTCGAATCGGGCTCGCGGGTTGGGTTTTCGACATGCTTGCGCACTCAATGGGTACTGTCTTCTGGGGCAAGAAGGGACCGTTCGAAGATACGTTCTTCCGAGAACAATTGAGGTATATTCCACAGCTCACTGGCTTGTCATGTTGCTGTCGTCTGGAATAGTACGAAACTGACGGTGTTTGCAGAGTGTTCATTCAGAATCTGGAAGCCCTGCGCAATCCACTCTTCTTCCTGATCCCGCGCAATCTTCGTTTGGCACGAGAGTATGTCCGGCGTACGCTCGACCAAGCTGCTGCCGATGAAGCTTATGGTGACAAAAGTCAGCTACCTACGCTGTTTCAACGCCTAGCTATTGTGTACGAAGTACACGGGGTACCCTCTGACGGGTTTACTGACTGCCATCTTGTGGCAATCGTCGGACTCCTTTCGAATGTGATCAACATAATGGCTTGGGCTATGTGCCACATTACAGCAGACAAGGAGCTCGAGGCATCAATCTCAGCTGAGTTGAAGGCTGTCGTTGACAATAGGGTCACTTTCGGCGTTAAAGAGGAGCAAACCGACCTGCAGCTGGACGTGGACAAGGTTAGAAGCGCTTGCCCCCTACTTTTAGCAACTTGGTACGAGCTGCTGCGCGTATACGGAGACTCGCCAGTTGCACGCTACGTCGACAAGGACTGCGTGTTTGACGCCGAGTACCGAATTAAGCAAGGCTCCATGGTTATGACTCCGATCCACCTGCGTAACTTCAACCAGGACATTTGGGGGCCAGACGCTGACGCCTTCCGTCCAAGCCGCTTTTTGCGTAAGCAGAGTGGACACATCGACTCGGATCTGGTCAAGCACCTTGAGGTCTTTGGGCTACCGGGGATGCATCAGTGCCCAGGCAGGTACTTGGCCATGAACATGTTCTTGGCGCTCGTGGCGAAGGTGCTTCTGACGTTTGAGATAACACCTGCACTTGGCGCGGTGCTCAGCATTCCGAAACGGAAAGAGACTATGCTGGGATTGCCTGTAATGGCAGATGATCCCGACGTATGGATCAAACGTCGTCCAGGTGTTCGGTCTGTGCATGTTGGGTTTGAAGCTGTGAGGGCCGGGTGGTGAACTAGGGTCTGAACACGTGTAGTTGCAATTGGGGGAATTCACATGCAGTAGTACCTAGGCAGCCACTCGGTACGGCACGCAGATCTACTAGAAGCGGGATAGCCGTGCCGCTGAGCCCCAAGACTCGTATCTGAAGAAGGCCCGACGCATGTACGCATTCCCGAGCAAGGCCATGGAATTGTGGGCTCACGGGTCGACCAACTCCATTTGGCAAATGGCTCCTGCATCCACCGAATACTCATCTCACCAAGCACGTCTCGCCCTCCAGGGTGCGCCGACAACGACAAAGCATTGCAGTGTCTTAAAAGTTCCGGCCCGTAGAGTGGTTAAGCCATGTGGGAATGATGGATTTGTCACACCTAATTTCCTCGTGGCTGTTGCCTTAGCCCCCACGCTCATGGCCATGAATCAAAGGCAGCAATATGCTCAGAACCCAAAGTGGCAGCGTGTGCTGATGCCAAGTAAGGATGGAAGGATCGAAAGGGTCGCGAAATTCGCTACCAATTGATGACTACTTGTGGTGTGCCCAAGAACCCATGCTAGCGTCGGATGCACGTGCCAGATCCGATCAGCCTTCTATTCTTTCGACCTGGGCAGTCTTCGAATGTCACTCACCGCGGTGAGCTCACGGCCGCCGCAATGTAAAACCTTCTCATCGGCCCTGCAACCCTGCATGCTGGCGCCGCGTTCGTGTACGCCACAGAGACAGCTCGCGCACCATGTGGACATCATGCACCTTCTGTCTGACAAGCGCATACCTTTACATTAGCCTAAAAGCTGGGACGTATCTTCATACCTGCCAGACCTGACCTGACAAAAAACGGCAGTCGAGGCGATCCTTAAGGCAAACAGCACCTAAGACAACTTGCAAGTCAGGACAATCCTTACGCTGACCGGATATCTCCGAAACTGAGATTAACTGCGAATCATTGGGCACTCTTTCCATAGGCTGTCGGGAGCACCATTTTGCTCACATTGCCAAGCGAAATGGATTGCGCTGACTGCATCGAATCCAATGACACCAAGGGACACAATTCTGCGATAGTGGAGCAGAGACGTAGAGCTCGGCTGCGCAAGGCTGACCGCTGTCTGAAACTGGGTGGTATCGTCTTGCCTCTTCCATGTCATGAAATTGGGGGTCATTCACCCCGTCCTCGAATTACTCCAAAGCAATCCACCTACGACGTCCTCGACCGGTGCTGAGAATTGAAATGGCGCTCTTTAATAGCCAGCCGGCCAGCGTCAATGCGACTATGGGGGACACTGTGGGCTCGGCTCAAGACCTGTCTCAACGCCTTGGTCTTTACTTGATCTCTACCATCATACTTGTGACGATTCTCCCCATATACAAACTGCTGAAGATTTACAGCCATGATCTTCCCCAGAACGCACCACCAGTGGTGAAGGGCAATTTCCCTCTGAGCGGGGCTTGGGGTTTCTGGAGTGCTAGATGGGACTGGTGTAAGAGCGTTAGGGACTGGAGTCCAACGGGAAACTACAGCTTCCACGTTGGACAACACCATGTCATTGGGCTGTCCGGTGACAGAGGCCGTCAAGTGTTTTTCGACAGCAAGGAGCTTGGTCTGGTAGAAGGGTACGCATCCCACCACTCATTGGCACCTACATTCAGAAGTACTAACACTACGGAGGTATGCTGCATTGTTTGGCGAAGCTCCAAGTATCCAGGAGCGCGACAACCTCAACGGTCTCGACGAGCACACGAGTCCCTTCAACCGCCGCATGGCATGGTCGCAGAAAACAGATCAATTGCAAAAGATCCTCCCCACTGTTATCGCAGACGCACGAGGCGGGATTGAAACCATATCTCAGGATCCTCAAGGCCGCACGAATCCTTTCGACAGCATATACCGACTCGTCTTTAAGCTGACAATCCGTCTCGTCGGGGCCAAGGAGCTAGCTGAGGATCCCATCCTCAGACGCAAGTTCGAAGGGTACTTCACCATGCTGGATGAAACCGCTGGACCGATTTCGGCCATGTTCCCGCGCTTCCCGTGGCCCAGCATGATCAAGCGGTTCTATGCTGGCGCCCGGATGTACATGATCCTAGACCAGATCGTCAAGAAGAGACAACAGCGGGGCAAGACGGTCGATGATCCCTTGCAGAACTTGCTGGAGCGAGGCGACGACATGAAATCAATTGTGTATTTCGTTACTGGCGCGCTGTTCGCAGGTCAACTGAACACGGGCGTGAACGCAGCCTACATGCTATGCTACCTCGCCGCTTCGCCCGAATGGCTCGGCAAGATCCGCGCCGAAGTCGAAGAAGCAGCAGCAAAGTACGGCAGCAAGGAACCCAATGCTTCGCTCCTCGACAAGCTCTCTAGCCTATCACTGGAGGTCTGGGAATCCGAGTTTCCTCTGATCCAGCTCTGTCTGCGCGACTCGATCCGCCTCAACATGCCCGGCGTCTTCTTCCGAAAGAATCTCAGTAGCCATTCGATCCCCACCGGCCACGGCAATGAAGTCATACCGCCTGGATCCTTCCCAATCTACCATGTCGCGGACGCACATCGGGACCCGGAAGTGTGGGCCGAGCCTGACAAGTGGGATCCGGCGCGGTATTTGCCAGATCGTGCTGAAGACAAGATCAAGCCGCGTATCTACCAGGGCTGGGGAGTTGGCCGGCATCCATGCCAGGGCATGCGGTTCGCCAAGCTCGAGGTGAACATCATCACCGCATTCTTCGTCGCGGCTCTCGATTTTGCGGGTGGTCTAGAAGATGAGAATGGGTCGAAACTGGAGGAGATGGAGAACGGCAATGTCAATGACATCGCAAACAATGTGCCGAAGAAGCCATACTTCTTGAGGTTTTCGCGACGAGATGACATGTCTGCAAAGTTTGCGCTATAGTAGTTCTGCCGGCTGTTGGCTAAGTAGAATCGGTGTGCCTTCGTACTGAAAATTCGAGGCTTCAGCTTCAACAAAGAGGAGTGGAGTGTTTGATTCAAAACAACGTTCAAAAGACTGACCTAGTGCTTCCTAGCCCAAAGCGCAGCCCAGCCGAACAACCTATACACAAAGACTATGACGATCATGTATCCGACATACTTCCCCACATTGCCCGTCCCATATCCGTAGCTTTCCAACACCGCCTTCCCATCCACCAAACACTGCTCGGACTTCGCGCTAGGAAACGAGCAGAAGCAGCTTCCATCCGCCCTCTCTGCACACCGATAATCCCTATTTCCAAACTCGTTCACCATCATACCGCGAAAGACGTACGCCTGGTAATCGATGTAATGGAAGACGTACCTCCAAAACACATTGAGCGCCTCAGGCTGCACCATGAAGCCACCAACGCACATCCACAGCCCGTTCGCGAACGCTGTGGCTGCAAGCGCAACGACGAAAATCGGAAGGAGACTGGAGAGCAGCACAACGAGCGACTCTGCAGCGAGCAGGTCGAGGAACAACCACATAACCCAGGTCCAAAACTGCTCTGCGCCCGGCGCGAAATTCCCGAGCCAGTACGCCACGACGCTGAACAGTACCGCAATGAGGAACAGATACGGCACGCCGATCACGAAATTCGCAACCATGAACGCTGCCGGGCCGTACAAGCCATTTGCCCTCTCCTTGCGGAATAGCGCCAAGTCTTCCAGGAACGAGGGGATGTAGGCCACGGCCATGAAGCTCATGAACGCGCCGCCGAAGAAAATCGCGTTCGTGAAGGACTGAATGTTGGCCTGTGTGGGCGCGAGGCGCAGCCACACGGTACCCATCATGATCGCAAGCCCGAGATACATGGCGATGCGGATACCGTAGGCGACGATGTCGCGGTAGGACTTGATGAACGAGCGGTGAATGAGAGTCAAAGGGATGAGGAGAGGATTTGCGGAGGATTGGGTGGTTTGCAAGCCGGGCGCAGACTCGGAAGAGATGGAGTTGGCTTGAATCTGGTGCTTGATGAGCGCAGAGTGAGGAGATTGTGTCCAGGAGCTGTGGAGATGCGAGAGCTGGTCTGTTGACTTAGCCCCGGAGCGTGTGAAGTCTGTGTTGACGAGCTGTATTACGTATTCGGCGGGGTTTGTGTATAGCGGCATCTATCAGGATTAGTATAAGGTCTCTCTGTATGTCTGTAGAAGAGTGTGACTTACATCATATCCGAGACTGGCAAAGTAGTCTTTGATGTTCGTGACCGGGCCATTGTATGCGACTTTACCCTTCGATAGAAGCACGAGCTTGTCGAAGAGCTCGAACGTAGTGGTGGATGGTTGATGGATCGAAGCAATAACTAGAAACTATTTTCTGTCAGTCACAAAACTTACGTACTGGTTGCTAGTCACGTACTCTGTGCTTTTTGGCGAGCTCTTTGACGAAGCTCATCACTTCCCAGCTGGCCGCTGAGTCGAGACCGCTAGTCGGTTCATCCAAGAAGAGTATCCTTGGGCTTGTCATAAGCTGCGCAGCAACGCTGACCCTTCTCTTCTGGCCTCCAGAGACCCCTTTGCGGATCGGTGTTCCAATGATGGTGTCTGCTTGGGCATGAAGACCGAAGGACATGAGAAGCTGTTCAATGCGGGCTTTGCGTTCCGCTTTACTGACCGAGCTAGGAACAGTCAATCATCGTGACGCTTCGAGCAAAGAGAGACGAGGGCATACCTGGGCAGTGCAAGCTGTGCCGCGAAGTGCAGTGTCTCGCGGACGGTAAGTGATCCGACGAGCGCATCCTCTTGTTCAACGTAGGAGCTCAGCTTGCGGAACGAAGCGAGGGACGTCGGTGCACCGTTGATAGCTAATGTCTGTTGGATAGTGGCGTTTGCTGTCGCAGCTCGGTGTGCGAGTACATTAAGGAGAGTGGTCTTTCCAGACCCACTGGTCAAGTCAGTCATCGCGCAGCATCGTTGCGGCACAGTTCGATGCATACCTTGGTCCCATCAACGCCAACATCTCACCTGGTACAGCGTTAGCGATGTCTCGTGAACGATACCTGTGACTACGTACCAGCTTCGACAATGCCATCAACGTTCGAGAGGATATTGAGTGGCTGCTTTGTCTTCCGATCTTTGACACTGACGGTAACATTCTCCCAACTGAAGCTGTGGACCGTAGTGTTCGTCAGGTGTGCATAATCCGTCGCACCCTTCTCGACATCTTCGATTGATGGATTGGAGGTCGACATAGCGACTGTATCAAGAAGATGCACAGTGACACGCTTCACTGCCTCTAATGTAAATGTTGATAGGTAGTCGATCTCAGTGTATACACACAGACAAAGAACAAAGGAACCAAAAGGCAGGAACCCTTAGTTGTCAAAGGTACATGTGAAACCAGTACAACCACACGCATCCACACCCTTTTATCGTCCAATATCTGGCGGGCGTGCTGCGCCGCAACCCCGGTGGCATGTCAGGCCCGATCTGTCATCGGCGACATGGAGGTGTAAGCGGGCAACTTGGGGGCTGAAGAGCCCTAGCCAGCAGAAGCTCGGCGACTCAGCGCACCCCACAACACGGTCTCTGGACGACCGCTAGAGCATCAGCATACTAAACACGGGACTGCAAGGCCGTTGAGGGCTTGCGAGTGGTCTGACTCGCGGCTGCAGGTGTTGCTTAGCTGCGCGCGGTGTGCTGGCGGTCGCCTCGAGTTGCTCGTGCTTGAGGCGAGCTGGGCAGCCAGGTTCAGCAGCTGCAGGACGTTGCTGTCAAGACAGCCTTTCTATGGCTTGAGAGCGCATTTCTCGAACTCCGATCGAAGAGGCGTGGTGCCTTAGTCTGGTATAGACACAATCATGGCCTGACTTAGGGATGAACCCTGCATGATCGGGGACATCGCACTGACTCGTGTAACGTCGCCGAATGCTCGTAGGGCTACACACCCAGTCGGCATTTTCCCTCTGAGTTGAATGTCCAGAGAGACTGTGCCGTATTGGGAGGACATACCAGACATATTGTTCGGCAATCTTAGGGGTGCTCAAAGGATTGCAGTGGTTGCAGAGTCGGTGAACGTGCTCGTTGCGCACTGCTCTGCGAGACGCGCGATGCTGTGCCTAGATGAAATCACACGCAGGAGAGTGACACTCTGTCGAACAAGTGCATCTGCTTGTCAGCGACCGGGGACTTAGACACCGCTTGCTTATCTCAGCTGGTGTGGACGGTCCTATCCGCAAGCCACGTTGTGTAACATCGCCGACGCAGCTGCAGCCCTACGCCGAAATGGCCCCAAACTCCCGAATCCCCCATATAGTAAGCACAGCGCCGAATTTGGATGTCGCGCCTCTCGGCGTCTATTGGCTGCTGTTATCGGGGACAAAAGAGTTGCGGCTTGTCGGGCTCAAGATCGGGTGGTCGCATGAGGCTGCACGCGCGTGTGGCAAGATGAGCCGGCTGAAGACTGGAGGATGCCGACGCCTACGACCTGCCCTCCTGAAATCAGCAGGAGCTCGTGTTCATCCGAAAGTGACATAGAGACAGATGTGTACACATGCTAGCCTTCAAGGTCCTTGACAGAAGATCACCACGAGTGATGCGTTTAACTTGCACATCTGGCCTTCGCAATGACATTTCGGCGAAGATCCGCGCATCCATCGATACTTCACAGCGCGCTGACACGTTAATTCTCTATGTCTGGCTGTGGCCAGTCATGAATTCGACCTTGCTTTTTCGTCCTCGGTATCGAGCGAGCTATCGAGCCTGTCACACCGAGCAAAGCCGCAGCCGGGAGTGTGTGACGTCCATGCGAAAACGACCCCTGAGCAAATGGAAAAAAGCATATGTGTAATTGCAATAGCACTCTCCAAGTGGTATACCTTCTGCGCGGTTCAAAGATCAACAAGCACTGTCGCCAGTGCCACACTGTGTCCCAGTAACCACCTCCTTGCTCGGTGACCGCCTCGGCGCGCAGCAGTCTAATACATGAACTCGCTAATCTCCAACAACTGCGCATCTCTCTCCCTCTGCGCCTGCACAACCGCCTCTCTCCGCTCATCAGCCAACCTCTCCTTGTACGTCAATTCCAACAGTCTCTTGACCTTCTCCTGGGTGAACATCTCCTTCGCCAAGCCCTGTAGCCCAAAGCCCCTACCATGCTCCTTGGCCCTCGCAACAATTGCTTCGGGGCCAGCGGTGAACAAGTCAAAGAACAGCCTGACATTCGGCAAACTGGCGCCGTCCTCGATGTTCTTCAAGTTTTGCTGCAGGACGAGCATGTTGAGCTGCATCAGTGCGGCGCCGTTCGCGTTCATGTTGTTCAGCTTGGACGTGCAGAGGGACAGCAGATACATGTCCATGAGCGCGGCGAGTCCGGAGGTGATCAGGGAGTATGACGGGCCGGGGATGCAGGTGCTCACTTCAGTGTCAAAGGCAACGAGCTGCGTGTTGAGGGCGAGAATACTTGGGTCTGGGTCGCCGAGGAGCGAGTCAACGACGATTTCAGGCCGCACAGATGTGTTGAGGGAATAGAGAATGGTCGTGCGGATCGAGAGGTGGAGAGTGCGGAGCACGCAGGTGCTGAGGGCTTGGTATGTGGATACTACGCTGTCGAACTCGCTGCGCGGGGTCAGTTAGTTGTGTGTGCTTGTTGGGAAAGATCGTGACTTACGCCGCTGTTTCCTGGTTCAGTGGAAGGTACACCGGCGCACCTTCAGACCTTGGCTCCGAAGATGAGAGGAGTGTCCACCGCCTATTGTGTCGTTGATTCCCGGGCTCGATCCGAGTTGAATCTGTTGCTCGGTCGCTGATGTGCCGTAATCGGGCGATCTTCGTCGAGAGCCATTTCATACTAGTGTGCAATAGACAAAGACTTTTCAAAGTCTTTCGATCTTGAATGATGTCGCCCTGGTCCAACGGCTCGTTCTCGATAGTTGGCAGAAGCAGACTGGTTTCCTGCTCAATGAGCGTATTGAAGTTGATCGCATCCTTTGGATCGGTTTGGAAGACTTGGTTGACAAGATCTTCCATCTCCGCAGATTCCGCCCATGCAGCAGGTGCCTTGAGCTTGCGACCAGCCGCTGTAGGGCTTCCTCGGCTGACGAGACTCTGATACCAGCTGGTACACTTTCGTGCGTAAGTCTCCATCTGTCGGACGATAAGTTGTGAGAACGCCTGATCGTGTGGCAGATTATCCAGCATCTTGCAGAATGCTGATATAAGAGTGAGGAAGTTGGCGGTTCCCTACAAAGTCAGTGGAGATTCATGAACAACAGTGCTCTTGACACACCTTGAAGATTGGCTTCCTCGAATGCTTCGTCCAGTGAGGATCCTCTTGATAGGAGTCGACCTCGACATAAGCCTGCGCACACAGTTCGACCAGGGTCTCATCCAGCTGGGGATGGAAGACGTTGACCAAGAAGTCATCTAGGAAGGACGTCAGGGTGCTCATGACGATGTCTGAGCCTGTTGGTACAACTTCCTTCAGTCTATTCAAGAAATCAAGCGAAGGCGGGAGCAGGATGCCCATGTTGAAGACACTGGGCTCAACCAGCAGCTTATGGCCAGTTGCGTTGCCTTCGATATTGTTGTTCGTGTTCGTGTTTGCGCTCTCGGTTCGCTTGGAGTCTGATACTAATCCCGGAACTGAAGTCTTCAAGATAAACTCAAGATCTTCCCGTTCTTGCGCGACGTCAGTTGCCTTTGTGTCCATATCTGAAAGCTTGAACATTCGCTTTGTCCTGTCGCGAGGTGCACGGGAAAAGGCGCTACCGATCATAGTCTGCTTTTGGCCGGTTCTGTAGGAGGTCTCGCCATCTGTGGCAAGGTAGTCGTGAAGTAAAGAGCGCATCTAAAGTCATGAGCTCAGATCAAGAGACATGAGTCGGCGTCCTTACCTCGCTTTGATACAGCTTCCACAACTCTTTGAATCCCCGAGTCAATGTCGCGCTTGTGGCTGTGTCGCGAATGCCTTCTCTGCGAATGATGCCGGCGACAACATCGTGGACTACTCTGTGGCTCTCAGCGATTGCTTCGAAGCGCGCGTACAAAGTCCAGAGCAGGTCGTTGAGAAGCGTCGTCCGTATGTCGTCGCTCTCAATGTCTGTCTTCGACTTGCTGCCCTTTCTCGAAGCGTAAGCGCGTAATGTGCTAGGATGACGCAGCGCCACCTCGTTGTGAGACTTCTCGACAACCTTGAACAGCTCGACGGGTAGTCTTTGCTCGATTGTGTCAACGGCTAGCTCCAAGCGATTCATCTTGTTCAGTGACTCCACTACAAGTCTGATGTACTGGAATGTGTCCGTCTCGGGGTTGTGTGAAGCGTCGTCCGTCATCTGTCGCAGTCAGCAAGGTAGACTCAAAGTCTTCCAAAGACACGTACCGGCTCTGCTGCATCCAAGCCGTCCAGGAAGTAGTACAGCAGGCGGCCTCGAACATCTGTTTGGGCCCTCTCGGAGACATCACCCTTGAACTGATTATGTGCATATTCTTTCCACCTATCCTCACAATACGGGGACTTGAGGTAGAGATGACCATGGAGCTCTTCAATGAGAATGTCAGTCAGCGACACCTCCTGGTTGCTGAGATATGTACGCAGATCGCTGAGAGCGCCAATGTTCTCCATTTCTGATCTGCGAATCATGCGGAGGGCATCCTGCAAGATGTCCACTGCTGTCAAGAAACGCTTCTCGGATATACGAGCCTCGAGCTTCTCTGGCACAAGCTGCAGCTGCTCGATAGTGTTGAGCATTTGAATCATCTCGTCATAGTTCTGAGAGGCTGTGGCGAACTCTCGAAGCTCAGGCTTAGTCGTCGAAAGCTGGGATTTGGCAGATATTAGAGAGGCCTTGAGGTTTCTCACACGATGCTGTGAGCTCTGCAAGCTATTTTGGATCTGGTGGAAGGTACCAATGGAACTGTTGAAGCCCTGGTGGTGCTCGTTGACGATAGCCTTGAGCGCCTGCTGGAGCTCCTGGTGGGATTGTCGAAACTGGTCATACTGGTCTGCCAGACCGAGAGAGCTCGAATCCATAAGCTTGAGCGCTACCTCGATTGGAACGCACTGATCTCCAGTCATGAAGTCCCAATTGTTTTGGATGTACTTGATGACCTCCTCGATGCGCTGGCTGCCTGGACCATAGTTCTGTTGTCTGCCTGGCCTGCTTCGACTGCGGTCCGTGGGCGCACCATATCGTCCGCCACTGCGTGGTCGTGCTGGTTTGCGCTCAATGCTGGTGGGGCGTGTGACCTGAGGTGCATCCTGGCTGCGCTCTTGGTTGCGCTCCTGGCTGCGCGGCTGGAAACCGCCATAGCCTCCCGGCCGGCGCTCTCTCGAGCTCTCGCCGCTTGGACGTGACGCATAGCTGTCCTCGGCCGGGTTCATGGCTCCATATCCGCCTGGTCTGCGCGGTCGATCGGTGCTCGGTCGTGATGGCGACCGGGACTCGTCGTCTCCTCCACCCAGCCCGCCATAACCACCAGGTCTGCGCCGCGACTCTCCGCTGGGGCGTCCTGCGTAGTCGTCGTTGGGCGCGCCATAGCTCCCGTATCCCCCACTGCTGTTGTAGCTGCCGTTGCCGTTGGTGTAGGCTCCATTGGCTCCCGCGCGCGAGTAGCCAGGGTCGCGCGACATGGTGGCCCAGGTGTCGCCGTCTGATACCTATGGTGAGTATCGTATGCGCGGTCGTCGCAGTAGCATCATGAGCGCGCAGCTCGAGTACCTATCATCGGGCGCGCGTGGCCATTGCGGGGAGTTCGGGGGAGCTCGATGAGACAGCACGGATCACCTGTCGCAGCCAGCTGGCGATGAGCGCGCCAAGGCTCGACGGGTGAAGGAGATAGATGTGCAGCAGACCACGCACGCACTCCGGCTGCAAGCTCCAACAGTCGAACGGCGTGCGTCGATTGCACCTTTCTCTGTCGTTGGGCCGCGCCTGCTGGGTCGACCGTTCGCCGTGCTGTGCTGTGCTGTGCTGTGCTGCCAAGACCGTCTCCCCCGTCTCCGCCCTCCGCAAGATTCTGGTCGCGTTGCAGCTCTCCCGACTCGCGACTTCTCTGTGCAGCCATCCATCACGGCCACCACCGCCGCCGCGCCGCCCCTCCGCCCATCGCTCTCGCCCTGCTATGCTGCGCTGAAAGCAGCACGCCGCCCACCTACCGACCAACCCCCCCACACCGCGACAGCGCCCGACCGCGTCACGGTGCGCTCAAGCTCGCGCTCGCGCTCGCCATGTCGGCCGTCTACACCAACGGCGCAAACGGCGCAAACGGCGCGAACGGCGCAGACAAGATGTTCCCCCCGCCGCGATACTCGGACGTGCCGAGCGCCATCACCGTCTCGGTCGCCGAAGCGGGCGACACCATCGACGTCGAGATTGCGCTCGACGAGGACATCCAGGACGACCCCACGGAGCTGTGCACGCTGCTGGAGACGGAGAACAGCCTCAAGTCGACGTGGGTCCAGGTCGCCGTCGCCTACGCAAAGCACAAGAAGTTGCATGTCGCCATCGACGTGCTGAGCCAGGCCGTCAATGCCTTTGGCCGCGCGCGCGCCGAGGACCGCCTGAGCATCCTCAACGGCCTCTGCTGGCTGTATCTGCTCAAGTGTAGAGAGGCACCGCGTCTGAAGCAGGAATCGCCGGCCGACCCCGACGTCAAGACCAAGGACTTCTACATGCAGGCAGCCACCAGCGTCCTCAACGACGCCTCGCGAATCAGCCCCTCGTACCCGCCGCTCTTCCTCGCCCGCGGTGTCCTCTACCTCCTCCGTGCCTCCCTCCAGGCCCCTGCGACCCAAGCCGGGCCAAACGCTATCAGCCAAGAGCGCATGGAGACGCTGAAGCAGGCTGCCAAGTGCTTCGAGGATGCGCTGCGAGCATCGGGCGGAAAGAACCTCATGGCGAAGATGGGCAAGGCACGCGTCAGCTACTCCATGGGCAAATACGCCGAGGCTCTGAAGATGTACCAGAGCATCATGGAGAGCTCGCCCGACCTGATTGACCCGGACCCGCGCATTGGCATTGGCTGCTGTTTCTGGCAGCTCGGCTTCAAGGACGATGCCGCCAGCGCATGGGAGCGATCCCTCGAGATGAACCCGACCTCGAAGATTGCAACCGTTCTGCTCGGTGTCTACAACTTCCACCTGACAGCACAGCTCCCTCCATCAGATCCCACCTTTGGCCGCCTTGTCAAGAAGGCGCTCAACGAATACATTATGCCTGCCATGAAGATGGACAACCAGTATCCCTTGACCTGCGCCACCCTGGGTAGCTGGTTCATTGCCAGGAAAGATTTCAACAAGGTTGAAGCGCTCTCACGGCGCGCTATCGAGCTGACTGACGTGAACGCGATTGCCAGCGATGGCTGGTACCAGCTTGCGCGAAAGGAACACCACCAGAACAACCCAGCAAAGGCTGCAGAGTTCTACGCCAAGTCGGACGGCGCTCGTGGAGGAGACGACCGCGGTTATATCCCCGCCAAGTTTGGTCTGGCTCAGATGAACGTCCTCATGAACAATTTCGATGGCGCTAAATTCCGTCTCGAGAAGATTCTCCAACAGCAGCCGACGTTGGAGGCCCAGACTCTCCTCGGTACACTCTACGCTGAGGATGTCTTCAACGCACAAGCCAACAAGTCCACGGATGACAAGTCCGCTGAGCTGAAGAAGGCACTTCGCTATCTTGAGGACGTGCAGAAAGCCTGGAAGGATCCCAAAAGGAAGGCCATCCCAGATCCCTCTGTCCTTCTCAACCTTGCCAGACTCTACGAAGCCGAGCACCCCGACAGGAGCTTGAAATGTCTGGAGGAGGTTGAGCAGATGGAATTGGACGCTATTCCAGAAGAAGACTACCCGGAAGGTATCGAGGACGAGATCGAACTCAAGGCCGCACTTCGCGAGATGCTGCCGCCCCAGCTGCTCAACAACATGGCTTGCTTCCACTACCAAGCAGAGCGATTCGTACGAGCAAGAGAGTCCTTCCAGGCTGCTCTCAACGCCTGCGTCAAGGCAGCCTCTCGCGACGAGACAATCGACACAGATGCGCTTGTCACATCCATCAGTTACAACCTCGGTCGAACCTACGAGTCCGAAGGCATGCTGGACGAGGCCAAGGGTGTCTACGAGGGACTGCTCAAGCGCCACAGCGACTACATCGATGCTCGCATTCGACTCACGTACATCTCGCTGCGTCAAAGCCCTGGTGACGCCGGCCCCAAGGCTCTCAAGCAGCTTTTCAAAGAGAATGAGGACAACGTCGAGGTGCGAGCTCTTTTCGCATGGTACAAGAACAAGTCAAAGCCGAAGACGCTCAACTTTGGTGAAGACGAAGAACAACGGATACACAAGCACACACTGCAGAGGTTCGACAAGCACGACCGGTACTCACTGATGGGTATGGGCAACATCCACCTCAGCATCGCACGTGAGCTGCCCAGGATCTCTGAACAAGAGAAGGACAAGCGCCGGAAAGCGTATGAGCGAGCGGTCGAGTTCTTCGACAAGGTGCTGCAACTCGATCCCAAGAATGCCTACGCAGCCCAGGGCATTGCGATCGCTCTGGTGGAGGACAAGAAGGACTATCATGGCGCTCTGCAGATCTTCAGCAAGGTCAAGGAGACGCTCAGGGACTACAGCGTGTACGTGAATCTAGGCCACACATACGCCGAGGTCAAGCAATATGCTCGCGCTATCGAGAACGTAAGTCGATGACGGAACCCTGCATCGTTATTTTGCTAATGCCTCCCAGTACGAAATAGCCCTCTCGAAAGACAGGCAGAACGATCCGAAGATTCTTGCTTACCTTGGACGCACATGGTACATGCGGGCAAAGCACGAGCGCAGCGTGTCTTCTTTCAGGACTGCGCTCGACTATGCAAAGCAAGCTGTCAAGATTGTGCCGAACGATCTTGGCTCCCAGTTCAACGTAGCGTTCCTTCAGTTTCAGATTGCGCAAACGCTCAATGGTCTTGACGTCAAGCACAGAACTCTTGAGGAACTCGACGAAGCCTCTGAAGGTCTGGACGCGGCTGTGGCATCACTTGACAGCTTGGCCAAGGCAGAGAACCCACCTTTCCCACGCAACGACCTTATATCTCGTGCTAACATGGGTCGTAACACCATGGCGAGACAAATCGCGCGAGAACGCGAGAAGCAGACGGCGCACGAGTCTGAGAACGCTGGCAAGCTTGAACAAGCTCGCAAGTTGCGCGAGGCAGAGCTGGCACGTCGCGAAGAGGAGAAGCGCAAGGCGGAAGAGGCTGCTCTCGAGAGGAAGCGCAAGATTCTAGAAGAGCAGGAACGCATTGCCGCAAGGGATCGTGAGCTGATGGAGATGCGCCAGCTGGATGAAGAGAAACGCAAGGATGACGATGAAGACAGAGAGACGCGCAGGGCTGAGCGCAAGGCCCGCGGTCGTGGCGAGGGCAGGGGCAAGAGGAAGAAGAAGGTTGCACACGACGACTCGGCGACAGACGGCGGGCTTTCTGACGAGGAGGACGAGGGGCGATCGCGACGCCGCAGGACTAGCGCTTCTGGGACAGAAGGCCTTAGCGATGAGGAGCGGCCGCGCGAGAAGAAGAAGAGGAAGCTCCAGCGCAAGAGCGAGCCGGCGGGCAAGTACAAATCAGCTGAGTTCATCGACGACGACAGCGACGACGCCGATGCACCCGGGGGATCTGCTGAGAAGGCTGCCACTCCTGCTGGGGACGACAGCGCTGATGAGGGCGTCGCTGCCACATCAAGGCAGCGCAAGGGCCGCAACGTTGTCGATGACGACGACGAGGAGGAGGATGACGACGTTGGTGCTACTGCACCAAAGGCGAACGGCGACGTGCCCATGTCGGACGACGATGAGTAGTCTTCAGGTTCGAAAGGTGTGACGCAGAAAACGAGGACACGGGCGGAACGACTCCGGATCGTCTGCGGTGACAGGTCGTAGGGGCTTTGTGGGATTGCGGCGTGCTCTGAAGGATTGAGGGTGTGTGTGCGGTGGGTTTCGCACGTTGTATTTTGTATTGCTTGCATTAGCTACGGCGTTCTAAGGAGACTTAAGAGGTCAATTTGTATACCAGAAAAGGACGTGTGGTATCCACCGCCAGGGCGAGGGGGAGGGGGTTGTAGATTACACGTGATATACGCATTCATCCTATTCTCTGCGGCTGCTTCGCGTTCTTCGTGTGCTGATGACGACCATGATTGACTTTGATAACCATGATTAACTGTTCTGGAGGCTGCCTCGGCCCGTCAGTAGCGCGAACGCGTGTTCCCGCGCGAAGGGGTCTCATAGGTTCGGTAGGTACCAAGAAGCCCAAGCAAAAGCACGCAATACGTGCATGCGCCTCCAGGGCGACGTCGACGACGACGACGACAATGACCTCGTCATATCGAGGCCAGGCCCCGGCGGGCTTGCAGTCCAAGTCCACGCCCAACCTGCCGACGCTGAAATCGCTCGACGAAGCGCGCAACAGTGCGCTCCACCAGCATTCACGCTCCGCCGTCTCTCCGCGACGCACGACAAGCCCAC
Organism: Phoma herbarum; assembly: GCA_001599375.1. Lineage (NCBI taxonomy): Eukaryota > Fungi > Ascomycota > Dothideomycetes > Pleosporales > Didymellaceae > Phoma > Phoma herbarum. The sequence goes on along the minus strand of BCGR01000012.1, from coordinate 629,119 downwards.
GGTCGCCGCTCTCGAATGGACCAGCGTCAGCCGAAGACAACGAGGACCAGGAGGAGGAGGACGACGACGACGACGACGATGATCCGCTTGCGCTGGAGGCGTCGGATGGGTCTGAGTCGGAGGAAGACGAGGCACAGGAGGAGCTGGACAGTCCCGCAGCGTCTCGTCCGCTGTACACCTCGCGCTCGTACACGCACCTGCCATGGCAGCCCGCGACCGCGCTCTACCCTCCGTTCTACAACCGCCCGCCGGTGCCCCTGCCGCCCTCGCCGTCTCTGACATCGCTCCTCCGGCCTGCGTTCAGCGCCGCAACGTCGCGACCGACCACACCCGACTCGTCCGACGTCGAGCTGCCGTCGGGCCACACCAACGGCACCGACGGCACCAACACGCCCACGTCGAGCACCACCAACCTCGCGCACATCACCCACTCGGCGCGCAACGCGCCGACGGTGCCGCGCGCGTCGCCCAAGGTGCCGACGTACGAGTACTACGGCTTCGCAGTGTACCTGGGCAGCTCGGCCGCGTTCCTGATGTACATCCTGTGGGCGTACGTGCCGGCGCCGCTGCTGCACCAGATGGGCATCTGGTGGTACCCCGACCGCTGGTGGGCCCTGGCCGTGCCGTGCTGGCTCGTCGTGCTCGTCGTCTACATCTACGTCGCGCTGGCCAGCTACAACACGCGCTACCTCACCCTGCCGCTGGCCAGCTGCGAGAACCTGGTCGACGAGACCGCCCAGGTTGCCGTCGTCGACCGCAGGACAAGGCAGATCGCGCGCAAGCCCGTCTTCGGCACGGGCAGCGCAGACGACAGCGACACTTCTTTCGCAGCATACCAGTTCGGCGCTGACGAACGCGTTGAGTGGGAGGCCTTCTGGAACCTGGGCACGGACGCCGTCATGGATGTGCCCATTGGCGGTGTTTGCGAGATCCTGTACGGAAATGGCCGGTAACCAGCGCGTATCAGATGCACCGTCATCTTTACTACGACTGTTATCGAACCAGTCTGGCTTGCCGTCGCCGGCGCCTGCCGTCCACTCACGACGCGCCCTGCCACCCCAGCTCGTAAAAAGCTTGTCGCTTCTTGTGGGTACCGCAACCCCCCACCTTGGAAAGCCCCTCCCGACCATCGGAATTACCTTGCAACTGCTGCCGCAAACAACCAATCCAAGACTTCATCCATCTTACTAAAGTGGGGCCCAGCATACTACTGCTCAGCTGGGCGAAGCTCCATGTATCTCCTCGGCAGAGCTTGAGTGGTATCGCGTCGTCTATCGCGGTAGCTCGCGGTATAAGATGGCGGGGAATGTAGCTTTCGCACGATTCTCATCCCGCTGCTCTCTGCTGAAGCTCGACTCCTGCTCGGGTCAATTGGTGTCCCTTCGTTGTTTGATACCCTCGTTGTTCAATTGCACATCATGAAGTCTGCCATTGCATTTTCTGCCATGCTCGCTGGAGCGGAGGCCGCCGAAACCATCCTCGGGGCCTACATCTTCCACCGTCACGGCGACCGCACACCCAAGGCTCTTGCTCCCACCAGCCTGACGCCTCTGGGCTACGACGAGGTCTATCGCTCCGGCCAGTACTACAACTCTCGCTACATCACCGGCGACAACAGGATCAAGGGCATCAACGAGGAGACCGTCAAGCTATCCCAGCTCTCTGTCACTTCTCCCGTCGACAATGTCCTCCAGAACTCCGCCATGGGTTTCCTCCAGGGTCTCTACCCTCCCGTCCAGACCGTTCAGACCCTCGGCAACGGCACCGATGTCACCGCACCTCTCAGCGGCTACCAGCTGATCCCCGTCAATACCATCGCGACCGGCGCCGGTTCAGAGGATGCCGGCTGGCTGCAGGACGCCTCCAGCTGCGCCAACGCAAAGACCAGCTCCAACAACTACTTCAACAGCGCCGAGTACCAGAACACCCTCAAGTCCACCCAGGACTTTTACAACTCGCTCGTGCCCGTCGTCAACCAGACCCTGACCGCCGACCAAGTCTCGTTCAAGAACGCCTACGTCGTCTACGACCTCATCAACGTCGCCGAGATCCACAACTCCTCCATCCCGTCGTCTGATGTCCTCACCAACGAGACCCTCAGGGAACTGCTGGTCCTCGCTAACCAGCACGAGTACGGCCTCGCTTACAATGCGTCCGACGACATGCGCGCGATTGCCGGTATGCAGCTCGCCGGCGAGATCCTCGAGTACATGAACAGCACCATCACCTCTGGCGGCGCGAAGAAGCTCGGCATCCAGTTCGGCGCGTACGCAACCGCTCTCTCTCTCTTCGGCCTCATGGACCTGCCCAAGGTGTCTGACGACTTCACTGGTGTCATCGACTACGCGTCCTCCCTCGTTTTCGAGCTCGTTACCAACTCCAGCACGGAGTCTGGGTTCCCTGCTACTGAGGACCTGAGCGTGAGGTTCCTCTTCCACAACGGCACTGCCAGCAACGCTTCCGAGCCCACCGCCTTCCCTCTCTTCGGCGGCGACTCCGATCTGGTGTCCTGGGCCGACTTCTCCAACAACCTCAACAAATTCGCCGTCTCCAACAGCCAGGAGTGGTGCACCAAGTGCGGAAACTCCACCGGTACTTGCGCCGCCTACGCTGGCACCTCCGGCTCGGGCTCCGCATCCGCGCAGGACAAGAGCAGCAACGGCATCAGCCCTGCCATCGGCGGCGTCATCGGCGCCATGGTCACGCTCGCTGTTGTGCTCGGCTCGCTCGCGGCGTTCATGCTGCTTGGCGGCTTCAGGCTCGTCAGCAAGAAGCACCTCGCTGGTGCTGCCGCTGCCGCAGCTGCGTCGGAGGAGAAGGTCGCTACCAAGGCTTGAGTTGTGTCAGGAGGATGGATGTGAGTGGGGTGGGCGTGGATAGTTGTGATGATAATGATGACGATGACGATGAAATGACATACGGCCGTTGTTCTCTACTGTTCACGCGTCTGATTCCTCATCTCCTGATTCTCGTCAATGTCTTGAACCTAATGTTGACGTCTGGCACGTGCTGAGGTCTTCAATGATATGAGTCCTCGAAACGATGCATCTACTAATGTCCAAATTTAGTGCTCGATAGGATCAAGAGACGTGCGACATCGCATGATGAACGGGCATGCAAAAGACCTGACCCATCACACAGTCTGTTCCACATCTCGACTGAACTCGCTACCTCGCATCTCGACCGTCCGAACATTAGCAGAGAAACACACCACCCTTCTCCGCGCCCTGCTGCCCAACTCTGTTCTCTTGCAGACACGTCTTGATGCGCCTCGCCAACGCAGCGCCAAATCCCTCCTTGTCGTCCATCGACGGCATCTCAGACATTCTGTCCTTGTCGACGCGCAGCCACACTACCTCGCCCGCCGTGCTCGCCGCCGCGCGCATCGAGTCGACGGTCGCGTCGTCGAATGCGCCGCCGAGAGCTACGGCTACGGGCGGATTGGGGCCGGAGAGGAGTTGCGGTATCTCGTTGATACCTTGGTCAGGGGAGAGAACGATCCTGACGACTGAGATGGGATTAGATACGGCTTGACAAAAAGCTCAGCGCATGGTTGGCCTGCGTACCGTTGTATTCGGGCGCCAGGTCTTGCTGCACTTTGAGCGCGATTTCGGGGCTGCGGCCGCAGATTACGATGGGGATTGCGGACATGGTGGTGGTGAGCGCTTGGATGTGCGATGTTTACTGTGAGCCGCTCGTGGAAGTGCAACGCTCGTCTTATACATTCTGACCTGGCTCCACGGCTTCACCGCGTTGCTGCGGGGTCCCGAAGATCCGCTGCAAACCTTGTATATGATGTGGTCATCAGTCTCGGCGCTGCGAGGTGATGAATATCTCACGGGCACATGTTTGCTTATTGCCAGCTGGTGGTGGACGTTGCGTCGGAGGGTAGTCGTCATCGGAGCGGACCCCCGGGTGAATGTACTAGGCTGAGAGCAGCTAGGTTGGTGATGCGCCCCACTCGCTTTGCGCGACCACTCAGCGACGCGAGGAGTGACTCACATTGATTCAGCTGCCCGGCTGTGACTTTCCTCGCTGTATCCGTATACTGCTTGCGAGAACGAGGCAGAATTAGGAAGATGTCTGGAGGAAGTCGCAGCATGGGGAGAGCAGCCGCCCTTCCCAACTCCTGGCGGGCTGTTTGTAAATACTGACATTGGCGATTCCAGAACCGCTGCATCGAAGCACTTTCTGTATTGTTTGAGCGTTGCTGTCACTCCTCATCATGACAACATTACAGGTCTCACCTAAGACAGCACTCGACGGCTTGGACGTTGAAATCTCTCCGAAAACGAACAGGATCGACGCTGATCACACTGTCAAACCACCGCGGCGCGACAAGTCGGCATACGATTTCAAAGAACGAGCGGACGTACGGAGCTTTCTCGAAGAACATTATCAACTTACAAACTTCAACATTGAGTCTCTCCTTGGCGGCACTGCCAACTATGTTTATCGTGTCACCGAAAATGACACTGAGGCAACCCGCATCATCAAGCACGCTGCGCCACAGCTTGCTAGTAACCACTCCTTCAGTCTGAGTCCGGAACGGATGGATTTCGAGGCCGACATGTTAATGAAAAGAAGTGAGGACGAGGGCGAATGTCACTGCAGCACCGTGCAGGATTTCAACACGTCGACCATCGAGAAAACACACGTGCATACGGCGCACTTCGAGTCCTATGAGCGGGACATCAAGCTTTTGTGCATCGAGGACGGCGGCAATAAGAATCTCAAGGACGCCTACAAGGATCTCAGTCCAGCTGAGATACAAGATATCGGTACGGAGCTAGGAAAGTGGCTGGCGAACTTGCACAGTAGAACACCACTCTCCAATGTGTCCGGAGCCGAGTCTGGGCGCAACAATTCAACTGGAGTGGCCATAGCAGGCTACACATACAAGAACCTAATTGGTACGGTTAAGATGTACTGCGACGCTGTTGAGGCTGGGACGCTAAGCAACAAAGCCCTGGCTGACCATCTCCAACCGTACAGCGACCCAGAGAAGCTTGGAAGGCTAAACAAGAGAATTGATAAATATGCCGACAATCTCATAGGCAGCACCAGGAAAAGTGTCTGTCACGGCGACTTCTGGCCTGGCAACATCCTGCTACGAAGCAACACAGCCTCAAAAAGCCACATCCTGACGGTGGTCGACTGGGAGCTCGCACGCATTGGCAACAGCGCAACAGACATCGGCCAGTTTGCAGCCGAAGCTATGATACTCGATCTCGTCAATAACAACCACCACGAAGAAGGTCTCTGCGCTGCATTCATGCGCGCGTACTTCAAGACCAGCGCCGTAGACATCGGCTCAAAGGAATCACTCTATGCCTGGATGACTCAAATCGCGATACACTACGCTGTGCATCTGATTGTCTGGCCGCACCGCAAGGTTCACTGGGCTCCCAAAGAAGAAGTAGCAACGTTGGCCGTTCACGGCCTCTCGGTTCTGGAAAATGCGTTTTCTACAGCGCCGGATACCAAGACCTGGACAGTGTTCTCTGGCCTTGCTGGTTTGGAGGATATTGTGAGCGAGTTTGGGCTGAAGCGAGGGGACGGCGCGGACGAGTAGTACCTCAGCAGATGCATAGGATTGACTGTGAAGAAAACACCGGTACTTAAAAGAGACGATGAGAACAATGAGAATTGAGTTGAGTTCCGGATAGATGATCGTACTACCAGCATGGCTAGACGCTGCGAAACCGCAGCATTTGTCAATTGTTATAGACTTGTTGCATGTAGTGGGAGATCAACTGTTTCATCTAAATATTCATTTTCATGTCATGAGCTGCGACCTTGTTATTCTTGTTACTAGAGCAACAACATGCCTTGTTTACACGCGCCGACGCACGCCGTTCTTACTCTGCTCTGCAGTCCTTTTGCTCGTCCTGCTCGACCTGCAAGTCGGGATGAAGAGAGACGATCATGAAATCCGGGGGGACAGAAGACATAAATGCAGAAGAATCGAACCTGACAGCGCAAGCAGAATTTAAGCTGGGCAATGACTGGATCTACGCTTCTGGGAGATGTGCACATCGCATCGAGAGAAGGACAAGGAAGCAAGCTCAGACGGAAAGGCTAGACACCGGGCGAACAACACAGAGAGCTATCCACAGCAAAAACCAAGACGGCGTAGTAGTGCGCCCGGTCACAGATCTTGGTAAGTGCCATCGTAGTAAGAGCATCCTGACGTAAAGATCGAACACTGCAGGAGCGACACAAAGGGGGAGAGTGACTGTGGTATACACACGAGAGCATGGCAAAACGCCTGATGGTAAATTTTGGTATTTAACAATTGTTCAAAGCACCACGTGGCTATTACAACTTGCTCGCCTCCGCGCTGGTCCTGTTGAGATACAAAGGATCCCTGGGCTCGATGCCATACTTCCTACACAGCTCCTCGCCCTTCTTCTGCTGTGCCTCAATCCTCTGCTTGTGCGCAACACCCCTCTTGTTCTCGTTCCTGCCCAACTGCAACAGATGGACCTCATCAGGACCATCGACGATCCTCATCGTCCTGCCGCTCGAGTACATGTTAGCAAGCGGGGTATCCTGGCACACACCGGCGCCACCGTAGGCCTGGATAGCCCAGTCGATGACCTTGAGGTTGACCTCGGGAACGAGAACCTTGACTTCAGCGATCTCCTTCAGCGCGCCCTTGGCATTGGTCTCATCGATCTTGATAGCGGCGTTCAAGACGGAAAGACGTGCCGCATCGATCTCAATACGCGAGCGGGCGACGCGCTCAAGCATGATGCCGTGTTCGTGCAGCATCTTGCCAAAGGGCTTCTTACGCTCGTCGTTGAGACGGGCGAGCATCCACTCGAGCGCCTTCTCGGCAGAGCCGATGCTGCGCATGGCGTGGTGGATACGGCCGGGTCCGAGACGGCCCTGGATGATCTCGAAACCTCTGCCCTCGCCGAGAACCATATTGGAGGCGGGAACGCGAACATTCTGGAATGAGACGTGGCCGTGGCCGTGAGGCGCGTCGTCGAATCCCATGACTGACAGCATGCGGTGAATGGTGACGCCGGGTGTCTCTGCAGAGACGAGGATGACGGATTGTTGCTTGTACTTGTCGGCGTGGTTGGGATCAGTCTTGCCCAAGACGATGAAGACCTTGCAACGAGGGTCACCGATTCCTGAGGACCACCATTTCTGTTGTGACTATCAGCAAAGCCTGAGTATGGGGATGGCTTGTATGTCGTACCTGGCCGTTCAGGACGTAGTGGTCGCCATCACGCTTGATGGTCATCTCGATGTTTGTAGCATCACTCGAGGCGACCTGGGGCTCTGTCATCAAGAAGGCAGAACGGATCTTGCCCTCGAGCAGAGGATCGAGCCACTGCCTCTTCTGTGCCTCAGTGCCGTACTTGGCAATGACCTCCATGTTTCCGGTGTCGGGCGCTGCGCAGTTGGTAGCCTATAGAATGTCAGTGTCCTGTCCATCGTCTTGTCACCCAGCAACCTTACCTCAGATGCTATCCTGCTCTTGCCCAAGTACTCAGCCATGAGACCGTACTCCAGGTTGCTGAACCCAGCACCCTCCTTGAAGTGTGCCTTGGGGAGGAACATGTTCCACAAGCCAAGCTCCCTTGCCCTCTTCTTCATGTCTTCAATGATCTGGGGATGCGCTGAGAAGCGCTCTTTGGTTGTCTCGCCGAGCTGGCGGAGGTAGACTTGGTCGGCAGGAATGCATTCTTCTTCGACGAATTTCTCAACCTAACGAACGTGTAAGTAGCTGTGTAGAATCTGATCACTGTCAAGTAACATAGTAACATACAATGTCGAGTGTCTTCGCAGCTCTCTCGCTGACAAAGGGTCGTGCAATAGTAGGAATGCGCTGGGAAGCCGAAACATGGCCTTTGGCATCGTTCTGGAGGAGATATGGGACAGACATCTTGGCCTAAACTTTTGAAAGGCAAGGAAGAGTAGTGAGAAGACCTGAAAACCAAACGTCCGAGGAGTCTGGGGTAATTGAAGGGATGGGGCGACTCGCAACCGTCGGTTGAGCTTCTGCGGGGACGAGCTCCCAAATCGGAATGCCGAGGTCCAGGGCCGGTGGTTATGGGGTGAGACGCGCCCTGGCGTCGTACGTTGGTTACAACACCCAGAGATGCTGCCTAGGAATCCGAAACATATGGACCGAGGCACATTGCTGCATCTCAACGCATTGAGGATGTTGACTTGTTCATCGCTAAACACCAGACGAGGCTGCATGTCATCAGGGTTCACGACGTCACCAGTTGTGCAGACTTTAACACAAGATTGGGAAATGCCTCAATTCAATATCAACTTAAATGCCATCTTCAACAAAACAATGAAGGGGGTATGTGCATGTCAATGTAACAATGATTCGCCCGCAAACGCCATTTCCATCAATGCATCATAGACCTGCTTGAACGCCACCATACGCTGCCAAAGCAGAGCCGCAAACCCAACGCTCATCAATTGCTCATGAACAATTCGTTGCCGCTGTCAACGGGCGAGTTTTCGTCTGCGCCACCATCGTAGCTGCTCTGCGCTCTCCTCAGAGGCGACCTGACCTTGCCCTTGACGCGAATTTCTTTTCCTTTCTGCGATACCGGTTGATCTTGCTCCTCAGCCTTGAGCTGGTCGATAGCGCGATCGACCTCCTCCCACGAAGGCCTGCTATCTCGTGTACCATTGGGAGTTGCAGGGCCAGATTGCGTGGCCAATACCTGTATGCGCTTGGCTTGCTCTTCAGGAGTGATGTCCTGGACCTTTCTAGGCGTTGCAGGACCGGCGTCTGAATCGATATCTTCAACACCATTGACATATGGTGGCGAAGATTCCGATTGAGAATCGATCATCGACTGATCGGCTTGAAGATCACCAGGCGTGTTCGGAGTCGGTGGACTGTACTCAATCTGCACGGGACTCCTTGCGTCGTCACTGTCTATATCCGAGATGGCGTTGCGTGCTTGGCCGCTCCTGTCGCTCAGTCCAGCTGAAGTGTCGCTACGCCACATGCTTCTAAATGTTCGTCTGCGCCTATCCGCGCCGTTCTCTAGAGGTTGTCGTTGTGGCGGAGAGTCGAAGAAACTAGAGTACTTCGTTCCCAGTTGTTGTACAATAGGCATGTCTGCGGCAGCTCCCATGGTCCCTGATCTGGCAAACAGGACGAGGCCTAAGCAGAGGAGCAGTAAAGTTGACTGAACGACAGCCATCCTCTTCTGCCACACAAGTTCATCGGCCATCATGCTAAGTCTGGCGCCGATTTCCCCGATGTCCTTGTTCTGTTTCTCCTTGATGCCTTCAATCTCAATGACTGTGCTTTGCCAGAGCTGTTCGTACATGTTGCGATAATGCTTTAGCTCTGTAATGACCGTGGTGTTCATGTACTCGAGAAACTTCTCCGTCTTTGCTAGCTGCTTCTTCTCCACTTTGATGAAAGCATCCCTCAAGATACGTGACTGCTCTTCGATGTACTGCAGCGAGAGTGTGCTGTTAGCCTCGAGGTACTGCAGGCGTTTGTGAATTGATTTGAAGAAAGACTCTTGAGTGGATGGGGCAGCGGCGTTCGGTTGTGTATGCGAGGATCGGGGATGTGATGCAACAGAAGAAGGTGCTGCGGTGTTGTCGTTGGAGGAGGACTTTGCAGGTGGCTGATTCGCAGGCGATGGTGCTGCATCGGATGCAGATGAGCGAGTGGGGGGCTCCTTGCGAATCGAGGTTGCTCCAGAAGCAACAGACGGAGTCACTGGCACCGGGCTTGAATCCGCTCCGCTTGCGTTGGTGTGATGTAAAGCTGAAGTGGTAACGCTAGCCCTTTGCTCTTGCGCATTGGCTTCAATTTCTTTACTCATGCTTGACTCGGATAGTGTGGACGACGAGTAATTCGTTGAGCTGCTTTTGGGAACGCTGGCATGGGTGACAACCGAGTCACTGTTGGTTTCTGATGCTGATGGTTGACCAGACACTGACGATGCATCAGCTATTGGGGAATGCGAACCCGCCTGACTGGAAGTTGTCTGATTGTCAGAGGGAGTGACCGAACGTGTCGTGCTCTCGGTAGATACTGCCGCTGATGACTCCAAGGTCTCTTCTTTAGCTGGTATGACAGGCACTCGATCTGCTGGAATCGGGCCACTGCCATCTGCAGGCTTGACCACGTCCTCTTCCTCTTCGATCGACTCAGCATCATCATCTCCGCCACGAGCTTCCTCCTCTTCGCGCCTGAACTGCTCCATCATGGTCGTGCCATGTACTCGCAGCAAGCTCAATGGACAGTAGAACTCATTACCATATTGAGTCAAAAATTCGATTCGAAGATAGCGGGCCCAGATCTGGGGCTCCGTGATGAGGAAGGGCTGTATGTCACGCGAGTTGCGAGCTTCAAAGGTGGCCAGCGTGCGCCATCTCTCCATCTTGACAGGGTAACGGTCTGATACGCTGACGCGAAAATGGCGGAACATCGACGAGAAAAACTCATAGTTGGCAAGGACAACTGTATCGACCAGAATGTCGTCACAAAGCTCTACAATGAGGAACTTGTTGTCGACAGAGCATTCGTTGAGCATGTAACTGTCCTTATGCTCTGACAGAACGGCTGAAGAGCCCTTCGCTTTCTTATTCGTCTTAAGAACGGTTGCTGCGCAATCGAAGGAAGCATAGTTGAAGCGCTCCTTACACGTCTTTCCGGCATCTTTGCTGAGCGCCCACGAGCCTGACCCAGGTTTGTCGGCTTCTCCAGTAGGCTTTGTTGCTTCACCGCCTGAAGCCCTTGAAGCAATGTCGCTGCCAATGGAGCTTCCCTCTGATGGATCGCCAAATCCACTGAAGTCGATGTCGATCTCTGCTTCTTCGCCTAATGAGTCCAGGGCGTTAACATTGACCGGGCGCCTCCTAGGCCCTTGTTCGGCGGAAGCAGCTCGACCTTGCCCAACACTATCAGGCGACTGGCCAGCTTGCGCCAAGTTTTTCTTCTTCCATTCGTCAAAGGAGAGAAAGTTGGCGTTATCAAATGGCGAGTCCGTCTCTAATTCGGCATCCGGTTCTGTGCTTGCAGTACCGCTGCCAACCGCACTCTCGCCTGGGTTTGTGACTTCTGCTGGAGAGACGGCTACAGACTCAGGAGTCTGCGTGCTGTCATCCGTTCCGCTTCCACTTGCATCCTTCGCAGTCGCGGATGGTGTTTGCGAGGCGGAGATCGAATCTGAAATAGTCGCTGTGGCGTTCGTAGAGATTGTAGCTATTCGATCTGACCAACTTGTCTTGAGACATTGCTGCGGTAGTGTGTGCGTGATGTAGTTTATCGTACGGTATGAGCAGATCGTGTCGGTGTCGGCGTAAGAGCGAGTGAAGGGCGTTGGTTGTGAAGGAGCGGCAGAAGCGTCATGTTGTGTAACGCTGGAGGTTGTCAGGCTCTTATTCGTTGCTTGGGCGAGAGCGGCCGACGTGCAGAGGAGCAGGAATGCCGTCCAATTGCGGAGTGGTGCGGTGGGCATTGCTTGGGCGCATAGCTTAGCCAGACTCGCGAGCTGGCTGGTGGAGTTGCGAGACGGCTCATGAGCACCGATGCATGTGTGGGGGGCTGGGAGGTAGTCGGCGCGGTGCGAACAGGTGTTCGTGTAAAGACACGTTGCGCACAGTGGCTCATGGAGCCCTGGAGGCGCGGGCGCGTCTTCGTTTGAGCCGTAGATGGCGGTTGCCAAGACATCATCGTCATACCGTTGGCGCGCCCATGTCAGACAACGGTAAACCGAACCGTGCGATTGCATGTATTCTCTCTTTTGTGAACCACGTTTTTTGCTCAGGCTTAATGTACGAAATCGGAGGGGATTGGCGTGTCAAAGCTAGTATCCGCACATCGTGAAGTAGCGGCGGTGTACGCACGCTCAATTATATTCATGCTACATTGAAGAAGACTCGTGAAGTGCTGCCAGCTGAGGTACAGCCAAGTCCTGCACAAGCAGGAGGGGAGAATGCCTCCACCTTATCAAAAGGTGTCATGCATCCACTCGCCCCCGCCCTCTTCCCATCATCTTCTATCTTGTATGTCGTGCTCATTACCCTGAGGCGCCATGCCCGGGTCGAAAGAGAAACGCCTTATGAGAGTGCTAAAAACCCCAGTGCCAGAAGTTCCCGCTATGCTGTTGTATGGGGTATGTCTTGCCAGGTATCGTCGAATCGCATAAAAACATATCAAGGGGAATACAATCGTCAAACATACGTGCAAATGGTCTCTAGATCAGGTGTTGAAGCGACCCAGGATCGGTATAGGGAGGATTGTACTCGAAGGTAGATCCTGAGCAAAGGAAGTCGCATATCGAATGATCATCCGTTTCCAGCGCCAACAGGATCGTAGCCATCATGGCTAGCCGGGGGAAGTCGCACGCCTGCGTGGTCTAAAAGGAACTGAAGCCAGCTTACGAAGCCTTGTTCTAGAAGCCTTCGTTGCCTGCATGGCAGACCTTGATCTCCGAAACCCATTCGGAGGCAAGAACTTGGTGCGCAGTAAGACGGCGTGCTGGGATGGGATCGAGGATTGAGTAGATCACGTTACGGCACTGGCGCTATGCAAAGGAATTAGTGAGTGTGTCTGCTCAAGCTTGGCTTGACTTACCCTTCGCAAGACTTCGATGGGTCGGTAGCCCTCTTCCTCTTTGCGATCCTCAAGATAACGGTCGAAGAATTCATCCTCGCCCTTTTGGGCAACACGCCAAAGATGGCGGCCAGTCCTCATAGCCATGTAGATGATACCGCAAGCCCAGACGTCAACCGCGCGAGGGTCGAACTCCTTGTCAACATACTCTTCAGGAGCGATGTAAGGGGCCGAACCGCAGAGACCAGCGGTCATGTGGGCTTCCTTCTCCCAAGCCATCCTGAAGCACTCGCCATTACCAAAATCGGTGATCTTAATCGAACCATGAGTGGTCAAGAGAAGATTTTCAGGCTTGAGATCGCGATGTGCGACACCCATCTCGTGCATGTATTCGACACCGCGCATTAGCTGCTTGAAAAAGCAATCTGCCTCAGCAACCTCGAGCTGTCCAGCGGCAAGCACCAGAGTATACAGATCGCCTCCGGAACAATATTCCATGACCTCGCAGTACACACCCTTCTCATCCTGAAGAAGGTCGAGAGTGGTGATGACGTTGGGATGTTGCATTGATGATGATATGCAGAATTCGGAGGTAAGGCGCTTCTGGTATTTTTTCGCAGACTCGTTGGGGCGCTGCTTGAACTCCTTGACAGCATAGAGCTGCTCGCGCTTCGAGTCCTTGGGGTCCTGCTTGTGGGCGACGCGGACGATACCGAATGCTCCTCGCCCAACGACTTCCTGGCACTTGCCGTATTTCTGCACCAGGGTCTGCGGCAGGTTGGTCGAGTTCTTCGCTTCGGCGAGCTTTTCTTTCTCGTTGCGCATGACGTCAACCCAGTTCGACATCAGACTGAGGGGCTGATCGGCGGGGTTGTCCTCCTTCTTCTTGCCCAACATCAGATTCTGGAACATATCGGACAGCTTCTCCTGACGCTTTGCGACCTTGAGGTGGTGCTCGTGGCCGCCCTCTTCGTTCGCCCAGAAGCGCTTGTATGGTGCAGGCTCTTTGGGGGCCTTCGAGACCGAGCCCTGGCGCACAGGTGCTGGTCGACCGTTCGCGGTGTCGACGCCGTTGGGGACTCTGGCGGCCTTGACGGTCTCGCCGTTGGTCTGCTTCGAACCAGCATCCTTGCTGGTGCCGAACATGCTGCTGAGGCGCGACGACATGGTCGGTTTTTTCGGCTTCAGAAGGGCTTCCGCGGCGGCTTGCACTCCATGCGCTCCAGACTGGTGAACCACAGGTGGGGGCAGGGCAGTCGTCTCTGGCATGGAGTGCAATGACGACGCCGTAGAGGCAGTCGCGGAGGGCGACGCAGCAGGTTTTGAGGTCCCACTGGGTGGGTTACTGCTCGTAGGGGCCGCCATATCCTCGGACTTTGCGAATTGTGCTGGCCGGCGCGGCTAGGAAGGCTGGGTGGGTCGAAAACTGGGTACGGGAAGTGTGATGAGATTTGGTTCGGAGACGCAGGTGTCTCGCGGGCAAGAAGCCCAGAGTTGTTATTGTATGGCCTTCAGCACAGCGTACGTTCGGCGGCGGTGGGTGGTGGAGATCAGATTCGGAAGCGTGTGCTGCGCGTGGGTGCTTTTGTATCGCGAAGACACGATGAGGACAAGAAACGAGCAATCGCCAGGGCGAACAGGATATTTGGTCGCAGTGGTGGCTGCTCTCTTACTGCTTATTGCTGGAGGCGTGGGGATGACAAACGCGCGCGCAACTCGTGCAGAAGCAGACACTTGCTCGCGCACTCGAGTGGGTGGCTGCTGCTGTGGCTGTGTCGGGGGCCGAGGAAGGATCGGCGGATGATGTCGTTGGGCTGGCAGGTGCGCCGGGCAGCAGCACGCTTCCGAAGGCTTGCCTTGGTGAGTGGGCTGTTGTCTTGGACAGCAGAATGAGCGCGCGAGACAAGCGGCTGCACCCAGGGTAGATATTTCGCTGAACCAAACGGCTGTTTGTGCGGGAGCTTGCACTGCCTCGACCTTCTCGTGGTCGGGAGCTTCGATTCCAGTTAGACTGCGCGATTTTCCATTTTGCTCCCCTCATTATTCGACTTGCCGCCGACCGCTCATCTCTCCCAGTGGATTATTAAAGACACGACGACCCGCGGGAAGCGGCTAAGCCCACTACCAAAGGAACGCCGAGCTTGATCTTCAGCCCTGTTCGTACTCGGTCGAAGAATGGCAGGTGAATGTCACTTTGGACATTCGGGCCTTTGCTTTACGCAATGCGGCAAAGGGTACTCGCAGAAGTAGCAGTGCTGACATGTTCTGTTTTGCAAAGAGTTTCAAGGTGACGTCCTCAACTGTCGATTTCAAGATCCAGCACCGGCCAGCATCAACCTTAGCTTCGATCCCAAAATGGTAAAATCGAGCATCCTCCATCAACCCGACTGCCTCAGCTGCATGCACACAATGTCTGGTAACGCAAGTGAGCTTGCTTCTGGTGAGCGTCAGCCGCAGCCTGCAAGACATGTCGTGATCACACGTCCATCTTCACACTACGTCTTCATTCCCAGTGGGTTGTTTGCAGGTGCCGTGCCGGCAAACGTTACGAGAACGTTGGGAAATTACTCGCGTTGGCAAATTTCAACACCATCGTAGCAGCAACAGCTCGCCGGTATAGTCTGCCCCGCATTTGTAGCCCCTCCACACTCCAAGCGAACACGTCCACACCGCAACTCAAATACCCCGAGTGCGTGCGACATGCAGCAGAGCAATTTAAGCACCGAGTCGGCTATCCACTTGCCGGTCGCAGCGCGGGTCTGCCACATGGCCGCACGCCAAACCCTACCGTGTGTCTTCAACAAATGCAGCATGCAGAGATATCGCGGACCAACAGTTGTGTCTGATCGAATGCACGCCTTCGCACTGACCACTTTTGAAATACCATCAGCTTGGGTAGATCCGCTTGCTTGGGCTACATGATGCAGGGGTTCTCAGTGCCGGTTTACCCTTCATTGGCTGCTGAGGGCTGAAGCTACACCGACCGCAGAACTATGTTCACTCTTATTGTAACTACACACGTGTCTCGGTACAGGGAGTACCTTTAACAGATAAACGCACTGTAGAGTCTGCAGGTTCGTGGACAACATTACATAACAGCACCCGCAGCTCTGTTCCTATCTCGCAGGATGACATTCAGAGTGGAGATGAGCAGCAGGTCTTGAGCGATTTTCGACAGCCACTCGAAATCATGCACCTGCACAACAGGCCACATTGCAAGTTGCAAGATGATGATGTTGCCTGCAGCCCACATTCGATTGGCAACGACTTGGAGCAGCTGCCTATCTCTGTTGACGTAAAAGATCTGCAAAAGCTGGTACTCCCTTCCAGTACCAGAAGCTTGCCCGTTCGCTCGGCTACGTCTTGCAGCATGTCGATGTGACAGCGGGAACGAAAACGAGAACCGAATGGTTCAGATCTTCTGTTCGGGACCAGTCCCACATCCCCATTATTCCTGCCTTACACAGCCCCGTCTGTCTTGTAGCTACTTGACTTGGCGCCATTGGCGTCACAGGCAGCAGACGATGACCTGCAGTTCACAGTGCAACGTCAACCTCTGCATGAATGGGTCAAAATCTGCGTCGAAGCAGGCATCGACTTGAGACTGCACACTCGCGGAGCTGCTCTACAATCTGCAGTTGACAAATTCTGTCATGCACGGCAGGAGCTAGAGGCCGCTATGGCAGCGACTACTTCATGCAGTTGTCAAGACAAAGAAGGATCTCGTCTCTCTCCTCTCGATATCTCAACACCTACACATCTGACGAACACCATTTCCAACAATTTGGCATCATTGGCCCCCTGGAATGCGGTCATTCGACGGTATTCACTTTCAAGTGAAGCTTAACGATACTGGGTACCCTCGCTCTACAACTGACACGATCTATCGCGGCTTCAGAAGAAAAGACCAACAGTCGTCGAATGCATACCGCGCCCAGCTGCTCCATTATAGTTGGCAAGACGCCTTAGACATAAGCACAGCAAAGCAACGCCTGCAAGATGAAGTGTTCAAGCATGAAATCTTCGAGTCGGCTGTGACCGAATTCAAAATTTTCAACCAAGCTACAGAGCCTTGAAAGCCTTCTCGCTGCTCTCTAGACGAGAGAAGTCGATGCATTTATGTGCAAACGACCTTTCGAATTCGTTACCACCGATCACACAGACCAATCGTCGAGGCTGAACGCCAGAGGGAAGCCCGCAAGAAAATGGCTGAACGCAAGAGCAAGTGTGCTGCAACTGGTACATTCGCGCTCTACAAACACATATCAGTCGCGGCTCCGCCACCAGCACCAACCAATACGCCACCTCGGCAAACCCAGACCAGCGCTCGAGAAGACTGAACTCATGTGGACGCATATGAAGCATTGTCACGGGTCTACAAGACATCACAAAAGCCCTCAGGTTGCCGATGCCGCTCGAAGCACGAGGAGAGGCTCCACTTGTGATTTGCTGTTGCTTCGCCGCAACGCAACCAGCGAGTGTCCCCGGAAGCATCACTGACATGGAGAGAAACGTAGGTCAGACGCACTTTGAAAGGGAGGCTGGCTACGTAGTTGATGGATACCTCTACGGCTTTCAAAGGCCGGCACCAATGAAAAACAAATCTATCTAAGAGGCTCTACGCAAATGCTAGCAAGGAGTTGGTCCCTTCCAATGATTCCCAAACGTTCCGTTTACACGCAAGACGCCCAACACCGTACATCGCAAATCCTACCCGCTCTCCTCCCCTTCACTCACCCTAAGCGTATCCTCGTTATCCCAATCCCACTCGCGGCAAACCTCACTCTCCCCTTCCAACGCAAACATCTCCTGCTGAAGCACCTCCGTCGTCTCACTCTCCCCGTCCCAATGCTGCTCGCTGTGCTCTTCAAGCGCATATACCTCGCTCATACACGCTCTCAGAAAACTACTATAGAATGCTCCATCTCTCAGCTGCCGTTTCTTGCACGCAACCACTGACGGATGCGAAGGGTGTGCGTGGAAATTACAGCTATCCCTAATCTCTTCCTTGAGCTTAAGGCGGCTGACGCGCTTCATCGGTGTGGTGGTGAGCAGCATATCGACCAGAAAGTCTTTCGGGAGGTCGTCGAGCTTCGGCCGTTTTATCTTCGTCAAGTCCCGGTACACCGCCGCTTCTTTGACCAGGTATTTGCACAGCGGTGCCGAGCTGGGCAGCCCAGCGTAGAGTTCCGTGTACGGCGGCCACAAGTCCCGTTGACCCTTGCGGTCGCGGTTGTAGTTCTGCAGTTCCACAAGAAGCGTCATCACGTCGCTGCTTAGCTGCGGAATGTCGTATGTGTGCGCTAGCGTTGAGAGGCCAATGAAAGTGCGCAGGTACTGGTGGTTTGTGCTGAAGAGAAATTCGGCAGTGTCGAGCCAAGCGGGTGTGCGGCGCGTGTTGAACAGGTCTTCTGTTGACATCTCATCTCCATCGTGAACATCCTGCGGCGGCGGTGGAGCTGGATCTGCAGGCGCTGGCGCATCGATGTCGATGATTTCTTTGCCCTTGTTGATGGTGTGTTTTGGGCGCTTGATTACGCGTTTGGGCTCTTCGCGCGTGGCCTGGCCATAGAGCCAGAATTGGAAGAGTTTGATTGTTGATTCGGAGATATTTGGGAGGTGGATGGTTAAAGTTTCGTCTTCTGATAAGAGGCCTTCACAGGCGTTGCGGAAGTAGCGTGAATGTGCGCAGAGAAGATCCTTGTGCAGCATGAAAGACTTCTTGTCCTCCTCTTCCTCACCTATTGTTATCCCGATGAGAGTCTGATCAATGGCCCTGCCTTGCGTCAGTGGCGCGCTCGAATGAGGTAGGACGGCTGTGGACCCGGTGTGCCGAGCACGTGTGTGGAATGCTCACAGGAAGTTGGGGCGCTTTCGCTTCTGCCCAGCAGTCGGTGCTGAGTTCGCATTGCCCATTTTGGAATTGTGATAGGCCTTTTTGAGGTTGCCCACGACATTCATTGGTTATGTTCAAGGGGGAGGCGTGCGCTTGCCCTACCTTTTAGTGGAGCGGATCGCAAACAAGGGCACAAGGGTTCGTTGACGGGGAAATACTTAGCGCGACACGCTAGCGCCGCGTGGTCACACTTTCACAACCGGGCGGAGGAGACATAGTAGCCTTCGAAGTTGTTCCGAAGGTTTAATGCTCGATCGAATTTTGACAAGTTTCTCTATATAGAGCTACAGTATGCGATTATACACAACAGAGGCATCTCGATCTCGGACAGTACAGCGTGCAGGGCCTCATACGCCTCATTCCTGCTGCGACATGTGCGTTGGGAAGTTGTAGTCTGTGTAGTCGATGTGGACGAAGGCGCGGTCAACATAGGGTACGCTCTCTAGAGATGCATCATTATCATGCTGTCGACGGAAGTAAGAGAAAGACTTACCAAGAACATATTGCAAACTCTCCCCGAGATCGTGGCTATCCCTCAACGCCGTGTGCTCATCAACTACGATGTCGACCTCTACGTTAAGCTTGTCACCAGCGTGATATGCTTGAATGCCCTGAATCCTCTTGATCGACTTTGCGAAACGCATGGTCATGTAAAGCAAGATGTTCCGCTCATCGGCAGTGGCACTCGCACCAGTCAGGTTGCGGATGTGCTCTGCTGAGGTGCGCGACCAGTTGATGATGACATATGCGGAGAGCAGGATACCACCAAGCGCGTCTAGCCACCAGATTTTGAAGAAGTAGCCAACGAGAGGGAAGAAGATGGAGAACGTGTTGAAGACAACATCCGTGACAGCGTCTTGGGCGAGCGCTTGCACGGAAGAATTACGGATGAGGCGGCACCAGAACCAGCACAGTCCCTTGATCACGACGGTAGATGCCATGATGGCGACGGCTGGGATAGTGAGCTGCACAACGCTGTGATCTGGTCCACTGAGTCGGGAAATACCCTCGATGCCGACCTGGAAGAAGGACGTGATCATGATGACTGAGAAAACGAGGACCCCGATGGGCTCCAGGCGCCGGCGACCAACAGGGTAGGCGTAACGATCTTGACGTGCGATCATCCAGGAAGTGAACCAGACGATGGCGGTACTGAGGAAGTCGAGCGCCGCGTCGACCAAACTGGCTACAACAGAGAGCGAGGATGTCATGACAGCCACAATGATCTTCAGGATCAGGAGCGTAGTGTTGGCCGCCAGGTTGACATAAAGTGCCAGCCTGACGATTGGGCTGTCTGTGTCCTCGTCCTCCTCGGGCACCCATTCCAGTAGCTTCGAGTGCGATGAGCCCTCGTCCTCATCATCTGAGATCGCCTCATCCCGTGGGATTAAAGGCGTATTCTCGTCAGCCTCTGGGACCTTGTACAAGTTCTTTGGCGTTCGTGTGAGCTTCGCCTTTGTGGTACCGTTTGCATTGCCATTCGTTCCATATGAGTCTGTCAAGCTGGTTGTCGAAGAATGTCCGTTGCTCATTGTGCCGTTGTGCGGTGTGGTCGCAGCGGGTGTGTTCACCGCAGACGATTCCTCGCTGATCGTGTAGGGGATATTGACGGCGCCGGATTCGAGATTGGTATACTCTGCGATCAGATTGTGGGGTAACGAAGAGTCGAGGAGACGATCGATGTACATGTAGTGCTGGATGAGCTGGTTGTTGCGCTCATAATACTCTCGTCTGAGCTCGTGTCAGTCGCGCAAATGCCGCATATGTGATCTTAACCTACATGGGCTTCCTCATGCCCTTCAGCTCTTCCTCACTCTTGTAGTACCTCTCCCTGCCTAGGGTCAGTACCTGTCCGTCCAGTTCTTGTTGCGCCTGGTGTACTCACCACTTGTACCTGGGGTTCGAGTTTCCAATCAGACGCTGGCTGCGCATCTGCGGTGTGTTCAGCACTGACGCGCCAACGCTATGCCTTCTGTCTGAGTCACTCTCGTAATTCATCATAAGGCCATGGCGGCCGCTTTCCAGGTCCTCATCATCATCACTGATGCTACCGCGGTGCTCGCGCTCGACGCTGCGCAATGTCGACGGTCGGCGCTTGAACAGAGAAGGCAGGTGCTGCCCCCGTGTAGATATCGCGGTTCCTTCGTTTTGCAGCGGCAGAAAGAGCTTGCTGTTGGCGATTCGAGGGAGACTCGATGAGCGAGGAATTGACGCCGGAGATGGCGATTTTGGTGGTGGCGTTGTTGCTCCTCGTCGGTCCGCCATGTTTGAGTATGGCTCCGATGCTCGAGTTGAGGAGGTGTTGGAGTCTTCAATGGTCCGCGACAGGAAGTTGATGGGTCAATTGACGATGCTCGGTTTTTCCTCGTCCTTATCCGTGGTATTAATACTACTTGGCTCTGGACAATGCGCCCGAGGCTAGAGGTCGTTGTGCGGAAATCGAAACTCTGGACAAGTGTGCTATAACACAGTTGCACTA
Source organism: Phoma herbarum (assembly GCA_001599375.1). Lineage (NCBI taxonomy): Eukaryota > Fungi > Ascomycota > Dothideomycetes > Pleosporales > Didymellaceae > Phoma > Phoma herbarum. Next base: position 608,173 of record BCGR01000012.1, on the reverse strand, counting down.
TACATGTCTGCGAAACGCATGGTGGGCAGTGGGGTTGCAGCGTGGTGCAGGATGAGGCGCAGGTTGGCCGAGAAGAGGGTCCAAGGACCGGAGATCGACAGTTCATGATACGGAAAGCGCACTTTCACATGGCCATAGCTTCATCTGGGGAAACTCCTCTGACAGTCGTGGGCTTCAACTTGTCGCGAATGTTTCACAATGGCACTGTCAGCCTTGGCATATTGTGATGAATCTGATCATTGTTTTGTGTCTATGTGACTTCTGGTGCATTTGCCTGACTCCAGGCTCTGCAGCTCAACTTAAGCTCTTGAGATGCTCAACAGTCCCAAACCTGCATCCGGTGAGGATCCACTCAACCGGCGCTTCGCACCTGCATGAACTCCTGGGCATACGCGGATCCACGCGTAGCGCCGCCGCGCCGCCGTTCAACATATGAGAGCTGATTCTTCTCCACGACAGCTGTCTGCAAACTTCCACACTCAAGACCGTATCAAGAAAGCTGTCAAAGTGGACACCCTCCGTCATTCGCCGTGGATGAGGTCATCACGTGCTCCGCGCAGGCGTCCAGAATAGCTGTGAAGACATGGGGCTTGCTTGCGATGCGGATGCGGCATTCTGCCTCGGTAAGGTCTGTGTGGTTGTGGAAGAGACAGGCATTGGGAAGGTGGTCGGAAATGTCAATAGACATCTTGAAGTCCTCATGGCTGCGAGCTTCCACAGCGTAGCTCACGCTGACCTCGAAAGCAAGGTCCGGATTGAGCTCTCGTAGAGCCTGCATTTTTTGTGCAGGGTCTTCCTCGCCACAAGGAGTATCCGACCACGTTATCGAACAGACCAGAAGTTTTGCGAACTTCGACAATGAAGGCAGTCCTAGGTTTGTCAGGTTGCTTGATCAGCCCTTGCTTTCGCCGTATTTGTCAATCAATGGACCGTTCGCGTCATCCAATTAAGCCGTCAAGATAGCCTCGAAGATTCATGCCTGGGAGACGGCGCACTACCGGCACTGCTCCGGAGTGATACTGTCATGATCATAGCAAGGACAAGCATTTTAGATGTTGTCTTTCGTATCGAGAGAGATCTTTGAATCATCCGGAGTATTCTGCACATTCTCACCATAAACGGTAGCACCCTCAATGATGAGCTCCATGCTGAGCTCAGACAATTCCCGTAGCTTAGCATCAACTTGACCTGACAACGATCCAATCCATCAGATACAGGTGGCCAGTATTTCACTTACTTAGAAGATGACTGCAAGTCTTCTTGAAGCAGCTTGATCAGACAAGAATCATAGTAGGGAGACCAGTTTCAAGCCCAACATTGTCCGAGCCAGGCCGTGATTATATCGTCGCGGAGCTGGGGCTCTGAGTGCTTGTCAGCGAAAATGACCGATGAAGTGACGCTTAGACTCAACAAATCCCAGGTTTGTACTCACTTGGATTCTTCTGATATGCGTCGCAGTGCTCAGGTTCGCCATCGTGGAACGCCATTTCGTTGAACGCGGGTAAGGTAGTCTCATCAAAGCGTGCCACATTTGAATCTGTGGCAAGAACATCGACCTCGCCCCAATGGCATCATTGCACTGAGCTCTAGTGCATGACCCCTGGCTGTGTCTTCGCTGGTATCGTATTGCACGTTTTGCGCGTCGATTTAATGAAGGAAAACCCTAAACAGGCGATCATCGACGTCCTCGAGGAAAATTCTCGGCCTCTTGGAAGCATTCATCGAAAGTATGTCAAAGGTACGACGATACAGCTGACAGTACCGGTCTATGCACATCGACCTCCGCGTCCTTGAGTCGAATGCTCACGATCTCGATATCAATTCTTAAGGCGTTCAGCGTTGTCGCAGTGGGAATTTTCTTAGGTATGGTTGAACGTGCCCAGATTTGACTGCAGCAATGAGTATGGCGCTCAAGAACTGAACATAGAAGAGCCGCTTACGGTAAGCGGAATTGAGGTTCATGATAGTGAAAACGTTCCAAGGGTTCTGATATCGTGCATTGACATCTCTGATCAAAGGTTGTACATGGTAGCCAGTCCACACTAAGCAAACAAGGAACAAAACAATTACCATTACCTCCATGCTCACTTGTCTTCAGAGGGATTTTCGTTCCAGGTCCGAGACACAGAATTGCGTCTGGGTACTCGAATTATACTTCTCAACAGCGGCCGCCAAGTCCCAAACGTTCCCTTTTAGATGAATCGTGATTGCATCGAGATCCATCGCGAGCAAGCTAGGCATTGGGTTGTCTTGGATGTTCGTAAGTGACTGCATTTTTGCACAGTTAACGTGACGAGTCAGAAAAGAATGAAGATAGCGCAAAGAAACACTTGGCAAAGAGATGCATAGGTGATTACGAAGTAAGAGAGAGTTGATGATTTTGGTACCGCACAGATAGCCTGGTGACACAACACCTGCACACAAACGACCTCGATACCTCCCAGGTTGCCATCATTCAACCCTCGTTTCTCTAAGTGAAACTACGAATAATTCTCCAGCGTTCATTCGAGCTTTGAAGGTGCTCGCTGCGCAAGGCTTCCGGTTCAGCGCTCAAAGCTTAACCCTTGGTCCAATCATCGATTGTTCGTGGTCGTCTTTACTGGCAGATCGAAGGTCAGCTCTACATCACAGAGGAGGCAACCCGACGGGTTCAAACTTCCAGCGTGGTGTAGAACTCGCATTCAATACGATTGCACGTTCCATCGATGGGGTGTTCGTCATGCAGGTCCTCTAAGGCTGATGATCGCGCCTCCCGTGACAGAACCAATACGGCTAGCGCGGGCCCGGGCCACCCACAAGCCTGCGAAGCGAGTCGCAATTGCCGCCCCTCGAGAAAATCGCTCTTGACATCGACACAACTTTCGACATCCGACTGCAAGTCAATCAGCCACGATGCCGGTACGCTGCCGCTCCGCCACGACGGCCAACTCTACGTTCGACATCTTCTAACGAAATTGTGCAGTCCCAGAAGTCTTTCCGCACCAAGCAGAAGCTTGCAAAGGCTCAGAAGCAGAACCGCCCCATCCCCCAGTGGATCCGCCTGAGGACAAACAACACCATCAGGTACGCCTCCACCGCGAACGCCCGCATCTTGTAGCTGCCTGCGACCGCTTGCAGCAGCCCGCATCAGAGGCACAAGGAACGCTTGCATGGAGGAGCCGCAGCTGACAGTCAGCAGGTACAACGCCAAGAGGAGGCACTGGCGCAAGACCCGTCTCGGTATCTAGACGACTCGTCTACGGGCCCTCATTTTCGATTCTCGATTCCAGCATCCAAGTACACCGCGTACACGACAAGCCCACCTACAAGCGCACATACGGAAATCGGTTTCGAATCGCAATGACGGGAATCGAGCAGACAGTCTTCTAAGCCGGGCTCATTATGTCTTTCTTCATGAATGGTATGGGTATCTGTGAATACCCTGGCGCTACTGCGGGAATGAGAAATCGAATCATGATGGGTTTAGACTAGGCAGTGATATCAGATACGAATACACTTGCTGGTCACAATGAACATGATGTGCGTCATAGGATGTGATGTGGAAAGGGACTTACGCTGCGGTAGTATGTCGATTCGACTTTGGGTCTACTTCTACCATGTGAGAGCAGCCGGAAGGCTAGGCTGGACAGCAGGATGTCTGTCCTCATTCACTCTTTCGCACTTGATGCGCGCTCAGAAGAGCCAAGCACGAGATGTTGTATAAGCAGCATAAGCAGCCAGACCGCTTTTACTTCGCATCCACTCGACCGAATGACCGAACCTCTGGTACTGAAAATAGCCATCGAAGGGCTCTGAACATTAACAATAGCTCCACCGAGCTTGCCTCCTAACTTGCTCTACTTCCCGCTCCTCACCTGAAACTTTGGTCGATCACTCAAGTCGACTATCAAACACCTTTCATCACTCTTGCCTGCCGTCTCAAACAAACTAACAACACCCTTGTCAATCTTGATAACCGTACTGCTTCCCGCATAGCATACTCCCTTCTCCATCCCACTCCGATTCGCCATGACCACATACACCGGCTCCTCCAGCCTGGCCTCAACAATGGGCTGGAACCTCTCAACCCAATACGCAATAGTCGCAACATCCGGCTGACTCGAATCGCGCATGAGTTCCTCGGGGGTGAGATGGCACAGCCACGCCATTGAGACGCACAGCAAATTGGTCTTATTCGTCAGCGCAGTGGATGCGAACTCGTATGCGTCCCAGGGCGCGGTGAACTTGTATGGGTTGATATCCATGCAAATGCCCAGTGTCACATTGCCTAAGTCTCCTAGTGGACCGGAGAAGAATGGTGAGTCTGGTGAGGAGGTATTGGAGAGGTTGTGCTCATTTGATCCGGGGCCTTCGGTGGCCCATGTTTCGTCCGTGTAGTATAGGAAGGATTTGCGGTAATTGTTGAGGATGACGCCGGAGGGGGAGATGGTGACGGTGGAGTTGTATTGTGTCGAGTGCTGGGTGGACGTTGCTGTTGTGATCTCTGGGTAGCCGATAGTCACATGGCATTTGTAGTGGCGGGCAGCTTGGATGGCCCATTGTGTGCTGATTCCAGATGTTGTGGGTTCCAGGTGTGGTCTGATCTCATCTAGGGAGAAGAAGTTGTAGCCTGGGGGTATGTCAACATTCGCTACGACAAGGATAATGCGGTTTTGGATCGGTACAAAACGACCATATGCAAATTGCAATGTGTTCTGAGAAAGAGACATATGATTTTTGGTCACAGTGTCCGGTATATGTCACATGTCCGAGCGCAACGCTTTGCAAGACTTACCTGTAAAGGCGAGCTCTGGGAGCACAAGCCAGTCAATGTCGAAAGGCAACTGAGCTTCTAGGAGTATGCTGTCCGCTCTGGCGATATTCTCCTGGATTTTACCCACTTCAGGGGCGAACTGGAGACACGCGACTTTCATCTCGCTGTTATCTCAGGGCCAATGTGGGGTATTGGAGGGGTAGACCAGGGTGCTATCGAGCTCGGTTCAGTGACAATGTGGTTGCGAGGTCAATCAAAAATATGTCCGAGTGCAAGTGGACTCTCGGAAGGTAACCTGTCGGCAATCTCCTTGATCAGGCCAGCATAGAAGGCCGGTGTTGTAGTCACGAATAATCGGGACCCTGGTTCCCGCGCCCTAGACTTACTCAAGAGTGTTGAGATCCGCGGAAAGATGAAAAGACATAAGAAGTAACGAAACTTTTCCAACCCAACGCCGATAGTAGAAGGACACGCAAGATTCCAAATGTCGGGCTTGCAGCAGAGAGACCACCAAACTGCGAGGTTGGTGGTAGGTGTACCTGCATGAAGCCTAGCCTCTTCGAATCTAGTGTAGCGCAAGATCTCGGAGCAATTGGAAGCTTTGGGCAATTGAGGGCTATGACGATATGATCGATGGTTTCTAGACAGCTGCAGCTGCTGTCCACGCTCTGTAGAAGCGACCGCACTCAGTGCGCAATGCCTTTTCTCTAATATCCGCGACCTGATCCTTTCACCATGGCTGGCCGGCGTTTCGTGGACGCCGCGAAACTCTTCCAGGCCTCCAAGTCGATTGCCTCGAAGCACATCACGCTACGGTCGCAGCAGTTCGAGGCCTACCAGAAGACGTCCACATTAGCCAAGGCTGTCAAATCGCAGACCGACCGTGTCACCCTTACTGCCGCCGCTGCCATTGCCCTCTACCAGCGATCGAACGAGGCCGCTCCCTCGTACACAAAAGCCGCCTCCGAGCGCGAAACACCAGCAAGCACACAGCATGTAGATATACCTAGGAAAGAGACTGTAGAGAGGAAGGTGCCAGAGCACGACATCAGGGAAGGGCTCAAGCAGGACCATCACTATGATCGCTCCGGACAAACGACTGCTGCTCAGCCGCCGCCAGAGCAAGAGCTTGATGTCGAACAGGCAAAGGCACCGCGTCGGCCGCTGCCAGATGGTACCGTACCACCTGCAGGTGTGACTTTAGGACAAGAGAAGGGGCAAGACACTTTCTCCGAGCGGCCTGTAGCGGAGGCGCCCAAGGATCCCCTGGCCAACGAGCAGACCACCCAGGCTCGACAAGAGGACGAAGGCATTAAACCTGTGGAGTCCACCGAGTCGACCATTCCGTTGCCGGGACAGCCGAGAGGCACTTCCTCAAATGCTACCGAGCCTATTCCAGCACACGCGAATGATCTGCAGCCATCGACAAAATCGTCTAAGATCCAAAGCCTTCTCGAGGGACATGACAGAGACGTCTTCTACACGAGATCGGTCGAGTCACAGTCTGAGTCGTCTGCGCAACCACGATCTCAGATACCCAAAGAGACCGCAAATAAGCAGGGAAGCGACAGTCACGTCGAGGAAGGGCATCTTAATCAGGATGTGTTCTATGCTACGCCCAAGCCAGGGCAGCAGCAGGAACCGGTCCAGGCCGCACCTCCACTTTATGAAGACATACCAGAAGGCGTCAATACCGATGTGTTCCACTCAAAGCGAGTTGCTCGGATGCTCGGGCAAGATCGCTATTCACGCAAAGAACACCTTGGGTCAACTATTTCGAGAGGCACAGGGAGACACCCTCTCGACGATCGACCGATCGCTCAGACTGATCACAGTGCAAAGACCCAATCAAGCCAACCACCACAATCGCCGGCACCTGTTCAAGCGACCGAGTCAGCCCAGCCTTCTACGACCGAACAGGAGATGCAAGATCTTGCTTCGAAGCTCGCCAAGGATGCCGAAGAACAGGCTGCGGCCGCTCCTGAGGTACGTACGAGGTAGGCCCTGCTACGATGCCTGCTGATATACTGACAGCTGGCCGACAGATCCCTACTGAAATTGGTGCAGAATCAGAGAAACCAGCTTATGCACTTCGTGAATCGAGAGTCCCATCTTCGCGGTTTGGGCGACTTTGGCAGTACGCTGGGCTTGGCACCAGCATGGCCTTGGGCGCCGTAGGTGAGAGCCTTCGTCGTGTCACGGGCACAGCTGCTGCCACAGGCGGCTCGCTCATGCTCAGCCCTGGTAATCTCGAGATTCTTGTCGCGAAGCTTTCTCGAATGCGAGGTGCTGCGCTTAAGCTTGGACAAATGATCAGTTTCCAGGATAGCAAGATGCTGCCACCACAGATTCAGGAAGTCCTGCAGCGTGTACAAGATAGCGCAGACTACATGCCTGCATGGCAGCGAGACAAGGTGCTCACATCGAATCTTGGGTCCGAATGGCGTGATCTGTTTGAGTCGTTCGAGGACGTCCCAATGGCAGCTGCATCGATTGGACAGGTACACAAAGCGGTACTCAAGTCCACCGGTCAGCCTGTGGCTGTCAAGGTCCAATACCCTGGTGTTGCCAACTCGATCGACTCGGATCTGAACAATCTCTCTATCCTCCTGACCGCCTCCCGCATTCTGCCTCGAGGACTCTTTCTCGACAAAACCATTGCCAACGCCCGCACAGAGCTCGGCTGGGAATGCGACTACACACGCGAGGCCGAGTGTCAGAAACGCTTCCGTGATCTTGTCGCCGACGATACTTCTGTCTTCACTGTCCCTAAGGTCTTCCCCGAAGCCAGCGGGCCAACGGTCCTCACCGCAGAGATGATGAGCGGCGTGGGTGTCGCAAAGCTCAAGAACCTCAATCAAGAGCAGCGTGATTGGATAGGCACCCAAATCCTACGTCTCTGCCTGCGCGAAATTGTCGAATTCAAATTCATGCAGACAGACCCGAACTGGACGAACTTCCTCTTCAACGCAAAGGACAAGAAGATCGAACTCCTCGACTTCGGCGCGAGTCGCGATTATCCCGATGAGTTTGTGGAACCCTACATCAACGTCCTCATCGCCGCCAGTAAAGAAGACCGCACCTCGATCCGCGATCTGTCACTCGAACTTGGCTACCTGACTGGCGACGAGAGCACTGCTATGCTCAACGCACACACCGACTCTGTCCTCACTCTCGCAGAACCGTTCAAAGCGAGTGGACCCGAGATATACGATTTCCGAGACCAGACCATCACAGATCGCGTGCGCGACTTGATCCCAGTCATGGTTAGGGAAAGACTTGCGCCTCCGCCTGAGGAGACGTATTCTCTGCACCGAAAGCTCTCGGGTGCGTTCTTGCTATGCGCGAGATTGGGGAGCAGGGTCCCGTGCCGTGAGCTGTTCGAGAAGGCAATTGCGACGTACCATGGGAAAGCGAAGATGAAGCAATAACACGTACTGTCGTTGTAGCATAGCACTGTAGTATATCGGATCTTACGTTCTTCATCTCCACATCCTTACTTTCTATACGTCTCACCGTCTCTCAAATTGCACAATCCTGTTCGTCCTGCACTTATCGACGCCCCATGTACAACTCTTACATCTCGCGTCTTCCGTCCGCCATAACTGCGCCTTGCCATCGCAGTTACAGCAAACACATGTCACCCGACGCCCTGTCTCGTTCTGGCTAAGCTCTTCTTGCCAGGCATAGTTCTCGGCGCCGCGGCGCGCTTGGGGGTTGTTGTGCTTCCCTCTCGCCATTGTCGCGCCTTGCGAGCTTCTTGAAATTCATGGGCAGTTGCTGCGGTGAGACTTGGGCCGTTTTGGTGTGGTGGCTGCGTAGGAGGCGAAGTGGTGATTTCGGAACTGCGCTCGTCTGCACCGATTGTCTGGGTTATTTGGCGGGTCGATCTCGTCTGCGTCTGGACTTTGTCAGCAGACCATTTGTTGATGTGCTCTGTTGTGCTTCTTTCTTACCATAAGCAGTGCTGTCACTTCAATAGAGGGGTTTAGGCATGTCTGGTGACGGTGATCGTCTTTGCGACATAGAAGCCCTGTGATGTAGACTGTGTGTGCCTGTGCTAAGAGGCGGAAGCGGCTCCATTGCATTTGTCCAGGACATGACGGACGAGACAGGATCTCATAGTCATGACACGCCAGGGTCGCCCTGGGTTCTAGAAATTTGAAGCTCCAGCCGCGCGCGATGTTCTCAATAGCTTGTTGATTAGGATGAGGCATCACAGTTGTCGAATAAGGGAATCTAACATGGCAATCTCACTGTTTGCAGCTTCCCTATGCTTCGTAATTCAGCGCATTTCGGCCGCAAATGTCGAGGGTTGGGAACAAAGAGATCGTCAGGTGCCAGTTGTGAGCACCACGGGGATTGATCGACAGCATCCGTTGCTTCTGGAACAAGAGACTATAGAAGGAATGGGTCCAACTGAGCAATGAAGCTCAGCTTTTCAACTACCTCAGATGCGTATGGCCTAGCTACCAATGCTATAATATACAATGTTCGACGTCAATACGCCAAGCGGCATGTCCCAATGCTATTGACTCAGTTCTTCTTCTCCTGTCCCTCCTCTTTTCCCTCTTTCAAGGGTTCGCGGAACCACAGAGCAGCAGCGACAGCGATGAAGGCACCGTAGCTGGTCAGCATGATCATACGACCACGTAGGCCCTGTTTCCTCTTGAGCTCCTCGTTACCTCCCAGGATCTTGACTGCATCCTTCTTCCAGGTGTACTCCAGACCGCTGTACAGTGTGGTACTGGCGACAATTCCAGAAAGTCCAGTAACGAGGTTCTTCACGCCATCCTCACCGCCAAGGTTGTCCTGAATAGACATCAAGAGTCCGCCCGCGGCTGAGCTGGTCGCAGCAGGATCGTGGAGAAGGTTTGTGCACAGCAATGTTCCAAGAAGGGTGAGCTGGAGGAAGGTGTTGAACTTTGATAGTTGCGTGGGATGCACTTCTGCGCTTGGCAGACTGAAGTCCCAGTATCTAGCCAAGGTCTTCGGAGCGGGTAGCGATGCGTAGCGGTAGTAGAGCGCGGAGACTGCGAGACTGACATCACGTCCAAGGATGATGACAGCCAGAGGTGCCGCCATGCTTCCATTGACAGCCAAACATGTGACGAGAGTGGTCATGAGTAGTTTGTCAGCCATAGGATCGACGACACTGCCAACTACCGTCTGCAGCTTCCACTTCCTAGCTATCCATCCGTCGAGGAGATCCGAGAAGGCCGCATACGTGAAAAGCGAGAAGGCTGCAAGATGCTGGTTGTGAACAATAAGATACCCAACAACTGGAGTTGCTAATAGACGGGTAAGGGTGAGAAAGTTTGGTATGTTGTAGATCTGCTCGTGCCGTTGTGCTGGTGTATCCAGCTTCAGAGATGATTTCAGTGTAGCCGCAACTTTTGCTGTTGTGGAAAGAGCATTGTTCTAAGAAACCCCGTCAGCTTTGGTCGAGATCGCGCGATCTGCTCCATGAATAGAGCCGAATGAAGGTTGACGTTGCTTCGGCCGCCACGGCCTTCGTCTTGGTGGTGTTTGATTATCATTGTGGGTGTGTGAAAATAACATCGTCACAACAGCACGTGGTGCAGATAGAGCATGACGCCACGGTCTCACCTTATTTTTAGCAACGAAGATGCAGCGATTCGAAGAGTAAGGAGAGGTTGACGTACCTCTGGGTCTTCAGGTGAGCCCTGAGAGTTGAGTTGCTTCTCATTCAAGCGCTCCACACTTTGCCTGGCCGAGGTACTGAAAACACTAGATGATCGTATGCGCCGTTTGTTGTTGGTTTTGACTACTAGCAATGTCTGGTGGTGGTCGATGCTGCTGTTTCGCGTCCAAGAACATGAGGCACGTGAAGAGAAAGGGAGAAGAGATTGGCCGCTGCGAGACCGCACCACCGCCTTTAACCCAGCAGGCGAGCTGCGCGACAGCGAGCTGAAGATAACCCCGGCTGGTATCTTGTATGCCATTGAGGTGATTGCTGGGAGCGCGGGTTTTCGAAGTACTTTGGTGCAGCTTCGACGCGCCTGCAGGTGATGGCGCTGCGCCAAGCTAAGATTGCCCAAACAAGCAAGCTCACGATGTCACCTCCACCTGTGAACGCCAACAACAGCTCTTCATCATGACATCGAGCGACTGGGCGATGTTGTCCTACGAACCAGGACCAGGTCTTCAGCAAGCAAGAGAGCATGGTAGATGCTCCTCGTCTTAACTGCAAAGCTCAAAGAACGCTCTCCAAGACTTCTGTCGCGCCTCTACACCAAAGCCAAAGCAGCACGTACAGCAACTACACAAGGATTCATCAGAGCCGCAGATATCATGAAATACCAACAACGTGTCTGATCAGCGTCGGGAAATCAAGACCTGGTGTAACAGTGTACTGAAGGTTGAGCTAGCAAACATGAAGCAGTTTGCTAATACACTTTGCCTATGGGCGGGCTACCTTACCTCGATAGCACTCGTCACGAGCCCTCGCATGGCGGGATGCATTCGTTAAGACTCTGGCTTTCTGCTGGCGTCAAAACCTAAGGTCAAAGAAATCGGTCAAACTTTGGTCTCTGCCGTCAACGCCCCTTATAGGACAGGGACTATATCCTTACTTTCAGCAGAAAATAGTGAGCTACCACTATATGCAGGAAACCTGTTCAGTGCTATGCTACACTAACCTGAACTCACGCAGCAGAGCCGCTCCTGCGATGGCTTGCGCTCTTCGTTGTCACGGTCCAGACGCCTGAAGAGGAGGGTGGCCGCCAGGGCGAGCTTCTTTCCTGGTGCAACATCTGTCAAGATGCCGATGTCGTCGACCCACCTTCTGCGGAGCGGCGAATCTTACGAGTATTGACACAGCCCTAAGCGTTCTGGAGGGCGAACTGCAACCCCTGAAGGGTGGATAATTAAGAGAAACATTTGCTACGTAAGGGCGAGGTTCAACCTTACTTCGTCGCTCTATAGTACCAGGGTCCGCTACCAATTTTGCGTAAGGGCCTTCGATTGCGGAAAGGTGTTCGACCTCCACATCTGCCTTCGTGATCTTCCTACTGGTCATGCTTTCCTCGGCGTGTACGTATGCTTGAGAGCGGTCTCATCGGCGCAGGAGGCCGAACCTTTCAAGATCGGTATAGGAGGGGATCTGTACGGGTCCGGCTTGAACAATGAAGATGTGCCGGGGGAGCAGCGGGATCGATCCTTCCAATGAGCCGTGCTGATCTGCGCGGTTGATGTTGCCATGCCGCGACTCAGTCATCTCAAAGTAGTTGAAGATACCAATTGACGCTTCAGTCAATTCCATATTTGGCATCTCAGCTATCGATTTCGTGTACCTTTGCAAATTTCCGAGGACGGGTCTCCAGCTTGGGTCCACAGTTCACCGTTTGCAGCAGGATACTCCCATACCTCGCATCCATCTGAAACCAGAACATCCAGCGAAGATTTACGCCATTCGAAGCAATCTCGTGTACACACGCGAACGATCCCATCCCCCATCCTGGCACGGCCCGTGTCTTTCACTGCTTCGACAGACTCTTACTGGATAAAGTTTGGCATTGCTGCACGGTGTCATGTGTCGTGCATCAAGTCTGGCACTAGAGACGAATTGGTAGGCTCGCTTCACGGTCGACCACGAGGCCGCTAAGAAACTCTAATGGGAATCCGGTCAACGAGTCCTTCAAAGCGTATGGCGTAATCCTGGAGAAAGCTTGAGTCAGGCTCGCAGAACGTGGAATACTACCAGAAGCAATCGGCAGAATTGCGGGAGTTCGCAAACGATATCTGTAACTTTGACAGGCGTTAGGGTTCGAATCTTATGCAGCAGACGGCGAAGGCTTCGATCGAAACCAAGAAGCTATCGACCCTCGCATCGATCTAGGCTTACGCCTGCACGCATTGCCGGCGGCTCATTATCGTCTCCTATGATGACCAATGTGCTATCGAGCACATGGAACCCTTCTGCAAGTCACGGAATGCCTGAAACTCCCGCGATTCTGATACATGGCTTCAAATTCTGAGGCAAAGGAAGCAGATCAGGGACATCAAACACACCCTGCATGTGTGTGCCCTGGACCTCTTCTTGCTTGGCGTCCTTGATCAGCAGCCTTTTCGTGGCAATCGCTGCTGAAACACATCGCCAGGAATTTGATAATGGAAGGCACCGTCAACGTGGGTACACACCCGCTTCACCTGCATAATGTAGGATTTGGGTTTACGGCAGTTGCCATGCTCAAAGGATGAAACTTCAAACATTCAATGGTATATCTTCAAGCAGGATCGCAGCGGGTGGACCGGCTAACAAGTTCGGACTACTCATATGTTTCCGCTACTTCTGTAGGTGTGTCAACTCGCCCAAACTCGTTTATCAGATTGCGATTTGACGAAAAAGGGAGCGATGAGCCTCGATGTCATTGAAATCGAATGAGCTTGTAGCCACAGCTGCAACGCATGACTTGTCGTCAACACTAAAGCGCTTTCAACGTCCCAACTAATGACCATGGTTGAAACCTTATTACTTCTTCCACGGCCACAAGAACGGCCAGTGCAATGACGCACCGGCAATGGCCTACTACGCTTACAGAAGAATTGGTCTGAGCGACGGCATTCTTCCTTCCTAGTGAGACCATTTGTCTTCTAGCGAGCATCCTGACATCCCGTTCGAGCATATCGAAGGGTAAGGGTGGGTTTCAGGTGTGCCACTCCAGCCCCCGCTAACGCAGGTACAGGCTTCTATTTCCCAAAACGATGCTTCCTCCGATGAGAGCGACTACGAAGTACGCCGGCAGACGCGAGAACTTGTTTTCACGAACGGCACTGCAGATTCTTGCCGCAAGGCACCAAGCGTTCGCAGGTAGGATGCACGAGGCAGGAATCCAGATTCCCATTACCCAAAAATCCGCGCTCGATTAGGACGGAGTGCGGTGCATCCATCGCCCGAAACAAAGCCTACCAGAACTCTCAGAACTCACTAGGTGACATCTCAAATTCCGTCTCGTTCGGAACCAATTATCAATTGAGCGAGTCAGAAGCGCAAGGACAAACTGGTTGTCAATGTCAGTCGCCAATTGCGTGCGAAGAGAACAGCAATAACCCCCCTCGAGATGTGAAGCTGCGAGCTGCAAGTACCGAAGACGCCGAAACGTGGGGTTTGTGATGACCCTTTTCCTACTGCATGAAGTGGTGACGGCACCAAGCTGCAAGTCGACAGTTGTGAGCGGCGCTTGCACTCCGAGAGGCAGAGCCACCGGTGGTTCCTTATTCGCTGAGTCGTGCGTGCGACAAAACGGCTAGAACGATTATACTAGCTAAAAGCAAATCTGAAACGGGTTCAACTACGCTCTCAATGGCTCGAGAGGCAGCGTTACGCTGCACAAGCTGTCCTGCAATTGACGGCAGAGCAGCGGGCATCGCTGTCTGAAGGGCAGTCTCTGGATGCAAGCGCACGAATTCACCACTGAAATCGATGTGCAAACCGCAGAGGGTGATGGTCTACAGAGCGAGAGATCTGAAGAGAACCAATGGCCACTCCCGCAGGCCGAGCAAAAAGCGTGTTTCAGATGGATGATCAAACGATGCTTCAACGCTGCTTCTGCTGGTTCCTGCATCTCGACGCACTCACATCATCGCGCGAAAAGCCACAACTGGATGGCTTCAGGAAACGGGCTGACAGGGCTCGATGATGGCATGCCTTGTGACTGCGACGGCACAGAGTGCGGCATCCCTCCGTCATTCGCAGACTGAGTAAAATGGGAAGATTTCGCGGCGCTTGCCGGTGGGTCGCCAGCAGCCTCAGGCTCTGCAGCGCAAATTGCTGTGATAACAGAATGATAGTAGAGCAGCTTCTATCGACTGGGGAAATTCGGTTGACAGCGGGAATAGTGATAGGGCGGTGTCAACCGGGCGGACAGGTATGAGAACAGTGGTTGCGGCATCGCACGACATCAGCGCCGGCCGCCGGGCATATGTCCGGCGGCATCCATCCACCTGACAACGCCCACGAGGCTGCTTCGTACAGCAGCGTGGTGTTGAGGCGACTGTGTAGCCGGATCTGCCCTCACGCCGCGCAGTTGCGTCAGTTTAACTTTGAGCTGGTGAGGTAGCAGCAGCCGACGGACCGCGTTGATCTGGTCGAGCACTCGGCGCAGCTGTCATTTCGAGCATGGCGTCGCGAGGGCAGACGGGGCAGGTGCACGTAGCGAGCGGGGCAGGTGCGAGTAACCGCGAGGAAAGGGCGCCCTGGGAGCCCTCCAGCACAGGAGCAGGAGGTTGCATCAGAGCTCCACGACGGCCATGATGGGCCTCGATGCATGATGCGGTCGACTGCACCGCGCAGGGAAGCGCAGACGAGCGCAGGGCCGCGCAGGCATGCTGCTGGCCGCGCCGCTGGAGACAGGTCGAAAAGAGGGGACGACTGGAGTCTGATCCACCGCTACTTGGCTCTCTCGCAGCGACATGCCAGCGACACCTCCTCCAAGCGCAGTCCGCGGCCAGCCACTCTGATGGCCGCTCTGGCGCATTCGCGCTAGGAGTTATTCACACTCACCACCCACTGCTGCACGGCCGTCCCACGAGTCGCCCGCACGCCAGAGTGCGGGCCTCAAAATAGATTGGTGGCAGGGGTCCGCAGGCGGGCGCAAAGACCAATGGCCAAGGTCTTTCTCAAACACCGCTAGGCCAGCAGAGACCCAGAGCCCAGGGCGTTTCAGCGCTGCGACACTTTAACCTGCCGCTTTCCCTCCCAGACCTCGTTTCGCATCCCCAGCCCGTCACGTCTGCTCCAAACCCGCCGTCGAGACCGCTCGCGATACATTTCATTCTCATTTAACATATCTCAAACCGTCGCTGGCCGATTTCTCTTTCGCTTTGCGCTTCAACTTTTGTTGTTCGAACCTGGCAGGCCCTTCACCGCGCTTTCCCCTCGCGTTTCCAGCGCTCCTAGCACCCCATCACGTCACCGACGTCTGACCTTCGCGACGCCAAACACCCGTCTATAGAGGGACGTGTTGCAGTGCAGCATGTTTCCCAACGCCCACCACACCCAGATGCCCCCACCCCAGGCACGCTCTGTAGCGCCTGAGACGTTCTTATTAGATCAGGACGCTCAGCAAAGCCTGCCGCCAGACAGCATCGTCGCCTTGCAGCAGGTCGACAACCGTACGTGCCGCATCCGTGTCTCCACTGCCCCGCGTGGCTCTAGACGTCCCAATTGTATGCCCTTCTGTGCGCTAATTCTCGCTGCAGTCAAATACTTCCTTATCTCAGCACCCGTCGATTGGCAACCAGACCAGTACATCCGCAGGTTCCTCCTGCCCACAGGCGAATACGTCTCTTGCGTTCTTTGGTAAGTGCGCCTGCTGCAATGACTGCGCCACCATCCAGCTAATTGGCATAAAGGAACAACCTTTTTCACATCTCGGGCACCGACATTGTAAGATGCCTGTCTTTCAGATTTCAGGCCTTTGGCCGCCCTGTCAAGAACTCCAAGAAGTTTGAGGAGGGTATCTTCTCAGATCTGCGCAACCTGAAGTCTGGCACAGACGCGTCCCTGGAGGAGCCCAAGAGCGCGTTCCTCGACTTTCTCTACAAGAACAACTGTATCCGCACACAGAAGAAGCAGAAGGTCTTCTACTGGTACAGCGTACCGCATGACCGTCTCTTCCTTGATGCGCTGGAGCGCGACCTCAAGCGCGAGAAGATGGGACAAGAGGCGACCACCATGGCCGTCAGCGAGCCTGCGCTCTCCTTCGAATTCGATTCCTCGCAGTCCCTCTTCGAGCAGCTCACCAAGGCGCAACAAACCAACTCTTCCTCGTTCAACAACAACGTTCAGCCTTCATACCAGCACGGCCCATCGCCTGACATGATGTCGCGCGAGTCGATGCCCCCACCACAGATGGTCCCTGTTCCTCAGCAGATGCCTCAGCAGCAGCCTATGCACCACCAGCATCAACCAGTGCACCACCAGCCAGTGCAGCACGAGGACCCCATGGCGCAGTATCACCAGCAGATGTCTATGGCACCTTCTATGGCGCCAACAATGCAGTCTACCGTCATGAAGAGCAGAGAGCGCGAATTCAGCACCTCGCTCCAGTACGACCGCAATGGCATTCCACTCTCGCAGGTTCACCAGCGCCACAGCTCGATGCCCGCTTACATGGAATACTCGCCAGCTCCCTCTTTTGTTTCTTCGCACTACGAAGATTACAGCACTCGCGGCATGTCTTTCGAGCCTCTCACTCCGCCGCAGCACCAGATTGGTCTTGGTGCTGAGCCAGCTTACATTGCCAACGAGGACACTGGTCTCTACAGCGCTATCCCCGATCTTCCCGTGCCCAACACATTCAACCCTTTGATGAACATTCCTCCTTCGAACTTGATGGGCCCTGGCTACCCAGTGTCGAGGCCATTCGCGCCTGGCAATGTTTACTCTGTCATTGAGGGCTCGCCAACTTACAAGCAGCGCAGGAGGCGTTCGTCGCTGTCCGCAGGCATTACCGCCGCGGTTGCTGCTGCTGGTAACGCTCACCAGCCCCACCGCCAAAGCGATCTGAGACGGTCGATGTCAGTCAACCCTGTTCCCGAGGCCGATGAGTCGCAGCACAACTCACCTTCTCCCAACGGTACAAACTACGCTCAGCCGATGCAAGAGGCCAAGCCTTTGGTCGACGTTTCGCGCCAAGGTACTCCTCTCAACACTGTTGAGGAGAGCCCTGAGCCCCAGCCTGCGATGCTGCACCACGACGATCTGAACAGTATGGTCAACGGTGAGCTGTTTGAGACTCCACTCCAGCACAGCGCTGTCGCTCGCGCGGCAGGCGCTCCTGTCTTCCGACGCGCGCGCAGTGCTACCATGATGGAGATTGGCCCATACCCTCAGAAGTCCCACTCTTGCCCCATTCCCACATGTGGCCGGCTTTTCAAGAGATTAGAACACCTCAAGAGGTAAGCGCCTTCCCTCCTCTCATTTCCAGTTGATAGGTCGCGACGACCTGAAACTATTTTTGTGAATTGACGCTGACGGTCTGGCGCTTAGGCACGTGCGCACCCATACACAAGAACGACCCTATGTCTGCCCGCTGTGTAACAAGGCGTTCTCGCGGTCGGACAACCTTGCCCAGTGAGTCACTCTCGTCAGCTTTTTCTGAATCACATTGCTAATGCAAGCCAGACATCGTCGCACACACGAGCCCCGTCCTGACGGCGAGCCTATTGAGGATTTCAACGAGGAAGACCTTGAGGGCGAAGATGACCTCAACCTGGAGGAAGAATCGCCTACATCCGGCAATGACAACCTCTATGGTGCACACAGCGTGCCTGCTACTTACGCCGACATACCAGGCCCAGGCCTCGGCATGGGCGCCACCATGGCCACACCTCAGCAGCTGATGGCCAGCCACTACTAGGCGGTCGCCAGCGACTGTCTTTATTGACGTCTTATCACGATACAAGCATTTGGCGCTAGGCGAACCTCGATAGAGTGGTTACATTTCTTTCTTCTTTCTTATCGATTCCCTAGATCAGGTTTCTTCTTCTTTACATTCTGAGCATCATTTGATGCTTGCATTGCATCGCGTCGCATGCATTTTGGCTGGTATTGAATGTCACGAACACGAGTACCCTTTTCTTTACCGCTTCGCCTACGCGCAGTCATCTCCTCTTGTATGGTTGCATATCCTGTTGGCATACAAGCGATTTTCTGCAAAATCTATTGGATGGTATTGGCGCTGATCGCCATTACGCGCACCTTGTTGGTCGCTGCGTTTTTCTTGTGGATAGGATACCATGTTGGAGGTCGCCGCTTGAGGCGAGTGTATAATATTGCAACAATGCAGAAACTACCCCAACGTCAGCTCCACATTGTCCGGTGATATGTTGTCTACTGTTCATTGACTAGGGAGCGGGCTGGCGTGTCACTTTGTATAGACTCGTCCGAGGCTCGATCAGGTTACAAGAGGTTTGCCAGCTCTCCAGCAGTAAAGCTTTGACTCTTTCACTTTAACAGCCACATGCTTGAGGTCGGGATCGCGCGGCTTCTCCCCTTCGCTACCATACTGGCACATCGGTAAGCAAATGACCCTGTCGCGCTCGAGCTCATGGAACGGCACACAGATCCGGTAAGCCCTATCTCCTACAAGTAGTCCGGATTCACTAACGACAGTCGTGCAACTCACCAACTGCAAACGCAGCCACTTCTTTGACAGGTTGAAAATATATGCGCTCTCGCGAGGGGGTTAGAAAAGCATCTCACCGATCACGTCCAAACAAAGGCAATGGGCGATCAAAATTCTCCTTCCGCAACGTTCCTCGAGGCCGCTCGGCTAAACATCTGGCGTTCAAAGAAGGGTTTCCTGGCTCAACGTGAGACGTAAGTGCACACCACTCTTTCTTGCAAACTTGCTTCGATGCGAACTCCAGCCTCCTGACACCACTCAAGCGCATCGATAAATGAGCGAGAGAGCCTTCGCAGGAGCTCGCGCGGGCAAGTGCGTATAGCTATTCGTTCCGCCACGAGGTGTCTACATGGATCTTTGTTGATCATCGCAGCTTGTGACAATTGATAGGAATCGTAGAATTGCCTGGCGCCTGCTCGATATTAAATGCAAGATCTTACTCTTGGTCGAGGCTGTTGTGCTTAAGCGGCAAGCATGCATTGCAGGGAGGCGCGACCAGGGTGAATCAACTTCCCCACCATGTGCCTCTCCTTGACCTCCACCAACGCGAGCAATGGCCGATGCCCAGAAGAACTCGGGCCTGAACCTTCTCCAATCGTTCATCTTTTTTGTCGCCTACAACGTGGGCTGCTTGAGTGGTCGGATGCAAATTGCTGTCTACCGTGCGAAATGTGCCCTTCATTCTCGATATCGTTACCAACCACTTCCACCAGGCGAACAGTTCCGCTATCTGGAGCTACAACCTGGAACCGGATATGATCCATTAGTTTGCAATCTGATCACTACGCCACTCAGAGAGGCTCAATTCGAGGCTATCTCATACGTATGGGGATCGCCAGAAAGAACACATGACATTTGGTGTAATGGGAGACCTCTGAAGATCACATCCAGCCTGTTCATCGTGCTTTGTAGACTGCGACACCCTCATTCGCCTAGACGACTCTGGGCGGACGGAGCATGCATCAATCAGGATGATATGAAAGAGAAGGGCCATCAAGTCGGCTTTATGGGCAAGATATATCAAGCCGCGCAACGTGTCCTTCTCTGTGCAGGGTTCTGGTGCGGTGAAGACGGAGAACATTTGAGCACCTTGTTGAGGGATGTTCGAAGCTCGATCGACGTGGAGCTTCAGAAGGTTGATCCTTCCACTTTTGGTACATTTCCATGGCTGAAGTCAGACGACCCCAAACTGACTGATCCTCGTTGGGCTGCGATGAGCCGTCTTCTTCAAGAAACGTGGTTTGACCTGGGATGGGTGCTTCGAGAAGCAGCGCTCGCTCAATCAGGTCTGCTGATCTGGGGTCAGAGCCAATACGACTGGGATGACTTGATGATGGTACTGACATGGGTATCCTCCGGGGCGAGCACCATCGCTGGCAGGCATATAGTAGATATGGCCTACTATATGCCTCATTTGCAAGTATACCGCGACCGACATACAGCCTCGCTCCGAGCTTTCTTCACTGAGGATCAGTCACGATCAAGACCTCTGTTAGAATACCTCTGCTTTACCTTGGGGTTTTCGGACCCTCACGATCGAATATACGCCTTCCTGGACCTTGCCACTGAATCTTTGGATGGGCTAGTACTTGAACCCAATTACGAGCTGTCTGTAGAAGAGGTATTTCACGATTTTGCCGAGAAGTACACGCAGGCAACAGGAGATACGAGATTGTTAGAATTCGCCATACATTTGCCACAATGTCCAGAATCGAGCCTCCCATCTTGGGTTCCCAGTTGGGACCTGATTGTTTTAGGGGACAAGCCATCCCAAGAGGTGGGAGGCCACGTGCTGTGCCCTCAACAAAGGTCTTTTCATCGGCCAGAAGTAGTTGACCGAGCGACGCTCAAAGTGCACGGCGTTGTGTTTGACTCTGTCCGGTTCCTGTCAGAAAAATTCTATAACGAAGCGACAACACCAAAAGACGTACTCGGACTTGCGAATCATGTACGCGACAACGCCGGTCCGTCCCCTTACCCAGCTTCTATGCATGAGCAAGCAATCTTTAGCACTCTCACCAGGAATGGATACATAGGTGCCTGGGACGCATGGCATGAGGCGGAATCGCTATATATACAGAGCCTGCACGAGCATAAGGACAGCCCGTCATCTTTTGAATGGGATTCTAGCGATCCGCAAGCTCCGAAGCTGACGTTCGTCCATGTCAGCCTCAGAAGATCCATGCATGCCACACGCTTTATGCTTACTGAGCGTGGCTACATGGGATCAGCGCCCGCAAATGCGCAGGAAGGTGACTTGTGTAGCATCGTATTCAGTTGCCATTCCCCGTCACTGCTCCGACCTGCATAGTATTGGGCAGTCACTTCACAGAATACCGACATTCTGATGACTATCGTACACGAGAAGAAGGGTCAGAGGAGGTTTGCACCTCTATTCCCCATACTCAGCCTCTAGGCTATTTCAACGCCTTTGGCAGGGAGGGCAAGGAAGAATGGACTGAATGGGCTGAAGAGCAGGACATCTATCTTGTTTAAAGGCAGTCGAATTTTCAAAGTCGCTGTGTATCTGAACACACGCTCCTGCTGTGCCATCCTTATTCAGTTGCTCCTTTCAACCTTGAATCGCGCGTTGCTTCACTCCCAAGCCTCATTGGGCCTGCTTGATCGCCCTGCTTGTACTGATCGTCATTCACTTGAACAGAACGAATTTTCCATCATCAGCAAAAGATCATCATTGATAGATTGAGATTGACGTGCACTTTACCAACAACCGAAGACCTCGAAAAAAGAGGGGAACCTTGGTCAATGTCTTCGCAAAATCGTGTTGTACATCAGCGACCCTCTCGTCTATGGCATTGAGGTACACCTTCGCAATTTCAAACGCCACCCAATGCATACATGGCACCCATAAATCTTACAATCCTACCATCGACTCTACATCCCGTCGACAGCGACCCCCTTCGCGGCACCACCAACATCCCTATACATTGCCTTCCTCTTCTCGACCTCTTCCCTCCACCGCCTTTCCCTCTCCTCCTTCCCCACGCCCTTGACATACTGCAGCAGCCTCAGCGCGCCTGTAGGCGTAACGCCCTCGACTCTTCTCGCCTGCCCGACGCTCTCCGGCCTCGCAACCTTGAGCGCCGCCTTCTCCTCAAAACTCAGCCCAAAGATAGACTCAAAATCGAGGTCAAGGGGCAGAGCTAATTGCTCGTCTCTCAACCAGCGCGCCTGCGCAGCAGCTTGGTACGCCACATACGGCGCATACGTAGCTTCGATATGCACTCTATCCCTTATTCTTTGCGAAAACTTTGTAACCTCAGGCAAAATAGATGCTAGGCTTGTAGGCGTGGTGTTTGCCATCCGCAGTAAATCATACGCCGAGCGCTTCGTGCTGTCGTTCCTGACATCGAAACCGTGGTCTTTCCAGAGCGGGGCGCCCATGCTCTTGCCCTGCAGCAACTTCGTCAGTTCGTCCATTTGCGTTGCTTCGTCGGTGAACGCGGTCCAGCGCGCATCGCTGACGACGCCGTGCGAGCGCCCGAGGGAGGTGAGGCGGGTGTCTGCGTTGTCGGCGCGGGCGGACATGCGGTACTCGCTGCGTGAGGTGAACATGCGGTACGGTTCGCTGACGCCCTTGGTGATCAGGTCGTCGATCATGATACCGATATAGCCATCTGCACGCGTCAGGACCATGGCTTCTTTGCCCAGGCTGCGCAGGCCAGCGTTGATGCCTGCAACCACGCCCTGGCCGGCCGCTTCTTCGTAGCCTGTTGTCCCGTTGATTTGGCCGGCGAGGAAGAGCCCGGAGATGTTTTTTGTTTCGAGGGTGGAGCGCAGGTGTCGCGGGTCCACGTAATCGTATTCTACCCCGTAGCCGGGCTGCAGCATTTTTACATTTTCTAGGCCGCGCACTGTTTTCAAGAAGGATTCTTGGACGTCTGGTGGTACGGTGCACGATATGCCGTTCGGGTAGATGATGTCGTTATCAAAGCCTTCTGGCTCGAGCCAGATGATATGACTGGTCTTGTCTGTGAAGCGGATGATCTTGGATTCGAGCGAGGGGCAGTATCGCGGGCCCTTGACGGTCTCGCGAATGTGTATCGACTTGTCGAGGTTCTGGCGGATGATCTCGTGTCCGGCTTCGTTCGTGCGGGTTTCGTGATTCAGCAGCTGGTGCTCTACTTGAACGCGGTCGTTCAGGTAGCTGAAAGGCATGGGTGGGTCGTCGCCTTCCTGCGCCTCGAGGATCTTGAAGTTGATCGACTTTGCGTCTAACCGCGGTGGTGTGCCTGTCTTCAATCTCCCCAATGTAAATCCAGCTTCCCTCAAACTCTTGCTCAGGCCAAACGTCGCAGCCTCGCCCATGCGTCCGGATGGATAGGCGTCAAGTCCAATGTGAATCTCTCCGCCCAAGAATGTTCCGGTCGTGATAACCACATTTCCCGTAGGAATGATCTGTCCGCTCTCCAACCTCACGCCGGTGATCTTCCCATACGCCCCTCTCCGCTCCTCATCCGGCGAGCGATCCACAATGATATCCGCGACACTCCCCTCCACAACGCTCAGGCCCTTGTATCCCTCAATCTCCTCGCGCATGTACTGCTTATACAGCGCGCGATCGATCTGCGCCCGCGGCCCCCAGACTGCAGGACCTTTCTTGCGATTCAGGACTCGGAATTGTACGCCCGCTTTATCAACAATGCGGCCAACGACTCCATCCAGGGCATCAATCTCGCGCAGCATTGTGCCCTTGCCGATCCCGCCAAAGGAGGGATTGCAGCTGCATACGCCGAGGTTTTCTTTCGAGGGCGTGACGAGTGCGGTGCGGGCTCCGGAGCGCGCTGCGGCGGCGGAGGCTTCGCAGCCTGCGTGGCCGCCGCCGATGACGATGACATCGTAAGGTCTGTGAGGGCTTAGCCGTGATGTTGAATGAAGTTGGGGGTGCCAATGTACTGCTCGGTGCCGGCGACGCTGGCAAATGTTCTGCGGCGGTGGTTATTGAATGACCGCACACGAGGCGCATGGCCCCAGAGCTGTCGCGCTCGTTGTGGGACGACTCGCTGCATTGTGGGTTGGTGATGTTGCGGAGAAGTCGTTTCCAAAAAAAGTTGGGATGGACGCGGAGGTCTCGCAATCGCCGCAACTTTCGCCGCGCGCAGTCACGTGGCGATATAGATTGAGCTTGCGCGAGTAATGTGGCAGCTGTCGCTGCAGCTCTGATATTGGAGCTCTAGAAAACGTCGACGATCTGGGCGCAGTCCAAGAGCTGTGGCACGCAACATTTGCAGGAGTCTGCCTGCCTAACGCGCAGTGCAGACCAAGATCGTGCGGAACGCCTCCATTTCCATTCTACATGAGTAGAGATCGTAATAAGAAACCTTCCCGTAGTATACACTCTGAATCTCGTACACATCTCAGACCCTCAAGGCCCGACAGCCTTTCTTAGACGCCATCTTCCTTCAAGTCGTTACAAGTCCAGTCTTCATTACAAAATATAGCGGCAAATCGTACGAATACCATCCATTATCGAGACAACTGCTTAACCAGAAGCCTCCTGGACGAGACCCTCGTCGTTGGTCTCAGCGCCATCCTCGGTGCGGGCGCGGCTCAAGACATCGAAGTTCCTTGCGACCAGGCTCAGGTTGGAACGCTTGTTGCCCTCGGCGTCGGTGAAGGTCTCCATGCGCGCATCGGCGTCGACGTAGAGGAGGGATCTGCCCGGACACATTAGTCACTGTTCAATCATCCTTATCTGCTTGCTCGCCCGACTCCCTCCACTGTGCACCGCGCACCGAATGCGCCTCGCACCGCTGCAGGCGCGCCACTGCATCCGCGTGTCTCTCCAGCTCAAAGTCAGAGAAAGACTCACCCCTTAGGTACATTCATAAGGAAATCCTTCTGCGCGCCCTGTACAAAACTCGCAACCCTAAACCAGCTCGTCTTCTTCTCCTCTCCCTTGCCAAAAGAACTGCCAATCACATATCTGACCAGTGTGCGATCGCCTGAGATAGTGACCTCCTCGGGCGCAACTCCCAGGCGCCCGACGACCGTCATGCGCGCCAGCTGGCTGGCTGGCGAGGAGCTGAAGTTGCGTGTGAACGCGCGAGGCGCAGCGGTGCGGAAGGAGCTTGCGAACATTTTGCGTTGTGTGATGGGGTGGTGGAGTGGGTGTTTAGCGGCGGTGATGATGGTGGTGGTGGTGTTTGGTGTTGGAGTGGGGACCTGAGGACGCGAGTCGCGTCGCGGGCGTGTGGTCAGGTTGGTTGCCTGTCAGGGGCCGTCGCCAAGAGGTGTTCCACCGAGGCCATTGGCGAATCATCGCGGGGGAAACGGCGACAGGGCTGTTGTGGAACATCTTCTCAATAATCTAGTATAGACTATGTTGCTATGGTGAATTGTTTGCTGTCCTGCTGCTGAGAGACTTTTGTTGTCCCTATGTCTAACAAATGCGCGGTGTTCTTGCGCTACTATGGATCTACTTGTACTTATCACTCCTGCACTTATAGATCTATCTCATGTCTAATCAGCTTTTGTTGGACTGGCATGAAGTGAACAACATCTTGGAGTCTAGAGCTCTATTGACTGAGATCCGCTCAATATCTAGCAATTTTCCCTAATCGTACAGTAGTGAAGGCCGCAACAACCGCACAACATGCTCCAATGAACAAACAAACGCTAATCGCATTGACACCATCAGTACTGTGATGCTCCTCTTCCGGCGCATCGCTAAGCTCTGGGCTCTTTCCAGGCTCGAGCAATGAGAAGACAACAAATGATATGCCAGTTCCCACGAACTGGGGCAATGTGGTGTAGACATTCATGATACCCAGGTATTTGCCCGAGCCTTCACCTGTCGATTGCTGCTCGGTGTCAGGTTGTTCCAAGTGCAGGGTAGAGGGCCCCTCGAGCTCGACGGAGTTCCGGCCAAGCGGTACGTAGGATGGTGTTGATGAGAGGCGGTTAATCTCTACGCCGAGGAAGGCGAAGGGTGCCCAGCAACTTATTGCCCAGGAACTGCTCTCCGTTAGCTTTGGTCTTTGAGAGGATGAGGAGGCACAAGACATACATTCCGCAGATACCTATGATGAGAGTCGCGCCGCGCAAAGACTCAACAAATGGTGCTAAGCACATCGCGCAGGCAAAGACGACATGTGAGACCATCCATGCCGTGAGGAGCGAGGGCTTAAATTGCCTGGCATTCTGCACAAAGGTCGCCAATTTGACCGGTGGCCGCGCAGTAAAGGGTGGCTCCTCGCCCTCTGGACTCTTGACGACGAAGGGTAGCAGCACGGACATGATGAACGTAATGATCGAGAAGCCGATGAGAGCCAGTGAGCCGACCCGGCCAACTTGGCCAGTCATGTCGTTGGAGTTCTTCGCAGAGGCCGGCGCATCGTAACGGAGGTATACTTCGCCGACCCATGTCGTACTATAGAAGAGGAAAGGAAACCAGCCTGCTTCTGTGTTAGCGGTGTTCACCCAAAGGACTCTACCTAAGAACCTACCAATCCATGCCCAAAATTGTACATGACAGATGGTTTTGATAGTTGCTGGAAGATCGAATGTCGACTTCGCAAGGTCAATCAGGACTTTGGTAGCGCTCAACTTCTCATCTCCATCGCGCCCAATAAGTACCCTCTCTGTGACGGCCCAACTCGTGAGGCCTACGGTGAGACACAGACAAAAAGCAGCCACCACAGTTAGCTGTTTGAACTGTGTATCGCCTAGCAGTGTCCCAAAGACAGTTTCCAGCTTGACAGCTCCAGCACCATAACCTATCAGACTGCCCACAGCGACCATGCGACTTGCCCAACTGCTCCCAGCCTGCTGTTTCGGGATTGGCAGGGTATCGACGATCAGTCCTCTGCAGCTGCCCTGCACTGCATTGATGGCGAAATCAATCCCGTAGATACTGAACACGGCGAGTACTATCGTCGCGTTCTTGACCGTCTCCTTCTCGCTGGCAAACAGGCCGACTACTTCTTTTGTCCAGCCCAGCAGCAGCAAAAACAGGGATGTGAGGATTGTGCAGCCAACCATGAACGGGCGTCGTCGGCCGTAGCGTGAGGTCGAGCGGTCTGCTATCACGCCGACCACGGGCTGCATTATCAGGCCTGAGAGTGGACCGGCAATCCAGACGAGCGAGATGCGGGACTTAGTGAGGCCGAGCTCGAGGAGGTAGGGCGTGCAGTAGGTCATTTCGACATTCCATGTTATCCTGTGGTTGATCCATTAGCTCTGGTATTGCACAGAAGTCATAGGCTTGGGTATGCGCACTGTAGGCCGATGAGCGATGCTGTGAGTAGGGCCATGCGCATGCTCTCACTCGAGCCTTTGATCGACGGCGTTCCGGCCCATTGTGCTACGGACGGCATCCTGTCCGTTTTGCGATCGTCTTTCAATTGGCTCTAGATGTCAAGGTTCGGTGCTTCGGTATGCGGTCGCGTGCGCTGTGGTCCGGGGAATGGAATGTTGCATTGGGCGATGACGCGTTTGGTGCGAGGTCTTGCGAGGTTGCGACGTTATCGAGACATGTTGTGAAGACAAGAGGCACAGAAGGTGAAAGTGCAACAATTTATTGTAATGTACACATAGGTGGCTGCAGGGGGAGCGGACGTCAGCGTGGATCGTGGCTTGGGCGTGGAGAGACGTTGAGCTAAGCTAGGGTTATGAATAGAACGGCCGCTTGCGTGCAGCTTTAACGACACCGAACGCTTGGTCTCGGTTGAGCGACCCCCGATCAGTCTCGGCTTTGCATACTGAGATCTTGTCTGAACTTGCACGGTATTAGTTTGACACCTCAGATGGATCGCGTTGTCTGTCCCTTACGTGTCTTGACAGCTGGGGTGCATGACGTATGCACCAAGCTCACATCTCCACACCCGTACCGCCTTATCCATCTGGGCATCCCGGGTTACGGAGATAGTTGCCATGAGCAGGCCGTGATGAAAGGAGACTGTTTCATAAGAATTGCAATCGGTAATAGTTGAACAGAGGGAAGAGATCTCCACTGTGCGACGCATGTTCGATGAGATTACGAGGTCTGCTGGGCCTCTTCGACATTCAATTTGATACGATGTTCAGATAGCCAACAGTGCGATGCAGCAAGATGCGCCTGAACATGCGATGGATATACAGCTCCAAATGCCAAACATACAAGTACAATGACTACAGTGTTAGATCGCAAATATAAGCCCGTCGCTATTGTGAAAGAATTCGGTATATCAGGCACCGATCAGCTCCTTTGGCACACAAGCAAAGCCTGTACTGATAACGGCCAAGATCGTACTAAAGATGATCAAGGCCCAGTTTAGGGCCTTTTCACCTGCTCCGATGTCCTTTCCAAACAGCTTTAGGTGAAATGCAACAGGAAGAATAATGCAGATGGAGAAGCAAGCAACACTGCCGAGGAGTGTCATGATGCGATCGAAAGATGGGAAGACGATGGCGATAACGACAAAGACGACGATGGTCACAATCTTCAGCGTGACCTTTAGCAGCCCTCGGCTGAGAGCTGACATCCCGTTCATGGAGGACGACATGGCCAAGGCGCGCGAGTCGAGACCGAAGAGGACCTCGAGGGTAGATACGATAGGCCGTGCGTTCAGCGGGACCTTCGTGAGAGGGATGATAGCGATGCAAATAGCGATGAAGACCGAGAGGCCTGCGGGGTAGCCGGCTGTTCTGAAGATGTTGTTCGTGATCTCCTCACTAACACCGTCACCAAACATGAGAATTCCAGCGCTAGCCATCCCGACATCGATCAGGAAGGTGAAGATGTAGGTAATGTCGACGCCGCGACGGTACTTATAGGGGTGTCTCATATCTCTGTAAATGTTGGGAAACACAGAGTGCCCACCCCAAGGAGACATGAGAAGACCAAATGAGATCGGGATAGTCATCCAGTTCTCAGGGAACAGGTACTGGGTCATGGGCTGACGAATAGATCCAGGGGCATCGGCCTTGATGAGACCGTCTGCCCATACAGCAAGCGTAATGCCAAAACATGACATGACACCTAGAATGGATGTAAACGACAGCATGCGCAGGGGAAGGAAGCTCAGTGGTATCAGGATGACTCCGCAGACAATCTTCCATGTCAAGGTACCATAACCAGAGATCAAGGCGTCCATGCTATCAGCAAAGAGCACCACGAGGGCAACACATGCTGCCAGGAGTTCGAGAGAGAAGAGTATGCTGACCGCAATCCGCGCCTTGTTGCCAAAAGAGACGTAGGCCAAATCGGCAAAGGTGATGAGGGAGTTGTCGACATCCAAGCATTTGGCGAGGAGCTTCGCCGTATACGAAGTGACCACGGCAGACCATGTGAGGAAGATCATGCCGATCACCCAACCGGAGTATTTTAGAGCTAGGGGCAGCGTTAGCAGCCCCACACCAACCAGAACATTGACAGAGTTGAAGATGGTCTGTGGAAGTGTCGATTGCCCGACTACGACGTTGATGATGTGTCCGTCCTCCTCGACCTGCTTGACGAGCAACGGCTCTCGCTCCTGCTCTGGTTCCTGGACGCCCTTGAGTTGCTGCTCGGTGAACAGGCGGCCGGCATGGCGCATGGAAGACTCGTTGACGCGCGCAGACAGACTGCCATAGGCCGTGCCGTAGCTCCCACCGAAGGGCGAGGAAAGCGAGGGTTCAATTTGGAAGATGCTGTCGCCGCGTTCCCTCAGGCGCTGTTGTGAATCTCTCGGTAGAAGGCGGGTGTGCTCGTTGGCGCCTGCCTCTTCGTCCACGACTGCAGTTCCTTGGTCAGATGTGCGCCTTCCCTGTGATTGCAGCGCATTGCGAAGGGCCGAACGGTGCTCAGCTAGAGTGCTTGGGACCAACCCGGCGCGTGGGAACTCGGCGGTGGGTGTCTCGTCCTCGTCTTCGCTCTCAACGCGGAAACTTGGGCGCACTGGGGTGATCTCGAAGAAGCCTGCTGCACGCTGCCATGAGCGGGCGAAGTTGTTGATACTGTTCACGCCGCCTGCATCGCCCAGCGCTTGCAATTGCTGCGATACTGAGGATCTGAAGTTCCTAGTCAGTAAAAGGCTCGTTGCGCCCAAGCAGCTGCCAAGTGCAGATTTTGCCTACCTCCTCCGTCGCAGCGTGCCATTGATCGCTGGAGACGTGCCTGTGTTCGATGCGCTCTGCTCGCTGGGCCGCCGCGAAAGCTCGTCCCACTGCACGCGACTGCCTTGCGAGCCCACTGATGCACCGCGCACGCCGTCGTACTGGTCCCAGGTAGACGGCTGCTTGCCCTTGATGTCCATGGTGAGTGAAGGTCAGTCTCTCACACTGACGGATACACGAAACGAATAGCAATGGCTTGACAGATAAGGGAGCGCAGGTGGAGCCGATACAAAACTTGTTCACGGACCCATGCAGGGTGCGGGAGCTAGATACAGTATCGATGGAAGGTTATCGTCGGTGGATTGGATTGGCGTTGGAAATGCGTAACGCCTGAAGTCCATGACCACTGCGGCACGGCAAATGTCCTGATAGAAGCGCCGAGAACGGAGGAGACATCATGTGTGAAGCCCTGGGATAAAGATATCACGAGGCAAGCGGCGCCCCGCATGTACCTTTCGTCATGCCGCGGGTGCACAGCGGGCGTCTACTGCGCTGTGAGTGGGCCCGTTAGCGATTGGAAGGGTAGAGACAGATCACAGCCACTGTTCGCAGTCAGCGGTGACTCTGCTTGACTGTGCTTGACTGTGTTTGACTGGATATGCTTGAGATTTGACAGTCTTGAGGTTGGTGCCTGCTCTGTGAAGTCCTTAAATATGCAATCATTTGTCGTGGTTTGCTGCGGCATCCTCTGCCCTAACCTCGTGTTGGCACTCGCGGGAACGACCGCAGCCCCTCCGAACAGCGAGCGTGCTGCAAAAGGCAAAATTTACACCCCGCGCCTTCGTCACTTCTTCACCCACCCACACCGCAAAGATGTCGTCGAAGGAGCCCCAGCCCAACGACGCGGAGAAGAACATCGAGATCTGGAAGGTCAAGAAGCTGATCAAGCGTCTTGAAGCCGCCCGCGGAAATGGCACATCCATGATCTCGCTCATCATCCGTATGTGAGCCCCAACGCCGGCCCTGAGCCGTGCCGCCCACGCTGCGGCCAAGCACAAGCAGCACCACTCACTATGCACAGCGCCCAAGGACCAGGTCTCGCGCGCCGCGAAGATGTTGGCTGAAGAGTTCGGAACTGCCTCCAACATCAAGTCCCGTGTCAACCGTCTCTCTGTCCTGTCCGCGATTACCTCGACCCAGCAGCGTCTGAAGCTGTACTCGAAGGTCCCACCCAATGGCCTCGTCATCTACTGTGGTGAAATCCTGACCCCCGAGGGCAAGGAACGCAAGGTCAACATCGACTTCGAGCCCTTCAAGCCAATCAACACGTCGCTGTACCTCTGTGACAACAAATTCCACACCGAGGCCCTCAGCGAGCTGCTCGAGTCAGACCAGAAGTTCGGTTTCATCATCATGGACGGAAACGGTGCGCTTTTCGGCACCCTGTCAGGAAACACACGTGAAATCGTTCACAAGTTCTCTGTCGATCTGCCCAAGAAGCACGGTCGTGGTGGTCAATCTGCCTTGCGTTTTGCCCGTCTGCGTGAAGAGAAGCGCCACAACTACGTCCGCAAGGTCGCCGAACTGGCGGTGCAGAACTTCATCACAGCTGACAAGGTCAACGTTGCTGGTATCATTCTAGCCGGTAGCGCCGACTTCAAGAACGATCTGAACCAGTCCGATCTCTTCGACAATCGCCTGCAGTCCAAGGTCATCAAGGTCGTCGACGTTTCCTACGGTGGCGAGAACGGCTTCAACCAGGCTATCGAGCTGTCGTCCGAGACACTCGGCAATGTCAAGTTCATCCAAGAGAAGAAGCTTATCAACGAGTACTTCGACCACATCTCCAAGGACTCTGGCAAGGTCTGCTACGGTGTTGAGGATACCCTCAAGGCTCTGGAGGCTGGTGCTGCTGAGACCCTGATTGTCTTCGAGAACCTGGAGATCACTCGCTGGGTCCTTAAGGCTTCTGACGGCACAGAGGTCATCCTCCACACCAACAAGGCACAGGAGGCGGACCGAACCAACTTCATGGACAAGACCACCGGGCAGGAGATGGAAATTGTTGAGCAGTCCTCTATGCTTGAGTGGCTTGCTGAGAAGTACCGCGACTTCGGCGCCACCCTCGAGTTCGTCTCCGACCGTTCTTCTGAGGGCAACCAATTCGTGAAGGGGTTCGGTGGTATTGGTGCCATTCTGCGTTACGCGCTCAACTTTGAGCAGCTTGCCGACTTTGATGACGACGAGGACGAATTCTACGATGATTGACGGTTGTGCGCCCTCGCTGACTGCGAGGCAGCGTCCCCACTCCACGCGCCGAGTGAAGGAACGTCCGCTGCCCGCACACAAGGTCAACAAGACGCGCCCGGATTGAAGGACGGAGCAGTCGATGTTACGACGCTTCGCCTCTCCCGATTGTAGATGAATAGGGGAGCGTTCACGGAGGTTTTGCATGGTAGGTCGACTTTCGTATGACAGATGACCACCACTGACCTCCCCAGGCTGATGAACCACCCATTCTTATCACCACCCCTTTCGTTCGACGGAGAGGCAGC
Source organism: Phoma herbarum (assembly GCA_001599375.1). Taxonomy (NCBI): domain Eukaryota; kingdom Fungi; phylum Ascomycota; class Dothideomycetes; order Pleosporales; family Didymellaceae; genus Phoma; species Phoma herbarum. The sequence continues at coordinate 575,675 of BCGR01000012.1, read as the reverse complement.
AGCCTTCTCCGACAAGTTGCCCAATCATGCCTTGATTGTAGAGCTCTATCCTAGCCGCGACAATGAGTGAGGACGAACAGGACACTGAGAATAGCCATTGTCAATCATCTATTTGCGAACTTTCCGCAGCAATCCTAGGTGGAAGAAGGAGAGGCAAATTGCTCACTCGCGTATGCGTCAGCTTGTCTGTCGTTCATATCCAGCTGAATCAAATTGTGCTTTACCCAAAATGTTCCGTGTGACTTTTCTCAACGTGAACGCGTGCGCACTGAAACCAAAATGAACCGTGCTATGAATGCGTGAAATTGCTGGTGATGCGCCCTACGTGCTGGGTATTTGTACATCCGCCCTATAGTGTAGATTTGCCGTCTAAAAGGCCGATGCCGCTCTAAATTCCATTCCAAACTTGCACTCCAAATACGACCATTCACACACCAATTGCAGCCTCACAAAATGTCAGAAAGTAGCAAACCAAGAGTAGCCTTCCTAGGACCGGAGGCGAGCTATACACATCAGGTCAGTTGGCAGGCTTCTTACAATCCCTCGTTTCCACAAATCGCTATCCACGAAGCTTTCCAAAAGAGTCAACAGGTCACGGGGTCCAGCACCAGCCACCTGCGAATGGGAGCACACGTCCTTCAGACTGCCCTAGCCATCCACAACAAGCACCGCTATTGACCAGAAGTGTTCCATGCGATTCTCGTTAGATATCGGGAATTGGACTTGTGAATCAATCATATTGACTGACATTGTGCAAAGGCAACTCTCGATACGTTTTCGTCAGACAGATATAGTCTCGCACCTCAAACAACCATAGAGGATGTCTTCGCTGCAGTACAAGATGGCAGTGTCCACCGGGGCGTTGTCCCTTTCGAAAACAGCACCAACGGCTCTGTAGTATTCACCCTCGACCTCTTTGCAGACCTGCACAACAAATACAACGACATCCTCGTCTGCGGCGAGGCGTACGTCAACGTCAGCCACTGCCTGCTCGGTATAGATGCTTTAAGCTCCCAGGACTACTCGAAAATCACGAAACTGTACTCTCACCCGCAAGCATGGGGTCAATGCAAAACTTTCCTGCAAAAGCACCTGAAGCACGCTGAGCGCTTCGATGTATCTTCGACCTCGCGTGCCGCGCAGCTGGTCGCTGAGTCCAAAGATCCCGGTGCGGCAGCTATAAGCAGCAAAGTAGCTGGTACTTTATTCAAGCTTTCACTTCTAGCCGAGGGTATCAACGATGTTAGCGGCAACCAGACGCGCTTTCTGGTGCTGCGGCGGAAGGAGAGCCCGCAGACATCAGCACCATCCACTTCGGCCACATCAGCAGTCAACAGCGACGAAGAGAACTATAAAACGTTGCTCCTCTTCACGCTGCCGTACACACCCTCCGACCCCAATCCTGGCGCGCTGGCACAGTGCTTGTCGGTCTTTGGCGGGCACAAGCTTAATTTGACAAGCATCAATACGCGGCCGAGCGGCGTGGCGAATTGGGAGTACGTATTCTTCATCGAGTTCAAGGGACGAAAGGATGATGGTGAGAGTGGGGCTGTTAATGCGGCATTCAAAGAGCTTGGTGGCATATGTGAGTGGTATCGGTGGTTGGGGAGTTGGGAGAATAGGCTGCCTGCTTTGAGCTCGCAGAAGCTATAGAGAGGAAGGACTCTACATAGCCCACGATGGTACTTGGGGGAGGATCCGAAGCATTCTTCGTAGCGTCCATGCCTTTATCACGACCAACTTGCTACAACACCAGTGTAGTAACGGAGGTGCATTCTATGGTAATTACTATGGTAACTACTACTGAGCATCGGCCTCACTAGCAAAGATAGATATCCTGTTCCTCGACATCCCATCTCTCCCATTCCTTGCTTGGCTCTGAGCCCAGCATAGCGCTATACTTACGCCTGCCATCTTTCGTGCTAAATGGACGGGCTCCAAGGATGAAACATGGTCCGAGGAACTTCCAGCGATCTTTCTGTTGGGTCCTACGCAGTATGCAAGGTCTCATGCTCCCAAAGATGATGGCGTAAATATCGCCCTCTTCAGGAACGGCTGGACCAAGGCCCATGTAACCACGTTCTGTGACGAAGAATTTCTTCCTATGCACGTAGCTTTGCACATACTGATGAATGCGATCCGCGGCGACAGGAGCATCAGCGAGCGCCTTGTTCTTGAAGTAGCGATGAACACAACTTGCAACAAGCCCAGGTTTCAAGACTACGGTGTCTTTGACGAAGCTGGGAATACGGTAGGCGATGTCTTCAACCATCGCTTGGATATGCTTGTCATGCAGCTCGAAACCGGTCTTCATGTGTGTGATGTGTTGCGCTGTTTGTCGCGCCCACAATGTCGAGTCTCCTTGTGCAGTGGCTTCCGTGAGAGCTGAGAAGAACGTCTGCAATTCCTTCGAGATGTCGTATGGTCTGTCCATGCCCAAGGATCCTACGGCAGTCCACGTTCTGGCTAGTGTTTCGATGGTCGTCGCAGGTCCCTCAAACTCCGTCGTTACAAATTGCACACAGCCAAGTATGACGCCGCGGACTTTTAGTAAGTTTGCCTCGACGAAGGATGGTTCATCGAAGGAGTACTCGCGAGATGTCAATTTCGAGAAGCGCGAGGAACGCTGGGGCCCGCTTTCCATGTGATCCCAAGAAGGCACCCATGCCGGCATATCAGACTGCAGCGACCGTGCGTCATGTACAACGTGGTCCAGAATCTTCAAGTCTTTGGTCGAGCGCACATACTGTACTGCAAAGTTGTGGTAGACCTCTTGAATGGTGTCGCCATACCTTGGATCGATCGAGATTTGACTTTCTTCGATTGTGGACGTGTCGAAGAAAGCGTACAGCCTATCGCGCGGGTCGGTCATCTACAAGCTCCTTCCGTAGGCTAAGTAATCCAGCAGAGTCGATCTGCGCCACCCTACGCTTACCACGAAACATTTCAATCTGGCAATGTGTCGATCGACAAACGCCTCCAAGTGTATACGCGCGAGATCTTGCATCTTGCTAGCCTTGGCTGATATGCTTGGGGCTCGACGAAGCAGCCGGAATAATGTGAGCAGCAGATTTGACCAGTCGATTTCAGTTCTCCCCCATAGAACCCGAGCCTGCTGCGCCAGTGCCGCTTCTCGAACGACCCAACCGCGAGTAAACCATTTCTGTTGCAGAAACAAATGCAGGTGATACCAACGCGGATCACCTTCGAATGGTATGCGATCGTACTGAGGAAAGCAATCCCACAGAGGAGGAAAGCCGATCTTGTCAAGCTCCATTACCACCATTCTCGATACTTCATGCACGAGAGTCTGCACATATTGCCCATGGCTTTCGTCGTCTGCCCCTATGTATATGAGGACGGAACCTGCTCGTCGGTAGATCTTACTCATGATAGCCACTTGTTCACCCTTCTCTTGCGCATCTGCCTGATTGATACAAATGGAATCCGCCCAAAGTTTGCGCGGGGAATCCGGCGAACGGAGTCGCTGAAGCACAATTGAAAGATTTCCTGTAATGGATAAAAGTCTACTATCGCAGATGATCTGCGAAGTGAGTCGAGTGGTCCCCCAGACGTGTAAGATGGCTTCGTACTGCGGCGCATTGTCTATATGTGCAGTGTGAAGACTGCAGGCTAATGGTTGATCTTGTCCTCCAGGATAGAGGATGAGATAACTAAACATGTGCTCTTTGGGGAGCTCTTCGTAGACATAGTTCTCGTATGTCAAGGATCCCATGTCAGATGATGTTGCGTGAACGCGTTTACGCTGTACAGAGGGGGACAAGAAATCTGGAAGTAGGCAGCAACCAGATCAGGTCCGGCGAAAATGCATTTTGTACTCCAATGCGCCGAGTTGAGCATAAGACGGCATTGTGTACCTCCCGTATCGGCAGTAATTGTGTCTCTGCTCAAGGTTGGGTCTCAAATGCGCAGCCTTGCCGAAATATTAAGTTGCAGGTATCCATGAAACGGGTATTGGATACTCGCTTCTGAGGCACGAAGATTTGTGGCAGGATCGAGGGAGACTGAGCCAGCCAGAAATCGTCGAGATGGTGGTTGAGCATAGGAGGATGAACCATGGGTGAGGCTCCACATCACCATTACAACCTAGCCACATCCAATCTAGTGCCATGGACCCTGCATCCAGACTGAATCAAATTCACGCATTCAAACATTATCTCTGCTGGACATTCTCCTTCAAACACCCAAAACAATTGCAAAATGTCGAACACACCCGCTTCAAAGATCTACTTGCGCCCTCACCATGAGGCCGGTAGGAAGCAAGCCACGAGGACCTATATAATCTACTTCATCACCGGAAATCCTGGCCTCATCGAATACTACCGCACATTCCTCACACATCTGTACGGTCTCTTGACACGCGATTCCGCTTCGAATCGCGATGTCGAGTTCCAAGTATACGGCCGCTCACTCTCTGGCTTTGAGATGAAGAGCCATGAGATCAACACTATGAAATGGCACAAAATTCCCCCTTATGGCCTCCAAGACCAGATCCGACACGCCGAGGACGAGCTGACAGATCTTGTGGAAGATGTTTCTGATGATGGGCATCGAGATGTAAGAGTTATTGTTATGGGTCACTCTGTTGGAAGCTACATCGCCCTCGAGATCATCCGGAGATTGCGAGCGCACGGTCTCGTAGGAGAGGACTATGCAACAAGAATCGTCGGTGGTGTTGCGCTGTTTCCTACAGTCATGGAGATTGTAAGGAGTGAGAGCGGGCAGAAAGCAGCTGTACGTATCTCACATCTATCCGGTCACGTGCTCTGGCTAACATCATTGTAGCCTTTCTTGAAGAACCCCAACTTCGCCTTCTTCGCCTCCGTTCTCGCCAACCTACTGACTCTCTTGATTCCGATCTCACTTTTAGCCACACTCATAAAATCAGTTATGGGCTTCCCCGACGATGCAGCACATACAACAGCCTCCTTCATCAAGTCACCTCACGGCGTCCAGCAAGCGCTGCACATGGCCCGCGATGAAATGTTCCAGATCGACACCGATTTCTGGGACGACGAGATCTGGGGTGCTGCAAAGCCAACAGAACACAAGCACGAGCGCGCACACCTGCGCTTCCTGTTCGCCAAGAAGGACCACTGGGTCGCAGATGACACAAGAGACAAGCTCATCCAGAGTAGAGGACGTCAAGCAGCGCAGGGTGTACAGGAAGTTGATGGTTTTGGCGAGAACTGGAAGCCGATTATGGATATTGACGAGAGGGAAGGTTTCCCGCATGGGTTCTGCTTGCGTCACGGTGTGCCGGTTGCGGAGAAGGCCGCGCAGTATGTGAGGGATATCGTCTCAAGGGACACTGGCGTATTCGAGAAGAAGAAGGAGGACGAGCAAGGCTGGACTTGGTAGTCGGTCTCAGGAGGAAGGCACTATCCGCACTGGTGACGTAGAAATAGACTGGCGGACCTTGGACATCCGCTTGATCTAGAACTAATCGCGACCTAATCCTGCTTGTTCCAGTCCCCCGGCCTCTCCTCCACATATGTGATGTCCTCCCGCTCCTCGCTGGTAGCTTGTTGCGACTTCTTATCGAGCTGTCTTGCCGTTAGCTTTGCATACTCACCCAGATGTGTAACATTTACCCATTGTACCGCAGCAGTGCAAGCAAAGAACGCAAACACAACTACAATCATCGTAATGTAACCCTTCTGCCAATAGGGTGCGTCCGTCGCCGGGTACAGCGCGATACCCCAAAACGTGTACAGAATCGACTGCACCATGCTCATCACATACAGAATGACTGAGCGCGAAGCATCATCCCCGCCACGCTGACAAATGACACTCGCCCATCCGTACATGACTGGATTGACGATGTACGACGTACCAGCGAGGTAAAACGCAAAGAAGGTACCGGCAATCGACAGGTTGGGAATGAGCAGAAGAATGGCAACTAGGAGCTGCAAAACACCAGCCAAGATGACCATCGGTATGCGGCGGTTGGTCATGTCGATGACATAGCCAGCACCGACGTTTGAGACGATTGACACCGCCTGAATTCCCAGAGGATACGTAGTCGTGGCGTAGGATGGGAACTTTTCGATGTTGGCCTTCATCCACAATAGGAAGAGGCCCTGCAGCACGATAGCTTCGAGCGCGCATCCGATGATGGAATACAGAGTCAGGATGTAAAAGTTGGGTGAAGCAAACAAGCGCTTGCAGAGCGACTTTGTGCTGATATCGTGCCCCCAGTTTTTTTTTGGTGGCAACCGATCAATGGCTAGCTGTAGCTCTTCCTTGCTGAGGTAAGGAGCGTTGGGTGCTTCCGGCAAGTTTGGGAAGAGACACAAGCCAAAGATGCCGAATGGAATGCCCATTGCACCGTCTTACATATGTTAGCAAATACTGTCGCTTCAGGGGAAGGGAAGACTCACTAATGATGAACACCCACTGCCACCCTTCGAGTGATGTTTGCCCGTGCATCCCCTCGTTCATAGCAGTCATCATGACGCCGGCGAACATACTACCAATCTGACCCACGGCAGTGAAGATGGCAGTTCGCTTGGCAATCTCCAGAGGCTTGTACCAGGAACCTAGGATGTAGATGGTGCCACTGTATAGGCTCGACTCGAAGAATCCCTGGAAGAAGCGGACAACGCAAAGCTGCTCATAGGTTTTGCATGCAGCGCAGACCATTGTCAAGCCGGACCAGACGAGTAACGTGAAGGGCAGCCAGAAGCGAGGTGCGACCTTTTGAATGATGAGAGCGTGTGGGATTTGGCCAACACAAGCACTGCTGTGTGTTAGGATAGGTCAATCGAGCGTCTTTGGGAGTATCGTACCCTGCTGTAAACATAGCGATCAGGATGCTGTATTGATTGCCTCCCAGATGGAGGGACTCCTTGAGGCCGGACACCTGAGATGGATGTCAGAATCCATGTTGTCTTCCCAGTGGATGGTAGTCATACATATGCATTTGCGAAAGCAGACCGATCTGCTGAGCGTGAGTCCGCGGAGCCATGGTACTAGTCGCGATACTGACCTAGATAGTTGAAGAAGTACGCCGCACAGCAATACACCTGTCCCCGTTTAGTGCACATCTAACCCTACACGTCAAAGCAGCATACCAGAATAAAGCAATCTGCATCACATTAGCACCAGCCCCTCAATCAAAATAATTTACACACCCAGCTTCCTGACCAGCCTTCTCTCTACACTCGACCCAGCCATGGTGCTCAAACCAGTACTCAGGGTCTGATACCCAGCACGCTTCCGTGACACAAACATCACCCACAGGGAAACACAGCGGCTTAATCTCAGCGGCTCGCCCCGAAGTGGAGCACTTTACACGCGGGCACCATGTTGGACGCTGGCGAGCCAATTACGACAAGCGCTTTGCTAAGCGACAGATAGGTCAGCGAAAAAATCGGTGTTGCAAAGGCGGAGTTGGCTCTTGGCTGGGAGTGCATGTCTCCTTCTTCATCGGGATGGGTTTGTGGGTTCAGGGAGACGTTCGCGAGTCGTAGGTGGGGTACTGGATGGGTAGGTTGGCGGGGCGGTTGCAGATGTGCACATGGCGGCGGACTGCGGTCCTCACATTGTCAATTGTGACACCCAGATGCATGGGAACTTGAAGGTATCTAGATGATGAAGTTTATTTTATTGCGGATCCGTCAATAAGCATAAAAGTAAGAACTTGCTCAGTTACGATGCGACACGTGTATATAAGCAACAGAGAGCTCAGAGCAGCCAAATCGGATCAGTCACAGGGCGTCTTTGGCACACTGACTTCCATTCGAAAATCTAAAATCAATCTCACTTCAAAGAAAACTATTTGTGATCTCCGTCGCGGTCCCAGATGTTTCCCTCCTCCCACACCGTTCACCCCACCGCACCACACACGCACACCATAATCTTTCTCCACGGACGCGGCTCAAATGCCACAGAATTCTACTCCGAGATCTTCGAGTCCCAAGACAATTCTGGGGTTTACTTCACCCAACTCTTTCCCAGCGTGAAATGGGTCTTTCCATGCGCGAAGCAGTCATGGTCCAGTCTAGACCAAGAAGATGTGCATCAATGGTTCGACATGACCGGCCTGCAGAACACTCGAGCAGACTCTGAGGCACAGAGACCCGGGTTGCAGCATAGCCGAAGGCAGCTACTAGACATCATTGCAGAGGAGTCGAGGTGCGTATCCAGTGACAAGGTTATTGTGGCGGGGATTAGTCAGGGTTGTGCGGTCGTGATGTATACACTGCTCTCAACAGAGGCCCTTGTTGCCGGTTTCTTTGGGCTTTGTGGGTGGCTGCCGTTGGCGGACGAGCTGGCAGAAAATGATAGATGGCCGCTAAGATGGAACGACCTCATAAGAGTGCCAATCTTGCTGCAGCATTGCGAGGACGATACTGTAGTGCCAATTGCGAATGGCGAGGCGATGCGTGATTGGCTGGACGAGATGGGGCTGGGTGTGGAATGGCAGCAGTTTGAGGAGGGTGGGCATTGGCTGAATGAGCCGGAGGGTATGGATGGGATCGTGAGGCTCATCAGAGACATCATGGTGACTAAGTCGACTTAATTTTGGGGGGGGGGGGGGGCTCTTTAGTCACTGTGCGGCGACAAGGATATCCAAGTGGATGAAATTTGCTCCTTCAATGCAAGAAGTCTAGGCGTATACCAATGTAAAACCTGAACGCCGCGCTATGCTTTCCCCATATCCACCATCATGATGCCGCCTACGCAGGCTTGTCCCCATTCTTCGGCAGTTCCGGGCCCCAGAATGCATCAGAGTCCTTCTGAAAATTCTCTCGGTCCATTTTCCGGCGCTTAGCCTTGTGCTCGTCGAGGTCCGACCCTTGCACTGCATCGCGCTTTTGTGCCTGATTGAGCTTGACAAGGTCGACTTTGTCCGGGTCTTGACAGGTCTTGAGCTTTTTGATAAGTCTCTTTATCTCGGCTCTGTGATCTGCGTCCATCTTTGCTTGCTCTTCCTTTGAAGCATCTAGCTTTCGGTATGACCGATGCGAAGAGAGCATCGAAGCGCATTCGCGAAGGGCGACGATGACTTTCCCGTAGACTGGTGAAGTGGACGGCAGCTTGACGGAAAGGTAGAATAAGACCAGCGGCTCGTCGGCCAGGAGATATGCCGAGAGCCATATCTGGGATGGGGTGTACATGAAGTTTACGTCGGTGAGAGGGGCGGTCTTCTTCAAGATTTGCGATGCCTTCGCATAAGACTCTTCCATGATGCGGGCGGTGAGTTGGGCAGTGGTCACCCTCACTGCCGTACCGCCAGCTTTACGTGGTAATTGATGTAACGCAGTGCTGAGATCTGCAGCGGTCTTGTGCGGGCTGTGATTTGGTCCTTCATATTTCCCGTTGACCATGCTCATCAGGTCGAGCATACCACCTTTGAGCGCTCTGAACGGATGCTTCACGTCGAAGTTGAAGCGCAGTGCCTGTACAATCAGATACTCGGGCGCTAAGATCTGCTCTGGCGTGACCTTCGTCTTCTCTGAAGAGATCCTTTGCGCAAAGTCGTCCAAGCTCTGGTGTTCGCTCTCCGACTTTCCGGCAAGAAACATGGCTGTCCGACTGATATTCTGGGCGTGGTATGTCATGGGCGAGTTGTATAGATAGAAGCGGCGCAGGAACTGTATGCATGTTGCAACAGCGCCGTCACTGAACTTGCAATACTGTCCCAGCGCCATAGTGCGCTCGCAGAACTCCTCTAAGAAGGCCAGTTCCTCGGCGACTGTGAAGCAGTCTACCTCCTTGTCTGACGTGACCGCATTCGGTGTGTTCGCACCAGTGTCTATGCCTGAGTTCCCGCTCGTGCTGTCGAATTCCGTTGCCTGGGCACGCTGGGCGCGTTGTCGCGCAACATTCAGCTTGACGCGCTCAGTGGCTTGGAGGTTCGTTTTCGCGCGTTGGGCGGCCAGCTGCTCGGCGGTGAAGGACCACTGGCGGAATTGCGTCGAGGTGCGATACAAATCGTCTTCGTTGAGCTTCATTGTGTGTCGAGGAGCGTCGAGCGGCCGCTGAAGCTGTCGTTGTCTTCGTCGCTTTTGCTCGATGATGAAGCTCCCAATGGCCGAGGTGGCAAGCGCAGCCGAGCCGCGGCTAAGATTGCCCGCGAACATGCGTTCCCTCAGTTCCACCACTCACCCACCCCAGCTCATCAGCTGCGCTCATCACTGCATGTACGACTTGGAAAAGCAGACTATTCGAAGCTTGACCATATCGTCGGTCCTTCTGAGCGTTATAATCGACCCCAGGCGCCAGGTACGAGACCAGATACGTCTCGGCATGCATCTCGAAGGGTTTCCGTCCAATCAACACTCCTGACCGCTTCGAACGTATCGACCTCAATCTTGCTCACCTTTGCCGGAAGCAGAGTAACACCTGATTACTGACTACGTATATGAAAGCTCATAAGAACTCAGTATCCGCACCGTACACCTTAGATGATCTCCCTCTTTCATTTCAACTGTCACCTCAGGCCCGAAGCGCAAGCGTCCGTTGATACACTCGATACACTGTCATCGACTCTCGAAGCACCGGCCATGTGTCATCTTGCGCACCCTCTAAAAAGTCACGCCTCTTCCTTCCAAAGCTGACACTCTTCGTCACAGCTCTGCTCGTATCGAATCCGCCTCGCAATATACCACCGGAATGCTGAATGCCAAGGAAGATTCCCCGCGATCTACGTTCCGCTATCAAAGCACCGAGTCACGCCTCCACCGAGATAAGGACCGGGATTAGTTGTGCCGCTGTTGCAATGCATGCACGCTCCGCAAGAACGCGCTTGTGCACTGTACCCGGCTCTGAACGGCACAACTCAAGCACTCCGCGTCCTTCGCCACTACGGAAAGGCAAAATGAGGGCAAGCACTGCAGCTCACAGGTCCTATCATCCTTGAAGCTGCCTTCTCTGTCACAGATATCCGCGGTCTTTTCGTGGTGGCTGTGGACGCAATCCTACGACTTCTTGGCACCTTCCCAAAGCAGCTTAAGCACCCATCTCCGCTGACGGTCCGTTCAGAAGCTGCCCTACTGGTCCGCATCGGTTTTCCACATGGTGAACGACTGCTGCTTGCCTAATAGGAACTTTAGCTTCTCTCAAATGCCCGGGGTGTAATCAAGCCAAGACTGGACCTGGATGAGGAGCAAATCAGCGGAGACTACCCACCTTCCCCCAAGACTTCCCCAAGAAGTGCCCAGCTCACCAGTGCATGCCAACGACAACGTCAATGCTTCTACACGGGCCTTGGTAACCAACATTGAGGGTCGGCAGTAATCTACGATAGGAAGGTACCCAGGGTGACACGGTGAACGCGAATCTATGGCGCATCGCACGCGACTGGATGCTGAGCGACAGTATGCTTCTCGGGATAGCCTAGTCGATAGCTCCAGAATATAAGATGGTTGGACCTGCACCCAGGTACTTGGATCATCTCCAACTGCCAACCGTCAACTCGCAGTCGAAATCGCAAAGATGAAGTGGACTACCATTGCAACCGCTCTCGCTGCCGTGCCTTTGGCATCGGCCGCCGGCTACTCCAAGGAGCAGTACCGCTCTGGTGAAGTCATGGAGAAGATGATGATGGCTAAAGAGGTACGGCAGTTGACCCCGCCCTCATCAACCATACAGTCACTGACAACTTACAGGGTGCTTGGGCTAAGCAGCGCGCTGCTGGCGCTTACGACCAGAAGAAGTGGAAGGACTTCCACAAGAAGCGAGTCAACAAGAACAAGATTGAGTGCAAGCACGGTCGCGTTGAGGCCGTCAAAGGCGACGCCGATCAGACCTACAAGTGCAAGAACATCGTATGTGCATTCAGTTGAGGATCGAGATCCCCAGATGTTAACGCCACTGTAGGACCTGTACGACTTCAAGACGCATGAGGAACTTGGCAACCCGCCTCCCGTTTCTGAGGGTTCTGGTTCGTGGGGATGGACACACAAGGGCCGCGAGTTCATTGCTATTGGTCAGACCAACGGCACTGCATTTGCGGAGGTCACCAAGAAGGGTGAGCTTGAGTACCTTGGCCGTCTGCCGGCTCAAGCATCGCCAGTCATCTGGCACGAGATGAAGTCGCTTGGCGACTACCTCTTCGTCGGTTCCGAGGGTGCAGACCACGGAGTACAGATCTTCGATCTCAAGAAGCTCCTCAAGCTTGACCCCAAGAAGCCCAAGACCTTCAACACGACCACCGACCTCACATCTTGGTTCAACGACCTTACCGAGGGCGCTGGTATCAAGGGTCGCTCGCACAACGTCGTTACCAACGAGGAGAAGGGTTATGCTGTAGCTGTTGGCTCCGGTGGACGTGCGGGCCGTAACGATACCTGCGCTGGTGGTCTCATCTTCATCAACGTTGATGACATCACTAAGCCCTACAAAGAGGGTTGCGCCCCTCAAGACGGCTATGTCCACGATGCTCAGTGCATCGTCTATCGTGGTCCTCACAAGAAGTACTACGGCCGTGACATCTGCTACGGCTACAACGAGGACACACTGACCATCTACGATGTCACTAACAAGAAGGGTTTCAACGCCTCGACCATCATCTCCCGCACCCCCTACAAGGGCGCTTCCTACACCCACCAGGGCTGGGTTCTCGACCCTTACTGGCAGACCCACCTCGTCATGGACGACGAGCTCGATGAGGGCGAGATCGACAACGGCACAGACACTTCTCCCGACTCCGTCGCTAAAGACGGCTACCCCGCGACCTACATCTGGGACATCACCAACCTTGAGGCCCCCAAGAACTCCGGTTACTACAAATCCTCCACCCGCGCCGTCGACCACAACCAGTTCGTGCACGATGGTCTCGCCTACCAGTCCAACTACCAGGCCGGTCTTCGCATTCTCGACGTCAGCTCTATTCCCCGCCACCCCGATGGAAGCCGTGTCGAGGAGATTGCGTACTTTGATGTTTTCCCCGGTGACGATGCTGTTCCCGGCGGCGGTCAGGCGCTCTGGGATGCTGGTACCTGGTCTCATTACACTTTCCCCAGTGGATACACGGTCATTAACACTATCGACCGTGGTGCGTTTGTCGTTAAGCCTACGTTTGGTCGCGGCAAGGGCAAGTACTTCGGCAAGTACTAGGGCACGATATTATATGAAAAGCATAGTAACTCTTAATGATATTGAAGGTGCTATCAGCATCGCAGACACAACCCTAGCATCAGACTCGCTTGTGATGCATGTTGTTCAGCCGGCAGCCATAAAGGCCATGGCGTCGCTAATCTAGCAGATGTATGAGAGATCTCGATAATACGGATGCAAGGCGGACTCTCAAGGTCAAGCCATGGCATCACAACCGCATGGAAACTCGAAGCCGACCGCTGAATACGCTGGAAAAGACTTCACACTGAGCTGCGCACGTCCCTAATCACTTCACTGTTCTCTGATATACGACAACACGAAACACCAGTAATTCACTATTTGCCAAAACCCGTCATTGCGATCTCGGTCTCTCGAAACGGGAACATGGCATCACGCCCAAAGAGAACGGTTATCTGAATGCTTGGATTGGAGTTGTATCATAAGTATGGAACATGTCTGGTTACAGTACATGTGTAAATAATACCGGACGCCGTCGCCGATGATGGTGTATAGAGTGAAAGACGAACGCCTGAGCATCCAACTCTTACTGTGACCAATTCCTGCCTCTTTCTCTTCCTGACTCTCGCTCGTTATGCCTCACCGAACAGCCGCGCGGTGATATCGCCCATGTATGCTTCTTCCAGTTCGTAGTCTTCGCCGCCCATCTTGTCGATACCAACATACTCGAAAGCGCCCACGACGGCCTCGACATCGAAGCCCATTGCGACGAAGCGATCGACGAGGTCCTTGTTGTAGCCGTGGTATCTGGTTTGTTGTCAGCAAGGGTCAACGACACTTCATATTTCTCGGTACGTACGCTGCCATCTTGACCTTCTCTTCATTCTGCTTGGCTTCCTGGCGCTTCTTGGTGATAGACTCTGCTGTTGCACCTCCGCTGCCCTCAGCAATCTCCCTCTTGGGTGCGCCGGCGTACTTGACTGCCCACTCGCGGGCCTTGTGCTCGAATTCGGCAGGATTTCGGATCAACATGCTGGCGACCTCTGCGTCTTGTGGGTCTTTGGGCTCAGGGGTGGAGAGGAGGGACTGGAGGGAGATGAGGGCCGATTTGATCGTGAGTACAGGTGACCATTGTGACGATAGTGTGTCCAAGCAAATGGCACCCTACATAATTCAGCAGTCTGTCCAATCAAAACTTTATGTGATACGCACTGTTTGGGAGCTGACATTGGGGTGCCAGATCTTGGTCTCGAACTTCATGTTCGGTGGTCGAAACGGGTACTCGCTGGGAATCTTGATGTCGACATGATATGTGGCGCCCTCGTACGGTGTGTCTGGCGGCCCGAAAAACTGGCCGCGAAGATGTGTGAGGTCGTCGCCATTTCCTGCGGGCTCTACTACGATTTGGGAGAGCTTGTCGTTTTGAATGTCGGCGATCTCTTTAGCAATGCGCCTCGCTCTATTAGACGCCATAGCGAGAAGGAGGCTTGATCGAGGGTTGGGAATGTGGAGAAGAGGGGGAAAGGCTGAGTTCGGTTATGGTAGGCAACGAGGAAGGTCCGGCTCTGCACAAAAGATCAGCCTGAGGCTCAAGAGGCAGCAGCTCCCAAGTGGGGCTAGGCAGTACGTCACAGGCAGATGTAGTGAAAGAAGAATGTTCTTGGTTGTGCTGCAGCATGAACTTACGCTGGTTGTAGCAGTCGCGTGAAGTGGTAAAGTTGATATCAAGAGTACCTCACAGCCGCCGACGTGGGGGAGCTGGAGGTGATTCAGAGCGGGGCTGAGCACGATTGCTATTTCTCACGTGGTTACAGGGCGTAGACGGAGCGGAGTCAGAGAGGAAGGAACAGCAGCTGTATGTGTATTCAATGGTATATAAAGGCACGCGTGCATTTGACGTGTCTGTTGTTCTTTGGCGAGTGAGGCGGACGCTGGAGGTGAAGCAGTGGCGTCAGCGCTTGGCAAGTCACCGAGCTCCGACAATCAGCTCGAAGCGGCCAGTTACAAACAACACCATCACCATCACCACTTACCACCGCCGTCGCCTGCAGCACCGTCTGCACCGTCTGAACATTTCCTCGATCTTTCACACAGCAACTCCGACAACAGAGTGACCTACGTGATCGCGTGTCATGGTACGCTCGCCCCCATGTGAAACGCGGCGGCGTGTACTGACGATGTCTAGGGTAACCAGCAGTCCAGTGCTGGAGGCGGAGGCCCTCCCGACGATAAAAGCAAGAAGGATAAGGTATGTCTTACCGTTCTACAGAAAGGATGCTACATATATCTCGTTTGCCTTGTCGTCATGATACTCACGGTCGCCTGCAGAAGGAGAAGCCAAAGTACGAGCCGCCACCACAGCCCACCACCCGCATCGGCAGGAAGAAGAAGAGGGCTGCCGGTCCCAGTGCCGCCGCGAAGCTGCCTACTGTCTACCCCACAGCACGATGTAAATTACGGTACCTGCGTATGCAGCGCATCCACGATCACCTGCTGCTGGAGGAGGAGTACGTCGAGAACCAAGAGCGGATCCGCAAGGCAAAGGCAGCGAAGGAAGGAGCAGCGCCCGCGAACGTCAACGCCGACCCGGAGGCGGCCGACCGAAATGCAGACGAGAGGTCGCGGGTCGACGACATGCGCGGCAGCCCCATGGGTGTCGGTAACCTCGAGGAACTTATTGATGACGACCACGCTATCGTTTCGAGCGCAACCGGCCCCGAGTATTACGTCTCGATCATGTCCTTCGTCGACAAGGACCTCCTCGAACCCGGCGCAAGCATCCTGCTGCATCACAAATCGGTGTCGGTTGTTGGTGTACTCACAGATGATGCCGATCCGCTGGTTTCCACCATGAAGATCGACAAGGCGCCCACAGAGTCGTATGCGGATATCGGTGGTCTGGAGCAACAGATTCAGGAAGTGCGAGAGGCTGTCGAGCTTCCCCTGTTACATCCTGAGCTGTACGAGGAGATGGGTATCAAGCCACCGAAGGGTGTCATTCTCTACGGTGCGCCCGGCACTGGAAAGACGCTGCTGGCAAAGGCTGTAGCCAACCAGACCAGCGCCACTTTCCTGCGTATCGTAGGAAGCGAGCTGATCCAGAAGTACCTTGGTGATGGACCTAGACTTGTACGACAGCTGTTCCAGACGGCTGCTGAGAATGCGCCGTCTATCGTCTTCATTGACGAGATCGATGCTATCGGTACAAAGCGTTATGACTCGACATCCGGTGGTGAGCGTGAGATTCAGCGAACTATGCTGGAGCTGCTGAACCAGCTGGATGGTTTCGATGACCGTGGTGACGTAAAGGTCATTATGGCTACCAACAAGATCGATACTCTCGACCCTGCCCTGATTCGACCTGGTCGTATCGACCGAAAGATTCTCTTCGAGAACCCCGACCGTGAGTTCAACAGGACTGTCATTGTGAACACTCGCTAACAGGAGCAGAACACACAAAGAAGAAGATCTTCACCTTGCACACCTCCAAGATGTCTCTTAACGAGGATGTCGACCTCGACGAGTTCATCAACCAGAAGGACGACCTATCTGGTGCCGATATCAAGGCCATCTGCTCAGAAGCTGGTCTCTTGGCCCTCCGCGAGCGCAGGATGCGAGTTCAGATGGACGACTTCCGCCAAGCCAGAGAGCGCGTGTTGAAGACGAAGAGCGAGGGCGAGCCGGAGGGATTGTACTTGTAGGCTTGGAAAGATGGTGGATCGAACACGACGCGACTCAAAACTCAAGACTTCATTGACGTGTATCAATCAGCTTCAATATGCACCCTGCGTGGTGTAGTAATATTTACCAAGTCAACCCATGTCATAGTTGGTGCTTCTTCTTGGTGTGATCCGGGTGTAGCTTCCTCGAGCGCGCTCGAGACTAGCGGCGCTTTCCCTCGAAATTCCCTTTATAAGTAGTTTCCTCGCGTACCCACTACATCCTACCATTGACTGCGTCTGAACGCATCTCTCAAATTTCAATTGCCTTTGGCTTGGATATATGAATACTGCTTCGAGGAGACGCTCAGCACAAACCAGCTTGACAGTCGCTTCACCATGAGTCTTGAGCGCCACCGCAAAGGCTTAAGGCCTGCTCACCTTTACTTCGAACAATGCGTTGGCCTCCTAGCAACGATCGGTGAGAGAGCAGCGCCACGCATGTAGCACCGTGAGCATATATAGCGGCTCGACTTCGGGGCTCGTAGTCTCTCCTACCTTCCACTACCAACCTAGCAACCTTCCCAACCCTGCCGATCGTGGGCTCCATTAACCACCTCGAATCCCCCTGTACTCGATTCGACTACGCCCACAATGATACCTGGAGACATTGGCGATGTACCAACGTTGAGCTCCCTCAACAAGCCCCAGAAGCGAGCACTTATCTTACGCGATCAACTTCGATACCTCGAGCCGGCGCACCTAGACACCTACCTCGACGGCGTTACCGCAGACGAACCACCCACGTACAAGCACATCAATGGCACGGTCTATCCTCCGCTTACACAAGTTACCATCAAAGACGATGCTACTCGTTTCGATATGGGCAACGTCCAGTTTCCTGAAGAGGGCGGAGTGACCTATCGAGCATACCTGACAGTCGAGGATAACCGATTTGAGATGCACACAGAGGATCCGTTGCCTAAGGACGAGACCGAGCTGGCATCTTGTAGCATCCATCGCTTCGTCGCAGAAAACATGTTTCCACTGTTCAAAGCGAAGTACAAGGCTATACACGCACGAATGGAGAAAATCAACGAGGCCAGGCGCGTTGCATATAATATGCTCGATCACCCGCCGGCGAAGTTTGAGGATGGTGAGGTGCGTTTTCGAGACCTGAATACCTTCAGTGCGTCATGGAGATTCGTTGACTCTTCTTCAGACAGTTGCCAGGCTGAAACCAACGAAGTCCAAGGCTGTTGAAGATGACACTCGAGGCAGGTTGATCCCCGCATACTGATCGCACCCATGACTGACGAATCGTAGATGGTAGCTCACGCAAACGCAAAGAGATTGTCAAGCATGCCTCAAACAAGCGTCAATGCGTTGGGCTGGAGACGATTCCTGAGAACGTCAAAAGCGAGACCTTTGACGCTATACCTGCGCAGGTCAAGGTCAACCTCTTCGACAACATCATCAAGACGGCCTTTCCCAATTTCGACAATCTGATCGTCGCATCATGGAACGTGGTATCGATCTATGCCAATGTCGGCAGTGACTTTCCAGAACTCCACAAGGCCATTGTCGACTTGAAGGGAGCTCTCGAGGAGTTCGAGACCGCTTACGTACCATCTCGCACCAAAAGCGGGAAGAGTAGGAAGGAGTCGACACCGATCCAGCGAATTAGTGGCAGCGATGGTCGTACATCAACACCAGTCAAGGAGGCTAGGGGTGCGCCAGGGCCTGCTGCTCGGTCACACTTCAGTACTACGAGCCAAAAGAAGGAGGACAATGGTGTCACTGATCAGCGATGTCCGGAAGATGAAGATGACTCCCAGTATCAGATGCCGCCTCCGCGTATCCTCCCAGTAAGCCAACAGCATCGCGAAGAGGGCACCAAGGAAGATGAGCGCCAGAAGAAACAGCCTTTAACCACACAGAATGATCGTTCTATCGCTCTTGCTCAATCTGTTCCTCGACACGTTCCCGAGAGCATCCCGAAAACCTCCGGGTTGACTCCAAGCTCGACTCCGTCATCACCAAACGACCAGCACATGGCTCCTGCCCGAGAGCGAGTCCGCAACGCCCGTGATCGTTCTGTCGATATCCACGCTCCGCCGTCTCCAGCCTCGCACCTCCAAGCCCCCGGCTCGGAGCTCATGCGCAAGCGCCAGGAGTACACGGCCTCACTGTCCAAGGCGAACCGCAACAGTACTGGCGGTGCTCTTGGCCACCACACCCATCATGACGACGATGATGAGCAGTCCGAGAACGATGATGATGAAGCTTATGAGCAGGGCAGGTCTGAACAGCGCCCACCGGGTTCTGGAGGTAGCCATGGCCAGCCGGATGGTGCGTTTATGAGCAAATTGATGCTGGGAGCAAAGAAGCAGATGGGAAGTGCACCGGTGGCGCCTATGATGCTTACCAGGAAGGATGGAGGGGCAAACAGAGTGAATGGCTCGAGGCGGGGGTATTAAGCGGGGATTTTAGATGGCTACCTCAGGTGAGGTGCTTCCATAGCTGGATGGAGCCTGGCACACGGCTCTGAGGGTCCCTGATCGGTTAAGACTAAGACGCAGCTGTAAAAAGATGGCACTCCAGTTGCCCTGCAATGATACAAACGGTTCAGAATTTTGATCTCGGGTATATCAAGCCATCTAGAGCTTCCTCTTGAACGAGCACACAGCGTATCTCCCCACCATGCTACCTCTTCACCCTCTTGCCCGCCGGTTCATCCTCATCACTGTCGTCCTCTTTGTATATACCCTTAGGCTGAGTCTTATCCCATGCCCCGGTGAATACGTTCTTCTCGCCCGCCTTGGGCTGGTATTTCAGCAACGCCTCCCTCGGATCCTCATCGCGCATATCGCTGCCCTCGATCTGCTCCATAACATACTTCTGGTCGGGCGTGCTCTTCGCAAACGGCGTCACGGCGGGTATATGCGGTCTCCTTGGATCTCTCGATTTCCCAGACGCCGTGAGTCCGATGGTGGGGTGGCGCGCGGTGAAGGAGCCCGCGGCTGCGCGTCCACCTTGGTCTTCGCCCGCCATACCTAGCGGATCCATGTCCACGGTCAGGTTGGGGTCGTCGTCAAGATGGCGCTTCTTGGGTGCTTTGCTGAGGATGGTGAGCGCGCCGCCGGCGGAGAGCGTGGGGTTGAAGAGCACGGTGACCTGCCCGTTGGCCGAGCCGGTGAAGATCTGGTTCAGCTTGGGATGCCAGTTCACGGTTATGAGCGGCGAGCCGGGAGTCACGGGCGTGACGAGCTCGGGGCGCAGGGTCGCCGGGTTGAGGATGTGGAGGTGGCCTGTCTCGGAGCCTGTGATGATGCTGGCGGAGTTCGGGGCGAACTTGATGTTCGATGTCGGGTATTGTGAGGATGTGGAGGGGTGCGATGTGGTGTTGAGGGGCGTCTTGAACTTCCGTGTGTCCCACAGCTTGATCGTGTCGTCGCCGCCGCGCGTGATGACTAGTCTGCCGTCAGCGCTGATGTCGAGCCCGCTCGTCCATGTGTCTCGCTGGTGTGCGTCGCGGATCTCGGCGCTGGGGCGGTGGAAGGGCCCTTCTCCTCCCCACATGACCAGACTGCCGTCTAGGGCGGCGGCGACGAGGACGCTGCTGCCGCCGTCTGCTGCCGCGCCCCAGGCGATGGCGGTCATTCGCGTCATGCCTGCGCTTCCCGCTGCTCGCGACTTGTGCACGATGACCTCCTCCTGCTTCATCCGCTTGTTGACGTCCCAGATGCGCACGGTGCTGTCGGTGCCGGCCGTCGCGAACCGGTCTCTGTTGGTCGGGTGCCAGGCCGCGCTCGTGAGGTCCGACGTATGGCCCTTGGTGTTGTGCTTGTCCCGCAGGTACATGTCGCCCTTGACATACTCGGCGGTCAGGGCGCCATCTCTGCTGAACAGCCGCGCCTGGGGCGTTGCCGTGACGCACAGGAACTGGCTTCCCGAGAGCGGGCTGATCAGGACCTGGTGGATCAGATGCGACTCGGCCGTCTGCGAGGGCTTCGTCTCGAACGGATCGACCGTCTTGAAGGCGCGGATCGTGCTCGGGGTCAGCGTGCTGAGGTCGTGCAGCTTCAGGGTGCAGTCGGTGCTTCCCGTGACCATGCGGTTGCCCGACGGGTCGAGCGCAATCGTCGTGACCGCGCGGTCGTGCGTCTTGATGACCAGCTCGTGGGAGACCGGGAACTCGTCCTCGTCGTCGTCGCTATCGTCGTCGCTGTCGTCGTCAGAGTCCTTGTCCTCCTCCTTCTCCTTCTTGCCCTGCTTGCTCTCATCCACCACCGGTCTCCGTGCGCGCTCGATTTGCGCCGCAACATCTACGCCTCCGTCCGTTTTGCCAAACTGTGCTGGCATGAACTGGCGCAGCGCCTCGTCATCTTCCGCGGAGAAGTCCATTCTTGCACATGCGTCGTAAGCTGTGCTGACGGACGACGTGGAATCGCAGAGCTCTAGCTCACTACAAATCCCACGATCGAAGTTCTGCGGGATGACGCGACGCGCCGCACCAGCGCTAGCTGATCGTCCCAATGTGGGGTCACCTTCCGAGCATTTGTAAACCATCTGCACAGTGCGATACGCTTCTCAAAGTTCCAGCATTGATGGCCAAGCTTCACAGCCTTGTGTTCAGAAACGAGTAAGCGGGCTTTCCACCAAGCAATCAAACCTTCATCGTATGTCCACCAACATCATTGGCAGTCTTCTGCATGTACAGTCAGCTTTGCATTCGTAATAATCACGGAGAGCTAATGGTAAGCTAAACGACCATTGACGCCATACGCAATGGCGACGTTGTATGGTACAAAGGCGGACTACAGTCCATTGCAAGAGCATCAGAGCTACCCCACGATCCGAACTGCCTCTCCAACCCATCTTCGTATTCGACATCATGACACGCACCCTCCTTCTCTTTGGTGCCGGCCCTGGTATCGGTGACAATGTAGCGGCAACATTCGCATCCGCAGGGATCGAGCACATCGTCCTCCTGGGCCGCAACAAGGAGCGCCTGCAGAACGAAGATGCTCCCTTTGTGCAAAAAGCCGCTTCAGGCGTCAAGGTCGACACTCTGCGCGCTGATCTGAGCAACTTGGACTCCATCCCACAGGTGCTGAAAGCTCTGGATGGCCTGACCAAAAATGAGGATATCGAAGTTGTGTACTACAACGCTGCGCGAATCAAGCCCACAGATCCGGTGCTGGACGTCAGCGTAAAAGAGATCGAGGAGGACTTCAGCGTGCGTTCCTGTTCCCCTCATAGCAACGGTGCCCAGCATCAAAACGTCAACCCCCCGTGACCCTCTCTGCACATTCGAAATCAACATTGAATACACCGAGCTGACACACTACAGACCCAAGTCCTTGGCCTCCACCTCATCGCCCAGCACTACCTCCCGCGCCTCCAATCTTCTTCCAAGAAGTCTTCTCTCAAACCCGCACTGCTCGTTACAAACAGCCATCTGCCCTGGGACCCGGTGCCGCAACTCCTGTCGCTCTCACTGGTTAAAGGCGCACAGCGGACACAGGTCATGTCTTTGAACCGTGCGTTCAGCGAGGCGGGCGTGCACTGCGGACTCATTAATGCGCAGGGCGTTGTGGATCCTGGGAATAAGACGCTGAGCCCGAAGAATATTGCGAGGGAGGTCGTCAAGTTTTGGCAGAGGGGGAAGGGTGTCGAGATTAATTTGAAGGAGGAGTAAAAGGTGCGATTGGGAAGGTATGTATGTTGCGTTGGAAAGAGGAATGAGGAATGACGAGATGCGACAGCGTTGCGGCAATGCTTGGGAGTGCGTAGAGATTGCTGTGTTGAATGTTACGATACGTCTTGGGTTTTTGCTTGGGCAGCTGCGAAGGTGCTTCGAATGGTATAGGTGATCATGCTCAAGTCTGATGCTCGCACTGACTGTCTAACAGTCCGTTGTAAGGCAGCAGCACGAACAAGGACAATCCGAACGCGAGCATCGACCTTTATCAGATTTTGTGCGTGCAATAAGGCTATCAACATTGTCGATCTCAGGTACTCAACTCGGTGCAATGTCAAACTTGAAGAACACTACACCGGCTGCAGCATGGCCGAGATTGTGAACATGAGCATAGGTGTCCGTCAGGCTGCGATCCATCTAGATCCAGAAAAAAGCAGTGGCCAGTCTTTGGGTACTTGCCTGGCCCCAATGTTATTTTGATTGTTGCTGAGGGCAACCTGGAAATTCTGTATACAACCGCGGAAGTGCAGCGCTGGCCCGAACGTCAGGGACAGATTACGGTTGCTGATGCAAGCATTGGTCGCCATAGGGTTGTGGTTTGCTTCGCAATGAGGAAGCCGTGGCCATTTCTGGGCAGTAGCAGGTATCGGTGCACGTTAATTGCAGCAACCGCAAAAGTCAGCGTGTCTCTGCCTGCGGAAGAGCAGCATTGGTCTGAGCATAAGACCTTAACTGAGAAATCCGAATCTAAGCATTGATCTCCATAAGGCTGTCCTGGATTCGGGTGCGAGGAGGCAGTCAAACCTACGCTTTGATTGTGGACCGTGTTTGGGCATTGTTTGCGAGCACAAACGCAGTCTCAGCCTCCTCGCCCCAACGGAGGTTGTTGATATCAAAAGCTCCATAGTAAGCACGCATGTACGTTCGGTAGTATTGCCGGACTCGGAGTTCGGTCGAGGTGACGTGCAAGCATACCCTTCTCCAGACATGGCAGCCTTTCCATTTCGGGCGTCGCGACTAGCGTCGTGAATGACGGCGGCGGGTAAGTTTTCTAGCAAGAAATTCTTGTATGGCCCCCGCTTTCTTCTAGAACATGGGAAAGTATGGCTAAGAGACACCGTGGATGAATACATGCAGGGCTCACAGGCACCCAGAGAGCAGCCTTGCAGCGATTGATTTCTGCAAGTCATCCAAAGGTTCAGCAGCGCGCCATTGGACAGCCCTCGTGTTGGCCAGGCTAGCGAGACAGCAGCGCAGTGCCGCATCCGACATGCTGTTATTGCATTCCTGGGTGTTCAAGGCGCCCAATCTGTGGAGGACAGGGAGGGATGGGGATCAGAGAGAGGTGCCTGCGGCCAATGTCGGCGCTATACCAGTGCATGACCTGGCAATTGCTGCGAGCAACGACGGCCGGCAGATAGATCTGAGTCGCTGCTTTTCGTGAATGTGCATGGCAGGAATCACGTGCAGCGCCTGCACGGCACAGTAGAGGAGGCTTCAAAACCCAACGAACGCCCACGTCCACTCAGCAAACAAGCAAACAAGTTTCTCTGTGCCTACCAAGCACGCTACCGTGTGCCAGTCCGTCATCCACGCGTGTTCAGTCCTACGGCCGTCTCTCACGCTCGGCCTGCCGCTAATCGCAGCCCGCTCAAAGTCCAGCGCTAGAAGCCCCTCCAAGTCCCGCCGAAAGCTGCAAAGGCACTCACCAACACACAACATCCCTCAACATTTTGCCACCTTGCGTCGCGGAACCACAGAGCCTCTGCCAAGATGTCTGAGCCGATCCGCAATAAGAAGATGGACTCCATCTCCGCTCCGTAAGTCTCTTTCTGCCCCACGACACCTTTTTCCCGACACCCTACCACACAAACTCTCCACCCCAACCGCCGCCATGGACGTCCCCAGGTCTAACAAGCAGCCCACCAGCACACCACAGAACACACCCGCCAATGCTGCGCCCATCTCGTCGCGCGCCCAGCAGCCCAATGTCGGCACCATCAAGGAAGGTATGTTGCACTTGATTTTCTGTTCCGTTGTTTCGTTGCCCCTCAACCCCGCGCGCTGGCGCCGCAGATGTTCTTGACCGCTAATTCGAATTTTCACAGAGGAGCTTGACCGCGCCGCCGCTGGATTGTTCGCTGCAAACCCCGCCCTCGTCTCGATGATGCAGGCAAAGCTCGGTTCCCTGGTTGGCCGCTCAAGTGGCTACATTGAGTCGCTTCCTGGTTCCGTCCGCCGCCGTGTTGCTGGCCTGAAGGGTGTCCAGAAGGAGCACTCCAAGCTCGAGGCCGAGTTCCAGGAGGAGGTTCTCCAGCTCGAGAAGAAGTACTTCGCCAAGTTCACACCTCTGTACGAGCAGCGTGCAAAGATCGTCAACGGTTCCACCGAGCCCACAGAGGAGCAGGTTAAGATTGGCGAGCAGCAAGACGAGGACGATGAGGATGACGAGGAGGCCGGCGAGAAGGAGCTCAACAAGGACGAGGGCAAGGACGTTAAGGGTATTCCAGAGTTCTGGCTGAGCGCCATGAAGAACCAGATCTCGCTTGCCGAGATGATCACAGATCGCGACGAGGCTGCGCTGAAGCACCTCACCGATGTTCGTATGGAGTATCTCGACCGCCCCGGTTTCCGTCTCATCTTCGAATTTGAGGAGAACGAGTTCTTCACCAACAAGACCATCACCAAGACATACTTCTATCAGGAGGAGAACGGCTATGGTGGCGACTTCATTTACGACCACGCCGAGGGCGACAAGATCGACTGGAAGGCAGGCAAGGACCTGACGGTCCGCGTTGAGAGCAAGAAGCAGAGGAACAAGAGTGAGTCGATATTTTGAGCCTTAGGAGCAGCAAACTAACCCTAAGCAGACACAAAGCAGACCCGCGTCGTCAAGAAGACTGTTCCCACAGAGTCGTTCTTCAACTTCTTCGACCCCCCAAGCCCTCCCCAGGACGAGGACGACGACGCTGCCTCCGACATCGAGGAGCGCCTCGAGCTCGATTACCAGCTCGGTGAGGACATCAAGGAGAAGCTCATTCCCCGCGCTATCGACTGGTTTACCGGCGAGGCTCTCCAGTACGAGAACATTGAGGACTTCGACGAGGGCGAGTTCGAGGACGAGGATGATGAGGATGAGGACGAGCTCAGCGACGACCGTGATGAGGATGAAGAGTCAGATGACGAGGTGAGCACCATGTTTGCCTGAGTTCACGAGCCGGTACTGACAGATTTCCAGAACGACGGCACAAAACCCAAGCAGGAAGCTGCTGAGTGCAAGCAGAGCTAAATGTCTCTTTCGACCGATCTTCTTCGATGATATCTCCGGGCATTGGGCTTGTTCAATCTAGATGGCACTTCTGGCTGTGACAGGCTCGCAACCTGACCTCGTCCCGTTATCCTTGCACATCACTTCATGTTTTTTACACGGCGTATCATTGCATCAAAAGAGCTGGACGCCGATTGGGGGTGGTTGTTCTAGCTATACATGAACTATACTGGTTCTACCTCCCTCGCTCCCTCCACTCATCCTAATAGTCTCTGCTCATGGCACCCCTCAGACATGTCATGCCACGGAATAGGCATGGGCATACGGTGTAAATACAGTATGGGCCCCTGCGGTGGTATTCAACACGTAAGAGAGCGTTGAGCAGTAGATGGATCACGACTACAGCGATGGATAGCAAAAGTTTTGGTATATAGAGCGAAATGAATGAGACACGAGCATCCGATTCACGCATAAAATGATTCCTTTAGAAGCATGCACGGTGTGCTTGTTACAAAAGTTGGATGTTGTGAAGCCATCTATGTTGCACCTTACACCGAAGAGCTCGGCACACGTCTTGACCAAGAGCTCAAGAATTGATGCAGATGTAATCCATCCTCCACGGCCCATTGACCCCATTCTTGAGGTTCCGAGTGGGTATGGATTGTCACATCACTAGTGCGGGGCAGCGATTGGCGGGGCTCGGCCCAGCCAAATAATTTTTGAGAAGGGCGATTGAGATAGCAGGACAATCAATTCGACCGCACCGAGCATCCTGTACGCTTCTACCGTAGTCATATCAGTCCTCACGATAGCCCGAACTTCCACAGAAATATTAGTTTTGGAACCGCAATCACAGCATACAAACCCATCTCGAAAGACTTGATCTCACAGGCTCGATGGCGCGCAAGAACCCAAACATCGTCATCACAGGCACGCCCGGCGTGGGCAAGACGACACATGCCGAGCAGTTGGCACGAGCGACGGGTCTTAAACATGTCTCTGTAAACCAGATCGTCAAGGACGAGGGATTCCATGAGGGCAAGGATGAGGAGACGGGCAGCTGGATTGTGGATGAGGATAAGGTATGTTTGAAAAGCGGGACGAGGGTCGGGCGAGGGAGGGACGGAGTGTGCTGGCTGAGAGCGCTGCTGTTCCTTCGCTCCCTGCTTGTAGCTCGCTGCTTCCGTGGGTCGCTGCGCTCGCAAGCTAACACGCCTCCAGCTCCTAGACTACCTCGAAGAACGCAACATCTCCGAAGAAGGCGGCTCCATCCTCGACTGGCACGCCTGCGACCTGTTTCCCGAGCGCTGGATCGACCTCGTCGTTGTCCTGCGCTGCGACTCGACCGTCTTGTACGACCGCCTCACTGCAAGAGGATACAAGGACAAGAAGCTCGACGAGAACATGGACAGCGAGATCATGCAGGTCCTGCTCGATGAAGCGCGGGAGGCGTATAAAGAGGAGATTGTGGTCGAGCTGAGGAGCGACAGTGCGGACGATGTTGAGGGGAATCTGGAGAGGATCGAGCAGTGGGTTGAGAACTGGAAGAAGGATCACGAGGGCGAAGAATAAGGAGTGCAAGAATAGGGAGAAGTTCAAGGCGAGAGCTGCAGATGGTGAGTCCAATCTTTTTGGTTTCGTGGTGTGCTTAGGCGTCTGTCCTGGCCGCGAGCCACTCCTTCAGCTTCTCCAGCGCCTTGCCCCGGTGGCTGATCTTGTTCTTCTCGGCCTTGTCCATCTCGGCGTACGTCTGTCCTGTGCCGACGTACTCGAAGCAGGAGTCCCAGCCTGACCGTTCATTAGCACACTCACAGCGATGTTGTTGTTGATGTTGTTGTTGATGTTGTTGTTGATGTTGTTGTTGTTGTTGTAAATGAGCATCTGCTTACCGAAAACAGTAGGTCCTCGACTCGGCACCAGCTTGCCATCCGTACGCCCCTGGAACGTGATCGGCTCGTGGCCAGGTCCCGCGCAGTACCCGAATGTGCACACGGCCTGAGCGGACTTGTCGTCGAAACCGGCCAGCATCTTGTGCAGTTCGAGGGGGCCGAGAGAGAGCATGAACCACTTGCTGTGGACTACATTAGTACGATAAGAACGGAGCGTGAGGGTGGTGGAAGCAGTACATGTAGGGCCCAGGGAGGTCGTTCATGGCTTTGAAGCAGAGGCATGTGTCTTCCACTAGCACGGGGCCTCCGATCTACGCAATTTTTAGCAACAGATCAGACAAGTAATCAGGATGATGAATAAACATACTGCTTTTGCAGCTCGTCGCGCCTTGTCTAGCGTGACTTCTTCGACTGTGCCTTGGATCTCGATAAGGTCGACATTTTGGTTCCGCAGCTCAATGACGCCTTCAAGGATAGCTTGGACTTCTGCGAGCTTGTTCTTGTTGCCCGTGATGAAGTTCAGGTGCTTAGGCACTGGTGTCGAAGTCATCCTGGTACCTTGGTCTAGACTGATAGATCCGGGAACGTGTTCGTAAATGGCAAATGGCAGGTGTAGGTTGGCAAATGGGAAGCTTGAGGCTCTTGGAGGCTCTAGGTAAGCTCGCTGTGGCGTCTGATAGCGTAGCTGAAATAGTCTTGATTTCGGTCTTTAGGGCTGCACGTGGTTGGATTCTGCGGGGAAATCAGGATTGTTGCACTTGAGAAAACGATCGATCCTCTCAGATTGATATACAACCCTGGAGGCCCTCGAATCTCAATTCCGCCAATTCGATATTGTTGGTGCTGTAAGCAGCCAGGTATGACTGATACTGCGGAATTGATTGGCAAGGAGGGCTGAAGGGCGGAGCTACCAATCTCAATCGACAGCAACAGTACTTACAGAATGCTTGAAAGGGCTATCACCGAGCTGCTTCGCTATCAATTGGTTGCTCTCAATTGTTCAGCTGAAGTTTTAGTCTCTTGACATGCGCAGGAGATGCCCAAAGATAGCCCCCACCTCTAGTCGTGCAGCTCTGATGCATTGAAGCGAGGGCGCTATGGCCCGAAAAGGTGAAGAAACTCCTTAGCGCAGAGTCGAACTGGATGTAACCCTCGCATCCATCATCCTACCCCTCGAAAGGTAGCGTCGCGCTTTCCAGCCCTATCAACGGTGTCCACTCCCATTTGTTCCCTTTCTGTGGTACACCAACCCACACGTTCTGATTGCGGCTCGTCGCCCGTGTTGCTAGAGCCTCATCTCGTCGAGCGCACCTGATCCGGGCTTAACTCCGTCAGCTTCACACACGCTCATCTGGCATCTGGTATACGGTCCTGACGACATCAGCAACACGCCAATATGGCGCTCAAGGGTCTCTTCGTGGCCGTGTATGCCTCCAATGGTCTCATAAGGTCATTGTTTCTGCCAATATGGTACTCCTTACTGCTCAGCCCTTTCACCCTGGCCATAGCCTACTACTACGGAGTGTTCGAAAAACTGCAAAGCTTCGTGGGCGAAGACTTCTCTTGGTTTGATATCTTACCACAGTTTGCTATCTCGGCAGTCTTTCTGCTTCTGCCAACCAGACTACTTTCCGGCTCCGGAGGTACGAGCAAGAGCAAGGATGGCGGGAAGAGCAGGGTACAATCGCTGCCATACTGGATCCCTGGCGTGCGACATCTGGGAAGCATCGTTTCAGGCGACGAAGACTGGTTGAGGGGCGTCAGAGACTCATCGGCGCATAGTATCGTCTCATACCAGGCAGCAGGCGCAAAGCATGTTGTCATCTTTACGGCCTCTCTTCTGGAAGAGGTCCAAAAGAAGAGTAGCAGCCTGAGAGAGCACACATCTACTAGGTGGGCAACACTACGAAACGTATTCGGTATGCCGAAAGCCTTCGAGGGCAAATACTTTGAGTTGCGTCCGAGCATCGACAAGGCTGTCAACACCGAGATCTATGGTTCGAACTCGATGGAAGCTCTGGTCGCTGCATCCCGAAGAATCCTGACGGGCTCCTTGCCGGACCTAATTACCTTTAACTCGTCGATTGTCGACCAATTGCAATGGGAACGAGTGGCCAACATTGAGTTGACAGATGGGACTTCAGAGGTAGAGTGCGACCTTTTCACGTTGATCAACGACTTCTGCTGCAGCGCGATTCTTGAGCCTCTCGCTGGTACACAATTCCCAGAATCGTACCAACTACTGGCATCTGACCTAGCGGACATCAACAGACATTACTACGCCTTAGCCCTTGGAATCCCGCGATTGTCACCAGTTCAAGGCCTCCCAACGGCAGCATTGGCAAGAAAACGGCTTTTGCAAAATTTCACAAGGTTGTTTGACGAACTCACGAACCCAAAAGTCAGAAGAGTGCCGGAGGACGACGAAAGCATGAGTGGAGAAGAGACAGATGCGGACAACACGACGCCTCTTGCAGCACTCAACAAGCTTTTTACTAAACACGACGTTCCGATTTCAGCGCGAGCTGCCATCGCACTCGATTTGATACACAGCATCATCGGAGATGTCGTCCCACTCCTCTTTTGGACATTGCTCAACATTTACTCTGCCTCGACTTGGCCGTTGGCACAGGGCGACAAAGACACACCATTTGAGAAGATCAAGGAGGAGACCAGATTATGGGCGCAAGCCGTCCAGCCTCCATCGATTCATCCATTGTTTCCTGCTCCCCCAGAAATCGCATTTGCTTCATCCGCTCAATTTCAAGGCCCGACCGCATTCCCGTACCTACAGTCCTGCATCAACGAGACACGGCGCCTCTACAGCTCGTCAGCCAAGATACTCATAATCGACAAGCCCACTATTCTGGACGAAAAGAGCCCCCGTCCTGACATCCAGGAACAATGGGAAATCGACGCCGGCTCCCTGCTCGATATCGGATTATCAAGAAGCCTGGTCAACAGCTCATCCGCAAACTTCGCTTCGCCTGACACATTCAAGCCAGACCGGTTCGTCAAATCTGCGCCTGGCGCATCCATCGACTTCCCGGAGGATGACTCAGAGCAGTACAAGACTGCACTGCTAGTCGCCATTATTGCTGGAATCGTTCAGCTTTGGGAAATCAGCCCTGCGCCGAAGAAGACCTTCATCGAGAAGATGATTGAAGTGCGAGATGAGATACACGCCGGTGCTGCTGCGCTGGATGGCGATGGCAAGGTGAATAAGAGCAACAGCCGTGTGGAGAAGGAAGGGGAAGAAAAGAGAGGTGTGTGGGTTCTGCCTAAGGCGATTGATGCGGCGAGTGTCAAGGTGCCAAAGAATGATGTGCGAGTCAGGATAAGGAGGAGGGAGGATCTGCCAGCACCAAAGGTACCAAGGAAGAGATGATCATGGTTGTATATGGGCTGTAGCGGAACCTGATCTTATTTACAGAGCATGTATCCATTTATAATTATCAGGATCTTGAGGGGTTGTGAGAACACGCTAGTGGATGTGTCACTGTAAAGAATGCTCACAAAGAATGCCTACTCTCGGCTCATCCTTGGCCCGTCTGGAAAGGTGATCCTGCTCTAGAAGTGAGACACACGCTTTCGGGCGAGCATCGTGAATTCTGAATGCCAATCGGTGATCATAAGCATAGCCAAGCTTCTTGGTGGGTGCACGTCGATTGCCGCCCGGATACAAGGCACCTTAGCCCTGCATAGCCTTGTGATCGACATCATACAACAACAATGAATAATGCTGCATTCGCACATTCAGGCAAACAGCCAAGGACGCACTGTCAACACCCGCATGACTTCTAAGACTCGCTGTGCGGAGTACTTGAAATGACGTAAGTAACAATAGCAAAGAGTATTTGAATATCTGACCAGCCTATTTCGATGGTATTCTGAACCTCAGCAAGATACTGAGTACAATATGTCTTCGCCTAAAACCCTCACGTATTCGATTCTTGCTCTCATTCTCTCAATCTCATCTTACGCCCAAGACTCACCCCAATGCTCAGCAATCGCACCACGGCTTGCATACAACGCCTCCAAATCCGTCGCTATCCCTCAGCTCGCACTCTCCTTCCTCGGCGACGTTGATGACCGTGACGTGCGCATCTATAACGTGACTGACTCCGGTTGGACGGTGTCAGCCTACATACAGCCCGCCGGGCCGCCTCACACTCCGAATCCCAATGACACAGAAGCATATCTCTGGCTAGACGTCGGTGACTCTGACCTCGAACGTCTTGGACGGACAATGCGCGCATGCCACACTTTTGTGCCGCTGCAGTTCCGGAGCACTGGGAATGTGACGTGGAGTTATGATACGCTGGAGAAGAGCGTGCACGACACGGGGGATTGCAGAAGCTTGGTTAGCGAAGAGTGTCTGGCGAGGCTGAAAGTCCAGTATTTCAATGCGGGGACGAGCGAGCGGACAGAGTACACGGAATGTGCGGATATCAACAGGACGGTGCCGTGGGAGTGTGCGAGCAGCGGGATGGTGGCGCCGGATAGTCGACGTAAGTCTTTCTCAGCTGCTTTCTCGCGTCGAAGCATTGTGCTCCGCGTAGAGGCCAGGCTGACGCAACACAGCCGTGCCGCAGTTCAATTCCAGTCTCTCTTCTCATTTTCAATTCCCGTTGGATAACTCCACCCGGGAGATACTCAACGAGACGGACCAGCTCGTATGCAATGGACGTAATTTCTCCAGTTCGTTCGGCATTTTGGCATCGACCTGGGGAAGTAGCCAGGACTACGACGTCGCCACCAACTTTCCGATCATGGACATTATGACATTCTTTCCCACGGTTCCGTTTGGAAGAACACTGAGGATGGACGCGAATCGGGTGCAGATTGTGTGTCTTGTGCCGGAGGTGGCAGAGGATAGCAGAGCCAAAGCGAGTGTGCAGGATACGTTGGACAGGTTCAACAGCACAGGTGGTAACGAGACGACTGGGGCGGCGAGCTTGATTGGCGTAGATACGTGGAAGGTAATCGCTTGGGTGATTGGTTTGGCAAGCGTCTTTGCGTACTGAGTGGGGAGGTAGTCAATGTGCCGAGGCGGTCGTCGGTAAGCGTTATATGGCTGCCGTGCAAGGTGGCTCAAACGATTGACTCTGCCATCAACTGCTACTCTGTGATACTTTTTAGTAGCCGATTGTCCTTGCTCCCTACTGAATTCAACCTAGAACCGTCTGTATTTGTATGTCGCCTCCAACTGCGCTATGTCCGCCTTGACCATTTCATAATGTACAGCCGGTATCCGGTGCCCTAATATACACGTATCTCGTCTCTTACAGCGCATGGCGATTCGCTACGTTGCTTCTGCTCTTATATATCCAGCCCTCAAACGTCCGCGTGAGAATCTACTGCCTCAACCTCTCTAGCTCCCTCAAAACGACGATGTTCGCGTCCAAGAAGCGGTCTACGCACTGCCTCATGCAGGGCTCCTCATATTTGTCGAGCTTTCCGTTCTTGATCGTGCCGGCGGGGATGCATTTGCGGAAACATGTGTCTGTCAAGCTGTGGATGGCTGTCATTTAATCAGTATTATTCTCACAAGATCGGCAGACCGCCCGTATGACCGATAATGCATGGAACAGAGTATCCACAACGTACATGACTGAATGCGCGCCTTCTGTCCCTCATTGATGGCAAACTGCTGCAGTTGCTGCTTGTCTGCGTCGCTGAGGCGCGAGACATCTACGTTCGCAAGGCCACCGCCGAGTCCGTCCATCTTGATTATTTGTGAGGTCGCGTGAGTCAGAAATCGTGGAGCTTGGTGAGGAATCGACAAGGAGCTTCGTGGAGGCGGTGTATGTGGATGTAATGTGATGGCGGAATCTTTCTTAGTTGATGATGCAGATGGACTATTTTGGTGGCCTGTGCTCCGGTACATGGCAGCGACGATCACTAAGGAGATGCAAACGTGCTTCACTTTCAATCACTGGAATCGCTGACAATTGTGCGAAAGCCTTCAATACCTTGCTGCCGTAACAAAAATACTATCACTTCATAGGAGCCCTGCACGTATCTCGGAAAAGAACGTTGTGCTATTCGAACGTCTACCCCTGCATGGTCAGATCGAATTATTCAAGGCGAATGTTCCATGCAACTCAATGGCTTGGCGCAACAATCACAGAGGCACAAAAAATCATATCAAGTTGTGAAGGGGTATCATTTGAAGTCGCGCACACTTGTAGTGGCGTCATGCTGAATTGATTCATTCGAGTCGCCGTGACTACATGCCCATGAACGCCAGGCATAACACATCGCTTTTCTCAGCTGGGTATCCCAGGTCCATTCCATCCAATACACCAAGAGTCGCTTAAACGAGGTTGAGCTTGGTGGCGGCAATGTCGAGAGCGTCGACATCAGCGGTGAGGCGGGCGAAAGCCTTCTTGGAGCCGTCGGGGCGGATGAGGGTGTTGATCTTGACGCAAGAAACGTCGTACTGCTTCTTAAGAGCAGCGGCGATCTGGCGCTTGTTGGCCTTAACATCGACGATGAAGACGAGGGTGTTGTTCTCCTCGATCTGCGCCTCGTCAGCAAAAGATTGCAGGTACCTGTAAATCATACTCCTTACCTTCTTCATGGCGGACTCGGTGTTAAGGGGATGGATCAGGATGGTCGAGGCATCCATGCGAGGAGCATGGGGGATCGACTTGCGGGGGTACTTGGGAGCACGAGACAGCTCAAGTGTCTTGGGCTGGTGGAAGCTGGTGCTCTTCCTGATGGCGCGCTTCTTGTTCGCGTACGACTGTCATCTCGTTAATTGTGTCCGACACACGAGAAGAACAGCCCGCCAGAGATTGGTTCTGGCACGACTTAAGAAGTTCAAGGGATTCTTACACCGCGAAGGGCAGCCTTAGCGGCGGCATTGGCCTGCTTGCCGGTCTTGGTGGCGGCTGCGACATGTTAGCCAAGTTCATGAAGTTGAGATGTGTCTGGGCTGATCGAAGCGCATTCGCTGCGCTGCAGTACGATATCAGATTGCCTGCGACTGCCGTGGTGGGCGGAATCTTCGTAATGCGCAAGCTCGTGGCTCAATCGATCGCCGGCGACTGTGGCGGGACGTACTCTTGGATGCTGCCTTGGGAGCCATTTCGACGATGTGTTGCTGGTGGTTAGTGACAAAACGTGCGAGAAAATCGGAAAGAGCGAACTTCAATATCGACGGAAGGTGCGCGGTAAGCGAGGTTGGTGGCGTTCGGTGCACCGTGCGCTAACTATCTTTGCAGCCGGCGCTCTTCGCTCAGCATCAAACACCAAGACATGTGATCAACAATCTTGCAAACACCGATGGCCGTTAAGAAACGCCAGAAGGCTCTGGCGAGCGGAAGGCCGCCTGTGAGCAAGCCAAAGGAACGGATGACGGCGCAGCGCTCCAGAACTATTATACGCACTCACCACCGGTTACACAAACAGCTTGCGGCAGCGCAGAAGGTTGGAGATTTGCGCAAGGCTCAAGAGCTCGAGGCTGAAATTGAAAAGAACGGCGGAATTGCTTTGTATCAAGCAGCGAGTAAGCAAGGGCAGGCCAGTGACCGTGGTGGCGATTCGAGCAAGTTGCTCGTGGAGTGGTTGGTCGAACTTGGTGTTCTCAATCGCAAAGCTCGAGGCAAGAGCCGGACAGAGATTGCACCCTTGAGGTGTCTCGAAGTAGGCGCCCTGTCGACAGCAAATGGAATTTCGAAGTTTTCCAGCCTCATCGAAATGACAAGAATCGACCTCAACAGTCAAGGCACTGGCATCGACAAGCAAGACTTCATGAAACGACCGCTACCAAAACATGATCAAGACCGCTTCGACATTTTGTCCTTGTCACTGGTTCTCAACTATGTTCCAGACGCACCTGGCCGCGGGGAGATGCTGAAACGCATCCCCGAGTTTTTGAGAACAACAGCAACTACTTCGAGGGACAGCTTGCCTTTACTGTTCTTCGTCTTGCCTCTTCCGTGCATCGACAACTCCAGATACATCGATGAATCGCGGCTACTGCAGATTATGGGGTCCATCGGTTTCGCTCTTACGAAGAAGAAATTGACCGCCAAGCTGTGTTACTACCTGCTCCAATGGATAGGACCGGTGAAATCCACTCGATTCGAGAAGAAGCAGATCAGAAGCGGTCCTGGCATGAACAACTTCGCTATTGCCGTGGAGCCACTACCAATCGAGCGACCGGCAGCACAGAACGCTCCGAAATCATCGCTAGGAGAATTCGCATATCCCCATCTGGAAGTACGAGGGGAAAGGTTCAACGACGATGCCAGAAGCACCAGTCCTTGAACGACCAACAGTGCCCGCGGCCAAAATTTGAATGCCGCAATTCCGGAAAACGGGGGATAAGATCTCTTCAACCCCACCGTTCAGAGATCTCGGACATTGTACAGGTATTCTCCACGCATCAGGTCGGACGAAAGATCACTACCTACCGGTCAGAAGACCAATTCGCAGGAACTCGTCTAGCTTGCCATGATTTTCGGCTGAGCGAAGGAAGACGGCCTAGTAAAAGATCAAGAAAGCTGTTGTTATTTTACGACATTGACAGTGTCCTTGTGGCGAGGACATTGAAAAATTGGCAAGAAACCATACAACCTATGATCATGGTTGATTGCCAAACAAGCTGACGATTTCTCAACCGAATCTCCGGCACAAAAGCATCGCCGCCCGTAGAATTCAGTCTTCGCCTGATAGCCTTTTGTTGTGACACAATTGCGCATCCGCGGGCAGTCTCGACAATTTAAAGACGTCAGTCTTGGGTGTTTCTAATGAAACATTGTCTGCCCACAGTCTGGTGCACGCAGACTACGATCCTGATGGGTTTCGAAACGCCGGCAAGCGCATGTGGCACGGGGAGTCAGGCACATTATACAAGACAAGCTCATGCCTGCCATTGCAATCATCCTCAGACGCTGGATCATGCCTTCTCCAGATTGATCCATCTTGCCAGAGATTGGCTGGTGTGTGTCCTCTGCTCGGCACGTTCGGTTCCCTCCCGATCGTTCGCGCCTCTGTCTCCACAATGACGGTTGTCAGAGGAAGTCTCGAACTTGTCGACAAATCTGTTCACTCCCAATTGCGGAAGTTCGAGTCGCGGCGTTATTTCGCTGTACGTCAAACCCGGTGGTTTTACAAAGTCGCCTTCTTGAAACATCTATCCCGAGAACACGTCAAGTATTTCTGTAGCGCTGTTTTGCGCACAAAGCGCCGGGGCTCAACGGCGATAGTTGCACGATTCGCGACTTTGGCTACTGCATCATATCAGTGTTTTGTGTTCCTGAGGCACATTTTGGCGTTCGCACGCAAGATGGAAGGATCAAATGAGTTCCCGCCTCATCATTTCGCCAACGTTTGATCTCCACTTAGCGCCTTTTTGACCCTGCACTCTCATCAGAGATCCTGTGGAACTCATCTCACCAAGCTTTTCGCGCATGTTCACTGCATGAGCCTAGACCTGGGGTGTTCTGTCAACACGCATGTGGCTGGGACAGCCTGCATGTCTGCAGCCGTGCCGCTCCCGCAGGACGACATTGTGACAGCGAGCTCATTTACTTCCGAGCAAATTTCCTCGCAAATGTTGGGTTCTACTGCATGTGGCAATGTAGACGAGATGTTGCGCCAGGGGTTACAATGGCTTTATGTACTGAGACTGCCCCCTCGAGAAACGCCTCACGAGCTTCCGCTCTCTCCTACCACAGTCACTCATTTTTGCAAGCCTAGTGCTGCTGCCACTCGTTTGATACGATTCTTTACAGTCATTATCCTTAGGAGAATCGAAGACGTTTCATGCATTCAGAACGATCAACATAGCATAAGCTCAAATAAAAATGAAGTCGACCATTTTCTCTATCATCCCAATTGTGGGCTTCGCCCTCGCCCAAGAGGGCTGCACCAGGCGGACCGTCACCAAGACTGAGACCGAGAGGACATATGTCACCGTCCAGCCCAGCCCTGTCCCCAGCGATATCACCATCACATCGACCATCGGTAAGACTTCATACTACTCTGCTGTATTCCACTGACCCCAAACAAGACATCACGACTACGATCACAGTTCGTCCCTCTTCATTAGTCGAGGCTTCAGCGACTGGTCTTCACTGGGGTAATGGAACTTGGGGCAACTACACTATCCGTCCCAAGCCCACTCTGTCATCTGTCAGCCTTGATTACACCGACTCTGCTGTCACTGAAACACCCGCCCCCACCACATATGTTCCTGGACAGGGTTATGGGTCGCCGAGCGAGACCAGCGAGGCAGTGATTCCTACATCTGAGACCCCTGCCGCTGCTGAGACATCTTCCACCTACCAAACTCCCGCCGCTTCTTCTACTACCGTAGAGGCTAAGGCTGTTGAGGCTCAGGCCACATCTGCCGCTGGCTCCAAGCGTGGCGAGGCTACCTTCTACGGCGGTAACACCTCCGGCGGAAAATGCTCATTCGATGGAGGCTACACTATCCCCTCGGGCCTCTTCGGCACCGCCCTCTCTGACTCCAACTGGGCCAACGCCGGCAACTGCGGTGCCTGTGTCTCCGTCACCGGACCCTCCGGCAACAGCATCAAGGCCATGATCACCGACGAGTGCCCTGGCTGCGGCACCAACCACCTCGACCTGTACCCCGACGCCTTCAAGAAGCTGGCCGACCCCAGCAAGGGCGTCATCCCCATCAGCTGGGACTTTGTGCCTTGCGGCATCACCTCGCCCATCGTCCTGAAGAACAAGTCCGGCACCAGCCCCTACTGGTTCAGCATGCAAGTCGTCAACTCCAATGTCGCAGTCAAGTCGCTCGAGGTCTCGACCGACGGTGGCAAGACGTGGAAGGCAACCACGCGCCAGCCGTACAACTACTTCGAGAACAGCGCTGGCTTTGGGACGCAGTCTGTTGATGTCAGGGTTACGAGCACCAGCGGCCAGAGCATCGTTGTTAAGAGCGTTAGCATTGCGTCGACGACCACGAAGACTGCTTCGAGCAACTTTTCTTAGATGGCCTGTAGGAGAAGGGAGGTGGTTCGCGTTAGATGCGGGTTTATGATGGTTTCTTCTTGATGATGGACCAATGAATGGATGTTTCGCTTCTACTAGCTTGGTTGATTCGCTTCTTTGAATACTCTATTTCTGCCGCTAGCTCGGACTACTTTCAATGCAAACATGTGCATGTTGTTACAAGGATAGCCCAGGTGAACACAGGATCGACCCATTCAATGCTCTTCAATAAAGAGGCGAAACATGTTGCCCTTGAGGGGCAGCAGGATAACTCTTTAACAGCAGCGTACTCGGTCCTAGCAGTCTCACTACTGTCATCGATGTGTTCCAAGTCTCCCAGGTTCTTCTGGACGCATTCTGCTACCTCAAGATCTTACTCCCAGACACCAACAGAAGACTGTGCTAACACAATACACCTCCCTGAAGTGTTGAACCTTTCCTGTCTCGAGGTTTTCAATGGTTTTCACAGAGCAGCGATCCTGCGGCTACTTTGCAGCAACTCAGTTCCTCGGCCTTATCCTCTCGCCTCCAGCAGTGCCATAGCTAGCAACGCAATTGTCGTGCAAGGGGGCTCAGCAGACACCTCAGGCCTTCAGGTCGGACTGATAACGTGGGTCATCTCAGCCACGACCTTGCTGCGGCGGCAAACAAGCACGCGTGACCTATGTCTAGACACCGGAGACGACGTGGTACGCACGTTCGGGCAAATGTATCCAGTCAAGATGTGCAACAAGACCGAAGCAGTGGCCTTTACCCCTCCTTCGCACTTTCTCCACCTTGCGCCGGTAAAAACATGGTAGCCACAAGACTCGGATGCGCATCTCTTCGCGGCGAGTCAATCAAGCCCCGGAAGGTGCCCCTTTTCCGACACCGCAACGCAGTGGAAGCGTTGTACCTTTTAGACCACATGCTCTAGCAATGATCAGGTTCACATTTGAGCACCACGTATTGCCAACAACCTACTGGATCCGCTGAGAACTTCCGCTAAGTATACGACAGAACGCGAACACGCGGTAAAGGGCTCATAGACGGTGTTCAGATGCCATTTATTTTGAACGACCTAAAATACGATCTAACCGCGCTCTATTGATCTGAACATCGGCTGGACATGTAATCCGAAAATTGCACTCCGTCCTCATGTCTCTCCCCAATGCCATCAGCCGTTTTGCTGCAGCACTTAAAGCGCGCTCGCTCTCTGTTGCTTCCACAACCTGCTCCTCTTCGTCTTCAGAATCCGGCTCAAACTGGTACTTCGCACGCTCGGCAAGTGTCGACTCCTCGACAGACGCGGCGCGCGCAGCGAGACGGTCACTGC
This sequence comes from Phoma herbarum, assembly GCA_001599375.1. Lineage (NCBI taxonomy): Eukaryota > Fungi > Ascomycota > Dothideomycetes > Pleosporales > Didymellaceae > Phoma > Phoma herbarum. Next base: position 535,813 of record BCGR01000012.1, on the reverse strand, counting down.
ATCTTCATTTCGTCCTGTCTGGGATCGGCGCAGACTTCGGTGCAGGTGCAGGGGCTGGAGGCTTGACCTCATCCTTGCTGGGCCGCCATTCCTTGACGAATGGCAGGAACTCGGGTTGGCCGGGGATGTATTTGCGCAGGACCTGGGGCACGACGAACCCCTCGGGGGTCTGGTAGTTCTCGAGGACGCAGCAGAGTGTGCGTTCGGTGGCGCAGACTGGATGTTATTGTCAGCATACCTGTCACTACGGATAAGGGATCTTATGTAGCGATTAGGGAATTCTAGAGGGAGTTGTGGTGGGATTCATAACGTACGTGTGCCGTTCAGAGCATGGACGTATTCCTTGCGGGTGGCAGTCTGCTTCTTGACGCCGAAGCGGATCTCCAGCTCGCGCGTCTGGTAGTCTGTGCAGTTGGAGATGGAGACGAGTTCCTTGTACTCGCCGCCGCCGGTGACAGGGAACCAGGCCTCGAGATCGCGCTTCATGGACGCCGCGTTGTCTGTATACCTGTGTCAGCTCGACTCCAAAACCTTCAAGAATCTACCTAGCTTGGCTTGGTTCGGATTGACTTACTCAGCGCTCCACTGACAATGTTGATAACCTGGTACGGCAGGCCAAGGCTCTGGTAGAACTCCTCAGATGTTGCGAGCATGCTCTCGAACGCCTCCCACGACTTCTCAGGGTGTGTGATGATGAACTGCTCGACCTTCTCGAACTGGTGTATCCTGAAAATACCCCAGGCATCCTTTCCGTGGGAACCAGCTTCCTTCCTGAAGTTGGTTGAGTAGCCAGCGTACTTAATGGGCAGATCAGCGGCGCCGAGCCACTCCTCGGAGTGCAAGGCACTGATGGGCTGCTCGGAGGTGGCAATGAGGTATTTGTCTGTCTCGGGCTTGTCCTTGCTCTCGGTGACCTTGTACAGCTCGTCGTCGAAGTCGGAGAGTTGTGCGGTCTTGGCCATCTGGTCGCGGAGCATGAAGAAGGGCGGCTGGTTGGGAGTGTAGCCCTTGTTGAAGAGGAACTCGAGACCGTAGTTGATGAGGGCAAGGTTAAGGAAGAGACCGTAGCCAGTCAAGCAGTAGCCCCGGTGTCCGACAATCTTGACGCCGCGCTCGGGGTCATATCCGTTCAGTCTTGTAAGGACGCCGTGGTGTGGGATGCCGTCCGCCTTGAACTCTGCTTTCCTGTCCTCGGGTGCCCATGTCTTGACAACCGCATTGTCGTCCTCAGTGGCAGACACAGGCACGTCCTTGTGCACGTAGTTGCCGACCGACTTGGCCTTCTGGTTTAGCTTGACCAGCTTCTGGGCAGCCTCCTCTTCCTTGGCCGCCTTCTGCTTCTTCAGCTCCACCATCTGTGCGAGGAGCTCGCTGGCATCCTCCTTGGCTTTCTTCTTCTGGCCGACCTCCTTCTGCAGCTTGTTGATTTCCGAACCGATTTGAGTGGCGTCGTATTGGGTCTTCAGGTGATCCTCGAACAGGGCAATGACCTCGTCTACGATCTCGACGGGCGCATTGCGCTTGCGCTGCGACTCGCGGATCTTCTCTGGATCCCCGCCGCGCTTCTCAATAAAGTCATTGCTGTTTACCCCGCCATATCAGCATGTTTACAATTATTTGAGACCGTCTGATTCTCCAGACTGGAACTTTGGCGCTCGGGACCGACTTACACGTCAAGCATCTTGTCTCACGGATGCAGTTGTGTGCTGGGTCAATTGCTCGTGTGCAAGACGTCGCAGCCCGAGGACTCACAAATGTGGTGTTGCGGTGCGCTTGAGTCAGGGGACCGTGCGGATGGTGGGGTCATGGCTGCTCGACGCAGGGCTCACTGTCGTGCGGACTTCCCAGAAAAGCAAGTTTCGAGCCTGCACGCGCGAAAGCATCGATCACGGTATCTTCATCGTCAAAGCTTCAGAGCTGCCTAATCAAGTGGTGGTCGATGCATTTGTGCACGGTGATCGAAGCGCTCGAACCGTGTGGAGCTGCGGGCTGGAGGTGGTGGCTGGAGCAGCTTTCAAGTCGTAACGAAATCCAGCTGTAAGAGCAGAAGCCCAAAACGTACGGGAGCTATTCAGAGATTATCCGTCCATGATTCTCAATAGAATACTAGCTCTGGAGACTTAGATTACCCTCATGTTACGACCGGTCTTTATTACAACACGAGAGAGCAGCTTCTTGATGGGTATTTCAAGTGCGCATGAACCTCATAACCATTGCAGTCTATTGAATTAATTTCTGCGATACCGTAGAGCCTGAAAGATCGAGAGTAACGAATAACCCAATGCGCCCCGCTCAAATACCAGTACGCCATTATGCCTCTGCGAAGAGAAAGTGCCAGACGCATTTGCCGTAACCCAGCCCGTCACCGTCTATACCGTCTAGACCCTCGACGTTGTCCTTCATGAAGATGTACAGCCTCCCGACAGATGTTTCTTCCAGCCGTTGTGCTTTTTCTCCTTCTCGACAACTAGAGAAGAACACTGTCAGTCATGGGCTTTACATGACCTGACACCCACTCTTGCCGCCAGTGGGCTCACCAGGGTTCTGGCTTGTCTCCACCTGCTCGATCAAGAGCTGGAAGGCCTTTTCGACGTTCTCGTTGTACCGCGCACTGGCCTCTGTCCAGCCGCACTTGAACTCCTGCGCGAGTTGCTTGCCGTCTTCGGGGGTAACCTGGCGCTGCTCGGGACGGAGATCGGACTTGTTGCCAACGATGACGATGGGGACCCAGTCGACGGCCTGCGTGGTAGATGGATTAGCCAAGGGCGCTCACAGTGAGACAGAAGCTGGTAGGGAGACTTACAAGGTGATTGAGGATTTTGTCACGGATAATGCGTGCCATCTCGAAGCTTTGCTTGCTTGCGACCGAGTAGACAATCATATAGCCATGGATACCAATGAAGTGCTTCGAGTTAAGAATGCTATACTCGTCCTAAAGCGAGCGCTCATGTCAGCAATGTCCGCACTCCACGCAAGCAACAGTCTTCCGTTCTGCAGGGCAATGTGGTCTGCACTCGCAATAGCAGCATAGCTCAGAGCTGAGTTGAAGTGGGGCTGCCGCTCTCACGGGTGCGGGGACGCAGGAAAACCTCACGTACCTGGCCAGCAGTATCGATAATCTCCGTCGCAAAGTCCTGGTTCTTCCACTTGATCATCTTGCTAAATGTATTCTCGATGGTCGGGTAGTAGCTGTCAACGAAGTGGCCGTCGACAAATTGCACCGTCATACTCGACTTGCCTACACCGATTCGCGTCAGTTACATTCGCGCTGGCACGGTAGTGGGCGTGCATGTTGTATGTAGCTCACAACTGCGCTTGCTTACCGACAGCTCGACTGCCGACAATGGCCATCTTTCTCTGCTTGGGCGGGGCGGGCATCTTGCTGGTGAATCCTATTATAGCGATGCGTGTGTTCGTGAAAGTATTGGGCGGTTTGCGAAGGTAGCAAGCGAATTGCAGTGTAGAATGGTAAACTCGTTCGACTGCAGAGACGCTGATGCCCAGGCGCGTTGTTCTGTCGATCTGGGAGCTAAATGACGTTCCGCGGGCGAGGAGCTGAGGACGTAGCCTACGAGGAAGGTGGTACCGAGTAAGAGCGGCGCCGCTACTGGAAGTCCAAAAGATCACCAAGGTGTGTACAAAGACAGGGTGAAGTTGGAAGTGTATTTGCGCGTCTCAACCTCCTGCCGAAAAGTTCAGCCGCTTGCACATGCCGTCATCAACAATATGGTCCAACGCAAGATGAACCCTTTCCACTCCAGTTGTGTTTACCCAGATTGCCCAATCCTAGGCATTCAATTTACGTGATGTCAATTCATCCGAGTCTAGCGCATCTGTATGGGCAGCTCTCGCAGCGACTTTCGGCCACACGTTCTCTGGCTCTTCTAGAAGCTAATGCCCTATCCGACATTCCCGCGAGCCCGGTCACCTTGTTGCGCGACCGAGCTCTATCACATGCACATCCCACATGCACCTGAAAAGTCTCTGTGCGATCCGTGATGTGAACGGATTCTACGGCGCGAATGTGGGAGTTGTTCGGTCAATCCTCTGCAAGGATTCCGTCGCGAAAGGTCAGTCAGATGGACGGGCGGTTATCGTGCTGTGTGGAACTTATCCGCATCAACGTGTTCGGTAGGATGCTTACGCGTGTCATGCAGAGGGACACCATCTTGGACCGATCGTGACCATGCATGTGTTCACGAGAGGGACAGCCAATACACTAATTCCAACATTGTCTCGTCGTCAGGGTGTATGCGTACAGAGAGTTCGCGTATGATAGCATGCTGCTGTATGAGCAGGTGCTGCGATTCATTTTCCGGGGTATCGTGCTATATCCATGTTCTGTTCTCCGCGCTGTATGATGGGCTGCCAAGCAGCCCGGGTATCCAACTCCAATAATATTCATATTTCATACTTGTGATGACCACCTCGTGTGCCTCTGGGCGTCAAGACAATCACTCACACCTTCGCACTCTCTAACTTCTTGACCACATGCATGATCCGCACGTAGTAGTTATTAAGCGCCTCCTGCCCCTCTGGCCCTTCAAAATGTTTAGCTGTCCTTTCGTCCACTGTTTCGTGGATGCTAGCAAACACCCTCATGTTCTGTAGCAGAAGGTGCAATTGTTGACCGGGCAATAAAACCCTTATCTTGGATCGGGCGGTAGTGTTGAGGCAAAGCATACCCAGTAGTACACCGAGGAAATTGATCTTGATGCCAACTTCTGACTCTTCGAATGATGTGGCCTGGGCTGCTCGTTCAGACCCGACTACGTAAGTCTTGACAAGCTCCTCGACCAAGTTCGTATCGCCGACGGCGTTCAACCGCGCCTGATCGTTGAGTTCGGCGAGGTTGATCATCGCACCCATATTGAGGGTCAATGCGTCCTGGCCTTTCTTGTCCAGGCTGCCAGTGTTCAGCAGCTTGAAACTTTCAACAAGGGAATGCAGTAGAGGTTGCACGAAAGCCCGCGTAGAGAATGGTTGGCAGGCTTTGGGCTTATTGTTCGTCAGGTTCATGCACAGCTTCATTGCCTCCACTGTTTTCGTAAGACCATCGCCCTCGAAGAAGATTGAGATAACCTCCGACAGTTGCTGAAGAATCTTAGACGGCCATGTTGAATGATCTTGGTCCACGATCGACACGATCTCCAATATCGATATCGTCAAGTCAAGCACCGTGCAATCTTGTGAAGAGGACGTGACGGCCTTGACGCGACTGGATGGCGACGAGCAGACGGCGACAACCTGAGAAACATCGGTTGGAGTCAAATATGCCTCTGTGCTGCCAGACTCTCGAAGGCTTTGCACGAGTAGATCAATTGTCTTGAGAGCCACGATCTGTGACGACAGCTTTTCTGGTGTACTTGAAGACCACACTTTCGCTGTTAATACGAGTGCGCGGAAGTCGGCCAATGATTCCTGTGCAATTTTGGACATTTTGGATTTGCCATCGCGTGCTACCCTCGATATGTCGATATCTTTGTCAATCAAGCTAATCAGACTTGTCATGATGCCGGATTGATAGATCTGATCTACAACGGCGAACGTAGGCTTCGTTTGAAGGACGAACAAGACCGAGACTGTGGCTATGAAGTCGAAGATGGGATCCGTAGGAGCGGCGATATTCTCAAGGAATTTGTGCATGAATCCAGAGTCAAGAAGCTGGCTGACGAATCCGGCATCGGCCATCTTGGTGCACAAGTCCATCATTGCGCTGCGCCGAGCGTTTGGGTTCGATCCATCCGAGATCTCGTGAATTGACTCTTCCATGTCCCATGAAAACATGGTGTTCTGGCCGTATTTCTTGAGCTCATGATGCGTCCGTGGCTGGCTCGAAAAACCATCCTCGTCATCCGTTGAACCAGTCTGCGAATCTATCTTCCAGCTGTCATACATGTCCATGGACATCATGAACTCGTCCTCAGGATTTGCTTCTTGTAGGTACGATCGCTGGGTGGCATATGTGAGCTTCGGTCGAGCAGTCGCCCCGGTGGATATCTGTGAAATTTGCGAATCTCCTACAGTCCTCTCGTCTACGGAGAATTCGTCGCTAGCTTTCTTGACGACTATGCGCTTTGTTTGAACTGGTGTCTTGTCGTTGTCAACGCCAGACGATGCGGAAACAGTGCGGCCAGCTTCGTCATTGCTATCGCTGTCCTCATCCTCAGAGCTCGTGTCGTCGTCCTTGAGTGTAGCTATAAGTCGAGTTTTTCGAGATTGGTTGCTGTGAGAGACGTCGGATTTTGATCTAGCAAGGGCACCAAGTAGCGATCTCGGCTTTTTGTCTGTCAGCTGCAGAGTTGCGAGGGCAGAAGCTGGGGGTTTCGGTGCAGATGTGCCACCGAGCAGAGTACTGAACAGATCTTTCTGACGAGGAGTGACGGAGCCAGGCGTTGATGTTGTTGTCCTTCTTAAAGGCGTTGGGCGGACGGGTGTTGTCACCGGATCTGGGATATCGTACATCGTATCGTCAGAGGCGGGCACTTCTACCGTATCTTCGTAGGTCGATTTTGTAGCTTGCCCAAGAGGGAGCAGTTTGTGTAACACTGCAGGCGACGATTGACCTTTCACCATTGCCGGCTGGCTGACGAACGGTACAGTGCGTGTTCTGGTCCTTTTTGGCCTGTTGATCGCCTCTGAAGTTACAGGGTGAGGTGCTGGGCGAGGAACTGGCGCCGTGAACGAGTCATGGCTTGGCGATATTCCAGCTCGCCGCTTGAGTATTTTGCTCTCTCGTTGCACTCCTGCGGCCTGCTGCGTAGGTTCAGTAGCCGGTGCTGGTACAGTGACGCGAGACATGGACCCCTTGCGCTTTCGATTCTGCAGGTTTCCAAGGTCGGCCTTCCGTTTTGTATCAATCGAAGAGATCTTGCTAGGCTCGGGCTGCTTTGCTGTCGATTTTGATAAGAAACGAGGTGTTTGACGAGGAGGCGCAGGGACGGGCAAAGACGCAGCTTCATCATCGGACGGTATATCAAACACGTCCAGACTCGCAGGCTGTTTGGTCGCCGGCTCCGCCGTCTTTTTCAAGAATGTTGACGACGTTTTCGGTACAGCTAGTGACTTGGGTGTAGCTTGTAATATTGTACCGGGAGTGGTGGCGCGCGATGTATCTTTCGACGATGTGTTCGATCGTTGTAGTATCTGCCCGTTTGCGCTGACTTGCCTCTGGCCTGCCGTACTCTGCGATGCCTTGGCCTGTGATGTGATTTTGGTTGACGGTATCCCAGCCTGGGCTTCCTTCTCTTGTGTCTGCCTCTGCGGCCTGATCTGCTCTTGCGACATGTTCCCTGTCGACTTCGAAGTCGCGGACTTTTGCGGTGGTCGAGGCGCTGGTGCAGACGTGCGCTCCGAAGCATTGGCTGCCTTCTTCGTGATGTTGGCGCGTGGAGCACCTTCTGTCTTGCTACGCTGTACCACTGATCGTTTCGCGGGCGGTGTGGACGGAAGTCCAAATTCGTCGTCGGAGGGTACATCGAACACATCAGGACTAGTGGTAGATGCGCGCGCATGCGCAGAGGGTCGCGTAGACTTTGCGAGCTCTCCAGGTCCTGCCGGCAGCTCATTCGAAAGCGTAGAGTGCTTATGCGGTCGTTCAGGGGAAGGCGCATCTTCGTCGAGGAGGCTCGGTCGTGGTGGCGGAAGGCGCGACAGTTTGCCGTATGTGATGACCTTCTTTCGTCTCTCGCCGGTCGCGAAGGTGGATGACATGAACGATGCCATGATTGACGCGTTCTTCGGTGTTGCTCTGATGCAAATGTTGTTCTAGACGGGTGCGCGCATCGTGATGGTGAGGCTTGACGTGAGGCAGCGTCCAAGCTGAAGCCTCAATTAGGTCGCATGAAGTGAGGTGTGACTAGACGCGTCTGCAATTGTTGTTGACGGTGAAGCGCGCTACATTACCACAACGCTCAGATTTTGTGTTCACCGGCGGACAATGACGACGCCGGCAAGCACCCTGCTGTGGTGAGGAAGCCGCAAGGGTCCGCGCCTGCCCGCTTGCCAGCCCGCAGGAACGCTAGCCAAGATGGGCGGGCGGTGAGTTGTGCGGGGACGAGTTGCGCGTGTGCTCATTCTCCTCATGTATCCAGGCACTCAGCCTCCAATGTCTTGCGGAGGTCGCCGGTGGATCACGAGCCTAGACGTGGAGCTCCTACCTACTATGGCTTCTCCTCTTTCTTCGTTATCTTGACTCTGTATCTATTAGTCCAGCCCAGCTCTTCAATTACCACATCTTTGAGACCAATTGATTGCCCCACTTACGGAATTTCTCCCAATCGTCTTGCCGCCGCGGCTGAAGCCATCTTCGAGTTCACCACCGATTCTAGCCTTCTGACTTCCACATCTACATTCTCGGTGCTCACTGTGTAACAGCACGCTCAAATGTACGAGTGATTGCAATTGGAGACTTGGCCGTCACTGACACCATCAAGATCAACACCCTTCAAGTCCCAATTATCAACAGCTACAAACATGGCTGGCGGCTTCGACACACCCCCTTCGCAGTGCGTGGGTCCTGAGTATCGTCCAGCTACTCTGAAACCTACAGCAACTGTGTCAAAACCTCTTGACCAAGTGCCCAACATCCACATCCTGCCTCAGACACCCCAGCTGATCGCATTGCTAACGTAAGGCCCTTGACACATATCATGAACCTCCTACTCAATAATTTGCAGCATGATCCGCGACAAGAATACCGGGCGTGCCGACTTTATTTTCTACTCCAACCGCATCATTCGTCTCCTGGTCGAGGAAGGCCTTAACCACCTTCCTGTTGTAGGTCACGAGATCACCACGCCTGTAGGGCGGACGTATGCCGGAGTCAAGTTCGAGGGCAAGATCTGCGGAGTCTCAATCATGCGTGCTGGAGAGTCCATGGAGCAGGGGCTGAGAGATTGCTGCAGGTCGGTCAGGATTGGCAAGATTCTGATCCAAAGAGACGAAGAAACAAGCAAGCCAAAGCTGTTCTACGACAAGCTGCCAGAAGATATTGCGGATCGCTGGGTATTGCTGTTGGATCCCATGCTTGCGACTGGGGGCTCTGCGCTTATGGCCGTCGAGGTGCTCAAGTCCCGTGGTGTGCCTGAGGAGCATATCCTTTTCTTGAACCTCATCGCTAGTCCCGAGGGCGCAAAGAGGTTTGCGGAACAGGTCCCTAAGGTTAGGGTGGTTACAGCATTCGTCGACCAGGGGCTGGATGAGAAGAAGTATGTGCCCCAAACTCTATTCCCACTAGACATTGCTGACCGTCTCCCAGCTACATTGTACCCGGACTGGGTGACTTTGGCGATCGCTTCTATACTCTTTAGCATCCCATTCAAGTATAGCAACGAGAACGACGCCCAACAGAAAGACGCTTGACAGGAAGGTACTCGCGAATCCCAATCTTTGAATATCTCTGGTTGCAGTACTATCTCATTTTTTTTATCGTGTACCTCACTTGCAACACCATAGCAGCATTACTTGAACTTTCACCACAGCTTCTGCTCGAACCGATGTGGTCTTCTTCGTGACACGCAGGCGGGAAAGCAACCGAACAGCCAATATCTTCGATAGTCAAACCATCACAGGGAAAGCATTTACCAGGTGGTCAACGCCAACCTCAAGACTCGAAACCATGTACCCCATCTCCGTGGTATACCATAACGCCGTAAATGCCAATCATGCCCATACGTATCATGCCGCCTTTTGAACACATCTGTTGTACAGTGCCATACAGGTTTAGCCATCGTAGTCGCCCTCTGCGTCCAGGTCGTCGTTCTCGATGAAGCCGTCGTCGTCTTCTACGGGCTTGGGCAGCGCGCCCGTACGATCCGTCGAGCGCTCCGTCGCAGTACGGCCAGCAGCGGCCTCCTTCGCTACCGCATCACACGCGTCGATCCAATCGGCATACACATCGACGGGCGCAGACAAATCTGCTTGAATCAGCCTCTGGCAGCTCTTTTCCAAGCACGAATACGTACAGTTGATATTAGTCTGGAATGTCTGCCCGCACACCTTGCACTGCAGGTTGCCGACACCGGACTTCTTCTCGATGGACACGGAGACGGACTTCTCGTGGTTGCAGAACAGGCACTGGAACGTCGTTGGCAGCTTCTCCTTCTGGTGTAGTCATTAGCGAGCATCGGCGCCGCGCGATAGGGATGGGCGTACCTTCTTGGGGCCCTGCGGCTTGCTTGAGGATTTGCGCTTGCCCTGTTGGTACTATTAGCGGGCGCACGCGATGGCGTGGAGTGAGGCTGAACGCACCATTGCGGAAGGCTGTGGGGGGTATTGGAGAGGTGGTTGCGGTGTGGAGTGCGTGCGCGACCAATTTGTAGGGGCAAGAGCGCCTTCACTGTGGCTGCGTGCTGCTTTGTTGACTGCGAAACGTGGGCAAGCTTCTCGACAATGACGCGCGTGGTGTCGAGTCGCGACGAATTTCCAGAGCTCCCGTCGGCGCGGCGGTGACCTCCGTCGCACCTGCCGTTATCAGCCCCACTGCTGATTGGCCGAGCCGATAGCTGCCATGCGGGCGATAGTCAGCTGTCTTGAGCTTCGTTGTTGTCCACGTCTCCTACAGCCTCTCTTTCTTTCTCTCTTCTCCTCGAGTCTATTTAAGCGTTTGACTACGTTTGAGCAGACTTCACAATCTCAACCTCTTTCACTCGTACATCTCGTCGTTGGCCTCGAACTCATCTCCCCTTCCCCGCATTTGTACTACGCCGGTAGCTCCCGAAGCTCTCTTCCCCAGTTTCGAGGCGGTCAGCAGACATACATCTCCTATTGTGAGGCACTGGTACCCAATTCAACGTCCAGTCTTGCTTAGGAACATTTCCTACCTACAGTTTCAAGATGTCGACTGAGAGCAGCACAGACAATGTTGTGCTCAAGGAGATCTTGGAAGGGCTAAAGGCCATGCGCCTGGAGAACTCTCAGCTAGCATCTGCGATCGATAAGATCAACGGACGCGTAAATGTGCTGGCTGGCGTGAAGCAAGTCAAGGACGAGGCTGCGACTGACGCTGCCAACGGCACTCTGAGCCAGGAGAAGGCAAAGGAGGCCGATTCGGCCCAAACCGTAGAAGCTGTTAGCCAGCAGTATGAGCCTACTTCTCCCAATGCTGAAGCATCCCCTCGTCGAGCCAGTGTCTCGAAGACTTCCAAAATCATCTTGACTTCGTATCCTGGTCAGTCTGGTGTTGACCCACTGCCTATGGACTGGGGTGCCAAAGACCCTGCTGTTCGTGGTCCTGTTGTTGTTTCGAGGCACAACAACACTATTCGTCGTCGTAATGGTATGTTCATTGCATTGTCGTGCATTGTTCCGATGATTTGAACTGATTTCTCGCAGCCATCGGAGCACACGGAGGCTCATACTCGATCTACAACGCGCTTGCGGTAGCCAGCAAGAACCTCGACATTACACACAAGCCGGACTTCACAAACACTGAGCCCGCTGCGAACATTGGTCCTTTTCCACAATGGAGCGACAGAAAGAAGATCGTTGCGATGGATCCGTACGGTCATCTTGCACCGTGGCTTTACAAGGAGACCATGGACAAGGAAGACATTGAGATCAGACCTACCATCGCTATTACTCGGGCACACATGAAGGTTCCCGAGCTGGAAGAGAGTGTCAAGAAGGGACGTCTCGTTCCAGATGGAAAGATCTGCATGAACGAGACAGGCGAAATCGCAGTGACCAAGGTGGCTGTTGAGCCTGTGTGGTACCTGCCTGGTGTTGCTGAGCGTTTTGGCATCGGTACGTATGGCGGGCAGTTATACTATCAGCTCTGAAGGCTAACCTTGCTTAGATGAAGGAACTCTCCGACGAACACTGTTCGAAGAGACCGGTGGCTCGTACCCTGAGCTCATCACCCGCCACGACATCAAGCTCTTCCTCCCCCCCATTGGCGGCCTGACAGTCTATATCTTCGGCGACCCAGCAAAGATGTCCGACCCAAATGTCCGTCTCGCGCTTCGTGTGCACGATGAGTGCAATGGAAGTGACGTTTTCGGATCCGACATCTGTACATGCCGTCCATACCTCACATTCGGAATTGAGGAGGCAGTCAAGGAGGCCCAGCAGGGCGGCAGCGGTGTTGTCATCTACTTCCGCAAGGAGGGCCGCGCACTAGGCGAAGTCACCAAGTACTTGGTCTACAATGCGCGAAAGCGAGGAGAGGACAGAGCAAGCGAGTACTTCAAGCGCACGGAAAACATTGCAGGAGTCAAGGATATGCGTTTCCAGGCGCTGATGCCCGATGTGAGTCTCTTGCTTCTGTGCCCCTCCGATTCTGCTAACGATGTCACAGATTCTCCACTGGCTCGGTATCACAAAGATCGACAGGATGCTGTCAATGTCCAAGTAAGCTCCTTCTCTCTGCATTGGCGAAACAGTGACTGACGATTGTGTAGCATGAAGCACGACGCCATCGTCGACCAAGGCATTCCAATCCATGAGCGCGTGCCCATCCCCGACGAAATGATTCCAGCAGACAGCCGCGTCGAGATCGACGCCAAGATCCAAGCTGGCTACTTCACCACTGGCAACGTGATGTCCATGGAAGAGCTAGCGAACGTCAAGGGCCGCGGTTGGGAGGACATCGACGTATGTATACATCCACACAACCTCGAAGTGATCCCCAAGCTGACTGTGTTTGTAGCACTGAGCCGATCTCATGGCTATGAAGAATGCAGGGCAGGAAGGCTGCATAATCTGACGATCGTGCGTAACCGTCGCACCCTGGAGGTCTCCGACACGCTGCAATGCGTGGGCGCACAGCGCAGGCTCGACGCGCGTTGCTTATCAAACGACGAGGTCCAGCAATCAGTGTGAAGCAAGACAGAATACAGCTATCTTATAAACCAATCAATGTGAACTCATCCATCAAATCATTATTAGTCCTTGTCCTTTTACCGTCCCGCTTCCAGCTCCAAGGGCCTCCCGCAGCCACTGACGAGTTTCATATAATGACCCTTAAGAGCGGCCCGAGCCAACGACTTCTTCGATCCGAAGCACACCTGCATCCGAGCCGGTCGTACTCAGTGTGCCTTCTGCTAAACTCCCAAGAAAGCGCGTTGAACGCAATATCGACCTACAATAACACACTCTAGTATTCTTCCTCGCCCCGCAAGCGCGCAGTGTACAACACAGCAACATGCATACAAGCAGTACCTACAGCAACATGCAGCAGAACAAGTGTCTTCCAGTCCACCACGCGCCCTATCCGCTGCGCAAGGAACAGGAGACACGATCGTGTGCATGTGCAGGCGCCACATGACTGCCGTCCTCGGTACTTGGATTTCATAGGCAGGCCTGGCGTCCCATAACATGGCATCTTACGAAGCGTGCTGTCGCGAGTGGTCTAGCCAACGTGGTGCTTTCCAAATCAGGCCTCTTCGCAGGTCAGACGATTGCCAACGCAGCGCAGCGCAGCACAGCAAAGCGAATCGAGAGCAGAATGCCATGGCGACGGAGTCACACAGAGGGGTATCCCACCAGCGCATCGAGGGGTACTCCCATTGCGGCCTCCGACCCGGGGCGGCCCGTAGCACGTTCGCAGCGTGTTGCCGACGTCGGGTTGGGCTCTGACCACCTCCTACTAACCTGACGGTCGATAGTGACGACTGGTAGTGAGTCCTGACTGCGTGGGTACAAAGCAGAGGTACGTACACCGCTTGGAAGGAGCGGTAAGCAAGAAATACCCTAAAGGTACGCCGTGCTAACGCTTTGCTATCGTGCCCCCACTTAGCATACACAATCTTCGTGACCAAGGGTTTCAAGACGGAAAAACTATTGTTCTGGAATAAGAAAATCTTCCAATATTTTCGAAACTGTTACCGGACGCCGCACGAGCTACTCGCACGACTGTGCATCGACCTGTGCAGCGTGGAGAAGACGGCCCTCTTCATTGTGGTTTACCGCATGGGCTTATCTCGGCACTGCAATTAAAGTGGGATTAGGTACGCCCAGTCAGTTGGAGGAAGCAGACAGGAAGCACCAAGATGCAAAAGCGCACGCTGTTCGGAACTCGGGTGTGATCGGCGCAAGATCTACCATGGAAGACTTGTCTGGAACCCAGGATGCGCGGAGAATGCATGTGTGTGGTGTTGGCCATGTTGGGGCACTTATCATCACACCATCAGCGAGATGATGAGGGGCAAGATGGCTATCTGTTGGGATGCGAGAATGCTTCTGGAGGCGAATTATTCGTCTGACAACCACGAGGATGTCTTCCAGGCCTAGAAGGTCTTCGTATCTTCCTGTCTTCATTTGGTGTTGGTTGACTTGGTGGTGTGCGAGACCGTGGGTGATGATCTATTTAACGGCCGCGGCTATGACGGCGACGGGATTGCTTATCCTTACAGGTACCCGCTCCCTGGGTCGTAGCGTAGGCCTGCAAATGCAGTGGCTGATATCGCAATGGCATTTTGTAGCAGACTGGGCAGCAGTGCAGCCCTGCGCTGGCGTCCCAATACAATTTGACTGCAGCGGTAGCACTGTGTAGCGTGTATACAGAACCTGGTAAACCGAACAAGCGCAACTCTGATGCATTTGTTAGATGAAGATCCCACAATTGCAGTGCTCGCCTAGCAAGTAGGATACTATCTGTAAATTTTGGTTGGTAGGCTTTGTGGGAGACAAGCGCTTGGTGGGGAAGCGGAAGGCTGGAACCTTCAAGCGAGTGGGGTTAGACACTGAGGAGACGAGCGAAGGAATTCTTGTTCTGTCGGTGAAGGACTTGAACGTGAAACTTTGATGTTGCTGATTGCAGCTGAAGGTTACCGTGCTAGCATTCTAGTAAGAGTTACAGAGCGGATGCTGATGAGCATCAATCCACTCAGCGTGAAGAATACCGTTCAGCTGAGTTGCGTTGGGCTTACGTTAAAGCGGAGAAAGACGATGTTCCAGATCAGGGCCATCGTATACTTGTATACTTGTTGCTTGAAGTGGATGCCTCCCGTTGGCTACAAGAGTGCGGACATTGTGCATCAAACGTGGCCGTCTCTCAACCGTCACAACGTGCAGCTGGAGGCCACTGCCGGGTGTCAGTGTCAGATGTGTCATCGATAAAGCATGCTTGCGTCCATCATGCTGAGACACGCAAAGATGGGCACGCGAGTCGTAAAAGAAGCACCGGACGCTCTCGTGTTGTTGTGCTCCAACCGGATCGCAGTAAATCTCCCGAAAGTCGAAGGGGTGCCCTTGTCGCCCGCGTTCTCGACTCCAACGTCCAGCTCCGTGATGTGCAATGCATAACCGGTCAACATGGAGGCATCAGCCGGCCTGATGTCGTCACAGGGCTGTGAAGGGGGAAATGAGGCTGTTGCAAGCAACACCTGGGAGGCTGAAACCTGTGAACGTGGCGAGACGCGCACAACGAGAGTGTTCGAGGCTGTCGGTAGCAGAATCGGTAACAAGGCGCCGGGTGTGAACGCTCCCAGGGCGGCCGCGTCCAAGGCACAACAAGGAACACCCGCCAACTCGCCGCCAACTCCCAGGTCCGCAAAACGTGGCTTGTCTTGTCATCACCACGCAGCCATGACGGTGAGGTCCATGCGATCCGGCATCCTTCCGCCGATTCGATGCCCTCCAACGTGACGGTGCCGCTTCAGTACCCGCCCTTCCGGCAAACCTTGGAACGCGCAACTCCTGCCGGCCACACCGTAAGCGCGATCGCTGGGAGAACAGCCTTTGCAGTGCCACCGATTACCTGATAGTCGAGCGGTGGCAGTCTCAAATCTGAGGTGGCCAGCTCACACCTGCAGCGAGTGCACAGTCTAATAAATGGAGGTGAGGTCTTGTGCTGTTGAGGACGAGTCAGGAACGAGTGAACGGATGACAACGCACAGCTCCCTGTAACTTCTATTCTAAAAGGCCCACGTTTTTTTGGCGGCGTGCGTTTTCTATGCAAGCCGGGCCAGAGGTCTAGGAGACGTGGAGTGGGGCTACTGATGCAGTTGGCGTGGCAGGGGTGCCTGGATCATGCAGAAGCGTGAGTGTCGGTAGTATGGGGTGAATGGCGTCTGGGCGGTCTCCGAGACTCATTATTACTACCTACCCGCCTCCGAGTCGCACAAGCAAGTTCGTCATCGCAGCTCCCGTACTTCAAGGTCAATTGTCCGACTCGAAATCGTATACGCAACACAACGCAATCACCATGTCAGCCTACGGCACTTACTACTACTCGCTGCCCACTGAGGCACCCAAGCGCTCAAGATCAGGCAGTCGTCGCCCGGCTCTGTCTCCTTCGACTGTCTCTTCGCCTTGCATCACCACACATGCTCCCATCGCTTCTCGACGAGACTCTGCCGGATCAGCAACCTCATCAGGCAGCCCCACCAAGGCGTCCATTCTGCTCGCAAAGGTAGCCTCTTCGCCTACTACACCACGAGGCGAGATTCCCTCACCAATGGCTTCTCCCGAGACCAGGATGCACTCGGGCTACTCTATGGAACGACCTGTGGTGTGGAGGAGCGAAAGCGACCGTTACGTCACCCAGTACAGGCAGCAGGGTAAGCACTACTCATGACAACAGTGGGCTTGATCATAGCTAACATCCTTCAGATGGCTACATCAGCTTCCCTGACTACGAGAAGTTCTGCCAGAGTCAATATGATCAGCACCACACCGCTGTCAGGACCTGAATGGCTCCGCAAATGCTACTTAGGGAGAGCGTGGAGGTATTCATGGTACTCACTGGGTTTCAACTTAACCAACTTCAACACAGCCTCGTCACTCTCTTCAAAGAGTTGTATGTAGGTTAGCAATGCGCCCGTTGCATTGCGCTTCCACTGTGGGGACATCCAGGGAGGCAACCTCGTGGAAACAGTCCCAACCGACTCATCACCCAGTCTGACAGGCCACCAGCAAGAGGCAACTGATAGCCCACGTTGCGTCGCACGTCATGGTGACAAAGGAAAAGACTTGACAGAAGAAGCAAGGCTGGCGTGGGGGCGATGTCCATGGGCACAGCCACCAGCGCTGCGGCCAAGCACGCGTGCAGGGCGCAGAAGAATCAAGAAGGTATTCAGCGCTCTTTCGGCTGAGTTGGGGGAACTAGTTGGAGCGGCGCAGGCTCTGGTAAATCTTGTGACGACGAAGAGGCTCGTGTTCGTAGGAGTGCACGGAACGCACGCGGTGGCGGCAAAAGCCCGTGATGGTGGCAAAGATGTCGCGAGAAGAATCACAAGAATATAAAAGCATCAAACTTCATATCTATGAATGTGTGATCACTGCAAAGTTGACGACGTGTGAGTGCATCTGTATCAGGTGTTGTATGGAACTGGTTGCTGCATCTGGGAAACAGTCGCCAACCTTGAAGCACTTTGTGATCATCACGAACACATTTGCAGGTCCGGGTATGGTATTAGTCGGCTGAATACTTGAGCATCGCAATGGAACATACTCGAGTGTCTGAGCCTGAAGAAGCAATTGGGTTCATTGGATGTTATTCGGGCGTCTTCTCAGCCTGTGGCTTGTTGGCGGACCGTGGCGCTCTATGCGATTCTCGAGAAGTCCGCCTCACGCAGTCTACAAGGCCAGAGATACACAACACCATGCATCAGCAACGTGCAAACCCAGGTCAACTGCCAGCGTAGGACAATTTGACGCTCCAAAATCCCTTCTGTATCCTCAGGAGTCCGGCTAGCTGTATCTAGGACGGCGCAGGCTCAGAGGTGCAGCGTTTGTTGACTGCAATGCATCGACCAGCAATTGACCAGAAATTAAAAAAAAAAAAAAAACTGCGGCAATTGCGCATTCTTCAAATCGATCATCTCAAGTACCCATGAGCTAACCATCACGCACACACGAACACTCGCACTTGCCAATTTTGTCTCGTCACCGCGGTGGTGTTGGTCGCTCTTTCCTGTGTTCTCGCTTACGCGGTCACGTGAGGGACACGAACTCCACTTAGCGCTGGCACAACTTTCGAAATACCCTCCCGACCGATTGCGACCGTCGAATTCGACTCCACGACAGGACTAACCACAGGACGCCCACACAACTCTCGTCACCATGGCTGTCGGAAAGAACAAGCGTCTCTCGAAGGGCAAGAAGGGTCTTAAGAAGAAGACCGACACCTTCGCTAAGAAGGACTGGTACAACGTCAAGGCGCCCGGAACTTTCGCGATCAGGGAGTAAGACGCCCCAGCATGCGACAGCAGCAATTTGCACGGCACACGCATACTGACCGCACGCAGTGTCGGCAAGACCCTCGTCAACCGCACCACCGGTCTGAAGAACGCCAACGATGCCCTCAAGGGAAGGATATTCGAGGTTTCCCTCGCCGATCTCCAGAAGGATGAGGACCACTCCTTCCGCAAGGTCAAGCTCCGCGTCGACGAGGTCCAGGGCAAGAACTGCCTGACCAACTTCCACGGTCTCGACTTCACCTCCGACAAGCTCCGCTCGCTCGTCCGCAAGTGGCAATCCCTCATTGAGGCCAACGTTGTCGTCAAGACCACCGACGACTACCTCCTCCGCCTCTTCGCCATCGGTTTCACCAAGCGCAGGCCCAACCAGATCAAGAAGACCACCTACGCCGCTTCGTCGCAGATCAGGGCCATCCGCAAGAAGATGACCGAGATCATGCAGCGCGAGGCCAGCGCCTGCACTCTGGCTCAGCTCACCCAGAAGCTGATCCCCGAGGTCATCGGCCGCGAGATCGAGAAGTCCACCCAGGGCATCTACCCTCTCCAGAACGTGCGTATTCGAGATGCTTACAATCAATGAACCGCTGCTAACGTTTTTGAAGGTCCACGTCCGCAAGGTCAAGCTCCTGAAGGCACCCAAGTTCGACCTTGGTGCTCTCCTTGGTCTGCACGGCGAGTCGAGCGCCAACGATTCCGGCGAGAAGGTCGAGCGCGAGTTCAAGGAGACCGTCCTTGAGAATGTTTAAATGATCATGGTTGATTAGGCTGGGGTTTTCTGGGTCCTTTCAACTTTCTGCGGCATGATCTGGGCATCCAAGAGGCGCTATGTTTACAATATGAAAGGTTAAACATACCCTTGATGCGCTCTGGTCGCAGTGATGGCGTGCATGGGTACTGATATCCGCACTTGGTGTTTGCGGGAAAAAGTATCACGGAATGACAATGACAATTCACACCCACCGGCCCCTGCTTTGTCGCTGACCGTGTCGCCAGTGTATGTACAAACAGTAATACCACCTCGATACCCTGCACACTACATTGCTCCTCCAAGACTGTGCGACTACACAATACACCAACGTTCGATCTCCCAGCCCACGCCCACGTCACCACACCCTACCACGCCTTCAGACTATTCTCTCGTTTGATCATGCACAGCTGCCATGCGGTATCAACGTTCGACAGACACAATGCTGTCTATCTGTCCTTCTCGATGACCAACATGCCACTTACGACGGTAGGCATGTCTTCACATGCTATCAAGGCTAATCTTCAGATGGTGACTTCACATCGACATTCGCTCTCTAGCTGCATCGTGCAAGTATAATTGGGGCAAATAATACGCCTTCGCCTCCTTGTTCACTTAGAGGACTCGCCAGATTACAATCAGGACCAGCGCTGTCGGCCTATAAGCAGTGTCCAACAATTGCATTCATATTCAGAGCCATGCAAGATAAAGCATACGGCCTGCTCTGATCCAAGTCTGCCCTTGGCCCCAACATTGCTTTTAAAACTCCGCTGCCACCTCGCGACAACGATGCCATAATACATCCTATCGTGGGATTAGCATTGGTTCAAGTAACAGAGAGACGCACCAAGGATCGAAGGCTAACAGTCAATCAGCTTTGCCAAAGTCGCCGGGTGCGTTTTAGAAGTGCTCTTCACGCTGGTCTCAAGTATTGCAGTCCCGCGGCAGACACCTCGGCCTGACGCATGCGGTCGTCTTCACACCTGACCATACGTCAGTGCATCGCTGGATGAGCACCGACCGTACCTCCATCCATGAGAGGGTGCAAGCACCGCTCACACACCTCGCCTTGGCCATATACACACCTTCAGCAACCACGTCCCCAGAAGCTAATCAACACGACTCGCAACCAGCACACGACTCGTAACAGCATTGCGGTGTGCCGGGGAAAAGGGAGCACTATTGACTCCGACCAGCAGACTCGCAGCGCCGTGACGGCGGCCATTCGGCGGTGTGACCTGTGCCCGGGCTCTGATACGGATATTGGCCGAGACTTAGTCTCGCGACGCAGCAAACCGGGGGAACATTAGTGTGTCGCGGGGAAACGGATTGACTTAGTGAAGGAAGGTTTGGACCGTTTGGAAGGGTGCATGGGGACGTGCTTCACCGCCACTTTGAGGGCATGCGGACGTCAGTGCGAGCGCGTAGGGCTGAAGGAGCGATAAGCTACGCCGCGGTGTTGTGATCGAGATCCAGGTTTTGTTACAAAGTAGGGAAGAGCGCATTCAAATGGCGCCTGACTTGGCTTGATGGTCAGTTGAAGTTGTGTCAAGTTGTGCGCTGGGGGAAGGACCGATCGTCGTTTGCATCTGGAAGCGCGTTATGGCACGATCATCGACGACCTTGGAGGCGTGTCGGCCCTCAATCCGATCATATTCTCTGTCAATTCGATCGTTCGGATGTCAGTGCCCTACATGCATTCACCGTTTCTCTGCCTCCTCAACCCTCCTAAAATGCCGAATCTCATCCTCCTTCATATCCCCCGCCAACACTCTGTCCAGGTTCGCTTGATGCAGATCCCTCTCATCCCTTACATCAGCTCTGTCCTTGTCTTTACTCAGCCAGTTGTGCCCACTCACACCCTTCCTTGCTTTCGCACTCTTACCCTTCTTTGACCTGAAATCGCGCGTCATCCGCATCAAATCCTCTACGCTTCGGCGGTGAAGAGTCCTGTGAACCACCAAATTATTTTCTTCTTCATGGTATTCTTCTCGAACACTCTTAAGAACTTCAGGGTCGATATCAAAGACCTGGAGATGTGTCCAGCGAGTATCAGGATCGTAGGGGTAGAGTGAGAAACCCAAGGGACTCGGTGGTGTATCGTATAATCCTGCTGGGTCATGGATGTTTGCTGATTGTAGACTCGCTACTGTCGTCTCATCGTCCACCGGAGGGACGTACTGACGCGGCAGAGGCGTGTTCCACGTCTCGCCATCAGGTGCGCGGTGCATTTTGCCCTGTTCGGCGAGCTGGCCTAGCGCCAATTCGATCTCCTCTGGATCTGCATCGAGTGTCACAGCCAGGTGAAGAGCAGTGCAGCCCTTTTCGAGCGGTGACTCAGAGTTGAATGTGGAGAAGTATGACAGAATCCGCTGCTCCAGCAGGTCCATCTGGAATAGCATGTCTGTCTTGTCTTTTTTGCTGCCAGACGGTATTATTGGAATTACCCCCTGCGCTGGAGACGTTCTTGAGCGTTCGACAAGAACATGAAGGTTCTCAGGAGGTCGTGAGATCACCCATGTGACTTCGTTGAGGGTGTTATGGATATAGTTCTGCCTTGATAGACTAGTAGTGGCTGTTTTGATCTCACCTAGCGGTCTCTCAAGTGCCGTTGCGATGTCCTTGGTGCTTTTGCCAATGTATGAGCCTGGTCGCGACTTGAGATCTTCGGTCAGATGGTGCAGAATCTGGTGTTCCAGCGGAGTCAGAGTCTCGTCTGACGAGCTGTCGCCGCCTCGGCCCATATTGCCAAGCTGCGACTCATTTGTTGGATTCATGGAGTCACTGAGCCGGGATATAGTGGCTGATTGCTGCTCAGGCGATTCGATGTTGAATCTAGATGCAACTTCGCTCAGTCTCTGCATCCTGACTTGCAGTGGGCTCAGAGATCGTTCAGGAGAGACTCGCGCGTCTTCGATCGACTTGGAATCAAGTGCCTGTTCTTGCTCGGACTCTGATCTCACTTTATTTACCGAGCTTGTTGTTACAGACGTGCCTGCCTCCAGACTGCGGTCAGCGCCTCGTACCAGGCGACTCTTCGAGGTGATCTCCAAAGCTTCCCTGTCTACGGGGAATTCTGGATTGGCTCGATGCAACATCGCAAGCAGTGATTCCGAGTCTGCTTTGCTCTGGCTAACTAGCATGATCTCCTCGTTATTATCGAGCTGTGCAGCCTTCGCTCCTCGCACGACCAGTCCATCTCGATACAAAGGCCTCGTTATCTTAGCAGCAGCATCCAAGACAAAGGCCAAGAGGGGCTCTTGTGCAGTAGACGGTGCATGAGCCTCATACACGTCTAACCTTCCCTGTCGAACGAAGACGAGGCATTCTCTTGGCGAGATGGGACTCCAGGTTTGTTCTGACGATGACCAGATTTCCACAGAAGCTCGTGCTGTCTCGGCATTGTACATGGTGAGCCCAGTAGGTTCCTCTTCCTGTGCATTTTGACCTCGTAGGACGGTTGAGAAGGCCTTGTTAGGGCTGACGAATGGTTCACGACCCTCATCTCTCAAGCTGGCCTCTACTAGACGGAGCATAGTCATTGATAATCGGAACATATCTTCAGGCACCTCAAGCCTGACGCTTTGTCTAATCTGCACAGCTCTCGTATACACGACTTGGTCTGGGCCAAGGTTCATGTAACACAGCAATGTCTGCGCCAGTGGGTAGCCGTGTTCGCAGAGGTTCCCTTTGTCGTGGTAGAGCTGTTCCATGGTCTTGCAGGTATCGCAGTCTCGGGCGTGCGCTTCAAAACCAATCAGGGCATGCTCTTCGTAGGTATTGATTGGGCGCCAAGTGTGACTGACTGGTCGTTTACCAGATCGTGAACTACCCAAGTTACGTACGGCGTCTCCAATCGAATTGAATAGCGTGCGCTTGGGAGCTGAGATGAATCCAGGATGTTCTAGCTTCTCTTTAGGGAATGGATGCGATATTGGTAGGGTTCGGTCAACATTTCTGTCAATTGGTGGGAAGTAAACCGGTAGAAGTGACTTGTACACAAAGTCGTCATTCGACGAATAAGCGACAAGGATGATCTTTTCGAGGGGGCTGGTAGGCTCAGCGGTTTCAAGGAAACGATGGACCTCTTCCAGAGCCAGCGCTGCGCAGTCCCGTCGTGGATAATTCAACATGCCAGTGCCGATTGCCGGGATTGCGAGTGAAGTTGCACGTAACCATTGTGCAGTGTAGAGGATCTCGCGGTAAATCTGTCGCAAGACGTCTTTGCTGTTCTTCCTCCACTGCTCCGGAGGAACCACATGTAGAACGTGTTTGGCTGGCAGTCCGTATCCTTCTGTAGCTTTGACATCACCTTCCTTGCACACACCGAGCTTCGTGCATGCCTCCCGGAGTTCCACGCCGCCTTTGTTGAACACTTTGCGATCAAGTGTACCCATACCAGCGAATGTGACATCTGTCGAATTTACCATGACAGCGACTTCCAGCTTCGTGATGTCTTCTCTGACGAAGCAGACTCTGTCATTGAACGCGACTGACGGTTGGACCATCGTCGGCTTTTCTTTGAGACTGCTAGAGGCATATAGCTGGGTTATTGAAGGCACCTGGTGCATCATTACGACGTCTTTGGCATCAGTGTAGGTTTCTCGTTGGAACTCCCTTGCGTACAGCACCTCGTCGAGATGTTCACGGGCACCTTCGACATCTTGAATCCTTTGCTTTGCTTTGAAGCTGTCAAGTCGCAAGCGCACGGGTACCATCTCGTCCAATTCCACGCCATTACGAGCGAAGAGGTCATCAAGATATTGAGCGAAATCCTGGCAGTCTCGCAAGAATTCTTCGAAATCATTATCGTGAACCATCTTATGATGTTTGTTGTAATCGTCCCATAGGCCTTTGTGGCTACGGCCTCCAGAGAATGGCATGACTCTGGCTGACTCAGTGAGCTCTGTGATGCTTCCGCAGATAGTCTGCACGACGGAGCAAAGAAGACTCAGATCTCCAAGACTACGAGTGAGAGGTCTAGAGCCAAGTAGGAAGCCCCGGATTGATACAAAAGCGATATCGATCCCTTGAAGTTCTTGTAAGACTTCTTTGGGGAAGTCAGGTACAAAAAGAGTGAGCTCTGCAGACAGGTCTTCTGCAACCTTCTGAACCTGGAGCCGTGCTTCCAGCACCTGAGCTGCGAGAGATGCTCTGCTTGCAGACAATTCAGACGATTTGGCCGCCTCTAGATCGCCATGTGTGGGCGGGAAGAAAACAGGAAACAGGTCTGTATAAGCCTTCTCGTCTGAAGCGCTTTGAACCACGAAGATGAGTCGTTCGAATCGGGAGTCCCGATGGAAGTCCAGGAATTCCCGCACTTCCTGGAGCGCTATGCGAGCGGCGACTCGTGGCGGGAACCCACATCCGCCAGCGCCAAGGCAAGGAAAGGCAACGGTCTTCAGTTCGTACAATTGCGCAATCCTAAGGGCGCTTCGGTAGCATTCTGTGAGGACGTTGAATTGGCCCATACCCTTGTTAGTGCCATAATTTGGTCTGACCGCATGAATGACATGAGTGCAGGGTAGATTGTAGCCGCCAGTCAATGCTGCCTGGCCCGACTTCAATCTTCCCTTGGAGCTGGCTTCTTCCGTGAGTC
This sequence comes from Phoma herbarum, assembly GCA_001599375.1. Classification (NCBI taxonomy): domain Eukaryota; kingdom Fungi; phylum Ascomycota; class Dothideomycetes; order Pleosporales; family Didymellaceae; genus Phoma; species Phoma herbarum. The sequence continues at coordinate 511,326 of BCGR01000012.1, read as the reverse complement.
TTGGCCCTCCAGCCTTGTGAATGGAGTAGTTCAGTGTGGCCGCATGCCTGTTGCTTTTTAGAGAAGCGTTGGCGCTGTTTACAATGGCGTCCACCTTCATTCGTGTAAGATCGTGGTAACAAAAGGATATCATCCGATTATAAGAGTCGTTCGGGGCAAAGCTCTGGTCACGCTGCAGCAGCTTTCGAGTTCTATACATGTCGCAGAGTGTTGGGATATCGGAGACTGACAAGACGGGCTCCTTGGCATCATTTTCTCCTGGGCCGTCATAGCCTATCGAGCCCGAAGCGTTACTTTTGGTCTCAGTATTTTGGGCATCAGACGTCAGCTGCCAAGCAGGACCATGCCTGCGTGTCTCCTGCGTGCCTGGAGCACTGAATTTGAGCTTATTACGGCTCCCTTCGGCACCTTGCTGGACCTTCATGTCAGGGTACAGTCTTGAATCGAAAGACTGTACTGCCTCGGCAGCCTGCACAACGCTACTGAAGATAGCATATCCTTTCCATGAACCGTATCGCTTAAAGAACCGAACAGACTCCGCACCGGAGAGGGACATTAGGTATGTTCTGAACCCCTCCATACGCTGCATGTGCTCTTCCACATCGGCCGTAATGACCTCGTAATGCCCTTCATCTTCGTCCTCGTCATCTTTATCTTTCTGGATTGCTCGATCTGGCATTAATGTGTCAAGTCTGCTATGGCTGACATCCGGAAGGGACTGCAACCTCTCCAGAGAAAGCTGCATTCGACTCGGCATCTCCTCTGAGCCCGGCTTGTCTGCGAACGGATTGTCGTCTTCCTCTCGCAACTTGACTAGCGAGGCACCCTGCTCGCTCTGTTCGTCAGATATGTCACTGGGCAACGACATGCCGCTCATGTCCTGTGAAGCAGTACTTCCGGATCTCCCTCGGCTTGCAGCGCTACTCGCTCCATCCGCATCTTCTTCGCTGCTATTGGGCAGAGCGAACGCTGCGAAACGTTCAAGATGATTGGCGACATGATTTGCAAAATCGCCCATGCTCTCTGCATCGGCCGACAAGAGACATATGGGGCACTTGTCGCGCACCTCAACTGTCGATGTCTCGCCGATTTTGACTATGGTCTCCAACTGACTCTCAGGAAAGCTATCCAGATGCTCTTGCCGCAGGTGCTTTTCCAGACCGGAAGGAGATCCGTACACTGCCGAGGGATGCTCTGGACACCTCCAGGCTTTGCGATGACCAGCTTCGTGCTCATGCCACTCTCTTCGACTGCGGAAAAGCTGCTCAGAAGCCTCACAGTCTGGGTATGTGCAAATATAGGGTTGCAGGTCCTGAAGCAGGTGCGTTCGCCATGGGCGACCCCTGCCATATCGAGCAGGGCAGATGATGTAGCAATAAGGACATTCAAAGTCTCTGTCGCCATCAGTGTTTTTTGGTGGAGGAGGTAGGTTGACACCCTTTCCATGAATATCTGTAACCGTGACAGCATAGCTTGTCACGGATTTAGTATCTGCGATCTCGTCGAGCGATTGATGGTGATGTGTGGCTTCTGTACCTGAGAGCATCGTCCTCCCTGTCTTCTGACTGGGTGCTTCCTTAAGTACTGCAAGAATGTTAGCTCTCTGACCGATGACGCTACACGGATGATCACACAATATTACTTACCATTCACATGTTGAGCTAATGGCGAGTCCACCGTTTTGTCGCGCTGAGGCGCGTTGACTTGCTTAACGGGGCGCTCAGGTTGCATGGCACTCTCTTCGATGACGGTTGAGACTGAGAGTTTGTCTCGATGTCTCTTCCAGTACTTAAAATGCCGCCGACGAAGAGTTATTCCGTGCGCCAGACGAGTGACTAGATAGTCGTCACTGCGTTCAGGTTCGCTGGAATGGGCCTGTCGCAGATCGCGAAGGAGCTCTCTGATGTGCTGCTGATCATAAAGTGCATACGCGCTGAGGACATCGACTCCTGTCTCTGGGTCCTTCTGTTGATATGAGGCTGCCTTGAGAGATCTTGACCGAATAGTCGGCGTTCTAATGCGGACACTGAGTTTGTAGAGGTTATCGATAATGTCGACAATCTCATCGTAGCGCATCGTTAACTCTTTCTTCGAGCCAGCGTCCTCATCTTCATCGTCTTCGCTGAAGAAGCCGTCGTCGCTGCCTTCATCGCTTTTCTCATCTGACTTCGACTTCAACTGCTCTTCGTAAGGCAGACGGGCTCCTGAGACTATTGCCAGAGCTTCGTTAAGATTGCTATTGAGCTCCTCTAGGAACTTGAGGGCGTTTCCAGAAAGCAGCGGCGAGTCGCGGAGACGATAGTCAAGGCAACTATGACCCTGCTGCAGAGCGCCCAGGTTTCCTGACCAGACCCTGAACCTGCCGAATTCATCTTCGAGGCTTTCCTGATCAAGCTGCTCTGCCCATCTAGCGTCGCAGGTGACAAGCGCATTTACCAGGGCCTGAAAGCTACGGACGTTCGACGCCGTAGCGAGACGAATGGCTGTCATGATGTCGGCCTCTCCATGTTATAATACTTGAGCGTCGAAATGAGAAGATTTAAAGTTGTCGCATTACTGAAGTTGTGCAGTCCACTTCCTGAGGTGGGCTGTATGCAAAGAATCAGGCGGCAGCACTAAGCCATTTGTGGCTGAGACGAGGCGGACCTGAATATCACCACGAGCGAATAGATGCTTACGGTGGACATTGCTGCGTGAGACTTCCAGTGGTGTTTGACCTGCAGGAACATCCTGCGGTTCGCCAAAGAGGAAGTCAGTGAGCCAAGACAAAGCTGGTGCGTACGTGACTTTCTCCAAGGCTCGAGGTCGAGTCGCTTCCAATGCGGAGCCCCGCGACGGCTCCCTCTTCAACTGCCAGCTCACCATGTCGCAGCTTTGTCAAAATTTTGATCAACTCCAGGCTTGTAGACTGCAGGTGAGCGATATCGATGTCCGGTGTAGAAATAGCCGGCCTGGTGCTCGGCGTCCTGCCTCTGCTTATACAAGGTGAGTCGAGCTTCGCAAGCTACGCTTTACCGTCGACTAACCCAGGGGCAGGTATTGAATCCTACAATGAAGGTCTTGACCCCATCAAGAGCTTTATGAGATGGGACAAGGAGCTACCGCAATGTATTCGAAAGCTGCGCAATCAGCACGTCCACTATGCCCAGACGATGCGAATCCTGCTCGAGCCCATAACCGCCGAAGTCGAGCTGGCTGAAATGATGACGGATCCCGGCTCTTCACGATTATGGAGGGACAAGCAGATGGCTGCGAAGCTTCAGGATAGACTGCAGGAGTCATACCATGCGTATCAGGGAACGATAGCGGATATAGAACGCATCGCCAAACAGATTGCCAGCAAGCTGGATCTGGATCGTGCGAGCGAGGTGCGTAGAGGAAATGTCCCTTCAGATCCGTCATCAATCCGTCATCAACAGAAATGCGCTTTCTGTGTCATGTTGATTGTGTTGCTCTAGACGAAATGTCTTCCTTGCATGATACTTACATTCCAGCAGTTGAGACGCAATGACCTTGAAGCACTTTTGGTGGCAAACCCTAAGAAAAGCAACGACAAATTCGAAATCCGAAAACGAATACGATTCGGCATGAGCAAAAAGACCGTCAAGGCGCTGCTTGAAGAGCTGAACGACTGCAATCGCGAGCTTGAACGATTCACCGAAAAGAGTGAGAAGATCGAGACATATCGCAAGGCCGCAAAGCCTTCGTTTGCTACTCGACTGCAACGTATACAGGGATACGCCAAAAATCTTCACGCCTCGTTATGTTGGTCGTGCACTTGCAAGGACACTCACCGCACGAGTCTACAATTGGAGCCCAGAGGAAATTTATATGCGTCAGGGATCAAGATCTTAGCAAGCAAGACATGTTTCACGGTATCGTTCTCCTCTTTGACATCTGACACTGGCCCAACATGGAGCTGGCAAGCTGCAGAAATCAACATTGAGGACGAGGAAGCCGGGGGCTTGACGTCACCCCTATCTTCTCCTAAACCTAGGTATGGGAGAACTTTACATGCTTGTGAGTCGCTACCTTCTAACATTGTCAGAATGTCGAAGAGCGTGTCCTTCAGCTCCCCTCCGCCATATTCTGTTAGCGACCCAGTATTCAATTCATCGCAATCTTTACAAGAAGTAACCGACATATGTGCATCGATACGGCAGGTTCAGTCTACTGCCTCCCGCATAGGCCTATCTCTCGACGCTAAGAAAAAGCTGCGAGGTGTCTACACCATTGACACAACGGAGAAGGTGACTCCCAATTCAGAGGTGGTCACACTCGAGGACCTTCTGGACCGACGCCCGACTGTGAATGGCAGGCGTGTAAAGCTCAGCAAGAAAGAGCGCTACAGCCTTGCTTTGACATTGGCATCCAGCGTCTTGTATCTCAACTCGACGCCATGGCTCACAAACCAATGGGCCGCTAGAGACATCCAATTCCACCAGACCGTCGCTGCTACAACCTGCATTGACATCGAGCATCCATACTTAGCACCTGCGTCAGCAGATGCCATAGGCGACCTGGCGGTCAAGACAAAAGCCTTGAGCTTCCAGAACAAGAACACCGTCCTGCTAGCGCTTGCAGTAGCCCTTTTGGAGCTATATTTTGGCACAACAGCAGAGAAATATCAGGAAAATGAGCACGGGGCTTGCAATCCCGCGCTCCACCAAAACTCATGGATGCTTTGTGCTATGGCACATCAGTGGGCAGAAGAGTCGCAAGACGAGCTGTCCGCTGCATTTTTGAGCGCAGTCAGGCATTGCTTGCGGTGTTTCAGCGATCCTGGAGTCAGTCTACAGGACTCCGACTTCCTACAAGCGGCTGCTGAGGGCATCGTGCTGCCGCTGCAGGAGGAGCTGTATCAGTTCTTAGGCAAAACTGCGACATGACTAAGAATGCGCAACCCATTCAGTGAGCTTGCAAGTCCTTCAGTTAATCGCATCGTGAACTGGGATCAACGGCATATGCCTCGTCGACTTTTTCTCAGCAGTATAAAGAACTCGTCCGTCAAGCTTGAGAGTCAAACAGACAGTAATGCGCCACACACATGGCCTCACGTCAAGCCACAAGTCTGCGCAAACGCGCCTCGTATCCAAACTCAACGATGGATCGTGGCAAATGACGCTTTGTCGCGAGGCGCTTACTCACGAGCATATCACCTCGTATCTGGCCCACGTGGACTGCGGATCTGAGTCTGGGGTAAATGAATTAGCGCGTTCGTCACGAAATGTCTAGCTCAACGACAGCTCATAGCCGTTGCGTCAGTGTGGCTAGAGGCATCTTGGCTGCAGCGTTGTGGTGTTGTGGCGACGATGAAGCAAGTTGATAGACTAAAAATATAAGTCGCCTCATCCTCACACCGGGCAGTTGCAGTTCCCGGTTCGGCTGCTTTGGCGGTGCTCCTCAAGCTTCGTTTTGACAGGCCGCCTAAGAGGCGTGCCTTGGCAGGGTAGATATCGAAATAAGTTGCACGGTACATCCAGTGCTGACTCGGCTGTGTCACTACATCAAACAGCGCAGATCACGCCGTGAGACGCAGCATGGTGATGTGCATGCTTCCAAAAGCATGGATGCAATTACCTCATGGCAGCAGACCGTTGTCGGCCGCGTCACCTGCCGATTTGACATGGAGGTGCAGATCTGCGGACGTTGCTTCAACCTGGCGAAAACCCCAGCGAGAAGATGAGTGACTTTGCAATGGCATCGCGCATGCTTAGCGCGCGTTTTTGGTGGTGTATATTTTCCCAGGCGTGTACCGGTACTTGCTCTGGTGACGCCAACGCTAGACATCAAGCCTTCAGCAAGCGATCGAATTGCAGGCGCAAGCGTGCGTCCACTGCCTTCGGGAGGCTTTCACAAATTCAAGCGCCCCTCGAAGGGTGGCGGCCACAGCGGCCCTGGTTGGCGCGCTGATGAAACATTAGGGCGGCCGCTGTGGTTGGACAGAAAATCCGGAGCAGGGGCAAGATCGATAGGCGGTGAATGGCCGTGATGATTTGACCGCTGGCATGATGAACAGTATTGCCATCTCCAGGATGGAATTGCCGTTGGTTGGCTCAGGAGGACAAATAACAGTTATCGAGACAAGCAATTGCGGCAATAACAGGGCATGGGGCAGCATTCGCGATTGTCTATTATTAACCGGTACTGGTGCTCGGGAATGGAAGCAAGCACCAAAGTAGTCCGCATGCCCAGCAAAGCGGGTGTTGATAGCAACGTCCCGTGAGCTGCACCTAACGCATCCCCGAGCATAACAATAAGCAAAGCAACAACACGACCTTTCCCCAGACCCATACCCACGCCCACACCTGCCTTTCACTTGCATTGCACACAATCGTTGAACGACTAGTTAGGAGAATTGCAGCATCTGTGGTCAAGCATATCAAAGCGGACCCACCGGTCTTGGCGTTCCCCTAACTCCTAGTCCAGGGCCATACCTTCTCCTGCAATTCGGCCTTGGAAACCACCCAAAGTCTCTTTGCCGATCAACTGGACCCCATTTTACACCTCCTTTCACATACCGCGTTCTCTGGAGGATTCTCTTTTCGCAGCACCACAGCGCAGAGCGCACCCGAACCCTTTCTTGCGCTCCCTTTCTACAACAGACACCATGGCACAATCGTAAGACATGCATCTGCGCAGAGCCGCCGTTTCTGGCGCCCCCAATACTGACTGCGGCCAGGGTTGGCTCCTTCTTCCAGTCATTCTGGCATACCATGACCTCGAACGACCGCCATGCCTCGCACGACTCCCCATACCGGACCGGGCGCCACATCCCTATTCCGCAGAGCCGTCACAGCGCCCTCACCTCGATTGCTACCAGCGGCGTCGACTCGCGTGTCGACCTGTCCTCTCCATACGCACACGACGATATCGCGACTAGCAATGGCTTCATCGGCTCTCCCAAGGGGCCCATGTCGCCGAGCTCGCCGTACTCTCCTGGAATGCGCGGGTCGCTGAGCCGCCAGGCCACAGCCGACGCAGATACGTTCGACAAGGGTCCCAACGGCGAGATCCAGATGCAGAACTTCAACGAGGGTCTGCCCCCACCTCCGCCTGTCACACACTCGTGGAAGCGCATTGACCGCTGGGTCGAGGACCACTATGAGGAGCTGTTTGACAACATCTGCGAGGGTGCAACAGCGAACGATGTCAACGAGCTGGAGCACGAGCTTGATGCCACCCTCCCTATGGACATCCGTGAGTCGTTGCAGGTCCACGATGGCCAGGAGCGCGGCGGTCTCCCTACCGGCGTTTTGTTCGGACTGATGTTGCTCGACTGCGAAGAAATTGTCATGGAGTGGAAGAACTGGCGCAAGGTCGCTGAAGAGTACCTAACCTCCAAGCCTGATTACCGCTCTCCTCAAATTCCCGTCAAAGCTTTTGCTGGCTCTTCCACAGCGGCTCCGGTTGCGCAGCCTCAGAACACCGGCAACCCGCTTTGGCGACAGGATCTGCAGAACCGACAAGATTCGCAGCCACCGAACGCAGTACAGAAGGCCTACGCCCACCCCGCTTGGATTCCTCTTGCTCGCGACTGGGGAGGCAACTACCTCGCTACTGATCTAGCGCCAGGTCCCACTGGTACTTGGGGTCAGATCATCATCTTCGGCCGAGACTACGACTGCAAGTTTGTTGTCGCGCGCTCATGGGCTGCGCTTCTCGCCATGATCGCTGACGATATGGCTTCAAAAGACGTTCACATTGATGAGGAGACTGGTGAGCTCAAGCTGCTTGCATTCAGGAAGCAGAACGTCGAGCCTCCATATCTCGAGATCCTGCGCTGGAGGTGCGATCAGAAGTACGGTCGCAGGCCTGTGAACAAGCGTCGACCGAATAGCGGTTTGCGCATCAACCCCAACGCTCCAGGCGGTGTCGTCCCTAGTTCAACCGCCAGCAGCCCTTACCACAGTCCGGTCATCGGTCCTCAAGACCGCGGTCGGAGCCCTCACCGCCTGTCGACGGGAAAGAAGGGTGTCAGTCCACGAGGCAAGCTCTCCAGCCCTCTCGCCCGCGTCGCTGAAGAGCACGCGCAACCAATCCGCGTACACACCGATCTCGACGCGAAGACCGCCACCCCTACGGACAAACTGATCTCGGTTGACACACCCAGGCCCAGTGACGACTTTCCTACTCGCGCCAGCCTGAGTAGCGACAAGGAGAACAAGAAGGAGCCCACCGACGAGAAAGATAAGACAAAGCCTGCCTCGTTGAAGAGCCCAATCGCAGAAACCGCAGACCTCAAGACTGTTGAGATATAGGGACATTGTGTCACCGGCTCGCAACAATCTCCCATGCTTGCTTATACGAGCACTACTGGATACCATCAACAGCTTCAGGCGCATCCTTTGTCCACGGAGCTGTTGCGTCAGGCATCGTAGCAGCCATATTCCCAACATCTTTGTACAACGGTCCGCGTAATTTTACTTTACATGTGTCTTTCAGAGGGCACCTCAATCCGAGCACCTCGCGAGACGGCTGTATCACGAATCCTTTCCTTCTTAGACACAAGGTAGCCCACAGCGACTCCTACCGTCCTGTCCCCATTCCCATCTGCAACCTTTTGTACAACACCTACCCCTTTTTACTTCTCGACTGCCATCCTCGCAACAGCAGCGGCAGCCTTCGTGTCCTTCACCGTGTTCTCACATTCCATCTGAGCATTAGCGTAGGCGTGGCACAGCATGGTCTGGTTATTGGAGGTTTGGAGCACAACTTCGCTTGACGGAGTTACTTCTTTTCTGGACGCTGCGCAGGCTTTGATAGCGTACGTGGTGTCGACTGTGGATCTGGGGTAATCTGAGGGAGGGTGGGAGAGGTGTGGGCTGCATGATTCTCGGTATGCGTGTGCGCGCGCGTACGTAGAATGAATTGAACATGTCCAAATGAAGCCGCCGTGTCCGCGATGGGTGATGTGATGTGCCTGCGTCCGCCTCACGATCGCTGTCAACATTCCAGAGTGACGAACAGAGAAAGCACGAAACCCGACATCCACCTTCTTCCGCTGCTCGCAACAAGTCATTGTTCTGACGTTCGATACGAATTTGGTGTGCGATACTAATTATATGCAGCGTGGGCGCAGTGCATATGGTGGTCGATGTAGCTGCAGGTCATATGAGCATACCCTCAATCAATAACCGAGCCCTCCAAATTCGTTCCTAAGGCAATACTCAGCCTTGCCGCGTCATCACAACCTACAAAAAAAAGCCATGTGCCCTTCCGGACGAAACGGCGTCCTTTTTCGCGTCAAGCAAATATCTCGACAAGTCGCTTCACCTTGAACTCCTCCGACACGGTCGGCTGGGCTCCAGAACCGCAGAATCTTCACTCTAGGGGTCATCTGCTGTGCCATATTCACCTGTCGGGCACTGCGTCTCAATACCCAACAGTGATCGAGGCCTGGCTGTGGAGAGCAAGCAGCATCGCTTATCTTGCGATACCACTGCTGACGCTTGCTTGCAGTGACTTACACGGATCGATACGATATCTCTGAAACATGTGCAGGTCTGGTCTACATGCCATTGATATTGTAAGCGCTCTGCAAACTCCACATGATGTGAGTACTTCCCTTCTTTCAGATAAGGATTTGAGGGGAACAGTGGCAAACCGAAGAGCGACCAAATGTATCTAGTAGAAGTAAATGGGAATGTAGTTGCCGTAGCCTTTCAGGCTTCAACAAGGCTATTACGAATGAAGTCATTGAGGAGTGCTCCAGAATAGATCCGACATGAGTGCTGGAGAATTTGCTCAAGGACACATGAGATTGCGCCAGGTCCCCATTCAAGTTGGCCTAGATGAAGGCTTTCCCTGTCATTTTCTCTCACGTTCGTGAAATCGAAGTCGTACTTCAACGTCAAGCTGTGAGCCAACATGATCAGTCCTGCGCCTACCAAATTTGCATCGCTTTTGAACGAAGCTTGTACTCCTGATAAGCACACCAACCATAGCTGCGTCCGACGCATTCCTTTGGAGATTTGCAGATTGCTTCTTTTCGCTGCTCAAACCCACAGTTACATGAACTTCCCTCCCACTCGCTACCAAAATTTGTGTAAATACGTACCTTGATGTAGAGGCGCTGCCTTAGAGCACTATGCCAGCAAGCCTGGCATTAGCGATTTCCATGCAATTGAAGCGATGCACATTAAATCGTGATTGGCAGTCTGTTGGCAGTCTGGAGCGAACAAGATCCACCATAGCCGGTAAATAGCCATTGGTTCAATCACATCATTTGCAGCCATTCTAGTATTCAGTTGACTCAGCCGCAAAGCGTTCGCGAACCAGGGGCTGTGTCAGCCACACAATCTGCGAACAAACCTCAGCCTTGAGGCAGTGTTGTCAGCTCACAACCCATATTGTCATTTGGCCTCCACACTGTTTGCACAGCGTCGCGCCGGGTGTATGAAGCGTTGTGAAGTCCGTATTTACCATCAGACATCGTCCGCAGATAAGTAGCACGTCGAACGCAGGCCATGCCTTTACCCTCACAAGTTGTCGAACATCGAACTTCACCCGAATTTGTGGTCCACTAGCCCTCTCTCAAGCCATCGTCGTCTCGAATCTCTCGAAGTTAAACTTCTATTCCCAGCACCTGGACATTTTACAGTTGCATAAAACCGTCCACCATCGAAATGTCTTCCTCGACGGTATTTCTTGAGAGCTCACCGCTGACAGCGGAAGATGTGGAGGCTGACCGAAGGTATCGGGAGGCTCTTGCCAGGAGGTCCACATCAACGCCTTCGACTCCCATCAGCTCCCGTGATAACCGTCCACCAAACCCACCGACATGGGACATGCCAAGATTTAGGCAGAATCAAGAGGATGCCTCAGATCCGCCGAGCCCAAACGGCTCTTCTGGCTCAGGTGTAAGCCCTCAAGGGTCAAGTCCCCAGACGCTTCCGCCTCTCCACACGGAGCCATTTCGCGAGCGCGTCCCGCCACGACATATCAAGGTTGTCACAAACATGATACCCTGCATGGATTGCGGAAAACGATATGCGCCAGACCAAATCTTGAACATTCTCAACGGGGCTATGAGAAGAGCACCCGGCCGTTATACGCGGAAAGACTGGGAGGACGCGAAGTACGAAGACCGCTGGGCATCATACTTGAGGTCCCTCACAAGGCTGCAGCTGGTAAAGGAGACAATGGATGCCATCTGCGCCCAGTGTATACTCAACTGGATCAGCGAGGTTCAAAGTTGGCCTTGGTACGATGTGGAGCGTAGAGTCTGGGATCGGTCCCATTCCAGGATCAAAGAAGTATTGTCGGCATGAGACGATCGACTTGTGTCGACATCTCTATTTGTTATTCTGGGTTCACTCGCAATTGTCAGCACTGCAAATTAGCAATGTGTGTTAGTACTGCCAAACCCCAACACCGAGCAGTCTTCTGGGTCATGTCAGACACTAACTGCTCTTTCCATTGCTACTGTGATCTCCTTATCCAAACTTACATGAGGGAATATATCATGACAACACCAAAGCGACTCAAGTGAGGAATTGCGAAGGTTGCGAAAACACCAAAAGAGGCAGTCACGAAAACACCAAAAGAGGCAGTCACGAAAGAGACGTCGGACCAGCAGTGGGCGCTGGAGGCAGAAATGTCGCCCTGACAAGTGTCAGCTAGGGGATTCAAGGAGAATTGCAACGATAAGGTGTGTATCGTAATGCGTGTAGTGGTGTGGCAAAGCTATGCTTTGCAATGACATTCAAGATTGCTCTTTCCAACAAACGGGCATTGCATCATCACTGGAACTCCGAGCTTCCAACGCAAGATGCGCACCGTCTGTAATTTCGCTGTCCATCCTTCTGTACATCATTGCAATCCATTTGCTGGCAAATGCCCATCGCGTGACCGACCGCTCAAGAAAAGGGCAAAGGCCAACTGCGGTTGCGCCTAACGAAATGACGGGTGCTGAGATCCTCCAGGAAGGAACATCTCAACAAAGTCCAGCTTGTTGTCAGCCTCCAGAGCATCCCACTTTTCCCGCATCATGCTGTCGTACTGGGACAACCATGATTCGTATGCCGGCACGCGATAAACTTCGGCGGAAGATTGAGGTGGCGGGCGTCGACTTAAGGTCATCGGCTTGACCCTGGGCATCTGCGGCTTCACGCTATGCGTCTCGCCGAATGCCACTACTTGCTGCAGCACCTGCCGCTGCTGCTTATCAAGATACTTTGCCGCATCTTTCACCAGGAATGGCTTGTACAGTGGCTCCAGCCAAACCTTTTTCATATCGTCAACAGCTTCCCAGCCCATCAGGCGAAGCACCCGCAGGGCGTCCATCGCTGCCACGATTCGACCATCTTCGAAACCGGGCTCGTAGTACTCTAATGGAAGATGGCAGGGGTCGATGCTCTCTGTCCCTTCGCCTTCGCCTTCGCATGCAGTGCGCAGAGCAGCCCGATCGGCGACACGCGGGTTACGCTCTGTGCGCGGTGGAGGCAGCCTCCCATTCTTCAGATCGAGTTCTTCCTGCAGTTTCTCAACCTTGTTCACTGCGAAGTCCCAATAGCTCGTATACCAATGGACTGCTGCCTTCCTGACTTCGTCGACCTTACGCTGCGCTGCAGCCTCGACAGACGTCTTATTGTTGCGGAGCTCGTCTCGCTCATCCGTCAGCTCCTTCACCTTATATAGCAACGCTTGCTTGTCGCTGGTGAGGCTATCAATATATATGACCAGCTTATTCCGCTGTTCTTGCGACAACCCGCTTTTGCCTCTTTCAACGGCCGCTCGAAGCCACTGCAACTCGTAGCCACATGCTTCTGCAGCTTGGAGGAGGGTGTTGTGCTCTGCGCTCACCTTCAGGAGTTTGGCCTCTTTGATGTGACTCTCCATGATATGCCCTGTGGCTTCGACTTTGTGCTTATTCGATTCCTTCCGGAGATCCGCACACTCTTGCTCCGGAGTACGAATTCTGATATGCAGCTCGTCACTCTCAAGAACTGACTTCATGCTCGCGTCTAGACGGTGTCTGTTGGTATTGGAAGGATCATTACAAGCCTGGAGGTCTTCTACCAGGTCGCAGATACGCTCATCGCGCTGTGCGATCTTCTCTTCGGCAATGGAGAGATCGATTTGCGCTTGTTGAAGTTGCACCTGCGCAACCTTCTCCAGCTCGTATTGTTTATTCCAGCGGTCACGCTCCTGCTGCAACTGCTTGGCGATGTTCTCGATCTTCTCCTCGAGGATTGTGTTGGTCTGACGGATGGCCGAAAGCTCTTTCCGCATTTGCTCACACTCGTTGAACGTTTTTCGAACACACGCAAATTCATCTGCCTGATGCTGCCACGCGTCCATACTTAGAGCAGTCTTCTGTAACTCGAGGCGGCGATTGTCGTTCGTCAGTCGCAAGACTTCGTCTTTCTGCACTTGCAATGTGTCCTTGAAGTCACAGTTCATCCGGTTGGCGTTGTGCAAGAAAATCTCCTTCTCTTCATACCAGGCTTTGCGGAAGACCTCTGTTGCTTTCATAGTTTTACGCAACTTACGTTGCATGTCCTCCTTCGCCCCCTTGGTCTGATTCAAAGCATCGCCCTTGGCCGCGTTGACCGCCTCCAGCTCCTGGATCTTACGATCCTTCTGCGCAAGTTCGCTGGCAAGGACTGTCACCCTAACATCAATAGCATCTTGCCTCACGTCTTCGGCCTGAGCGAACTGCTTCTCTTTTGCACGCAGCTGCGCCCAAAATTCCTCGATCTCTTCATTCAGACGTCCAAGCTCTTTGTGATGGATGCCTTCCGTGACCGACATCGAGGCATGGTGATCGCGCTTCAGCCTCGAAATTTGACGATCCTTCACTCTGGCGGTGGCCTTTAGCTCTGTCTTGAGCTTCCGGCTATAAGTCTGCGAGCCTTGATGTCGCCTATAGGCATCGGCGATTTTGTCAAAGTCCGCTCGGCGCTGTCCGAGCTGGATGTCGTACTTCTCACGGAGGTCTCGGTACTGACATTCTTGAACGCACAGCTGACGTTGACTCTGATCGAGTTGTGTGCGAAGCATCTCGCGCTCAGCACCTTTGCAGATCGATACCTAGGCGACTTCGAGGAGGGTGAGCATCGCTTTCACTGTCACTATCGAGAAGGGAGGTAGCTAGTTTCCGGCTCGTTTGGGCCCTCAAAGCTGCACGCACTATGGTAGCCGGAGTCAGAGTCGCTGTCTTATGAACATGTCTGCACCGCGCTTTCGACATTGACATTCTGAGATACTGCTTCAATGTCATGGACCGAGGAGATCTTCAGTATATTACGCACAATGTCGACGGGTCGCCCGAACAGGCCACAATATCAATCACTCTGCAAGACTTTGCCAGGCGGCCGAGAACCAGTCATCCAATCCTTCGACACGCGCACATAAGTATTTACTCTTTGACTCATTGCGGCTGACATCTTGTCCTTTTTAGAATGAATAACCCTGAGCATCCCAGCAGGAGCTGACGCAGCGGCGCCGCGCATGCGCTGGACAGAGGAATCGATCGATGACTGCTGCCGGGCAGAGATTGCATGTGTAACAAGACGCAATGGACACAGTTTCTTTGATGGCTCACGGCTCTGCAATTCACCTGTTGCATTTGTACTTGTGAACATTATGTTCCACATGTTGGGCCAGTGGTGGAAGACCGGTGGTAGAGATTTGCGCAGATTGAAGGTGAGTTGAAGGTGGGCGCAAAGTTTCGTGAAAACGTAGTTTTAAGCGGTACAAGGGAGTATTCTTACGTCTGATCGTTTATAGAACACGGAAGTGAAGTGCGTGAAGAGGCCTATGATGCGGTCTGTGGCTGCATTCTCTTCACGTTTTCACTCGACAGCTGCGGCGGAGGTCCAACTTCTCGAGGTGTCAGTATTGAAAGTGTCCAGCGTGCATTCGAGGCTTTAATGTACTGATATGCGACCTGCATCTCCAAATATCATTGAGTATGCTAGGTGGAAGTGTGAAGCATCCCTGATCGTCTTGAGACTATCGACCTTTGGCAGATGTGGATTCTGTTGTTCGATGCACGGATCCGTGTATTCAACAATGCAAAGAGATCCATCATATAAAGGTTGCAGCGTCTCGTATACGCGATGCCTTAACGCACGAATCCTTAGGAGTTTACCTCGTCGACGCCTTCAAAGTCTCATGTAGTTTATGAGAGCTCATGCACGAGTATGGTTGAGATGCGTCCAGAGTCGAGAGACATGATAAGTCTGTACTCAAGCGCGTACGATGAAAGCTGTATTTGGGGCCAGATATAAGAGACTGGTGCACAAGAAGCTCTCGTCAACTTATCTGAGGAATGGATTGGTCAACACGATTGTCGAGTCGTCATGTTTCTTTTCAAGCAAATCACATGAAGGACAAAGTCTCACATCCGTCAGCAAATATTCTGCGCACATGGCAATATTATTATTGCGCTTGCAGGTACTTCCGCGGCGCAGGAAACGTGTAAAACCCGGCGCCTATCATGCTGAACAATAGCTCACACTAGATATTGTATGTAAATCATCAGTTGCCCAGCAATGAAGCGCTTTCAAGGCACATGATCAGCGTCAAGTTTTGGCACGTTCACGAGAGTGATAAGCAAATACGACCGAGGTCGTAGTAGGTAATGTTCTCCTTGTGGCGGGCCTCGCTCTGCGTGAAAGAGACCCTCAGCAAGGCGCGCTATGCACCCACTTAGGCTGGGCAACAGCCACTATGCCAAGACGTGCTCCTCTTTTGAAGGCGGCAGTGTGGCCTGGGCCCTCAATTTTTTCCGTACCGCCAACGAGACACATATTGAGCTAAGGCAGACCAAGGTCTGAACATAGACCTTATGCTCAATGAAAAAGGATACTGCATGCGTATGATTTCGGGGTACTTTGGCGTTATTGAGGCCGAACAGCAGGCGTAGAATATGCACTTCACTCTTCGTATTTTTGGTAGTGGAGATGAATTTCTGGAAATGGATGTCGAGACTGATGCGAGGAACACGCTTTACTATGCAAGAACATACACATCGACCTAAAGCGAGGGAAACAATTTGTAGATTAGAGATCAGAATTCGATTTCATTAGGACTGTAGGTTATGTCGTGGTGCCTTCGCGCTGAAACTGTGTCTTCCAGTCGACCACGCTCTCATCGACAGGGCCATAGGTGGTTATGTGATCTTCTGTGTGATCTCGCGCTCCTTGGCCGAGATCTCGCGTTCCAATCGTGGCACCTGGCGCTCCACCCTCTTGACTCGTTTTTCCAAATTCTCTATCGTAGCTAGTCCCGTTGGTCTGCCCGTCATATCGTCGACGTGGTGAACCACTACGTGCCTCGTGATGTCCCCGCTGGCCCTGGCTCCCCAGCGATACCTTGTTGTCTTGTGACGAATCTACCGCCAGCTGTTCTTGCTGCGAGTCTGAATCTGCTCGATCAACTGTATTGCGTAGTCTTCCACCTGTCAGCACGTTTAAGGTATCACCAACTTTTGTGCCAGGTTGGACTGGCGTCTCACCGCCGTTGATTCGCTGTAGCACCAAATAGACAATAAGACCCCACACGAAAGCGATGCTAGCTGTGCAGCTGCCGATGAAGACGATGGGGACGACGAAGAGGAGAGCAAAGCCAGTGACGAAGAGTGTGAATACGAAGGCGGCGATGACACCGAGAAACACGCAGGTGGCGAGGGATACGACAAGAGTGGCAGCGGCAAAGGCAAGGAACAGGAGGATAGGTATGCCGGAGAGGGCAGTCTGAGCTGCGAGGAAGGACTGCGACTGAAGTCAGTGTGTGCTTCGTATACATGATATACAAACTACATGCCGCAAGCTTTGGATTGCGTACAGAGAAGATACGCAGGTTCTCAAGGGCGCGTTCGCGCTGCTTTGGTGGGAGCAGACGGTTGATAGTGTGCTCGATCTTGGCGCCGACGTTGCCAGCAACGTCCTGGGCGGTGCGTACAAGGACCGACATGCTGGGCTGGTTATCGGTCTGGATGGCTAGAAAGTGTGGTGGTCCGAACAAAGATACACGGCGAGGCAAAGGAGTGACTGTGGCGGAAGAGACGAATGGATGGAGCTTTCACGTGGGCGCATGCGATTGAGATACAGGAAGCATCAGAGTGAGGGGAACACCGTTTCTCAACCAAACAAACGCGCCTGCCGTGCGCCTGCTAGGACAACGCGTTGATGTCACCGCGGAAGTCGCGAACGTCTGGTCGCTCTAACCCGTTGTGCGCTAGGCTCCGCTCAGCTTCCACCTTCGCGCCTACCAATCACAGCGAATCTGCTAATTCGAGGTCGAAAAAGTTGAGCGCAACGTCAACACCAATCGCCGAGCGCAACACACAAAACACGACATGGCCGAAAAGAAGAGAAAGAGAAACGAGGAGGGTGCCGAGCGGCCCAGCAAGAAGACGGCAGTCGCGCCGCAGGGAAATGTAAAGGTTGAGCTTCTGCAGGAGGAAGCATTGGGTCCGCTGCTTGGTAAGTTGTATTGCGCATTGAGTGAACGACAGATACTAACGAAAACACAGCTGCGACGCCCGGCCTCAAGTTTCCTTCGCGCATCAACTTCAAGCCGTATCAGCACACCAAGATCCTTCCAAAGTCCTCCGTCACCACGATCCTCCTTCAGTCCTCCGACCATGCCCGTCTCGACTACACTGCACAGCAAGAGCAGGATGGCAGCGCAGGGAGTCAGCTCAAAGACTATGTCGGCGTCTTTGACCCAGAGACCAAGAAGCTGCAAATCGTACCAGTCAAGAGGGTGACGGTGCGAAGCACATTGCGCAGCGAGACACAAGAGCTTCAGGAAGAGCAAGCACGGCTGGAGGCAGCACAGGGCACCATGACTGCTAAGAGGCATGCGCTCGCCGCCGAGTTCGGTTCTAAGAAGTCAAGGAAGAGGATCGACGACATCACCATGAATTCCATTCGCAGCGGAGCACCAGAGGAGCAGCACAGGAACGAGGGTGTCGCGGAGAATGTCCTGACAAACATGTCTGAAAACACCTCCGCGATGCCTACAAAGGCTGAGCTTGCGGCAGCTCTCGACAGCTCCAAGCCACGGCCGACACCAAACATGGCTGCAGAATTCCCTGGCGACGTCTACACGTACGATGCTGTGGTTGGAAGCGAGCTCATGGGTCTGATCCCCGTCAAGGACTGGATGGACGCCTCGGAAAATGGCAAGGGTGTACAAGTCAACAGCAAATATGTTGCAAAGCGCATCTTGAAGCTCTGCAGAAACAAACAGGTCCAGAAGCTGAAAGCTTTGCGCTTCATCTTGCTATGCATCAACTTCAACGCAGCACTGGCAGGACAAGCTGGAAGATTCGCAAGGAAGATTCCACCAAAGGGCAAACTGGAGAGTCTCATGAACGAGGAGGACAACATTCCGCTCGTTAATGCTATCAGGAGGAAGTTTGGCTCGGAGTATGCACCTCGTGCTGATTAGGTTGGACTTCACTAACATGCGCAGAAACAACGACATGCCTCGCTGGAACATCGACAACCTGATGACTCACGTTGCAGCGGCAGCGCTCATCGTCGACGACTTCGAAGTGGACGTCAACGACCTTCGCGAGGACCTGAAGATCGAGAACAAAGAGTACGTGTATTGCCACCGTGGCAAGGAGTACGACAACTGACATTCTTGCAGGATCAAGCAATACTTCCACGAGCTAGGCTGCAGAGTTGGCCCACCTACACAGACAGACATGACGAAGTTCAAGCTGACCAAGGCCGACGCGAACAACCACAACGTTGCCAAGTTGCGCCTACCATTGGCGTTCCCGAGGGTGAACATACCCACCAAGAAGAGGAGATGAAGACCGCACGAAGATACAAGCATGAATAAAAAAACAAGACTCTACGGAGCATCGTGTTTCCACCTGCACCTACGACTTCCAGTTTTCATGTGGAGCTCAGGCACGATCGGTTTCGTAGCCGATGTTCAAGTGCACGCCTTAAGTCATGAAGCACAACCCACGTCCGACCCAAAGCAAGCTGCACCAAACCCCATCCAGTCATATCAGATCCACGGATCTCGCATCTGCGGCGCCGAGATGCATCATCAAGACCCTTGTGCTCGTCATGCGAAAATGCTCATTCGCGATTGAACCCCACATCCTCATGATGACATCACCACATCCGACCACATCGTGACGCAGCCGCTTTTGATACCGGAGCCATGAAGAACGTATATAAAGTGGATTAGCTCCTGTGCTCGAGAAGCAGTTCAGCCATCAAATATCAGATTTCATGCCTAAATCAACAGGACCTCTTCAAGATCAGATCACAGGCGCTTCCCAAGCATCCTCCACGTCCGGCATGACTGACTCCACGACTTCCGCCGCTGACAAGCTCGGCGCGAACAAGGGCACAAATGCCATTCCTAACGAGGTACGACTCGCCATCTCAACCCACGATTGCAATATATTGGGCGTTCAACGCTCTCGCAACGCCTCCCACTCCATGACACCCAACTAAACCCCCCCAGAACCCTTCAGTAATTTCCTCCGCCGGTGCGATAGGCAAGCAATTCAATGCCGACGGCGCCATTGGTTCCATCGGCCAGGCTGTCGGCGGGCCCTTCAGCAAGGACGGCGTCATCGGCTCCCAGTTCGACGCGAGCAAGGACGGTATTGCGGGACATGTTGAGCGTGCGGTCGATGGCCCGAGGAATCCGGCGGGCAGCGATAAAAAGGCATAGATTACCGCCTCTTCGTTTCGTTTTGTCATAATGCAGAAGCCATAATGGAATGTTATACTCCGAGTGTATGTTTCCTGATGTGCGGCGGTGTGCTGCATTGCGCGTTGATGCTGTAAAGTAATGTGCGAGCGTAACGCGTGCAAGGAGTGTTCGTGAGTCTGTGTTGTTGTTCGGATAGTTGCGGGTTCCCTGGGTTTGACAGTGCGCGTGTCCTCGCCGATGAAGCTCGAGAGTTGTGTAGCATAATATATTGTGGTGTACGAGTTGCCGCATGCATCTTTCTAGTGTAGGGTTGTTCTTTCAAAGCTCTCAACCTACGAGCGACAAGTGTCCAGTCTGCTCTGCTCTTCCCCACCATGCCTATGGTGTATGCGATACATTTACTCCCCTCCA
Organism: Phoma herbarum; assembly: GCA_001599375.1. Lineage (NCBI taxonomy): Eukaryota > Fungi > Ascomycota > Dothideomycetes > Pleosporales > Didymellaceae > Phoma > Phoma herbarum. The sequence goes on along the minus strand of BCGR01000012.1, from coordinate 491,265 downwards.
AGACGACGGCCGGGGCCCATGCCTCCGAAGTTCGTGCCGGTGCTGCGTCCAGTGCTTGGCTGGTTGGATCCCGTCTCGCGCCCACGACCCTGCACAGCGTATCCGTACCCCCTGTTCTGCGCCGTTCCAGGCGTTGCACCGAACCAGCGCTTCACTATCTGCGGTGTGAAGATGTAATTCTTGCCGCCACCGAACGTCGGCCAAATGCGTGTGAGGAAGTCGTACATGTGTGCGGCGATGAGACCGAAGACCTGTGTAAGCGCGGCGTTCTGGCCGTCGATGACGAAGGTCATGAACAGCAGGGCGAACGGCAGGAACTTGGCGTCAAAGTTCACGATGAAGAAATTGACCTGGCGGGTAGGGTTGTCCTGCGCGAACGTGTACGCGTATGCGAGTGATAGGGCGGGGAGGAACGTGTAACCGTTGAAAAGCACACCTGCAGTCGCCTCATCACCGTCAGCACCTCTTCTCTCAAGGAAACGCGCGCATATTGCCTGAGCGAAAAGAAGACGGAGGTATGTAGGGAGCCAACACCGCCGAGCAGAATTGCGAGTCTGCACAGCTTTCTCAAGTAGCTATCCCACCATGCCTACACACCGCAACAGCCCTTTAATATTTTGCGAATGACGGACAGTGCGATGTGCAGGGGTACTCTTCCTCGGTTCCAGGAACCACTTCAGCCATTGACTCAAGCTGGGTGGGCAGATAATCCGAGGTGATGCTCTGCTGCCAGAGATCTACAGAATGCATTGCAAAGATGTGCGAGAGGCATATACTTACGACTATGACCGAGCCAACGAACATAGTGTATACGAAGAAGTCGCCTGGCTGCGCGAAGCGCGACGACTCACGCTCGAGAGCGCTGCCGTACTGGTATAGGAAATACGGGTCTAACAGAATGGCGAACTTCGGTTTCGTAATGAGAAACGCGGTGAAGACGCGCCAGATCTGCGGTATGACCTTCGTCGTGAAGACGAATTGGGTTGCGAAGATGTACTGGTACATGTTGATGATGCCACCATAGCCCAGGGCAGACACAGCTACAGAAAGTGCCGTAATGGTCCTGCGTAATTGTTAGGGATTATTCTGTGCGCAGAGCTTGCAATGCGGTAGCTAAGCTTACCTAGAGACCGGCGGCAGCGTCCAAAAGACATCCATTGTGAATCACGACTGCGAGCGAGTGTGGTGAGGGCGGGTGTCTGAGGAACAGCGAGTGCTGCCTGGAGGAATAGTTTTAAGCAAGCCGTGGCCTTTTGAGGCGCGGTTGCGTGGGGCTCCTGACTAAGCGACTAGCTTGAGCACGGGCTCCACGGCTCTTCTTGAACTGCTGCTGTGTGCTAATGATTGCAGAGTAACGTCGTTTCGAAGCAGCGTATGCGAATATTCAGATGTGCGACTTTACGTATAGTGACGACTTATCCGGAACACACCCCAAGCTTTCCTGCCTTTTTGCATCATACATCGCCGTCAACGCTGTGCGGCTCAGCGCGTGCTAAGCAGCTGTGTTGAAGTGAGGCATGCAGCTTGTGTCTGGGACATTTGCGCTCAAAATGATGTTCTGATGGCTACAGAGAATCAGGCACATTGAATACAGCTTTCATACGACGCAGATCAAAATCTACGTTTCTCGACCTTGCTCAGCTCTTTCCAAAGCCGACAACGCTTCTTCGACCAAGTTCCTGGTCTCGTCTTCGAAATCAACAGCCCCTGAATCCTTTAGGCCCTTCTTCCACTGCTCCCACCTTTCGAATCCCCATCCTTCAGCTTCCCCTTGGACCCGCGATCACATCCAGTCGATACCACACACCAGCCAGATGCAGGCCGTCTGTATGAGGGACTTACCCTGCTTCTGACGTAACTATCAAGTACATCTTTTGACCGGCCCCAGCATGATCGCAGTGGTTTCCACATATCTGCTACCAGTGCCATGCCATGTAGCGACGTGCGTAGCCATAGGCAATTTTCGAAGATGATGATGGACGTTTGGCCCAAAGTCGCCAAGTGATGAGGTGTGCCGCCGGTTTGCTTGGGCCATCATTTCTGTCAATACTGGTCTCGAATGCTAGGGGGATATTGTTTTTCTTCCTGGTCCGAATAGTCTCACACAATGTTTGTTAGTGCTCACGACGGATTACTGCGTGAAGAGAGCGAAGGGGTGTGTATAGATGTAGAGGAAATCGGTGGAGTCTTCTACCTATCTTCACCTCAACACAGCAGGGGGTCATACAGTAGAATGTAACGATCTTGTAGTTGACTCCTGACTCCTTGCTAAAGAGTGACGAAAATGCCGATGACGGCGACGTGTTACCACGCACTAAGATATCTTGTGTACATGAGAAAGACATGAACTCCAGCCCTATGCCCATCTGCGTGGTCCATATACATCCTTCCAGTCTCAAACAGCTCGCATCGCTTTCTCCAAGCCTGAAGCTACGCCACGTAGTAGAGCTTCATAGCACACAGCACCCTCTTCCTGCATACCGGGCAGTTCTGCACCTCCTTCGCACACTGCAAGCAAGCCACCACATGGCCACAGTCATAGAAGGCTGCATCCGCGGCATCCTCCCAGCAGATACGGCATAAACGCTCTTCCTCCTGCGCATTCTTCCAGTGTGTGACACCCTCGCCGAACTTCTTATCATTCTTCCAGCCACCGACATAGGTGTTACCGGTCGCCGCTTCTATGAAAGTGCCAGAGCCGTGCTGCTGGTTGTCGGCCCAGTCGCCATCGTACGTGTCACCGTTCTGGAAGGTGTAGAGACCGTGACCGTGGCGCTGGCCCAGCTGAAAGGTGCCTTCGTAAGTGGCGCCACTGTGGTAGAACATCTTTCCGTGGCCGTGTCGGTGGCCGTTCTTGATTTCGCCTCTATAGTATTCGGAGGAGAAGTAGTTGTAGGTGAAGTGGCCGTTGAGGTGGGACGGGAAGTTGCGGGCAAATCCACGGTATGCGAGGAATGACTGCGGATCGGCGAAGGCAGCGCGAGCTGCAAGGGCGCTACGCTGTTCGGTTGTTTGCGGCATTGCAACGATGATGACCGAGGTGTTGTGCAAGTCGACCTGGAGAAAAGTACGGCGATTCTTAATCGATCGAAGATTGTTGAGCTCTTCCTCTTCCCAAATGTCAATCCTCTTCTTGTCTTCCATGGGCAAGCCAAGGCAGGTCACAAGCGTCTCGTCCACCCGGGCGGACTTTTTAACAATGTACGTGCCGCGTGCCTCGAGGGTCTGTTTCTCTGGGCTGAAAAACTTAAGGAAGAAGTAGATTTCATCTGCTGGAAGCGCAGGGCTGGGAGCACGCTCTACAGGTGGTGGTGGCGTTGGCATGAACTCGGTAGGTCGATCAACTGGAGGAGGAGGTGGTGGTGCGGGAGGAAGGTCACCTTGTGTACCGCCCATTTCTATATCATCATGTACTGCTGGAAGCACCGGAATAAGAGCTTCGACTCTCTCGGAATCGGCGGGAACATCATCCACCATTGTGTCGTTGCCTTCGATAGTAACAGGAGGTGCGACCGTCGGCGTCTGGGGTCTTGACTGCACGGGTGCTTCTGGCTCTGGCTCTGGCTCATCGGGCTCGCTCATCGGTGTGTCTTCAGAACGCTCGACTTCCGCAGAACCCTCGATGTCAGGCCCAGCACCAATCACAACGATGTTATCATCCGTCGATGCTGGAGGTCCCTCAGTGGTCTCCTGGTCCTTTCCATCTCCCTGTGGTGGTGCTGGCAGGTCAGCATGGTCCACAATGTGTGTCCACAAGCGGCGGCATGCGTAGTGCATCCGATCAAACTTCCATTCCTTCGATTCCAGATATCGATCATAGCTGCCGCTGGAGTATTCCATCTTGCCAGAGGTCGATAGGTGAGGACGACCTTGGGAGCCTCGCAACGGGTCTAAGAACCAGAACTTAACTTGTCGAGGGTCCTTGATGTTTTCGATGACTGACGCAATTTTATTGCGAATGTCATCGCAGCTGTCGTCGCGTGCTAACTGGATGGTGTAGACATGCTCGACGTCATCTGTCTTCCATTTGGAACCGTAGGCCTCGAAAGTGCCAGGACCTTCATGTTGCAAGAAAAGCCGAGAATCAATGACTTGGAACTCGACTAGCTTAGACTCATTCTCGATGTCTCTTTCTACTGGCGGATCCTCGCCGTCAGTCATTGTGGCCGGCTCATTCATTGGCGGAGGGGGAGGCAACGGATCCAGGATACTGGAGCGCCTTGTCCTCTCTACATCGACCTTGATCCACCGAGGCACCTCCCACGGCTCAGATGCGGTGCCTGGCTTCAAGGCAACATCGGCTATATCGTCACGAACATACATAGCAATGTATGCAACAGGATCGTTACCCTCAAGACGACCAGGGCCAGGTTTGCCCTCGTGGACATCGACGGCCTCCTTTCGAGTGAGACACCTTACGCGATTCTCGTCTTTGCTGTCCGAGTAGCTGTACCATCTAGAATCTGGCCCTTCAGGCCTGAGAATTGGCTGGTAAACGCACGACTGGAGAGTCTGCTTGTGTACCACAAACCCGTAGAGCGTATATGGCACGCCACGGACATAGATATGATCGTCAAGCGAGACCTTGTTGAGTAGCTTCACGTATGATCGTGTCTTGGAGTCAAATTCCTGTCGCTCGAGCTCCACCGTCAGCAGCTGAGGTAGCTCATGCCCTGCCATCATGAGATCAGTCGACTTGTCGATGGCGCCTTGCATACTTTCAACACCGATGACCGGCACCTTGTAGCTTGGGACACCAATGCTGTAATTGCGCTTAGGACCGCACATGGCGGCCAAAGTGTCCGCTGCGGGTGTACCCTGCAGCTCTTCCTCTAGCTTGGCACGTAGTACCTCCCAAGTTTCGATCACATCGAGTTTGTCGATACGCTCATGGATGCCATACCATTCGAGAGCATCGAGCACGTCGTCCAAAGCTACAGCGCCAGCTCCGGGGTCTACCTGTGTGCGAAGCATATAGAGAACCTTCTTCAGGGCGCTCAGAAGAGGCTTAGGATGCATGAATGGCTCCTCTTCCGGGACAGGCGCGTGTGCACTGTACAGAAGCTCCCTGAAGGGCTTGAAGAGCATCCATGACGCGATCGCCGAGATCATGTTCCCACCGGGAGCGCTAGCATCCTCACCCAGCATCAACCCTTGCAGGCCAGTCATCGCGAAGCTGTCCCATGGATTCTCGCGGCTGTGATGCTCCCAAAGGCAATCGGTCTCGTCTTCAATGATTCGAATGTACCCAGTGAAGGCGAGCTTATCGTTACGCAGAAGCGCCTGGCGCTGACCCCGCAATCGATGCGGGATATCGTAGTACGGTCCGTGAAATCTAGTCCATCCCCAATCAGGCGAACCGCCGCAGAAACGGTGCAGGGCGGTTCTTGAGTAGTTGACGCGGGGCTCCGTAGGATTGTACATAACGACTGAGACTTGAGCTGCGACGCTCTCTCGTTTTGGCAGCTGCTTGGAACCGAGAAGTGGCAAAGGCGTATATTGGTGTTCAACGACAGCTGCCTGCACCGGAGATCCCGCCTTTTCATCCCGGCGAGTCGCGTCCACAGCAGCATCTTTGACCACAGAGTCCACACGACCATCTTTCTTCTTCGACGATGGGTCGACGACGCTGAGGCATTCCAGATACACACTCAGGTAATCCGAGTCGTTACCCCTCGGATAGAACTTGATCTGCCACTGGTGACCACCAATAGTCACAACATCAGACTTCATGACAATGTCGCGATTTGGTTGTTCTCGTGTTCCGTTGTAGCGATCAATGGTCCAATCGATCCGCCCGCTGACGCCCACTGTGTATTCCGGCTCATCCACTGGCAGGTATGCACGACTCTCCCAGTACTCATGATCAAGGGCGCTGTGCTCAGTTGATGCTTCAATCTCCTTCATCTCGAATTCGTCTGGGGAGGAGGTATCCTCTTGTATGGGGTGCCATGGGTGCATGCCATCTTCTTCGTCTGAGGACTCGGAGTCGGATCGCACGGGCTCGACAGGAGGCGGTGGAGGTGGAGGAGGCTGGAGGTCAGGGTCGAAGAGAGGGAGAGGGATGATCGAGGGCGGCGGCTCGGTCTGCGTCTGATAGCAATTAGTCACTGACTGCGGCTCAAGGTTACGGTCACTTACCGCATCATCTGCTGCTGCAGCAGGATCCGTCTGCACACTACTATCTACCTCATATCTAGAAGTGTCATTTGCTGCAGGCGATTGCGGCTGGGCTGTAGTGATATTGGATTGACCAACTGAGCCGTTCGGTAGTACAAGCTGCTGGTCTGTGTCCGAGGTTGTGTCCATAGCGTCTTCGTCAACCACCGCGACCTCCACTGCCACAGCATTCGTAGATGCCTGAGCAGGTACTGTGGACTCTTGCTCGAGTTGTTCTCGTCCATTTGCTAGGCCTTCTCCTTCGTGCATCTCCGCGTCCTCCCGGTCGTGTCGCTGGCCCGTAGGCGGCAGCGTAGGAGCTGAAGCGCTCATGTCTACGTCGGTCGGTGGGGGCAGAGGTGGCGGAGACGACGGCGTTGTTGCATGTTGAAGATGATTAGGTGAGTGTGGGGGACTAGAAAAGGTAGGTGAAGTTGGCTGCTGAAAGTGCAGCGGCTGCTCTACGCTAACGCTCATGGTTTGGATAAGGATTCGCTTGCATGTGTAACCCAGAAAGAGCGTGTTGAAGGACGTTGGCAAGTACCGCCAAGCCGCAGGTAAAGGTACACAGCTCTATCAGCACGTCAACGTGCGTATGCAGCTGAAGAGCTAGAGCGCGTGTGATCGCGGAGCTATATGCCGGCAAGGCAGAAGTGTTAATATTGTACAAGACAGCAAGAACCAGGCTCCGTCGAAATGCAGGGTAGGAGAAAGGCTGAAAGGAAGCAGATGTCAACAGCACAAATGATCAGTCACGGGCGTGGCTGGGCTTAAACCCTATAGCTCCAAGCAGCCAACTGTCGATGCACAACGCGCTGAAGTGAGGCGGAAGCTAGCCGCGACCCCCGCGCGCGCGTTCCCTTGCGCCCTCGCTGGCATTGTGGAGCCCTTCCACAGCTTGTCGCCTTACCGGATCGTGATGTTGACTCATGGCTTCAAGGCTGCACCGCGTCATGATTGACTCCAGGAGGCCGCCTTCAAGCCCAAAGCTCTCCAGCTTATCGATTGCTCTACGCTCCACAAAAGCTAGGCTGAACGGTGGTGCGTTACTCTGTTGAGCCTAACGGGAAACTGCGACCCACCGCGCCTTCCCTGCAGCTCCCGCATCGTCTAACGCACGCCAGACCTTCCGCGGCTCTCGACGCCTTAAAGTCACCGGAAGGCAGATACACGCCTTGTGAGATTCGAATCTGCACTGCACAAATTGAGTTTGATTCGTAAGCTTTCAGTCATACATGGCTCAAGTCATCCACGAAACGCTACCCTTGTGTCTTCTGTATACTCGCAAAAGTCGCAGCTACTATGAGTGGGAACACCACTGTAGCCTCTGCATAAACTTTTACGCTGTCGCCGTCAAGTTTAATCTTGCCCCAACTGACAGCCTCATCCGGTCGTGCTCCCGCATCGCTGCCGTCAAACTCTTGAGCTGTGTTCACGTACACAGCGCTTTCTGCGCCGTTGCGCATCAAGTTGGCGTTCGCAATGTGGTGCTTGACAATACCTCCACCGAGCACGATCATGCCCGTCCTCTTCGCTCGCACTGCGATAGTATTGATCTTGCGGATATCTTCGACGATGTCTACCCGCAGGCACTCAGGTGATGCCTTGAATGTGTGGAAGTACAGCATGTCGCCAAGACTACCGTCAGTCAGAGCTGGACAGAACACAGGGATGTCGTTCTTCCAGGCCCAGTAGTAAACAGATCGTTCATCGTTGATCTCTTTGCCCAGACGGTGGATGACCTTGCTCGGCGTCCAGTGCATTGGCTCTTCTGTCTTCTTACTTGCTTCCTGTTCCTCCAGCATCTTGTCAAGGATGGGCACGACCCAGTCTTCGAACGCGCAGTAGTTGCTGTTCGGCACGACAAGGTTACCTATCCTGTTCATGCCTTTGGCGCGCAAGCCAGCGCCAGGTGTCGAGAAAGCACCGAGATACGTGGGTGCGAGGCACTTGATGAAGTCTTCTTCGACACCGCCAGCGGTTGTGACGATGGCAGATACGTGTTTGTGTTGCACAAGGTACCGCAGTGTTTCCCGCAGGCCGGAAGAAATCAAGTTGGACGTGTAGCCCAGGAAGATCGTCGTCCCCTCATTGGTCTCCGGGTCCTTCCATGCGCGCTGTCACCTGTTAGCAGGAAACGCGACGCGCATGAGCGAGGGTGAGACGGCGGCCCTATTTTCGGACGATGCACCACTAGCTCGGTCTCTGCGGCCGCCTCTCCAGGGCTGCAAACAGCCCGTGCCGAAGACTCACCATGCCGTTTATGATCCGCACTGCCTCTCCAACTGATGTCGCCTGAAATCCCATGTTCGAGTATCCTCCTATGAGCTCCTCAACAGTGATGCTGCGATTGGCATACTGGTTGAAGTCGATCCCATGAACCTCCTTTGCATCTGCAGGCACAGGCTCGGACGGTTTCAAGACCGCATCGGTGGCGCCAGAGGGAGCCGCAGCCTGATTGCTGACTGACATGACGCTTCGTGTAGAGTCACGCAAGGTTTCGACTGCTGTGAAATGTCGTTGTCGATCTTGTCGCGCGCGCAAGTGATGTTAAATGCTGTCCCTCGGAATTTCTCATCGGTGGATTTTCCAAAGGACTTGAACAGCGCGGCGTGTGTGTGGGGTCGGGGGCACGGCCATTGTCAGGGACGCAGTAGCGCGCTTTCACAGATCTTCAACCCGGCAATCTCTGACACGGTGTGTCCCTGAACCTCTGGAGGGCCTTTGAGCCGCACAGACAGGACTGCGATGTGCGCCAGCTACATTGTGCCTGACAGGGATCTCGTCGGACAGTGAACGAGGTATTTGTCGTTCTGTGATGCTACTGTTGACCGTGGGGGCGTTTTCTCGAAACTCGTCTACTGCCGAACTGTGGCTAGACCGTCTGACCTTGGGCGGGCTGGGGCCCGAATCTTCACATCATTCTCCAACCACGAACCAATAAGATCGTGCATCCACAAGGGGGGAGTGCACTGGCGCAACGGGTGGGTGCAGTTGTGCATGGACCTTTTGCATCTGTCGTAATGGCAGCGGGATCCGTGGCCTGGTCTCTTCATCTCACACACACGCTCTGCAACAGCAACCTTCTCCACGGCGCCATGTCGCCAGCCTCCATCTGCGCGCTATCTGGCTGAGAACCTCTACCACCTCTACCACTTCTGCATGCAGCCATCTGGACGTCCACTCACGTGTCCCCGACTAACAGCCCCGTGAAGACGAGGAAATCATCTCTCCCAGCCTGCAAATCACGTCGAGAGGCCTGCAAGCACTCTGAGCCCCAGGCATCAGCTGCCAGCACTTTCTGTTCAACGCAAGCTGTCTATTGACGCGATTGTGGAAGCCTATCGACCTCAGCGCCTGAAAACCCAGAGCGTGAACTCAGCTTGTCCGACCGCCAAGCAAAACGAGACAACGAGGCGGCGGATCACAGAAACCGGCGCTACCCAAATCCACAATTGAGCACAGACGTTTTCGTCAACCCTGGAAACAGCCCTGACAACACCTCGAGCCCGCGAGCCCGAGACGCCAATCATTCACCCTGAAAGAGTTCGGCCTTCAATTGCGACTGGCACTCAACCACCAGTGCACATTCGTTGTCGCAATCACCATCCCGCGTGCTCACTAAACCACCGCTCTATTACCTCAGCACCTACCGTCGTGCCTGGGGCCACGTGCTACACTATTGTAGAACAGACCCTGGTACACACCTTCGCCCATGCCGCGGTCGTTGAGGGACCATTCTCGTACTTCAGATTGCCACAATGTCCTCGTATCGCTACCCGGACAACAACAGGAACGGACGAGACAGATCGCCACCATATCGAGACCGCAGACCTTCCGCATTCGGCGGCGGATACCCACCAAGAGCTAACGACAGCGTAAGGCCCAACCAAGACTCAAGCAATTTTCCGCCGCGGGACGTTCCTCGAGGACCAAAGTCACTCGCTGATGCGCCCCGTGGCGCTGCTCCTGGAGGCCCATCTGGCGCGCCGTCAACACCTCGCGATGGACGAGGGAGGGGCTTCCCCGGCAGGGGTGAGCCCACGCCCCTGCGAGACGCGCCGCCGCTCAGCAGCGGACCTGCGCCGCCAATGACGAACACGCACAACTCATGGAGAGCTGATCGTGACCGTGACCGCGATCGAGACTTTGATCGAGACCGAAGAGAGAGACGCCCGACTCCACCAGCGCGGCGCTCGCCAATTCGTGATCTCCGGGACCCTCGAGACCAAAGGGACTTTCCACCACGTGATCTCGATGTTGGTCGGGCACGCCGTAACTCTCGGGATGGGCCACCTTCAGCAGGGTCCACATTCTCAGATCCTCCTAACCTGGGCACCGGCTCTTCCTATCGTGGCAGTGGAATTGGGCGAGGACGAGGTGGCAGGGACTTTGGCGGACGGGGCAGACCCTTCCACAACGACGATCGAGACAGACATCATGATCCCAGGGATCGGCCCCTAGACCGCTCGTACAGACCGCGCAGTCGATCGCCCATACGGCGCGATCGAGACATGCGCGATGAACGAGAATTTGACAGGAGAGATCGTGATGACCGCAGATTTCCCAGAGAGTACGACTCCTACATAGGACCTGCTGGCGCCGCCAAATCTGGCCCGAGAGCATTGGACACCCACCGTGGGTCTGGGGCCTCTGACTCGCGCCACATACCAGGGACACCCACTGGACAGAACCCACACCCTTCGCATCATGCATCCCCGGCAGACCGGCTAGGACCCCTGGTGGATTCATACTCTCGACGCTCGTCTGTTGCCATTGACCCGTCAGCTGCCAAGGACTCCCGTCGAGACCCCGGCAAGGACGACCTTTTGTTAGCCAGCCGTGCAGAGGCATCCAGAGAAAGGTATGCCCCACGTCCTTCCTCGCCACCCGCTGCAGTCCCGGCCTTTGGATCTAATGTCTGGAGAAACCCCACGCTTGATGTGAAGCCAAGCACGGCAGCAGCAGCACCAACTCCCAAACCTGTACAAGCCAGCACTCCGGTTTCAGCAACACCCACACCCTCGGCGACAGTACTTCTCCCAGTAAACCCCCCTGCTTCCGTTACCGCGCCCGTCCCGGCTCCCGCACCAGCACCGAGTCCCACTCCAGCTGTCATTCCCTCTCCGTCGCCTACATCTTCTGCGCTTGCAGCGCCCGTTGTGCCTTCGACTATCACAGCTCCCCCAACGTCCGTAGTGCCCAAGAATAGCGTACCTTCTGCGCCCATCGCTCCACCTACTGGGCCCAAGGCAGACAGAATCCCCGAGCGACTCACATCCGAACGACCTGCTTTCGATGCGCCCACACAGGAAGGTTGGCCGGGTCCAAATGGCACTCTACGTATGGATCCGCCCCCGAGTGTGCAAGCACCTGCTCCCCCCGCCGCATCCAGTGTGCCTGAGACAGAAAGAACAGAACTCAGAGCTTCTGTCTCGCGTCCCGTCAACATGTCACAATACCCAGCACGTCAAAATCCTCCACCGTCAGCACCGTCGGCACCATCAGGTCCTGCGAAATCACCACCTCAAGGCCCTGCGCCACGACCGCGACCACCTCCCACTGCGCCGCAGGCGGTCATGAGGGCTAATGTGTCGCCTTCATTCTCAAGGTCTTCTCTGCCTTCGTATGCCCCAAGAGATACATCTTCCAGCACAGCGCCACCTCCTCCGCTGGGCCCCCGCAGTGGTAGTGGTGATGGTTCCATAAGCACATCTCCGAAGAGCCTGCCCGCCAACATCCCAACTGGTCCTAAAGCTGATAGGACATCCATGGCATCGCGGCCAGCTCCGCCCTACGCGCCATCAGAACGACCTGGCTTCAATGCACCGAGAGCACCTATGGGTGGCGGGCCAAAGAGCATGCAGTGGGTTCGACCAGGACTCATCCCCAACCGACCGACCGTACCCACTAAGCGAGAGCTACCTAATGATGATCGTGAGCGATCATTCGGGACAGCCCCCAAAGCTCCCAAGCTTGACTTTGGCAACGCTATCAATGTACATCCACAACGTGTGCAGCAGGCACAATTTGGCTCGCCGGCGTTCTTCCGCCCGCCTAGTGAACACGAGAGGCTACGCGGGCGAGCTGCATCGGCAGAACGATCTCTCACTCCGTCATTGAAGCCTGGAGCGATCGAGACAAGACGGCACTCTGACGTGGTCATGGCCGATGCATCTCCTCGACCCGTGCAACCGCCTGTGTCAGCTGCGTCGTCGGCACCGCATGCCTTGCAAGACTCTGATGAAGATCTCGATCTCGATGAGAGTGACTTTGCTGAATCAGAAGCCAAGTACAACAAAGACAAGGCCGCCCTTGAAGCAAAGCTGATAGACTTAAGCGCACCCCACCTGCGTGCAACCACCCCTCTACAAGAGATCATCTTATTGTCGTCCGTAACCGCCGACCATCTTCCTACGCCATTTGAGGAAATCGAGCAAGAAATCGTCAAGAAAGAAGATTGGCCTCGTCCTCAGGAGGTCAGGGCTGCATCACCTCTGCAACCGCCTGCGACACACAAACCAATCGAGCCTCTGACGCCAAGAGCAGAGGACACGGATGACAGTAGCTCGGACAGGAAAGCAGACCGCTCAATTGCCCCTGCGACCGTTGCTTTACGTTTGCGACGCGAGGTTTCTAAAGAACCGGAAGTGTTGCCTGACCTCAGTGGATTGCCGTACCTTGGGTCTGGTCCACCTACGCCACTTTCTGACATAGAGCAGGATCGACCAGGATTGGACGACTCAATCAAATTCAACATGCTCAAATTATATCAGAAGAATGTCCAGCCCGAACTGAACGAAGAAGAGACTTTGCAACAGTATGCCATCAAATACAAATTGTGGCGTCAGTCGATTCGTCAGTGGGATGAAGAGCGTGAGCAGGATGACCAGGAACGTCAACCATCAGCCGAGCCAAGCCTGAAAGCCACAACTCCGGACGTCCAAAGCTCAACAATGGGCGCATTGCTCGATGTGCCGGGTCCGACTGGGCGACGAAGTCACGCCAGCCGATGGGCAACTGAACTCGACCTGGAAGCAGTGATCAAGGAGTCGCTCAAGACTGCTGAGGAGGAGAGGATGGGCAAGCAAGATATCGAGCCACGGAGAAGCATGGCCGATCCCGAGAAGGAAGCCGACCTACCAATAGAGCTCAGTGAAGCCGAGGCTCGACGCCGCAACTTCGTCGATACCAACTTCCAGCGCGAGCCGGGACAAGGCATATTCGCATTCCATTACGAACCTCCAGAGGATGACTTCACGCCAGACGAGCATCGTGTCATGGTCGCAAATTACCGAGACCAGTATGCTAAGAAGTGGGGCAAGCTGGCAGAAATACTTTACAAGGAATGTGGTACTGAGCGCACCTACAAAGACTGTATCAACCACTATTACGCTACCAAGTGGGCAAGAGAGTACAAGGGCAAAGTCCGAGGTAGACGTGGAGGTGCACGAAAACGTGGCGGCGGTGCTGCACGTGGCCGTGGAGCTATTGTCAATATGGAGCGACCTGAAGTTGCAGGAGAAGATGGGCTTCCTGTTCCCGTTACAGAATCTGGACGGCCTCGACGCTCAGCAGCGCCCACGTTTGGAGGTATGGAGGCGGACTTTGATCCCAACGCCACTTTGCCCACGCAAGGTCGAGTGCGACGACAGATTGATGCAGATGGCAATCCAGAGAAGGCCAGCCGACGGAGCAAAGTCAACAAGGAGAAAGGCAAGAAGGTTAAGAACCAGCCGCTTGCCGCAGCTCCCACTGGATCCCCGGTCAAGCACGACCGCAAAGAGAAAGCGCCCGGTGTCAAAGCAGAAGATGAGTTTGGCAAACGACCAGTGACAGATCTGCCTACTCCTGTCCACGTGACTCAACACGAAGACCTGATGAGTGATCCCGCACTGTCGAGTCTGAGGGCCGGCCATAATGAGCTTCCTTCGCTCTCGGGGAGCATACCTGTGAGTATGATGGATCGACAAAAGACTCAGCCAAACGCGAGACCTGGACCTTCGAGCTACTGGTCTGTTTCGGAATTGCAAGACTTCGAGAAGAACGTGGCACACTTCGGTACGGACTGGATCGGATTTGCTAACCACATGGGCACGAAAACGCACATCATGATCAAGAATCAGTACCTGCGCATGGTAGAAGGCGGGAAGTCGGAGCTCGAACAGGCGGCGAAGGACGCTGATGCGAGAAGGGAGCGTGGCGATGATCCAGGACCACCACCAACGCCCACTCCTGCGCCCAAGAGACGTTACGAGAGCACACAAAGCGTATTGCCTCGCAACTTGGCACCGGCCGAGCAAAATCAGTCTCCTCTGATTAATCCCGTCAATCTGCCAAGGAACTCGCCTCCAGCACTTAATCAATCACGGTTCCTCCCGCAGGCTGCCGGCCAAGCGAAGCCACTCGTACCTTCTACGTCCGGCTTCTCGCCACTACCAGAGACCGCACTTGCATCGGTTCCTTCGATATCGCACCATCAATCGCCGCCTGCACCTTTATCTCGGAGTCAACCACAACATCCTCTTCAGCATGGCGTGTCACAACATAAACCGCATCACCAGCCACCACGTGCAGGGTATTTTTCTGATGACTTGCAGTCTCGTCTTGAAAGGGGTGTATCTTCGCAATCATCGATCCACCATCCGTCGCGGTCTATGCAGTCGCACGGCACGCCACAAATGCGTGCTCAGGAGCAACACCCACAGCCTGGTTTCCGTGGAATGACCCATCAAGAGCGTGAGAACCAATTTCGAGCTGAGCTTCAACAACAGGAACAAGAGCATCGCTACCAGCAGCATCAACATGCTCGACGGATCTCACAGGAGATGCACCATCAGCAGAGAGCATTCCCTCCAGGTGGACCGCCGCCACTTATGCCGCCTGTGCGCTCGAATTCGATAGTAAGGTCGCCAGAGCACCGATCAATGTCTTACTCGCACTCTCGTCAGGTCTCGCAAGCTCAGACCATGACCCAGCCGGCTTCCGATCTGATGTCCCAAGCCCACGGTATGTTCCCTGGGGCACAGCAACTGCCATCGCGCTCCTCGATTTCCACACCTCCAGTAAAGGAGGAGCCGAGGTATGCCCCACCGTCTGCGATCCCGCAAGCTCAGCAAACTCCGATTCTCCAGTCTCAGCATCAGACTCGGCCGTCGTTCAATCAACCTCCTGCACAAAGTGTGGCACCGCCGAAGCCTGCTCAGGCGCCCCGGAAGTCCAATTTGCTGTCGTTGCTCAACGACCCTGAACCCGAGGAACCATCTCGAAAGAAGGCCACAGAGCAAGGACCATCGTCGCATAGTACAACGCCATCGCAGCAAGCACCTGTCGCCCCCCCGCCGAGTTCGTCGCAAACATCGGCGCCCAGACGAGATGTGTACGGTGAATCTGCAGCATCGCAGCCACCATATGGCCGATCTTCGTATGCTCCCCAGAGTTCAATGCCTGCTGCCACACCCAGTAGGTCCATTGACTTAACCGGTGAGCAGTCTCAGGGCAGCAGACATGGACCTCGTGATGGCTGGCAACAACGGCAGCAGTTCCACCCCGGCCAAAGTCAGGCACAGCAGCCAGTGTCACTCCCAACATCGCACGCTGGTCTACCTCAGCCTGCATACAACGACTCCAGGTTGTTCGGTAACCATCGCTCCGTCTTCGCTCAACACAACACACCGCGACACAACCCTTCGCCGCCACCTATGACTGCCTATAACAATTCGCCTCATTTGCATTATCGTACACCAAGTGTAAGTGGGGCGTCAGCACAGCCTTCACGTCCTGGCATACCGGGTGCTGGACCGGCTCAGCATGCGCAAGCAAACTCGGCCGCGTCTAGTCAAATCCTGCAGCCGAACCCTTATGCACAGGTCGATCCTCCCGGCGCCGGTGCTCCACCATCAGGTCCGATGGGAATGCGACCGAGCCCACATCTGCGCACCAGCCATGTGGCACAGCAGAGGGACGTTTCAAGCCGCAACGACCACTCACAGGCTCAGAACACGGGTTTGACATACTCGAACCCTCCGACGCCTAACGAGCACCCAGCCCACTCCTCAATGCGAGGTCCTGGCAGTATAACAGAGTCCTATCGTCCTCGTGATCCTCGTGACCTCCATCACGATCTCGAGTCGCGTAATTCAGACCGTGACACCAGCCGGGAGCTTTCTCAACGGACAGAGTACCTACGCGAGCAGCTTGCAAATCCTCACTTACGCTCAACTCCCGTCCACGAAGACTTGCGCTATCAACCTCAGCAGCAGGACCGAGGATATCTGTCACAGCGATCGCATACCCCGCTCTCAAGGAACGAAGCAGGACAACAACCGCCTCCATTGCAGCACCCACCGCACTCTTCTTTGGGCACAAACAACCACCCACTGTATGGTCAGCGTTTATCAGAAGAGCCGTCGCGATTTTCCCAGCCCTTCCCTCGAGATCGAGGCATCGCAGACCGCATTCGACAGGAGTCAGCGCAGCAACAACAGGCAGCCCTCAACCGTGAGGAGCAGATGCGTCGAGAAGGCCAGATGCGCGAGCAAGAAATGCGCGATCGTGAGCTTAGAGAGCGCGACGCACACTTTCGCGAGAGCCTCATGAGAGGCAACGTTGGCCAGTACGGGAGGGCCGAGCAGAGACCACCGCCTACAGGGCCTAGCGGCCACATGGATTGGACCAGTGGTGTCAATCGACCACCGCAGCGCGATGGATGGCAGCGATAAAGGATCTTCAACGTGTTTCGCTCAAGGCGTTTTGAGGAATATTGGTTGGGTGATATTACGTCATTTGGAAGGATTGCATTTGCTTGCAACAACGCTGCATAAGAGGTGTTCAATCTCCTTTGTAAGATGACTCGACGATTCTACATATCAAGACACTGGCGGCTTTTGTGCATACTATCTCGTTCAGTCTATCCAGCATGAGCGTTTGAGCGAGTGCGTTTATACTTGTATTATACCTTTGTTTCGAATCGACAATATATGCAAAAACTGAAGGTTTGCAACTTGGTGGTGCCGATTGTCCAACCCGATTTGGGCACCAGCTTCACCAATAACATTGGGCTGCGAAGGACCCAAACGTGCTACACAAACATTATAACAAGGCCAGCCACGTGCATCGCAATCTTGAGCGCAGAAGCCGGTTCACAAGAGCCTGGCACAGCCTTTTGGACTCAAAGCTAGCCCTACGACCGGAGAAAAACTGGCCATTGCACTGCAATCTTTAGCGCCGCAGGGGCTGGGACATCAGACCCACAGCCACAATACCCTCACATCTGCCTCTCTACCATACTGACCAGAGCAGTGTCCACCAAACCGGAAAATTTGCATGTCTGTTCTGGCCTGCAATCTTCAGTGCGGAAGAGATGACGCAGACTAAGGTGGTTCGCTGTTCAGTCTAAATGACGCCGTGCCATTCAAAGTGGAAATTTCAGCTCAAGACACACAAGGCTGAGTAAAAGACGCGGAGCTCCTGGTGAATGAAGGAGAGAAGTTGCGTCAGACTGAAAGGCAGTCATAGAAGGCAAGTGGCCCATTCTCCGTAACTTTTTGTGGGCCGAGCTGTTGCACTGCAATCTTTACCTGGAAGACAACGAGAAACACAGCTTTGTTGGTCGCTCTGAGTTTTGAGAACACTGGCGCTATTTCGTGCATGATGACTAACAAGAAATTAGACCTCATTGTTGACCAGTCCGATTGAAATGGTAATTGACGTCAAAGCAGCGGGCCATTCTGATCCTACGCCCAATGACTAAGATTTATCTCGAAAGTAAGTGGAAGTCAACGACAACGTCCGGTCGTTTTAATGCCCTGGGTTTCTGTAATCAACACTGACACCCAAGCTTTGGGCCTGCTGCTTTGCCGTATCGTGAGGGAAATCTCCTTGTGCTGGTCTCGGACTGTTCTTTGGTAACTCAAGGTCTCCTGCTGCTGACTCTCCGTGGAGCTCAGCAGGTTCATTGACAGGTGAGTACAATTCAGATCGCCTGGCATCTCCGCACAATTCTTGAGGGCCGTGTTGGTGATACGCCCACTTCTGCTGCGAGTTCTGATTGGGGCTATCCCATGAGTATGTTGGGGGTGCTGCACATGATCAGTGATGGGTTTCATCAGCTTGTTTGTACGAAGACTTACGTGAGAATCCTGCAGATGTTGTCGGCGATGCCATTTCTGCCTTAGGAATGACCGAGGTGCTTGCGGCTTCTGCTTCTGTACTCTTCTCCTTCGTGCGCCGCCCCCGGCACAGAAAAAATACGACTCCAGCGATGATGAGAAGAAAAGCAAGTGAGCCTCCAACGGCACCACCGATGACTGCGCCAGAAACTTTGCTAGGGCTTGGAGCAGCTGCTGGTGGAGGAGTGTTACTGGGCGAGCTGCTGAGCGAGCTGCTGGGCGAGCTACTGGGCGAGCTACTGGGCAAGTTGCTGGGCGAGCTGCTGGGCGAGCTGCTCGCAGTCGAGAAAGCTGTGGGTTCCGGGACACTGGAAGACAGCGCCACGTTGAGATCACGGAAGTAGTAATACTGATCTGGTCGATCCCAGAATGCTGGTTCGAGTTTGCCTGGTGGACATGTGGAATTGTTCATGCACGGATCCTCATTGCAGCACCCCCAGAATGTAGGAGCCAACTCGCACGTCCACATGGGTGTTTGACCACCACAAGAACCGCCAGGTGACAGATTGGCAAGTGACGTGGAGCGGCCTGCTGGTCGTAGGATGTCGCCGAAACAGCCATTCTTGCATGGATCCGCTGTGCAGCACCCAACGAATTTGGTCCCAGTCTCACAAGCGTACCTGAGCATTGTCAGGATCGTGCCCATCTCTGTTGGGTTATCAGGGTTGGGACGTACCAAGTACCTCCGCGGGGACAGAAGAAGTCTCCTGGTTTCGCTGCCGTGTAGCTAGGATCCGCCATCTTTTGAACCTTTATTTGGGCGGAAGTACAGGACGTTTCAACACGAACTCACTAGGGTAAAGAAGTGAATGAAGAAAAGGATTACCGGGCTGAGGAAAAGAGGAGCGCAAAACAGACCTCAGGTATCCGCCGTACTTAACAGCTCAGAACCACATCCCCAAGAGAGCCAAGTAGTCGCAACCAAGAATAAGATAGTCGCGATGTAGTGAGGCATGGCACTACAGCTGTAGCGAGAGTCATCTCTATTGACTCCAGTAAGATGGCCCCAAAAAACGGGCGATGCGACCTGGATTGGTGTGGCGGTTTATTAGTTTGCACATGGTTGCGGAGCGAGGCGCTGGGTGAGAAGTTTGAGGAAATGAGTTCGCGTGTTGTAAGCCATGTGCGACTCGAGGGGGATTAGTGCCTTGGAACGACCAATAAACTGCTGGGCGATTGACGAAGACGGGAAGGCCGGGCCCGACCAACCTGAGTCTTGGCGAAGATCAGAGCTCGCGAAAGTGTGCCAAGCGCATTCTTCTAGACTGCGTTCTTTGGTCATTGACTCATGGACCAAAAGAAAGACGACTGGGTTTTATGAATTAGAAACAGCCTAGGAAAGGCGAATGTTTAAGGAATGTATGCAAACGGGTGGAAAAACTCCATTACCATATGTGCAGCAGCCAAGATAGGCAGGTTTCCCGATCGTTGTATCGAAGTCTGCGTGGAAAACGCGCGGAATCTGAGTGCTGCAATCGGCGCGGCTGTGCGCGTGCGGTGCACCAGGCTGAACGATGTGGCAGGCGGAGCACGTCGACAAAACGGAGGCTTGAGCACGTTGACGAACCCTCGTCGAGAACCAAACGGTACCACTAGATTTTTTTTCTTTCAAAGAACGCTTGAGATAGGTTGTGCCGGATGCAACGTTTACGACGATATTCGCGTTGCAGAATTTACTCAAGGAACTCTCGCGATTGGGACCATGATACTTAATGCATCTGAACGCCTGCTTGGTATCTCGATCGAAATGTCTTACTGTGTAAGTGTCATCATCAATATTGCAACCTGAGGACTGACCTGTCCAATTCCTGGAACCACTCATTGATCATAACTAACGCAGCTTCATTAGACATTGGAGTCTGTGGTCTCTATCATCCGCGCCATGGACCAAGTCTTCAATATTATACTGCGCATAGTGGAATGACCCCAGTGTGGAATCTATGATGGAATTGTAAGTGTTGGGCGGAAGAATATTGCCGATACATTGGTCCCATGAATGAGTCGACAGCACAGGAGCAGGTCGTAGGCAATTAGTCTATGTAAGCCAAAGACTCTGGTCATACTGAATCGTCATAATAGCTGAAATTGCTCCAGGGAAAGGGTGGAGACGTCGAACCAAGCTGGCCGTCGTCAATGTCGACGTTGAGCATGTGTTTGAGAGACATCCCGGAGTGTCGGGGCACGTTGCTAGCGTCTTGGCAAACACGGTTGCCCGCGAGAGTTCTGTTCGGAATAACCTTCGAGCGTAGGATAGAGCACATTGTGTCGCCCCTGGTGCCAGGCTGTGCTAGTCGCAGGAGTGCGTTTCTCCTGCTGCAGGCGCCTTCCGGCTTGCGCTTTACCAGCGCTGCGGCCGCTTCATTCCCTTCTTTTCGCCTGATTTTGATACCGTACGCGCACCTCCAGTGCAGCGCCGGCGCGCGGCCATTCCAAGGTTCATTCATCAAAACCATGTCCGACCGCCAGACACGCCAATCCATAACATTTATATTTTCAACGCCCAGTTTAGGTATTTCAACGGTGTAAACCCCGGCGAACTCTAACCCACAACAGCAAGATAGCTGGACGTCGACAGACCACATTAGTCGGTATTGGAGCAAATGCGTTGCACCGAGGCGATGCATGAGTGCCATTCTCGGTGATTTCATAAAAATCAAAAGCCCGACAAAGATCTCGCCCATTTCAAAACGATCACATGCGACGTTTTCTTCACTGAGATCATCAAGAACCGGAGGAAGCAAAACAGCCGACGAGAAGTGATGCATATGTCCGGTCTAGACTCATGCCTTGAGACATGAAATAATTCGGCCAAGTCATCAAGATTTTCGTGAGTATAGCTAACGAGTTTGCCTTCATCTGGGGACCTATGAAAATGCTGCTATTAGTATATATTCTCCTTCCAGTCTTTTCAAATGCGCGAGCATTCAGAATGACTTGTCTCGACTGCATACACATTCGTCGACTCGTTCGAAACCATACCTGTGGTCTATCAGCGGATTCGGGAGCAAATGCCTCTTCTCAAACAGTACCAGAATCTGTTCGCCTCCAGTCCACAACTGTATGACACTTTGAGGTTGATGTTTGTTGATATTCTGGGGTTTCGTCGTCACGCTCTGAGATACTTTCTGGCAATCGTAGGCTTCCACATAACATGTAATCGCTCGATTTCTAGCGATGGTGTCTGGTGTAGAGTGGATACGAGTCTTCAAGCCCATGTGGAAGACCTTTGGAATGAAGTTCGTTGGTATACCCGAACGCTCCGGTCGACATCAAGACTATGTGGCAAGTTGCGCGAAGTTGGCATCCTTTCAAGAAGCCCAGATTGACTTCCAGGAACTAATGACTGAAAGTCAGGACTTCTCTCAGAAATACCACACTGATTTAGCTGATTACCAGACCATCAACATGAACGAGTTGCAAGGTCTACAGACAGACCTTTCAGACAAGCACACAGAGGTTCTGGCGCAGATCCGCCAAATGTGTGAAAGCCGATCATGCCTGCACCATTCGTGGCAAGATCTTCACTCGCAGCTTCCATCGTAAGAACCACGAAGCCGGTCGTCGTGGGAAGAAACCCCTCATTTGCCCTTAGTGTGGAAAATCATTCACAAGAGCGAATGACTGCAAATGGCACCAGAATATTCACGAGCGAAAATCGAAGTAGCGTTTTGGCCCCCATACGGGGTTTCGCTCTTTTCGGCTAGTGCGGGCTTTATGCCTGCAGCTAAGCATACGATCAGATCGAGCCCCCGCTCTTGAACATCGAAAGCTCATATTCCTGCTGAAGCCCGTTGAAGGTTACTGCTGGATATTTGTCCAACACGATGTCAGCCTCGGCTTTCAAAGCTAGCTCTGGTACTGGCAAACGCACATCGGACCTGTGGGAACAAGCGTATCGCGAGCTCGAGGATGACGCAAAGACGAAAGATTGGACAAGCTCGCAGCTCTACTCAAGCAGGACCTGGGCAAATTGCACATCAATCTGCGATCTAAGGAAGGAGTCCTTGAACTCTTTGGCATGATGGAGGCGAAAAGGCGCAAAGTGCAAGGCAAAAAGGTTACTGCGAAGATCCAAAGTGCTTGCAGCCACATGGCGAAGATCCAGGATGTTGTTGGAGCAGGTGCCAGTGCAGGTGGACCATATGTCGTCATTGTGACCGAGGCGCTCTTCTCTGTCTTTGCTGTAGGTCGACCTTAGCAAACATTCCTGCAATATGTTGAGGCTAAAAGAATATAAAGATGAACGAAACCTATGCTGCTGAGAAGGCATTGATGTTTGGTGTCGCAGTGATTATCTCAGACTTTGTGGTTATGTTTCCGGATGATGGTCATTTGACAACCATCACAGCAGACGACAGTCCGGCCATGCGTGCTGTGAAAGAGAAGTTACGAATCGTTCTCGTAGCCTTGCACAAGGCAGTCTATCTCGCAACAGCACAGATGGTGTTATACTCAAATGGCGACTTCAAGTGGCTCAAGGGTGTCGTCAAACACTACGATTGGGAAGGTCAGCTGGCAGAGTTGCATAAGCAGGAGCAGCGGATAGCCGGCTTCGAGGCTACAAAGAAGAGGCTGGAAGAGAAGGATAAGTCAGGAAAACCGGAGACGCTCCAAACGAATCTGCAGTTGCTGATAGGCCCTGCGGAGCGTAACTCCCTCCATTGGGCAGCTGCGCTCGGTGATGCTCAGCAAGTCACATTTTTCGTGCAATCGAAATAGTACCCGATCAATGCCCTGACGATGAAGAGTTGGACAGCGGCGTATTTGGCCGCAAGGGAAGGCCACACAAAGATACTAATAACTTTGATGACGGCACCCGACATTGATCTCTTCATCAAGAATCGTGAATAGCGGACATATGTGCACATTGCCGTCATCTACAAGCACAGGTCAGCCGCAAAAGTGTTGCTGGAGAGAAATCCCGGACTGCTGAAGCCTCGAGATCAGTGGAAGCGTACAGCCTTTCTCTATGCCGCCGAGAAGGGTTACGTCGAAATACCAAAGGGCTTGAGACAGTATGGACAAGATATGAACGAGACGACAGTAACTCAAGGCTGGACTGCATTACATCTGGCTGCCGAAAACGGACATGTCGAGACAGTGAAATGGCTGGCAGAGCATGGGACCAAGAAGTTATGACTGTCAGGGATGGTTCGCGAAAGGGTCTCACTGCGAAATAGATCGCAGAACAGAAGGGGCGGACGAGCGTGTTTGAGTACGTGTAAGAAAAGTAAGATGACCGAGCAAAACACATCATTCCGGGCAAAGAAGATCCAAGCTATATGCCGACCGCACGTAATTCCAGTTCTTCCGCTGTTTTCGTAGCCAATGGACACGCTGTATCGTCTTGTCCCTTCTTTCTCCTTGCAGCCACGCTAGCGAATGCGGTCTGAAATGGGGACCGGATGATGGCCTTTTTTGAGGCCAAGCGTACAAGACCTCTCCGGCGCTAGAAATTGCAGTGCAAACTCAGAAACGACTAATTTTCCTGCTGGACCACCGATACAATCAGCTTCTGTTTCGGTGTACATGCCGCCGGGTGCGGGTTCGAATGTTCCGAACCCTTTCTTACTACGGTACATGCTTATCTTTTGGTCGACTTCTTCCCCCACATTCTGCATCTCGTTATGTCTAGGTCATAAACGCAAATAAACAGTCGCCATTCCAAGATTAGAGTAGTTGACCAAAGCTCAATTCCTTTAGTACTGATGAAGTATCGTATGCTACCGCAGTAGGCTTGCGAGCATGCGTGACGTCAACTCGTGCGAGACCATCAATGGATGCCTCCAGGCTCATCAATCGCAGTCATCTTACTCCATTCACCAAATCAACGTCAAATCTCCTCTTCGTCCCCAGCAGCGCCATCCTCCTCACCAACATCCCGGTCGAGCTTCACCTTCTTCTCCTCGCTCACCTTTTCGCTCTCAGCGAATCTCTTACGACCCGCAGAAGGCGTGAGCTCCGCATCAGCCTCCTCATCGGCCTTCTTCTTCGCAGCGCCCTTCTTCGCGCGAGGAGTCTTGGCCTTCGGGGCAGCAGGTTCTTTCTTGGGCCTGGGTGCGGCCTTCTTGGGAGTGCTCGCAGGGTTGTCGCCAGAGCCGGTGTTGGCAGTCGTTTTCTTCTTCTTCCACGAGTAGAGGCGGTTCTCGATGGACTTGGGTGTGCACTCGGTGAAGCCCTCCGTGCGGGCGTTAGCTGTGTGATTATGAAGACGGCACTAGGCAGAAGCCTGAAGGTACTCACCGACGCCGGCGGCGCGGACGCGCTCAGCGAGCTTCTCGCAGAGGGCCTTGCCGAAGGAGATTTGGCATTCTTCAAAAACGCCGTGAAGGAGCTGGAGTTGTCAGTGTCTACTCGGAAGCGAAAAGTGAAAGAACTTGCGATTGCGTCGAGCTCGGGAGTCCACTTCTTAGACATTGTGTGTGATGCAGGTGCTAGCTCCTGGAGGCGGTAAGCTTTGTTTCTTGCCCTGAGGTGTGAAGAGAAACTTACTTCTGCTTAAGGTGGGGAAAAAGAAGTTGGGGATGCAGTTGTATTTGAAGATGCGTGTCGGGGACGAGAAGAGGAGAGAGCGGGGACGGAGCGGGGAGCGCACCTTCTTATACCTCACGAAAGCGGAAGCAAGGCGGAGACCAGCTGAGGGTCGAAGGTGAAGGTGAGTAGGAATGCTGAAATCCTGGTCGCTCCTGCGCCCCCTCACAGTGACCTCAAGCTGACCTTATCGAACCGGGAACTGCACCTCAGCTGCTTATCGAGCTTTCTATAAGTAGTCAAAGTACAAATGACCCTGTTTACGTCTAGAGTCTGGTATACCAGGTTAGCTTTCGTCCACGTCGCTTGCATCCACGTGGTTTTCAAGAGCATCTCAGTTACAGCTGCAAGAGGAGACTTCGAAGAGTCTTACCATACGCATCAACACTGACAAAATTCTAGAAATTGATCGAATACCTCTAGGGTACAACAATCATGCCGCCATGTGGGAGGACTTTTAACTATGGATATCACTTTTGGCTCGGAATGCATTTATTTTTGGGACCATAGGTATCGGGTGCTGGATGACGCAAAGAAGCCGACTACCTCCAAATCACGTCTCGCTTACTTCGGGATTCCGTCCTCTTCGTGAACACTGGAAAAACCTCAGAACCGCAAAAGTCTCGAACTTGGAGAATGGTAAGCAAACAAGACCGCCTGACTACCTTCTGGCTACGTGATCCGATCTTCGACTTTCCATACTCCAGATGCCTAGCGATGATGGGTTGGACAATCTCAAATGAAGGCCACGCCCTCGTCGTTCTCTTCAAGCGGAGCGTTGTTGTTGGCGGTGCTAGTGACGCCCTCTTGCTCGACAGGCTCAACCTTTACCTTCTTGGGCATGAGGGTGAACTCTCCCTCCTCATCGCCAGTAGTGGCATCTGACTCAGCGTAGGATCTAGGTGCGCAGAAAGTCCTGCCGCGCTTGCGACCTATGGACTGCGAAGCGACAGGCTCCTCGTCCTCGGAGGTGGTGTCGGCGTCACTTGTCTTCTTGCCCTTGGAGCCCTTCATGCCGCCCCTCTTGGATGCAGAAGCGCGGGACGCCCTTGAAGTAGCAGCCTTCTTGATGGGAGTGGAGTTTGGGCTTCCGGAGTTGACCATTTTGCCGGACTTGCGGAGGTTGGTCAGTCGGTGAGACACGGCCTTGGGAGTGCAACCTGGACTTGGTCAGCATGTTGATAGTGATGCGTGTGCGAGGAGTCTACCTTCGCCAATCTCCTTGGCCAGGTACTCGAGAAGAGGCTGGGAGTTCTTGATCTCATGGAACGCAAAGATGCCCCTAAGGATCTGCGCCAGTAGTCAGTGCATTGTCGCGAGATGAGTGCTTGGGCAAAGGCGCTTGCAGTTTGGTCCTTCTCTGCAGTCCAATTGACCATGGTGATGAAGAAAGGTATGAGCTGGATGAAAGTCAAAAAGAGCATTCAGGTGACGGTGTGAGGAGCTTGCATACCTTTGAAGAGCTGTCGTGGTGTGATTATGGGAATTCTTTGGGTTGAAGCTGGTATAGAATTGGAACGAGGATGAAGAGATCTTGGAGCTCCGTGGTAAGGCGGGGTTTTATAGCGGGTTCGGCCCAGGGAGCAGCTGGCACGGTGAAGGTGAGAGACTGGCACTTCGCTGGCACCGAGCACAATGCTAAGGTAGCACTAGATGGCGTGTACTATGCATCAAACTGGAAGTGCAGGTGAGGGCGATTGTTTGTGGCGCAGGCAACGTAATCTACTGCAGCTCACTGCGGGCTCGTTGGCGGTGAAAGCCCTTCAGCACTGGCATCTCCTTGCTTAGAAACGCGGAGGGGCCGGCGGCGCATATCGTCAGACTCTTGAGTATGCTTTAGATCCAGAATATGCCATATAGCTCTAGAAGACGCCCACTATGCGCCTATTGTGATACCAAGTTTACAATGCATGGCTAACAATTGTCAAAGGAGACAGCAGAAAATCTTGAAACTCGTCGCAGATCTGTAAGAAACGAGTCCGATGAGAGCATAAGAGAATACTAGCAGATGTACATGGCGCTCTACAATGCAAAACAGAACGGGATGAAGCCACGTTCTTTCAAAGGAACTTACGACACGGACAGTGACGGCGGGCTAGGGCCACTCGCAACTTGCCTAGTCGAGGAGGCAGCCACGAAGCTTTGGAATGTTGCTCCTAGAGAAAGAAGACATAATCACAAAGGAAAGGGCAGCGGTTAAAAGGCATGCCAGCTTGAAAGGCAGTAGCAAAAAGGCGGACGCAACTTCACCACAATAGCTACAACAGGAGTTGTGGGATCAATGTTTGCATCTGCACTGATGGTGTCCTTTGTTAAACTCAAGATGTCGTGGAGTATCCAAGCATTAGAGATCAAGCTGTCAAGTGAGCCCGCTTAGCATCTCCCTACCCTCATTCAGAACATCTTCTCCGACAAGTGTATCGCCTCGCAACAGCTGCGCAGTCCTCCTCTCTTCTGCCTGCCTCACTCGCTCACGACCCTCCATGCGCTTCAGCTCGCCCATCCAATCATCTTCAACCTCCCTCGAAGTATGTTTCGCCAGAATCTGCACAGTGTTTGACGCCCGGAGGTGCTGGCTACGGCAGACTGAGTCAGACATGGATACCTTGCTCGTAGCGCGCTTGTGGGTGCTGGTCTTGCTCATCTTGCGCTGGTGGTATTCGTGGTCAAGCATTGTGGGGCGAGAGTCGCTCAGAGTAGAGAAGGAGGCAGACGGCGAGTGCTTCAAGAACGGCGGTCGAGGGAGCGGCTTCAGTAGGTTCGTGGAGGCAGACGACCCTGAAGATGAGGAGAAGCGGCTGTGCATTGTCCTCGTAGGAGAGATGGGGGTATTGATGCTATCGACAGACATCTGCCGTGTCGATGAGCGAGGTTTAATGTAGCCTCCCAGCCCACCACGGGTAGGCAGATGACGGTGCAAAGTAGGTGATCGCTGCCGTTGCACACGCATAGCTTCCATCTTTTTCAACTCTTGCGCCCAGTGGTCCAACTCTGCAAGGTCAGGTGCACGATGCCTGAACTCTCGATCTTCTGGGCTCAGCTCGCCGGTAGGAGCCTCCTCATTTTTCTTTGTAAAGACACTGAGATCTGGCCGTTGGTAGATGGATGAGGTATGCATGTCGGTATTAAGGACTGTCGATCCACTCAGGCGTTCAGACCATTGATCCCCCTTGCGCAGACTCATACTCGATTGTTGGGGAGATTGGAAGTCTTGGATCCTCTTCCAGCTAGACCTCTGATAGGCGCTGGATCGGGAACGCATCGACGGGAAGTCGCTGTTGCACACTTCGTCCACCATTGCAGCGAGTGTGCCTGAGCTTGTACTCATGCTCATTTCGCTCTTGATGGCGCGCAAGAAGTTGCCGTAACTGTAACCTTCATCGTGGTCAACTTCACCTTCACTACTTGAGCTCGAGTCGTCGTCGCCTTCAATCCTTGTGCGACATTCCGCATCGTCCAACATCTTTACTGCCCAAGCAGCAACTAGTGCCTCGGGTCTGATAGCGAGTTCGCTTTCGCGTTGCTTGCGAAGATCACGGAGAACTGCTCGCTGCTCATCCAAGATCGAGACGGCAAGGGAAGCTGGCTCTGGCGAATGATCCATGTGCTCATCGATATCCGAGACTCGGGAGGCTGTCATGATGGATATGTGATTCATCCAATCGTTTTGTTGCTCCAAATCAGATTCATTTTCGATGCGAAGATGGCTCAATACTCTTGCTTCGGTAATAACGCAGCCTTCCAGCCTATCTGGTAGGTCTTTGACGATGAATTCCTTTAACTTGACGCGGTGGGATTCCATGATCGCCAAGGCAGCCTGCAGCGTGTCTTTCGGCTTGACCATCGTTGCTGGTATAAAGTCACTACAGCCGTTGGAGCGCGCCTTGAATCTGGCAAGGCAGTGGCGGCGTGCAAGAGAATCGATCTGCTTCTTCACACTGTTGTAAACCTCCCGGGTCTCTACATCACTTAGTAATGCTGGAGATCCAGGCTCGACATGTATCGCTGTAACTGGTGTTGACACCGGAGTGTGCTCGCCCGGTGGTGCGGGCTTGGGTCGGAGCCAATTGGTAAAGGAATTGGCCGACGGTATCGGCGAAAGAGGCGTTACGGGGCCTGACGTTATGACGTCCCACCTGTGTCTTCGTGGTGTGAGAGGCGCCAGAATGCGTCTGAACGGAAGCGAAGCGAACGAGGTATGCTGGCGCGCGAGCTCTCGGCGTGCCGTCAATGGTGTCACAGTTGCTTGAGGTACGACAGCAGCTGATGCTATGGTCATGGCGCGGGGTCTTTCAGCAGTTGGTATGGTTGCACCTTCGAGGAACATGTTATTGTCTCGCGAGACACTCTTGATCAGCCGTTGACTACCTTCAGGGTGAATGTCATCGTCTTCACACGGCGAGTCGGGGTCCTGGGAGAGCCGAACGTTGTCTTCCTTGCGTGCCGACTCAATAGCGGCAACGATAGGCCCCCACTTCTCTGCTGCGAACTTCCTCTTCCAAGCCATGGCAATCTCCAACGCTCTCTCCCGTTGCTCGTCGTCCGTAATGTATTTGAGCGCATGTCGCACGTGTGGCTTTTCGAGGAAGCCGTCTGGCAGCTGCAAAATCGATTTCGACGGAAGCTTCGGCAATTCATCTTCGTCGGGCACCATGCTGTGGACCATGAGGCCCATTCCTGGATCCATGTTAGAAAAGCGCAGAGCGAAGGCGCGATGTGGTTGAGGCGGTCACTGTTGTCTGCGCAGGAGAGCAAGGCACCGGAAGCCGTGACGTAAACGCTACAGATATTAGCACAGTGAGGGTGAAAATAAACAGTCCACACAGGGTCTTGGCAGCAGCTTCTCTCCACAATGCCTTTCACTAGACCTTCATACTGTGAGGTAAACAAAGGGAACGTCAAGAATGGCCTGGAGGTCTTTAAAGAGACAAGAACGAGAATGGATAGGTCGATAAGATGCTGTCTTTTGAGAAGACGTCTAGATGGTAGATATGGTATCCAACTCCGCTGATGCAAATGCATGTCTATTCCAGGAAAGTAAAAAGGTTGGTGTGGACGACATTGAGGGCACGGTCAGCTTCGCGCTCCTCAATGACGCAGGAAATGTTTATCTCGCTAGCACCTAAGCAACACCGTTAGTTGTGAATTAGTTGGATGTGAGGTGCTGATACATACCCTGCGAAATCATCTCGATGTTGATGTTGTTGTTGCCGAGCACGCTGAAGAACTTGCCGGAGATACCGATCATGTTCTTAAGTTGCTTACCAACCAAGCTCACAATGGCCATGTCAGGCACAATATCGATAGCACCCAGCTCGCCGAGGTCATTCACGGCGCCCTGTAGGTCCTTATCCTGGATCTTGTACTCGTCTTCGCCACCACCGCTCAACATGGCAGACTCAGAGTGCAGGGCCATGGAGACGTGAACCTCTGAAGAAGAAATGAGGTCCACAGATAAGTGCCAGCGATCCAAAATGCTGAAGATGTTCATCAGGAAACCGTGGGCACGGGTGCGCTTGTTGCTGTGGACGTTCAGAACAACGATGTTGTGCTTGATAGTGACAGCAGTGGGACGCCTGGGGGTGTTGAGAGCGTTCAACAGGCTGGAGGAGCGTGTGCGGAAAAGACCGTCTCTAAGAGGAGAGTGCGATTCCAGAGCCTTGACGTTGTCAGGGAAGATGATGGTGCCAGCGCCGCGGGGATTCATGACGTTCTTGATGCGAATGGGGATGCGGGCGCGGATGACCTGCTCCATGGTGAAGGGATGGATAACCTCAGAGCCGTAGAAGGTCAACTCGGCCGCCTCAGATGGCGTAACACTGGGGAGAAGAGCTGCGGTAGGGACCTTGCGAGGGTCGGCAGTGAAGATGCCATCTACCTCCTTCCAAATCTGCAGCTCCCTGGCCTTAACACCAACTGCTACCAAAGCAGCACAGAGGTCGGTGTATCCACGTCCAATGGAGTTCAAGAGACCGCCTGGCACGTTGCCGAAGAAGCCAGTGATGACTGGGACCTTGTCACCGCATGCCTCCACCTCTTTGGCCAGGGCAGCAGCTAGATCTGCGTAGAACTGCTCGTTCAGGCCCTTCTTAGGGGTGTGGAAGGTGATAATGTCGGCGAGGTCGACAAATTGGGCAGGCGTGCCACGGTCATTGAGCAGCGCAGCCATGTAACGACAGCTGAGCTTCTCGCCCTTGGCAATGATCTTGTCCTCAACGCGGTTGGTGACCTCCTCCAAGTGCTGCGCCGACTCCAAGATCTTGGTCAGGCTCTCGCACTCGGCGTTGACCTCCTCGGTGAAGGCAGCCAGGATGTCGGCGCTCTGGATGGTGTCCTTCGCAGCCTGGATGTGGTCGGTGCGGATGGCTTCGACGATGTCATCGTAGCCACGATGGCCCTGCTTTTCGGCGGCGCGGGCGGAGCGGAGGAGGCGGTTGGTGGT
Organism: Phoma herbarum; assembly: GCA_001599375.1. Taxonomy (NCBI): domain Eukaryota; kingdom Fungi; phylum Ascomycota; class Dothideomycetes; order Pleosporales; family Didymellaceae; genus Phoma; species Phoma herbarum. The sequence continues at coordinate 459,963 of BCGR01000012.1, read as the reverse complement.
GCCCTCGGTCTTGTTCTTGGTGCTGCGCGCAGAACAGACGATAGCGGCGCGGTCGGTCTGGTTGCCAGCCCTGGTAATCGGGTCAGAGTCGAAATTGGTGGGTGGGTGGGGGAGGTGCCCTTACTTGACGATGCCCGCTATATTCTCCGCAAACTTTCCAACACTCGTTCCTCCAAACTTGAGGACAACCCAGCCTCCCGGCAGGTGCTTCTCCTCGGTGTGGTTCGCTATCCGCTCAACCTCGCTCCTGTGTCCATTGGTGATGCCAGACATGTTGGTCGCGTGCGTGTTCACTTCACGTCCAGAAGGGGATATTGGTATATTGTGTATGTAGAGATGGGGAAGGTATCTGCTATGTGCAGCAATTGAATGTATTAGTGACGTGGGTGAGGCGTGAGGGACTTTCTGGTGATGTGAGTCTTGGTGGGGCCTGACTCTTCTTTCTCTTCCGGCCTCGGGGCGAACCACCACGCCAGCGAATTTGCGGTCAAGTGCGCAATCCCTCCGCCCGTTCAAATGTCGGCAGAAGAAAATTCACGAACTGTGGTTTGCGGGGACCCAGCCCTGTCCAACGTTTAGTAACGCTATTGAATCATCTTCCGTATCTGGAGGCACGTCGCGCCGACCTCTGGCAACTTGACACTTCACTCTGTGCTGCGTGCCGTGCTCGTGCTGCCTGTCAAACTTCTTGCTTGTGATGACGGGCCGTCGCCGAAGTGCCGAAGGTTTGATTGCCGAACGCGCCAGCCTCGCGGCGGGACCTTGCAGCCCGTCTGATCGATCGTCCACACGGCTGGTACGGAACACCGAGAAGTCGGAGCGAAGTCTACTCCAAGCTGTTCATTCTACATTGGTACATTTGATCGTGAAAGAAACTGGGGACGTTCCAGAGGCATCGAAGGCTCTAGCAATGGAAGATGCCCGCGGTCACTGCCAGCTATTCGGTGCTGAAACTCTAACAATGGCCATCGCGAAGAAAGTACGCCCGAAGAGAGCTACCGGAGACCAGACTGGACGTTAGAATGCACAGGCTCGACGGCCGAAAGCTCCACCCCGTAAGACAAGGAGCAACCACCTGCGCACCTCAACGAATGAGCTTATGACTCCAAGAGACGTTACCTATCACAGGCAAGAGTTGCAGCCAGCAACAGGGCTAGGCAACCGTACGGCTATTGGTAGATTGAAGCCCAGGAGAAGGTGGAGCACTGCAATCTCTAGCACACAAGAGCAGTTCACGCAAGGCCTCACACATATCCGGTTGCCACCAGGACCTTTATACCGCCTGCGATTAACAATGTGCATTGGCCCATCCTAGACTACACCTAGAGCTGGCGCTGCATGTTTCCTTGACGCCATGCAATGCTCAAAGCCCACAAAGAACTCCGTATCTAAGGTATCCTGCGTCCATGATCATACGGAAACAATAGACGCCCGCCATACTGCATATACCCATAAAAAGAGACCATTTGCTGCCGCCAAACCAGCTACATCCAAAATCATCCAGATGAATAGTCAACCGGATCATTGCCCTATCGTCTCCTGTAGATATCATCATTCCTGCCTCTATTGTCCCGCACATCTCTTCCATCTCTGTCGTTGCGACGATCCGGACTACGCGATCGCGTTCGACCGTCTCTCCTATCGCGGGCGAAGCTTCTAGAGTCGCCTTGCCGTCGATCGTTGTGGTAAGGACGCCGCTCGTCTGTGTAGCCATCGCGCGAGTTGCCTGAGTCGCGGGATCCGCGTCTTTGCTGGCGGTCGTCAGGTTCGCGAGACCCTCTGGGACGATCGCCGCCTTGGTAGCTAGGTATGTATGTGTCTCCTGGTGGAGCTTGGTTGCGCCTTCGGTCGCCGCCATCCGGACCGTAGCGAGGTGGTGCGGGAAGCGGGTGTCGACCTTCACCAGGAGGAGGAGGGAGGTGGGCGCCATTGCCCCAGTTTGGCCTTCGGCCGCCCTCTGGTGGTGGTGGTGGAGGTCGTCCGTGATCATAGCGTGATGGTCCACGGTCACGATCGTTGTAGCGTGGTCGGTCGACGCCCGGTGGCCCACGATCTTGAGGTCCGCCATACCGCCTGTCCCCATTACCCCAGGAGTTTGGTGGTGGTCCAGAACCAGTCCATTCTCCATTCGGTCCGATGCCTACGGTGCCTCCTGCGGGCGCTGGTGGCAGAGCCTGCTTCTGTCCCCGAGCGTTGCGGCGATCGAGTTCATGCGAGTCGGCGAATGTGGGAATATCTTCTTCGCGCATAGGTTTAGGGTGCTCCCTGAAGTATGCATGATTGATTGCGTCGATTGCGTTAATGCGCTTTCTCCAGTCAAGTCTCATAAGGTCTTTAAGCAGCGACAGTCCTGTAGGCGAAAGCTCGCGGAATCTTTGCCCTATCGAACCTGTACTTGGTGCGAACTGGCGGATGGGTTCAGCACCAGGCAGGTCCTGCCAGCCGGGCATGCTCTGGTCGTTTGGGGAACCAACAAGGTCGAAGATGATCTGTGCTTGGTGAAGGTCACTTTGGCCGGCAAGGATAGGCTTGCGTTTGAACATCTCGCCGAACACGCATCCTGCGCCCCACATGTCAATTGCGGGAGTGTATCTCCGCAGCTGGAGGAGAAGCTCCGGGGGCCGGTACCATCGCGTGACGACCAGTGCAGTGTAGTCTCTTCGTGCTTCGCCGTTACCCTTCCCTTGTACCGGCACCGGCTCGTCGTAGTGTCTTGCCAGACCGAAATCTGCAATCTGCAGCCGCCCGCGGTTGTTGATGAGCAGGTTGGCGGCCTTCATATCTCGGTGAAGAATATGGTTGTCGTGGAGGTAGCGCAGACCCTTGAACAGCTGCAGCATGTAGCACTTGATCTGCGCTTCCTGGAACTTGACGTCTGGGTTGTCGAGCAGGCCTGACAGATCATGGTCCATGTATGGCGTGACCATGTACAAAATCGCCCTCTTCCGCCCCTCAGCTCTCGGTCGCTCTACAGCCATCTCTTCTAGCTTCAAGACGTTCTCGTGGGACAGCATCTTCAGCAGCTTGATCTCTCGCAGCGCTGTGATTGGAAAGCCGTCCTTCTCGTTGTGCATCAGGATCTTCTTCAGCGCGAAGACGTTGCCTGTTCGCACCTGACGCGCTTTATGGACTTCACCAAAGGTTCCCTCTCCCAGCTTCTGCAGCATCTCGTATTCTCCGATCTTGGCGCATCCCTTGAACCGGCGCTGCAGGCCATTTTGCGGTGTTCCGGTCGCCGGCGTGGCCATTTTGGCGGCAGCGTTGTGGCTGTTGTTGCGCGTTGTTCTTTATCCGCGGACTCGTCTCGCTATGACGCCGGGCGCAAATCAATCGAGGAAGGGTCGTATGGACGCGATGTGGCGGACATGGAAGGTCGAGACGGTGATGTGAGGCACGATACGGTGGCGGATGCTGCCATGGAATGTGCGGACAGAGCGATGACGCTGTTATTGCGGTGGCAGCATAACAGCAGCGTTCTATTTGAGATGTGGAACAAGAACGCGATTGATGAGCTGCCCGGGCCTGATGCGCAACGGGGCTTGGCATCTCGTCGCGCTAGCTCCGATCGCCGTCAACCTCACCTCGACACTCAGCGAACCCTACGAGCCATTGCACAGCACACGCCGCAGGTACACCTCCGCTGCCACCCCAAAGCGGTCCAAGACGCTGCTGACCACCTCCAGGCTCGATCACAACCATGCAGCCCTCAATCCGCAGGATGGGTCCGCCCAAGTACGCTGAGATGCCAAACCACCCCATCAAGATCCACCCCGTCCGCCCGCTCTACAGATTCATGGCCACCGGCCTCGGCGCCTCCATGTGGTTCTTCGTACGTCAGATTGCTTGCGCCGGGCAAGCGTGCGCTAACAGGAGCAGTTGATGTACCGCGCGAAGAAGGATGGTCCGGCCCTGCTCGGCTGGAAGCACCCCTGGGACCACTGAACGACGAGTCGAAGTGATGAGGTGGAAGAAGAAGCAGGAATGGCATTGGAACTTCGAAGCTCTAGTCGACAGCATTGTATACATGCGAGTGAAAGATTACAGGTGTGGAGGCTGACGCACAATATCCCAGCAAGAAAATGCAAAGTAAAATTACAAATCCACAACACCCTTCAAGATTGCTATCTTGGTATCTTTGGCGAAAAACAACGATCGGATCAGAAGCTCAGAAAATGTAGAAAGCCTGGTGTTAGCTGTCTGATGACTAACGCAGAAGCGTTCAGTGGCGGCAAAGACTCACAGGATTGACACTGGAGATTTGATATGCTCGAATTGTGGGGTCTCTAGCTGCCGTGTTCATGCGAAAGCTCTGAATACAATGTAAGCTCATACTCGATTTTCTATGTTACCAATCACGCAAGCTCCTAGCTCAATGGAAAAAGTGCCGCATGCCGCAAGATTGAGTAACATTACGAGTATCCTTTAACGGCGGCTCCTTACTCAGGCTTTTCGAAAAGATAGTGACTGACACCCCAGGTGTCACCACCTTCCCATTTGAAGAGTTCTGCACAAGCCAGATAGAAGACCTGCCACCTGTTCCACCATGTAATCACTCCCTCTTCTCCATAAGTCTCCTTCAGACCTTCCTTAATGCTCTTTTCATTACTCAACATCGTCGTCAACCAATCCTCACACGTCTTCCCGTAGTGCATTCCATTCACCCACCATTGCCTCTTAATCTTCAGCTCGTCCTGGAAGAAAAGCAATAGGTCTGCGGAAGGCATCGTCCCGCCGGTGAAAAAATGCTCCGTCATCCACCCTCCATCGAAATCATAAGGTGTCGTCTTATGCGCAAAGATATGCACAAAGAGTTTTCCTCCCGGCTTCAGGGCCCGCGAGACCTTGGCGGTGAGTAAAGCGTAGTTCTTCATGTGCTCAAACAGCTCAATAGATACCACGCGATCGAAGGAAGCGGCCTCGAATTCATAGTCCACAACATCGCCCGTGATGACGGTCAGATTCTTGAAGCCCTTGGAAGCAGCGACGCTGTCGATGTGCTGTTTCTGCGTGCGACTGTTGGAGAACGCAGTGATCTTGCTGTTGGGGAGGATCTCGGCAAAGTACAGGGATGCGGAGCCCCATCCACATCTGCTCTTGTTAGCAGGTCGTCACGTGGTCGCAAATGGAGTGCTCCGCGTCGCTGGAGAACATAAGACATACCCAAGATCCAGAATCCTTTGTCCATCCTTGAGTTCCGCTCTTTCAACGTACTTCTTCAACATCGCGATCTCAGCCTGGGCAAGTGTCTCCCTGCCTTTTTCGTACAGACACGCAGAGTACTTCATACGTGGTCCGAGCATGCCTTTCAGGACGGATGTGCCGACTTCGTAGTGCTGCTCGTTCGCAGTTGCTGTTTCAATGGCGATCGGTCTTGTGCGCAGGAGCTCCACGTATTTCATCTTGGAATCGTAGCCAGCTTCCAGAGACGTGGTCGCAATGGAGTTCAAGCGGTCTGCTAGTTGAGCACGGATGCCCCGGCGGATGACAAAATGCGGGAGGTAGCCATTGTCGAGCAGAGGGTTGATGACTGCGTCGGACATCACATAGTCTGTACACAGATCAGCCTTCACATCCTGTTACTCTTGCGTTTTGCATGACGGATGTACCGGAGATGTAAGAGGTCATCTTGAGGGGTGATGGCAAGGTAGCGAGGGACCAATAGTGTCTGCTGCCGTCTAAGTAGAGGAGAAAAGGCAATTCTGTACCGCAACAAGCGCAGTATCGTGACTTCTAGGACCAGCGGTTGAGACTGAGTAGTTTCATGCCCAAAATAGTGCACCGTTTGCGGTCTAGTCTGGATCGATGACGTCGACACACGCTACATTGAGCGTCGCAGCTCACTTCAGGATGGGGACGCAACAACCATCTCAAAGCGCAATCGAAGTTGATGTGCTGCGAATGTAGATATTGGAGGTCTGCAACTAGGAGTGAATAGAACGTCAGGGTCTCGACCAATGAAATAGTAGACTGCATTTAGGATCTGCACATGACGTTCGTTGGCTGCATGTGTAGCGAGAACAAGGACCAGCCCTGAGCGTCTAGTCTCTAGTAATAATAGTGTTACAAGTAGACAGTGCAAAACGTGCACTATAGTAGTCGCACCACACAAAAGATTTCAACCCTCCTCCTCCCAGTCCGGCCGGCAAGTGCATCCTCTCGTCTTGAGATGCATCACGCCTGTCCGGCTGGCCTCCACCAGCCATGTGGCCCATTCGATCTCGTGCTCCACCGCGCGGCGGCTCTCGCCTGTGTCCACCCGCTCCTCCTTGTTTCGTTGCAGGAAGTCTCTGAGGCGACTTGCGCATTGCACGATCGACGGTACCAACCTCTCCTGGTCGCTGATCTTCTTCTCTAGATCGTTGTACACCATCCGCTCTAGTCTTCCAACTAGAGAGGAGTATACGTCGCCACTTTCATCCCATCTGAACAGCATCTTCGCCCGCTGCTTCAGGCGCACTGTGTCTTCCCTTGTGGCTTTCGTGCACTGAAGGGTACGCTGAGGCTTGGCTATGTGGAAAGATCCCACATCTCGCATCACAACGATGTCGTCGAAGGAGCTGTCCTGATCGAACAGTACCTCGAATGGTTCGGTCTGCTCCTTGGCGTTTGGATCCCAGTCGCATTCCGTGTCCGGATACTCATCTGAGTCGTACCACAAGGGCTCTGAGTAGCTAAAGCCGTAACCTTCGCGCTTTTTCGTATTGATGGGATGCGAGAAGACGGACGGGTCAGGTGCTTTGGGTTCATGATTAGGTTCCGAGGATAAATCCGAAGGTGTGTCTGTGTAATCATGCTTGAGCGGTCCAGTGAGATTGTTCCGCTCGGTCGTGACAAGCAGCTCAGAGAAGCTTGTGTTCAAGACCTTGTCCTCTTTGCCAGGCCTTCTTGGAGTAAGTCGCTTGGTTGGCGACTCAATTGGAGACAATACGGGCTTGAAGGGCCGTGAATCCTCACGATCGGAAGGCCGCCCTCTTCTTCTACCCCGCTTCAGAGGACCTCGTGTTTCTTTCTGCTGAGAACTGAACGAGAATCGCAAGCTGACATCGTGGCGATGTGGATGTCGCTCTGCTTTTGGGGTGACGACGGACAGTTTCTTGCTGGATCTTTGCTTTCTAGGTGTCGACGGTTGGCGACTTGTAGATTTCTGTACTCTGTTTGTCGTGTTCGTATGCTTCAAATGCGCCGGGGAAGGTTGGACTGCAACTACGCTCTTGATTTGTCGCTTATCGGCTTTTCTGGCAGAAACAACAGAATGCGCAGACTTCTGTGACGTTTCCTGACTTGAAGGCTCCGTTATTGGAAATGCGCCCGGTATCGATAAGCGTTTCTTCGGTTTGGCTGTCACTCGCCGCTTTGCCGGTGTTTGACACGGCTGTGGCGCATCAGTACATTGCGAAAACTGATCGCGCAATGCGCCTTTTGGGACTTCACGTGCGCTGGGACACTTACAGAATCGGCCATATTGTCAGCCTTCCTTTTCTGTTTCACTGGGGTCGTCATAGCTGTTCAAGTATCTTTACAAGTCATGTTGGTGGGGAGCGATGGCTGGTAAATGTGGGGGTACGGCGCGGCGTGTCGCAGAATAGCGTGGCAGTTTCGCGCTCTCGCGTTCTCATGATCTGCTTCTGTTTACAACAACAAACGAAACGACTGACACCTATGGAACTCTGCGCGCCACCGACATGGGTTTCGAGAAAGTCTGGGAAGATGTGTGACTGGAGGAGAGTTTTCCGTGATTGTGCCGGTAGGCAGGGGACCGAATGACAAAGTGAAAGAGACCCATCGGCTTGCTTTTAAATTGCGCATGCATGCTGCGCTGTGATTCTTCACTGGCTGCTGTGGTATCGTCTTACGGATCTGAACCGCCTTGCCCTGTTGAACTCCGTTCGCCTCAGATGTCTGCAAATCTTCACTTCTTGCCGTTCTCCATAAGCTCTACGCCAGTTCGGACAATGCCGATGGCCGCACCCGTCTGTATCGCTTCGCTTCCTCCCCCACTAAGCCTGTACTCGATATCTGCTAGACCCGACATCCAAGTCACCATGACCTGAGGAGGTACGTCATTCTTGACAAGCTCGTCGCTCACTGCTGTCAGAATGTCGGCTAGTGCCAAGCCCTTCAATGTCTTCAAGTTATTGACTGTGCGTAGGCACTGGGTCATGTCGTTCGTCGAGAGTAGTGTTTCGATGATGAACTTGATGTCTGAGGGGTGTGGTGCTGCGATGCAGTCGTAAATGGTGGTCTGCGTGATCTGGTCTCGCACAATGGTGTTTGGGTCCATCGCGGGCTTCCCAGGCTCTTGTAAGGGCGTGCTTGACGCGTGGCAAGCTTGCAGCACGTTGAGTGCTCGTCTCATGTCGCCCTTGCTGAGCGTCACGAGAGACTCTGTGGCGTCTTGTGTGATGTTGACTTTCTCATCCTCAACAACCTTATCTACCAGATTCCTGATGTCTCTCTCTTTCAACGGTGAGAATCGAAATCGTGTGCATCGAGACAGGAGCGCTGGTGAAAGCTTGTGTGTGTAGTTTGCAATTATGCAGAATCGTGTGTTGGCTGTGTACTTCTCCATGATGCGTCGCAGGGCCATCTGCGCTGTCGATGTCATCGCATCCGCTTCGTCCAGGATGATGAGCTTAAAGGTCGCCAGCGATGCATCTCCAGATTTTGGTGCAGCCGAGAAGATCTGCTTTGTGGAACTGAAGGTCTTGATCTGCTCTCGTACAACGTCAATACCTCTGTCGTCCGATGCGTTCAGCTCCAAGACCATCTGCCTCATATTCTTGTTGCCATAGATTCGTCTTGCAAGCGCGAGTACGGTCGAGGTCTTTCCAGTTCCCGGCGGACCGTACAGGAGCAAATGCGGTAACCGGTTCGAGTCGACGAATTTGTTGATGGTTGCTATGATGTCTTGGTGCCCTTCAACATCGGCGAGCGAGTTTGGTCGGTACTTTTCCACCCTGAGCAATGGTCAGCACAGCGTCCTTGTTCTATGTTTTCTCACTGACCATGGGAGCGAGTCTTCAGCCTCGACAGGCAGATTGGCTGCACTTCTCTTGCCCTTTTTCGTATCTCCGCCGAAGCTGATTGAGTTGCCTGCAACCGGTGCATCGATGTCCATTTCGTCTTCAATGTCCGACATGGTGGTGAAAGACTCTGTTAGATAATATTGTTGTGTTCCGGTAAGTCAAAAACGAAGCTCTTCAGCAGCGTTCGTCGAGAGGGGCGCGAACTTTCACGGCGATGACGACGCGACGCGCCGACGCGTTAAGTGGCATAGGCGGAAGCTGTGACCTGACGCTGCTTACGTACACCCCCGGTCCCCGCGGTCCTCAGCCCTATGGGCATACCTCACATCGATGAGCTGCGCCATCACTGAACCCCACGAAAGCTCCACACACCACAACGTCGCCCGTTGCGTACAATCAACATGCCCGTAGGTGTTGCAAACTGTTCTGCGATCCTGCTCCACACAAGGTCGCTTCCAATTGCGCACCGTGGCTGACCCCGCTAGGCATACCATTCTGTCTTCCTCGAGGAGCCCAACCAGCAGCTCATTGGTACTACACATTCCTTCGACTAGACTTGCGCTCAAGCTCACCGAGATCTCAGGCAACTTTGCGCTTCTGCCTCTCCGCACACGAACCCGTGGGCCTGCACAACAGCTCCCTGCGCTGCCTGCCGACGTCACAGAGCTCACCATCGATGCATCACATGAGTCGTACGACCCTCTCGATGAGATCCTCGCCCTCTTCCGCGCCAACACATTCTTCCGCAACTTCGAGATCAAGGGTCCCGCCGATCGTGTCATGATCTATGGCATCCTGTTCGTAAGCGAGGTACTGGGCAAGATCAAACCAGGCATGGGGCGGAGGGAAGCTGAGAAGGTGGGTCGAAACTAAGCACTGACCCGGACAGCGACGAGCGGGCGAACTGACTCCTGCAACAGGCTGTTATGAACCTTGCCCTCGACACCAACTTCGCGATCCCAGGTGATGCTGGGTTCCCCTTGAACCAGGCTTTCGAGGCACCACCGGACAGGAACTCGGCGGAGGTCCTGAGACAGTACATTATGCAGATGCGCCAGGAGCTGGCCACAAGATTATTGAACAGAGTATACGCCGACGAGACAAATGCGCCAAGCAAGTGGTGGCTGAGCTACACCAAGAGGAAGTTCATGGGCAAGGCGTTGTAGATCCGAAGCAGGTATAGAGATACAAGAACAATTAGCACGAGGCAAAATTTGACAATGCTCAGTCTTGAAGATCAAACCAAGAAGACTTCCAAGCCAAGCACAAGCCACCACTACTAGACTCCCAGACCTTATACTCATATCCAGTAGTTTGGTCCAAGGCTCCAAATATTCATGCATCTTCAGGACATTCATAATCATGGGTAGCATGATGTGCTGTGATTGGTGCGGCATCCAATGGATTGAGCTCGTGGTATCAAATTTGGGCCTACGCTTCTACCGGGGTCTCCGCCGCACTCGTCTCCGCGGGCGTCTCGACTGCAGTCTTCCTCTTCTTCCTTGTACCATGACCTCTTGCCTCCACCCGTCCCTCGACTGGTATGACTCTTGTAGCAGTGAACAGATAGCCCTCGGCGCCACCCTTACTCGTCATCATAGGATGTGTCCGCTCAGGTAATACCTGCCACTGCCTCGCCCGTGCCGTCTGCAAGCTCGGTGCAAGCAGCAGAGTCGGGTTGACCGGGAAATCCTCATCCTCATCCGCATCGCCATTCTCCTCAAGCGCCCGCTTCCCGTTCTGCCCAGATTCACCAAATTCCCTGGCGATGAAGGCGGCTCGGCGTTCTTTCGAGTAACAGTCCACCAGCTCGACAAGAGGTTCGACGTTTTGGTGGTACACGACCACCTTCCCGCCTCCTCTGACTAGCGGTACCAGCTCCTTGAGCACACCCTTGACATCCATGCTCGTCGCTACTACCAAGCCGTCGAATCCGCCGCGCTTTGTTTCGTCAACTACGCGCTTTGTTTTCTCCCACCGCCTCCTTTTCTTGTAGTAATTTCCTCGTTTGCTGGATTTCATGTTCTCGAGCTCTGTGGCGGAGAGCAGCTCGGGCTCGATGTAGGATGGGTCGTCTTCGGGTGCGATGAGAGACAGCCAGGACAGCGATTTGAGGTGCTTGTATAGCGGATGGGCGGTAGAGGGCTGGCCGACATCATAGCCGAAGTACTTGAGGCAGGCGAGGTTGGGCTGGTTGTTGGGGTGGAGGATGGTGAGGGTGTTTGTGTAGGCGGACATTTGCGGGATGTGTGGCCGTGGGGGCTTTCGGGGGCGATTCGAAGCGTCGGTGGGATCTGCGTCGGGCATTGCAGTGTCTGTCAGTGTCTGTTGGTCGTTTGATGGGGACGCGGTGGGTTCTTCGTCTTCGTCTGATGTGTCGTCCGACTCTTCGGTAGGGTAGAGGAGGCCCATTTTCTCGGCGAGTGCTGCGACTACGAGACCGCCTGTGTCGTCGACTACAAGCCAGCGGCCGCCGCCGATCTGGCTCACTCCATCTTCGGCTGTAAGAACGCGGCTTGTTGCGCCATAGTGGACATTCGACCAGCTGGATATCAGGCCGAGCGATTCTTCCCTCAATTCCATAATCCTGTACGCCTCCTTCTCGAGGATGTGTTCCGCTAACCGTCCAACATCCAGCGGCAGCGCTGTGAATCTTCTCAAGAATTTGCGCGATTTTCTGAGCGTGTACTTGGCCAGCGAGAAGGCTGTCTTCTCACTGATGGCCTGATGCGACGCCATAATCTTTGCGATAATCTCCTTTCCTGACCCAGTGCCAGCTTTCTTCAGTTCCTCAATTTCCTCCATTGTGAGCGTCTGCCGTGTCGCATCGTCGACCGTGAGGCGGTTGTTGCGCATGATGACCTCGCCGTCTGCGCCTACAATGTCGAACCCAGCACCGCCCTCGGCACTTTCGTCGGCCTCTTCTGCTGCAGGTGGAGGCGCATGACCGTCGCCCACTGCTTCTGCGTGCAGCTCTGCCGCCGGTACAACGCGCAGCTCAGCGGTCTTCTTCCCGTCATCTTTGTCGAGAAGCTCGTATGTGTTGTAGTACGGTCGCCCGAGCAGCAGATTTGAATTGAACGTCCCGAATTTGCCCAAGAATATGTTTCTGCCATAGCTTTAGCACACGTGCCTGAAGTCTGAGGCGAAAGTGGAGGCTCACTCCGGCTATGCAACGTACGTGTTGGGTTTGAGCTCGACGATCTTCAAGATGCCTGAGGGCAGGCGCAACGCGACGTGCGTGTGCGGCCGGATGTGGGAATGCATGCTGCTTGGTAGACCTCGCTCGTTCTGTGTGGAACTACCAGATCGTGTGCGACAGCCAAGCTCTTCTACACTGTATGTGGTGGCCGTTGCGACAGGCGCAAGGTTGACTGATCGTCGCTCCAAAAAAGTGCACGGCGAAAAATGACCGACGCGGGAATTCACATGCACTACCAACCCCACACCTGCGCCACAGCCCGCCACATCGTGGCTTTGCATGCATTACGTAGCCGGCTCCTAGCATTCGTATTACTATCTTCGGGGTACACGGCTAGCCGCGTATACACGAGATTACTCGACGCCACGCGCTCGCTGTACCTCTTTCTCCTCAATCGCAGATTCAGGCTTCCCAATAACTTTCGCTTGGCCCAAACGCGCGAGCCAAGCTACTGCTCCTGCCAAACGTCGACCCTGGGGGCTTGGAGCTTGCTTGCTCACCCACCGAAGCGCACCCGCGACTGCCAACTTCACAATCACCACACAACGCGATGGTGATGAAGCCCTCGGCAGATGAAGGCCTCGTGCCCGCACCGCTCTCCAAAGCAAACCCTCCATACCCTCTGACGCCTGGTGAAGAGCACACGCCTGCTGTGCCTCCCACAACACCACATAATGGCTATCCTGCAGGCTCCAGCAGCACACCGGCGTTCAACTTCAAGACGCCCGACATAGCAGCACCCCACAAGAATGAAGAGATCCTCGACGAGTCCGATTACAGCGACGAGGATTGGGATAAGTCGGACGACGAGTCCGAGTGGGACGACCCCAGTCCAGCGAGCGTACCGGACGCGCTGAAGCCAGCAAGAGGGAAGGCACCAGCACCGGCGCCCAACACTCAGGATGCTATTCCAGATGCTCTGAGGGTTGGCCCGCCGGCAGGCGTGCCCATCAAGAAGTCCTGGGAGAACATCTCACCGATGGCTACCGGAGCCAGTGGTGTTTCATATAGCGGCGTAAGCACAATCTCGAACGACGGCTCGACCGGCTCCATACCACTCAAGACAAACAACCCGTATTTGAAGATGCAGACAACGGGGCAGAGCACCTTTGACGGCGAGAATGTATGGGGGGATTCACAGGGACAGTCCCAGCGTTTCGATCCTGTGGAGCTTCCTGCATATCAGACGCCAGCCACGCCCACCAACCACATGGCCAACCTCAACCTGAACGACAATTCTGCTGAGCACCAGAGGAAGCCGTCTGTCGATCAGCCACCTCTGATCGCGCTCGAGACCGCCACGCCTCACACTGATCACCCAACAGATGAGTCCCCAAGTGCCAACCCATGGAGCACAGCTGCAGACAGTGCGCCCTTGAATGGGCGGCCTGACAACAACAGCGAGCACAAGACTTCGAAAACTTGGCAAGAGCCGGATGCATGGCGGCAAGATGAGCCTACAAGGCAGACTCATGAACCCAGCAGTGCTAGCATTGCACTAAGCAATGCAGAGCCAAGACATGCAACTGCAAACAACTTGAATCAGCAACCACATCTCCCTGACGTCGAGCCTCTACAACATGAATCGCATGCTCAAATCGCATCGCCACGGGCAGAACACGACTTTGCGGCGCCGGCGACTCAACCGACCTGGGTTCCACCACCTCCACCCCAGTCGCAACCTCCACCAGTGTCCCAGACCGAGGATCAAGCCCCCCACTACACACCACAGCAGACACCTTCGCCCCCTCAAGATGAGCTTCTGCCACCACTACCGCCGAGGAGGTCAACTGAGGAGCAGCCCCCACCGTTTCCTCCACGGCCACTCGAGACTGGCATCATTGGAGCTACAACCTCCTCAGGCCCCGAGTCGCCGAACACTGCCATGAACAGGCAAAGGAGAGAGCACTATCAGATCAAGCACATCAGATGGCACGATGTGAACAAGCCTGGCATTCGTACCTCGCCCATCCTCACCCAGAACCTTAACGGACCGTGTCCGCTGCTCGCCTTGGTGAACGCTCTGGTTCTCTCAACTCCAGCTGGTATTGATACTGCTTTAGTCGAGACCCTGCGCACACGTGAGCAAGTCAGCCTTGGCCTGCTGCTTGACGCGGTATTCGACGAGCTTATGTCTGGACGACGAGGTGATGCAGCACAAGAGCTACCGGATGTCAGCGACCTGTACAAGTTCTTACTTGCTCTTCACACCGGACTGAACGTCAATCCAATGTTTGTACCCGACAACGACGCTACCCACGGTAACACTGTGCTTGCCAGACGTCCGGGAGCTAAAGCGGGAGGTTTCGAGAACACCTCAGATATGAAGCTGTACCGCACCTTCGACATTCCACTCATCCACGGGTGGCTACCCGAACCTGGATCTGAAGCACACCAGGCGTTTGAGCGGGTAGCAAAGTCTTATGAAACATCCCAATACGTTCAATTCCAGGAAGAGGAACTGGACGCTAAGCTGCAGTCTGGTCAGCCTTTGACTGACAGTGAGCAACAAATGTTCACGGACATCCATGCGATCAAGGAGTTCTTGAGCCGATGGCCGACTCAGCTTACAGAACACGGTCTGAAGGTCATGAAGGACAGCTTGCAGCCCGGTCAGGTCGCCATTTTGTTCCGAAACGATCACTTCTCAACCGTTTTCAAGGATCCTCGGTCCCAAAACCTTGTCACCCTGGTCACGGATCAAGGCTATTCATCTCACGACGAGATTGTGTGGGAATCGTTGATTGATGTCAATGGTATGGGCAGTGGACTGTTTTCAGGCGACTTCCGACCTGTTGGTAACCACGAATCTGCTCCCCAAGGCGCCATGCAGCACCAAGAACCACGGCAGAGTCCGATCATTGACGACGGCCAAGGCTGGACCACTGTCCCAACTCGTCGACCAGTGCAGCAGCAATTAGCAGCGGCTGCAGTGCCAGCTACCCAGGCTGAGGAGCCTACTTCGCCTACCGGCCTGAGCAGGGCCGAGCAGGAAGATCATGACCTTGCGCTGGCCTTGCAGCTGCAGGAGGAAGAGGAGGATCGCGAACGACGAGAGGCCGAACAGCGCGTACGAGATAATGAGGCGTCTGAAAATGCGATAGCAGCTCAAGCGCGCGAGCGCCCCGCCAATCGCAGAGCTTCACGTCCTGGGGAACAGCCACCAGCGATTCCCCCACGCCGTAGCAACAATAACATCACAGGCCACCGGCCAAATGAGGGACCAGCGCCCCCACCGACGTACGAAGAAGCTTCAACAGCTCCGCAGTACAACCCGCCCCCAGGCCATCCTGCGAGTCCGAATGCACCATTGCCTGGTCAAGGCAGCGCCTACCAAAATAGCAGTGGTCTTGCTCCCGGAGCCGGCCCTGCCGGTCGCAGGTACTCGGGACGACAACCATCTGGTTCAAGCATTGGGCGGCCTGGGCGGAGACAAAGTGCCGGGGTTGTGGGTCCAAATGGCGAAGAAAGAGAGAAGTGCGTTGTCATGTAGACACGCATCGTCCTCCTATCACTCGCCTCGATGCTAACTCCGACGGTGTTCTAGGAGTATTGCGCAGCATTGCCAGTTATACTGTACCATGATGTGAGGGAGAGTTTTGTTTTTGTTTATACCCTGGAGTTGCATGATGAATATTCTTGCTGGCTTCGGCATCTACAATAGCTGATACTCAAGCTTCTATCACTTCCAGACCTTGCACTGATGTCCTTCTCTTTCTGCCCACACTTAGTAATGACAACACGCAACACATTCATTCGACTAACAGGCTGGAGGCGCTTCGCAGAGCGATCTGAATGCTGTGCCGCGGTTCGCACCTACCTGCAATGCCGATGCAGCAAAGCCAGGTGCCATCATCGGTGCCTTTCTCGAGGCACAGATGTCATTGCCATGGTAAACTGTGTTTCTCCAGGGCGCGCACAAGATTAGCGTCAAAGAATGTGCGCCCATCTTCTGGAGGTGTACATACATTTGAGACATTTGATCACAACAACAAGATTACATAGCCCCTTTCTCAATGTTTCCATCGAGCCTATCGTCACTCGGTCCTCGCTTCTCAGCGGCTTCAGCGACGTCCTAATTTTCACCATCCTCAAAGGCTTCAAGCCTGCCTACGAGTAATGGGGTTTCAATATTATTCAGCTCGGTTTTGCTTTCATACCGATCCTCATTGGGTACTTCCTCGCACACCTCTCCTATATGCCCTCGATCATACGCTTCCGTCGCAAGCGTAGATAGAACGCCGGCTCAGTCGCGCCTGAAGCACAACTTTGGTGGCTGCTCTTTTCTGGCGGCACTCGAACTCCTCGGCATGATGGGCTTTGCGTGGACAAGCCCGGGCCTTGAATATGGCATTCTGTGGATCGCGCCGATGATATCCACGGTGCTGGTCGCTGTTGTCAATATGGGTCTCCCTTTATGTATCCGCACGCAATCGTTTTTGGGCGTCTTTAGTACGCTGTCTACCAGCCCTCGATCGAATACCAGACTGCTGCCTACGGTACACACGCTGCCAGTGCGAAGCATGGCAATGATCTCGCTAGGGACTTTCTGGCCAGTGATGCGGCATTGTGTTCGACACCGCTGTACATGAATGTCCCCGGTGGGCTTGTACAGTATGCGAGTTCGCTATTGACTTGCTTGTCTGGCAGCCGTGATGACTATTCAGATTTGTGTCGGGTACTGGAAAGGTCCGACGCTTTTGTGGCCAAGTTGAGCTGGTAGAGTCTCCACGCCATTTATCGGTGCTCCGAGCACAAATGGCTTCACAGCGACACTAGAGATTAATTGCAAATCTCTCGGCCTTGTGTCAAGACTCGGAAAGATATTTCGGTGCATC
Organism: Phoma herbarum; assembly: GCA_001599375.1. Taxonomy (NCBI): domain Eukaryota; kingdom Fungi; phylum Ascomycota; class Dothideomycetes; order Pleosporales; family Didymellaceae; genus Phoma; species Phoma herbarum. Next base: position 442,897 of record BCGR01000012.1, on the reverse strand, counting down.
TAATTGGCGCTATGAACTAAGCTCGCCAATTAGGTTGCATTGGGGAGACGAGAACTTATCCCGGCAGAGAATTGCAAGACGCGTTAGGAGCTCCTGGCTGCATAAGCACAAACTCATTCCTACTCAGTCAAGATTTTAGAGCATATTTCTTATTCAAAGGTATGCGGATAGAAATCGAGGATATTAACAGCCATGACTGGGCCTGGGAAGCACGGACCGGCAAGGAATTGCTGTGAAATACCAAGACGGCAGAGACAGATACGATTCAGAGAAAAAGAAGTTCTCCGATTCGCCTTCATAGTGGCATGATGTGTGGTAGTGGCCCAGCGGGTACAACGCCGTTCCCCACTGTCACTGACGCATAGCCCCGTTTGATCTGCAACAATCAGTGTGAGTTCATCTGGCAGGAGAATACGAGCACTTACCACCTCAAATTGTGTGGTATTCTTGAACACCCCACCGGCTGTCTCTGGCCCTTCATCCCAATAGAGGCGTCTTAGCCACTCATGCAGTCGTGGGTAGTCCATCCGAATCATCTTGATATTACACTTGAAAAGCGCGTAATATGCGACATCGAACCGGATCAGCGTAGTGTACAACCGTATATCAGCCTCGGTGATGTGCTGCCCCAACAGATACGGATGATGTCCTGGATCGGACAGATGGGCTTCCAATCTGTCGAGCGATTGGAAGAGTTTGGTGATGTGCTCGTTGTACGCAGCTTGTGAGGTCGCGAAGCCAATCTTGTAGACTCCGTTGTTCACGGTGTCGAAGACCCAGGAGTTTAGCTCGTTGATTTCCTTCTCCAGATGGGTAGGTACAAATGCCGTAGCCCCCTTGTTGACTTCACGTTTTTCTAGTGGCAGGAGATGGTCGAAGGAGTTGGTTAGTATACGAATGATGTCTGCGCTCTCATTGTTTGCGATAGTTTCTGCACCTCGTTAGCGGACGGAGTTTGAAGCATATTATAGACTTCGTCGTACGGACCTCTCTGCTTGTCCCACAGCACTGGGATGGTAATTCGTCCAGTATAGCCAGGATCTGCTCTGAGGTACAGCTCCTTCAGCCATCTGATGCCATATCTGGGATCACACGATGGGCCGCGTTGCCCGGAGAAGTACCAGCCGTGTACCGAGTCTCTGGCATCCACTTCAACGATGTCGATGATGTCTTCCAGTCCTTTCAAAGCGCGGACTATCACTGCCCGGTGCGCCCATGGACACACTGCGTTCACGTAGAGGATGTATCGGTCCTTCTCGGCAGGAAAATGCTCGGAGGGAATGGCATTTCGGAACTGAGAAGGCATACCACCGCAAGGGCTCTTCGGATGTAGCGGCTGGGCGTATCGAGGCTGTGATATCAATATGGTGGAACTTCGCAAAGAGGGAACAGTGGTGCTCGTAGCTTACCTTTGCGACGGTCATGCTAGGCAAGGTGATGTTTTTTTTTCACGATTTGTCTGCAACGCAAGGGTTAAAGACAGGCGCCTGTCGACGTAAAAGAAACTGCATATCGTGCATTAAGGACGAGAAATTCGGACTTCGTTGGACAGAAATGCAGAAAGGGTGATTACAAAACAGCAACCCGGCTAGGGTGATTATACTGATTAGTATGGCCCTTTCCCGGAGACGGATGGCCACAGAACGTCACTCTACTTTTGACGCACAATCTTGTCCGCATGAAGCGGGCGATGTAGGTCAGGCGTGGCAGTCACAAACCATGGTGTTCGTAAAGGATTGCTTTTCAACTGATTTGCATAAGGTCGGACAACGACTGTTTACTTCTAGAAGTCGCGGGGCAGGGGTTCGAAGAGCCGAGGCTCGCTTGATTAGCGCGGTAGGCAGCGTTCCCTTACTTGACCACGGCTTCTCTCTGGTGATGTAGAACGTGGAACTTTGTCATCGAATTTATGCGTGCGCATGCGAGCAACGGTCTGCGTGCCGAGTTATTGCATCGCCTGCATCATCATACTTCATTTACGCTCAAAAGCAGGTCTCAGGTCAAGTCCGAGTAGCCTGGTCACACGGTCAGGGTGGAAGCATGTCATCGCATTCTGGATTACTGAGCAATGGGCTCATAGTCGAGACATTCGCTTTGTGTACTCCGCGGAACATTCGTGTTCGACAAATCCGCGGGTAAAGGTTCTGCCTTCTCATAGTTAATCCGAGAGAGAGGTTTGGTAGATGACCAAGTTGTGTTTGACAAAATGCTTATGTCGCTAAAGCGCAAGATGGACAGCGCTGGCAAATGCGTGCTTCGCAAAATTCGGAAACCAATCCCCATGCTTACAAGAACGCTCAAGAAACACGCTGTGACCTCCCAACCAGACAATTTATCAACCATATAAATGTGCTTCCAGGACTACGCCTTACACGTTGTTCGGTCCGCTGAAGCTGTACCCACTCCCTCCGAATTGACTGGCCCTACTGGGAGCCCTGTCAGCATTTGATGCGTGCGAGTTGACACTGGCACCCAGGTTGGGATTTGCCTCTCTCCTGAACTCCTCGTACCCACCACCAAGTGTATACCCACCCGGCGACAGCGCATCAGTGCCATACGCGTTCGTGCTATCCCTATAGTCCGCATAGCCCGTAGGCCTATCGTACGGCTCGCCGTTCCTGTCCTCGCCCCAGCTCAGCGGCCGGCCTGGGTGCCTGCCCTGATCGGTCTCGGTGGAGTGCAAGAGCGCGTACTCGTCTTCCTCCTGATTGCCGCCGCGCTCGGTGTGTCTGTCGTCGTCGTCCGAGTCGTGGGTTTCGATTTCGGTGGACCAGGCGTTGTCTTTGCTGTTGTCGCCGCTCGCGTAGTATGGGTTCTCTTTTTTCGAATCGTAAGGCATGACGCCTTCGCGGAGGAACTTGTGCATGTAGTAGCCAGAGATTGCAGAGGAGAGGGCGAAGAAGATGCTGTCAAATCATGTCAGTTTCGCGGTGCTATGCTTGACAAGTGGGGTGTGCCTACAAGATCATAACGCCGATGCCGACCGCGCCTTTGCTGATGTTGCACATTGCTTCGCTGCCGTGCTTGAAGGTAGTGCAGTTGCGCTCATTCTCGCTGATCTTCTTCTCCTCAGCGCCTTCCTTGATGCCTGATGAGTTCCACATCGCGACTGCAATGAACGCTGCGAACCATAGTACTGCCCTTCTATCAGCCTTATTGCGTGCGCCGGCAAAGTGCATGCTTACTTGTGTACAGCAAGTCAACCGTGAGGAAGGCGTATGCGTTCGCGAATTTCTTCGTTCGACTCCACATGGGCACCATAACCAAGTAGATGATCGCTGGAATGGACAGGAAGCACTGTGCCATCGTCAGCCTTGCCCTCTTTCCAGACGAACAAATGTAGCTTTCCAGCCTGACTGAAGACCAAAGAAGCTTTCCGATCCTGCACTCACCATAGCGAAGTAATACTTGGTTGCGCCGCCAATGTCACCTCTTGTCATTACTGCGATCGTGAGGCATCCTGCGACAAAGATGAACAAGGCCTGCAGGAAGTGCAACCCAATCTTGCACTTCTGTATATAGCTTTGCGGTATCCGCCCGACCGGCATCTTTGCGTCTATGGCCCTTTTGAAGGCGCTCGAGGTGCGTTCTTATGGACTCTGGGCGAAAAAGTGCTGTGTTTACGCGGAAACTCGCGGTTCAATCGGCGTCGTCGCAATCGGCGTGGCAGGTAGATTGAAAATTGGTGCGCCAAGGTCAGAGTTTGGAGGGTCGAATAGAACCCTCAATGATTGTGGGAACAAGGCAGAAGACTTCAGGAGATTTTGTCTGACATTGCAGCTGAAGGGAACCCGCAGCGCACTCAGCCTCACTACGGCTAGCCAACGCCTCCCCGCACGACAACAAGGGTCATGCACGCTATCGATAATTTTAGAACCACGTTCGGTCAACAGTTTAGGCGATTTGCAGCCTAGACGCCATATTCCACTTGGGACTGAAGATTTCGTCATGTTCAAACTTGATCTTCAAGCAATACTTCTTCAAAACGGGTTGACAATGGGCAGTGGTGTTTTCGCGAGCTGCGTGTGTCACCCGCATTCCCCACTTGCACGTTACGGCTGTGTCGCAGAGGCTCGCACAGGAATGCGTCTTGAGTGCGCCTTGTCAGGCTTCAAAATTCCTTCGTCAGACTTGTATATCTACTCAGCCTTCGACTTGGGTGCGACGTGGACTTCCCACTCTGCGCCAAACTCTCCCTTCGCTTTTCCGCGCTTGTCAGCATCTCCTAACGGTCCTGCTGAGCTGGTGACATCGCTAGCAAGGATACCCTCCTTCTCGCCCGTCTTCAAGAACTTCAAGAAGTGGACCGACGCGTCAATGTATTCGCGCAACGCAACTCTCGATTCGAGCGTCGTGCCTGTGACCAATTTCATGATCCAGGGGACGATGAGGGGTGCATCGGTGCAAGATGGGTGCGCAGTGCCAGCTGCATGTGGTCAGAATCATTGCGAACGGACTCTCATTTGAGACTTACTCAAGGTCATCATCCAGCCCTCCTTCACATTCTCAACGATCTTCCTGACAACATCGAAGTGCCAGCCTTGTCCGTAGAACTCGGTCTGCTTCTCGGTCCACTCTCCGCTCTGCAGGACCAGTAGGGGAACGTCAATGTCCTTGTTCAGCAGTCCCGATCCTTTGCCTGGGTCTAACGCGATACCACCGTTGAGGTTCAAATCGTTGGGTCCGGCTGATTTCAGAGCCTGTAGAACGCCAGTCGCGCCGTAAGAGTGACCAGCAATGGTGACAGCTGACATGTCGAGGCGGTTCTTAAAGCCAGGAAGTGCTTCACGAGGAGAATCAGGTTTTAGGTTAACGACTGGTGCGTCGCCATCATTAAGCTGTGCGAAGAGCTTGATTGTCTCTGCAATCTCAGCCTCGCGGAAAGCGAGCTGGGCTTCCTTCAGGTCGAGGTCGGTTTTGGGTGGCTCAGATCTGCAATCGTAAGCTTTCGATGCTACTAGTACGCTATATGAGCACGACTTACGCAAGATCTTTGAGCTTCATGTGCCAGACACGCCTCTCCGTCTCGTTGGGATAGTGAACGATAGTTCCGGGCCCGCTGCCATCGCGGTGCTCCACTGCTGCGACAAGATAGCCGTGGCTGGCGATGCTGCCCAGGTAATGGGAATAGCTCTGGCTCATGCCAGCCATACCATGCGTGAAGACAACGCAGGGAAGTTCCCCAATCTTCTCATGTCTCTTCAACTCCGTGTGCTCCTGCTCCGCTGCCTCCAAGATCTTACCAAAGCCGCCTGCGCCTGCGCCTTCTTCGATAAGGACCTTCTCAGAGCCAGAGACGATCGGCGCATCTACGACGCCTGGAATAACAGTCGATGATCCCAGTGCCCAGAGAGCAAAGGTGAAGACAGGGCTCAAGAAGGAGACGCCCGCGAGGCGCGAGTAACCTTGGCCAATCAGCGACACCGGCTGAGGAAGCCACGGACGGGCCCACGGTCGTTGTGAAGGAGGAGCATTGGGTAGAGATGAAGGATAATACAGTGTAACCGCCAATGTCGACAATTCGAACGCATTTTTCCCCGTCTCTTTCAAAATAGCTTCGCGGATGACTCGCTTCTCGACTTGTGTCTCTACGTCCAAAATGCCAACCTCATGCGGGCCTGTGTAAGGAGGTAGCGGTGATGTGATTGGTGTTAATCCGATAACAATTATCCAGAACAATACAGATGCGGATGTGAAGAAGATGATGCGCCGCGGCGTTAGGCGGCTGAGACCGTAAACCATGATGGGAACTTCAGACTCGCAATGCAACTGAAGCGGCGGAAGTGCCGGGTAGGATGTGAGGGATCAAAACAAGGTGTCGCGATTTTCAAAGTGGATCTCTAATGTTTTGGACAAGGTGTTTGAAGTCAGGATGACCGGTGTGGCTTGGAGACCGCCGTGGCGATGGGTGGCAGGCGCGATGATCGTGAGCGATGACGTAGCATGCAAGGTTGCTAGGCGCGGAAGCTCATTGGGCGTTGATATTTCGATGACTGACGCACTACCAAGCCTCACCCGGCACAACAGACACATTACTTCTGCGAGCATTTCTTATTTTACGCCAACTTGCTTGAATTTTGCTGCTCAGTGAGCCTTGCCCACGACCTGCTAGCTGTCGGCTTCTGGGGCTCCTGTTGCCGCAGCGAGAACACCATAATAGTCCCATGTATCGACAGACGTGACGTTGGTTTCTGAAAGGTCGAGGCCTCCGACCCTGGCGTTGTCAAAGAGTCGTTTGTATCTGGATGTCAGTGCACACTGATGGGTGAGGCCGCCTCGTAACACATGGAACCTAACACGAAAGGACTTTGGGAGAAGCTGGGAAGATACCTCAAACAGGGACAGGCACACGACAAGTGAGAAAAACGGCTTTTCACCAAACCGGCTCCGCTGCAACGTCGAAAAACGCGCTCCGATAAAGGGACGAAGCGGGAAAGCCTGGCTGAGGTGGTTAATTAAGCGTTGAGCTGAACTATCGAGAGGCGTTCGCAGCCCGTTGAGCACGTTCAAATCGGGAAACAGCGATACACCACACCGTTGCCTGCAAGGTACTCCCGACGACCACCGGCAGAAACAGAGCTGCAGCGCACTTCTTGAAACTTGGTTCCGTAGTCTTGACGGGGTTCTGACAGCACACGCGAACGCATTACATTCGCCTGTGGTTTTCATAAACAAAAGCAAGGTGCTGTTTCACAACCTATCAACTGCCGACCTGCTCCCCTGCCGGCAATCACTCCTCCCTCATTTCACATCCACGATCCCGCACCCCCCTTCTCCACAAAACAAAAGCAAGAACCTTCAGCCCTACACTCCCGTTTCCGTGAAACAGTTTCACAGCTTCCTCATCAGCCGCGCTCCGCTCGTTCATCAATCCGCCGCCACTAATGCGAAGATCGGGCTCCAGCAGTCTAGATCCTTGTCGCAGGCCAGATGGGCCGCATGGGTAAGCGTGCCGACATCGTAAGATCCGGCCTTGCGTGCATGGGCATACAGGGCTTAGCGCCTACGGTGAAAGATGAAGGAACTTGGTTGTGAACGTAGACCAGTTGGAAAGGGTATGCTGGTGGAGCTGGCCGTGAAATTCCCCCATCGTGTTGTGTGGAGGCAGGATGACAAGTTGTGGGTTGTGGGTTCTGGCGTGGTTTGTTGAGCGGCACGGTTCGATAAGAATGCGAAATCTCGGAGTTTGATGCATGCAAGATCGATCGAACAAGATTGTGAAGTTTTGCTGTGATGTATTCGATTTAGTATGATCTACAATTATTTCCATCGCCTCAGGTGAACACCGTGCACCACTTGAAAGGCCATTGCTGTATGCTCGAGCCCCTTTACTGCAAAATAAAACTACAAAAGAGAATGTGGCTAACACTGAAAGGAGGCGCGAACGCCTGTAACAAAATTCGCGTACAATCGCAACACTTTGTGGACGGTGTAAGTGACAAATAAGAGACTAGACAACAGATTCTATCAATAGTGCAAGTCGATGCGCCGGCCGAGTCCTTCCTTTTTGATCCGTTGTAAAGAACTCCAAAAGCGAAAGACCGAATTTCATGGCGCGTCGTGAATATGTACAGTGAAGTGTATGGGTCGTGCGAACATGTCTAGGCATGGACCGGCCATGCTATGAGGTGCCAGACTGGTATGAGAGGGTATGGTATGAGATGGTAAGGACGAAATTGTTGCGGCTCTGATTGGTGAAGGTCGACTCAGTTGGAAAGAGGAGGTGAGAACGAGGGTGGCGTTGGGAAGAGATGCAGGAACTCTTCACCGCTGTTGTAGCTGGTCGTAGCTGCACGGCTGCGAGTCTTAGTGGTACCGGCGGAGGCGAGTAGCTGGGCTGCGCCGTCTGAGCGAGCCTGCTTGTGGGAGTGCTTATTGCGTGGGTAGCTTTCAATGTTGGCCAAATTTGGCGCAGAAGAGAAGAAGGAACGTTCAGCCAAATGACGAGAAGGTCCCGGTGGAGTGACATCATCGTCCTCTTCGTTGTCACTGCCGAACGATTCTAAAGACGCGACTTGCTCCGAAAGCTCGTCGACGACCGTGCTGAAGTTCTGGCGAGTACGGCGTGAGTGTACGAGCTCTGGGATGCTTCCCGCGGAGCTTGCTGAGCGTCGAATGGGGGAGCTCCAAAGCCCAGAGCTTTGAGCTGAGGACATGAGGCTGCTGTCGTACGAGCTCCTGCGACTAAAGCGAAGGCGACTGCTGCGGGTTGAGCTTGTTGCGCCTTCATCAAGATCCATGATGGGGAAATGGCAGTCAGATCCATCGTATTCCTTCAGAATATCCTCGTACGATGTCTCAGCTGGCTCCTTGTAGGCCTGAGGAAGCAGAAGCGAGGGGCTCAGGATGAAGCCTTCGGCCTCATGAAATGGTGTCTGCAGGCTCGTTGCCGTGGTGCATGCTGATGCTCCGGAAGCGGAGACCAGGTCTGGAACGCTGTCGTTGCTGGAAGCCAAGTGTGACGACGCGAATGGCAGCTGCAGCTGGAACGATGGCTTGTTGCCAGCAGAGTGGAGCGGTTGTGGAGCGGCGCGTGACGCTGACGGCCTTTCCTCGTAGATCGCTCGCGTCAGAGCATGATGACGGTCACTCAATCCCTCATCTTCAGACACGCGGTCCCAGTCGTTGTCGCATTCAGCTTCTAAGGCATTGTCATAGATGTAATCAACGTCGTCCTCCCAAGACTCTTCGATGGCACGCCAAGTGTTTGATTTGCGACGTGTAACACTTGGTTTTGGAATAGGACTTTCGCGCTCCAAAGTAGGTGAGCCGAGAGTCTCTGATGTCTGCGAACTGGGTCGAAAGGCTAGGCGCCGAAGATTGGAGGATTTGGGTGAGGCGCGCGAATTGCCCCTCGATCGAGTGATCTGGCGCGGTGAACGCTGACTGTTGAACGAGAACGATTCCAAGAAGGGTGACTTAGGAGACGTTGGGGATCTCAATCGCGATGGCTGAGGTGCAGGCCTAGGGTTGACAAAACGCTCCGGCTCTTCTGCAACATTTTCAAGGCTAGGGCTGAAGGGTGGAGTCATGGCCTGAATCGCAGAGTCATCAGGCGTTGTAACAGCATTGCCGACGAAGCTCGAATCCTCGGCTATTCCTGGAAGCTGACCAGACAAACCAGCTGACAGAGGGAAGGCGTCCCATATGCCCGATTGTCTCTTCGAACGATTAGCGGACATTTGCCTCAAAGCTTCTTCTTCAGAGATGTCGTGGATAGACGAAGTTGGGGCAAGAGAAGAGGTTCGTGGAGGTGCGATGACGGACGACGAATGTCGGTGGTTACGAAGATTGACGCCTGGCTGTGAGAAGCTCTCCACAGACCGAGTCAATCGAAGGCCAGGTCGAGATGCGCTAGGATCGGACTGATGCCATTCCCTCAGGTGGGGGCTCTGGGTTGGTGAGGCATAGCCTGCCTCTGATGCCATCAAGTTTTCGGTCGACACGTTATGAGGACTGCCAGGTCCTGAAGGAGATAGCCGTGCAGTACGCTCGGTCCACCCAGTAGCTAATGTAGCTCCAGGAGCTTCTCCTAACGCTGCTGCCTGGTGTCGGTCGGCATGCGTCAAGTGCTGGAAGTCAAATGGACTTGAGATAGAATTCTTCAGATTGCTGTCTAGACTTGTATTAGAACTTGGGCATGCAATGATCGGCCGATGGTACTTACGCATGATGTCCGACTCGTTGGTCCCTTTCCTCTTTCGCAAGAAAGACGATCGCTTTCGTCCAGCTTCTCCATCTTGGAAGTCATGGGCATCTATCCCACCCCCAATTGACTCGCTTAATCTTTTGCCCATCTTCCCTCGGAACATTGATTTTCTTGGACCGTTGTTGTCAAGGCGACCGTGACTGGGAATATGGCGGAGCGTGTTTGGGGAACCAGGAGTGCCATGGTCGTATGCAGCCATATCTGGATGGCTAGAAGACATGATCGACGACGCTGTGGATGCAGCTGTGTTGCTTCGCGAGCGCATATTGAAGACAGAATTGCGCTTAGTGGACGCAGCCCGCCGTCGCTGTTCGGGCGAGTGCATACCTTCAGTGTAGTCTGAGTCTGCTGAGCATTGCGATGCTGTCATCGAATCAGAGACTGATATTAAGCTTCGGTTCTCCGGTAGAGGTGTATCGATAGACGACTGTCTGGAACGCGACAGCGTCTCGTTCTTATGGAACGCAAACATCGCTTGGGAATTAGGAAGCAGCCCGACAACGGTCCATCAATGGGCGAGCAATGCTGGACTTGTACGAGCAAGGCTCCACAAAGGCTCGATGCTAGTGCCAAGGTCTGCGGACCTTTAAGGAACTAGAGAATCCGGGGACACCTTTCGCAGACGGAAGGCTGGCTGGAATCAGGAGAGACGGTAAACGAATTGGTGATCTTATCAATGTGTTAGTGGTCCAAGCTAACAGCCATTGAAATTTGAGCTTAGTGCAATAGAGACTAGGGTATAAAAGAAGGCTAAAGGGCGACACGAACGATGTGTATGCTGGTAGGAACAGGAAGTATTGGCAGGCAGGTTGCAGTGGGACGAACAGAACATGAAAACAGTATATATGCGCACCTCTTAAGACGGTTGACTCCACAACCAAGAGAGGCAACGAGCACCACCAGGGCCTGACCACGGACCTTGAGACGACGCACTGCCGAAAGCTATGGCTCAGTGGAAGGGATTTGCTGGTCGTTTTAGTCGTATGACGAGGGTACGCTGCTATCGTGAAAACGGCGATCGACTTGATGCTGTTTGGCCGTAGGTGCTCGAGTAGGGTTGTATAAGGACTGTATGAGGCTTGCAAGTCCTGATGCAGATCGAGCTGATGATATGCTATCCTTCGAAATCAATACCAAGGGGCGGACTGGAAGGCAATGTAAGTTCCTCCAATATTGGCACTGCGCATGAGGCTTTGGGGGCCGGTGAACCACTAGCAAAGGTAGGGATGACCTGAGTATGTAAGTACATAGCGGGCGTACACAACAGCGGAGAGCATGTGGAGAAGATGGATAGTGCGTGGGTGTCAGTGCGCTACGCCGAGTTACTTAGTGACATTCAGGACAAGCAGGGACAGGGGAAGCTGCTCGCAGGAGGCTCATGGATGTGAACTGCGTAAAAGCGGCGTCTAGACAGCTATTAGTGGCTGGGGCCAGCGGATACAGAAAGCAACAGGGGTGATGAGGACGGGGGAACCTAGATCACACCGTTCCGCAAGCCACTTGAGCATTAGACCAGAGAGCTTGCGGCCCGACAGGTCGGCTGGGACGCAACATAACATTGCAGGGGAGAAATTTGGTGATGGTGATTGGCTTTCGTTGTGAATAAACGGGTAAATAGTGCTGCAGGAAGCCCGCTGGGACCACTCCGAGGCCCGCTTTACACAAACGCAGAGCTTCATTCTGGTCAATGCCGGCCGATGTTGTTGTGCTACCGCAGAGGATTCGACAACACGATTTTCGTCCATGACCCTGATGCGAACAGAGCTGACTATTGACGCTGTGTATCTGCCCCTCTGCAGCGTCGATCCCAGAACGCGTGGAACAGAGAGGTCGGTGAATGCAACGCTCCAGCGAAGGTGCGTGCGGCGATTATCGTGTTGTTTTGTTGGTGTTTTTGTTGTGTGCGTCTAGCGTGGATGGGCGGGTTCGCGTTTGATTTGTGCGCACGTATATTGCGCCTGCAGGGAACCTTGACGTAGGCCAGGGTCGGCCTAAAGAACGCGCTTCATGCATCAGCCGGCAGCCTCGCGCAGCGAGATGCCGCCTCGAGGCCATCTCCGTTCCTTCGACCAAAGTGAGCTTGAAGGCCGCAGGCACCTGGCTCAGGCGTCCATAAGAGACAGCGATGTGCACGACAGTCTCCCATCAAAGTAAGACGTGCTGGAGCACGCTCCTTCGCGCAGCACAGAACAGAAGTGCCGTGACGATCAGAGCACGCGTTGAGGGGGTTTCTCCTTTGGGCGTAGGGTACCGTTCCAGCCAGGCAATCTTCACATCGCGGATGAGCGAGATGAAACAACCGAAGAGGGCCCTATGGTCGGCGACGACGTGTACACTCAGCGGTGTTGCCCCGCCTTGCTCACACATCTCAATCTGCATTGTGGGCCGATCAAGTTCTGAACAGTCGTTGAGGGCTCCAAAGAGATCATGGGCCTGACGTGCCGTCTCAAACGCTGGAAGGCTTCCAAACATGTTTCAACTGTCAGCCAAGCCGCCACCGTCAGAGCCGTTGGATCATCGCGGCCTGCCAATCTCGGACAACAGCTGCCGACAAATGCTCCAAAGCACTGACCCACAGACAGAGAGCACAGCACAGCACAGCACGCGGCGGGAGCACAGCCAGCGAGGTGTGCGCATCAAGCTCGCTATGCTCACGAGAACTGTTGACGTTGCAATCAAGCCCCGCTGAGTGCATGCTGTGACACGCAGTCGAAGCTGTAGGGACCGTCGTCAGTCGCTGTGTAACGACGTCAAGGCGCTGGATTTATCTATTGTGGGACGAGCGCTTATGTTGCGGTGAGCTCGCCAGTCCTTCTCCTCGTTGATTGTGAGGTTTGGTAGATGAGGCCTCTGAATCTCAGGACTCGCTCAGGAGAAAGCGCCGTGCGCAGGTCGATGCGTCTGCAACAGTGCCGAACTCGCCCACCAACATGACTTTGTGGGATGAGGCGTTCGGTGAAACAAACCAAAGTAACACAATGTTGCCAACAGCTCAGCTATGTATCCAGGCGTCACTGCCTTCCAACGAAGGGTAGCGAAGAGGCATCTCACGACTTGCCTCGTGTCCATGCTGTCCAGATCTTCCACGCATGTGTGGGAAAGCGAGCACGAGTCGCGCTCCACTCAGCAGGGCTCTTCCGCGAACCGGGTCCAAAGGGCTGAGGTCAAGGACGCGTGGAGCCCAACCAACAATAGATCTAATTTTGGTGTGCGCTGATTCGCTAATTGCTGCTTGTGTGCAACGAGAAATCCCGGCCGTCGGAACTGCTGCAGAACCATAAGGGGAAGGCACATCTTTAACAGCTATGACGTCGAGCTTCGCGCATCTTGCAAGAAGGACACTGCTTCTTGTCGCCTCGCTTGGTGCAGGCACACGAACTCAACGCTTGTAAACAGTGAACATGACGATGGCAATCGGCTTTCCCCTAGTTCCTGCAGCAGCAACGCTGACTGCATCGGCACGACTCTCTCCGTCTACCCACTTCTGCTCAAGCCCCACGTCTTGTCCACCCCATCTGCGGGCTGCATCAGCCAATACTGGCGGTGCACTTCGCGTTCTTGAATGACGTTTGCTGCCAACACGAGCCGCGCTGCTATACGACAGCCCTCTCCAACGGGCCCTCCGAGACCGAAAAAGACCCCAATCCACACTCGTGGGGACAACGTTCTGGAGCCCACCTGCATGGCTGTCCTTGTGCTTGCGTACCCTCATGCGGACCGGCTGCGTCGAGCAAAAATCTGCGGTGTCCAATTGCTTCGGACTCCAACCTGCCCCAACCAGTTTGCCATGAACACGAGTACGACGACGCAATACCCATTAGGATGCTGTGCTTGCTCCTGGGCAACAGTCTGAGCATTCCACAGCAGTCATACTTTGGTCCCTGACTTCATTGAACTGCCCGAACGGTGCGCCTATCACTGGTGCAACAACTCGATCGCTTGTACCTGCATGTTCCTCTTTCGGTTTTAAATGCCAACTTTGCCGAAGCTGTAATCTGGTACGCCAGGTTTCGCAGCTGCACTTTACTTAGCCCCACCCTCGGTTGACAGAACCAGTGCTTTCCCAAAGGTGTTATCCAGCTCAAGCGAAGACAATTTCGGACTGCACTTTGGTCCACAGTTGGACTTCCAGACGCGGGATAATAGTATTGGCTTTCTTCTACTCCACGAAGCTGCAGATGCACATGAACTACGAGCACCTCTCCAATCCACCTCCATGCAGAGAGCTGTACGCCCAGGAAGTGAAAGCCTAATGCAGAGATCAATCATGAGCTTCGTTTGGTAGGTCTGCGGCTAAAGTGTTGTCTGCATCTTTCCTTGATCTCATTTTCAAGTCAACATCTTTGAGTTCGCGGGCGCTCTTCTCCGTTGGTTCTCCACAGTCCCGCCACCAATTCTTCCTCTACTGTCGCCACATTGAGGCTACGCAGTGGCACCAGTGACGGACTTGGGCAAGGCCTCCAATGCGTTCTCAAATCTTCCAGAACGGGAGATTGGCTTGAGGACGAATAGTCTGATGCTGATGTGAGAGCAGATTTGATTTCGAATGCATCGGCTGTTCACGCATGTTAGATCCAGCTTCGCCAGTCATAGACCAGATGCGCGAGCGTTTCAAGGGCACCCTAGACTTCCAGCAGTATGCAAGAATGAGCTGATCAAGCCATTGCTCAAGGAGTGGCCGTCCTTCAACCATGGCCACCTGCGGACGCGGCTTCCGCCATCTTCAAATGGTTGAGAGATGCATGCAGATCTTCACACTTAGGAACGTACCTGACGATCTTTTTAGCATGCGGCTGTTCCTGTTGATTCAACGGTACGCTTGCTCTTTTGAAATTATCGAAATCGATCTTTCCGAATGTGGAGAAGAGCTTGGTGAGTCCCGTGGCGGGAAATCCTCCGCCTGGTTGCGATTGGTGACCGTAAGGATGGAGGCAGGACGAAACCTCGACGGCCGTTTATTTCAGATGTCAAAGTTTCGATAGCTCAGTCCAGGCGAAAGAGATCGAGAACGAGCACGGGAGCTAAACCTTGTAGTCGCGAACCGAGGCTTCGAGCCGCGCAGGCTGAACACTACGTTGTTCAACATCCTTCATGCAGGAATGCTTTGCCATCAAATGCAACACTCTATGTATGTCAATGCATACATATTGTCCAGGGACCGCGTTCCTGCAGCTGCCTATCGACTTCTGCACAAGAGGATCGAGTACAGGTAGCGCGGCATTTGGTACTATCAAATGGGCTTGCATTGTCAGTAAGTTCAACGCAACCACACATTTACCTCAGGTCCTTGAATGGACGATAAGGGCAGGAACACCTTCAGATGAGGTGACACGTGCAGTCAACAGGGTCAATGATCGACTCGGGTCGCATTCAGGGTCTCAGCCGTACCAGACCCAAGATTTGTCCCAGACCCTGATTACCACGATTACTGCTTGTTGACGTACCCCGGTGAAGGAACCAGCTCATCCCTCAGTTAATTATCGTTCAGAGTTGGTAGGTTACCCAACGTGACAAGGGACATGAGGCTTCAACAAGCACACGTGTGTTCTCTTTTGCGTTTCTGCGATAATCGTAGCAGCAATATGATCTTGCCCACCGGCCTTGCATCAATACACTGATTTCGCGATGGGGCCCTTGTACATTTGCTGCGCCGTCATTCTACGTCTTGCTGCAATCAAATCTGCGTGTGAGAAGTCGCATTCCGTCAATGACATTCTCCGCATTGCTCAGCCTCATGTCGCATATCTCATCTTAGCAAAATGTCATTCCCCGCATCCACGTCTTGACCATGCACCATGCCATGACCTACGAATCGGCTTCAACGTCTATGAATTTGACACAGACGCCTACAGCATTTCTAAGCGCACGGGAGGAAACCCTGCACGCGACGGAGACCCCGATCTGACCTTCCCACTCTCCAACCTCATCTCCGCAATCCGACCTCGCCTCATCTCAGCACGCATCTCAATTTCCAGACTCGTCAGCCTTGCAGATCGGCAGCACCCGCTCGCCAGCTTAGGAAGTTCCCAGGCAGCGCGGCTCACGGCACGCCTCGCATCCCACATGATCACGAAATGCACTTCGCGGTCGTTGCGGGTTGACATGCTCCGCACGACATTCATGGCATAATACTTCCGCTTCGTGTGGTCACGGTGCTGCTGCATGCCTCTATAATACAAAACGAAGAACACCTCGAGAACGATGCTTCGCTGACGCCGCCACGCGGTTCGCGCTCGTTCATCGCGGGTTCAAGCACAATTCGAGCACGTTGAGCGGGCTGGCTCGCGGGCCGGCTGGCAAGGGTCAGATCCTCTACCGAAGATCGCTAGCCTCGACGGGACGACAGGCCGTTGCTGCAGGTAAAAATGCAAGATGCATCACAGGAGATGACAGCTCGCGCGGTGGTGAGCTGAGGCGGTACAAGGTGGACATTGGCATGGGCTCGACACGGGTCTGGTGGATTTCCGGTGTTGAGGGTCTGGTCGACTAGATTGGGTGGGTTAGGTCTGGGTACGCGGGACGGAGGAAGACGTTGTGGGAGAGAGGCGAGGGAGGCACAGTTGTGCCGCCAGAGAATGTGGAGAGCCGATCAAGACAAGCGCGTAAATGCGATGGTGTTGGTGGAGAATGAGGAGGGAGATTTTCCTGAGTCAAAGGCCACACAAGCAATGCAGGTACCGGAGGTTGCCGAAACGGATTGTGTTCGTCTGTAGGATACAAGTCATCGCAATAATTACGCGATTGAGTACTTGACTCGTGTGAATGTCGTGAGCAGTTCATGTCCAGACACGCCAAAAAGGAGCTGGTGAAAGCTGCTGTTCGCCGTCGTTCGCAGTCATGTTCGAGGCTTCGACAAACCAGGTTCTGCAGAATACCATCATGCAGACTGACGGCTTGAGCTATCTTACATCATCTCCGAGCATCTCCCTGTTGGTGACTTACATACGCAGTTTATATGTCACCATTGTTCGAATAGCCTTAGTTAGGTTGCACCAAAGAGAATCTTCGTTTCCAGAGCCGCCGTTTCGGAACCATCACCAGACTGCTCTCAGCTGCGAGATGCTACGGATAAATACATGCATGATCTGAGCATGTCTCTGGATGCGGACCTGCAGCCGCGTATTGTCTTATGTGAACACCCGCGGGCTCGGCAGCTGACTGCAGGCCACTTCCCAACACCAGACCGCTGCGATTGCGGCTTTGATAGAAACGATGGATGCCAACAGCAGGCAAGTCGGGCGAAGACCGTTGAGTCCTGTGTTTCTGAACATTCTCAAGACCGAAGCTCGAATTTTGTGCGAGGTGGTTCCCGAAGAAGCTCTGTGCTGCATACAGGTCTTCGGTAAAACGAAAAGAGCACAGTCAATCAATGCTCACAGACATGTCGGATCTTGCTTGCATCCTAAGCAGGGCCTGTACCTCAAGCCCTCTGACGAATCACAACAACTCAAAGTGCGCTTACAAATGAGATTTGCTCTGATCGTGCTGTGTGGTATTCCATATATACAGTCCTCACAGCGAGGGAAACTGAGTCAACCGGTACGCCCAGGTCTTGCATATCTTCCTTTCCTCTTCTCTTTTCATCATCATCTGCCTGTGTGGCTGCCCCGCTCAGTGACCGTCGGCGCTGTGATGACCGTGCTCCTCCTTGAAGAAAAGCTGCTCAGCAACGAGGTACACGGCGAATGCACCTGTCGCAATGCCGAGACCAGGGAAAGAGCCCTTGAAGCGGTTCCACCTGGAGAAGGGACCTGTGTATCGCCATTGCTCGCTGTGCCATTGTAAGTGTGCTGTGCGTGTGCGCTCTGAAGCGTTCGAGAGGCGTACTATCGTGCCCATGGGTCGCCCCTGGTGCCGTTCTTCGCAGCGGCAGCGAAGGCCTTGGGGTCGAAGCCTGTGATGTTGGGCTTTGCCATGATGGAGCTGCGGGAGTTAGCAAAGAGCGCAGGAGCCGGCAAAAGGGCCAATTGGTGCATTGGGCATGTGGCACTCACTATGAGGGCCTCATTGTGTGGGTGTGTCGAGACGCAGCGTGGATCTGAAGACTGTCGTCGCGGGTGCTTGACGTCGCGGTTGCTCGAACTCCATGCGCCAAGGCGGCAGGAGCTCGGACATGCCACTCCCGCACTCGCTTTCATCTGCGTCGTGCGCTCTGCATTCTGCCACATATCAGATCGCCGACTACGACACAAACGCACCAAATTGCGCCTTGCACAAATCTTTGCGCAACAGCTCAGCGCGCCTATCAAACCAACGTCACCAACGCCGTCGGTCCCGGCTCCCGCATGCCTACAGCGCTGCAGCAGCATCGCACACGAGCTACCCAGCGGTAGCACCTTCCACATCGCACAATGGCACGCAACGGCCGCTTCCCCGGGCATAACCTCTCGAATCCCTTCGCCCACCTTTCCGCGCCGATACATCAACAACCACAACTGCAGCAGCAACATCAGCAACAGCAGAACATGCCGCCCCACAACTTCGGCGGGGCCAACCAGGCGCACAACATCAACCTCTTCGGGCAAAATCAGCATGCTTTCCAATCGAGCAATATTGGGATTGCCGGCAGCCTGGCCGGGGCTGGGCTAGGAGCCGCAGCTGGCTTGAGTGGCGTCGGTGGAGGGACGGGTCTGGACGGACACGAGGCGCGCATGCGTTTCGCTCATGGTGCCCAGCTGCAGCAGGACGCTGTGCGTGGTCAGGACGGCGCAAAGGGTCTTGCTGGCCAACGGATACGCGACGTATGGAGGTCGAACTTGCACCAAGAGATGGACCTCCTGCGCTCCCTCATCGACCAGTACCCATACATCAGCATGGTCAGTATACCTTTTCGTGCGAGTCGGTCCGGAGTTATGTTGTAAACGGCGTGTATCTGATATACGTGTACGCAGGGCACCATCGAAGCTGCAAGGCGGCACGATGAGCCCTGGCTGGTACTCTCCTTTGTTCTGCCATTGCCTCAATTCTGACGATACTCACACTCGCACTAGGACACAGAATTCCCCGGTGTTGTCGCGCGACCGATCGGCGACTTCAACTCGAAAGCCTCATATCACTACCAGACAGTGCGCTGCAACGTCGACCTTCTCAAGATCATTCAGCTCGGCGTTACACTCTTCTCGATACAGGGCGAGATCCCTCCGGCGCAACTCGATTCGTCCACATTGCAGTACCAGCCAAAGTCGTTGCAGCGATACGCCAACAACATCGTCATGTGCCCGTGCACATGGAGTTTCAACTTTCAGTTCTCGCTAGAGGACGATATGTACAACGAGGAATCTATCCAGATGTTGAAGAAGTCTGGCGCCGACTTCGAGAAGCACGCATCACAAGGCATCGATCCTCAGGAGTTTGGGTCGCTCTTGATCACATCCGGCATGACTCTTTCAGAAGACGTCAACTGGATATCCTTCCACTCAGGCTATGACTTTGCATATCTGATCAAGATGGTCACATCCAAGCCGTTGCCAGAGGATGAGGATTCGTATCGTAAGCTCGTCGAGATCTTCTTCCCTCGTCTTCTAGATGTCAAATACCTCTGGCGACACGCCAACAGTCTCGTCCGCCGCGGCATAATAGGTGCCAACGCGACGAACATCCTGAACAACCTAGGCACCAAGTCAGGTCTCCAAGATCTTGCTGACGAGCTCGGCTGTCAACGCATCGGCAACTCGCATACAGCAGGTTCAGATGCCTGGCTCACTGGCACAGTCTTCTGGGAGTTGAAAAAGAAGATATTCGAAGGCTCCGTTCCTGATGAGATGAATGGACAGATGTGGGGACTGACCGGAGTTGGCCCACCAGCCAGCGCAACGGCACAAGCTGCTGTACTAGCAGCACAGGGGCAGCAGAATCTCACCGGATTCCAAGTCCTCAACGGCGGTCCGATGATGTTTCATCCTGGAAGCGCGAGACACGGTGATGGGCCAAGCACACCAACAAACCATCCTGCTGGACTCGCTACAACACCAGGACCGACGGGCCACATGACACCAGGTGGTAACTATGGAGGCTACGGCGGTAACAAATAGTTACACTATGCCTGAACTCCATACTGAACAACTGTATAGTACCATTTATGCAACATATGTCTTCTCCGGCTCCTTCTCGGTTTCCTCCATCTCTTTGGTCGGTTCGTGCGGGCCAGCTTCCCCTTGGTTTGCTGCATCCGCCCTCTGGCTCCTGGCGTCCTGCTGGATTTTCGCCGTCATCTAGACTGGAGCGTCGTGTTCGCTCGCGCCGAGGACGTCGTCGACCCCGACCACAGGATGCATTTTCCACACCATCGGGGCAGTCGTCCGGCGGCTCTAGCGTTGGAAATGTCATGACGGGGTCTCGAACATGGTGAAGACACAGGAACTTGGTAAAGACACAGAGCTGATCCTGAATTGCGATGGGAGTTCATGTCATGACTGTCACATTTCTTTGGTTTTGGGGTATTGGCCAGCTGTCAGAGGGTCGCAGCCCGCGGTTCAGGGATTAAGGGCTCGTTTGAACTGTTTGTGCACGCTGGTATTTTTTTTGGGGCGTTTCAAAATATACGTGGCGTTGAAGCCAGGTCGGCCGGGTTGGTGAGGGCACTGTCGGAAAGCCGCACATGGGTCTTGGATAGTTAATTGAAGGCCTCCGTGGTCAACTGCACAATCAGCACGTCAGAAAGTCACAGATCCATCTCAAGTGTGTAGAGCGATGAGGTAGTCAGTTATGCCATGGCAAAGATATGGCTCTGGGGTCGAAGATTCGACGTGGATTCGTATTGTTGCATATCGGATGGACAAGCCCACTTCTACATGTTGAAGCGGGTCCTTGTCTTCTCCATGCGGCCCTTCCACTGCCACTCTTGCCCGCTCTTGTATTGGATGCCGCGATCTATCCTGCGCAGCTTGAGGGTCATGCGCGGCCTGTGTTTGGTTAGCAGAGCCAGTGAAACAGATTAAGGAGTGACTTACCCAATCTCCTGCATACCCACCTTGATGTCCTCGACGCCCTTGATCGGCTTGCCGTCGTTGCCCACAATCGGCTTCTCCGTCTCGCGCTTGTCGCGGAAGACGTAGCGATGCCGCCTCACGAAGATGTAATCGCGCTGGTTGTGCAGCGTGAGGACTTGTCGCCCCTCGAGCTCGGGGGCCGCGGGGAACAAGCCCTTGAACAAGTGGGCCGTCAGGATTCCCAGCGGCGTCTTGAAATTGTTGAGGATCAGCTCCGGGTAGTGGCCCGTGTCGTTTGCGTGGCGCGGCAGCTTCTTGCCGTCGATCCAGTTGGAGACGCTGAAGTGGAAGTGTGGGCCCGATGGCAGGTGGACGATGTCCAGCCCGTCGGGCTTCTTCTCGTGCTCGGCTTGCATGAGGACGACGACCGCGGTGTAGTCCCGTGCGGATGCGAACTGGGATATCTCGCGGACCGAGTATTTGTGTGCGTGGGCGTGGGCGGTGCGCCGGATGTAGGTCGAGTTGGGGAAGAAGGAGGTGAGGGTTTCGGCTTCCTTGTGCAGCGAGGAGTTTATGGATGTGGTGATGAGGATCTTGGGTTCGGGTTGGGGGTCGAAGAGCTGCGGGAACTTCTGCTTGAGGAATTCGGGGGAGAGCTCCATGTTGGTTGCGGCTGTGGTCGCTATTGAGGGGTCGGGCGAGGGCGCGCGCTTCTTTGTGGGCTTGGAGATGTCGGAGTCGTCGCTGTCGAAGGAGTTTTCTTCGTCCGAGTCGAGCATCGAGTCTGCGTCGTCGTCGTCGTCGTCGTCGTCGTCGTCGTCGTCGTCGTCGTCGTCGTCGTCCGAGTCGGAGCCGGATTGCTGCGCCTGGTCGCGCTTCTTTAGCTTGGCCAGCGTGCCTTCCTCCTCGTCCTTCTCGGCTGCTTCCTGTTCGAGCTTCCTCTTCTTGGCCAGCCTCTCGACGTCCACCGCCCAGCCGAGCACATCCTCCTCGTCGCCCACGGGCTCGTCCCACACGCGCTTATTGTCGATGGTCTGGGGCACGTTGGTCTTGAGGCGCTCTTCTCGCAGCGACTCGTCCTTTGCTTCCTCTCGCTTGCGCTTGTGTCGCAGGTCGCGCTTCTCTGCCTCTCTGGCTTTCTTGATGGAGAGGAAGGCGGCCTGTCGGCGGAGCTTGTTCCTGGGCTTGAAGCCGGTGGCTACGGACGGGGACTTGGAGAAGGCCATGACGGATGGTCGTGCGGCTGTGAAACGCTGTCAGAGGCGTCCGAGTATGTTTGCGACGAGCCTCCCACCTTTGCAGTCCTGTAGCGCAAAATCCTGGCGTCGAGCTCAAAAGTTGCCAGGCCCTGGTCGCGACCTGCTTGCCCGAACTTTTTTGTCGGCGGCACTTTACTCCGCGCCGCCGCGGCGCTGCATCATTGTTTGGAAACAGCACGAGTCTCGGGTGGAAGAGTCAAGCGCGATGATTCATCTGTGTGTTGTATATCGACTGGACGCTCATTAGGACCCGCCTTCTCTGCGCAACGAGAGACTCGCCAATTGCATGCAGTGCGTGTCGCGGCTGTTGCGCGCTAATCCCTCGAATTCACTGCGCAACTGCAAGCCCGCTTTTATTAGTACCCCGCCATACCAATACCAGTCCCATCCCACCCAGGCCCGAAGCTTTGCTGCCACCCCTACCCACTGCAAGTTCGTCGTCCCCAAGCGCAAGCAGCAGGTCACGATGCCGAGCGATATGACCACGTTCAAGGGCAAGCCCTTCGACAGGGCCTCGCTCGAGTCTGTCATGAAGGTATGCATGCGCCTGCGGTCCTCTGCAGTCCTCCCACCGCCGTGCGCCGTGTGCCGTGCGAGTCATACTGACCAGCGCAGCGCCGCCTCTTCTACACGCCCGCCTTCGACATCTACGGCGGAGTCTCTGGGCTCTACGACTATGGCCCGCCCGGCACCGCCCTCACAAACAACATCGTCGACGTATGGCGGAAGCACTTTGTGCTCAAGGAGAACATGCTCGAGGGTAGTTCCCACGAGATATGAGACCACGGCGCATGACCAACACTGACCAATTGCAGTCGACACCACCATGCTGACCCCCCACGAGGTCCTCAAGACGTCCGGCCACGTCGACAAGTTCGCAGACTGGATGTGCAAGGACCCGAAGACGGGCGAGATCTTCCGCGCCGACCACCTTGTCGAGGAGGTCCTGGAGGCAAGGCTCAAGGGCAACAAGGAGGCTCGCGGCGAGAAGGTCGAGGTCGAGGAGGAGGACCCCAAGAAGAAGAAGAAGAAGGTCAAGAACATCGCTGCCGTCAAGCTCGACGACGCCGTCGTCACAGAGTACGAGGAGATCTTGGCCAAGATTGACAACTACAACGGCGAGGAGCTCGGTCTGCTCATGAAGAAGTACGACATCAAGAACCCTGCCACCAACGGCGACCTCCTGCCTCCCGTCGCCTTCAACCTCATGTTCCAGACGTCGATCGGTCCCTCCTCAAACATGCCCGGCTACCTGCGCCCCGAGACCGCCCAGGGCCAGTTCCTGAACTTCGCGAAGCTCCTCGAGTTCAACCAGCAGCAGATGCCCTTCGCTTCCGCCTCCATTGGCAAGTCCTTCCGTAACGAAATCTCCCCGCGAGCCGGTCTCCTGCGAGTACGCGAGTTCTTGATGGCTGAGATCGAGCACTTCGTCGACCCTGAGGGTGGAAAGAAGCACCCCCGCTTCGAGGAAGTCGCAGATGTCGAGCTCGAGCTGCTGGATCGCGACGTTCAGCTCTCTGGCAAGACCACCATCAAGACTACCAAGATCGGCGAGGCGGTCAAGTCTGGTATGGTCGACAACGAGACGCTCGGTTACTTCCTCGCCCGCATCCAGCAGTTCCTGCTCAAGATTGGTGCCGACCCCAAGAAGATCCGCTTCAGGCAGCACATGGCCAATGAGATGGCTCATTACGCCGCAGACTGCTGGGACGCAGAGCTGCTTACCTCGTACGGCTGGATCGAGTGCGTTGGTTGTGCCGACCGCAGCGCCTACGATCTGACTGTCCACATGAAGAAGACCGGCGCCCCTCTTGTCGTTCGCGAGCCCAGGAAGGAGCCCCTCAACGTCGAGGAGTGGGTGTGCGATATCGAGAAGAAGAAGTTCGGCCCCAAGTTCAAGAAGGACGGCAAGACCGTTGAGAACGCCATTGAGGCCCTTACGCAAGATCTGCGCGAGAAGCTGTCTCTGGACCTCGAGAAGGAGGGCAAGATCGTTATCGACGTCCCCGGCGTCGGCGACGGCAAGGTTGAAGTCCCCCAGGAGCTCATCAAGATCGAGAAGCGCACAAGAGTCGAGCACGTCAGGGAATACACGCCCAACGTTATCGAGCCGTCGTTCGGTATTGGCCGCATTGTCTACGCCCTTTGCGAGCACACCTACTGGACACGTGAGAAGGACGAGGCTAGAGGTGTTCTGTCGTTCCCCCCCACAGTAGCCCCTACAAAGGCACTCATCGTACCATTGAGCACACACGCCGATTTCAAGCCATTCGTGCGCACGCTTGGCGACAGGCTGCAGGAGGCTGGCGTTTCAACGCGCGTCGACGACTCTGGCGCCTCCATTGGCAAGCGTTACTCGGTAAGTTCCTGGAACTGTTTCTGTCGGATTGCATACAATACTAACGGCAAGCAGCGTAACGATGAGCTTGGTACCCCTCTTGGTATCACCATTGACTTCCAGTCCGTCAAGGACAACACATTTACCCTGCGTGACCGTGACTCGACAGAGCAGGTCCGCGCTGGTCTCGACGAGATCGTCGCCGCCATTGTCAGCCTTGTCAACGGTAAGGAACAGTGGTCAGACGTCGCTGCACGTCTGCCCAAGTTTGAGGGTCAGGAGGCTGAGGAATAAGTTACACGAGCAAATACATGCACATGAACGATTGCAGAGTCGGGCCGAAGATGACGGTCAAAAGTTGGGGGAAAATACCCCTCGTTCGTAGAGTGTGTGAGTACGAGCAGTATTCCGAGGCAGGCGTGCTGGCCTTTGTGCGCTCGCGTTGCACGAATGCAAGCAGAACATTTGACCGACGCATGTACGAACCCGTTGATCTTGTATTCATGCACTGCTGCCCTGGAGTCCTCCAGGAGACTTGTCGATGCGAATTCTGACGTATACGCTTGCTTAGCTTTTGGACTTGCTTCCTTACTGTCTCCCAACAAGCCTTGCCGCCATTTTCGTTTTCCCTGCTGATCACCAGTCCACCCTGTCCTGCGTCCTACCACAGCCATCTGACTCGTGACATTCCCAGCTCGTTGGTCCGGAGACACCGGAACGGCATCGTCACATCCCAGCGAGCGTTTTGGCAGCGGCAGCGGTGCCAACGACAGGTTGGTCAAGCGCCTCGACCCAATCAATCACAGTCGCTGCTACACACTGTTCACCCAACAGCATGGTCAGCAACGCCTCCTTACCTCTGCGTTGGATCAGCACCGAGACACTATGCAGTATAATCTCCGAAACAAGTCACTGCGTCGCAATTCACACCAAACCTAGGCGTGGAAGCAGCTACGATGATTACGCTGCAGACTGGCTTTTCGGACTTGCACTCGCACTGAATAGCTCCCGACTAACCTTGATCGCGTTATTCTCTCGCTGGCTCCTTCCGGTCAACATGCGTCGATCCTCTTCAATCTCACTCCGCTCAAGTTATGGCGACCTCGCGTTCTGGAAGAGACATGCAGCTAAATGCCTCACTTTGCATGGCCAAGGCTCACCAAACCCTTCGCTGGTCTCACACGGTCATCAAAAGAAACGCCTCCGGAAATGGAGAAAGTGGACCAGACTCAAACTTTACCGAGCGTAGGCAAGCGCCCAGCCTCGTGCCCCTCCTCCTAGGTGAACCCGAGGGGCGGCTCAGCGTGCATACACAGCGCTGAACAGCTTGTCAAATACGAGTAGAACCTCCGTCTTCACATCCCCGTACATCTGTCGCAACGCCGGACGATCTTCGACGAGCATGCCAGCTTTGTACAACGAAGAGTGAATCAAGCTAACTCGATAGGCAAAGCGCAATTTAAGCTGCTGCAGCTATCGCATGGTCACTCTGAGTGCGCTCCTGCCTGTATGAAGAGTCGGTCTCCGTCCGAGAGTCGGTGCACGGCTAGCGCGCTGTAGGACAACTGCATGGATACTGCCTGTTGGCAGCTGCTGTCCATTCAGGTCGAGGTACATAAGAGTGTACTCAGGAAGTCACCACCAGAGCGGCTCGGTGCACAACTGACCAAGTACGCCTTCGGAAATTTTACGTACCGATCAGAGTTCGGAGCGGCTCGCTCTTAGACTAATTCCTGACCTTTACTGTAGGGCTCCGCTCTACAAGACCATGCGCTAGTCGGTCGAGCCGCCATCGTCGAGGGCCTGTAACAGATCGGTTGAGGCCCCTCTTCTCAGATTGCGCGAACGCAACGTTCAAAGAGCACGCAGGCCGACATTCAGAATTTTTGACGTCTTCAACGTTCGCCACCACTTAATCCACAGGCGGAGGACTAGATTGGCTTCCTTCCCGGGGCCATGGACGAGGGACAGCCACATCCCGACACTCTGGTTGGACATGACACGGCCGCATCCAAACGCCAGCGAGCTGATTCAGGGAGCTCCACCTCCGTCGAATCTGTGTAAGTCGAACATCACTTGAAAGCCATACACCCTCGTCGCACTCTGCATCTTGCTCTCAGTGAATTTTCTGGAAGCATTCGTTTCTGGAAGATTTCACCGTCCCACGGATTGAGGTTCACCGCTAACTGCGCCACGCAGTCGATCTGTTCGCACTGTCACCTCGGACGATCTCGAATACGTCCACGAAAATGGCCGAACCTATGGCAACGACACATACTTCAACCCATGTGCATACAACGACGACCTCAAAGAGCAAGATCGTCTGTTCTTTCAACACCAGATTTTTGTTCATGCACTGCAAGGGCGATTGACCACCACGAGGCTCCTGCCCTCGACCAGAAGGATTCTCGATCTTGGTACCGGGCCCGGTCACTGGGCGGTTGCGATGGCGCAAACGCACCCACAAGCAGAAGTCGTCGGCATCGATATGACACAGTGGGACCTCGACACAACAGAAGCGACCATGGGCAGCGCAGACGTAACATGGGAGCTAGACGACTTGGACGTATGGGGTGTCGATGCACATATTGAGGAGCTCAACTCGATTTCGAACTTCGACTTCTACCGAGCGATGATGCATCGAGATCCTGTGCGCTCCCCGCCCAGGTCACCAGAGGGAGCCGAATTCAGCAGATCTATTACACATCCCGAGACATCTGTCGAATCGCTTGCGATGGACCCTCGCAGCCTCGAGCCTCCGACCGAGCCTGGGTGGCACTTCAGCGAGCCCTACGAATTTATCCACCTTCGTAACATGAAGGGATCCTTCTCACACTGGGAGGAAGTGTACGCAGAGATACACAAGAGCTTGTCGCCGGGCGGTTGGATAGAAGTGGCGGATTGGGATGTAAGTTAAACACCCGTTGCCCAGTCTAGACTCTCGATTTATACGTTTACGCCGCTCGTAGATGGGTTCAGTCCCGATCGATCACGCCACGAATGATCCAGCCACGTTTCCCGTACCGACTCTGAGGAAGCTTTATGCTTCTATGATGGAGGCATCCTACAAGTCCGGGCGCCCACTCGGCCTATTCTACATGCATCCCTCCTATCTCGAAGAAGCAGGCTTCACGGACATACAAACTACGCACGTCAACGTTCCAATAGGGCAATGGGCCGGCGACGAAGAGCAGAAACGAATAGGAAAGCTAATGCTGGTCCTGGTCATGGAAGGCTTCGAGGCGAGCCTCCTGAGACTGCTGACCAAGTATGGTGACCGAGAACGGATATGGACGGCCGAAGAAGTCAGGGCGGACATTGCGCGTGCGCAAGAAGAAGTCGCCGATGTTGTGGAACGGGCAGAGCGCGGAGAGGCCGAGCCGTGGTGCGCCAGCTTCAAGTGGATCACGGGGAGGAAGAGCTGGCATGCGAAGTAATGGGCGGTTAGACGTGGGTTGTGCAGCATTTTGAGCGGGCGCTGGGCTGGCTAGCGGAGCATATACGTAATGATGAGACGAACATGATCGAGTGTGTGTGTGTGTGTGTGTGTGTGTATGTGTGGTGTGCGCTGTTGCAAAGAGTTGCAGAGTGAATAGTGCACCGATGAAGACGGGACCGCTGGTTACGCGTTAGAGAGATTATACAAGCTTACTGTTTCGTTCTAAAAGATCCACTTCAATCCGCACTGCAACCTTTAGCTCACTAGAGCCATTGGAAAATTATATGGAGAATGGGAGGCCACCAGAGCAGCGTTGAAGACACTGGCCCAGTTTAGCAGGTCCACATGATGGTTCGACGGGACGACAAGTCTTGGATCATCTCAATTTCTGTCGGACCGCATCGGAGCTCGAACAAGGCAATGTATTTGCGGAGCTCTACACGCAAAGAACATCTCGGAGGGCGGCGAGTTGATGGAGATGAAAGGGCGAAGATGCACAGAAACTAGCGCCGACACGCGTCACTGGGTGCGGACCTCCGAGGGTTGCTTGGACACCTCGCCCTTCGTCCAGACTCCAAACCTCCGCAATGCCAATTGCGCCCCCGGCACACTGAGAATGCCTGCTCGATCGCCCAGGCGCAGCTCAAATGACCTGCTCAACGCACCCGGCTTTCTAGGAGCAGCAGCCCGCTTCTGGCAGGTCCGTCTCGATACACCGCGCGTGTGCCGCACACACACTGACAGCCGCAGCGCTCCTACGCCTCCGACTATGTCGGCCTCGCGCTGCTGGTCAGCGGCTACATATTCGTACGGCCCCTTTCCCCTTCGCCATAGCAGCGGGGAATGCTCACAAACCAGCTGCAGATCCAGTTCCTCGCCGAGCCCTTCCACCGCATGTTCTACCTCTCCGACCTGCGCATCGCCTACCCACACGCCCTGCACGAGCGCGTGAACGTGACATGGCTGTTCATATACGCCGGCGCCATACCGCTGCTCGTCCTCATCGCCTGGATCGCCGTGACCCGCCCCGGCACGCACAAGGCCCACGTCACGCTGCTCGGCTGGCTCGTCAGCATGATCCTGACTTTGTTCCTGACGGACGTGATCAAGAACGCCGTCGGGCGCCCGCGTCCCGATCTGATCGCCCGCTGCAAACCCGCGCCAGGCACCCCGGCCAGCACGCTCGTCACGTTCGAGGTGTGCACCGAAACGAACCACCACGTTCTGCACGACGGCTGGCGCTCGTTCCCCTCGGGCCACAGCAGCTTCTCCTTCAGCGGCCTCGGGTACCTCGCCCTGTTCATCGCCGGCCAGTGCCATGTGTACCGCCCGCGCGCCGATCTGGCCCGCGTGCTGCTGGCGCTGGCGCCGCTGCTGGGCGCCGCGCTGATTGCGATTAGTCGCTGCGAGGATTACAGACACGATGTCTATGATGTTAGCGTGGGGAGCTTGTTGGGTATGAGCGTGGCGCACTACACGTATAGAAGGTACTATCCAAGTCTGAGGAGCAGGGAGTGTGCGAGTCCGTATCCGAACCCGGCGGATGAGAGGGCGTTTGGGAAGATCAAGGATGAGGAGAGCATAAGGGGCGCGCAGGAGTTTGAGCTGGATGAGTTTGACGAGGCCGATGAGGAGAGGGAGAGTCGTCCGCTGAATGGACGGAGATGAGGCGGAGCATTGTCTGGATGCCTCCAGAGCCTCTTGTCATCGGTTTGACAAGCTCTAAACTACGGTCAATCGACTGTTGCATCAGAACAAGGCCCAAGCCAGCAAGCGTGTACACCCCATACTCTCAACCCAGCCTCATCCTCCCATCAGGCTTAGCCACGAATCGTCCAAACAGCGCAGCAATCTCGAAACCCCGGTCGTTCGAACCAATCTTGCTGTTCTTCCCCATCGAGAAGCAATGAAACGGATTATCCTCATCCTGCATCGCAATCGTCTGATTCCACCATCTTGGCACAACTAGCCCCCAGACACGGCTTTGCAGGCGCGAAGTCGTTGTAGCTGGAGCACGCTTCAACGCAATCCGACGGCGTCGCAGCAGGCATGGCGACGGTATGCAAGTTCGTCCAGCGCGTTGCGCATTGGATCGTGTATTGCACGCCGATGAACGAGAAGGTCAGTTAACCGCAAGGGCTGCTGATCTGTTGTTTTTGACGCCTTGATCAACAAGACCGATGCTATTGCTTAAGTGAGGTGGGAATGAGAACTTGGAATCGTGTTTGGAGGACTAAAGTAGAGACATGGTGTCGAGAATCTACAGAACGAGGGTCCAGATATCGGAACCGTTTCCAGCCTGTCCCTGGTATCGGTTTTACTCAGACGGCGCGTTCCTTCGTTAGTCCAGGACTTGGGGTCTCAACAGGTGCTGTACAAGAATGGATTGCATCAGATGATCTTACTTGTAGTCTCCAAGACGCAGATCGCTCCGCGAGAGCTTCCTCCAGTCGAGCCTGGCAACTTCCAACAACATTATCTGCTGAACAAAAGGTCTCTACAACTGTCAAGAAGCGAACAATGGCGACCTGCAGCCATCCGCTCTTCTGGTCGGTCGACTGAGCGGCCTCGAGGTTGTCCACCACTGTTCGAAGGTCTTGGAGATTGACAAGGCACCAGCATTCAGAATTACATGGCACATAGGAATGTCGAATATCTGAATACTGAAATAAGATTCGTTGAAAAGGGGTATCAGGTATCAATACAAAACAAAAGTCTGCCTCCGCTGTAATTCAGCCAGTCCAGGGAGGGAAGTAGCTGCTTTCTGTCGGGAAAGTAGTAGGCTCGTTTTCATAATTGAAGGGATCGCCCCAGAAGCCAAAGTCGAACTCCGGTACTATGCCGGGCGTCGGTTGACTATCGACAATGTTGTTGATGTTGCTGAGATTGAGATCTTCCCAGGACGGTGGAGCTGGCTCTGCCATTGGCCCCATGGGCTGGACGAAGCCCTGTTGAGGAAACGCCTGCACAGGCTGGGATGTCGTTGTAGGCTGGCTGTATGGTATTGAAGGTGCCTGTATTGCATAGCTGGGCATTTGACCTTGTCCTGGGTACACCTGGACATTGCCGTCTGTCTGCAGTGCGGTGGGCACCGGGGCCGTCGGGCTAGCGTAGGCGCTTGAAGCTTGCGACTGGGTCCTTTGCGACATGCTGTGCTCCTGAATGGCCTTGTCGATCATGGCTTTCACTGCGAGCCATGCTTTGGCGCCGTTGTTCTCGCGTAGAATCCGTGACATTTGCAGCGCCCTGAGCGCTCGTTGTCGATCTGGGCTATCGAACATTGGGGTTCGGAGTTCGGACAAAACGTGCATTATCGCTTGGAAAGATGCAACGCCGCCTGTCAAGGTCAGTCACCATCACCGCCTTGGAGGAGATAACGAACCTATGTGCCACTGGAAACGGGCAGCGTCAACGTCAACCGACGCTCCATTGATCGTCTCGATGCAATTGACGGATTTCTCGAATATCCTGATGGTTTTCAGTTGATGCGTTGGCGCAATGTTTGATTGCGGACTAGTACTCACGACTTGCGGATGTCGTTGGAGAAGACAACATCACGATACGCTCTCGGCATGCGAAGCCAGAAGAGCAGATAGCAACGCCACTCGAGCAGAGATGCCAACCCCATGCAGAGTCTATGCATAGGAATTTCTGGATTACAGAAGCGAAGATACTTGCGGTGGCATTCCTCGTGCACCTCGTCCAGCATCTTTTTGATCTGTTCGTACAACTCTTGAAGCTCTCGTGCCGGGTCAGGCCTTGATGTGCCATGCAGACCTGAGTCCAACATCCGTCTTTCTAGGTGGTATGTGCTTCGAATGATCCGCCTCAGCGCTGACATGCCTTGATATCTGACGAGCTGGAAGGTGATTGATGTAAATCTCTCATCGTCATACGGGGCTGGACCAGGGCTTGCTCCGTCAACGAGCTCTTCGTCTTCCACGTTCCGTGGGAACAATGTTGTGTAATAGTCTTCGGACAGACTCGGCTCCTGTCCTTTGCACTCGGCGGCGCGAAATTCCAGATGGCCTAGTTGATGCCATATGCGACGACGAAGCTCAATTGTGAGCGCGTCCATTGAGCCGACTGGAAATAGCGATGGATCACGGTGTAGACCTTGGTTCAGCGCAATACGCATCGCGATACCAAGCAGCGCCCAGGCTTTGCCTAACAATCGAAGTCAGCGAGAGCAAATATCATTTTGTTTGCTGCCATTTACCCATGTCCTCTTCCTTCGTGATACAAGTCAGCCATAGTACGAAGCCTTGGAAGATTTCCAGACTCGAAGTTGTGAGGTAGTTTTCTCTAGCCAGAGATATCTCGATACCGAGTTGAAAACGATCTAAAAGCTCCTCCTTTGTGTCACCGAAGCGACTCTGAACAACGTTGGGAGGTAGAGAGTTGATGGCTGAGAAGCATATCGCAAAGGCCAGGGGATGTGTCTCGCGCATGTACATCGAGTATCTGCGCACCACTGTCGGTTTGTGAGTTATCCTGACCATTGGATCGACGTTAGCGAAGTAAACGTCCAAGAGAGTATCTCGTTGGTCTTGCGAATCCGGCAATAGCTGATCTAGATTTGATCCTGCGCCCGCGCGACCCAATGATAGGAGGTCCACTAGACTGCTCTGTGGTACTTCTTTTCGCTCTTCATCGGTCTTGTCACCAAGTAATGCCTTGATGTCTTGGATCTGTATCGAGTTAGCCTTCACATTTTGCGATATCCGAACAATACGCCCACCTCTTCCGCAAGCAAGGCATAGTGTAACGAAGACACAAACTTCGATTGACCGCCGTCAAGCAGTAGAGTGCCATCGCCATCGTCAGCCATGCCGGCACCATGGGAGGTTTGGCTGTTCGATGATGGTGTCAATGCAGCTTCGTGATCCCTCATTTCACTGTCGCCGATAGCTCGAGCAGGCACGGATGGTTTGCCTCCTTGCCCTGATACTGCCTTCTCGAGCAGTAGTTCGAGTCGATCAAGGCGCGATTGGACGTCGCTGTTCTTCGCGAGCTTTCCGCTTCCCGGTGTGGATGGTTTGGAGATTCGCCCAGCCGAAGACTGTCCCTGCAACTGATCTGACCAGGTACAAACATGGTTGCCACGCGTGCAGGCTCCGCATATAGGATGTCCATGATCGCATTTGACTTTGCGACGCCGACAGGTCAAGCAACTTTGTATCGTGCGTTGTCGCCCTCCGCTAGGTTTTCCCGCCATATTCGGCGAGTGCGCCTGGGAACCAGGATTTGTCTCGACCATCCCTCAATTTCAACCCTCCTCTTTTCATCTGTCATTCGCAAATCGAAATCCGGGTAGCTGCGACCTCTGGTGAAGTCATTGGCGAAGAAGAGGCTCAATCTTCACGTGCGGGGCTCTTGCCGGATAGCGCTAGTCCCTAGCCACTTCCGGATAGAATTCTCTTGTGGATCGCAGAACACCTCGAGCTTTCTCACCATGTCCCGAGGTCAATTGCGGTATTTACCTAGGGATCATTCGATCCACAGTATCTTCGGTCTCCTTTTCAATGGCTCAAAATGCGCCCTGGCGCAGCTTTGCAAGCTCTGATGAGCTGACTAACACTTTGGCGTTATCTAAGGCTGCAGCAACTACGTCAGCGACGGCGGAAACGTTGACCACCTGCGAAATCTGACAATAGCCGACCACGCATATCTGCGATGGACACGACGACCTTCAGAGAATTTATATGATATATATAATATGATATATATGATGTATGTATTCGCGCTCAATTTCGATCAGGTGGCCCTCACAATTGAAATGCCTCAGTCACGATATCCGGAGGGTCGGAAATAAAAGGCTCTAAGTCGGACTGTCACATCCTCGAAAAGCTCGCGAATACGTCCGAGGTCGAAAGTAGCCCTCCGAAAATTCTGGATCTCATGGACGACTCTTAGCAGATCCGCCTTCATCGCAAATCTCCAAGATGATGAAGAGCAACAATGTCAGAGCTGGAGCCTACTTGAAGTCAATCTTTTACTGAAGGTGCCCAAAAGCTCCACGATCTGTTGGCAGCTTTCGTCAAGATTCAAGAGCTGCGAGCCTGTTGCTTTCAAGGACCAAGCAATCGGAAGCATTGTCATGGCGCAAGCTGGGTTTGCACTCAGTTCGAGCACGACGTTAAGTCCGAGAGTCGTGCAATAAGGTATGGCCCATCGTGCTCCCTTGTCAGCAGTCCCTAGCCTGCTTACACCAGCACTACGGCTACAAACAGTCAAGCCAGCTTATGTCGCATCATCAACAATCGGCAGCGATTTGGTACAATGTGGCCAAGACACTTGATGGATCAGCTACTCGAGGCTCTCATTGGCACGCGGGTCGAGAGCTGACAAAGTCTAACTGTATCTGGCAGCAAGCTGTGCTCTGCTACTTCCATCCACGTATGACCACTATGAGATGCGGGGTCGTCCAACACCTCAAGCGGGATTCGGATGTTTCAGCGACGAGCATCAGCACCAGTGCGATATGGTGGGGACTGCATATAAAAGCACAACAGCGTCTGCTGAGCGAAAGCCAGAGCAAAGCCACTTATTACTTCCTTCGGAACACAGCACTGACAGCTTCAACGAAAATCAGTATCATTCTCAGCTTTTAACATGGTTTACAAACAGCTCTTCATCAACAACGAAGTGAGTTGTTCATCCAAGCCGAGTCTCGTGTCTGACACCCATCAAGTACATCGATGCTACGTCTGGAGAGACTCTGAGCATCTATAACCCCCACGACGAGAGCCTTGTTGCCGACGGCATTCAAGTGGCCTCGCAAGGGGATGTTGACAAGGCAGTCGCGGCCGCTCGCGCGGCGTTCCATGGTGAATGGTCTAAATGGACGCCGCAACAGCGCAGCGAGGCGATGTTGAAGTTCGCGGACCTAACCGATAAGCATGCTGAAGAGCTTGCTTTGTGGGAAGTGAAGAGCATGGGACAGCCCATCAACGTTGCCAAATTCGTCTATGCTTTGTTTGGCAAGGTCTTCAGGTACTACGCTGGCTGGACAGATAAGCTCCCGGGAGAGGCCTGGACCGAAGATGAGCAAGGCATGTATAAGGTAAGGAAGCTTGGACTAATTAGTCGATCTTCGTCTGACCGTTCGACAGATTATTCAATATGATCCTGTCGGTGTATGTGCCGGCATTGGTGCATGGAATGGCTCCGCGATCTTCTTCGCCTTCAAGATCGCCGCTGCTTTGGCTGCCGGATGCACGTTCATCTATAAAGGCTCCGAGAAGAGTCCCATCGGCATGATACAGCTCGGACAGTATGTCAAAGAAGCTGGCTTCCCTCCCGGTGTCGTCAATATCGTCACGGGTGATGGAAAGGTCGGTGCAGCCCTAGCGTCTCATATGGACGTCAACAAGATCTCCTTTACCGGATCTGCCTTCGCGGGAAAGAAGGTCCAGGAGCTTGCTGCTAAGAGGTATGCGTCCGAAGCCAGCTCAAGCAAACTCATGCTAATGCAATCTTCCAGTAACCTCAAGCGCGTGACCCTTGAACTGGGTGGCAAATCGCCCAGCCTGATTTTCCCAGATGCCAATTTCGAGAACGCCCTCACGCATCACAGCCAGAACTTCCTGTTTAATTCTGGTCAGGCATGCATTGCTGCATCTCGTACCTTTGTCCATGAAGACATAGCAGAGAAGTTCATTGAAGAGCTCAAGACCCGCTTCGAGCAGCTTGCGCACGCCATGGGACAACCCACTGATTCCAACACGTTCTTGGGCCCGCTTGCGGATGGTAAGCAGTTCGAACGTGTGATGAGCTTCCTTGATATCGGCAAGGAAGAAGCAGAGCTCCTGACAGGAGGTGCAAGGCACGGTGAGAACGGTTGGTATGTTCAGCCGACCATCTTCCTGAATCCGAAGGACGATGCAAGGATCTATCGTGAAGAGATCTTTGGCCCAGTCCTTACGATTCGCACGTTCAAGACCGAAGAGGAGGCGATCAAGCTGGCCAACGACACCAGTTTCGGTCTCTCATGTAAGTTCATGAGACCCTTCATGTCTCAAATATCTGACGGTTTTTAGCTTGCATCTTCACAGCGTCCATTCCACGTGCTTTGCGCATTGCTAAGCACCTCGATGCTGGCAACGTGAATATCAACACGTCGCAGGTGTTCGGCCCGAATGTGCCTTTCGGCGGGGCCAAGCAGTCTGGCATCGGTCGTGAAGGCGGTCGCCTTGGGCTGATGAACTACGTTGAGGCGAAGACCATCTCCATCAAGTGAGTCGATATTCTCACGCATTGTTGCGCAAAAACGCTAACGCAGCATAGCATGAATGCCTGAGGAACTGGAGACATCGGCTCGCCAGGACGGTCGAGAAGCGAGATCAGTTCGTGAATCGCAAGCATCGATACCAATCACCTGTTTCAAACCATGATGCTGTCAGGGTTCTTTTTCTTTTTGGGGGCCTTGTCGTTTGCCAAGGTCATGTTTATTGGCAGTCAAGCCTTGAGGATTCCGTGCCGATGTGAACTGAGTGTCGCAAAATTGAACAAGTCGCGAAGTTTTGACAACTTGAAAAACGACAGCGCGTCTTTCGAGGAGGAGGCAATGCAGTGTAATGAAGACCTGAAACACAATCATTGAGAACAAGTGATGATCACAACGTGTCTGAGGCGGCATGGTTCCACGAGCACGCTAAAGGTCGCACCCGCAAGCCGCCTTGCCCAACTTGTGCCGGTTGCATGCCCGCACAGGCTTGCACGCAGCTCTCACTCGCCTGTCACACGTCAGCGCACCTCGTCCCGGCATCAAGGTGATGTGACTGGCTAAACATTAACCGCCGCAGCTAGCACATCCATGGGTTTTCTATGCGATGAGGCTGGGACAAACTTGTTTCCAACATGTTATTGTTCCCTCAAAGCGGTCTGTTCGGAGGCCGTTCCTCAACTCTTGCGATCTCCACGTCGCCGGCCGTCGATCGTATCCCGGGCCCCACGCCCAAGGCTGGCTGCAGTCCGTCCGTATTTGTTCAGCTTGTCTGACCTGAGATTTCGATAACCGGTAGCGGCGTGAGAGTGCCGGGGCGCTTCACCGCTGCAGCATTGCTTTAGTGTGTATATAGGACATGTGAGCACAAGGGCGGATATGACGACGCTATCTCCAGGTGCGCAAATGTCCTGCGCAACTTTATAAGTACGATGCGCTGACTTGGCTCGTGTCGACAGACGTGCGCGATTCGACCCTCCGATCGCTGAAGCTGCATTGCCCCTCTGCCGAAGGATTGCCATCTGAACAATCGCCCGCCTCGTTCCACTCGCCGACAATGGAGCCCAACCCCTTCGAAAATGCAGACACAGAGTGGTCAGACGAGGAGGAGCTGATACCAAGGCGAAGGAGGAGGACGCAGTATGTGCCTCCACCTGTCAAAGTCACACGTGGTGCGGATACCTCTTCGGAGAACTCGTCTGAGCTCAGCCCCGAGAGGTTCAGCAAGAACGGCAGCCCACTCGTGCCTCCCAAGAGCCCTTCGCGACCAGATGTGAGGCCTGGTAGTAGTCAGGAAGATCTTGTCCAGCGCTTCTACCAAGTGACAAGAGAAAGAGATGCGTTGAGGAAGGAGCTGCAGAGAAAGAGCATGGGTCCAAACGGCCTACCAGCTCGTGGGTCAACGGTGTTCAAATCGGAAGAGAAAACACTCATAGAAGAACTGCAAGCGCTGCGATATGAGATACGAGTGTGGAGCGAGGATTACTTCAGTGGTCCTACTAGTTCGCGAAGCAAGCGGCCACACTTCCATGCTGCCAAAGATCTGTTTGGTGGATTGACAGACAACTATAACGTTTACTTGAAGCATCCAGACGATCGGCCACTTCTAGTACAAGCCTATATCTGGTCTACGCTACAAAAGAAGATTTTCAATAATTTCCAGAAGGGCAGTGGGTATGTGTGGGCTGGCAAGCTGGGTGACAAGAAGCTTCGGCCCATTAACGACACCCTACGCAAAGGTGCGTAAACCAGTACCTTGTGGATCACAGATCGGACTGACATGAAGTAGCTGTGAAGAACGAAATCCAAGCTGAAGAGTATCACCAATGGCGATCGATGACCGTCAACCTTCTTGTGCCGCAAGAAGATGGCAAGTGGCGGCCAACCTTCGATGCTGCGCCAGTCCTGAAGACTATATCGCGATTGTGCAGCCGCATGCGACGGAAGTTACGACCGTACTCAACCCGGTCACTACGCGATAGTAAGGAGCAGCTCAGCACCATCGTCTCAGCATCTGTCGCCCTTGACCTCAAGATGAAGCGACAGCTCGCCGACTACCGCTTTGTCACATTCACTGGGGGCAACCCAAATCAGTTTTGGGGCTACGGCTTCTACGATAGCGAAATGGAAGATGTTTATGATGACAGCGAGGACAGCGGGGGCGGCTATGGGGACCGTCAAAGTGTAAAATCTAGACGAGTCGAGCTTGCGCTGGCGCCGGCTCTGGAGAGGTGCGGTAATGCAAACGGGCACGTTTTTGACCAAAGCTTCATTTTGGTCAAAGCAGACGTCAGTTGCAAGAGGTTGCAGAAGATTGAGAGGCCAACGAGACGGAAAACGGGCTCAAGGAACGGAAGCAAAAGCTTCGGTGGTATGTGGTCCAGATGACCTTGAGACCTACCGGCAGAGCGGGTTGAGGTATGAGAACATCGGCGACCATCTTCACACTATCTCTCAGCAACCCTTGCAGTAGAGCATCAAAGGGACGCACGGTTTATATCATTAATGCCACATCTGGCAGTCAGTTATGCGCCATCTGCTTGATGCGATCGTGTTTCCTCAGCTTTGGTACCTGCCGGAGGTCTCTTTTACCGCCACAGTGTTACAAATCGGACCAAGCCTTCGATGCAACAAAAAGCAACTATACACGTGGTGTTCTTCCGAGCATGGTCATCTACAAATATCTGACCCTCTGCTCTCTCGTCAACTTGAAAACTACACAGCCTTGCGAACTTCGGTGAAGCTTACCTCAGTCTAACTATCTACGCCAGGATTGTTCGACGCGAGTAATGCGAGGTGGAGGCGCCTAGTTGTGTAAGGACATCTCTTTCCCAAATATTACAACTTCGACTTCGGCTACAGTAAACGACTGCGCCGCATGATCTGGCAACATTGACCCGCAAATTCCTCGGAGTCGTTGTCCCCTCACTTTCACATCAGGTTTCACCTCATCCTGAGCCTAGGCTGAGCAACGATATTGCATGATGTCTCAAGATAGTACGCTCGAGTCAGTACCGTTCAGGTTACTGGACCTCCCAAAAGAGCTACGCTTTATGGTCTACGAGAACCTCACAATCTCAACGAGGCAGATTCGACTACTGCCTCTCGGAGACGAGCTTGAGATCGAGCAACGAACCATAAATTTCTGTTTGGACCGGCCCGCCATCACTGTCACTCTACACACCCTTCCAGTCCAGATCTTCACGACATGCCGCACCATCTACTCGGAAGCACTTCCCTTCCTAACCCGCAAACTAGACAGGATCCGCAAAACCATCCCAATCATCAGCGTGGACTCCGACTGTCTCTACACCTACGCTCTGGCCAGTACCCAAACATTGCTGCGATCCCTGCTCGACAGCCTCAACCGCCACCCGTTCTTCAATCAAAGGAGTGAGACCGCCAGCCTGTGGTCGAAGAAGCAGGGCTCAACACCGCAGTACCCAAGGGAGGTGTGCCAATGGCTGGTCCAAACAACACATCTGCTCCTCTCGCAACGCCCGCTACCGTGTTCTCTCTCTGGCTTCATGGGCGCACGCACATACCCCACTGTTCGCCTCATCGTCGAAGTGCCCAAGGTCTGGAGGTACACAAGCTAC
The DNA here is from genome assembly GCA_001599375.1 of Phoma herbarum. Taxonomy (NCBI): domain Eukaryota; kingdom Fungi; phylum Ascomycota; class Dothideomycetes; order Pleosporales; family Didymellaceae; genus Phoma; species Phoma herbarum. The sequence goes on along the minus strand of BCGR01000012.1, from coordinate 403,398 downwards.
CGCGGCCTCGCAGTCGGAAGTCCCGCGCATATCGGCACTCCACCAACGTACACTGCGAGCGTATCGACACAAATGATTGAGATCTGGAACGAACTGGCGATCTATACGAAAGGTCTGAAGCACGTCAGGAGCGGGGCGATCGTGTTTGGGCAGGAGGACGAGAGGGTGTTGGTGAGAGACGGGGTGGTCGTGAAGAAGACGGTGGCGCTGGACTTTGGGATTTGTCGGGTTGTGGAGTGAGAGGTGGTTGTCTCGGCCTGGATCATATGCATCCTTCTCACGGTACCTGACTGCCTCCAGTATGATGGTTGCTTGTGCGTTATTTTCGATACTTCATAACGGTCCATGTGAATTTTGTTGCACCCTTCATGGATACTTAGAACGCAGTGGGACCTGTCATTGGCGCCTAGTGCTCGGTTCTGCATCTTTGGAACATGGCATGACCAATTTAATTCTGCACTGCGTTTGTACAGCCGTTGCAAGGCAGAGAATATCCAGTCTTGTCGTATGATTATGCCTCGTAGTAACTTTCTTTGCGGGCAATGTCCCGCAGTCTGCTTAGGGAAACCTCCCGATTAGTGTTTTACATGGACTTCTGGGGATGTCCGCATGAGTCTCGGATGATCCATCTGGATACCACGCCTGAAAGAAATGGGGACCGATGAACGGGGTTGCTCCGTCCCGCTCCGGGGCTTGAAACGCTGCAGGCTCTGGCGTGATGTGACGGCTTGCAAGAAGTTGACACACGCACGACTATTGCTAACGAGTGTGTGCAATTGCGACGCATCGAAAGTAGTAGTTCATTGTTTCTCAGGATCGAAGATACCATGCTCGTCACGAACCCATGCATGTATATAATGCGTATCGCCAAGCCCGCTCAGCTCATGCAACCCAACACTCGCTTTATCATACAACATCCCTTAAAACGCCGTGTACCCAGAACTCCATGTATGTATATGCAATGTCACGCACCGCCGCCGACCGGCGTCCCACTCCTGCTTATACGCGTCTGCACGCTGCCGGAGCTATTGTTGCGCGGCACGGGCGTGGAGCTCCTACTCCTTTCTCTCTCACGCTCGCGGTCCTCGATCTTGACACGCTCGCGAGCTTCCTCGACGAGCCTCTTAGCCTCTCGTACGTTGCGCATTGTGCGGCCCAGCTTGCCTTCTTTGCCTTCTTGTAGCTTTTGTAGCTCGCCGCGTGCCTCGATATCTTCTTTAGTCTTCTTGACGAAGTCCTTAAAGCCGCCTTTCAGGCCGCGGCCAATGTCCTTGCCTTCGTCGAAGACACAGTCGCTGTCGCGGATGCGCTTAATGTCCTCTACGCGGCGGGTGAGGTACAACGTTGGGCGACGGTGTTGGTCCTTGCGTTGGTTAATGATGCGTTGGACTTCTTCCTCATAAGCGGCTTCGTAAACATTGATGTCGACATTGGAAGGCGACTCGGAAACGAAGAAGGTATCTGCACTTGCGGAGTCTTCACCAGTGCCGATGTTGAGGAAGAGCGTGTCTTCAAGAGGATCATGTGCATGGCCCTTACCAATCGGCGTCGAGGGTCCTGACGTCAAAGTGCTTGGTGTGGGGACAGAGGGTGTGGCGGAAGATCGGTGAGACATATTGTCATGTATAACGTTAGCATCATCTGGGCTCAACGAGCTCGGAGCATTTGCTCTTGTGATAGTCGAACGTTTAGGCGGTTGTGTCGCAAAGGCCTCTTCACGGAAGCCTGTTAGGTCATTAGTCGAGCAGTGTTGCATTGATTGATTCACTTACTGCCGTGGTTTTCAACGTCTCGATGGACGCCTTCTGAGGCGAGAACTCCTTCGACAGGCCGCCGGTTGTCTGTATCCTGCGATTTCGCCTTTCGTAATGTGGAGGGTCTCATTGAGAGTGGTGGCTGTACAATTCTCGAGGCACTACCAAGTATACCTTCCAGACGCTCTGGTCTCCGCCTGAAGAGCAGCTGTTTGAAACGTTTCACTGCTTGAACCTTGCCGCTGTCAGCATTGTCTTCACTTTCGAATGGGCAGACCAAACCCTTACCACTGTCACAAGATGGCCCATGTTCCCGGTAATGGCAGCATTGACTTCTTCATCAGTGGGCGGTTCTATTATGATGGCGACGTTTTCGGACTTAGGGAGTAGAGGATCGGCGCCGTTTCGTGTGACCCAAGGGTGTTCCTGGACTAGTCAGTACACAGAGAGATAATATCTACCTCTGAATACTTACTCTGAGCTCTTCGATGTTTATCCGTTTTTTCGGGTCTTTCTCGAGCAGTCGACGGAGCAGGTCCTTGAGGTCTTCGTTGCAGTCGCTGTCGAGTTCAACCTTATCCATTCGGATCGCTTGATACAATTCGATCATGCCGTGCTTCTCGAACGGTATCCGGCCGAATCGCAAACAGTATAAGGTACAGCCCATGGACCATATATCGGCAGCTCTGCCAGAGACATGGCCGTGTTTTGCAACGCAGAGCTCTGGCGGCATGAAAGCGGGTGATCCTGCCGACTTCGCGGTCTTCATCTCTCCATCTTTGTCGAACATTTCTGAAACGCCAAAGTCGACAATTTTGAGCACATCGTCTTCGGTGATAAGGCAATTGTCGGGCTTGATGTCGCGATGGATGATACCTTGCGCGTGGACTATATTGCAGATTAGCTGCCGCTCTTGAAAGCATGCTTGCTCTTGACTTACGGTACTCAAGACCCAGGATCATGTCTCGCATCCAACATCTGCACTGTTCTTCACTGTATGGATCCGCACGCTCTTCGAGGCCAACTTGCATCACCACGCCCTTTTTGCACATCTCCATGACCATGTACAGCGAGTCTTCCTCTGGGTCGTCGAGCACTTCGATGAGTGACACCAGATTGGGGTGGTTGAGCTTCTTCATGATGGCGATTTCCTCCTTGATCAATTCGAACGCATTATTCTCGCCCTCGGTGGACGAGTGTCGGTGTAGTGGGGAGTTGAAGCCAATGCCGGCTGGGAGGGCACGTCGTCGATTGCTGGGTCGGCGAAGCAGGTTCGACTGGGCGCGTTTGCGCAGGCGCGACTTGGAGAACTCCTTGACGGCATACTCTTGGCCGTACTGGTCGACGGCGAGGTGGACGGCGCCGAACGAGCCTCGCCCAATCTCCTGCTTGATCAGGTACTGGTTGATGCGGTGCTGGGCGGTGCCGTCATCTTCGCTGTTGCTGTACTCGGAGCGCGCATTGAGGGTTTCCTGGAGGGTCAGGCATCATCATAACCACGGTGCGTGCAAGACGAACCTTGACTCGTCTCGTACTCGAGGCAGCTCGGCGGTGGTGTCGGAGCGGGCTCTGGTATGCGGGCGTTGACCTGGCCAATCTGTCAGCACCTCCGCGGGGCAGCATTGACGTAGCAACGTGCGGGCGGCGCACATGTACTTGACGGGCGCTGGACGAGCGTCGTCGGGAGCGGCGGGGACGTCGAGGGTGGGGCGCGAGGTATAGAGGCCAGGATGCTGGGGGCTGCTGTCGGCGGCGGGCGTCGAGGGCGTCGAGGGCGAGGAGGATGTCTGGCTTGCGGGGTGCTCGGGCGGTTGCGACATAGGTGCTACAGGACGATGATAAGAGCGGGCGGCGGTGGACACAAGACTAGAGCAGGAATAATATGGGGAAAGCTAGGTTGCTAGCTCGAGGCAATCAGTGAGGTGAGCGCTGCACTGATATGCGCCGGGCAGAGGGTATTACACAATGCACCGCGACCGGGAGGGGAATGGGAGGGGCTCTGTGGCTCGAAAAAGTCCTTTCAGCCTCAGGCCGTGCCATCGTGCAATCACTTGCGTCCGCTCTCCACGAGCCACCGCAGTCCTCCCGCTGCGTGACTGCTTGGCGAACGCTCATCCCCAGAGCTCCAACGACATCATGGCGCCTGCTGGACGGCAATCCATTCCCGCATTCGCCGACGTTGCATGAGCCTCCCCGGCGACCATAGTGGCCGCTGCGCGCCGATCAATGCAACTGCGTATTTCGTATAGTAAATCAACGCAAGCAACAAGACCTCACCTGTCGTTGATCGTGTAGAGCTCGAAAGAGCTGCATCCCTGAGCTACCCCTCAACCCCAGCGCACGTGCCTCTCCCTTCACCAACATCCGCCGCTCACCGCCCGCCCACAATCCGCCAACATGGTTCTCTACAGCTTCTACATATTCGACCGGCATAGTACGCGCGCAATTGGCCCATACGACCTAGCAGAGCTAACAACAGCCAGCGGAGTGCATATACAGCCGGCGCTGGACCCCACGCCCAACATCCTCCTCCGGCGCCTCCACAGCCTCGAAATCCACACGCCCAACCTCCAGTGCATCCCTCACCTCCACAACCACCGCCAACAACAACGATGCCACCAGCGCACCGCACAAAGGGCTCTCGCACGCCGACGACGAGAAGCTCATCTTCGGCCTCGTCTTCTCACTGCGCAACATGGTGACGAAACTCGGCGGGTCAGACGACACGTTCCTCTCGTACCGGACGGGCGAATACAAACTGCACTACTACGAGACGCCGACGCGGATGAAGTTTGTCATGCTCACCGACACAAAGGTACCGAATCTTAGGCAGTATCTGTACCAGATATGGGCGAATCTATATGTCGAGTATGTGGTCAAGAATCCCCTGGCGCCGATGGAGCATCCCGGCGGTGTGGGGGTCAGTAATGAGCTGTTTGAGCGCGGGCTGGAGGCGTTTCTGGGCGCAGTGTTGCCTGCTTGAGGCTCTGGGAGGACAGATGGCATGAGGACATATGGTCGATCGTTCGAAGGGACCGTAGGCCGGACATGGCAACAAGGGGATCTACGAGAGCATGTCAAGGCCCGTCACGCCGCAGCGCTAGGGCGTATTTCCGCTTTGGAATAGCACCACGGACCCATGGACATGGGCGTAGTCGCCCCAAGCCTAGAGCCCGAACAACGAACTAGCAGGAGCGAGCTTAGAAAGGATTGAGAAGAGATCACGAAGATATGCCATAGAGGGCATAGAAGCAGCGGTTCATGCTACACGTGTCAAAATGCATGTCGTTCATTCATGAGTCTACGAACCCCGAAGATGGGTATAGATGGCTCTTAGGTCCTTCCCATCATGTCTACCTTTTGATATTCCTTGAACGCCCTGAAATGCAACACAATCGTCTCTCGAAAGACGCCTCTCCACTCAGATGAATTGTGCCTTGGATGCACCGTACCTCTGCTGCGTCCTATCACTCATCCTCGCCTTGCCCAGTCCGCTCCTGACCTCGTCCAGCTGCTCCATACCAGTCGCAACCTTGCCCTTACGCACATGTCGGCCGGCCTTGCCGACAGTCATATGGTTACCAAGAAAGTCGTCCATGATAGAATCGAAGTCAGAGCGTAGCGGAGGCGCCTCGCTGGAACTCCACTGGCTCATGCCGCTCATGCCGCTCATCTTACTCAGACCGGACATCTTCGACATGCCTGAGACCATGGATGCATCGTCAGGAAAATCGAAGCCGTCGTCTGCGTACTCCTCTTCGATCTTCTCGAAGCGCTCGTCCAGCAATGAGAGCGCATCGGTCCTGTGCAAGGCAGAGGAGGACATGGAGTACCCAGATGTGCTTGTCAGTGCGCCCTTGCGCTTCTTGCGCCGCCCTCCAGCGGTCAAGGCTGATGCGCCAGTCATGATAGAAGATTGCATATCGCTCGGTGCAGCAGGCTTGGGTGCCTTGTTGGCCTTGACGTCGTTCTTGAATTTCTTGAACTCCTCCATGTACGCCATGTCGCCTGCGTCTGCCAGTGGTGGTGCCTCATCAGGCGCTGGTAGCTCTCCTGGCTGGAGAGGCTCGGCAGGCTTAGGTTTTTGTGAAGGTGAGGATGCGCGGACGGTATCGTCTGATTCCCAGCCTTCGTCGTCTTCGTCCAGGAAGCGGTCGAGTGTGTCGCGGTCTGCGTCGAATTGACCGGCGGCTTCAAATTCGCGCTGATTCAGCTCGAAACCGTCTTGTTGCAGAGAATCGAAAATGTCTTCGTCGTCATCTACGTAGGCTTCGTCGTCAAGCGCCTCGAGCACTTCTCGTAGTCGTGGGTCCATATCCGGCTGGAAGCCAGCGAGCGCATCCGGGATGTTCTGCTGGTCTTGATATGTAGTTTTACGCACAAATTCTGAAGGTGCCATGTCCTCGCCGAAGATGTCGCTGACGCTGCTTACGGTGCTGTTCATGCTGTAGCCAGCGTCACTCTGCCTGTCATCAAGCGAGGCGTTCTTGAGCGCATCCGCGAGGTCGAAAGCTTTTCCTTTCCCTTTCTTCTTGTCTTCCTTGGCCTCAATGAAGTATGCATCTCCTCCACCCGAGTTCAGGTCGCGCATGTGCTGCATGTAGTCGTACTTGCTGTCATCGTAGAAAATGCCGTAGTTGGCAGCTTCGCCCTCGTTGCCTCGCACACTGTCTCCATACTCGCTCTCTAGGTCTCCTCTTGACTTGATCTTACTGCGCCCGGTCGCCGAAGAGAATTGTGAGGCCCGGGAGGCCGACGAGTACTGGGATGCACGCGAACTGCCAGCGGGCTCGTCGCCTTCGCGCAGATTGGCCGGCGCAGTTTCGGCGAAGACCATCTGCGGAGCGTCTTCATCGTGGATCCGGGGGTCATTTTGGGCACGGTGGACGAGGCGGTAGTTGATCGCGGTCTTCTTGTCGCTGGGTGTGGGTTAGCGGGGTGCTCGCAGTCAAAAGTCGAGAAATATTGCTGCGACAGCTTACATGAACTTGCGACGAGGCATGCTGGGCTGGTTTGGGTGATCTCGTGAAAGTCGAGAGGAAGTCTAGTGGCGGATTTAGAGGTTGGGGGAACGCACGCTTAGAAATGGCCCTGGGTGGGCTGCAAATTCCGTGCTAACACTCACTTTTTAGTGGAGCCCGTGAATGACAATCGCGGGGCAAATTTCAGAGCGACTTTATTCATCCCTCACAGGCAGACGACTGCCACCAACCCTAGCACACAAAACACCCACGCACAGTCGCCAGGATGGTGCTCGCAAAGTCAAAGAAGGCCGTTGGCCTGGGTAACAGTCTTATGAACGACCGGTTTGGCAAGGGAAAGGGCGCTGATATGCGCCGCGGTACTTTCCAGACCGGTATCGAGCGAACGAACCACCAGACTGGTGAGAAGGTGAGTTCTGGCAAGCTGGTCGCATTCTGTTGCACATTCCTGACCCATGGCAGTACATCACCAACGACAAGAAAGAGGCATCATGGGTGAAGATGCGCTCCGTCACCGAGCAGGGCGATCTCGACGAGTTCCTGGAGACCGCAGAGCTAGCCGGCACCGACTTCACCGCAGAGAAAATGAACAATGTCAAGATCATCCACAAGGACCAGAAGAACCCGTACCTACTGTCTGCGAATGAGGAGCGCAACGTCGTCAAGAGGCAGAAGGAGAACAGGCACAAGTTGACCGTCCCGCGCCGACCGAAGTGGGACTCGAAGACTACACCACAGCAGCTGGACACACGCGAGAAGGAGGCAATGTTGCAGTGGAGGCGCGGTCTTGCCGAGCTCACAGAGAACAACGACCTTCTCACAACACCGTTCGAGCGTAATCTCGAGGTTTGGAGGCAGTTGTGGCGTGTCATTGAAAGGTCAGATTTGGTTGTCCAGATTGTGGATGCGCGAAACCCGCTCCTGTTCAGATCGGAGGATTTGGAGGTCTACGTCAAGGAGGTTGACCCCAAAAAGAACAACTTGTTACTCGTCAACAAGGCAGACATGATGACACTGGAGCAGCGCACAGCATGGGCCGACTACTTTGAGGAGAACGGCATCAACTACAAGTTCTTCTCGGCTGAGTTGGCGAAGGAGATGAATGAGCTGAGAGAATTGGCAGAGGAGCCATCTGAGTCGGAGGAGGACGATGACGAGGAAGAGGAAGATGAGGAGGACGTCGAGGATGAAGCCGACGATCTTGCCAAGGAAGCGAAGAAGATTGACCTGCAAGACAAGCAAGAGGAGAAGGAAAAGTGGGTGGACGAAGAGACGGTCGACACACCTGGTGAGGGCGTTCAGCTGGCGGACGGAGACGAGCGAACCAGGATATTGACCACCGACGAGCTTGAGGCGCTCTTCCTCGAACATGCGCCTGAGATTGATACTGGACCAGACAGCCCGCCCCGCAAGACCTCGATCGGTCTGGTCGGTTACCCTAACGTTGGTAAATCGTCGACCATCAACGCCCTCATCGGCGCAAAGAAGGTGTCGGTCTCAGCCACGCCCGGAAAGACAAAGCACTTCCAGACTATCCATCTCAGCGACAAGGTCGTTCTATGCGATTGTCCCGGTCTGGTGTTTCCTAGCTTCGCGGCGACCAAGGCTGAGCTCGTCTGCGCTGGTGTCCTTCCCATCGACCAGTTGAGAGAGTACACTGGACCTGGTGGTCTCGTTGCACAGCGTATTCCTCAACCTTTCCTCGAGGCCATCTACGGTATGAAAATCGAAGTCCGCCCGCTCGAAGAAGGTGGAACCGGTACTCCTACCTCAGATGAGGTCCTGCGCGCCTATGCCATCGCTCGTGGTTTCCAAACACAAGGTCTTGGTCAGCCAGACGAGTCGCGCGCTGCACGTTACATCCTCAAGGACTACGTGAAGGGCAAGCTTCTGTTCTGTCACCCACCTCCTCGCGACCCGCCCATCGATGCGAAGCACTTCAATCGCGAGCTCTATGATGCCGCGCATCTGCCCGAGAAGCGCCGCGCGCGTCTTGCACGCATGACCGAAGCCGCTGAGGCCGAGTCACTGATGGACGATGATGAATTCGGTATGGCTCCCAGGACTGGTGAGAAGTCGCAACGCATGGACAAGAAGTTCTTCGGCCCTGGACAGGGCATGGCTCACGTCAACAAGCCATTCAACTACAAGTACAGCGAACAGGGCAAGGAGCTGAGTGGCAGGAAGCTGAAGACGATGACTGCACTGAACATGGACGTCGACCCAACGGATCTGAGGTTGAGCAGCAAGAAGCATTTCAAGGGAAACAAGAGGAGAGCGAAGAAGGTGCGCTCAGAATACGAGTAGACCCGTCGCTGTCTCTTCCAAGGTCTCATGTCTATTCAAATGGTTGCGTTGGAGGCAGCTGTTGTTTTAGTTCACGAAAGCATGGTCGGCGTTCTGGTTATGTTTGCATGTAGGTCATTCTCGCTACACCCAAAACTACGCAATACTATTGTATATCGTTGACTACCTTTACGCCTGAAGTACCTCAGTGGCCATCCGCGTCTTTGCACCTGGCCGTATCATTCCTTCCGTGTCGACCGGCAGTTCCGGCAATAAGGTAAGACATTCCTGACAAGCATTCGCTTGCTCGGAAACAGCCCCAAAGCAGCAGGCGTAGACGAACGTCCTCGGCGCCAAGGCGGTAGGTAGCAAATTTGCATCTGATTAGATCGAGATAACAGACCATCGGAAGGCAGATTGACCACTCCTACGGTACGCACCCCAGCTTGCCCCACTCCTTGATTCCTTGGGGGACCATCGTCCAGTAGTTGTTGGACATTGCCTCGTGTTTGACAGTCTGGAAGGAAGGATCTAACCAAACAGCTCCACATCAGGAGATCACTTGCTTCCTTACCTTCACCGTACAAATACAAATCTTGCCTCACGATCTCGCAATCCACGAAGCCTTGCGACATCTTGTCTGACTTGCGACCGCATTGATAGCCTCTACGCTTCAATATGTCGTCCTCACCTGAAGACGACATCAAGCAGATCAACGATGACAGCAAGAGCGTCACGCCTGTCGACGAACCTGTCCTGAGTGACACCAAATCGCCGGGTGTTGCTCGCATCGAAGCGCTCAACGCTCACACCTCACTTGTCAATCGTTGCTTCATCTTCTTTGGCCTCTTTCTTGTTGCCTATGCATACGGTCTCGACGGCAGTCTCCGCGGCGTGTACCAGCCTTACGCAACTGCTGGCTTCGAGACGCACTCAACGCTTGCTACCATCGGTCAGCCTGCCATCATCTCTATGGTTACTCCAAACTTCAAGCTAATAAGTTACGCAGGTGTACTGCGAAGTGTGATAGCCGCTGCTGCTCAGCCAACGGCTGCAAAGATTGGTATGCTTATCAAACCCTCAATTGTACAACGAAGCCAATCTAAACAGACCGCAGCCGACGTTTTCGGACGAGTCGAAGTCATCCTTGTGTCCATATTCTTCTATGTCCTGGGTACCGTGATCGAAGCTGTTGCCAGCAACGTTGAGACTTTTGCGGCTGGCGCGGTATTCTATCAGGTCGGCTACACAGTTATGATCGTGCTCATCGAGATCGTGATTGCGGATATTACGTCCCTTCGATCACGTCTTTTTTTCTCATACGTCCCAGCCATCCCGTTTCTGGTACGTTTATCCCTCGTTGCCCATTTCAGCGTTTGACAGGTCATAGATCAATACTTGGGTCAGTGGCGACGTCAGCAGCGCGACCTTGAACGCTACAACCTGGCGTTGGGGTGTAGGCATGTGGGCCATCATCTACACTGTGTGCTCAATCCCTTTGATCGCAGCCCTTCAATGGTCATCTTATAAGGCCAAGAAGGCAGGAGCCCTTGACAACCACAAAACCCCTTATCAGATTCACGGCGGGAGACGTCTTGCCGTAGCGCTATTTTGGCAACTCGATATCCCAGGTATCATCCTGCTGATCGCTGTATTCGGATTCATCCTCACTGTGAGTATCATCTTAAGTCGTCTCAGTAGAACGTATGCCGACTGACAATTATAGCCGTTTACAATTGCAGGTGGCGCCTCTTCGCAGTGGGGGACAGCCAAGGTTATCGCACCCCTTGTGATCGGTATCCTCTGTGTCCCACTGTTTGTTATGTGGGAACGCAATGCGCCTCATCCCATGGTACCATTCCATCTTCTCGCCGACCGTGCAGTCTGGGGCGCTCTCGGCATTGCATGCACTCTAAACTTTGCTTGGTACATGCAAGGCGACTTCCTCTACACTGTGCTAGTTGTGGCCTTCAACGAGAGCGTGAAGAGCGCGACCCGCATTTCTTCGCTGTACAGCTTCAGTTCCGTTATCACAGGTCTGATTCTCGGTATGGTCGTCTTCCGGGTACGACGTCTCAAACCTTTCATCGTCTTCGGCACTTGCCTCTTCATGGTCGCATTTGGATTGCTGATCCACTACCGAGGCGGTACTGGCGATGCAAGCCACTCCGGTATCATCGGCGCACAGATCTGTCTGGGCATTGCTGGCGGTATGTTTCCATATCCGGCACAAGCCAGCATCCAAGCGGCGACCAAACACGAGCATGTCGCTATCGTCACTGGTATCTATCTCGCCACCTACAATATTGGATCAGCGTTCGGCAACACCGTCTCAGGTGCTATGTGGCAACACATTATTCCCAACGAACTCTTGCGCCAAACGGGCAGCTCCACCCTAGCTGGAGAGGTATACGCAGATCCATTCACGTTCGCCATGACGTATCCCGTCGGCACACCTGAGAGGGACGCAGTCATCTTGGCTTATCGACATGTTCAGCGGCTGTTGTGCATTGCTGGTATATGCCTCTCCATCCTCCTCATTGGGTTCTCGTTGGTTATCCGCAACCCTGAGCTGGGCAAGGAGCAGAGTCTTGAGAATGCCGAGAAGCACGAAGCCCGTGAGTCCAAGGACAAGGGTATCTGGGCCTGGTTGAAGAATTGAGTAAGCAAGTTGTGCGGAGGAAGAGCTATGAAGCGACGATAAGGTAATGTCTACCATTTTGTACAATAATGGGTAGGGTTTCTTCAGCAGGGACCAGTACTTGTCTGGTATGGAAAGCTGCTCCGCGGCATTGTAGTTGGCACGAGCATATGGGTAATATTAAGATATACGATTATCGACCTACATGTGTTTCTTTGATTATTGAAGGCCAGGACTGCGCGCCATGGATCATAGTGTCGCTGTCGTCGCCATGGGCGTTTGCCTGAGGAATCTAGATGCTAGGCTGATGGCTGTCCTTTCAGCGGTTGTTCTGGACCAGGTCTCCCGGAAGGTAACGGATGTCATCCACGTGCATTCCCGCGGGGCTCTCCGCCCCGTATCCCAGATCTCCGGATCGTACCTGATTATGTGGAGTAAGGCAGGCATCGACATGCCTGAACGCCGTTCGCACGTGTCAGCTTTTCGAGAATGTTGTATGGTGCTCGAATGATAGATGGCTGCGACATGGATTGGGATGGTGGGTAATACATTGTATTTATGACGTACACCTCTAGCGTAGAGGCGCGTCTAGTTCTGGCTGCGGCATTAATGCTTGCTCCGAATCTCCGCAACAGAAGATGCGACTGCGACCGCTCTAGAGCCTTCTCTATCTGGCGTAAAACGCCTCTAATATTCTTTCTCGTCTCGAAACGCCTCCGTCTCGTCCCCGCGGCTGGGTGAAGCAATAAATGGTGTAGCGAAATAGCATATTCCTGAATGTGAATAACGGAGGCGACACACCGCCGCGGCGGTGCGTCTATGAATTGAAGAGTGCGATGCGGTCGTAAGAATATGGTTGCGCCGGGGTATGCAAGTGATAGTACAGACAATGCGCTCATTAAACGTCATACGGGAAAAATGGGAGCTCCGGGCTTCGCTAGACCTCATGGCGGTCATCCAGCTCGACGTCCTTTTGGCTTATGCGCCGGTAGAAAGGCAGGCGTGCGTATGCAGATCGCAGACGAGGCGATCCGGGCTGCTTGAAGCCCTTGTTAAGGAAAAAGGTCTTGTACAACAGCCCCAGGATGGTAAAACCGACTGTGAAGCCCACAAAGGTGACGAACAGCCAGTGATTGCCCAGCCAGAAAATGACTTTGACGTCGGTCCTGTGCCAGCTGTTGCCCAGGTGGTGGGTGAAGAAGCTCCAAGCGTGGTTGTTGTACTCGTCGGGGAAGAGGATGCGCAGGCGGTCGGCGCCTTCGGGGTTCTGGTTCATGTAATGGCGCCAAACAAGACTGAGGTAGAGAGGACCGGTCGACGCCATGACTGTGATATACGGGAGTGGCCAGCGGCGATTATAGTCGGTCAGAGAATCGATGGCCTTTAGGAAGAACGGGTGGCGGGGGACGGCGCCCATGACATCGTTGGAGATACCCGTGGGGATGGTGCGGCGGACCCAGGCAGGGTAGGCGAGGAGAGGGTCAAGGCTACGGTTGCATCCCTACGCACTGTCAGTAAAGTTCAGACACGTAGTCGCGAGCTGTACGCACATCGTCCAGGTCAATGTAGATGCCACCAAAGTGGTGCAGCACAAAGTATCGAATCGTGTCGGCGCGCTGGATGGGGTAGGGATAGCTGTCAAACGTCTCGAGAAACCATGGGTACTCGTCGGCGATGAACTCGCGAGCCTTTTTGTCGGTCCAGAGCTAGTACTGTCAGTATCTTCTTCAGCAATTGTTTTGGTTGTGGCCGTACCTTGTATTCGTAGTCGGGGTGCAGGTCAATGCAGCTCTGCTGAGGGCCCTTCCAGTGCGCTGGAATGCTCTCGTTGATGTACGTTTGGTGGATGATCTTGGGGATCAATTGCTCGCGGTCGCTGCCAGCGCTTGAGTTGGGGGCCGGAAGCTCGCCGCGCAGGATGGCATCCTCACGGCCAGTCGCGACCAACAGTCCAAGTAGTGTCCAGACACTGTGCACAGCGAAGCCAAGCACGACAACGGTGACAAGGATAAATATGGTTACGCCTCTCCGCATGATGGTGGCTGCTGCAGCTGCTCTTCTGGAGCCTCCTTTTTCTGTGTATCTTAGCGTGCCCGGGGGTGTCGAGGGTCGCGTGCGCCGAGTTTGGATGTTGGTGAAGAAGCGCTGGGGATCAAGCACTCATGAAGTGGAGGTGACGTCTCGGGTCTCGTGTCCCAAGGACTTGGCGGGTCGAGGCAGAGATGAAGAGGCGTGAAAGAAAGGTGCGCGAGACAAGCCCGGTGTTGGTGGCTATGCTAGCAGCTGCGCCAATCAATCTCGCTTCGACTATGAACCCTGGCCGCCTAGGCACGAGTGGGCCCCAGCAACCAATCGCAATTCTACCAGCTAAACTTTCACAAGACAAAACGCGGGATGGCCTCTGCGCCTTTTCACGACGGATGCGCTCAGGCCTCAGCCGTGGAGATACGCAGCTATACGAGGCTGCAGTGCCCACTCCTCACATCACTTTTGTCCATGTCTGCACCGCGGACATTGTACGCCCACCTTATCTCACCTCACGCTCGCCCCAAGGGCTGAACTTGGAGCGTTTTGCGAGTTTGGGGCTGTGCCGTCAGGAATTCGCTCCGCCTATGACGATCTCCTGCAGGGCGCTACACCAACTGCACACTGACTGCCGTTTCGCTTTCGCAAAAGCTGGTGTGACCCACGGCGCCGGGCTCAAGACGGTAGGACACTGGGCGTTGGATACCCGCCCCCGGGCAATGTGTACGTCATCAGCTGCGTGCGCGTTTCTCTCGACACCTTCGAGCTTCTCCCAGCGGCGGCGCAACATCAAGCGAGCTCTACCATCGTGACGTGGCGTGTAGAGGCGAAAGTCAAGGAGAAATGTTTCAGAGTGAAGACGCGACGCTGGACTCAAGATGTGGCTGACTCTTTCTGGAAGCCTCCGAACATGTCACGATGGTGCTGTGGAAAGATTCTGAGGATGCCCTTATATCCAAGCCACGTGCATGTACGGCACCAACGACTACTTCAATGACGGCAAAACGGTCGTGATGTCTGGCATGCCTTCATCTGGCCAGCACTCTAAGTTGTCCTACGCTGGACTAATGTCCCTTCGGAATGACGGCAACAGATGCAGTCCTTCGACAAGACACTGCACCGGCGAAGAGGGTTTTTGGGTACTCTCAAGCCCCGTCTTAGAATCGATCCTGCTTTGCAACCCCAATAGAGACTCTGGCGCTAGTCAAAGTAGCAAGGTCGCAAGTGCATTTGCCAGTAAATCTGCTCAACACGACTGCGCTTTCTATTCGTCTATGGGCCTAAGACACAATAGCGACTTCGTCTACGCCGCACATCGTATGATTCCATTGCTTCGCTCTCCCCACATCATCCCATTACTATGCCCTCATCCGTTCTTGCTCTAGGCTAGCACGACAGACAGCATCGCCTGAAGACATGCGACACAGTCTCGGTTCTCCATGGGCGTGGCTCCCTACCATTGCAATAACTACAAGTTCTCGTGTGACGACTCTTAGAAACAGCCGATTTTCGCCTACACCAACAAACCCCGGCCCCTATGGCGAGCCAGATCCTTCACGTGTAGCATTCACAGTCCTATCGATGCTGAGCATAAGCGCACTTGCTGGAATGCTCGGCAAGTTCCTTGCAGCTTCGATAAACAGGAACTAATCAAAATGCTAGGTTACCGCGTACGCCAGCTCGATCGTAAACGAGTCAAAGATCTCTGTTTTGCGCATGTTCTCATCTTCCTTCTCTACTTCGACTCCATGTGCTTCGTCTTGTCTGCAGCGGTCGTCGAAACTGGTCTCGGTCTTGCGGCTCTTGGTGTCTGTCGAGGAGCCGTTTTCCTCTGCCTTGGTTTCTACGTACTCAGCAACGTCATAATGTAAGATCGAGGCGAAAGGGGAAACGCTGGCATATATGGAACGCCTTCTTACTATTACCCACAGCTAATTCCAGTAAGGTATCTCTTTCTTATCGAGAGAGCACATGCACTCCGATCTCCATTCATGAAGAGGATGGGCGACTGGATATGGGTTGTTGGTTTCACGTTGACACTCTCCGGCTTCACTGCCATGGGAGTGGTGGCTTTCGTGCACCCAATCGCTGAAGTTTCATCACTTGACGGCCGCTGCCGCATTGGAATCCCTGGATACACCACCATACCACTTGTGACGTACGATGTTGGTCTCAATATCCTTCTGACACTGGTCTTCGTTTATCTACTGAGCCCGCACATCCGATCAGGGAAGCCCTCGACGAAAGCATTCCCTGCGAGTCGCTTGACAACATGTCTTGGAAATTTATGCAGCCGTTCCAAGTCCAGGACCAGCCTCATTCAAGCGAACCAGGGCAACCAGCATATGGTCAAGAAGATCGAGAAGCTCCTAGCGAAGACGTTCCTTGGGTCAGTACTAGTGATGCTACCTACGGTGGGCAACATGTCAGCTTTGAGCGCACTTAGTGGGCGAGAACTGGGCTGGCTGTGCTTGACCACCTGCACTTTCGATGGTTCGCCCATGTTCCCAATCCATCCATCACGAGACTGACGACAATTACAGTCGTCTGGACCGTGAGCATCTTTCACTGGCTGACCGGTAGTACTAAAGACGCGGAGAAGCGGCGGCCACCTGCGGAATAAGTCATGCATTGTCTAGTCGTCGATTATTGACACAGAACAGCATAATGCTGAGCTTTTGGCAGATCGAGCCATCCCTCACGTCCACAACCTACGCTGCCGACAGTACGCCGCACGAACACGGCAAAATCAAAAACGATGGCGGCATCAGACATGTCTTCAGCGATGTCGATCAACGACATACTGTCCAGAGATTCTGGGGATGGTAATAACCCAAGGCTAGTAGACAGAATATGCCTTGAAAGAGTCCCTGGCATTCCAACGGCAAGCTCAAAATCATTGCCCTGCTACGACGATATTGAGGTCGTGGGTACTGAAACACAATCTGCCCCTGCTGCTCTTGCACGTCCAGATACTACACTGCTGCCTGGTGCTCTCAGAAATCCGAATCGTCCTCCTCGACAATGGTCTGCGACAATAAGCCACGCCCCCGGCCCCCGGGCGCCTTGTCCACTACAACTGGAATGGGAGAACTTGGAGTCAACATCTGGTCCTGCTTCTCGCGCCGAGCTGCCCTGAACTCAGCAGTGGTGCGGCCTTTGCGTGGCTTTTCTTTCGAGATGGCGTCGATGCTCAGGGAGGATGACAGGAATTTAAAGATAAAGTACAGGACAGCTCCGGTCAGACACCCTATGAGACCAGCAGTGCCAAGATAGATGTAGAGGGTCTACGGTGATCAGCAATTCACTTTCTTCCCTGCTTAGAACACAGACATACCTCAATTCGCTCAAGCCATTTCACCTGTAGTGGTAATGCGATGACGTGATACAGTCCTCTGAGGAGATGTACGAACGGCAGGACCAGGAAGCTACCGACTATCCATATTGGCGATAGGAGGAAGACCACCAGACGTAGTATAGGTGACAAGACGAGCCATACAGCATTGATAAGCTTGCTGATTGGCCACCAGACTAGTCGCACGACTGTGAGGAATTTGACGAGCGCGTTGTCCATGTTGCGGAAGTGCAGCTGTGAGTGGCCGCAGGGCTGACCAGGATCTCGAAAGAGGAAGCTACAACGCGTTCATTATGACGTGCGTGCCTGCGTGTATGCAACAAACAAACGTGTCTCAGCACAGATACATATCGCAGCGATATTGATGGAGTGAAAGTCAACTTCTTGACGAAGCGCAACACGCGCCACGACGCTGCTGTGGCTCGTGCGGAGGTGTATCGGCGATGGACAGCTGCAAGCTATGTAAATCCCAGTCCCTGGCGTGTCCCGCCGCATGCATCCTGAGACGGGGCGAATGTGGAGAGCTAGTTTCGACGTCTGTCATTCTAACGATCTCCAGTGATCCCCATAGAAGCGTCTGTGAGCCAGCGTTTGCTGCATCGCCGGATCTGGTAGCCATGGGGAACCAAAATTCGCGGTCAACCCCGGCTTCAAGTCAACCGCAGAGCCCTGTTGGCTCACACAATCAACATGCGTCACATGCGCACTCCCACCTAGGCAGTTCCAGCAGCGCAGACAAACCAGAGAAACTCGACAAACACCACCTCCCACACCCAAACTTTCGAAGTGGCAGACGCTCGAGTATCCAGCCGGTTACTTTGACACAATTAGCCCCTCCCTCACAAAGTGAGGTGCATGTTGAGCGGGGCCGAGCGACCGCACATAAGACCACTGAGCACGTCGCCAGCCAGCTCCGTGCAGCGCAGGACCGCAGCCTTGTGCGTGAGGGCAGCCACGAAATGGGGAACGAAAACAGCACCCAAAAGAAAGAGAGAGAGCGCGAGGAGCGGCAGGAGAAGCTCAATCGCCAGTCCACGCCGCAGCCCGCCCCCGCAACGACCACAGCACCCCAGGCAAAGCAGCCATCGCCGCCAGTGCCCGTTTCTACACCGCCGCCGACCGAAGTACACGCGATTCCCATCGATGCGCCGCACAGCAGCAGGACCGAGCAGGTCATTGCGGGGTCGCTGGAGCCCGCCGACGCCTCGCAAGACTACCTTGTGCCCTCATCGCACTTCAGCCGCCCACCGCGTCTGCCACTGCCGATCGAAGAGGAGGTGCATACGCCAGGCTCGCCCATAATATCGCCCACCGACCTGTCCGCAGAGTCTCTTGACCATGGCGACGTTGAGGGCGCCCTGCCGCGCCGTACATCGATGCTCAGCAGCACCACAGCGGACGATGACGACCTGGGCGAAGAGTTCAAGGTGCCTACACCAGGGCGACCGACAGTACCAACATTGATCGAGTGGGAAGGAGCTGGGGAGAGGGTCTATGTCACAGGAACATTCGCAGGATGGAACAAGAAATACAAACTGCACAAGAAGTAAGTGGGCCATAATTGCTTTCCCTAATGCCTTGCAGAATGTCCTGTGTCCACCCGTGTGGCGCGTGGCTCATGCGAGCACCTGAGACATGTTCAATCAGGCGACGAACAATCCGTCAACCTTGCAGGCTGTGAACTTCATACCATAGAACCTGCGTCTTTGCATGATGTTGAGCGTTACACTGCACACCGACAAGGCTGACATTTCCGCGTATCTAGTGGTCCCAGCAAGAAGGAGAAAGTTCTCTCTGCACATGTCCCCATCCACCCGGGTACTCACCACCTCATGTTCATCGTAGACAACGACATGATGATCTCAGACAAGCTGCCTACAGCCGTCGACTACACAAATATCCTGGTCAACTACCTCGAGGTATCGTACGACGACATCGAGAGACAGCAAGCAGCAGATGCAGCAGAGAAGTCTGCAGACGCACCAGCATCTACCGAAAAGCAGTCAGCGGCACAACCACCGCAAGATCCCCCGTCCCCGGAAGTTCCTGTCGTCAAGCCTCCAACCGCCGAAATCCCCAATACCAAGCTCGCTGAGCCGGAGAAGAGATATCATTCCAAGATCCCACAGTACCTGCTCGACCTCGATGCACCAGAGGAATCTTCAAGATTCGCTCGCGCCAATGCTGCGGCAAGCAATCTGCCCACACCGCCGAGTCTGCCTATGTTCTTAAGCAAGAGCATCTTGAACGGAACAACGCCGATGAAGGATGACAGCAGTGTTTTGATCATGCCAAACCACACAGTGCTGAACCACCTGGCGACAAGCAGTATCAAGGATAACATTCTAGCTACCAGCGCAACAACGCGGTACAAGCAGAAGGTGCGTTTAACAACCGACTCGCCTTGGCCGTCATCTGACTGATTTTTACAGTTCCTCACAACGATCATGTACAAACCAAAGGAGGAGCTCGGAGAAATTTATTGATGCTTCGGCACAGATTTTGGTCTGGACTAGCATTCTCACCCGCTTTGGGTGGGGTTTGGTGTTTTAGCGTTATGGTACGATATCGATGAGTTTCACGAAATACCCCAGCTCTGATGGATGGGATGGGATAGCATATAGAGGATTGGTAAAATGGAGAATCCAGCGTCTTGTCCAGCAGGATTACGGACTTGAAACTCCTGTGGCGGTGTAGCACAATGCATTAAAGCCCCTTCAACGGGGTCACACAAGCTTAGATTTGCTCTATGGAAGCCTCATACCTACACTTTGAGGCTTTGAGCAGGTATAGTGTACGTCCAAGTACACATGTTGGAGCAATTCGAGGTTGATGGTTCGAGACGAGATGTTCGAGCCAAGCTCGCTGTACGATGACAGCACCACAACTAGCGCGGGACGAAGTCTTGAGCTTGGACGATTTCATCACATGAAAGATAGTGCCAGTAGATCGCCGCAGGGATCTTGTCAGCCAACACGGCATACGGCACTGCAGCGTTGCTCTGCCACTGCTTGGAGGTTGGACAACCGGCTGTATCATGTCGCCCTGTCGTCTTGCAGCTTCTTTATAGCTATTTTCATGCAATAGCAAATAAAGCAATACAGCCCGCAGCAATCCGCTGCCTTTACAGCGCCTGCAGCCCTTGCATACCGTCCGCGGTGCGCCGGAACGCTCACACCTACGATGTACCTACCGTCCATAATATCTCGGAGCACGACCTCGTCCATACCAACCGGCTACACATACAATAGCTTCTTGCGCCATGTTGGACAGTCGGGCCACTACGACGAGAGCTGGAGCAGTCTCATCGGCATCGTCACCGCCATCGTGGGCAACGTCCTGATCTCCTTCGCCCTCAACACCCAGCGCTACGCACACATCAAGCTCGACCGCGAGTGGCAAGAGAAAGAGAAGTTGCGCAAGCGCAGGAACAAAAGCAGCACCAGCATATCGCGACTAGGCGAGGAGGGGCGCAAAAACACCGGCAATGGGAGACAGAGCTCAGAGCAGGATCCGCTACTACCCGATGGCGAGCCGGGTATAGCGCGTGTGAGCACGGATGAGAGCGCAAAGCAGAAGTCCTACCTCAAGAGCCCGTACTGGTGGGTCGGCATCGTGCTCATGACCATTGGCGAGGCGGGCAATTTCCTCGCGTACGGATTCGCTCCGGCGTCGATTGTGAGCCCGCTCGGTGTCGTGGCGCTGATTTCAAACTGCATCATTGCTCCCTTCATGCTGAAGGAGCGGTTCCGCTGGCGCGATGCTGCGGGCGTGGTTGTTGCTGTTGGTGGCGCCGTGACGGTGGTGTTGTCTGCGAACGACAACAATCCGAAGCTGGGGCCGGATGAGATTTGGGAGTTGATCAAGAGGTGGGAGTTCGAGACGTATCTGGGGGTCACGGTTGGCGTCATCGTGCTCTTGATGATTGCGAGCAACCGATACGGAGAGAAGAATATTTTGATTGATCTGGGCCTTGTTGGACTGTTTGGAGGATTCACGGCGCTTTCAACGAAGGGTGTTGCGTCGCTGCTCTCGTACACGCTGTGGCGCGTCATCACCTTCCCAGTGTTCTATCTCTTGGTTGCCATCTTGGTTGGTACTGCGGTCATGCAGATCAAGTACATCAACCGGGCGCTACAACGATTCGACGCTACCCAAGTCATTCCGGTCCAGTTCGTCATGTTCACCCTCTCCGTCATTCTCGGATCCGCCATTTTGTACCGCGACTTCGAGCGCACGTCAGGCGACGACGCAGGAAAATTCGTTGGCGGCTGCGCTCTCACTTTCTCAGGAGTCTGGCTCATCACCAGCGGCCGACCACGCGGCCACGACGATGACGAAAACGAGGACGAACATGATCGCGAGCCCGAGTTTGAAGAAGCGATCAACCTAAACAGCGAACGTTACCGCGACTCGATCGATAGTACGAGCGACAGCCATTCGTCCTCATCAACAATCCGGCCCGCCTCTCCACCTCTGGACATCCTGGAGATCAATCCCCTCTACCAAGACGAACACCGCCCCTCCACACCAACAATCAAACTCACAACGCCTGACCCCTTGACCCCTCCACGCCGAACATACACCTCAGAAGCCCTTGACTCGCTCATTCAAAACCCCTGGTCCCAGCCCCCAGACCGCGCCACCACGTCCCCGAAGCCCTCTATCAACAGGCACACATCCACGCCGGTGCTGCCCAGCGAAGCCGCACCGCCGCCCTCAAACCTCCACTCTTCGAATCTAGACGCCACGCCCTCCGACCCAACGCTGTCCAACACTCCCATGCCCCGCACGCCCACGCGCGGCAAGAGCCACGACGAACTGCCCTCCACGCCAGGCACGTCGCAGTCCACACTGGGGCCCGGACTCCGCCGCCTCCGCACGAATGAGCGCCAGCGCAGTATCCCCGGGCCTTTGCTTGCGTCTCCGCTCTCGACGAGCCTCAGCGCGTTGGTGCAGGATTTGAAGCGCGGCGGCAGTGTGCGGATGCGGACTGGTGAGCAGACTGGGGAAGGGCGGCGGCAGAGTGTTCTTGGTCTAGGCAGTAGCAGTGCTGAGAATGCAGATGATATGTTCGGCGAGCCGCTTAGTAGGAGGAGTACGCAGGGTGTTGGGGCAGAGAGGGGAAGTGAGCGCCCGAACGCAAGGGGGAGGGGGATGAGCGGGACGCTGAACGAGCTTTGGCGCGGGCTGAGGGGGCAGAGTAGTCGCGAGGATATCAGTGGTGAGCAGGCGCTAAGGGACGGTGAGGAGGCGAGTGAGAGTAGGTGACGGCTGTGAGGGACGAGGATGTGGACAGGTGGTCTGTGTTGATATCGTTGATGTGTTTGCGTTGCATAGTTTGCGATTCTGGCTTAGATGAGCGCGGGTTGAATAGACTAATGATCCTTTTGTGCTGCCAGCCTGGACATGAATGCTTCTCTTCGTCTACCGCTTCTGGACGTCACGTTGTGAGTGCTCACTCCTCCTTCATGGCGAGACGCTGCACGCCTCCTTCGGCGTTGACAACATGTCGGCTATAAAGTCCACGCCGCGCTTTTCACTGGCAGAGTTCGGCTATTCCATTAAGCCCTTCTTATGCTCAAAGCCAATTGACAAGATTGATATATGTCGGCGCGAAGCGTGCACTCGCCTGGAATCATACAGCCTCAATGCTTCGGGGCAGCAGCCCCTGAACGGAGCAGCTAAATTCAAACAATCGAAGAGATTGCACGATGCGAAATAGAGCTTTTGAAAGAGTCAACGTTTATGCGTGCCTTGCTCCAGCTTTCTTCGTCGCTCTGTCTGGTGTCGTGCCTACTACAATGTCTATAACCGAGCTTCATCTTCAAACGACCGATTCTCACCTATGAAAATCAGAATGCATCATTTGACCAAATAGGATGCAGGGTCGGTGATAACCGTTCCAGGGTCCTCAGTCCAGGCCGCGCGGACACATGACGCGGCTCTCGTCACTTGCCGGGCGCCTCATGTTCGTGCCGCGCTCGTGGCGCCGTAGATGAGTTTCAATTTCAATGCTGCTCATGACTCGGAGAGCTTGGGATTTGTTGTGAAACGAAGGGACGCTGGGGTTGGTGGAGACTTGGTGTGCTGTAATGAAATGTGGTGATTGGTGAAGGAAGCATATTCTGCGACATGCGCACAGCCCTGATACTGTACTGAATGTGTGGTATATAATGTGTTAGAGATTAAGACCAATAGTGCGATGCCAGTACATGTCTTGCGTGTTTGTGGTGGGAAACCTGATGACTTGTAGGTGTGTGCGCTGTGGTGCTTGAATTCTGGTTTGGAGTGGAAGATCACGGCATCTGGATTTTGGACGACCGCTGCGAGATGTGAGCGTAGCCACTGCGAAGTATCCCTGGCTTCCAATTGTCATTTGCAATTTGTCTTAGAAGTATCTTGATCCAGACGGTTGAGAGAGAACACTCGTCTGTGAGCAAACAACGGGAACGAGATAGTGCCTTGTAACAATGAGATTCTCGAGGCATCCGGGCCATAAATTAATTCGCCGACACTTGGGTCAGGTAAACGCAAGCGCGTTATTCCTGCCGCGGAGCCGGTAGCTGTGTGACCATGTGGCTGATCAGTGAAAGATCTTCACCTTGCAGAATCGGAAGAGCAATCCTGTGCCTTTGCTATGGTGACAATTCGTGTCCAGAATTGCAGTCTACAACAGAGGGGGGCAACCTCGAGATGATTGGAATGGAAGCTGAGCGAACATCGCGCCCTTGGGACATGCATGCAATCTCCGATGAGGATACAATGTCGTGCCTACGGTACGCGCGATCGAATGATAGGTGGCCTACGCAATCCCAAATCTTTGCCTCGACGAAGGACGAAAACATTGTTGTATGACTGTGTCGATCATCGAACAAAATGGAGCTGCGCCAACCGACGGATTGCGAAACTGTTGAGAGGGAGCGCAGGATCGATAAGAGACGTTATGCAGTTGCAGGTTGCTCGACAGATATCGCCCCTTGCTGGACAGTGAGGCGTGCGAGACTCCGCTTGTGACTTCAACTCAGCCCATCTAGAAGCAGAATCGGCGGGAAGAAGCTATTGATATCGAGTTCCTACATTACTGTCAGTACAACTATTCACTAAATGAAGATTCGTGGATATGGCTGAAGGCAGTCAATGCCCCGAGCGATGTTGCTATTCGTACACCCTCGTCTAACGAGTATGCAACTCATACAAACACAACGTTGAACTGCCACTACGCGGGAGCTAGCATGACACCTGTAGCTTGCAGCCCGTGGAAGCGAGTATCCGGCCGATGTCGGTCATCAAATGTAGAAAGCCGCACGAGAATGTTGTGGTATGTGAGGCAGATGTCAAAAAATGGCGATGGTGAGATCCTGTCATTGGTGGGATACTGTCCAATCATGTGTGTCAATATATCCTGATCGCACAGCGTCTGTACTCGAGCTCGGTTCGTGCGTGTAACGCGGCTGAACTGGAAAGGGCTCGCAAGGGCCACAAGGCTGAGATGGAGGGCTTCTGTGGAGGTGTGTAGGGTCGAATTTTCGTCCCGGGCGAATAAAAGTGTCTGCGAGGAAGAATTAGTGATATGTTGAGCGCCTCCGATGTTGTAGATTCGCATCCCGTCAGCCACCCGATTGGAAAGTAGGAACCTGCATCTGGTCTGTTCAGTTGGGGTCAGTTAATAGCACAACGACAAATGTCTCCAGGGCCTGTTTACACCAGCATAGCGCAAAGTCCCCGGATCTAATCAGATAGTGCGTTTCTGTTCGTAAGAGTGAAGACGCACATTGATAGGCAGGCACATATGCTCAGATGGCCAACGCACGCAGTGGTGTGTTGCAGCCCAATGACGTAATTGCGTTAGAAGCAAAGACTCAGATCGTACTCGTTGCAAATGCGACTTGTGCCAGATGAAGGTAGAGCCCACGTGATTCGTACCGGATATCAATCCTTGAAGGCGGGGCAACAGCTGCACATTGACGTATGAACGGGCGAGCGAACCAGCCGGAATTTTGACGGTACTTCGCTAGCTTACCCACACCTGGTGCTCGTAATTTCTGTGTTTCAGTATCGTTCAATTTCAAGGCCCTGCATCGTTTACTCGCAGCGATGCTCGTTGCAAAAAAAAAAATTGGGACAGATGCAGCTGTTGCACGCTGCGCCCTGTCAGTTAGACCGCACGTGCTGTAAGACTCGGACGCACCCCAGGGTGACCGAGCGCTTGCTGGAAGATCACCATCGTCATGAGTGGTTTGATGAGTATGTCGGTTGCTGCACGTCTGGCTGAATCCGTACTAAATCCGCAGCAATGAGGAATTTTGGTGTAACGAGTACCGATCAATGGTTCATCATGGCTGCCGGAGCTCTGCAGGCGGGACAGAGGCGCCGTTGAGCATCCACAATAGCTTGTGAATCAGGGGCGAACGCTGTCTGAACAGTGAATTGGTGGTCCACGATCAAGGTGGACCGCAGGGAGGGGTGTTTAGGATGGCTGCAGAGGCTCTGCAAGTCGACAGGCTCACGGCAGGAGGCCCTGCGCTTGCAAGGACCAGGGCGCGCTGGAGCTGGTCAGCTGTTGCAAATGTGGATGCGGGAAATTCAGATGTGTGGCCAGAGAAATTATGATGAGACGAGAACGAGGCGGGCGGCGTTTATTGACGCCTGTCGTGCAAATAAAGAGCTGCTGTGATGCACGACCGGCATTTTGCAGGGGTGCAGCATAAAATGCCTATGGCCGGCGGCGCTCATGTGCCCGCCGGCTTGGATTTGATGTCGGTGGCCCGCAATGCAAGTGCTTGAGGATGTCAACGGCAAGTTGCACCGTTCAATCTGCAGGCATTATTGAGATGTCCCGTCTCTGCGGCAGGCTGCACGACGAGGGACTTGAAGAGGCTGACTCAAGGCCAACGCAGCAGTGAATTGTGCCAATGTGCCGACATCTGGTGACTCTGCCTTGACTTTGCTAAGCTCCTGTAGTGGAGCGCTCAGGCCATCGTTCAACATGTCTTTCAATGCTGGCTGCCGCGTGATGTGAGGCCTCCGGCTTCGAGTGCTAAACAAGGACGCGAGCGTCACGATCATCCTCACTAAAATGCTTGTTGGGTGACGGAGTCGCTGCCACCCAACTGCAGGGCATCACGGCGAAGTGGCAGATTCATTGGAGAGCATCATGGAGAGCAGTTCCTTGTCCAGCCACGCGCCCAAGCGACCGCACCGCATTATGGGTCCCAGCAAGTGGGTTTTGGGCTGATTATTTCAGGCGGCGTGCTTGAAGAGGAGAATCTGAGCGCTCACGTGCAGCCGGTGTGTGCAATGCACCTCCGGTCTTCAATGCCATTGTGCCATCTCGCACAGCCAGCCAGGTCTGGGGGTGAGGAAGATCGCAGCTTAATTTTAGACGCCGCAGCCAGCAGCGCTGCTGGGTACACACAGCTAGCCCTACCCAGCGCAGCTCATGCGAACGATTTGCTCGTCTAAACGGCGTAAAGCAGCACGGCAGCGAACGATGACAAAACAGAGCTCACACGCTGCCGTGTGCACGCGCTACGTCCTGGGAAGCCGCGCTCCGGTGACGTCTGTTTCGAGAAACAACGATCTGCTGCTCCTGCTGCGCGAGCCAGCCTCGTGGATCTAACTGCTCGGTTGCCTTCCGCAGAGCGCTGCGAGTTCGTCAATGCAGACGCGCAGTTCCAGGCGTCTTCACACCACAATTGCCACGCGCTGCTGCTGAGCCCAGGCCCGGTGTTGCTGGTCGTTGAGAAGCTGACCATTCCCTAACGCGAGCGGCCTTCATGTCACGAGCTCCTCTTCAGCTTTAGCGCCCTCGTCTGTGCCTACAAGCCCCAAGCCCGCCCCGCTCCATCTACGTCGACCCTCAACTCAACCCGCATTCCCTTCATTTTGCAACTCAATCTCGACGTCAATTACTATCCCCTTCACCCTCATCTCCCCACACCCCCCGTCTGCACCGCTGCCTTGCACGACGTTCACGTGGCCGCTAGCGATTCACCAAGCCACGCCTAGCACCTGCCACTTTGCCAGCCGCGAAGGGTCAACCACGCACACGGAGCACACTCCACCTGCACTCCACCCTGCGCCTACGACACCTCTCGCCCACAACGGATCTACTCATCCACGCCCGCACCTCCACCCATACGCTCCTCAGCTACAGCCCGCCCTATTCTCGATAGCAGTCCGCGCACGCTTGCCGGATAACCCCTCGTTGCAGCCCCCCGAACAATGAGCCAGAACCGGCCATCGGCCTTCTCCAGTCTGAGAATGGGAGGTAAGGATTTCTGTTCCCCGTGCAAATACCATTTGTTAACAGCAGTGCAGAAGTCATCCGCGAGAAGGTCCAGGACGGCGAGACTGGCGAGTACAAAGATCTTGCATACACGCAATGCAAGATTGTCGGCAACGGCTCCTTTGGTGTCGTCTTCCAGACCAAGCTCTCACCAAGCGGAGAAGACGCAGCCATCAAGCGGGTGCTGCAAGACAAGCGATTCAAGGTGAGCCCGCGCATGTGACTGAAACGCGTGCGGACGTCAGCGCTGACTACGACCAGAACCGTGAGCTGCAGATCATGCGCATCGTCAGACACCCCAACATAGTCGAACTCAAGGCCTTCTTCTACAACAATGGCGAGCGGGTATGTTACAGCCCTCAATGGCGATGGCGCGATGTGAAGCTGACGATGTGGCTTGTAGAAGGATGAGGTTTACCTGAATCTCGTACTTGAATTCGTTCCCGAGACCGTTTACCGCGCTTCGCGCTACTTCAACAAGATGAAGACAGTCATGCCCATCCTCGAGGTCAAGCTCTATATCTACCAGCTGTTCCGTTCTCTCGCGTACATTCACTCGCAAGGGATCTGCCACAGGGACATTAAGCCACAGAACTTGCTCTTGGACCCTGCATCCGGCATTCTGAAGCTGTGCGATTTCGGTAGCGCAAAGATCCTGGTCGAGAACGAGCCCAATGTTTCGTACATCTGCTCCAGATACTACCGTGCACCTGAGTTGATCTTTGGAGCAACAAACTACACTACGAAGATCGGTACGTCATGTGGTCCTTGCACGAATAATGACCTATTAACACTTGCAATCCAGATGTCTGGTCGACCGGCTGTGTCATGGCTGAGCTCATGTTGGGACAACCGCTGTTCCCCGGTGAGTCTGGTATTGACCAGCTCGTTGAGATCATCAAGGTTCTTGGCACACCCACACGAGACCAGATCCGCACCATGAACCCCAACTACATGGAGCATAAGTTCCCTCAGATCAAGCCGCATCCGTTCAATAAGGTTCGTCAACTAAATCAGCCCCATACAGCCTTCGACCTGACACTTCCGCAGGTTTTCCGCAAAGCCGATCCCAACGCTATCGATTTGATCTCCAAGTTGTTGGAGTACACACCAACACAGCGATTGTCCGCCATCGACGCCATGGTGCACCCCTTCTTCGACGAGCTGAGGGATCCAAACACACGCCTGCCTGACTCAC
Organism: Phoma herbarum; assembly: GCA_001599375.1. Taxonomy (NCBI): domain Eukaryota; kingdom Fungi; phylum Ascomycota; class Dothideomycetes; order Pleosporales; family Didymellaceae; genus Phoma; species Phoma herbarum. The sequence goes on along the minus strand of BCGR01000012.1, from coordinate 374,866 downwards.
GCCATCCCAATGGCGCTGTACGGGATCTGCCTGCCCTCTTCAACTTCAACCACCACGGTAAGCATTGTGTTGCAGATTCGGGAATCAACAATTGATCATCTCCAGAACTCTCGATCGCACCTCAGCTCAACCAACAACTGGTCCCTCACCACATGCGCGCCACATTGGCCTCTCGTGGCTTAGACTTTGAGTCGCCCGACTTCAAGCCGTTAGCGAAGGACCAGATGATGGCGAGACTAGATTAAGAGTCTTTGCATCTCTTACGCGACACGATACCATTTTGATTATGCGGCCTGGCCTCGATCGTCTCAGCTCACGAGCCCAGAAGTCTTCCGTCTAGCGAGCACAACATGGAGCCTCGCACGGCGTCGGTTTTCGAGTGTTAGAGCTCACACGTGTACACCCTTACCTGCAATATCTGAGCGAGTCTGTAATGATACCGACATTTACAAAGAACGGTTTGCCCTGCTTTCCCTTCCGGCTACCCGTCCGTGCAAATTCCCGGGCTGGCTCCGTAGATGATTTTCTTTCTTCCATGCTTTTTGAGACGACGGGCAAACGCAGGTGGCTGCAAAAACGAAGGGAAGGGAAGTTCGACAAAAGTCATGGAAGAGTTGCTTGCGAACATCCTAGGATGATTTCCGGATCTTGGAGGGTTACACGGCAACCTGGGATAGGCTGCATTGCGTCTTTTCGTTTGCATGCAGGAGTTTTTCTCATTGGAGGGTGTTTGCGGCGGCTGCGTACGAGTGGAGGATGTCTAGCACCTCGACCCCGACTTTTGATGGGTGGTGTGCTTGGCTAACGCTCAACGCTTTGCTTACGAACGGTTATCCGATGGACTGTGCAACGCTAGGCGGATTGCTCGGATTTTGTGGGCATGGACGGGAGGTCCTGTGTTTTCATGGGACTTATGGGACTACCCGAAAGTGCGTACATTCGCGTGTTACGACGCAAGTCCTCAGCGCTATTCTAGCCTCTCAAAAGATGGCTTTCCTCACTTCAATCTTCATTAAACTACCGTTTCCTTGTTGTGTTGAAGGGTCCGGTTTCGTGTGACGTTAACAAGTCTCAAGCCTTCTGGCTCCCAAGACAAACGAGGATGTGGTAAAGATGGATTGGAGTAGTCAGACGGCGAAGCTACGTTTCCCAATGCTCTAAGCAAAGCACCTCGAACTCTCGAATGAAGGCGAGGCAGACTGCTCTCTGCAGTCGCACTGAGCCTTCACGAGATCGCCCTCGGCCAGGTCACCTGCTGTAATTTCACCTTTACTTGAAATATAGACTCACCTTGATTACCTGCACGGCAGCGTTGCTTGTATAAGATCTGGGGGATACCTTCTTGCTTTCCACTGCACTAGTCGCACTCTGCAGCCCACAGATCAGCTCTCCTGCGCAAACCTGACACACACGACTTTCTACAAGGCTGCTGATTAAAACCTCCATTGAACGTGGCTTTTACTGAGTCAGGCTGAGGAAGTCACCATGTTCGCCGAAAGGGCTACGCAGATCCGTGGCCCGGCGCTGGCGACGATAGACGATTTCATGAGTGCAGCTGTCAACAGCAGTACCCGCGGAGGTCCACCGGTCGATTTGCTGGACCTGGATATGGACTTCGAGTTCATGTCTGCTGAGCGCCGAAAGCAGCTTGCGAACCCATTAACAGTGCAGAACGATGGTCCTCGCCAAACGAAGCAGTGCAATGATGTTCAGATGCACGGCGGTCCAGACAAGGGGGTGAACCGCCTGGCCAAGACTCAGCCTTATCATGCTAGCCACAATGAGCAAGCGCGCATAAGTCGCGACTTCCAAAGCTTCGACGTAGCTCCTGCTCCGAGACTGATCACGGCGCATCGACGTCGACGTTCACCACACCGCATATACAACACTCCCTATCGCCGCTCTGACTACTATACGCCTGGCTACGCGCAGTACCTCGATCGCGACGCCGTTCATTCACGACGCGACCACTACAAACACAGGGACCCACCACCAGAGGCCATCAAGCACCGGTCTGAGGCTACTTTCGTTGCAGCAATGGCGGATCTCGAAGTAAAAGAAGAGCGCGAATACGACAGGCGCGGCACAGACAGCTATCGTGGAGGAGGGAACAAGCGCCGCCGTGACGGTAAGCTCCTCGCAGCTCTCGAACCTTTGCTTCAAAAGCTAATTGGATGTAGATGAGGACAACTACGCTTACCGAGATGACCGCCGTGGACCCCAGAGACGCCGCCGAGACGACCCTCCCCGCCGCCGCTATGAAGAGCCGCCCTTCCCAAAGCTGCGGCGCCTTCTTTTGAATATTGCCAGTTCCACGAAATTGCCCCAAGATGAAGCCGTTGACATCGCAACATACTTGGGAGAGCACTTTGACGACGAGCGCCTTCGATCGGACTTCTTCGACCTTTTCGTGCAACTGTTAGTAGACGCCTCGTCTTGAGGCTGACCTGTGCTAACCGAGACAGTATCATCGAGCAGCCCTTCAAGATTCCCTTCGTCGCCGCGGTCGCCTTCTACGGAAACGATGTCAAGCCAGAGATTACAATCGAAGCCATGAAGTGCGTGGGTGATCGCGCACAGCAGGCACTGGACGCCGGCGAGTGGAAGGACTTCAAATTGCTCCTAAGGTTCTTCGCCTGCTTGCAGTCGCTGTACCAGGATGACGGCATTTTCAGCTTCCTTGGCCAGCTGTTCGATAAGATTGTCGATCTCCAGAGCGAAGACGAGAATGACGTAGTGGGCATTGAGCTCGTCAAGATCATTCTCCTTACTATCCCGTATGCCGTGGTTGCAGGCGGCAGCCGTTTCCATGAGCAAGCCCAGCAGCTGCTAAAAAATACTGGAATCGTGGCTGGCAACGCACTTCCTATCGAGAGTGTGATTCATTCATACGTTGGAGAGGAAGACGTCAAGCCTATGGCTTACCATAGCGTTATTGGCCTTCTGCAAGCACAGCTTACGGCAGAGGCTGAGTCTGGGTTCGCGTTGGCTTGCATCCCACACTTCGACCCAGAGGCGGTGCGTAAGTCTGCCGCCAAAGACGAGGATGCAGAAACACTTCCTGCGGCACCTCCCACGCACCCATTCCCGACCTTCAACGTGCCATCGTTGATCAACCCTGGCCCGCGACCACTTTTTCCAGAGGCCTACTTTTCTTTGTTCGCTGATCAGGAGGCTAACACTGTCCCGAAAACAACAAACATCGCTTCTTCGCTCATCCGTGACGCAATCGTCGACACGATCAACCAGCTCGATTTCAACCGCGAAATGGTCGCTAAGTTCCTGGTCGACGTCGATTGCTACTGGACGATTGACGCCTTCGCCAAGCGTGGAACACCACTCGACAAGTTCAAGGACCAGGTCGAGGGCAAGATCCAGTACAAGTCCGAGGACATGATCATTGACGCCATCTTCTCGCAACTGTTTAAGCTGCCGTCTGCGGAGCACAAGTTGGTCTACTATCACTCTGTGATCACCCAATGCTGCAAGGTCGCACCTCAAGCGATAGCACCTTCCCTGGGCCGTGCCATTCGTACGATCTACAAGAGCCTGCCAGTGCTTGATCTTGAGCTGGGCTACAGGTTCTTGGACTGGTTTTCGCACCATCTTAGCAACTTCGAGTTCCGATGGAGGTGGACTGAATGGCAAGTGCTGTAAACCATGACATGCAAACCGCGCTAATTGTTTTTACAGGCTCGATGATCTGGAGCTCACAAATCTTCACCCGAAGAAGGCTTTCATCCTTGCCGCACTTGACAAGGAGATCCGCTTGTCTTTCGCTAAACGTGTCAGATCGACACTGCCTGAGCCCATGCACTCGCTGATTCCTGAGCGCCTTGATGAGGACAACAGCCCGGATTTCAAGTACGACAATCCGCAAACCCCGTATGCGGCGGAGGGCCAGGCATTGTTACACCAGCTGAGGAAGAAGGCACCATCTGAGGAAGTACAAGCTACCATCAACAAGATTCACGAACAAGCTATTGAGCACGGCATCAGCGAAGTGCTGGTCCCCTCGACCGATGCTTTCGTCACAGCGATCTGTCGACTGGGTGCGAAGTCGTTGTCTCATGTCCTCTCGTGCATTGAGCGAGGCAAGGACCGCCTGCTAGAGATCTCACAGAACGAAGTAGCACGCCGCCAGATCGTTGCTAGTGTAGTCGAGTACTGGAAGGATCAGCCAGGTGTTGCCGTCAGGATCATCGACATCTTGCTCAATTACACCATCCTTGCGCCTATGACAGTTGTCCAGTGGGTATTTGGTAGCCACCTGGGCGCTGGCGAGGCTCTTACCGAAAGCTGGGTCCTCGAAATGGTCTCTAACACAGTTGCTAAGGTCACCAACCGCAATCGACAGATCGCTTCAGCCCGTATCCAGAAAGGACTGCCTGCGGATCAGATCGAGATGGTCGACGCGACTCTGGCTAAGGACCGTGACAACGCTCGAGAGCTTTTCAAGTATATCGAAGACTCGACACGTGGAGTAGCAGAGGGCTCAGCCGATACCTTGATGGAAAAGAAGACTAGCGGCGCGCTGTCGGAAGAAGAAGCACAGCTCATCCAGGCATGGGGTAAGCGTTGGCACCAGACCTTCCTGCGAAAGGCTCAGGTCGAGGAGTCAGTCGTCGGAGAGCAGGCGGTTGAGGCAAGGATCAAGCTTCTGGCTGCTGAACCGGACGTTGAGGGTGCAGACGGTGCGGCTACGAACGGCGAGGCGCAGATGTCTCTTGCCTGAGCATGTATCGCAGTAAACTAAAAAGTGAACGTTACGGCGCATTTGCTCAAGGAGCTAGGAGGAAATCAGGACACTTCGAAATATCATAGCGAGAAGGTGCCCGTCAGATAGTATAATATATTGCAAGATTGTCTTGGAACCATCCGCACCTTGTATGAGCCTCGATCCTGGTAGCTCTTGTGGACCACACGCTAACTCGTATAATCAGAACCTCATCATACGCTCCGGAGCGTGAGCAAGACGTTGCGAGCCGAGGTTGCGAGCCTGTCGACATTCGCTCCGAATACAAGAATGCTCTTCAGCCAGCCTTCGAGGTCGATCTTCCGCTCGCTGTTCGTCTGGCCAAATGAAAGGATATTTCATTGGGCTAATTTTCTATCTAAACCATAAAATACTCCACGGGTCGCGGACTCCGGATCTTTGATGTTGGTGTCAAGCCTAGCTCACGCCTCATCCCCAGCCTTGCCTTTATCAGTACAAGGCGGTCGCGCTTCGTATACCGATAGGCCCTTAGCCTTGCGATTCGCCCTGTCTCGAGCACAGCCTTGTCGGCCTGGACTGAGTGCGTGTCGATCGCCACGTGTGGTCCCCTAGGGTGCATAGCTGGAACGCTTCCAAATCGCAAGCGAACTCTAGCCTCAAAAGCCGGACCTGCAGATATAAGGTGCACTCATTGTCCGCTGCTTTGGGGATGCTGGAATCGGAGCTACAAATAGGAAAATAACCAACATGCTTTTCAAGACCTCTTTGCTTCTCGGCTTAGCTGCTGCAGTTCCTACAGAAGACATGCAAACTCGAAGTATTGACTGCAAAGCTGTCAATCTCGTCGTCCGGGCCCTCAAAATCTCACCAGGAGCTTCGAAGTACTGCTCAAATATCTTGGGCATCAAGCCTGCTCGAACGACGCAGACTGTCAATACGGTCAAGACATTCACCTCTACGAAGTGCACTACACAGACTGTCACGGAGACCTCAGTTGCGACAGTGACCAGGTAGGCGATCCGATTTCTTGCTTGCCAATCTCTTACTCACGATAAATAGTACAAGCACAGTGTGTGACATACAAGTGTCACCCAAATTCATTGGACGCGCCTACAAGTTCGCAGAGCCCGGGGACATCCCCAAGCGCACGAGAGAAACTTCGCCCTTACAGGTCTCATCGCTTGAGAATGAGATGGAGGAGCGAGGAGTCTCTTGCAACGGCGCACCCATAAATGGCTTCGCATGTTCTTTGGTCAGCTCGGCGTGCAGCTGTCTGTCGCTACCCACCGCAGGTGCTACTGCAACTACGATCAAGACATCGTATACAACTACAACAATCACATCCGCGGCGAGGACAAAGACAACGACCGAGACGATAACAGCCACTGTTATCGAACAACAAAGGGCTGATAGGCAGAATGACCCTTCGAACTGTGGACGCTGCGGCAACATCGTACGTAAAGCCTCACTTTACCCATTAATAAGGCAAACTAACGAGGTGCCAGTGTTCAGGGGAGACATCGTTCTGCGCCTACGGTGCCTGCGTCAAGCCTTGTGTTCCTGATCAGAACTTCTCGGATGACATGAGTAATTGCGGAGGCTGCGGCGTACAAGTGAGTTCATCAGATAGTCACGACGTACGTTTGCTAAACATCACAGTGCCCTACCGAGCCTGGCTACTCGTGTGAAGGCGGGCTGTGCCGTTACGCAAAGTAAGCTACTGCTTCCAGGAACGCCCAAGCAGCCGCTTGGCAAAGCTCAATTAAGCAGCTCCATGATAGAAGAAACAATTAGACGCGGGTCAAAGCCAGAAAATGTTCTAAGAGGTCGCCAGCAGGTGCTTAGCGATGACTCGCAACGTGATTTATACTCCAGTGACCGCATGGATTCTGAAAAAATAGCAGCAACTGAAGATTTACTGCGGTTGCCGGCTGGCCGCTCGGAAGCTCAAGGCACGATAGGCTGCATTCCATGATGAAAATCTAGTCTGTAGGCTGCTCACCACTCTTCAGATGAGGTCGTGACAGTTCTGTGTATTCTTTTGAATCTTGCTTAGACGCGCTGATAGACTACATTCTTCGTCCAGTTTGTCGCAATCTGCACGAGTCCAGGTTGATACAGTGTCGCGTAGCTTTGGTGGTTTAGCCTCGTGCACTTTACTAACACCCGTCATTGCACTTACAAGTAGCATAGAGTCGAACCTCCAGGCTCGCCATTAAAATCACGCGGCATAACGGCAAGAGAGAAAGTCTGACAATTCGAGCCAGAGGCTATTCGACCGCGTAGTCAGTAAAGATACTCGAGCACTGTAGGAGTAACAGTGAGTGATTACCTTGACACATGCCCATACATTGAGTAAGCGACTCTTCCCAAGTCTCGGGCCTGTTCCTGATGTTCGACGCCTGCGAGAAAATGGTGTAATTGGTCCCATCTGCGGGACCGTAGACCTTGGTCAAAGGTGCCGTCTACAGCAACAAACCCGTCAGCTCCCTTACTCAACTAAACAGTCAGACTCAAGACCTACCGCAAGGCAGTTGCACGCGCTCGTAACCCGCGTTGGATTATTCTGGCAGTTCGCCGCCCACGTGGGGATGGTCGCGGTCGCATCAGAAGTATATGTTGAGCAGAAAGGGATAGCTGACTTGACATTGTTTCGGACCGCACGGAGACAGTTGTCCGCGGAGCAAGCGCGCTTGTTCAGAGTGACGAGCTCAGGAGCTGGTGTCGGCTGTGGCATTGCCACGACACGCTGGAGGGCAACCATCAGCAAGCTGATTGTGACGAATATGTGTTGAACGAGCCCCATCCTGACTGACAGGTCTGACTGATGTATGTGGAGAGCAGAGTGGAGATATGCGTGCAGGTTCCTACGACTTTATGTACTAGGAAAAGGGTAGCTGCACGGAAAGGTCGATAGCGTCTCATTAGGAAAGGAGCTCATATCGCTGCAAGCCATAATCGCCAAACTGGAAGTAGCGTTCGCGATGGCTGGATATCTACAATTGCATGGGTAGTTCCTTCCGTGCCTCTATGAGCCCCACATTAGATTACCGCAGCCACTCAACAGCGCCCCTTCGGTTCATCATGCTAATAAGTCCGGAGTTCACTCCATCCTCCTCAACCTCAAAGTTTAATTGAAAGACAACATCTGGCTTAGAGAAACTTTCCGAACAGGGCTTTTCTGGCTGTTTGCTGTTCGAATCCCTTCATGAGCCTTGACACGCATGAGGTACTCAATATGTGTTGGTGAGCAGGTGACTACATCAGGATGCACTTGCAGACGAACAGGCACCCGTTGAGGTCAATTTCGATATTCGGATGTACAGGATTAGAGAAAGCGCCGCGCAACGTGCATGCTTTCGCATGCACACTCCTCCTTTGGGACTAGGGAGCCGTCAGCATCGGCTCCCAATCTCGAGTCCTTGGCTGACTCTTAGACACCTTCGAGAGGACGCGATTCGAGACATCAAAATTTCCTCATTCAGTACATTCACTGACCAATGTACTACAGAAAGTGTCCTCGAAGGCCGTGACGTTCTAAAGCCACAGCATCAACACCCCACTCAGCGTCGCTAATCCAACCAAAGTCATCTGCACAACAACCGAACCCGCCGCACTCGCACCGCCCCCAGCAGCCGGCGCGCTCGAGCTCGCTGAAGCCCTCGTAGAAGCCCTCGAGGTTGAAGTGCGAGCCGCAGAAACCCCAAGTGTAGTATCATCATCGCCCGGCGAATCCAGATTGATATCCTGCGAAGTAGGTCCAACCACCACCGAACTCCCCAATGCCGTGTCCAGAGCCGTTGTCGTGATTGCGGTCGGACTTGGACTAGCATCGAGAAGGCTCGCGAGCGTCGTTGCTTCTGCAGGCGTTGAGAACGTAATTGTTTTGCTTAGGTCTGCGAAGAGGGCTGAGGCCTGACGATCGTCGGTCGCTGTCGTGGTATAGATGGTGGTGTACGTAGTCATTGTGTATGTGACTGTACTGCGGGCCTGGAACATGGTCCAGTAGTAGCTATAGTATCTCCATCTGACTGTCCAGTAGTATGTTGTGAAACTGTCGACGATGACCTGAGTGGTGCGCGGCGGCCGTGTGATTGTCGCTGGTGATGCTCGTGTCGTTGTTCTGGCGAATGAAGTGGTACCTCCCGTCACGACTGCTGTGCACTGCAGGTCGGTACAGCAAACACCTCTGCCATCGTATAGAACGCACATGTTGCCGGCCTCACAGTAGTTGCCACCGCGGCAGCATGATGCGCCTTCAGGCATGCACCTGTTCTCACAGCAAGTCAAGCCCGCTGCGCAAGGACCGCCAGGACAGCAGGTCTTGCCTGGCTCGAGACAATAGCCGTATCCGCAGCACTTGTTGCTACTGGGACAGCAACCGCCAAGATCTAGGGCGATAGTCAGCAAAGACTCCATATGCTGGCTTGAATGAGTGACTGACTTGAACAGTAGCCATACCCAGCTTCACATTGCTGGCGACCATACAGCTCTGCACTGCGGTCCTGCAAGCGTGACAGTGTTTCGTTCTTCTCCACGCCCTGAACTGACTCAAGGAACGCAGCGGGCTCTCCGGCCAGGAAAACACCTTCTTTGCTGAAGTCTGCATCTTTCCATTCAATGTCTAAGTCTGTAAGTTGAACAGCATTGAGATTAGCTGCTGCAAATCCCGAGAGCGCGGTCGCTGCTAGAAGTTGACAGGCCTTCATGATGGCAACGGGCGTGGTATTATGGTTGCGATGAGAAGGGGAGCGCGATCGTACGACTATAGATCAAGCTGTGCATATGTATCGATCCACCGCACGTCGCCGAATAGCCTTGCTGATCAGTTTGATCTCTAGGTAGCCCTGAGTTCTGCAAAGCCTCCACAAGCCTCATACTTGAGAGCCCACGCACATCAGGCAAGCCTTGCCAACCGGTCAAATCTTCGAAGCCTAGCTTACAGCCTTGGGAAGCCGTACCTCGCATTCCCAACTGAAAGGCGGAATATCGGAGGTGATCCACGGGGCGATCATCCACACAGAGACGGCTGCAAGCGAGGCTGATACTCGGAATAGTATGGCGTGCGCTAGTGAGATGTGCTGGTGTAGGCCAGCGGAGGCTAAAGCAGGGGTCCGGCAACGTTGTGTGGTGCTGTTGTTCAGCTGCCAAGAGAGTTGGAGAAGGCAGGCGAATGAGAAGCTGCACGTAGATGAAGTGGCGGGAAGGTTAAGCGAGAATTTGGGGGCCTGAAAAGAGTGGAGGGGATCAGGTGCTTGTTAATGTCGATTCATCATTGTCAGACCAGGCAACTCACTGGAAGGAGATGATCATTAGATATCAACTATGCCTTGCGGAAATCGGTCGTTACAGATCGCAGTCCGACTGCTATGCACTAAAAGTTCTTCCCTGTATACGAACTTTGCGCCAACCCGAAACTACGTCAGAAGTCAGCAATTGTGGCACGACAAGCAAGCGATAATGCCACGTACCCTTGAGGACAGCTCTGTCCTAGAGCCACACTACCACTACGCATATAACAAACCTTAGCAGCCGCACAGGCATCGCTCGTGCAATTAGGACTCTGAATTGAGGATTTCCCTTGGTAAGTATTGAAGAGCGACACCAATGTGCGATTGTGCTCCATCGCCTCCGTGACACGATGCCAGAAAGTGGCGTTGAGCGGATCGCTCGCGGACCAGTCGGCTGCTGAGCCATAGGCTTCTCGGGTACTGTACTCAAGACTGAATGTCGGGCCGGTGCTGGTCAGGTTCGGATAGCTGTTGACAGGGCTTATGAAGGTCCATGCATCATAGATGTTGAAGTCGCCGGTGTCTACTTCGTAGAGGCGGAATCCTGAATTGAGGTTCTTCAAAGGCGTGACGGAGGGACCAATCCAGCCGGTGTTCAGGGCAGTGCCGGCAGACTGGTTAGTGCCGTTGTTGGCATAATATATCATGACCTGATCCTCGTGGGTGTGGCCGAAGAATATATTAGCAACAACATGCGGCGAGTAGCGATCGATAATCTGGTAGAAAAGATCTGTGGGATTGGGTAGCGGGTTGGATCCATCCCAGCCTGACAGAACATGGCCCACGATCCACACTCGTTCCCCGGAATCCTCTGCTGCCTGTAGCTCATCTATCATCCAACTGAACATCCCACTATTGTCTGGTTGGGTTGTGTTGATGAAGGTGAGGAAATTACTTCGGTACCAGAAGTCTGTGTTGAATGTAATCACTCTCAGCCCATAGTGATTCTTGATCGAGTAGCCTCCGTAGTGTAGGCGAGCCTCGTCGGCCTGAGCTTTGCTGATCCAGCCGTTGTTTCGCCACAAGCCAGCCACGTGGTCGTAGTTCCACGATTGCTGTTGTCCAAGAGGACCAGGCAAGTTGTGAGGCGAGTCAATAGCTTTGGGGTTGCTGTCGTGATTGCCAAGTGCGGCGAAAACGGGGCCAGTGACATAAGTCTTGAACATGCCGTAAACAGAGTTTTCGGCATACTCCACGTACAGCCGAGAAAGCTCGTTCTGGCCCTCGTGGGAGACAAGGTCACCAGTATATACTGTCCATCCCAGAGGGTCACTTTCGGAAGCGCCTGTCAATGGTCCAACAGACTGCAAAGCAGCAAGCCCGAGGTCGTATGGCGAGTCGCACTTGTAATTTCCGTAAGGGTTCGCAGGCAAAGATATCTGACCGATTGGAAGCGCTGTGTTGTTGTTGTTCGCACGGCAACAGAGACTCGACGTGCAGTTTGCCTCGGACCCGACAGCAAAGCGAGGATCAAGGTGAAAGTCCGACATGTGAAGGACCTTCACACGCTTGCCGCTGGCCTTGGGTACCGTAGCATTGCAAGGCTTAGGCTTGGGAAACAGCCCAATGGTGTTCGTAGGGAGTGTATATGGACGTGGGCAGAAGTTGCTGGACAGCGAGTTACAGATCTGTCGGCCATCCCATCCTCCGACGTCTGCATAGCGAAGTACCTGTACCCAAACAGATCCAAACGTCGACGCCTCGAAGTCTTCCTCGCAAGTCTCGTTGTTGTGAAACTTGTACTTCTTGCAGAGTGCGACCATGGCTTCGGGGAGCGCATCGGGGACAAGCACAGCGGCTGAACGTGCAATGCTCAAAGCCGCGATGCATTTGGAGCAGTTGCCGTTGACATTGCTGCCTTCGATGACTCCCGAGATCTGAGAGATGATCCCTTCTAGGAATATTCGTGTTTGTGATTCTGACAGATTGGCCAATGCTGGAGGGAAGAACACAGGATCGTCATCGTTCTGAGGAATTGTGAATGGATTCGTCAGGTTGGCAGGATAAGTGATGTTGAGAACGGCATCGTAGAGGGCTGGCTGGGGTTCAGCCGTCGGTTTCGCTGGATTCAGATAGTAAGATGAAAAAACAGAGGTTGGAAAGCCTGCAGGAGCGGTATAAGCCTTCGAGCCTGGAAGGGAGGACTGCGCGAAGGCAATGGAGCCAGCGACAAGCACACACAGTGCCCAGGACAGTGACGGAGAGATCATGTCCAATTGCGCAAAGCGGATAGACGATTTGGTCCAGTAAGAACTCCCTGTGCTTGAGAACCATGATGGCTGGCTCTTGCTTAAGTACCTACATTGCACCAGCCTCCCGCCTCCGGAGTCGCTTGCTTCTGAGCAGGCTTATCCGGCATCGTTGGGGCGCGGACTTTGCAACCTCCATACTTGCACGTAAGCAGCGAAGCGTACGACACTGGCGGGGAGCGTACGGGCTGAATTGTGTTAAGCCTGCTCGGACCGTAGACGCGTACGTCATGAGGTTGGGTCGCAATTGCTAATCTAAGCTTTGCTGCCAAGCACGTGGGCATGAGCTTAAATCCGTAGCTCTTTCTCTCCGCACCCCTGGATTCGCCTCCCGGCTATCGGCTACCCACGTGCTCTACATAGCATCTACACAGGTACGTTACATAGTTGTTCTGACCCACAACGGGTCGGGTTTCCTTGCACCTTCACGCAGCGATCGTTAAAGCAACCCACGACTGGTGGGCCGGCAACGCTCATGTCGCTGTGGGTGCTCACACTCGGGAAGAGTACAGTGGCTGGATTGTAAGTTCGGTCTTATGCAGAGGCAGACAGGGTGCATGAAGATTTTGAGGGGAAACCAATGCAATTGACCATGCTTTGGAGTGTGTAGAAGGTTACAAATGAAAGTGCTCTACCAGCACTACAAGATCATACCACATCAGCTCATCATACCACATCAGCTCGTTGCTTACGCACGGCAATAAAAATCGTGCAGAAATCAAAAGTACCAATTGTGCAGACATGGAACAAGTGCTCATCTCCAGGTATCGTTGACTGTCGCACTGCTGCCACATCCGGTCGAAGTAGTATACCTCCTGTTAGGATCGCTCTCCCAAACAACAGCACCCGCACTCGTCTTGCGAATGTACTTATACTCGAAGACCGTGGAAGCAGGCAGATCGATGCTCGCAGTCCAAAGCGGGTCACTGCTAGTGTACTTGCTCGCGCTCAGAGCCTTCGCGCTGTTGGGGTCCCAGTTGCCGAGCTGAGTGAGCTGGCCGGTGACGAAGATGTTGTCGCCGAAGCTAGTGGTTGCGCGGACGTTGAAAGTGATCTTTGCGTTGCAGGCAGGTGTGCCAGTGCAGGATGAGGGAGGAACATTGTTCGAGGACTCGCCCCAGCTTGGGCTGACGACACCGGCGCGGCGCTCGGTGGCGGTGAGGAAAGCAGCGTAAGACCAGGTCAGATCAACCGCGGAAAGAGGAGAGCCAGTGTTCTTGTCGAACTGCTCAGCGAGACCGCCATTGGAGGGGGTGTACTTCTGGATAATGGCGATGTAGCCATCAGCGTAGGTCTTGACAGCGGAGGTGATTGAGGTGTAAGTGGCAGAGCCCTTGGCGTAGGTACCGGCAGTGACGGAAGGCACGAGATCCTTGAAAAAGGCAAGGGAGACTGAGTCGACAGTGATCGATCCAATCTTATTCCACTGGTACAAGGCGGAGTACAATTGCTCAGCAGCGGCCAAAGTCGTCAAATACCATGGGTTGCCATTGTAGTACACATCCTCGGAGTAGCGACCAACAGCGACAGCCTTCCCTTGGGCAATACCCTTGTTGATAGCGTAGACAGAACGGAAAGAGTCAGTGACGGCCTTGTGATTGGCAAGCGCGCGGGAAGAGCAGGGCTGGAAGGTAGCATCTGTGCACTTCGAGTTGGGGTCGAAAGTGTGGATGGACGAGATGAGAGAGTTGGCATCCTTTCCAGTGCGGCCATCGTTAACGTTGATGTTCGAGTCAATGTAGCTGCCAGTCCAGAAGTTCTGCGCAAAGCAAAGGACTTGAGGTGCCGCGGACGCACAGCCAGTGCAAGTCTGCCCGAGTTTAGTGGCAAGTGCTGCACCTTCAGCAAGGGCACGGTGAGTCGCAGCAAGAGTGAAGAACGAGGAGCCGTTGACTTCCTCCCAGAGATCGAAGCCGGTTTGGTTCCAGTACTGAACAGCATAAGCGAGATCCTTTGCGATGACTGGCCAGACGGTGTTGACAGCGTAGGTCTTGTTACCGTTATCGGCCAGCCAGTTGGCGTAGATAGAAAGAGCTGTGGCGCGAAGAGGAGGTCCATCACGCTGAGGGCGACCCCATGCACCGGTAAATTGGGTCATGTCCACGTTGAACTTGGGCTCGCCGAGGCCGCCTGTCGTCGGACCTCCAGATGGGTTGGTAACGCCCTGGAGCTTAGCTTGGGACGAAACGTAATCATCCACCTTCTGGCGAAGGGAGGTGTCACCATGTACCAAGCGCTCAATGAGTGCCTTGTACGTGAGAGCGGCATCACGTGTCCAAGTGTACCAGTCTGATATTTGTTGGTCATGAACAAATTTACAGTTTGAATTCCAAACTTACAATCAGGGTCGGAGCGCGAAGGACTGGCTACGACGATACCAGCAGGAACACCAGGTGCCTTGCTGCCACCTCCGATGTTGGCAAGCACGCCATTGATGGAGACGGTGGTCTGGGCGGTGATGAAAGCATCGATGGACGCTTGACGACTCTCAAGATCGAGAGGTGTAGCTTGAGTGCCGGAGAAGAGCAGTGCCGCGGGGAGAGCCCGGAGGATCGAAGTGAACAACATGATGTTGGAAGATGATGTGAACAGAGCTGATGAGCTGCTTGAGGAATTTCTCTTCGAGGGTAGCTGATTATTTTATATCCAGCGCTATGAGGTCGTAGTTGTGTGCATCATCAGTACAACTATGCCACTCGCTTGTCCGACTGCAGTAAACATCGGCAGGCACCAAACGACGGACGCTAGCTTAGTCGCATGCTACCACGGGGCCGGAAGGACGATGACAGACATGATTGAAGCACAGCGGTCCGACGGTGGGCAAATGGGAGGCGTGGCCAGCTGAGGCTCATTTAAAGCTGTGGTAGCGTCCGGCTACACCCACCAATCAGGGCGAGGGAATGCGAGCTTCGAAACAGACATGTGAAGGGAGAGGAAAGCCAAATCGGACGTCCATGCTCTTGCCCCAGATATAATCCTGGCCAATTACTGCACGTGGTGTATGGGGAAGTATGGCGCCTTCCTGATCCGTCTTTAGCTCGTGCGCTTAAAGAACTCGCGCGTCTTGCGGACCGACATCGTCACTCGACCATCTGTGACACCACACCACAAGCAGACACAGGTCCAATGCGTCATCCCTTCATGCCGTGGAAGAATTTCCTAACCACACGACGGTTCCAGGTTGGAACTTGGACGACCCCGCATACCCCGGTTCTAGAGCCACTGCCGCTCGGCTCCACACCGAGCAATATATCCTGGGCCGACATTGTGCGAGCGAGGTCGACAGGAATGTCGGAGCGCGAGCAGGAAGAGGAAAGGCTGCGAGCCGTCTGACTGAGCAAATATCATTCTGCCTTGGACCCGGGTGTCATTTTCCTTTCATCGATTAATAGCCACACGTTTGGCGACGAAGACTATATTCCCGAGACACAGGCGGGACCAGATGGTCTAAAGATGCGGAGTTCGTAAATTATACGGTCGCAATGTCGTGTCTTGCGATATCAATCTCTGTGATGTACAACAATGGGCCCGCCTCGAAGAAGCAGCAAGATTAACACGCTTGTGTAGCCTGGAAAAAGCGCGGACCTGAGTAGCCGTAAAATTGAACACTCTCAATGTCGATATTGCCGTCTTCAGAGTCTTTTGGACTCCAAAGCTTGAGCAATACATTCCTGCCAGATCTGCAGCGCACGTTAGCCAACCCTATCAAGTCTCTGATGCGCCAACGTACATTGCAGGCTCGAACTTGATTGTGATCTTGTTCTTGTTCTTCTTGATGAAGAATCTTGCA
This sequence comes from Phoma herbarum, assembly GCA_001599375.1. NCBI lineage: Eukaryota > Fungi > Ascomycota > Dothideomycetes > Pleosporales > Didymellaceae > Phoma > Phoma herbarum. The sequence continues at coordinate 358,819 of BCGR01000012.1, read as the reverse complement.
TGTGGCGCGAGCACATCTCTACCAGGCTCGCCAGCGCCGGCGTCGATGTGACTAGGTCTCGCAAGCCTACTGGCCCGAATGGGTTCTGTGTTGTCCAGCAGGTTGCGATAGCGAGGGCCCAGATTGAGTCGGCGCGACCTCATCTCATAGTCATCAGCAAATTGAGCGGTCTCGAGAAGTTGGCGAAAGCGTGCTCCCGTGCCTTGGCGAGGCGCTACGTCTTCATCCTCGTCATCACTGCCAGGTCGCCACCGACCTTCGCGTTGAATGCGATCCGCCATAGTCTCGACGTTAGGATAGTCGTCGTTAGAAGACTCATCTTCCTCTTCGCTTGTGGTGGTAACATTGAAGGGTGGCGGCGTAGGAGCCGAGATGCCCGCTGATGCGGTGTAGTCGCAGTCAAAGTCTATGCCGAGGTCTATCTCCTCATCACTCCCAACCGGTGGTTCTGCAGTCCTATGCTGGTCCATGTGTGCACGAGCGCGTGATTCTTGGTTCAAGCGTCGAGTACGCAGCCGCAGACGTTCGATGCGCGCCTCCACGTCGTCCTCTTGACGGCGCCGAGAGTGCTGCCATATGTCTGGATCATCAATTGCTTCCCTTGACGAGATTCGCTCCGCATTCTGAAGGTATCTACGACGCTCAGGCGAGGGCGAAGCTGACGGCGAGTGAGTATGATGCTGCAGACGGTAAGTGGATGTGCCAGATATGAGATCCAATGCGGACATCCCCACGAAGATGAGTCCTTCTTGGACGCTGGAGATCGTTAGTAGATCATCAAGCCATGAGTGAGCACACATACGGCGACGTGAAACCACGGTCCGGTGCTCGAATGATAATCTTTTCGAGCGCAAATGGAGCGTCGCCCATATGCCCGAGCAGGAGGTCGCACTTGGATCTTTCGCTGCAGTACACGCTTTTGTCGTTCTTCAGGACGTTCTCCACATCGTAGATCTTCATAGGGTTATCACGCTTGATCTGGCCTCCGTCGCAACTGACGACTTCCATCCGCAGTCGCCCAGGGATCATCTGGCCCTTGTAGCCGTACTTGAAGCTCTGATACTCGGCACTTCTACCCGGTTCGTGTTCGACCTTTCTCCGTTTTATTCGCCGATGTGCTTCCAGTCCGCCGGGGCTTGGCTGACGATTGGCCATGTTGATCCACTCCTCGAAGTCGGCGATGATAGGTGGGCGCTCACTGAGGGCATCGAACGGCTCGGTGGGAGCGTTCATGGCGGCCTCTCGCTCCTCATCGATCCGTGCCTGGGCGCGCTGCAGGTAGCGTTCGCTGGGCGTGGCTCGTGGGCGGTTTGGGTTGGCTGTCGGCGGCCGCCTCAGCGAATCGTACGCAGTGTCGTCGCTGTCTCGTGGCGGCCCTAGCAGGCGGTGCAGCCTTCGCCTGTTCACACGCCGCCTGGCCTCGATGAGCCGGTCCAGATGGCTGGACGAGCGCTCCGGAGGTTCGTCGGCCAGGCGCAGCACATTTCCTGTGCTGTTTCTTGCAGAGCTAGGTGGAGAGCCCGAGGCACGCGGGTAGTCGAACGAGCCGGCCGCGAAGTGGAAGCCGGCTGGTGGAGGTGAGGACGTAGGCGGGCGTGGCATCGGTGACGTGTGGCGCGGTTCTCATGAGAGTCGTCAATGCAGCCGGGAGGCGAGTGGGGGAGTTGCGAGGTTGTTCGGTTGCAAATCTGACGTATAGCAGCAGTCTCGTATCACAGGGTGCGACGTGTTGGAGCGACAGGCATCGAGGCTGACATGATGTTGATGAACCTCGTAGCCCCACAGATCCCCACGTGCGGTTGCGCTAGAGCTGCAGAGCCGCAAGTGCCCCAGAGCTTAATTCCGTCATTGCTGGACTTTCCCGTATTCACCCAGAGTCGCGTCCGGCGAGCTCGTGCTGTTCTCACCTTCACCTCGCCTTGCCACCGACCGATCTCGCGCTTTCTCCGTGCCAATCGCACCCCGACGCTCTCCTTACAGGCTTCGCACCCACCGCGCCTACCCCAGAGATGACGAACCTCACTGCGCCTGTTGATCCAAAGGCGATCAACGGCACCTTCCCAGCAGACGACGCAGCTGGCCAGACGCTCGCTGCCATGGCCGAGTCCGAGAAGATCTCTGCAGGTAGGAATTGATCGGGATCAGCGTATGCGCCTACTCACCCTCACAAACAGACGAGATCGCGCTCTACGACCGACAAATTCGACTCTGGGGCGTCAAGGCGCAAGAGAAGATCCGTACGGCCAACATTCTCCTCGTCTCCATCAAGGCGCTGGCAAACGAAATCGCGAAGAACCTCGTGCTGGCTGGCATTGGCTCCATCACCCTCGCCGACCACGAAAATGTGACTGAAGACGACCTGGGCGCGCAATTCTTCATCAGCGATGCGGACGTGGGCAAGAACGTAGGCAAGCTCACGACCAGCCCTCGTGTTATCTGCTAACAGCTGTACAGCGCGCCGAAGCTGCAGCTCCCCAGGTCCAGAAGCTGAATCCTCGAGTCAAGGTCAACACGTACACCAACCCCATCAACACAGAGACAGACGCCAGCTTCTACTCCCAGTTCGATGTCATCATTGCGACCGACCTCGACTTCAACTCGACCAACACTCTGAATCTCTGCGCGCGCCTCGCAAACCGACCCTTCTACGCCGGCGCATCGCACGGCCTGTACGGATACATCTTTGCCGACCTGATCAAGCACAAATACGTCGTCGAGCGCGAGATGAGCAACAAGACAACACAAGTGGGCCCGGAGAGCTCAACGCGCAGCGTCATCGAGACCTCGTCGAAAAAGGAGAACGGCAAGTCGGTCGAGACCGTGACCAAGCAAGAGATCTATTCGCCTATCATGGCTATCAAGGACTCGCCTCTGCCGCCTGAGATCGCGAACAATCACCGCAGGTTGAAGAAGGTGCACCCGCTGCTCACTTGCGTGCGTGCACTGTGGGAGTACCAGTTCCAGGCGCAAGGTGTATACCCATCACACGACCCAAAGCAGCTACAGTGGTTCACTATGACGGCTACGGAGAAGCACAAGCTGCACCTACTGCCCTCAAACACCCTCACCGCTGAGTTCCTGCGCAGCTTTCTGCAGAACCTTGGCAGTGAGATTGCGCCGGTCACTGCCTTCTTGGGCGGTCAGCTTGCGCAGGACGTTATCAATGTGCTTGGGCAGAGGGAGCAGCCTATCCAGAATTTGATGCTGTTCGATGGTGAAGAAAGCGCTGGTCCGGTCTATGCGCTGCACCCCATCTTCGTCGACAACCCCATCACGGCGCTTCCTTCAATCCCTATGCCCGTCGAGGCCATCTCTATCGATGACTAAGATGACAGGTCAAGGCATATGCCTCCCCAGCATGCGAATTGAGAGTATCTCTACTCGTCAAGCTGGGCTGGAAAGGGACCAGCGGCGGCGGCTGCACACTTAAGATTGAAGAGACAGGGAAAAAGGCGAAGGACAACGATACCCAATGGCTAACCTCACATAGAGCCAGCCGCGGCGTTTTGCATATAGAAGAACACTCGACTGTAACTGCTCACCTTGATTGTTATGCTTCGCTATGCTCGCGATCCACCAAAACGACACCTCATGACCTACTGCTTCTTCTTCTCCCCGTCCACCTTCCTTCCGTTAATTTTCCCAAACAGCACCCAGCACAGCCCCAAAAATGCAACAACCACGATCCCCATAGTTCCCGCCTCCACCATCCCCACCTTTCGAGTATCCAGCACCGGCACTTCAATCCTCTCAACTAGCCTCGCCGCGTCCTCGGAAGGCTGCACATGCATGAATCGAGTCTTCGGGCCAAACAACGCTTCGTATCCTAGATGCCGCCTGTCGAAGGGGTTTTGGGCATGCTTTGCCCCTTCGTCCGCGCGGCACGCCCAGAAGACGACAGGCCAGGGGACAGAGATGGGTGTGTGGGTGGAGGAGGAGGCGGGCAGGTAGCGCAGGTGTAGGGGGATGGAGATGTTGTGGTCCGCGTGCACGGCAGTGCTGCTCTTCTCTGTATCTGAGGAGGAGCTGGAAGCGGAGCTCGAGGACGAGGATGGCGCCGCGAGCTCGAACAACGCCGCGCTTCCCCACTGCGGGATCACCCAGTCTGGCGCTTCGAGATCCGTCGCTCCAGATATACTGCGTAAGGCAACTAGATTCTTGGAGGCTAGGAAGAGCGGGTCTTTGAATTGGTACTTGTCGATGAAGAGTGCAGACGGCAGCGTGAGGTAGGCGTGCAATTTGCATGTTGGGTCTGGTGCGATCAGGTCATTGGTAGGCAGGGTGAGGGTCAGAGTCGGGTGCAGGCCAGTGGGGCGGTTGACGGAGGTCATGTATCGAAGAGGGGAGAGTTGTGGGGCAGTGTTTGGATTGAAGGGCGCTGAGTCCAGGAGAGGGTAGTGTCGCGTGGGTGTTTGGAAACGCGTTGGTTCTGGATGCGTCAGTTGTGTCTTTAGCTAGGAGATAGGGAGTGGTACTTGGCTTATCGTCACGACCTAGCACAGTCAAGAATCCGCCGAATTGGTAGTCTTCGGGGTCGGTGTTGGCTTCGTGGGATAGGACACCGATCTCTACAGTCGAATCTGAATCTTCTTCTGGAGCGAAGTATTGATCTGTCCAGCTTTTTTCCAGACCATGACCATTGGACCAGACAATTGTGCAAACGACTGCTTGAGACATAGCATCGTAGTCGACGTCCACGTAAGAAGGCGGTTGGGTCGATCCAGTGATATCACCGATCCAATCCCCCATCCCCGACGACTTCCAATCTTTCTCAAAGAGGGGCGTGTAGTACTGCAGTGCGGTCGACATCGTGAAGCGTTCCGAAAGCATGGGCATCTTGATCGCTGTCTCATTCGACGTCGTGCACTTGAACTGTGGGTGATGATTGCGGAACACAGACCTCACATCCTGACATAGATCTGGGTCCTCGACTTCTGTTGAAGGTGTGAAGAAGATGTGTAGACCTGGGGATACTCGAGATGTAAATGGAGCTGGTGCTATGGTGAAGTTGGGGTTGTCTGGCGACCAGCGGATGTGTAATTCATGCCATTTCTTGAGCACTTCACTGACCCTTTGTCAGCTGTATTCTACATGCCGTTGGGCTTTGGATTTATTTACGGATCGAACGGTATCTTGTGTTTGGAAAGTTCGTCCAGTCCAAGGGTGATACGGTGTTCTTTTGCAGCTTCTAGGCGTTTTACTCGGAAGATGTCGCGCTCTCCATTCTTTCCCTTCTCGACGCTGATCTGGTCAGGGCTGAAGATTTCTGGTTCCGTCACCACATATGTTATTCGCTGCTTCATGGCTGTTGTTGAGTGTTGTCAAGATGGCGCGTGATGGAACTTCCATGCATGCACCTGCCCTCTCGCTAAGCTCACACCCCTGCCCCTGACAGGTGACATCACCGCGCTAAGAGACCCTTCCTCGGCGAAGTCTGGATTGCTGCCTGTGCCAGCAACCTCTTCAACACCGTGTCCTCGCACATTTTGCCACTGCATGGGCTTGTGTAGCCCGCAATATTCAAATAGCAACATTCGCGAAGAGCTTGTCACATCATCTACACCATGCGCATTCTCAATCTTCTCTACGCAGCGCTGCTGAGCGCGTGCGGCGCGCAAGCCCTCCGCTCAGATAAGGTCAAGCTCTCCAACATCCAGAGCCTGACGCTACGAAAGGGCCTCGACACCTCCCATCGCCGTGTCGATGCCATGCCTCAGGTACGTTGAACACGAAGGACGATATGCCGATGTGCCCGTGCTAATGCGTTCAGCTGTCATGCATTGGCGGCAATGCCAAAGGTCTCTACGAAGTCGACGTGATGCGCTGCAAGAACTCTGGATCCGATTATGACTCTGAGAACATCCAGTGGACATGCACTGCCTCTCTTCCTGACGAGTTCAAGCTCGGCTCTACCGACGTCATCTGCGAAGGCTACGACTACCCCGAAGACCCATACATCTTGAAGGGAAGCTGTGGAGTTGAGTACAGACTAGTCCTCACGGACAAGGGTCACGAAAGATACGGCAAAGGCAATGGAGGCCATTGGTGGGGTGGTGATGATGAAGGAAGCCGTCGAGACGGGCCAAAGACATTGGGCGAGCAGGTTGCGGCCGCACTCTTCTGGATGGTCTTCATTGGCGTCGCAGGCTGGATTCTCTTCAACATAGTTCGTCAATGGGGTCAGGGTCCTGCAGGTGCCGGAGCTGCTGGTGGAAACCGACCAGGCTGGGGTGGCGGAGGAGGATGGGGTGGAAACGACGGTAACGACGACCCACCACCACCATATGACTATCAGGGACGACCAGGCAAGAGCACGTATGGCACAAACCAGCCTCAGGGCTGGAGACCTGGGATGTGGTCCGGCGCATTGGGTGGAGCTGCGGCTGGGTACGTAGCTGGTCGCATGGCAAACAGAGGCAATCAGACGAACAGCGGATGGGGTAGCAACAGCGGTGATTGGAACAACGGAGAAGGAAGTTCGAGGTCGTCATCTGGATCCGGCTCGAGCTTCTCGAACACCAGACACGAGAGCACTGGTTTTGGCTCGACCTCAAGGCGGTAGATAGCAGCCGCAGTGCACACGATTTCCCTTGGCTCAAAATGATACCCATATTTTTTCGTTCCATCCATGCAGTACACTTGCATTCAACCTTCATGAATCGGACAGAAAATGAAATACCCGTGAGCCCCAAAACCATCGTGAATTATCGTGGGCCTTCAGACGAACGGCTGATTAGATTCGCACTAACTCAGAGCACACCCAACCCGCCCGCTCTCCACGGTACAACCTCCCTCCCAATCTCGACACACGTCAGCCATCCTACGTTGCTCTCCTCCACATCCGGACTCAATCCATTCCTCGCTGCATCCTCCACGATCTCTTTCGCCTTTCCCTTCAGTTGGTATATCGAAGTTCTCGTCCAGCTCCTCAAACGCACTCAGCAACACCCTCACCATCTTCCTCACATCTTCATACGACATGTATGCACCGCCTCCGTTCCTAATCTTCCTGAGCGATAGTCTGCTTCTGAGAGAAGGGTTGCACTTATCGTGTACGCGTAAGACGCTGGCTATGATGTCTCGGAAAAGCTGGATCGCGAACCAGGTGTCGAATTCAGGTGAGAATTCAGGCGGAAACGGGACGCCACGAGGGTTCAGGATCGTTAGGGGCAGGAGTTCGCGGCCCACGAGTAGGATATCATGGTCTAGCTCTGACTTTCGCGTATGAGCTGAACGATGGGGTTTGGCGGTGCGGTGCGCTCGGTAGCCACGGTCACCAGCGCTATGCGCCGATTATGTGGATCAGCGCTTCGGTATGTATGAAATCGTTTTCGGGGCCGAGAGAGAAGAACGTATCGCGTCGGTCGACGATCACCGCTTTGTAGGGGTCTTGCCGGTGCTGCAGAAGGGCATTGCCGATGTGGGAAGAAATGAGGGAGTGCATTAGAGGTCATGTGCAATCTTGGTGAGCTGCTCTGTTTTGGCGGTGGTAGTCCTGATGTCAGTGCTTGATATCGCGGTTGCTATGTATACTCACTGTTGGACGTATTCGCTGCTGTCCGCTGCGGTGGTCGCGAACGGGGCCCGAAAGTGTGTTGAAAGCCTCGCGGCTATCACTGGGCGTGCACTCGTGCCACCTAGTTTCGAAATGGCCATGACTTAAGGTCTCTTAGATGCCCGTTCCAAGTGGAATGGACTGCTCTGCCGGCAGACCTGAGTGCTTCCAACTGTCAACCTTGCGGCATGCGAGGATGGGGATTGCGCAGATAAACACCGCAGCTGTTAAAAACCCGGATCTTCAGATAGCGACCGTACTAGGCTTTAGAAATTGCTGATCGAGTGATCTGATTTGTGATGCTTTCGTAAAGATAATAGCGTTTGTGAGCGCTCACGCCTGTTCATGTTACTGTCCAAGTGCTACTTTGAAAGGATATGTACGGTAGCAGCCTAGTGTACGTATCCTCGCAAGTGAGAGAAGCTTCGCACAGTGTCAGACTTGCAGAACAGGGTTGTCGACTTTGGAGTTGAAAGAGGAGTAAGAACAGAGCGCCCGCTTAAGCGATAGGAACAAGATACGCCAGTATACCGCTGCACTGTCACACAGCGAAAGTGCTGGTAGCGAGTGGTCTTACCGTTCGTACTGAAGGTAATGATGTTCATCTTTGACAACAGAGAGACGAGATCGTCACTCCTTGGTGAATTTACTGCCAAACTTCCTGTCAAATATCTCGTGTAATCTGATCACCTCATTGCCGCCCAGTAGCCATTGAACTAGATCCGCCCTTCAATGTGGCAGGCAACGAGTGCCCAGTTCTCTGAAGAAAGCTCACACGTGATCAGTGTGATTTCGAGCATAGGTGCAATGCTGAAGGCCTGGTGCCTTGACACGCGTAGAGACTTGTCGAACCACTGGGTCTCATGGAAGGCAGACAGGAAGCCATTCGAATGCAGGGCCTTAGAAGCTTATGGCATGTGCCTGAGACATCGACGATAGGTCTCGAAATCACGATCGTTCGCGTCGAGTACCTTGCGGCTCGGCGCAATGACCGTGCTTGCTTGCGATAGGACATACTCGTGTCACGGGTTCGCCCGCTGCTTGTGGGTGCTAGCGTGTGAAAGACAAGTTCTGGACGATAGCGTGTCACTCTGATGTTCTAGATGTCCACCGTAGTTTCAGATAGGTATGCGAGGCGAAAATCCTCGTTTAAGGTCTCCATAATGGCTTGCGGCTATTGGCATCTTCAACCGAGCAGGAAAGTGCTGGAAATAAGATCATGCCATAGTTGCGTCATGGGCTTTTTCGCTTCGCGGGTGAGAAACATGAGACAGCGCGAGATATGGTCAAAGATTAAAGCCGTGATGCGCAGATTGACTTTTCATCGCACGCATAGCAGGCGCAAGGCACGCCTTGTCGAGGCGCGTGAAGCAGGAATGGAGTGGCAAGGTTCGACTACCATTGATCGCCGATACCATGGGTAGCCACGAGCGCACAGGCCCTCCGCGGGCGACACAAACTTCCCTCCATGAGTGAAGGGTACGTCTGAAATGGGGAAGCGGAGGAAATGCCCGTCAAAAGGTGGTCAGGCCCTGCTTCTGCGAGTTTCTGATGCAATCCTCGTACGATTCTTCCTGGATACTTACCCTCTTAGAAGCTACATCCTACCATAACGTCGGAAACAGCATAGCCCGGTGGCTCTTGCATGCGTCAAGATGGCAGGCGTTGTCGCCGCATCCCTGGATACACTTTGTCCAAAATCACCGGCTTCAACAGTTGTCGATCTCCCGCTGCAGCAAAAACGTCCTGACAGCGTCTGCGCTGCCAGTGGCGCCGAGTTTGACATCTTTCGCTTTACGCCTGTTCCTACACTCATCGTCGATGCATCGCGCAGAATCATTCAGGTATCAGGCAGCTTTGTTATGGCCTCGCCAGGGGTTAGACGCGAGGATCTCTTGGGGCGGCACGCGGATGATGTTTTCGACCGACCAGAATTGCCAATGCTGGCATCGGCCCGCGAATCGCTCCGGGCCGCAGAGGAAACTGGATCACCGATTCAGGTCGACTATTTGTCTGATTCGCAACAAGCCTGGAGAACTCGCACGGTGCCCATTTATCGCAATGACGGCCTTCATTGCACGCAATTGGAGTTCCACGATGTTACCGAGGAGCACAGAAAGAGGCTGGAGCTGGAGGAGCGTCTGTACACAAACGAGACCTTCCGGATCTTAGTCGAAACGGTCAAGGATTACGCTATATTCATGCTCGACCCCAATGGCAACATTGCGACCTGGAATGCTGGAGCACAAGCTTTCAAGGGTTACACGAAGTCAGAGATCATTGGCCAGCACTTTTCCAGGTTCTACGGTGAAGAGGACCTCGCCTCAGATAAGCCAGGACGCGAGCTTCGAGATGCCATTCGTGATGGTCGTTGCGAAGACGAAGGCTGGCGCTTTCGCAAGGATGGGTCCAGTTTCTGGGCCAACGTTGTCATCACTCCCATCTACCGGGAGGGTGTGCTCATTGGATTTTCAAAAGTCACTCGCGACCTAACAGACCGGCGTCAGGCTGAGCAACAACTCATCGGCGCTTACGAAGAAGCGTCAAAGCTAAAGTCAGAATTCCTTGCCAATATGTCTCACGAGATCAGAACTCCCATGCATGGTCTGCTTTCAGCGCTGACGTTGCTACTTGACACAAAGCTTGACTTCGATCAGCTGGATCTTGCTCGCGTCATTCAAGAATCTGGCGAAGTCCTTCTCCAAGTAATCAATGACATCCTCGATTACAGCAAGCTGGCAAACGGCAGCTTCTCGATAAGCCACGACATCATCAACATCGCAGATATTGTACATTCGGTTCACCGAGCGCAACAAAAGCTGTTTGGTCCCCTCGTCAATTTCGAAATCCACCTAGACCCTCGAATACCAAAGGCTGGTGAAGGCGATAGTCTGCGATATCGTCAGATCGTCCAAAATCTAGTTTCGAATGCTGCGAAATTCACTGAAGGGGGATCCGTACATGTGAATGCCAGGCTCGAAAGTGAAGACGAAGAGTCCTCCCTGATTCGGACTGAGGTTGTGGATACTGGTATCGGCGTCCCTGAGGCATCTGCAGATGCGCTCTTCACTCCGTTCACTCAATTCGACAACTCTGCGACCAAGCGGTACAAGGGAACTGGGCTTGGCCTAAGCATCTGCAAAAGCCTCTCTGAGCTCATGGGTGGTGAGATCGGCTTTCATTCGAATCCTGAGGGACATGGTAGCGTATTCTGGTTTACCATCAAGCTCAAGAAGTGCAAACAATTACAGACCGTCGAAACCCCTGGCCTCGAATTGGATGGGCTTCGAGTACCAACTCCGGCAGCCGCGGATAATATGGAAGAGATGAAGAGAGTTGCTGTCAACAAGCGTGTGCTACTAGCGGAAGACAACTTCATCAACCGAAAGGTTATGTTGCGCATGCTGGCTGGTCTTGGTTTCCCCAACATCGATGTTGCTGTTGACGGCAAAGAAGCTGTGGCAAAAACTATACAATCCGCCGACGAACAGCACGCGTCTGTGCCTTACGACTTTATTTTGATGGACGTCAACATGCCAGTGCAGGATGGTGTCTCAGCTACACAAGAGCTCCGGGAAAGGGGTTACCTCATGCCCATCATTGCGATGACTGCAAACGCTCTCAAGGGCCAAGCTGAAGCTTACATCGCCAAAGGCATGACCGGGTACATTGCGAAGCCTGTTGACAGAAAGCTTCTGGTCAAAGTCCTCCTGAAGTGTTTGAAAGGCACGTCTAGTGACTGAGCTGGATTTATCGTCCGAGGACGCAAAGATTTGTTGATCAGCCACCCAGCCGCAACGAAGCATTTGGAGCCGGGTCTTTGGGAAATTGCGAGCAGGCTTGCAGCCTTTGCGACCCGCTATCAAAGGAAGGATCCGCATACCAACTCCGAGTCACGCGAACGATTCCATCTCACCGGAGACGCTTTGCTAAGTCTACAACGCACAGGGAGGTGCAATCATGAGTCGGATGTATCTCACGTTGCCGCACCGATTGGTCTGATTGGTTCGATCTCCTATGGCTCGATACCTACATACACGACGAGCGAATCATAATTTTCTTCAGCAGTTGGCATGTGGGACAGAAATGTCCGCCCGCCGTTTGTGGCGGTGGCTTTGTGCATAAGCTCATGCACCCTCTTTATTCGTCAACCGCGGGGAGCATGCGAACACCAGTACGAACACCCAACATGATTTCGAACACACACCGGACCGCACCTTTGATGTGAAAGCGAACATTACGAGTCATGCAACACCAGTCCATCAGCATAGTCTTGCGAGACGTCCTCAGGTGAGAGCCTTGCACCAGGCAGGCTACTTCTTCACGAAGCAGAAAGGCTGCCTGAGCTCTTGACGTGGTACTCGATTCAGAAGCCATCATCCGGAACATTTCTGCATCTCCAAGGCAGGTCAGCCACGTGCGCCGTGTTCCTGAAGAGACCATTGTTGTTCTTGAGCCGGACCGTAGCAGCCTTCGAGTCAGCCTTGTGGGTCACTTTCAAATATCGAGCATGCCTGTGAAACTCGCTCACATCATGTACACACCCTAAGGAATATTTTCCTTCGACCTATATCGCGCTGCCACAAGGAGTAACGAGCGCCCCTATATGCCCAACAGCCGGCCCGCGTAGCGCAGGTCGCGCCACATTTCACGAGCCTCATGTAGCTCTTCCATGACCAGCGTTAGATCTGGCTCGTGAAACATGCAATGCATCGGCAGATGAACACCTAGCCTTGGAGGAGAACACACAAGATACTAGCCAGAGTCCGCTGCTGCCTTCTCGCATTGTCAGTTCCTCTGCATCATCTCCCACTATCGCACCCATAGTGGACATGCACGGATACACCACACCGACGTGGACGAAACGGTGTATACGCAAATGGGAATCACCCTTTGTCATGACGCTTTTCTTCGGGCTATGTGCAACTGTAAGCGCTGCGCATTGTGTGTTCTACGCCAAATTGAATGGCCGAGTCGTGGGAGACTCTAGCCAACAGGAAGAGAAATTCAGGCAGGGGCATCACCAATTATGCAGGCGCACTTCTGACTGTGTAAGGTTCGGCACCGCATGCGCCTTCCTCGCCCAGATCTGCTTGGGCGCCAGTGTTTGGACTGTCTATACTCAGTGGTTATGGCGCACAGTGAAACGAGAAGAAATGAGCATCGAAGTATGGAATGCTGCGTTTAGTGCTGACACCTCGATTATGTCTTTACTGAGCTGAGAAATGTTGCGCAAGCTTCGCATTGGGAGCGTGTTAGCTCTGTTCGCCTGGTGCGTCTAGTGACTCTCGTGCCTTCCCGAAGCTGATGTCTTGAACAGGAGTCTATTATTGCCGTCGTTCTTCACACCAGCGACTCTCTTCATCTACGCAAGTACTACCGTCAACGACACCATTGCTGCTGTGCCCTTTCCGAACATAGGATTGTGCACAGAGGCTCATAGATATACATATTCGCCGCCCGTTCGTCGAGGTACCAGACAGAATATTGACGACCAGAGCCGCATTTTCACGGGCCCAAGGACCAAGCTGAGCCTCGTATCCACTGCCACATCATCCTTCGGGGAGATCCTTCCTGCTGATCTACCGTATAACAACTCGGCCTGTTCTTTTTCGTTCTTCGATCCAATTATATGATGCGAGGAAGCCGAATCCACAACTAGCGCTCAGATTAGTGACTATTTCCGAGAAGGCATGTCAGGCGTGAGGGGCCCAGCGAAGGAGACCGATAGCGCCTACTTTGCCTTTGTACCGACGCGCAATGCTTCCAACGATCTGACCGCGACCTGGCACCCACGGCAACAGACACCATCCAGGCCCTTAAACGAAATGTGGCCAACTTTCATGCGACCCAAGATTAACAAGCTTGGCGAGAGAGTTAAGGAACGGCACTTCCAAGTATGTCTGCCGCACAATACTTCGTATGATCTTCAAATCTCTCAATAACATGGCGTCCAAAACGTGACCGGAAATTACACCATTGGCGGTGTCATCCCTTACCCAGTCTAGTTCTGGAATTTCCCTCAAATCTCACACAGCATGCGTACAGCGCCTTTATGTGGGTGCTTTGTGATCAGCTCGTCGTTAAAATGGCTTGGTATACTGAATCCAACTCGACCACATCCAATACGGTGCTGTCCGTTCGGGGAGCAAGTCAATTTGGCGTAATCGAATCCCCTATTACACGCACTAGTCTCCTCGGCAGCCTCGATCTCTACGCCTTTTTTGAGTTCGATGAAGAGAAAGGGTTGTACGAGGATCAGAATGTTTCGAAGATTTTCATTTTCAGTGACCAACGGCTGAGAGACAAATCTCTTGCTAGAAACCGGACCTTGGACGTGTTGATCGAAGAGCTGAGCTTCAATACCACGATCAGCCTGATGCATAACACACTACTTACGTAAGGTATCCCGTGCTCTAGCGTCCTGATCATCTTCTGATCTCTTACAGCAATCTGACAAACACGACCGTTCGGCTAATGAACGATGTCAACCGCTATTCCTGCAAAGCCTACGGTCTCTTCATCCCATATGCGCTTGCGAACTTCTTCACCCCATTCGTGTCCTCGTAGGCGCGTGGTCATACATGCACGACGACGTCCTCCCTGATCGCAAAATCCAGGAGATCATATACGCTGCTAGACCAGAGCTGAGACATAGCGCAAGAAAGTGGAGTGTGGTCGACATTGATGGTACACGAGCTTCAATCACTTTCAGGGTGGTCCAAGAAGACAAGCGAACAGGAGATGAGATGCGAGCGGAAAGAGCGACATGGCACAGGGTCCGATGAGGAAGAGCGGTCCCACCTCAACGTGAGTAGAAAATTGATGTGCAAGAGCATGGACGATGATACAGTTGTTGGAGTCTCGTCTACCTGGTATTCAAAGCTAGTGCCCAGTGGAGCAGATGCGTGCCAAGAGCGGCCAGCAAGAGGAAGCGCACATGACAATCGACGACCATGATACTCTTTCGATCGACCTAGACTCCGCTTTGTGTCAAGATCATTTGTCTGCCTGTGTCAGGGAAAGATTTCCTGGCGCTCTATCAAAACGGACATGTGGGACCAAGTATACTACAGGGATCTCCATACAGCCTACATTCGCCTCAGCCTCCACGACGAATAGACATGGGCATCCAAGACTGGCCTTTGCGGCGAAAGCGCTGCAAGCGGGTATGGGAATATCAGTCTGATGCCGTGCAACACAGGTCTTGAAGCTAAGTAGCGAGCGACTTTTGGTAGCGCTCGCCACAACCACCGCAAGACTGCGAAGCAACAGCTGAGGCTCCACTCTACGACGTGATAATTCGGTCTCCCCAAAGCTTTTAGGCGCCAGACTGCACCAGATCACCCGTTCGAGTGGTCTTCAGCGTGATTGCAAGCGAGCCTTACTGCATGTTTCAACCGAGCAAGCAGCCTGACTATGGATAACCCCGTGTATCCGATAAGAGGTCAGATGCAACGATCACTTAAACGTTTCTAATTCATCCGAGTCACTTGTTTAGCTTACACACTCTTTGCTTATGGCTGCTCTGGCGATGTCACCGTTGTTCCCACATTCTCTACCAAACACATTGTCCTGGCTGAGTGCAAGCGCACCATCGTCGGCAAGTGCGAATTCAAAGATCAGGAAACGAATTCTTTGATGGCACATCATACAAGGGGCATTTAACTCGCTGTTCTACCTCTGAGTGAGGTGGCAGACAAAAAGCCACAGGCTTGACAAATCGCCCGTAGAAACAGCATCTCTCTCCGCTGGCTGGATGCTGAGCTCGTGATGGATTATGGCGGTAAGTAGAAGCGACGTCCAGTTGAGATGTCGCGACGTGAAGTAGGTAAGGCTGCCAACTATGCCGCAACAATTGCGGTTGCCGCAAGCACATGCGAAGAGAATTGCGACTGCTGCATTTCTATCATTGCGGAAAGCATATGTAAGAGCAAAAGAATGTCAAAAACATACAACAGCGGGTATTCGCTAGTGGTCACCCACCTAACTACTAATCCGCCGGTACGTTGCTTAAATAGGGCTGAGCGAACGGGAAGCCTTGTTTTCAACGTCCTATGGTCGTATGTGGAAAATATACATCATAATGATCATTATATTGACTGTTTTATTGTCCTGGTGTCAGTGTCTACGCGCAAGCACCCATTATGCCAGGTATTGAAGGCAGTGAAGCTCGCTGTCCTGCGACCCATAAGAGGATTCTACTAGAGCTCATCATGCAACGGGAACAATTTCTTCTGAGCTTCCCGGACAGCGTAAGGATAACATGCATTCCTTCGCCTCCCCACTTAGCAGGCAGATCTTTCCTCTTCTCCCAGATTGCCGTAAAGGGAAGTTGGTTTTTCAACGACTCGGCCACAGCATCAACCTCGTCCATTACGCGCATAACGTTCCGGCCCATGAGGTCTTTGATCTCGTCGTCTGTCCAACCACGCTCGATCATTTCGACAATCTAAGCGGTGTCAGCTGCGAAATCGAGTTTGGACAGGTCAGACAGAGCAACTCACGAGGTTTGGATACTTCGACGCATCTTCAAGACCCTCGACCGAGGAATACATGCCGTCAAAGTCCGAGCTGATTCCCACATGTTTCCGACCTACAATGTCTGCGATGTGTTCGATGTGGTCGGCAACACGCGATACGTTTGTGCTGTCGACAGGACCGATGAAGGGCGGGTAGAACACAGACTGAACGACACCGGGATTCTTGCCTGGCCCGTCACCAATCATAGGAAAGGGTATTCAAATCAGGGAACGGAATCCAGAAATTAGGAGCGCAAACTAAGAGCATATGGTTCTCCCACTCCGTTTCATTCCGCGGCCCACCCGTCCAGCTAAGCAGTCGGCTACAGCTCGATCTTCACGCGGCGTTTGCGGCACTGGAACCCATCATCATGCCTTGCCTCGCCTCGCGCTTCCAACCCTTACAGCCTTTTAGCAGGGCTGGCTGGATCATCCGCTGCGTGTTGAGGGACAGGTCCGTATGGATAGCCTGCCAAGCGGCGGATGACTGGTTGCAGAGGCACTGCGTTGGGTTGGGCAGGGCTAGCTGGAGCATCCGGCGGGTATTGAGGGACGTGGGTATGCGTCGACGCTTCTGAGCCGGACAAAGTTGTCAAAGCGATGGATGATGGTTTCGCCAGATTGGCCGCGCAGCCTAGACGACAATTTGCGTTGGGGTCTCTCCTCGTCACCCACCATTCGGATAAAATTTTGCACAGCTGCCACGCCACCTGCAAGAGCACCAAGTCGGCAACCACAATCGAAACGAATAGATTTCCCTTGGACTTGTACTGCGGCACCTGGCACAGGTATCGCATTCTGATGACAGAGGGGACAATGCGCAGAGGGCCGCTGGTCGAGCGCTGGGCGTCGAAGGGATCGTGCTCCGGGCCGGACCCATCGGCTGACAGGTGCTTCTGTATAGAGGTGAAATTTGCCGTGAAGGACTCGAGTGCGGTCTCGTTGCTGAGGATATTTGGCGTGTCGGGCTGTCCCAAGTCTGCGAGGACAGTCGAGTAGGCCGCCTTGGCCAGCGAGTCCACCGGTACCCAGATATTGGGGTAGACGCGTCGCCTATTGAGTTCGCCCACGGTGGTCGCGTTCTCGTTGTTCCTGCCGGGCCAGATGTTTTGGGAACCTTTGCCATTCTCCCTGGTCACTATAAAGCGGTAGTCAGGTGTGAAGAAGTTGATGTCGGCCACATCGTTTGCCGACCCCGTGGGCGTGAAGTAAACCATTCCCTTCCGGATACCCTGTTTGCCCGCGTCGATCTTTTCCATGCGGATATGTTGCATGAGCCAGGTAGAATAGCCCCAGTAATTGGACATGAGCGACTCGCCCCACCAAAGGCTGGCGCGCGTCTGCTTGTCATGGGTGAGGAATTCGCTGCTCGAGGAGCGACCCTTCATCCGCGAAAGCGATATCGATGATGGCACGTAGTTGTATGTTTGCGTCAGGTTGAAGAAAACCGTACCCAGCGGATTCAAGATCTGGCACGTGGCATACGTTCGGACTGCAGTGTTCCATCCGGCGTAAGAGATCTGGTTGGTTGCTTGGTCCAAGAGTTCAAACTCGACCCCGATCGAGACAACGGAGCATTTGTCCAGGATGTTGTTCTGGTATGTCAACGACGGGAGGACGGTTATGTGCGTGTTCTGATCTGTCCAGACAGCCGTGAGTGTGTACGAGAGCGCCGTCTGATTTGTGAAGAAGTAATCATTGACGAAAAGGTCGCCGGGCTGGCAATTGGGTTGTATTCTATACGCGCGGGTACAGAGTCAGTCCAGTCAAACAAGTTGGGTTGGATATGAGTTGAGCATGTCAGAGACATCGACTTTGTACTGGGGTGTATCAGAGTGTAACGTACTTGCTGGTAAGGTAAGGTGGCCAGCTTTTCAGCCATCGCTGGGCGATGGTCGCGTTAGGGTCAAATGTTGTCTGCAAAACTAGATCGAAACCGCTAGTGGCGACGTTTAAATATGTAAAGAGTGCGGTGAAGCAAAGTCCGCCAAAAACAACAGCTGGTGTATACCATCGGAACGGATATGGTCGCGAAAGAGGATAAGTGAAGCATGAATGATGGCGTTGCGGCATTGTTCAACGGCTCGGTCTGAAGGAGCTTAAACATTGGCGGCCAACGAAGTTTAAAACATTGAGCCCAAGGCTGAGAATGGAGAAGACAATTTGGGCGAAGATGGAGGAGCGGCGCCTAAATCTGCCTGGTCTGGGCTGTGCCTGAGGAAGCCCGCTGGCTAACACCGCCCTGAGTGGCTCAATGCTCACTGCCGTGCACTTTCGCACGTTACCTTTCAATCAAACAAAGAGACTGTGCTCCTCAACAAATACACAGAAAGCACAAAAAGCACAATGTAACAAGATACCCTGCAAGGTCATTAATAAACCCTGCGCGCGGGGCTGGTGGGGTGAGAAAGTAGAGAATGTATGCTTGAGCTCAGCTATCGATGCGCATGACGAACTGTCAGATAAATGAGTGTTTCATTGAGATGAACTATTCATGATGTCGATTGAACTCTTGCATCTGCTGTATACAAGTTGAGGTCTGTTGTTGTGTGATAACATCCGAGCCCCTTGTTTGGTTTGGTTTGGTTTGGTTTCATTCCTACTCGGTTTCAGCCGCGTTCTGCGCAGCTATGCCCGGAGTGACAGGTGTGGCAGACAGCGGACGCGGTGCGGACGTGAGTCGGCACCGCCCCACTTCACTCTCGAAAGAGCCATCTGTCCCCAGAGGCCTGCCGTTGTCTTGCTTCTATCTGCGACTATGTACATTTCGTCTCTAGAAGTGACGTGTTTGCCTGCGTGTGTGTTCCTCAAACTGTTGTTTCCGTGTGTGCCGCACTCGAAGTTGTGTATGTATACCGTTGTTTCAAGGCTCGTAGAGACGCGTTGCCTCGTGTGTCGCGTCCGCTGTACCTTCAGTCTCCCCCTAATGCTCGGCTTCGTCTATTTGCACCTGCCCTCGTGCCCTCAGGGCTTAGTTTAGGCTCCGTTGTTCTTGTTCCTTTGTGTTTTGTTGCCTCCCACTAGGTTCCTATGTGGCCATGGTGTGTGGTGTGACCTGCCACCGGGCGCAGCGGCAGCAGCATGTCGTCGTGACGCAGCTCTACGAGAGCGATGCTCCGCTCGTGCGAGTCGTCGAGCCTACTGAGCATGAGAGCTCTCGCGCGAATATCTTCAGACCTTGTCGGGTTGTGTCAAAGGGGACCCATTCCTTCGACACAAGTTGGGGACGACAGTGGACGAGGCTGTCTGGTGATCAGTAAGTATGTTTTGGCACCGATGGTAGCATGCCGGGATGTCTGTGAAGAGATTCGTGCGAGAGGTGATGCCGTTCAGCTCGAGGGCTCGTCGATGCGGGACGTTGCAAACATTGTCGGTTGGTGATGGGCTGACCAGAAAGCCCATCGGTGACTGTTGTGTGTGTATTGCGACCGTGATGCTCAAGGGGTGTCTGGGCTCCGTCGTCGCGTCTCGCGTYGCTGTGTCGCGGCTAGATGGCTGCCGCTGCATTTGGTGGACGTGTCATGTTAAGTAGCTTGCTCGCAGAGTTTGTTTGTCCGTGTCTGCCAGGGGCGCAACAGAGACTCTACAGGTACCAAACCCGCACGGAGGGACATGTGGCGGCCTGTAGAGACCGTTGCGGCCTCTGGCAGACGTTTTCGCACGCCTTTGTGATGGAAATTCCAAAAATTAAGTTCTCGCTGTGTGTCTCCGAGCCCCTTGTGTTACCATGTTGTGCCGCGCGCCAGCCTTCGGCTTATATGGCTATGTATCTGAGAAATCGCAAGGATGGATGAAACAGCCGTCGAAAGGCTCCAGAATCTTCCCGAAGAGCAAAGCGTCAGGCATCACAGGAAGCAGCACTCAGGAAGGAGCTGTATCGTGGTGGTGGTGGTGGTGGTGGTGCTGCTGCTGCTGCTGCGCGTAGTGGTATTGTATCCACGACTCTCTGACGTTTTGTATCGATGAAATTATCGGGCTGAGCAGCACGATTTTCGGGCGCACCTTCTCACGACACCTGGCATGCTACCATCATTAGTGCCACACAATACCTATGAATCAGCAGGCAGCCTCGCCGGCTATCGGCTCCGTTCCTTGTCGAGGGGATATTTCATCTCCGGTATGTCTACTGCAGGAATATGAAGCAGAGGTATGCCTAGTCTGTTGAATCTTCAGTTGTTTGCTCAGCTCTACTGTGTCTACCAGAGGATCGAATTTGGCTAGCGAGATGCACTCGCTGTGTGCAAGCTGGCCGCCCATGTTCAAAACCGCAAGCTCCCTCACAATCATCTCTTGTTCAAAGCGAAGGCCCAGGCAAGGACTTCTCTTCTACTGTCAAATTCAAAGAGACAGGGGAAGTGTTGCAGTAGGTGTCATTGCGCGCAGTTTATTCATCAGACTTCTGCTTATAGGATTAACAGCAACGAATTAAACGTCCTTGGTTGTTCACCAAACGCCAAAGTTGCGCCCTCCAACTTTTCCGCAAAGTAGTACAAGCCTTCTTCGCCATCGGTACGTTGTGGGACGTTAAGCAGGCATGTCAAACGGAAACAGAGAACACCCTCGGTCGTCTCCCACCCGCCGTAGATGCGCCGTTCAACGCTTGATCCTAGAATGGTGTGTATTGGTAACGCGTATGGATCTTGATTGCACGCTTTAGACTGTTCAAGCGATTCAAGAGAGTCGTATCTGCAATACATTCCTCTAAGAGCCATGTACAAGACTAAGCAAATTATTCAAGAAAAAGTTTGATTTAACAAGTTGTAGGCGCCTCTATGAAATTGTGCTTAGCTATCGGCTTCTCTAGGATATCCTCTGAAAACCTTAGCAACCGCTTAGCTTCAGTATTTGACTTGCAAACATGTGATATAGGATTTGATTTGACTATTGCTCCACTGTAAATATGTAGGAAATATGGCTGGATTTAATTAGGGCTCTCTTAATGTCTTTAGTGCTAAGAGGCTGTGGCGCTATCTCTTGTCAAGCACGCTTCTTGAATTCCTCTAGATTAATCGCTCTGCTAGGTTTCCTCTTAGTTATTTTTGTAGCAGAACAGGCGTGGTTCAGTCTTTGTTACTGTGCTTTAGCCGTTGTTAAGGCAGAGCGGCGTGGAGCAAGCGGTAAGGAGTAAGTATCCGTGCGCGAAGAGGCGGGCGCCGGCAGGACATAGCAGTCAACGGCATGTTAGAGGTTGGCATGTTGTAAATCTTACAGGCTAGACTCTTGTCGCTAGTTTCGTGTTTATGCCACGAAGTGAAAGCAAATTGGTCTAGATAGAGCTTAGCTCGTTGAGGGGCGTGGTTATCGAAAACAGGAAAACGCACAACGGTCTCCTCAAAACGGCGGCACGACAGACGGCGGATCGGGCAGGAGAACTTGTTTTCAACGTCCTATAGTCGTATGTGACGGTTGGTTTCATTCAAAAGTATTCTGTCTGAGAATTCAATAGGGTTGTGTAGCAGATGGCGAGGCAAGAACGAAGTGTACAAGAGCGATACCGCAATGCGTAAGCGTAGGCGAACCTCGATCGTCATTCCCGAGAAAGACCCCTGCACAAAATGTCGAAGCTCCGGACGTGGGGCAATCAGCCCCGCCATGACCGTCGCGGCGAGCGCGTCCAGTTGCACGCATTGTACATATAAAGTGACTCTCGCCTCCCTCAGCAGCCCACGCCCGGAAAGATGGAGCTCGACGCATTCACCGCCCCGCAGTATGCGACCAGCGACCCGGCCTCGTTTGCACACACGTCGGCGCGCGAACGCTGGCCGATAATCATCACGCAGGGCATCGACGACGTGCACAAGTCGACATGGGCGTCGACCGACGACGCAACAGTCAAGGAAGGCAAGGAGATCGTCTCCGAGCTGGCGCGCCTCAAGTACGAACTGCAGCATGACCGCGAGCTCTCGCCCATTCCCGACGACGGCGAGGCGGACGTCAAGGCGTACAACGAGGAATTGGCCGCGAGGGGAAATCCCAAGTGGCACAGCGTGCCGTGGCTGTATGCCGAGTGCTATCTGTACCGGTGCGTCCACCATTCCCTGCGACAGCGGGGGACGAGCGAGAGCTGACGGGGGCAGGTAGACGCATCTCGGCCATCTTCAAGCAGACGCAGCACTGGCGGGCGTACGACATCTTCGCGCGCCAGAAGATGGACACGTTCAAGTCGAGCCGGCCCGCCGTGCTCGAACTCGCCGCCCGCTACAAGGACATCGTCAGCGAGCTGCAGCAGAAGCACACCATCAAGGGCGCGCAGACGCAGCAGGAGCTCGAAGCCGCCGAGGAGGTTCTCTTCCGGGAAATGTGCGAGATCTGCCTCTGGGGCAACGCGACGGACCTCTCCCTCCTGACGAACCTGTCCTACGAAGACATCCAGAAACTGCAAGGCAGCGAGGCGCGGAAGCAGTCGGAGAAGAACATCCTCGTCAACAACCTCGATCGCGCCTTCAAGACGCTGTCCTCCGCGCAGAAAGCAGGCAAGAAGGACCGCCGCGTCGACATCGTGCTGGACAACGCCGGCTTCGAGCTGTTCGTCGACCTCATCCTGGCCGGCTACCTCGTCGCCTCGGGGCTCGCGACCTCAGTCGTGTTCCACCCGAAATCCATCCCGTGGTTCGTCAGCGACGTGTTGCCCGCCGACTTCGCCGCATTGCTCTCCGCGCTCGCGCAGCCGCAGAACTTCTACTCCGCGCTTTCGGACGAGGACAAGAGCGCAGGCAAGACCGCTACCCCGCTATCCGCCTCCGAGCTCGACAGCCTGACCTTCTTGTTCCAGCACTGGACGAGCATATACGCCGAAGGCCAGCTTGTGCTGCGCCCCAACGACTTCTGGACCCAGGCGGGTAGCTACTGGCGTCTGCCGCAAGGCGCCCCGGAACTCTTCGCCGACCTGAAAGAAAGCGAGTTGGTGATTTTCAAGGGCGATCTGAACTACCGCAAGTTGACTGCCGATGTAAGATGATTGCTCTCTTGTCTACGTTCAAAGCAGAATGGCTAACGCGTTGGAAACAGGCGGCCTGGCCACCGACAACGCCCTTCACAGACGCCATCGGACCCATGGGCCCTGGCTCCGGCGTCCGCGTCCTGGCGCTGAGGACGTGCAAGGCTGACGTCGTTGTTGGGCTGCCGGAGGGCAAGGACGAGGAGCTCAAGAAGATGGAGGGTGGGAGTACGGACGCTGGTGGACGGAAGTGGGCGTGGAGCGGGAAGTGGGCTGTTGTGCAGTTCTCGGACGGCAAGGCATAATCCGCCTCGCATGCATCTTCCGAGTTTAAAAAGAGTCGCATGAAGTGAAATAAGGAGGACGAGCAGAGCGACATAGATATAGAGAATAGAATGCCGTGGCTTGAGCTGTCGGTTTCATTGTAGAGTGAGCGGTGTCGATGCACGTACTAGCGCATCGTATCGTACGTCTGTTGTCTCGAAGCATACTACCGCAACAGCAACATTGCCTCTGCCACTCCACTGCCCACCATGACAAGTCGACCAAGAAAAGAAGAACAGGCAGTATTTGGTTATATTTTAAACATTACAATTCAAGCTAAGGGCGCCGCAAAACTCATCTATTCTCAGCTCAGACGAAAAGTTCACCATAACCAGTCCCATCCCCACGTTTGACGTCAGCCTCGCGAGCAGACACATACGGGAACCCGCTGCTAAAATCGCCCTGCATGGCAGGGTAAGGCGTGTCGCGGAAAGCCTTCTGGATCTTCAAGGCGCTGGCAAGGAAGCGGTCCTGGACGGCGCCGTAATCAGGGACCGTCAGCTTGCCATGGCGCTTCTTGAACGTGCCGCCGACGAGCACGTGCTCGAGGTCGCCGGCATTGGCGTGCAAAAGGACAGCGGCCACGGGGTCCACCCAGCCCAGCATGCCAGGCGAGCGACCATCGTAGACGAGCAGGTCGGCTTTTGCGCCCTCGGCGATGATGCCGAGATCCGGGCGGCGGAGGGCCAGCGCGCCCTTGCGCGTCGCCATGAGGAACGCCTGGTTGACCGACATGGGGTTGTAGGGCGGGATCTCCCACTGCGACATGATCTGGTTGTACGATTGGTAGCGCGCGCTCTGGAGCCAGAGGCGCGCCTGCGTCGGCATGTCGGTCGAGTAGGTGAAGAAGGTGTCGACGCCGAGCGCCATCTGGTCCTGCATGTCGTAGCTGTGCTCGTGGGTGTGGCCGTAATGCATTTCCGACTCGGGCGTGTTGGCGATGTACTGGTTGGTCTCGCGCAGCAACTTCGCGTCCATAGCCGTGGCGAAAGATGCGTGCGAGAAGACGCAGGGAATGCTGCCGTTGAGGAAACCAAGAGTCTGGAAGAGCTCTGGGCTATTGGCGTTGTCCCAAGGACCGCCCAGATAGTGCGTCGTCATGGCAGAGACGTTGTACTCGCGCGCGAGGGCCATAATGTTTTGAGTGTCTTTACCGTAGGGATTGGAAGCCCAGTGGTCGTAGGCCATCGCGGGTGTTACCAGCGTATTGTTCGACGGGAACGACGCCATGATATCGCGGAAGTTGGCCGTCTGCTCGGACATCGTGAAGTTGGTGACATTGTGGAAAGTGTAGCCCCAGACCACGCGCGCACCGCTATCCAGGGTAGCCTTCAGACCAGCCTCAGATGTCTTGTTGGACCAAGTGTGATGAGCATGATCGAGATTGGTCGTGGTACCAGCGTTCAGAGCTGCAGAGCTTGGTCAATGACATGTTTAACCTCGTCTGGGGGGAAGCTTACCTTCATACAGACCAGCGAGCTGTCCGACGTACACGTCTTCTGGGGTGAAGAACTGCCCCGCAACGTACTCGCCATAGCGCAGGAAATACTCGGCCAGAGATGTGTTGGAACCGATAGTCTTAAAGGCCGTCTGCCAACCGTGGCGGTGCGTGTCGATGAAACCAGGCGAGATGATCTTGCCGGTGCAGTCGACGACTTCGGTGTCGTTACGGACGTGGTTGAGTGCAGCGCCCTCGTAAAGACCGGCAATCTGGTCACCATCTACCAGCACTGAACCATGGCGGAGGACGGCCAGGGCCTCAGTCTTAGCGTCGAAGGTGATGATGGACGAGGCGTTTGACAGGAGCACGGAAGTGGCGCCGGTAGCGGCGGCATGGCACAGAAGCGCCAATGTACTAAGCTGAGAACGCATGTCTCTTTATTCTGGATTCCGGGGATCGTGAAGTGGAATGAGCGCTGGCTTTGGCCAACGGCAAGTTCAACATGGTTTTATATTTCCTGGAAATTCGCCGATTACCCATCGCAAGATTTTGCATTGAGCCATTAGTTGCGCTATGCCCATCCATTTGGCCAGTGCAAACACATCGCGAGTGCGAGCCATGTGGTAGTGGTGGGGCATTAGTAAGATATGATGTTGTCATGGCGGTGGTGATGGTGGTGGAGGAAAAGCGAGTCATGTGGGGCATCAGAAGTCGGATGTGGCGGTGGTCGCGGTGGGGCGTATCGATGACCTCTCTGCCGTTCCGCTATTGCTTGGCGAAGGCGTGGGCAACTAGAAGGCTGTTGATGCAAGCGTCGCGATCGGATGTTTCCCAGGTTCTAAGTGATCCCACCGGCGAGGTACCGGCGAGTTAGTAGTCAAGTGGATCAGCGGGAGCTGCAACGCACAATGCACACCAATCACATTCTCCCAGCACTCTCGCCCTGCTCCCGTAGACTTGTCCTCAAAGCCCTCTGTAAGTCCCTATCCTCATCCTCGATTACTCTTCCGCTGCCCTTGCCGTTCATACAATGTTGCGCTTCCAGTAGGCTCTGTCTTCTGACGTATTCTATCACAATCTCCTCCTCTATCTTCTCTTCTGCCGTCTTCTCTGTCCGGCCTTCGTCATTTTTCGCTTCGAAAACGTGTCGGGTGACCCCTGCGGGGTGTCTCGAGTCAAGTGAACGAGGAGGTTGAGGGACCTGGCTGACGCTCCCTACTGAGAGGGCTCCTTTGCGCGTTGTGTCGATGATTTCGATGTTGTGTAGAGAAAGGTTTGAACCATCCGTAGCAGTCACCGGACAATCGAGGTCCTGAAAATGGTCGTCTGATCTGTTGGCGGGCTGAGCTTGCTCTGCAGGGCCTTCGCCATCTTTCTGGTCAAGCCTCTTCTCCAGATTCTGATCCTGCTCACCGGCGTCATCTTGTATCAATCCATCCACCTTTCCCTTTCCTTTCAGAGCCTTTTGATTCAGTTTTCACTTCGTAATCACTTCTCGCTTCTCCGCCTCCGAGCCGTGTAGCCACTCCTCATACCCCTGTGTAGCTCGGGAAGCAACGATATAGCTCTGCACATCATTCCCAAACAGTTTCTGCACCTCCTTACTAGCTCCCTGCAAGGTATGGCTGAGAATCCCCAAGCAGGCTGCACCCATCTTAGGCAAGAACCCACCAACGCCCTTCCCAAGACCCGTAACAAAACCGCCCGCACCGCGCTCTCGTGCGCCCTTTATAGGCTGCGTGACAAGGCTCGTAATAGCGTCGTAGAACCCAAAGCCGAATTCTCGTCCTACTGCCTTGACTCCGGTCTTCAGGTCACTGACACGCTCCTGGGGGCGCACTGTATCGTCGCCCCATAGCTTGGGAATGTTGTGCATGCCGCGCGTGAGATTCACCGAGATATTGACGGGACCTTGGACGAGCGCGCGGACGAAGCGGCCCGCACCTTTGCTGACATGGACACCAGATGGGCGCAGCATGTCACGGCTGTCGTCAGTGGCTGGACTACCTGAGCTGGCGGTGTCTTGGTTGTTTCGGGGTCGGACTTTTGATGGACCGGCAAGGGGCATCTGCATTGCTCGCCATGTTTCGGAAGGGACGTCGTACAGGCCTTTAGACATGCCGGTAAATGCTCCTACGAATGCTGTAAAGCCGCCGGAGACGGGGTCCCAAGGGCCTTCATCAACGTAGTGCTCTCGTGGGCGGAAAAGCTTCATGTCCTGGAGATCGAGGATATGCGCATCCGCTAGCGTATAGGCGGCGAAGGCGCTCAGTTTGATTTTACTGTGTTTGACTCGCCACACAGCAATGCGGGCCGGCAAAAGTGAGCAGCGGACATGGTCGAGATCTAGAGATCGATGGATGGACTGGGCAGCCATATTGCATCCTTGCTCCGCCGCGATCTTGCTTGCTAGATCCTTTGCGCGCTCCAATGTTGCAGGTCTTAGACAGAAGCCGATAGCATTGGCCAGCTTGTCCGCTGTAAGTTGTTTATGAGGTATCGGGCTGGGTCCTGCACCCGCACGTGCAATCATAGCGCCCCAGAACGGTTGGTCTCCAAAAAAGGGAACGATTATAGTCGGCCGACCCGCAGCAATACCTGCTGCTGTAGTGCCTGCACCGCCGTGATGAACGACGCAAGAGACGTACCTGAAGAGCCAGTCATGAGGTACGTTGCCTAGCATAAAGACATCATCAGGGACACAGAGCTCGTCTGCGCCCATGCCACCCCAGCCTTTCGAAAGGAGTACACGCTGACGGGTCCTTTTCGCAGTTTCGAAGATGAGCTGCGTCATCGCATTAGGGTCGTCCAGGACAATGCTTCCAAATCCTATATAGACGGGAGCAGGACCATTGTTGAGGTATTCCAGTAGATCAGAGGCAGGAGTGTAGTCAGGAGCATTGAGGAAGCAAAAACCTGAAACAGATACTTGTGAGCCCCAATCTGTCGGTTTAGGTATCAATGCCGGAGACCAACAGTAGGTGTGAGGGATCTTCAGGCGCTGGAGCATGCCTGGACCCCAGATCGTACTCACGGGATCGAGTCCAAGGCACTTTGCGCGAAATCGATTGATGATATCCCCAAGCGCCTGCCACGATAGCAGCTCGATCATGGCGTAGCTGATGTAATTGCTTAGTTGAGCATCAGCATTCGAGGATTGAATGTTGGCCAGTGGATGCGGGAATGCCTGGGTTGGAGAGTATGGCATTGTGAACATGATGTGAAGTGGGATACCCAATCTCTCCACGCAGTGGACATGGGCGAAGCTTGGGGGATTAGCGATGATTAGGTCCGCGACAAAGTGATTTGCGGTAGTCTTAGGGCTAATTTCGTCGTCTGAAGACTCAGAACTCTTGTCGTTGGTTCCGTCGCCAGCTTGATAACACGATCGCCAACAGCCTTGGATATACTCAGCAACGTCTCGTCTTCGTTGCCCAATGTCTCCGCTCGCTATACTGCGCATGCTTGGCCTCAAGCTAGGGTGCTTGACCATGAAAGCCATCAAACGGGTTGGATCGCCTCCAATGCTGAAGAACTCCAGACCTTGCTCTTGAACAAAGCTCTTGAAATTAGGGTGGGTCGCGAGACGCACACGATGACCGTAAGTGTCCTTCAGGACCTTACCCAATGCTACGAAGGGCTGGACGTCCCCACGAGACCCCACAACGTGCATGACAATGTTCACGCGTGGAGGCGATACTTTGAAAGGAGAAATATAAGGTCGATCTTTGGCATTGTGGAGGTGTTGGTCCAAGGTAGGAGTGAAGATCTGCGACAGCCGACGATTGAGTTGATTGATTTGAATGTTGACACGGCCATTATCGGTAATGTGTGCATTGGTGTCCAGGCCTTCTCGGTTACTGTGAACCTCCCCGTAGATGTCTCCATAAGCGGGTGGGCCCGTGTGGACCCCATCTTCGGAGGGAGTGATGAGATCAGTATTAACCAAAAGGCCTCCGTGTTCAATTGGTTCGGTCTGGACGGAAGCGCCGTCGTTATCTTGTACCTGGTGGGTCTCCGAATGTCGTAGGGTAGACCTTTGGTCAATTTGATCCTTTGCTTGATCCGTTGGAGCAGCCATAGTGGTATCGGGGGCTTGCAATCTGAGCTCTCGTTACTTCTTTACTCAATGGCAGTCAGCGACATGCTGAGAACATGGGACTGCTGTCTTTCTATCTGCAATTTTGACGCGAGATCAATCAAGTAAGCCTTGCGATCTGACTGCGCCCAATGTGCATTCAGCCAGTAACGCGAGCGAGCCAATCAGCACACGGCTCTGGGGGCCTAATGTAACGAACGTTGCGGACTGCGCCGTACGCGTATATATGCACCATGATGCAGACTGCTGCATCATGCTGAGGCTGCTGCATCATGCTGAGGCTGTGATGGCAAAAGGCAAGGAGATAACCAGAACATGGATCGTGGTGTACATGGAGGTGGGTGATTAGCACGCGTCATGGCGATAGTCCTGCTTGATGACAAATCCCGTCACGTGGTTGGCCTGCGTTCTGATTCTACGGTCCGTGAGTGCTCGCAGCTGCCAACATGGAGTCGCACTTTCTCCCTCTCGAACTTGTTCTTAACGTCATCAAATGCTCGCTTCCCTCATCAGATGTCATCCTCCCTCCGTCTCACGATGTAACGAAAGCGCTATTGACATGGACTCTGGTCTGCCATGAAACAAGACGACTCGCCAATCGCTACTTGCGCGAGCGTTGCGTGTATCTCAACTCATCGCAGAGGCTGAGTGCATACCTCCTGGCCATCAAACAAGAACCGGAGCTGAGGGATGCGACTGCGTTATGCCTGTCGCCCTTCAGATACACCATCGATGACCTTCCCCTGTGCTCTTGGGTGAGAGAGCTGTTCAACTATACATGCGGGACGCTCCGGAGACTGGTCATTGATATACCATTGCGGAGTTTATACCCAGAAGATGATCATCTGGCCGTACGGCGTGTTCTTCGAGACGGGTTTGAGCGTTTGGAGAACCTCGAGGAGTTCGTCAGCACCCGAGACGAGTTGTACCTGGAAGTAACGGAAGATGGCAGACACCCTGCCGTCTGGCGGTGCTGGAGGAAGCTCAAACGGCTAGCACTTTACAACGTTGACCTCACCTTCTTCTTCTTCCGCGATCTTGCCTGCCTCAGCCACTTAGAAACCCTCGTCCTGTCTCGCTCAGATGGGAACGACGAGTCCCTTGACGACTGGGCGGAGTACTTCAAGCTCACTGATCATTCGTTCAAGCTCCTCATGCTTGGATCCGAACGTCAGCGAATGATTCCAGATCACCTGCTTTCTGGACGCATCAAAAACAGAGCCGAAGTTGTTGATGTGCCTATGATACGAAGTGTCTGGCTGCATCACACAATTGACTTTTCGATCGAGGAATGCCAAGCATATGTGCGCAAGCACGCTGAGAATGGGATGCTGTGGACCTTGGACGAGGGAACCATCCCGTGTAATGCTCGCCCGTATGTGGATGAGCCATATCTGGCGCGACTTGAAACTCATTGGCTGATGCTTGATCAACGTCGCAGAGCTTGGTCAGTTGACTAGCGCCCTCTTCCAGTCTCACGTACTGAGTAAGAAAGGTCACACGTGCCACGGACGTTCAGCAACCGCCACGGTTTACTGATTGTGGACTTCCTCGAGAGTTACATGTCGGGCACTTTCGACTAGCATTCTATGTGCAAGATGTTTTGGATCAAATATGTGCAAATGGCTTGCCTGGGGTCTACTTCCCGTCAATCATATCATTTCTTGAATTTCAACGTCGAAATGACTCAGACAAAAACTCAGGCTGAACACCCTTTCCACACGTCGTCATCGTTGTTGCGTGCGGCAAGTAGTGCTCTCTCCGTCTAACAGCAAGGCGTTAGAACGGGGCTGATTCACCGCATCGCAGCCCCATCACGAATGGAATCCTAGAGATAGACCGAAATGTCTAGAGGATCACCATTACATACCACACCTACTGCGCGCTTGGCACAGCGTCGATTTGGACCTGAATACTTCATCCTGCTTCACTTTTTTAATTGTTTTCCTCAAAGTTTTTCCCTGGTTGATCTTAAACCCTAAGATTGCTCGTGACAATTCGGTCATAAGTGCAATAGGCATAGTGTCTAGCATCTGATCGACCCGATGCCAGTCATCATCAGCGACAGATGATCCATCAGGGACCGTGGAAGAGTGCTCAAAGTGCCGCCCGATGGTGGACGGGCTGCTCGTAAGGTTGGGATTGGCCTCGAGAAGCGAACACTCTGACAGGTTCGAGAGATGTGAAGACCTACGGGGTCGTGTGCGTTGAGCAGGTGAGGAGACGTCTAGGCGCCGCACTGCACACACGACGAAGGAGTCCATCACGTTGAGCGTAGCAAACGTCTTGGCTCGCATGTGCCGATTTGGAGGCGCGACAGGAGTCGGTGCATCATCTTTGCGCTTTGGGAACTATTCGGCTCGTTTAATTCGCGTTGTCTCAGGATGGTAGAGAGCGCGGACTGGACAGGTGTAGCGGTCGTGCTGTACTGCGCTAGGTGAGACTGTCGGTGATCTGATCTGTACGCGGCGGCAGCGCCCAGACTTAGGCGTTTAGCATCGAGAATTACGCGCTTCTTATGACCCCACCCCACACATTGACTTCATCTTGCTCATCTGTTGCGAAGCCCGACCAATGCTCTGGCTGCCTGTGATGATCATCAGGCGGAATGATATAATCTTCGTAGGAAGTTTGCCCGGCAAGCTTTTGAGTCGGTCCTCCAAGGATGTTTGCTTCCTCTAACAGGTCTCTTGCGATATTCTTTCACCGGTAAGACAAACTTTCGCACTATGTCTCAGCGTGTACGAAGGGTGAAAGCCATGCGGTACATTCACCTCTTCTCTGTCGCCGTTTCAAAGTGATCCATCCAGATTTGTCGTTCCTGATACGTGGGAGATCCGAGCATATGTGCTTTGCCGTTCGAATCCTTCCTCTTGATCATGATTATATACTGGATTGAATTTCTTGGCACTTCATCGAACATCGTTGCCTTCTGAAACTGGTGCTGGTCACATGGTAGACTGACATCGAGCTCACTGACGGGAACAGGCTGTAAACATTAGTATATACGGTGAGAGACAAGCGTATCGACTTACTGCATCCAAGACAATGATTTTATCGCCAAAGGTCTTCTTTTGAGCTTTGACCTTGCCCCAAAGCAAATAGTTGTCAAGCAGTACAACGTGCACAGCGTGCCAAGGCCCTTTGCTCTTCAGCTTCATTGTCATGCTGCCTTGAAATCTCACACGCCGGTTGGTGTCGAGCAAGCTGAGCTGAGCCAGTATATCTGTATCCAGTGTGTGAATGCGGCGTTCCAGGTTCTGTATGTTTTCACGGCTTTGCGACTCCTCGAGCACTGATGCAGATGACGACTTAAGCCATTCCAGAGCATTCAGGGCGGCCGTTATGCGTTGGACCTCTGCGTCCGCACCAGACTGCTTCGCGTCATTCGCTATGCTGATGAGACTTCGCATGCTCTCGATATACAGATCGAGCTCGGTGATAGGCAATTTCAAATAGTCCTCCCAGCTCTTGCCAAAGTAAGCAAGGCTAAGTCCAAGAGTGTTGACAAACGGTGTGAACTTTCCATCACTGTTTTGTGTTGCTCGCAAAGCTCCAATTGCATGTGGCAATGCTTGACAGTACTCACGAAACATGCGTTGACCATGGTCGATCCATGTCGCAAAGATGGTCGGATCACAGATCGCCTGTTCGGATTCTAGTAGCTGCTGCTCCATAGGCAGCCAAAGGTACTTCTTGTTGGTTGCAGCAAGCTGCTCGCAAATCAATACAATGCCAAGATGCGGCTCAAGAAGCGGCCACTGCCGAACGACGTTGTCATAGAACATCTTGCGAAGTCTCGTCGTACGATCGAAAAAGTTGCGCTCCGCTTCGACTAGTAGTAGCCATACCGCGTGCATCTCGCCACTGTCGAATGGAGCAGTGGTAGCTTGAGAGTTTGGGCTCGTCGGCATAGATGGCAGACCACCAAGAACAGCGTGCGATACTTTGTGTGTAAGCGGAAGCGGCTTCCTTACTGGCTTCCTGGATGGTGTCTGACTTTGTTGCATGGACTCGTAGGCTGTTTGAGATGAGGCTTCCGACACACACGATAATATCGATCCTGCTTCTGAAACATCTAAGCTTTCGTCTGAAGACTTCGACCGTGCTTTCAGAGTGGCAGCGGAATCTTTTGGGCGCAGTTGGGGCCCACTCGTGCGCCGCGGCGGCAATGGTGGGCTGGCTTCCTGCACGACAGGAGAACCCTCGCTAAACGATCGAAGCGGGACGCGAACCGATGTGTTCTCAACTTTCGTCTCGATTGTATCAAAAGTGTCAGCTCGAACCGGTGTCAGGTATGGTGCTGTCGATGTAATGCGGGGCATGTACGGCAGCACGTCGCGCTCAAGTGAGTCTAGAGGGTCTACCCTCTCATCTTTCGGCGACAGTTCTTGAGCTACTGGCTTAGGCAGAACCATTGCGATTTCCTCTTCGGAACCTGATGTGAACTGTGCAACGAGCTGCTGTGACCTGGCCGCAATGACCGGATTACGTTTCAGCTCAGGCCCTTGTATGGTGCCCATCTCAGTAGAGTCCTCTTCTGCGACCTCAATTTCCACTGCTTCAGGCTCTTTGAGATCCAGAAGGACATCTGCAGGGTTCATGGTGTAGCGCGCCATGGCTCGTCGATACGCCTTCGAATTGATGACTTGATCGTCGAACTCAAAATGTGTAGACTTGGCAATTGACTCGGCATCTAACGCATCGGCGACGCCACCTTCGTAACTGAATATGGAATCAGGTACTCTGATGCGTGGGTGCGTCTGACGTAACGTCCTTGACCGCTTGACAATCTGATCAAGCTTGCCGCTGTTGTCCTCCACCAACTTCCTCATATCAGCCATAGATTCCATCTGTAGACCCTGTATGAGCAAGCTGAGAGCCGACTGCTGCCCTCGTATCTGCGTCAAGAGCTCCTTGAATGTGTCCTCTTTCCAAAGATATTTCGCCCTGTCTCTAAACTTGAGATCATTGCGCTTAGCCTTCTCAACCAGATCGCGAACCTCCTCTTCTAGACATCCATATACAACTCGACATCCGGTCAAAGCTCGATCGAAGGTCTCGAGTAACTGGGGCTTTTGGAGGAGCGCATCGTGCTGCAGGAGGTTCTGCACTTGGGAAAGCGAAGCTGCAATGACCATAGACTCAGAGTATATGGCGGTTATGAGGACCGAGGCGTCTTTGTACCGCTCACGCAGGTCGTAGAGCTCCTTCGCCGACTGGATGCACTGCGGCAGCGCGGCCATCTGCACAAGCCACATTAGTCTGGATTCAAAAGCTTGGGCTGTTGGCTTCTACACGCGCCTATGCTATGGAACAATGCAGAGCTTGAGAGAAATACATACAATGCCGAAGACCGCTGACACGGGCTCCATTGCTACGCGCTGCTACTCCTCCGCAGCGAAGTTGTACAGAGGTCTGAACAAGGAAGGATGACATGACGACGACGGCGGTCTGTAGCGAGCTGTTCGTTTCACAGCTGGCCCCCACGCGTCGCGCTTTCCAGGTTCCCGTCAGCACTAACCTTTCCAGGTCTAGTGTCCGCTCATGCTTGCCCCACCGATGCCCAGCTCCTCGTTCACGCCGTTGCTGATCACCACTTGAAAGGTTGGTCGCCGCCCCCTCAATCGGTTGATCCCTCACAATTTCGATTGCAGAGCTTCTGTCAACCACCGTGCAATTCTGTACGTCACTCGGTTGCACGGAGCTGACGTTTGAACTGCGTTTGATATACAGACTGATCCCTTTGCATCGAAAGGATCTCAAAGGGGACGAAAATGCAAGTAACATGCCCAGTATGAGATAGAGATGGAAACAAGGATTGTGCCGCTTACGTTGACCAGCAGCTAGCTCACAATGCCCGCTTCTTTGAACGTCGCTTTCAGATCAGAGTCAGTGTGCACCTTTCACGGTCCAGCAGTCGCTTAAGCTTCTCTTGACCATTGGGTAAAAGTGGTTCGGAGAACAGCTCGTTTGACCACCACCCAATACGCGCCCACAGGCCCTCTTCTTCACCTGTCATCAGGACCAATCCCTCGACAAGCACAGGACTGTTACTGAGATACCGTTCATAGACTCTCAGGAATGCCAGAAGCACTTGCTCGGCCAAGACCCGATACCGTTTCTGCGTGTCTGGAACCCAAGCCAGGCTATTTCCGAGAACATGTGTCCTGTGAAGAGATAGATCGATTGGCTGTATAATTGCGACCAAGTTCTTTTAGGCCAGTCCGAGAGGTAGTCGCAGTGAATATAGGAGCTTCGATAATGAGCTGGAGGTCCAAGAAGTCATGGAACGCTGTATCAGGTCTCGGGCTTGTCGGTGCCTTGCTCCAACAGAAGGTCGGAGTTGGTCAGAGGAAGAGAGACTGGTTTAGGGTATCATCGTAACTTGCATTTTCGTTGGATATCCTCTCGTGTGACGGCATAGCAAGCCACGACCAGGAGGGAGCGTATACTTTGCTAACGTTCGGACCGTCGGTCTCTTGCTCGTTTGAGAGGGGAGCATCTTCGTGCTCTCTCAGGAAGGCATTCCCGTGCCAAAGCAGGGTATACGGCATGTGCTCCAGGAACATACCGGCCAAGAATGTCAGTTGCTGCGTTCTCTCGAAAACACGGGCTACACCTTCGAGGGCTATGACTCTGTCGCTCTCCCTGGTCAGACCTTTGCTTCTGTAGTTATGGACTATCTCCCACCAGGGTACGAAGCTGTCCAAGCCGACACCCCGCTCCTCTGTATGCCTGAGCGCCGAAAAGCTTTTCTTTGTGGCCTGTTTGATGCCGTCGTGAGGATATAGGCGATCCTGCTGAGGTCCAATCAATTCGTTGCACTGATGTTCAGCGCATTCCCAGAGAAGGTGGTCGCGCCCTGTCACAATGATAGTGCGTCGACACAGAAGGCGTTCATGTAGACATCAAGCACGGTTCCATAACAGCCACTTCGTCCAGTCCAACCATTCCCAGTAGTTGCCCCAGTGCTCAATACTAGGCAGTAACTTCGCACGGTGGTGAAAATTTCCATAGACAAGCCAAAATGCAGGAGAGGGCTTGACGATGAGGCCTCGTGTGGATGCTGTAGCTCGGCGAAAAATGCAGTGACTCTTGGCGAGTCTTATAATATACAAAGCGAGTCAATCCAAAGGTATCGGTAACCGAGGTCAAGGGTCATCGTGATCGCTGTTCGGCACAATTCGGACAAATCCTGTTGAGGAATGCCTGACTTGAACAGCTGTAGCCGTGACTCCGTCAATTGAACCTGCTTCTCTGGATGAGCACCCCAAAATGTGGCTGAGGGTGACGTATTGATAAGCTGGGGGCAGCTCATCGCTCTGACAAAGTCTGGGCGCACTGCTTGGTGAGAGTTCTAGGATACGCTTAGGTCGCTCCGTGTTCTCATAAGATGCTTCTCAATCAGGGTTGCAGATGCGGTGCTTGGACAAGCAATACTGCACCCATGTCTTAGCGCACATCATCCTCGGCTCCTCATGTCATCGGCGTTCTTGTGGGAGAAACTCGTTCACTGTGATCGTTCCTAGAAATGGAGAGTAATGCTCATATGAAGAAGGCTTACAGTCGTATGATGCCAGTCGCAAGGAATCAAAATCTTTTCTCCCCTTCCAGCGACGCAAACCGACAGCGTCCTTGAAAATGATCCTGAAGACAGTAGGTTGTTTCCAAGCGCATTCATTCTTGTTGCTCAGTTCAATCTCC
Organism: Phoma herbarum; assembly: GCA_001599375.1. Lineage (NCBI taxonomy): Eukaryota > Fungi > Ascomycota > Dothideomycetes > Pleosporales > Didymellaceae > Phoma > Phoma herbarum. The sequence continues at coordinate 322,234 of BCGR01000012.1, read as the reverse complement.
AAATTTGACAGCGGACCAGGATCGTGTTCGCACACCAAACCGATCCATGTGTCATTGATAATTGCGCACAAGTGGCAGAAATCTGGCAAGAGTCGTCCCAGCTGGCCGACTGAGCATATCAGTGGAGAAATCCGATCTGATGTAGTTGCAGAAGGTATGTTGTCGAAGTAATTGAGCACAACGTCAGCAATAACCTGACACGGCTCGCAGAGTCGATGAAAAATATCGATTTGGCTTGAAGAGTTGTTGCATTCTATCTGCGAATTGGAGATGATAGAATCATATCTGATCAGAGCGGCGCACGGCTGTACATTGGTGGTCATTGTTCGCTATGCACATGTTGGAAGAGCGTTATTCAAGTGGTTTATCGTAGAGGACTTTCGGTGATCTGTTCCACACTCTCGCCCTGTCATCAATGCTTGCCGTCCTCCAGCTCGCAGGATTTGGTGCAGATTGTGCGACTTCCAGGGCGGCGAAGCAGACCTGGCACATCTTAACACGTTAGCCATCGAGTGTTATAATGTGGCCACGACATGGAATTCATCTGCTTCCGCACCGACTGCATGTTCCGTCCCTGAAGCTCGAGAGTTGATGTTGGGGCCACTGTGAAGTAGGTGGATCTATTGCCCTTGCCTAGCTTCACCAAGATTGCCGAGCCCGCTTCAAGCCCGACTTAGCTGGCCAGGATTCCCGCTACAACACCATATCCATTCTTCCGTCGATCACCATCTGCGGCTCGCCTACTCTCAATCTGGATTCTCAAGGCAGACCAAGGATAATTAGCTTAGAGAAACGTTGTCATTGCTCCATTGTGATGACTCCTAGCGATCGACCAGAAGCTGTCACAGGCGCGCTCGCCAGTCCTCCCGTTCAATCTATTGATCGCGACATCGATGAGTACCCGGTTTCCTTGATACGGGACATGAGTAGCCGTGTATCGTCACGCAAAAGTGTTCGAATATCGCTGATACATATTGTCAGGCTCTTTGTAAATGGAGTCTGCATGCTGCCACCCGAGCTTCGAGATACGTCACACAATCACCATATTGGTTCATGTTTCACAAATAGGCTTGGGCTTGGACCAACGGGTTCTGAGCCCGGCCTTGATCGAGGCCGACCGTCGCCCTGCTTCAATACGCAATGTGTGGGTCTTATGTTGTTCAATGAGAAGATGGCAGAACCCGTCTAAAAGCAGGTCAAATTCACCTTGATGTATTTGCGCAATGATAACAAACTCGAAAAGCGTCCCTTCGACGTGCTGAACGTAAAAGACTCATTCGGTGTAGAACCCACGCTTGGTTTCCTGATGTGCCACATCACCAACTTCGTCAACGAGGTGGCACGGAACCCGCAGCACCAGTTGCAGGGCTTGTCTTCTCACCAAGTCGAGGTAGTAGTGCGGAGCTTCTCGAGCAGGTGAGTAGGACTCCCTTTCCGATCGAGGGGTCAGCAGTTAGAGCATGGAGGGGAGGTTGATGAAACTCGTGCTTCGTGGAACTCTCTTCTGACAGTCATTTCATACATATCTTACATTAGACACTTGGGGTTCTCTGTCAATGCCAACGCATCACGACATCATCCTGCATCAAGCGGTTACAGGTGCCTGTCTGATCATTGATTTAAGAAATGGTTTCATGCACGGTTTGAGTGACACCGTTCGATCGTGGAACGGCGACGTCCTTTCGCTGCAGCCACCTTACCTGAATAGGGACCAAATTGACTACGGAAGGAGGATCTGTCTCTAAGGCTTGGTCTTAGGATTGATGCTTGGTTGCGACCCTAATGATAGCTCAGCTGACTTTCCACAGGGCCTTACCAGGCTCCGTATTACCTAGCAGCAGCTGTGCATAAGCCAGAACAACGGCGGCGATGCAGGGTGCTACGGCAGCGGACACTGACTATGAGTAACGGCTACGAGCTAAGGCTGCGTGGCATCAGTGGAGTCGGACATAGCAGAGTGATGATACAGAAGAAACGTGAAACATGTGAAGGGCGTGGACATGGCGATATGAGATGCACTCATGCCGATGCATCAGCCTTGAATTTCAGTTCGTCGCTCCTTCATCCAGCCAGGAGCGCATACTAACCGCCGAGGTCCATGTAGGTCATACATACGCTTCGCGGAGATGCAAGGCAGACTGTATCGACGTAAGCGATATGGTCGTATCAAGGCTCCCATATCTGACATCCGGCACAACATCATGAAATCTGCGGTACCCCTTCGAGTGCGGTCTCGGACCGTGATATGGATTCGCGTATCTCTTCCACACAAAAGGTCAATTGGTGTAACGGTAACCGAGCATGCACGGCAACGTCTTATGGGATGCAGAGCAAGTAAAGGGGAAATAAGAAAGTCACACTCAGCTCGTAGTGCAAGTGGCCACCACTATATCTCACACTCTCAGTCTCCTTGACCTTCGACTGTGTTACGGTCCTTCCCATCTCTCTGACCTTGCAACATATGGTATGGATTCACACGGTGGCTGCAGTGTATTCTGCGATGTGTAGCAGGCGATTTCCGTACACATTGATAACCAGTACGAACTGTGGAAGGGGCGAGATGGTGGAAGGGGACCCATTCGGTAGATTCTATGCATGTCAGCCCTTGTCAGTGCTGCGGCAGCCCTCCAGCATCAGCCTTATGCTGCAGACTGTCTCTCTCTGCCTCTCCATCACAGTGCCAACTGAGTCGCGAGGGATTGATCATTTTCCATTGATCTTGGGAGGAATCTTGATTGATTTTGCCATTGCCTTGTCATGGAATCCCGAAAACAATGACACCGTTAACCAGCCTGAACATGCCATGTAAATGAAACTGTGCATGAGACTCGCTGTCGTATTGCTTCGTTCCTATGCCGTTGCCGGGTTTTGCGCCGTATCACTAACCGCTCCGTCGCTCATCAACTACCGTTCGTCTCGTCCCCATCGTGTGGCCGAAATTATATCGAAGAAGGGTAAAGCATGACGCGGACGGAAGCACCGAAGGACTTGGGAGGGAGGTTCGACCTGAACTTGGCGCGGACAACGCCGGAGTTGCCGTGAGGCCTGGTGACCTTGCCCCAGATGACGCGGATCTTGGAGCCCTGGATGGCGCGCTGGGCGCGGTAGACGTCTGCGCACTCGTTAGTGCTTGCTCCCACGCTGCCTCCTCCTATCTTCGGCTGTACGTACAGGCTACGCGCTTGCCAGCGTACCACTGTGCGGCGGCGGTGTCGTCAACGCCCTCAAGCTTGAGCAGAGAGGTGCCGGGGTTGGTGTTGCGCTTTCTGTTGCGATGTGAGCGAAGAACTGCAGGGCAGTGTGTGTTCAGTCGTACCCTCGCTGGTAGCTGTGCCCTGTTAGCATATGTCCAATTCCATGTGGCTCCGGTGCGCACTCACGAAATGTGCTTGCCCTTGACGTAGAGACGGTGAGACTTGTTGTCAGACATGGCGAATGATTCCTGGCCTCCGGCGTATGTGGTAACCTGGGTGTTAGTGAGGTCGAAAACGGGCTTCGCAGGCTGTCGTTGCGTCCATCGCGAAATTGAAAGCGCACACTCGTTAAGCGAGCAGTCACGTGGACACTAGTACGCCGCCACTTTGACTTGCTCTGGCTGCACTGCAACACCGACCATGGACGAGTTGGTTTAAACTTCACGGCCTGGATGATGCATTGAACACTGGATACCATGGTTTATTTCTCGTCCCATGATTCTCTGCACCATCAATATTGCCGTGCATGTTTGAATATTCGAAGTGCCACTGTGGGATCCCGCACTTGGCGGCCGCAACTCAATATCGCTTCCGACTTCAAGAACAAGAACACCGACATGCATTGTGCTCGCAACTCGCTCACCGTCGACCTCGTCCGTGGTCAAATACAGCATACTAGCTGCTGCAAGTGGAAGCACATACCTACTGTTGTTGTCATGCTGCAGGAACCTTGCTGGAAGTATTTCCAAGTCTATCAGTAGGATAGCTGCATCCCGACAAACACTTGTAACTGTGGCGTTGCTCACGAGTCTTGTTACACACAGTGTACAAGGCATTACTCTACGTGGAGCCTTTACTACATTTTCGTCGAAGCTGCGAGGTGGAGACGACCTGCGATGATGTCAGACATTGGCTTGGACTGAGTGTGTACTTTCAAGAACACTAATCACGGGTCCTCGACCACTCTGACCGCGCGTCTTGAAGAAGGGCGACAAGTATTTGACCTGTGGAACTTGCAGCTTTTTGCGTCAGCGCTCCGGCCCATTCTGGCTTTGTGTAGTACCAACTCATGGTGATATACAAACCTTGATGTAGTCGTCCAGGGAACACACTGTCCAGACCAATTTGGCTTTGTACCTGCATTGTTGGTTTCTTTTTAACCCTGAACTCTATCCTGAGGTTTGCCAGTCTTGACATCGTGCGGCTAAAGTTACACGTGTAGCCTGTCCTTACGATTTCAGAGCGCAGGTTGTACCTTGCGCCCCGCTACGGCATCAATCAGCCACCGGTCTTATCTGCACGTTCCTCACGAGACTTGCCCCCTCGAGAATCCAGTCGAGTCTTGAAGCTTCGTCTATCACCTCAGAGGCCGCGGTGCAGCATCTGAGAAACAAAGACAAACAAGTTCAGATTGCATATTCGTGTTTGTTGTCTGTACACAGTCACTACTTCTGACTTTGACTGCACAAGGACCCACAGATGTACTGCTCATCGATACCGAACGGTGAATTCGCCGATGTACACCTATCGGCCCGCGCAACAGGGCTGAATCACTTCGTCGTGTCAACGCTCACCTGACTATAACAACTTCCGGCACAGATCCCACGCTCACGACGCCATGTTGAGCAGATCCGGCGGACTTTGTTAAGCGACTACTTGAGTGGTGCTAGGGAGATGAGATGCTGTCAATGACCTGCAGCCTTGTCGGGTGATTAGGGCCTCAACAAGGTCTCGTGGACCGCTGATGAGGGGCCGGAGGATTTATGAGCACCAGCAGCAGTCCGGAAATCTAGAGGCCTACCGATACTTCTGTCTCATTTCGCGATGCAATAATAATTGTTACCTCGACTGCCGCGTTTGGAAAGCCCTCACGGCGCATCTGCGCGGGATGAGGTGTAAGGCATGCAACAGCTTGAAACGAGTTCTGCCTGCCAAAAATATAGCTTAGTGGTACAATGACCTCCAATGTTTCGCACATCTCTCGGCGCTGCCAGTGAAGCAGTTGCTACAAAGCTCACGGACGTGGTGGGGTTTCACGCTCGGCGTTAGCAAGCAAGGCTCCGGCCAGGCAGTGTGGGTTCGTCTCGCGCCGGAGATGCTTTGCAAGACGTGCGGCGGCTTAGTGATACTGAGTGACCTGGGCGTTTACTGATAGCGAGCTTAAAGAGGGGTGGCTGCAGTGTAAGAATGCGTGAAGCGTTTTCCTCGAATAAATCGTCATCATTAGAGCTTCGGCGGCGAAGGTGCTCGATACTGCTAGATACGTCAGCGCGCAACACCATCGCAACCGCCGCACTAAAGCGGGCCTGTCGTTCTAAACCCCACCACGTCGAAGCTTTTCCATCAGCCAACAGCTCATCCGCGTCTTCCGCCCTTTCACTCGAGACGTGCTCCTTCCTTCTTCCCCTAAACACCCTCAAGGTCACCAATTGCCCTTGATMCCCCMCCCCGCCGAATCCCTTAACACTATCAATCAGAGTCCCTCACCGGTGATTACCATGGCGGACACCGTTATTCAGCCTGAGGTCGAGGCCAATGCCGGGTACGTCAGTCTTATTGCATTGTTCTGTGTACTGGAAATATCCTCGGAGGTCTTCCCGCGACTTCCATTATGGTGTTGATGTTCATGGCGGAGCCTTGGTGAACTTCTAGACTTCATCGGAGGGGTAGCTTGACAACAGCACAGGGGGAGTCCACGATACACCGCGGAGAATTATGGGCTAACTAGTACCTCTTTCTAGCACTATGGAGCTCAAGGAGAACACGATCATCGTAGTCCTGGGCGCCTCTGGTGATTTGGCGAAGAAGAAGACGGTGAGTACTCGAGCACCCTACTGGAGCCATCTCAGCTAATCAATCCAGTTCCCTGCGCTCTTCGGTCTCGTAAGTCGCATGACTGATCGACCGCCATCCGCACTGACACGACCTCTAGTACCGCAACAACTTCCTCCCCAAGGACATTCGCATCGTTGGATATGCACGCACAAAGATGGACCACGAGGAATTCCTCAAACGTGTCAAGTCTTACATCAAGACCCCTACACAGGAGCTGGAGAAGCAGCTCGAGGAGTTCGTCGGCTTCTGCTCGTACGTGTCCGGTCAGTACGATAAGGACGAATCCTTCGTCGAGCTCGAGAAACATCTGGGCGAGCTCGAGCAGGGTCGCAAGGAGAACAACCGCATCTTCTACATGGCGCTCCCTCCCAGCGTCTTCATCACAGTTTCCCAGCATCTGAAGCGCAACAACTACCCCAAGAACGGTATCTCCCGTGTTATTGTGAGTCGGCCACCCAATATTGTATCGGAGAACGGATCTAACAGCATGCGCACAGGTCGAGAAGCCGTTCGGAAAGGACCTCCAGAGTTCCCGCGAGCTCCAAAAGGCACTTGCGCCCGACTGGTCTGAGGACGAGCTTTTCCGCATTGACCACTACCTTGGTAAGGAGATGGTGAAGAACATCTTGATCCTCCGGTTCGGTAACGAGTTCTTCGGCGCTACCTGGAACCGCAACCACATCGACAACATTCAGGTACGTAGATCGAGGATGTTGGCACAATAAAATGCTGACGCAGAACAGATCACATTCAAGGAGCCATTCGGCACAGAAGGCCGTGGTGGGTACTTCGACGAGTTCGGCATCATCCGTGATGTCATGCAGAATCACTTGCTCCAGGTCCTCACTCTCCTCGCCATGGAGCGCCCCATCTCCTTCTCCGCCGAAGACATCCGCGACGAGAAGGTCCGTGTCCTGCGAGGCATGCCTGCGATCGAGCCGAAGAACGTCATTATCGGACAATACGGAAAGTCGCTCGATGGACAGAAGCCCGGTTACAAGGAGGATGATACAGTCCCCAAGGACTCGCGATGCCCCACATTCGCCTCGATGGTTGCATACATCAAGAACGAGCGATGGGACGGCGTGCCTTTCATCCTGAAGGCAGGAAAGGCGCTCAACGAGCAAAAGACTGAGGTCCGCATTCAATTCAAGGATGTCACCTCTGGCATTTTCAAGGACATCCCCCGCAACGAGCTGGTCATCCGTGTCCAGCCCAACGAGTCCGTCTACATCAAGATGAACTCCAAGCTGCCCGGTCTCAGCATGCAGACCGTTGTCACAGAGCTCGACCTGACATACAGGCGGCGATTCTCCGACCTCAAGATCCCCGAGGCCTACGAGTCACTCATTCTCGACGCGCTCAAGGGCGACCACAGCAACTTTGTTCGTGACGACGAGCTGGACGCCTCCTGGAGGATCTTCTCGCCTTTGCTGCACTACCTCGACGACAACAAGGAGATCATTCCCATGGAGTACCCCTACGGTACGCTCCGCAACGCTCTATATCTTTACAATTGCTGACATACGACTAGGATCTCGCGGCCCCGCTGTCCTGGACGACTTCACATCGTCCTACGGCTACAAGTTCAGCGACGCAGCAGGTAGGACCTAACATCTGTGCCACGATTCGTACCATCCGCTAACATGTTCTCAGGTTACCAGTGGCCCATGCAGGAGGAGGGCAAGTTGTAGATTGCGCCTTTATTGCAGAAAAGTTGGGTATACCACAGTAATGGAGTCATGAGACAGGATATATGAGCTATTTTGCGATTCGGTCGGCGAGTGTTCAGCGCTGTTAGGAAAAGCGCAAGGCGAGCATCAGGACAGAATCCATAGATTACGAATGCGACGGCGTTTTGTCTGCCACATGTCGGCGATTGTACCAGCGCCGCTCGGCCTGTGTGACTCTCACAGCTCACAGTGAGGCTTGATGGACCCTGAGCGTTGAGCGACAGGCCGGCGACGCTCCGATCGCGGGGTCTAGTCGGGATTGCATCATGCGGCGCGTCGCAAATTTTTGAGCCTCTTGAAACCCGTGAGTCGCTGTGGGAGTCACTGCGACAATTAGCCTGACGTATTACTCACCAGTTCCAAGAGTGGGTACCGGCTGACTGGCTCGAGGTGTTGTAGTTAATTATTTCGCTGCTGCTGTTCTTTGATCATAAACCACCACCAAATCCGCCCCGCGATTCTCCATACTACTTTTTGAACCCCCACAGCGAATCCTGTGATAGACGGCAAAACACTGTGCTTAAGTACTTATCGCAGATCCCGGATTCGACGACCAATTCGAGTTACGGCTTCCCTCCCGAAGACCAATCCGCCAATATCCGCACACGCACAACATGACTCCCCCACAAGACGTACCTGGTGGCATCAGCAACCTTGCCCGCCAAGTCTCGAACACCCTCTCCCTCAGCACCAGCCCGACTCTCCAATTTCACAGCCCTCCGAACAGCTTCCGCGCACCGCCGCGTGGTAGCTTCAGCCAGGGCCGTTCAGGCAGCTACTCCCAGGATGTCCTGTCCGCAAACCAGCTGGCGCAGCGCCTGAAGCCCTTCAACACAAAAGAGATCAAGGTTCTGTTGCTGGAGAACGTCAATGTCGCGGGTATTGAGATCCTCAAGAAGCAGGGCTACCAGGTCGAGGCGCTCAAGGCCAGTCTGCCTGAGGACCAGCTGATTGAGAAGATACGCGATGTTCAGGTCGTCGGTATCCGCTCGAAGACCAAGCTCACGAAGAAGGTGCTCGAGGAGGCAAAGAACCTGATTGTCATCGGCTGCTTCTGCATTGGCACAAACCAGGTCGACCTTCAGACCGCCGCCGAGAAGGGTATCGCCGTATTCAACTCGCCCTTCAGCAACTCTCGCTCAGTCGCTGAGCTCGTCATCTCGGAGATCGTTGCGCTCGCCCGTGAGCTCACCGATCGCTCTATGGAACTGCACAACGGTGTATGGAACAAGGTCAGCAAGGGCTGCTGGGAGGTTCGCGGCAAGACGCTGGGTATAGTCGGATATGGTCACATTGGTAGCCAGTTGAGTGTGTTGGCCGAGTCTATGGGCATGCACGTCATCTATTACGACGTCGTGACCATGATGGGTCTTGGTACAGCGCACCAGGTCGAGACACTCGATGAGCTGCTCGAGCAGGCCGACTTCGTCTCTCTCCACGTTCCAGCGACAGCAGACACAAAGAACCTCATTGGTGCACCGCAGTTCGAGAAGATGAAGAAGGGCAGCTACCTGATCAACAATGCCCGCGGTACTGTTGTCGATATCCCCGCGCTCATCGAGGCCTCGCGCTCTGGCAAGCTTGCTGGTGCTGCCATCGACGTATTCCCCCACGAGCCCGCCGGCAACGGCGACTATTTCACCAACGACTTGAACTCGTGGACGAAGGATCTTGTCGGCCTCAAGAACATCATCCTGACACCCCACATCGGTGGCTCGACAGAGGAGGCACAAAGCGCAATCGGTGTCGAGGTCTCTACTGCCCTCGTTCGCTATGTCAACGAGGGTGCCACACTAGGTGCCGTCAACATGCCAGAGGTCAACCTCCGCGGTCTGTCACTCGAGGAAGCGAACTGCATGCGTGTTATCTACATCCACAAGAACGTGCCGGGTGTGCTGCGACAAGGTTTGTTCAAACCGATCTTCAAAATGGACGACGAAGCTAACAGCACGCAGTCAACGGCATCCTGCTCAACCACAATATTGACAAGCAAATGTCCGACTCAAGAGGCGAGGTCGCGTACCTCATGGCAGACCTCAGCGATGTCAAGGAGGACGAGATTAGGGATCTGTTCCAGAGTCTGCAGGAGTTGTCTTCCTGCATTCGCACGCGTGTCTTGTACGGTTAGACGTGCTCAAAATCCGTAGACATTGTATATTCGGTTTCTTCGTACAGAGATGACCTTTAGAGCACCAAAAGCATTCAACATGGCGTTCAAAATATACTCATATTCTTTTCGACACTATGATGGAAGGGACAGGGATGCATATCGCTACCAGAGTGACGCTCTTGGCGTGACGTGTTTCAGGATCCCACCGACAGCGAGTGTGGAGAAGGAGGATGCGCGAAATTGGATCGTGGAGGTCTTCAATGCAGCACAATAACGACAGCAGCACGGCGAGTGAGCAGATGGGAGATTCAGGAGGTCGGCCGTCAGTTGAGCCAATGGGAAAGCTGCCACCAGCATCGCGGCGGACGGCAGTGATCGGCGCGGATGGGTGGTCCCTGGAAAACGACACGTTTGCATGGTGCGTGCTCGTGGATGGCGAGAGTGACAGCTTGTCTGCGACTGTGAGAGTAGCAAAGCGAAGTGCCTGACACGATGAGGTTCACATCTTGTGATACCTGCAGGCTTGCTGCAGACTGCTGCAGAGGCTGCCAAAGCGGTCGGCGTGCAACTAGCTATGCAGGCGCAAGGGGATCAATTCGCTGGTGAGACGCGCTGTTCTGGTGCGATTGGCCCACGCAGGCTAACCCTGCCTCCCCACTAACCTCACCGCTCTGTGCACGGCGCCGAACATTGTTAACTTCTGGAACGTGGAGGTCTGTTGACACCACACCTGCCTGCCCTCACCACCGCACGAAATAATGCTCCGCTCGCTGTGAGCTCCAGCGCCGACCAGCTGACATCACCGGAACAAAAACGGAGCTGGAGTGCCCGCCTCGCCGCAGATAGCGAGTAAGGGCGGACTGGACCCTGAGACTGGCAGATAGAGACCGCGCAGGAGAACGCGGAGAGGAAGCACACACACGCCCGCCATGGCGCACATCTACGACATTGGGACGCGAGCATGGCAGCCGGACACGACCGAGGGCTGGGTGGCCTCAGAGGTCACGGACAAGCAGATCGACGGGGACAAGGTGAAGCTGATCTTCCAGCTGGAGAGCGGAGAGGTACGAATATTCGCCATGGGGGAGCCAGACCAGCGGTACTGAACATGAGTAGACCAAGACAATCGAGACGACCGTGGACGCCATCCAGACTGGCAACGACCCGAACCTGCCGCCGCTGATGAACCCGGCCATGCTCGAGGCCAGCGACGATCTGACCAACCTGTCACATCTCAACGAGCCCGCCGTGCTGCAGGCCATCAAGCTGCGATACCTGCAGAATGAAATCTACACCTACTCGGGTATCGTCCTGATCGCGACGAACCCCTTCGCCCGCGTCGACTCGCTCTACGTGCCCGGCATGGTGCAGGTCTACGCCGGCAAACAGCGCTCCTATGGCGCTCCCCACTTGTTCGCCATTGCTGAGGAGGCTTTTGCGTATGTGTAGCCCCATCCAAGCACCAATCTCAGCTAACAAATCCAGCGACATGCTGCGCGATCAGAAGAACCAGACTATCGTCGTCTCCGGAGAGTCTGGTGCCGGTAAGACCGTCAGCGCCAAATACATTATGCGCTACTTTGCAACGCGCGAGTCGCCCGACAACCCAGGCAAGCGGAGGGGCAAGATCGACTCCATGTCCGAGACCGAAGAGCAGATTCTGGCGACCAACCCCATCATGGAAGCCTTCGGTAACGCCAAAACCACACGAAACGACAACTCGTCTCGTTTCGGTAAATACATCGAGATCATGTTCAACAAGCAGACGGACATTATCGGTGCGAAGATCAGGACATATTTGCTCGAGCGATCGAGATTGGTGTTTCAGCCGCTTAAGGAGCGGAATTACCACATCTTCTACCAGCTTGTCGCTGGTGCTACTGACGCTGAGCGTCAGGAGCTGTCTTTGAAGTCGGTCGAGGAGTTTAGCTACCTCAACCAGGGTAGTGCGCCGGTCATTGACGGCATGGACGACAAGGCCGAGTTTGAGGCAACGAAGAGCTCTCTTACAAAGATTGGTGTTCCTCAGGAGACACAGGCTCAGATCTTTCGTCTGCTTGCGGCTCTGTTGCATATTGGAGATGTCAAGATTACAGCGACACGGACAGATTCGAATCTTGCGCCTGACGAGCCTGCATTGGTGAAGGCTTGTGGCCTTCTCGGAATCGATGCTACCAACTTCGCGAAATGGACCGTCAAGAAGCAGCTTATCACAAGAGGAGAGAAGATCGTCTCGAACCTGACACAACAGCAAGCCGTAGTCGTGCGAGACTCTGTTGCCAAGTTCATCTACTCGAGTCTATTCGACTGGTTGGTCGAGCGCACCAACGAGAGTTTGGCCACAGAAGAGGTTCTCTCTCACGCACATTCGTTTATCGGTGTCCTGGATATCTACGGTTTCGAGCACTTCGCGAAGAACTCGTTCGAGCAGTTCTGTATCAACTATGCCAACGAGAAGCTGCAACAGGAGTTCAACGCACACGTTTTCAAGCTCGAGCAGGAAGAGTACATGCGCGAGCAGATCGAGTGGAAGTTCATCGACTTTGCAGACAACCAGCCCTGTATCGACCTGATCGAAGGCAAGCTTGGTATCTTGTCTTTGCTTGACGAAGAGTCACGTCTTCCCATGGGTTCGGACGAGCAGTTTGTTACTAAGCTGCACCACAACTACTCCGGCGACAAGCACAGGTTCTACAAGAAGCCTCGATTCGGCAAGTCTGCGTTCACTGTCTGCCACTACGCCGTAGATGTCACATACGAGTCCGATGGCTTCATCGAAAAGAACAGAGATACCGTGCCCGACGAGCACATGGAGGTGCTCAGGTCGTCTTCCAACAAGTTCCTCATCGAGATCTTGGATGTTGCGTCGTCTATCCGTGAGAAGGAGACCACCCCAACAGCGAAGCCCGGAACCACAATGTCCGCTGGCCGACGGATAGCAACCAACAGGAAACCCACACTCGGAGGTATCTTCAAGTCATCCCTCATTGAGCTCATGGCTACCATCAACTCCACTGATGTCCACTACATTCGCTGTATCAAGCCTAACGAGGCTAAAGCGGCCTGGCAATTCGATGGACCAATGGTTCTCAGCCAGTTGCGTGCTTGTGGTGTTCTCGAAACTGTCAGAATCAGTTGCGCTGGTTATCCCACAAGATGGACATACGAGGAATTCGCACTCCGGTACTACATGTTGGTACCGTCTTCAGGCTGGACACCGGAGATTCGCGACATGGCTAAGGCCATTCTCAACAAGGCTCTGGGCAACAGCAAGAATGATGGCACCGACAAGTACCAGATGGGTCTGACCAAGATATTCTTCCGTGCTGGTATGCTTGCGTTCCTTGAGAATCTGCGCACAGCCAGACTGAACGATGCCGCCATCATGATTCAGAAGAACCTGAGGGCCAAGTACTACCGCCGTATCTACTTGGAGATGCGCGACGCCATTGTCGCTGTGCAATCTCTAGCTAGAGGTTTCATGACCAGGGAGCGCGCCGAGGAGCAAAGACAAGTCAAGGCCGCAACCACCATCCAGAGGGTGTGGCGTGGATCGAAGGACCGTAAGCGATTCCACATCGTGCGAAAGTCCGTCATTCTGTTCGAGGCTGCAGCAAAGGGTTTCCTCTGCCGAAAGAACATCCTCGATACAAGACTTGGCAATGCTGCACGTATCATCCAGCGCACATGGAGGTCGCAAAGATCGCTCAAGGCCTGGAGGCAATACCGCAAGAAGATTGTCCTTATTCAGAGCTTGTGGCGAGGAAAGAAGGCGCGGAAGGAGTACAAGGTACTGCGCGCCGAGTCTCGCGACCTGAAGAACATTTCGTACAAGTTGGAAAACAAGGTTGTCGAATTGACCCAGACTCTGGGCTCGATGAAGGAGCAGAACAAGTCTCTGAAGCAGCAGGTAGACAACTACGAGAGTCAGATCAAGTCGTACAAAGAGAGGAGCCGTGCGCTCGAGAACAGGCAGAAGGAGCTGCAGGTCGAGGCCAACCAGGCTGGTATCACCGCAGCCAAGCTGAGCCAAATGGAGGACGAGTTCAAGAAGCTGCAGACCAACTACGAGGAAAGCACCGCCAAGATGCGACACTTGCAGGAAGAGGAGAAGCAGCTGCGCGCGTCCCTCAAGCAGACCACCGAGGAGCTCGACAACTCCAAGAGGAGGAGCAACGTCACCGAGACCGAAAAGATGTCTCTTCGTCAGCAGCTTGCGGAGCTCCAGGAGCAGGTCGAGTTGATGAAGCGCTCTGGACCTATCAACAGCACGTTCGAGAATGGCAGCACCCCCGTTGCCGCCAGCAGCCTCATCAACCTTGTCTCTTCAAAGAAGCCAAAGAGGCGAAGTGCTGGACCAGACACTCGCGACCTGGACCGTTTCAGCGCCACCTACAATCCTCGACCTGTCTCGATGGCTGTTGGCTCGACCGCCCACAGGCAAAACCTATCTGGCTCCACATTTGCGCAGCTCGATAACGTCGAGCTTGAGCTTGAGAACATTCTGGCTGATGAGGACATGCTCAACGACGAGGTCACTCTGGGTCTCATCAAGAACTTGAAGATTCCTTCTCCTACCACCACACCTCCTCCCACGGACAAGGAGGTCCTCTTCCCCGCTTACCTCATCAACCTCGTCACCTCCGAGATGTGGAACAATGGCTTCGTCAAGGAGTCTGAGCGCTTCCTTGCGAATGTCATGCAGTCCATTCAGCAGGAGGTCATGCAGCACGACAGCGATGATGCGATCAATCCCGGTGCTTTCTGGCTGTCGAACGTCCACGAGATGCTCTCCTTCGTCTTCCTTGCTGAGGACTGGTACGAGCAGCAGAAGACCGACAACTACGAGTACGACCGCCTGCTCGAGATAGTCAAGCACGACTTGGAGAGCCTCGAGTTCAACATCTACCACACCTGGATGAAGGTGCTCAAGAAGAAGCTGCACAAGATGATCATCCCTGCCATCATCGAGTCGCAATCCCTCCCTGGTTTCGTTACCAACGAGAGCAACCGCTTTCTTGGCAAGCTCCTGCAGGGCAGCAACACTCCCGCCTACAGCATGGACAACTTGCTTAGCCTCTTGAACAGCGTTTACAAGGCTATGAAGGCATTCTACCTCGAGGACACCATCATCACACAGTGTGTCACTGAGCTCCTCCGTCTCGTCGGCGTCACCGCCTTCAACGACCTGCTCATGCGCCGCAATTTCCTCTCGTGGAAGCGCGGTCTGCAGATCAACTACAACATCACCCGCATCGAAGAGTGGTGCAAGTCGCACGACATGCCCGAGGGCACACTGCAGCTCGAGCACCTGATGCAGGCGACCAAGCTTCTGCAGCTGAAGAAGGCAACGCTCAACGACATCGAAATCATCCAGGATATCTGCTGGATGCTGTCACCCAACCAGATCCAGAAGTTGCTCAACCAGTACCTCGTTGCTGATTACGAGCAGCCTATCAACGGCGAGATCATGAAGGCCGTTGCCAGCAGGGTCACAGAGAAGAGTGACGTGCTTCTATTGACGGCGGTTGATATGGAGGACTCCGGGCCGTACGAGATTGCGGAGCCGCGCGTTATCACCGCGCTGGAGACATACACTCCTTCCTGTAAGTCCGCCATGTCCTATCCAAAAAATGTACACACTAACAGACACTAGGGCTGCAAACACCCCGCCTCAAGCGCCTCGCAGAGATTGTATCCCAGCAGGCGATTGCGCAGCAAGAGAAGATGGAGTTCGACGGGCCGAGCCCGAATGAGAACGGCAATGCTGCGAACGGGTTCCATGAGCAGCCCATTATGGAGGAGGTCGGCGCGTAGACAAATGCATTATGCACACTAGACACGACGCATATGATTACTTGTAGTTGTAGCCCATCGAATGGGGCGCTATGGCATAGGATGCGATGAGATTTGGGTATGTAATGTCGGATTCAGAACATAGCATGTGCAATGAACTGTTGGGCCTGGGGCACAGGCGTTCTCATCCACCACTTGAGTACTTCACTGTGATGCACCGGGAAGCCCAAGCTACTGTTCCCACAACGACGCGACATGTCACACGAATCGAATTAGACCACCTCTGTCCATTCCCGGCACTCAAGACAGCACCCCGCTTACAAGTAATATGAAAGGCCTGCATCATTGCAATCGTGATCCGAAGAGACGGGATACGCATAACTTGTCACGCGAAACAGTAATTACTACTTCGCTGTATAGTAATTACTACTTCGCTGTATAGTAATTACTACTTCACTGTATATTAATTACTAGTTTACTACATAGTAAAATACATAGGGAATCCACACTTTTCCCCTCACATCCCCAAACCTTCCCAAACCAGCAGGCCCAGCATTCGGAGTCTTGCGCCGGCGATGGACTCCGGCGCGCGTGCCTTGACCACCGACGCACTTCTCCTGTGATTTCGACGTTTCTTCATAGTTGCCCGATTGGGCAGGTTGAACGGCCCTCTTCCTGAATAGGTGGCGGGAGTGCTTCTGCGCCATCTGTTTCGAGACCCCGGCGCAATTCTCCTCCGAGTCCAACGGGGTTTTGATACTTGCCCGATCGGGCAGGTTGGGCATAGTGTCAGCAGCAACAAGTGCAGAAGTTGGTCTACAAGCGATGGTATATCGAGGAACATGACTGGCACGGTCATTTGGACAACAGGGGTATGTATGGAGGTGATAAATCTTCGATATTGCGCACTACATGCACGAAATGTCCTTCTTGTGGTATCATCCAACCCAGCTGCTTTTCCTCGCAGCAACAACAGTGATGTAACGCCTGCAATGCAATTCCCAAACGCCAGTTCAGTATCTTTAGATGCCTCACCCCGCTCACTTGCGCTTGCTAACCCTGCTCTTGCCTGTGAAAGGCTTCAATGCACCCTTACCGCGGCTAGTGGGGAAGGTAATCGAGTTCTTGGGCTTGCGGGCGCGCTCCTTCTTCGTCTTCTTCTCGCTCTGCTTGCGGTGGGGCTTCTTGGTCGAGGTCTTGTCGTCTACATCCATGTCTGGAATTTGTTAGCCTTTGGTCTGTTCCAACGTTCTCGTTCAGGAAGAAGGTGGAAGCGGGTCAAAGGCAAATTGTAGGGAGCCAGAGGGAGTGAAGCCGAGGACGTCAGAGCTCAGGCCTAGATAGAAGCAGAAATTTCGCATTTCGCAGTCTTCGGAGGCAGTGCTGGCTGTGCTCTGGAGTGATGCAGGGACTGGAGCAGTCAGGCAGAACGAACCTTTCGAGAGATCAGCCTTTGCTTCTGTGGCTGCGGTAGAGTCAGCTTTGATGGTGCACATAGTGTCTAGTAGATGCATACCCTCTTCGTCGACATCCATCTCCTTCTTCTCGGGGCGGGCGGGCTTCTCAGAGTTGATGGTTGCGAGCAGCTTTGCGTGCAGGCGCTCGGCGCGCGCCTTCTCGACGGGACCAAATACGTTTGCCCGCAGCTTTCTGCGGTTCGTTCGCTCGGTGGAGGCGCGGAGTCCTTTTGCCATTGTTTCGTGGTGCGTGAGATCTGGGAAGTGGGGGTGGTTTTGGAGATATCACGGACTGTTGGTGTACTTTGACGATTTCGCAAAAGTTCCAGGCGGTCAAGGGTCCAGGCAGAATAATTTTGTGGCAATCGATTGCAGAGCAGGCGCGGCCCGAGTCAGCCAACGACGTCCGGCTCGAGGAACGCTCCGTGCTCACGCCAGTTCACGGCCAGTGACGCTGACTTTGCGACCCAGTGCTGGCCATGCGGGCGCCGCGAGAGCCGCCGGAGCAGACGAGGCGATATATTCTTCCATGATCAGGCGTGAATTCCCTCTGTGCTTACTCACAGTACGACTCAACTTGTGCGCGTCAAGACGTTGTGCACCGTCGCGGGCTTTAGGAAGGCGCGATCCAATACCCGCGAGCCACTGAACCTCAGATATCCTGCGGCAGCAGCCTGCTCTCACTCTCCGTCACCCACGCCCTTGTGCACTCATAGCCTCATATACGGCAGCTCTCCATGTCTCGCCGGGCAGAAGCTGCCTGCTAACACCTCCTTCCGCCTCCCACGACCGCCGCCTCGGATATCCGCACCTGCACCAGCAGCACGCGAGCCATGGCGTCCAGCCTGCAGCATCTGGCTGCCACCATAATCGACCGCTCCAAGACGCTGATCAACAATGACCTAAAGAAGATCCTGAAAGAGGAGGGCCTTTCGCAGACGGGGAACAAGGCCGCCCTGCAGTCTCGCGTGTTCGCCCGTACGTGAGCCCGACGCCGCGGCAGATCCTAAATTGCGCCCGGCTTGCTAACATTCACGTTCACCAGTCATCAACACCGCCGTGGCCTCTGGCAATGCGGAGACGCTGCGCCGCCTGCAGTTCAGGGTCCAAAATCACGGCGAAGCTCCCACACCACAGAGCAGTAGTAGTCCCACTGCACCATCGTTCCCCAATCCGCCGCCGCCCATGATGAATGGGCACGCCCAGTCGAACGGCTACTCCAGCAGCAGCCAATTCAGCGCCTTGCACCAGTCAGCTCCGCCTCGTACGCCTGTCTCGCAGCTGCTGGTTCACAATGGGACTAAGATTGATCCAGGGTCTGCTGCACCTACCTACTTCTTCAAGGACAGCCCGTTCTTCGAAGTCCGCGAGCTGATACTGAGCAATATCACGCTTGAAGGCACGTCAGCCTTGCTTCGATTGCCGCAGCGGTACTGACATTGTCCAGCGTCACCAAGCCACCGTCAAAACTGCACCAGGAACCTCATCATCAACGAGGCTGTCAGCGCGCGCATGAAGTCAGACCCAACATTACGCTTGTTACTCTTCTCGGCGTTGGAAGCACCGCTACCACCCTATGCACGCACCGATATCACATTCCCCGCGCAGATAGAGGTCCGCATTAATGGCGACGAGGTCAAGGCGAACTACAAGGGGCTTAAGAATAAGCCTGGCTCGACGCGTCCAGCAGACATTACCGACTTCGTCCGCATATCGCCAGCCAACTACCGCAACAATCTTGTCGTCACGTACGCCCTTACCCATAAGGCAGGTTCGACTCGTCAAGAGGTTTTCCTATCCCTCCCTGTTTTCCCTCTGATTGATGAATGTTTACTGACCTTCGGCGCAGAAGTACAACCTGTTTGTTTACATGGTGAAGAAGCACTCAGCAGCAGATCTTGTGAAGCGGATCGCCAGCAAGCAGGTCATCACTAAGATGTCTGTGCTGAACGAAATGAAAGCGAAAGCCGCCGACCCTGATATCGAAGTTGGGTCGAGTGTGATGTCGCTGAAGGATCCCATCTCCACACTGCGAATCAGCATACCCTGTCGGTCGACCGTGTGCACACACAACCAGTGCTTCGACGCCGAGTCATTCCTGCAATTACAAGAGCAGGCACCGACATGGATATGTCCCATCTGTAGCAAGACGGTCCACTTCAATGGCCTCGCTGTCGACCAGTATGTCGAGGAGATCCTGGCCAAGGTCAAGAATGCGGATCAGGTTACGATATCACCCACAGGTGAATGGTCCACCAAAAAAGAGGCGACACCACCTCCGAGGAGAAACGGAAACGCCATTGCGGCAGATGACAGCGACGACGACCTCATCGAGATCCCCGATTATCGAGTTGCCTCGATCAAGAGCGAGGTGGCACAAACACCAAACTACCTCAGCACCCCGCCGATGCCCTCCAGAGAACCATCAACAGCGCCTCGATCAGGGACGAAACGTACATCAGAGGTGGTGGACCTAACGTTGAGCGATGATGATGAGCCACCACGGCCGGCCAAAAAGGTAGCGTACCCCCACCGAGCCCCCACCAACCCTCCTGAGCCACCCCGTCGTTCATATGAACTCCCTCCTCCTATCCCTCGCCCCCCGCAATATGACCATCGTTCCTCTTCATATCGACCTCCGCCTTCAGAGACGCGGTTGAACTTTCCTCCCCGCCCCTACACTCCACAAGGACCACCACCTGAGGATCTGGACTGCTACAGGCCACCACCTCCAGGCTATCATCCCGCTTCCTCAAGTCACTCCGTCCCAAACACAGGCTCATCGCGATACCCTGCCTACCTTGGCTCCTCTCCCTGATATCATGTTGCGCGAATTCCTGTACACAGTTTCTTTTGTCAATGGCTAACCCCATATCGTCTTCAGGCGAGAACCGAAGCGATATAGGTTTAGTCAAGTTTTCCTGCTCCAAAATAGAGCATTGGCTATGTGCGAACAATGCGCGGTCTGATTGAGTGGAGCCTCCTCCTTCTTCTGAGCCATCTCTGATCTAATGTATTCTGCAATTTAGCGCGCGGCGTTTGGGAGAGCAATGGCAGTCACGACGGTTGCCAAGCGGGACGCAGGTTGGGATGGATATTCGAGATACCTGAGCGTCTTCTTTTCTTTGGCGGGAGTCTGATTTGTGCAACGAATTGGTGGACGGGGTCTCAGATGGGCGGGGGAAGTACCCAGTGGAAGAGGACAGAGCATATCAAAACGCCATAGCGGCTGTGAAATACAACGACAAAACACTCAATGCTGTGCTTCATGCATGTTGTCTGAATTCTTGATTGAGATGTGTCCGAGTCCTCAAGCATGACACTCCTCAGGGGTGCATGATTCACGTTGTGTAAGGCTTGACTGTCGTTCGATACGTGGAGTCCCATCCCAAAACAGCCAGCGGCAGCACGCAGTTAGTTAGGCAATTTGTAAAAGGCGTTGGGAAGTTGCTTGTGTGCGGTTGTGCCCTGATACTAGTTGGGAATAAACAGCCCCATTTCGTTCTGCTCAAGCTGAGACGGGACGTACATCAACACCATAAATTCGTGCCACAATCCTACAAAAGTCGTGAAAGCGAAATCGTCCAATTCCAACAAAGGTATTCCGTCCATCCAGCCAAGACACACCGCAAACAATAGCCGTCCCGCTTTTTGTAGTTTGTCTGGTGTCTGAAAACAGGCCATGCTCGTGGCTCCAGTCAACGCCTACAAGGCCTCTAACCTCACAACCAATCCATACACGAGAAATACTTGTCCATCTCACGCCTAATCTCAGCCCGCCGATACAGATACTAAATGTGTTCCGAGTTCACGCGAGCCTGCATCCTGTCCGCTGCTTCTGCTTGTGCTGCTGCCCATTCTGCGGTCGCCCTTACTGGCGCAAGACTGTCGCTCCTGATGCCCGTCTAAGGCCCGTTGTAGCGGTCGAATTTCCAAATACGGGCACGCATGTCGCCGGAGCCGGTGGCGAAGACGCCGCCTGTGGGAGAGGGCGCGACGGAGATGACTGTCGATCGTTAGCAAAATTGTCCCTGGAAGAACAGAAAATGTGGACATACCTGAGTTCTTGTGACCCTGCAACATGAGCTGCGCAACACCTGTGTGGGGATCCCAGAACTGAACACCGCGGTCCTTGGAACCAGACAGCACCCAGTCGCCGTGCGGCGTGAGGGCAACACTGAGCACGAAGTCCTTGTGGCCCTCGAATGTGCGGACGCACTTGCCGCTGGGCGCGTTTCCGGGCACGAAACGGGTGGGGGTGGTCAGCTCCCACATTTTGATGGTCTTGTCTAGAGATCCAGAGACGAGTCTACCGCCTGAAGGAGCAAACGCAACACTATAAACGCTGTCCTTGTGGCCTTCCTGACCCTCGAGGCGGACGACAAGCGAACCGCTCTGAATATCCCAAACGCGCACGCTCTTGTCGAGCGAACCGGCTGCGACATAGAGGTTGTCGGGGGAGATAGCAACGGTAGTGACGCCGTCCTCGATCGAAAAGTTTGCAATTTGGCTGTTGGACTCGAGGTCCCAAAGGCGGACACTGCGGTCGCCAGATCCGGAGGCAATGATCCTTCCATTGCGGGCGAAATCCAAGCTGTAAATGTCCTGTTCGTGACCAGTGAATTGATGCTTGATGGTACGGGTCTGGATGTCCCAGACACGAATGACCTTGTCCTCGGCACCAGTAGCCAGGTATTGGCCGTTGGGGCTGAAGCAGACGCTCCTGATGTAGAGATCGCCGTCCTCAGGTAGACTGCCATCTTGCAGGTGTGCGACCGGGTTTCCAGTCTCGACATCGAAGATCTGAGCAGAGCGGTTGCAACCGGTGGCGACATAGCGGCCGTCAAGACTAAAGCGCACACAGCAGACTACACTCTGGTGAGGCAGGTTGTGGATCAGATCGACATCGAGCACGCGCCTAGCCCTGGGGTTGAAGACGGCGTACCAGTCGTCACCCTCTCTCTTGTATTGAGCAGGCAGCTGTTCAACGTCCAGATCAGCGAGACAGTTGGTCTGGGCTAGAGGCAGCGGCGGCTGGTGTGGCGCCATCAGGGCATTCTGCTGGTGGTGGGGAGGGGGGGTCGGTCGGGGAACCTGGGGCGATCCAGGGTAGGGAGCAGGGTTGTTCTGCTGAGGCGTAGCAGGCCCTCCAGGAGGACCGCGAGGAGGGCCGGGTCGCTTACCGCCGGGCGAGGCTGTTGGCTGTGGGGGCTGGCCGTATCCTGCGATTTGTCAGTCAACTACCTTTACAACGAGAGCGCAGTTAACGGTCGACTACACATGTCGCACCCCTCCAGACAAGAGAGAAAGAGCATGAAGCTCACCGTTAGCCGCAGGTCCAGGTTGGTACCCACCGAAGTGCTGTGGCGGACCCGGCGCCGGGTTGAGGCCTGGCGGGCCTGGCGGGCCGCCACCAAGCTGTGGAGGCATGCCGTGGGGAGGGTTGCCGTCCTGGGGAGGAGGAGCCAGCCCAGGCCCGCCCTGGTTGGCGCTGCCTGCCATTATGCCGCCAAACAGATTGCTGGGTCCATGGCCAATCTGGGGCGGCTGGGGCTGCGAGGGGCCGTGGTGGTGAGAGCTCTGGCTGGGGCCGCCGCGCTGCTCAAGTTCGCGCTCGAGCTGGGCGATTCTGTCCTCGTACCTGGTGTGGTGTCAGCATGCGCCAAGCGATTGATGACCGGGTTAACCTACTTGGCCTTCATCTGGTTGTGCTGGTTCTCAAGCGAGTACACTTTGCTGCGAATCAACTCAATCTCCTGGATGTGACGGGTGACTGTCGCGGGTCAGCATGCTTCTTCAGGGCGTGTTGTGGAGTGTTCAGATAGCCGCTGCGACCACTTCAAATTGCATCATAGCAAGCTCAGGGAAGATGACTGTGCTCTGCGATTGAGGCGCGTTCGGCCCGGCCACGTTCAGCAGTCATTGATCACGACGTTCAAGACCGCGCTAGCCTGACTGCAGAAGCTCTCATCCTGACATGTCCACACCTGCAGAGATGGGCGCATCCTGACATTGGAGAGGAGTACTTACTCTGGCCCTCATAGTCGACGCTACGCTGCGACTCGGTCTCGAACTCGGTCCTGATGTTGTCCAGGAGCTCATTCAGGCGCTGGCTGGGCCCGCCTTGGGGCACCATGGCGCGCGGGGGCGGGTAGCCGTGGTTCATGATCGCGGTCTGCCTTTCTGTACAGACAATGACTGTTCTCGAGAGGGCTCGGCGGCGCGGGTTGGGACGCGACGGTCGGCGTGAAGCCTAGGCGGCTGGCGAGCGCTGGCAAGGCTGGCAGCCGAGGCGCGCAGCGATCAACAACTGCTGGCTGGGGAAGTGCTCGCAGACGACCCCTTGAGATGGGCGCGCCGGGGACGATGTCTTGTGTGGTACGGGTGCGCGGGCGTGGGATGCAGACGTGGTGAGAGTCGAGGAGCGAAACGAACACGAACCGCGGGAGATGGGTGGTTCCAAGTGCGAAAGATGGGACGGTGCACGGCTGCTGCTGCTGGTGCTGCTGCTGTGGGCCCGCCTTAGCGCTTCCGCCTGCGCCATGCACGCAAAACACCATCGCGAAACTGCGGGCGCTGGCCCCTTGGGCCTTGGCTCCTTGGGGCGAAAATCGGCCACCACCCGTTGGCTGCCAGATTAGACTTTGCGCTAGAAGCATCAATGCACCGAACGCGAGCCACTAGCACGTTCAGCACCGTCACCACCAGCCTCGCATCGTGACAACAACAAAGGTAAAGTATTTGACGGCCACCTAGCACACCGTTGATAGCTGCTGCTGCCGCGCTCACCCCCGCAAATGCTCGTGCGCTGTATACGAGAGCTGCGGTAGTCGCACTCGACCCAGCGTCAGCCAGAACTGCGCTTCTCGAGCCACTGCAGCTCTTGCTGCATCGTGCAGACAGTCCCGGAGCGCGACTGCGATCACGCGTCTGTGGTGGACCATTGGCTTCGAGTCCGCAGTCGTGAATCTCACGATGCTGACAAGGTGGTGGG
The DNA here is from genome assembly GCA_001599375.1 of Phoma herbarum. Classification (NCBI taxonomy): domain Eukaryota; kingdom Fungi; phylum Ascomycota; class Dothideomycetes; order Pleosporales; family Didymellaceae; genus Phoma; species Phoma herbarum. The sequence continues at coordinate 298,115 of BCGR01000012.1, read as the reverse complement.
TGGTGGAGCATCTGCTACCTTCCCCCATCTCCACGGCGCTGGTCTAGGTCAATTGATCAGCTCGATGCTGACGCGGATTCACAATCATCCTCATGAAAATGTCATTCACCCATTTGCTCTTCCATGAGGCTTGTGTTGCACCGGCAGCGACAATAGTAATACGGAGGCGCTCTGCTGCTGATTCACTGCGTCCACGAGACGACGACACTCAGCTCTATCGATGCTTCTTCCCGCCGCTCGCGAAGCAGCACTGTCTGCGATTGGTAGATTACCTGTCGTGAAAATTCGTTCATGTCAACCGACCCTGATTCACCGTAGCGACATATCAAGGTAATACAGTTGTTGGCGGCCGTGTGGCCATCTCCGTGGGACAGCGGTTGATGTCGTTGGCCAGGGCCATGTGCGCGGCTCTTAGCGCGCTCCTTCCCCAGCCTTCCGGATGCGTTCTGAGCTTCGTGGCTCGTCACCTACAGCTCAATGTCTACAGAGAATGTTTCGCCACGACAGACAAGGCTTGTGATCCCCCCGCGACGACGATTCACCGCTGCTCTTAGCAGATCCTGTCCGTTTACCGCGCATGCCGAGTGTCGCACGCAGCAACAATGTTTTCGAGACCCACTCTCATGTGATCAGTGTCTACAGATCTCTGAGCAGACAGCTGCCGTTCACTCAGCTAGCGAGCAGGCGCACTGCTTCACACAGCAGTCACACGCAGCAATGGAAGTCGTGAAGCCACTGCCGATGCTCGCAGCATTTAAGCCTGCGGCGTTCTCCAGGCTTGCTCAAATAACAAATCCAACTTTATTATTTCTACTTTCGACGTTCTGAAGCTTACACTCCGCTGTTCACGTATTGTATCACCTAATTAGGAAATATCACGTTAGATCTACGTCATAAAATCAATACGAGCACTCGCTACAAAACCCGCAACAATGCCAGGCAGTGTACACGATTTCGAAGATACATCTCTTTCTCGCCGTCCAGTCATGGTTCGCCAAAAGACTCGTAATGCCTTTATGGCAAAGACCTCCGTCAAGGCCAAGCTCCTTGCAGAGGACAAGACAAGTTCGATCAGTCTTGAGGTTAGAATCTTTGATCCTTGGAGATATTTGAGACTGGACAGTAACATCTATAGCCCGTATTCATCGGTATCGCTGTCGCTGAGGGTCTGAGCAATTCCATTGACATTGCATTCGTCATCCACGATGGCACCTATTCGATGGACTTTGCCACAACCACCATCGGCGGCGACTCAAGCGACAGTTCTGATGCTTCAGTCGTATCTTCCGAACCTAATTCCGGAACTGCTACCCCTGCAACAGCCGAAGAGCGTGCCGAGTACTTTGTCGGGGACATCATCAGTAAGATCAAGCACTACCGTGACGAACACTTCTACAAATTTGTCGGTGCTGGTCTCACGACCAAGACTGTCGAGGTGTGCCCTCAACTGCCAACCCGTCTATGGCTCGAGTTGGACGTTGTACCTCTTGTGCTCGAGCCTACCTCGGGCAGGCACAACACCGGAACTCCGAATGAACCAAAGTACAGAATGGTGGACGAAGAAGCGGATGCTGTTGTGCGAAAGGCATTAGGGTAAATGTGGAATGATTAACGGCTGTGCATCCATGCTGACAAGCGCAGGTTCTTTGGAAAGGCCAACCAGCCTCGATTAGAGGTCGTGCATCGTAACGAGGTTGGTGTGGATTGCGATGGTGCAGCCGTCATTGCAGATGAGCCCAGCTATCGAGAGAGTGTACACCCCAATACCTACGCAGCAACCTTGTTTTTCGCGAAGAATCTCAAAAAGAATGGCACGAAAATTGCCTTCTTCAACAGTACCCCTCAGGGTGGGGGTGTTGCTTTGATGAGACACGCACTCATCCGCTTCCTGCGATTGATCGATGTCGACTGTAAATGGTAAATTCTCCTCAATCGACCATTGTAATCCGCTAATTAGTATAGGTATGTTCCAAAGCCTAAGCCTGCAGTCTTTCGCATCACCAAGAACAATCACAACATTCTTCAGGGTGTTGAACAGTCCGGCCTTCGCCTGGATCAGAAGTCGATTGACATTCTCGATGAGTGGGCTAGGCAAAACGCGGATCGCTACTGGATCGCGAAGGGCGGTCCTCTCGCTCCTCGTAAGGATGGAGGGGCTGATGTTATCATTGTCGACGACCCTCAGATGCCCTCTCTTGTCAAGATCGCTAAAGAACTGGATCCCACACGCCCCGTTATCTTCAGGAGTCACATCCAAGTACGTGCCGATCTGGCTGACCAGGAGGACACACCGACCGCTGGGGTCTGGAATTGGGTCTGGAACAACATCAAGCAGTGCGATGCGTTCATCAGCCACCCCGTTCGCGAGTTCGTACCCAAGAATGTGACAATCGAGAAGGTCGGCTATCTCCCAGCCACTACTGACTGGATCGATGGTTTGAACAAGCAACTCGGCAGCTGGGATACACAATACTACATGCACGAGTTCGAAATGTCGTGTGTGGACAAGAACGCCAATAGGCTTGCTTTCCCCGAACGCCAGTACATCACCCAAATCGCTCGTTTCGATCCGGCGAAGGGCATTCCAGATGTTCTCGCTTCTTACGCGATTCTGCGACGCGAATACATGAAGGACAAGCCTCTCGGGGAAATCCCCCAACTCGTCATCGCCGGCCACGGCGCGATCGACGATCCCGATGCAACAATTATCTTCGACAAAACCGAGAAGGCCTTGAACGAGGAGTACGCCGACATCAAGAACGACGTCATCGTGATGCGCGTTGGACCTACCGATCAGATTCTCAACGTTCTCATGGCCAACGCAAGGGTCGCTCTGCAACTTTCCACGCGCGAAGGCTTCGAAGTCAAGGTTTCGGAAGCCCTGCACCACGGTGTCCCCATTATTGCGACGTGTCGTGGCGGCATCCCACTCCAAGTCGAGCACGGCAAATCTGGTTTCCTCGTCGATGTCGGTGAGCACGATGTCGTTGCTAACTACCTCAACCACCTCTTCATTGACGAAAAGGCGTACATCAACATGGCGAACTACGCTGCCAACAATGTCAGTGATGAGGTCAGCACTGTTGGTAACGCGCTAAGCTGGTTGTACCTTGCGGACGAGCTCGCCAACGGCAAGAAGAAGATCGAGCCGAACAGTCGCTGGATCAATGATATGGCCCGCGAGAAGGCGGGATATCCGTATAACGAGAAGGACAAGGAGACTACGCTCAAGAGGGAGAGCGAGAAGTTGGATCTCACGCATCAAGCTAGTCGAAGTAGGCAGAATAGTGCCTCGTAATGAGTGCATCCTGGATCAAGAGCTGCGGTCTGGTTGGTGGGTGGGTCGAATGGCTTGAACGGTCCAGTGCGGGACGTGTATGTCAGATAATGGTCTAATGACTGAATGAGCATCAGTCAATTTTCCTGCCTGATTTCATCGAAGGGACATTCAGTGTAACTTGGTGCAACGACGACCATACCCTCACGGAGCTTCTGAGCAGCCACTTGGCATCGCAGCGTCACGGCCACGACAACAGGGCTTTTGTACATTTCAGATGATCTATCGAATTGCAGGGTACCTCATGCTCAGTGCTAAGTTGTTCCCAACATTATAGCATCTAACCTGCTGTTCCCCCTTTATAAGAGCTCGTTGAGTACAGAATCTAAGGATCGACCAAATTCCCTGTGTTAGCCCTCATTGCACCAAATGGCTCCTCGGAAGCTCCTGGATGCGGCATGTGTATCGAAATCGTTCTGGCGTGAGTTAGCCGTGATGTACAGTTGGATTCTCCGGCCTGGCAATACCGTCTTTGGTGTGTAGCTGATGCTGACTCTTTGTGTTCGAGCCCAGTCTAACTGATGTGTACGGTGAATGCCTCAAGGGCCTTTGTAGATGACAGTCATCACCTCACGGGATAAGGGATACCTGTGCAGTCGATTTCCGGGATGATGGAGGGATGGACATGTACACAGGGCTACCTTCGAGATTGGGAATCTGTTCGCTAGCTCAAAAATGTGTGGAATTTTGAGCTGCTCAAGTGGATTTGCAGCAGTCTGAGGCAGTCGCAGTATTGCCATGTTGGCGGCGTTGCGCTGGTTGATTATGAGTGATAGGAACGAATTCACGAGAGACGAGAGATCGGAGCAATGGACCTGAATTCAGTTGAATCGCATGTCTTATAGAATTTAAACTATGTGATAGGTGCAAAGAGGTAGCTGAGCCAGGTCTCTATTCGCATTTCTGAACCAATTTTCGCGTTCATTGATCGGTGCCTCCCATGGCAAGCGTATATGGATAAATCCTATGCGCTCATGAATTTCTTCAGTCCCAGAAGATCTGCGCAAGATGAGCGCATCGTAAAACCTTGCGAAGGAGCATAGTATCAGCACTAGAAGCCTCTGATGGTCTATGTTGAAGTTGCACTCATTCAGTTCGAAATTCAGCGACGTTACGGGTCTGCAGACTGCCCATGTCGCGGACAAATCATCAATATCGATCTCGAGAATGTCCGACAGGTCGTTTGCATCTACCGCGAATACGTCGTCTCTGTCACGCAGACGAAGGGGTAAAGCAGGCCCTCGAATCGTCAAAACCGCGCTCTGGATCTGTCCGATTTGGAACGGTCCAACAGCTGTGTACGTGACGTCTACGATACACCTTTCCGCAAGACGGATTCGGTGTCGCTTGTCAACCGAATTGATGGATCATCAGGCCCCCAACAATGACTCAAACATGCGTAGGTCGCGGTCGATGAGTGTTTCTCGTGGTCGCGAAGTATCGCCATATTCGTGTCTAACTCTAGCGTTCTCTTGGGCAGCCGAGCCGTGGTATAACCGCAGTGTGGGTGATTGCTCGTGCAATCCCTCAGTCGTTTCTTACTTCTTCGCAGGGCTTCTTCAGACGTTGAATCGTCGAATGACAAGGTTTGTGTAACGAGACCCCACTGGGTTCCAAATAGCTCCAGAATACCGCTCGTACTGGTGTCTGTCTTCGTCAAAGAGAGCACAAGTCAGGCAGGTATTGGTCACTCCACTCTGCCAGTCAAGCTCGAAAACTTACGATTGGCGATCGACAAGGTAAGCTCAACCTCGTGCCCTTCAAACCCGTCTCGACTCGCACTTGATTGCCATAAGTCCACTTGCACGTCCGGGACAGCTGGAAACACTCATTCCAGTGGCTCACGACGATCCAATCTGAAGTGTTCGACAAGTTGACTTTCCTCCACGTTGCGAATATGTCGCACACAAGAGCGCAGCGGCGACAGCCTTGCCTTGAGGCAGTGTGGAACGCATCGACTGTACCTTCCCAACCTGCATATTCAACGTATTCATATCTTCTAAACGAGCTCGGTGCAAGATGGAAGAAAGTTCCTTGCGTTCTTGAGCGCTTGCAGCAAGTACAAAAAGCCGAAGATGCGGTCCCAGCTGCAGTCATAGTAGTAGCAAACATAAGGGCAATCGTAAAGGTATACGCTCGCACGTCCAACGGAGTTCTTTGAACAGACCGACAGTCTGAGAAGGCCCGGGTCTCGAGAATTGAAGCCTGTCGAGGGTTAGTGGGGCTGTGTGCAGCACGACACACAAAACAGCAAACCTCTCAGCGGCTTGTGACCAATGACTTGCGGCTTCGCAAGCTCGGTTGAGGAGCAGGCCGCAGCCGAAGTTAGGGTGATGGACAGGCAGAATACACATATGTCCTGCCGGACAATCACAGCCTAGGTCTGAACTGCGTACTCGGTTGTACCGACTTAACAGACTGTAACCGTTTTGTAAACTCCCATGTCTGCAATTTCTCCCTCGCCGCGACATGCTCGCCTGTTAGGAATCGCCCATTGGGACCGCGCGGACGGCGCAGTAATATACATATGGGACTCGGAGGGGGAAGTTGTATCTTTGGTCGAGAAGCAAATAGGTCCTGTAATGTCTGACGAGCAACACGTCTTCCCAAGAGGCGCTCGCGCTGTTTGGGATTGAACGTAGCCGGTAGCGGGGTCGCAGTGGCAGCCGCGCGCAGCTGTGCATCGACCTTCTTATGGCAGGACATCGCTACAAAGACTGCGTGCTTCAAGCATCAGGTGAATCGAACGACAAGGCCAAAGATATGGGTAGCACGAGATAAGGATGGAAGGCGAGGAAGCGAATAGCAGAATGAGTGGTGACGTATGATTGGTCAGATAAGTATGGGCTTGACGCTAGCCCAGAACGTACAAGATCGAAGACTCGAGCGACGCATCAAGTGACTCTACATCATCTACCGTGCACGGAAGCATCGCCGTGGTCGCTAAATGCTCCAGCCCATCTAACATCCAATCTTCTTGTTGCTGACAACAATATCATCATACCAAAACGTGTTGGTGTCGCCGCCATAGCTCTCCCACCCAAAGTACACTCCCGTGGGCTTGGGCTTGATGCTGCTCCTCTGCCACTGCGCAGCATTCGAGTTGCTGACACCCGGCTTCGATGTCAAGCCTGCGACAGCCGTACCGTTGAACCATGTCTCGATGCTTCCATCTGTACCGATGTGGTACTCAAGACAGCGCCAGCTGTTGGTGGGGATAGAGACAGACGCCGCAATACCCTGAGGCGAGAGATCCGGAAGCGTCGCGTCATCAGATTCGCGGTTGTACATAAGGATTTTTGACTGGCCGCCGATGCGCAGGTGCTTGTTTGTGCCTTGGGCTGGATCTGGGTGGGTGATGAAGGTAACGTGGGAGTCTGTGAAGGCCTTCGCAGCTTTGCTGTTACAGGAGTCAGTGCGATGCACAAGTGAGCCTTGTGCTGCTGCTTTGAACACTCACAACCAGGTCCGGACGTAAAGGTCGCCTGTGGGTACTTTGTTGGTGCCTACGAAGATGTGCCCACAGTAGCCGCCAGCCCCATCGACCCTGATGGAATTCTTGCCAGTGTGGGCAGCCGTTGTGTCAAGAGTGACCTTTCCTCCCTGGTTGCAATCAGGTGCATATGTGGTCCAGGTGGACTGGTTCCAGCCGTTTTCGAAGCCTTCGGAGATCTGGGCAACAGCGAAGGGCGCAAGAGCAAGTGCGAAAAGAGCGGTTTGGCCCAACATCTTGACGACCGACGAGTTCAAAGATTCGTTTGGTGAACGAGAGAGTGGGATGACAAGCTTTTCAAGGCGCGGGGCGAAGCTTTTGAATTGCTTGATTTTCGCAGGTCATTTCGAACTCATCTACATGTTGCCGCCTTCCAAAGTACTTTTCATTACTTTGCGTTCTGGTGGAGCACTATATCTGCGACACCCAATTTGGAACTTCGGGTCCACACCCACGGAACTCAAGCAGACGATCAGCCGCGCTTAAGATGCTTAGTGGTGCTACTTTACTCGACTTTATCCGCATTAGTACCGCAAGCAAGCGTCTCATTGCACAAGCCTTTCATACGAGAAACAATGACACCACTGGTGATCCATCGTCCTATAGTGCAATCACTACGCTTCTGCAGCCTCCAGCCACTCTCTCACCCATCCAGCAATCCAGCTACCCTCAAGAGGCTCCATCTTGGGTAGGCTCGGACTCAACGCGCAGGTCCTCTGCATCGACAACGCCAGATTGAGACCACGTGCCGCACCATCCTGCAGTCCCTCATAGAAATCAATCAGCTTCACACCAGGAATCCGTCTTACAAGTTTGGCGTAATCGACGTTTGCATCCTGCTCAGCTTCGAGACTCTTAGCGCGCAGCACCGAGAGCCACTGTTCATATGACACCAGCTGCACAGGCTGCTTCACTACCCCAGATTTGTCAAGCGAGCAGTCAAGCGAGCTTTTGATGACGGGAAGAATCGAGCTCCACGTCACCGGATTGGGATGTTCGATGTGATACACGGCTGCTCCGTCTGCTTCGAGAAGACTGTCATCGGGTATCAACGCCAGCTCCACAAGCACCGCCGCCAGGTGATCAATTGGCACCCACTTTACCTCATCTCCTCCGTCAGCTAACGTATCCGGGAGCGCGCCAATATACGCTGAAGTAGTGACCAGACTGGGTAGCCATTCGTGGCGATTCCATCCACTGGCAGTTCGCGCGGCACCTGCGATTTGACCAATGCGCACAACGCTGCCTCTAATACTCAAAGTGCTGCAGGCTTGGTCGACAAGGCGCTCTGCGACAAATTTTGACTGCCCGTATCCACCAGGCAACGGAGAGGTCAGGTTGTCGTCGATGGTCTCCGCCACTTCTGAAGCAGGATGGTTGAAGACACTTGCAATCGACGAGTAGAACTGCAAGGAACTATTCCTCTTGCTCCTCGCTGCAAACTGGATCAAAGTTACAACACCTTCGATCGATGGTGTGAACGCGGCTAGTGGTAAGCTGAAGTTCACTGGCCAAGCGTTATGCACTACGTGCGTGACGCTTTCCAGAAGCCTGGTGTAATCTTCAGCAGGCAGACCAAAATCTGACTCTGTGAGGTCTCCATTTAGGAATGTCACTCTCTCGGGAGAGAAGTCCGTAGCAAGACCTCGGCTTTGGTTGTTGTTCGCTTGCCGCTCTTGCGCATCCGTAGTGCGGTTGAGACAGTACACATGCGCGACGTCGGGCCTTCCCAATAAGATGTCAAGGACGTAAGAACCTATAGCGCCCGTTGTACCAGTCAGAAGGATTGTGGCGCCCGCAGTCGACAAGTTTAGAGCTAAGGTTCCTTGCCTAGCAGCGATTGCGTTAACCTTCTCACTGAAGACTTTCAGCACAGTCTCCAGCTCGTCGATCGATGTGTTTTCAGTGCTCTTCGGCATGCGTGCTTCATCCATGCCTTCCTGTGCTCCTCCAACGGCATCATTTGCCTCCTGTGGCCCGCTTTCCGTGACTGACGTCTCCACTTTCGCGATTACATCTTCTAAGGCGCTGACGAGGGCGTTGACGGACGGGTTGTTGTACACAGTGCTGTTGGATATGCTCGCGTTTGGCAAGATCTTCTTCAACACTCTTTGCAATCTGAGTGCACCGAGAGAATCCAGACCCAGCTGGAAGAGGTCAATGTCATCGATCGACACCACTTCGGCGACGGCATTACGAACCAGAGCTCTGAGACTCTGCGCTGGCGTCTTCCTCTCAGTGGGCGTGTCATCGGCTTCTTCCTGCTCATAGAGCTGGTCGATCTCGGCAGCGTACAGTGCCAGAGTGGTAGCTCGCTGTACAGTGCCTTTGCCAGCTCTTGCCATTGGCTTCGAAGGATCGACAAGGACAATCTTGTTTCTGGCGACTCGCGCATGGGCTGGTGTAAGCTCGTTCGCCTTCTGAACCATCGGCCAGATTCGATCGATGAATGCCTCCTTTCCCTTTTCAGTCAGCTGCGTATCGTTGGTAGGTTCAACAAGCAGGCCGGCTTCGAAGCGTTGGGCACCCAGGACCAGAACAGCTTTCACTTCCGGATGTCCTGTCACCTGATGCTCGAATGAGATTGGATTGGTCTTCTCGCCATTCAAGAAGACGATCACGTCGTCGATACGACTGTGGTATTTCCAGAGCCCGTCCTTGGAAGGGTGCGGCCTGAATAAATCCCTGGTTCGAAACTCCTCGTCAGCAGGAAACAGTGTGAAGACCGGCTGGAAGCTCTCGGTGCCCTCATTGCGAACAAGAACAAGCTCGTAGAAATCGTCATGCAGATGACGCATTTCTGACTTTAGAGCTGGGTTAAATCGCATGTACACCCAGTCTTCAGCGTTGTCATAACCCCGCGTCTCATGGATTAGCGGCATCATCCCGGCCTCTGAAGAGCCCAGAATCGTCCATAGTGGAAGTTTACGAGCGACTACATCTCCAGAGGCTTTCGGAACGCTACCTCCAGCGTAGAAGATGTACTTCAGTCGGGATGCAGCCGCGTTCAGGAGGTCTTCGCGCTTCCCTAGCTCATCCACAACTACAGGCGAGACGCAGGCCCAATCTATGTCAGTATTGCTGATGGCTGTGAGCAAGGCTTCGGTAGTTGGTGGTGGTCCCGGCAGTGGGTACGCTGTGATGTACCCATGGAAGAGCGCCAGGATCAATCCCAACCCTACACCAGCTATCTAGGCGCCGTCAGTATCATGCAGCAGCAAATAAGACCACTTCACTGACATGGAATGGTGGAAGAGTCAGAAACAGAGTTCCCGAGGTGATGTAGTGGCCGAAGTCCACGGTACCGTCCACGGCGGGAATGGTGGTGGAGCCAAAGCACCTTGAGACCCATTCGTGAGTGTAGATTATGGGCTTGGGAGTACCTGCGATCATGATCGTGAGATCGAAAATTGAGGAAGTCAATCAAGAACGCTTACCAGTGGAACCAGAAGTGTGCAAGACGAAGATTGGGTCATCTTTCGCATCAGTCAACGTTCTTTGAAAAGGCACATCGTCTGTTGTCACAGCCTCAAGCAGCTGAGCGAGAGAAGGGATGACCATCGTTTGCAGTTTCATCTCTCTCAGTATCGCTGGGACACATGGCACGCATGGTTCCGTGAGCGCGAGCCTTGTGCATTGCAGCCCTGTCAAGAGCGCCACGTGAGCAGCCACGCTGTTCCTTGGAGAGGGAAGGAACACCTTTCGCGAACCCTGTCAGCACAGCGCATTGTTCTTTTCCGCGTACGCTTACTTTGTAACCAGCTTTCATTCCAGCCAGCATGATGATGAAGTAGCGTAGATCTGTTGGTCCGATGTAGGCCAGTGTTTCGAAACTCTCGCTCCTACCACATGTCCTCATTAACAGAACGGCCGCAAAATTGACTGCATTGTGCAGCTGAAAATTTGTACAATCCCTGAACCCGTTCGAGTACGAAGGTCCTACCGGAATGCGCGCAAATTTCCCCTCCGGGTTCTCTTTTGCTCGCTTACTGACGAGCTCTGGCAGCGTAGTGTGGATGTCTCTAACGGTCTGCATCTTTGGAAGACGCAAGGCTGTGAGTCGCGAAAGATGACAGTGATCAGGCTGAGGGCGAAGATAGCGGGCCACTGCATTGATATGCTACAGTTTCTCACTGCCATCAGCCTTGCGGGACACGGTCCGCGCTTCTTGGAGGTGTGCCACGCAGTGTTGCGCCAAGGACTTTAAAGCTATTTCTCATTGGCCGGATGCTTACAGGATGCAGCAATTGTCAGCTGTGCAGCCAGTGGCGTTCTGGGAGGACTGTCGTAAAATCCTTGGCGATTGCGTCGATGAGCGAGCTGATCACCAGGATCGTTCTCAGCCTTCTCTGTGAGTGACAGAAACTATCGGTATCAATCAAAAACATACAAAGGGGATACTAGAGGCAAGAAAACCAACGTCGGTTTCGGTGCGAGATATTGGCTTTGCTCTGATCTCATTCCAGTCTACGCCGTCTACGAAGCCTGCCGCGTATGTGTTCTACAACTTGGCCCCCTCCGGTCTCCATTGCTCGCATCCAGCGCCAATTTGATGGTGGTACAAACCATCACATTGCTTCTCCGGCCAATTATGTACCATCAAGCCTTCTTTTGACCCTCTCCCGTGGTATCCTCTACCCCTTGCATGTCCTCCACATCAATTCCTCCCATTGCCGCACTATCCGACTCAATGTCCGTCTCTTTGGTCTCCCTCACCTGCTTTAGCTTCAAGTCCGGGTTTGCTTACTTTGTCGTGAATGGGCAGGTTTCGTCCATGCTTCTCGTTGAGACTTCCTGGAGTCCTGGCAAGAGCTTCTGGAGGCAAAGCAGGGGAACTCGTAGCGATGGACAGTGCCGAGGCAGGCGCAGATGCCGCACCAGTCGATGATGGACTCTCACGATCTACACCACCACCAGAACTCCTGCGGAAGATATTACCAGGTGCTCCAAATTTCTTCCTGGGCGTGCCGATTGCGTCGTTGCCGGGGGCCGTCCTAATGCTGCTAAGGTCCCTACGGGTGTCGACGTCGGCCTGGGCGATGATCTTGGACAATCTTGCTCGAAGCGTCTTCTCGGCGTAATTGAGAATCCTCAAGCCCGCCTCTCGGGGTATGTTTGCAGGAAGCGTTGTGGCAGTCCAGGTGGTGTAATTGCCGGGATACAAGATCTTCTTTCCCTGCTCGTCCTGCACAAACTGCAGCAACTCAAAACAGGCGGGACAACACCTCTTGCTCACTGGCAGGACCCGCAGGACTTCTTCCATCTTGTCCAGAACATCTTTTGGTGGGAGCAGCAAATGCTTGACCTTCGAATCGTCGGTCGACACGAACTTGTCGCCAGCTCGCTTGTGTAGTACGTCGTTGAGCAGATGACTCTCCGCGTGGGAGTTACCGGAAAACCCATTCTCACGGTCGTATCTTCCAGGTTTCTGCTTCTGCTTCATAACCTTGATGTTCTTGAAATGCTGTTTCTTGACGTTTACCTCAGTCTCATTGAGATTTAGATGTGCCTTCTCGAAAATATCATAGTTCCTCAGGTCTATGGCCGGCGGCTTCTTGGTAGGTTCAGACTTCAGGTAGCCGTTATGCTCCTCCAGCCAGGGCTTGACGATTTTGTTAAGCTAATGGTCCGTCAACTTCTCACCGTTATCCTTTTGGATGTTCGCGAGCAAGTCGTTCAACTTCATCATATTGGGGTCTCCTTCGTCACAATAGTGTCTCATCCAGTCGCGATTGACATCGAGCATAAATTCTTTGATCTCGGAGGAAGTGTCCTTTCCAGCAGCGAGATCCAACATTGCAGTCACGTGCAGACAGACGAGATCCAGGTACTTGACTATAGCTTCCGGGCGGTCGTTCCTGGCGATGCCGGCATCGATGCCTTGATAATCCGATGCATAGATACGAGCATGACAATCCTCCTCCTCTTCCACTTCGCCGGGCTCACCAAGCTCTTCCTTGTCGACAGGATCCACCTGCTCACGTTCCAATTGTGACACTGGATCGGAAGCTGTTGGCGGGTCATGAGGGTGCGCATCGCTCGAGGGAATGGTCAGATCGAAAGAGATATGCTCCATAATACGTTGGCGATCCTTCGAAATGTCGGGATTAAAGTCACTAGGCTTGATTGGTGTGGTTTCCTGCACCTTAAGAAGTCAGCAGAGATGCGTTCTCAACACATTCCGAAGCTCGTCTTGATTTTTGATAATTGAGATCATCAACATCGCCCGAAAGACCTGGTCAGCGGTACTGTCTAGCTTGGTTCCCCAAGCAGTAAGCGTAGCGTCGTCCGGACTTTCCATAAGACGTTTGAGCTGCAAAGTATTCTTGAGCTTGCAGAGCATACCGAGTGATTCAGTGAGTTCCGTAGCAAGCGTGCAGAGCAAGTGTTGAAAAGCCATCGAGAATACAGTGTCACACACGATGTTGGTTCCGTTAGCGAGAGCCTCGTTGCAAGCTTTCAGTGGACTCAGATCAACTGACCCTTCTTCACTCGACATATCGATAACGTGCTGAAGCGCGATTCTCTCAGATATAGTGAGAGTGTGATGCTGTCTTAAGGTTTCCCCAGCCATCATGATAGTCACCTTGTCTGGAAGTTCATTCATTCTCTTTTTCAAATGAACCAAGAAATAGCGCCTGCCAAGAGATCCTCGCTTCATCTTTTCATTGACCTTTGCCAGACAATTGATTGTAACGTATCGGTGGAGATGACGGTGTGCAGACGTGTAACCTCTCTCCTCAGATGAGTGCGTCTGCTTAAGTAAAGTAAGGAGGATTGAAGTGTGCTCTCCCAGGTCGATATCGGTCCGGGGTACTTTATTATTGACCCCTGCGTCAGTCTTGGTACCAATTGTACGCAACAGAAGGTGCTTCCCTGGAGGATGACAAATGTCGACGATCTTTTGACGAAGTACTTCAGTCTTCAGTGGCTGACATCCTCTAGACATAGGCCCACCCTTCTTTAGTGGAATATTGTGGGTGATCGGACTGTTTGCAAAAACCAACTCCTTTGAAGGCATTTGTTCAGTCTCTTGCAGCATGTCTTCAAACTCATCCTCTCCCTGCTTGAATTCTTCAGATGCAGTGATTTGGATTGTTTTGAGGTCTGCTGCTGGTACAACAGCAATGACCTCATGATGCCTTGGGAGGAGATCGGTCAGGTTTGCAAGGCGTCGATAGATCTGGGCCTGTTTATCATTCTTGGCCGCTGTTTTATGGTCGATTTGAGTTCCTTCCTGCTCGACATCTTCGTCGATTGCATTCGTGACGGCGAGTAAGGTCATTATGGCTCGGTATCTCAGGAGCTCGGCCTCTCTCATGAAGAATACAGGATTTCCATACTTGGAGGGAGAGGGGGTTGCGGGGGAAGCTGCGGGTGTAGATGCGCTGGAACTCATGTTGCGTGGAAAAGGCAAGTGAATCGTTGCCAAATGCTGCTTCAAAAAATTGGACGTGGTTGTTCAGGTTGAAAAATGGAGATCGTGGGTATTTTATGCCTAGAGCTTGGTTTCCTTGACTTCGCACAGGGGACTCTTAGGGCGTTCAAAATCAAAACCGAAGCATTTCAACATTTCAACCCCAAATCTCAGCGCGATGAACCAAGAGAGAATTTCATACTCAGCGCTATGCTCTTTCTCCGCAGTCAACACACAAAGTAATAATCCACATGATCATGTCGAACCCACAAGTACGCAATCGTCCCGGGGAAATTTGAAGACCTTTTGCGTTTTCCACATGTTGCGTAACATCCAGGGCGCTGATTGTGTGCTCAGGGCCTTCCTAGACACCCACAATTTGCACGACGATTCGCGCTGATATGAACTTTCAATACCGAGCCTTGGGCGTGCACCGTCCCAACTATGCGCAGCTGAGGCTCTTTTCTCCGATACGAATGCTCCTCCTCTGAGCATTAGCATCAATCTATGCACCACCTCTGTTGTATATCTGCGCACCTACCCTTTCCTTCACAGCTACGTGACGCTAAGATGTCACAGCTAAACTGTGCAGATGCTGCTCGCCAACTGGGTTTCCTTCTTTCCTGGTACAGAGCCCGCGTAAACTGCTCGCTTCGCCGCTTCTCTTGTTAGCTGCGCAACAAGGCAAGTCAGACAGTGCCGGTAGTCACCATGTGTGAGATCGAACAAGCGTAGGAAAGCACTGGGCTGGCGAGCTAAGCGCTTTCACATCCAACCATGAGTCCAAAGCACGGGTACGCCCTTCCAGGCTTACTAAAAAGCCACACTACAGCGAAGCACAGGACCTGATACGGGGAATGTGTTTTATACGTCGTCAGCACCTGTTGCTTGTGGATATCATCAAAATGTGTCTTCATTGTATTCATTGGACACGCTACCCGCCAACGCCACGCTCAACAACTCGACTAAACACTATTGCCCATTATCTTTAATGAGCATGGTCCTCGCCGCACCCACAGTCATCTCCAAACAGCGCCCTCTTCTCCTTAGCCTCGATCTGCCAGGCTTCATACTTGAACTCCCTCTTGCTGAGACCATACTTTCCATCCTTGCCCTTGATAACGCCCTTCCCAGCGTTGTCGACGATAGCATCAAGCCAAGCCGCAAGTCTGAACCCAGCCTTCGCAATCTGCTTGGTCACAACGGGAATAGCAGTCTCATAGTAAGCACCACTGATCTCCTGGTTCCTTACAGCATCGGGGCCACTAGGCACAACCGTACTGCAGACGAAAGCATTCGCATCGTTCGCCCAGAGCATCGCAGTGTCAACGGGCTGCTTCGCCTTTAGGCCCTTGGTCCAGGTCTTGGACTCCTTCTTATACACACCGCGCTTAATCTCACTGGTAAGATTCGCAGCCCACCGCTCAGCATTAGCGAGCGAGAAGTTTCCCGCAAACTTCTGCGGGATCGCAGTGTCCCATGCGGCGTGGAGGTTGGTCCGGGCGCCGTTGAAGGTGACGTTGATTAGGTTGCCGCCGACTTCGAGGTTCTCGACGTGCAGCGGCTGGTGGATGTCACCGACGAAGTGAATCACCCATTTAAGGGCTTTCTGTTGCTCGGTAAGACCGACGTCGGCGGTCACGGCGCGCGTTGAGTAGTTGGCAATGGCGGACACGATGCAGCCTTCTTCGGGGCAGTCGCGCTCGTAGTTGACGTCGCAGGTCGATGGGGGCGAGTCCAGGGCGTCGATGTAGTGCAGGGGCGAGCTGAAGGCGCCTTCAGTTGTGTAGCGGTAGCTATCGGCCTGGACTGAAGTAAGCATTTGGCTCTTTCAATTGAGTCAAGGGTAAAGTACCCATGTAGCAACGTTCGCGAGGTAAGACGCCGAGGTATCGTTCAAGATTCGCTGAGCGAACTTCTTGGTGTCCTGCGAGACCAGGTTTTGTGCAATGTACGCCACAGTCGTATGACCGAGTGAGCCCCATGCATACGCAGAGGGGGCTGCAGCCATACCGGCCAGAACAGTGGACTTGAAGTGAACCATCTTGAGCGACGAACGATTGTGAGTCGGTAAAGATACCAAAGGCTGGGCACAACTGAATATATACCGTTCCACGGCAATTGAAAGTTGTCAGTGCGAACACTTATCAACAATATCGGCCACGTCCGTTCATCGCCACACGCTTTTCTTCCCAAGATCTGGGGTACCACGGACGCGAAATGAGCGATGATATGCAGGTCCGCGGGGCGCCATCCGCATTAGGCAGGAGCTTGGCGCAAATCACGGATCCGGCCAATGTGTGGCAGGAACGTGTGTGAAGTGATTGGATATGCCAAGCAGATTGATCGGAGCAAAATATGGAGATAATGAGCGGCTCGTCGACTGTGGTGAGGTGAGTGTCTTTGAGGCGGTCTAGTAAGCCAGACTAGGAGACGTGCTAAAAGGGAAATCTTTCATTCGCGGAAGTAGGGTATCTCCAAACCAAAGCGGTCGCCAAACGCCAGATATATGCGTGCTTGTATGTACATAATTGTTTACTGTGCCGGAATAGCCTCGGGAACAGCCTCGTTCGGGTTTCGCTCATGGTCAGCAGCTGCATGGTCGTCGATTGTCTCCTCGGTAGGCGCCGGAGCACCGTCGAACAGGCGAATCCACCATGCTGGAGGATCGAGAGGACTGCGGCCATTGTGGAGCGGAGGGAAGATGTCGTTGAAGTAATACCAGACTGGAACTATTAGCCTCGAGATTGGTCGATGATTACTAGGAGACTCACTATGCCCAACAACGATGCCGCACATCTCGTCTTTAGGCACGGTCCCATGCATAACGACACTGAAGCCCAGCAACACCCATGGCAAGTATGGTGCCTTGAAGACCAGCAATCCGAGGAAGCTGAGCATCGTGTCCGGGTTCTTGCGGCTCCAGATGTAGATGAGGGTGCTAGAGAGCGCGGATCCCAGGAATGCCATGCTGAACATGGGAGCGATACATAGCAGCAGTGTCGATGCAAAGGTAAGGAGCCACGAGAAGTGTGCAGGCGAGCGTCCAGAGCTCTCCTCGAGGAGGCGCGAATATCGCTGGAGGAAGAAGATATGATAGAGGAGATCGAGCGACAGCGGACCGAAATAGAAGAAGGTTGTCACGAGGCGCCAGTACTGTCTGTATATCAGCGACCGAAGAGGTGTTTGGATGAGCATGCCTCTGCGTACCTGGCTTCTGAAGAACACGGCCCTCACGCTGTAGAACAGCTGGAAGGGAGAGATGATGTGACACTGCACCAGCACACTCGCACTCAGCGCTGCCGTCATCCACCATCGTGTGCACACTGGCATTTCATAGAACCACTGCTCCAGCGGAAACCCGCCCATCATACCGTCCCCGCCTTGCAGCACCTGTGCCATGTTGGGTCGTACTGTGTATGTGCTGGGTGCAGGAGTTGCGCAGGTTCGAACGCAGTAGCAGGCAGTATGTCAAGCGGTACAGATCAAATCTAGGTAGTGGAAGAACGAGCGAACGGCGAGTTACTGCCACCTCACCTGCATCGTCAACGGTGGTCCGAAGCTCCAAAGGCTACGTAACCAAACACCGGCCGCCAAGTCTAGAAATCGATAAGATTAGATGATCGCACCATCCACCTCCTCCGGAACCGCGCTTTGTTTGTTGTCTGTGCGCAGCAAGCCCGCTCCTGCCACCATTCCAGCCCCCTCGATCCGGGCGCAATAGAAGAACAACGCACGTCCGCCCGCGCGCTGCCCGCACCCACGCGCCCGTTATTGATACCGCCGTCTGCATCGCCGTCGCCGACCCTCGCGCCAGGATCCTTTGCAATCGCGCTCCCACACGCCTTCTAACGACGCGACTCAACGCGCCCCGACGCGCCCAAGCTCCCACCTCGACCCCAACTCCTCAGTAACATACGCAATGCCACCCAAGTCCCCCGCAAAGTCGCCCAGCCGAAAGAACAAAGCGCGCCCCTCGCGCGGCGGACGCGCATCAACTGGCGGCCGTGCATCGCTGGGCGCGCGCAAAGAAAGTGGGAAGAGACTGGGTGCACCGGGTCCGGCGCCGCAGCGCACAAAGAGATACAAGCCGGGAACCGTCGCGCTGCGGGAGATCAGGAAGTATCAGAAGACGACGGATCTGTTGCTTTTGAAGCTGCCGTTCCAAAGACTGGTGAGTGCTTCTTGTCTTGAAAGGAGCGAGTGGGAAGAGGCGAGGCGCGAGGGATGGGCGAGAGAACTAAGAAAACGAGAGGGAATTGCTAGTGTGGAAAGGCATGGCTAACGGGGAGCAGGTCAGGGAGATTGCACAGGGCGTATCTGGCGACGATGGGCCGAATAGGTGGCAGTCGCAAGCTCTCTTTGCGCTGCAAGAAGCCACTGAAGCGTTTCTGGTGAACCTCTTCCATGACGCAAATCTCTGCGCAATCCACGCCAAGCGCGTCACCATCCAACAAAAGGACATCCAGCTCGCAAGACGGCTGCGAGCAGCGTGGGGTGCGCCAGTCTGAGGTGCTCTGGAAGGCAGGACTGTGGAGATACCCATGCTTGGTTCAGTGGTCTGAAAAGAATATTGTGTCCAGAGCTCGTTGCGAAGCGCAGCTTCAATGTCTGATACCAGGCAGCTCACTGACAAGCGCTTCGTGGCGGATCGGACAGGCGTTTGCGGCGTGGCATCATTTTGCGCGTTGGGTTGGCCTTGATGTCTCATTTGAGAACCATGTTTATCTCTTGTATTATCATTTCGATCGATGTTCAGATCCGAGCACGAATGCAACTTGATTCGAAGATGTACTGAGAGGGGTAACGTAAGACTGTGTAGGGAACTTGTGGCTGCTCTTCTCATGATGCGCAGACGGAACTATCACGCTGCTCGAGAAGCAGGGTCTCGGCTAAGGTGAGACTTTGAGGCTGGCACCGGCCTCTTAGAAGATGTACGTCGAGGTAACGACCATGGGTTCTAGATGATATATTTGAGTAGGCTAATCCATGTGTACCGACAACGGATCGCGCCAGAGCAAGATACTGGCAGTCTCTAATGAGATTACGCGGTCTGACCAGAGACTGCCAAAGTGAGGCGGAAAAATGGTGGTGAATGCTAATTTGATGCCGACCTGGCTGTGATGTGTACATGTGCCTCGGGGCCCAACTGGAGACCTGAACGCCGTTGCCCAGGATATATACGCTTTGAAACGCTAGAGGAAAACCAAATCTTTCAACCCATTACATCTGTAATTCTCAATTGTTGAGCCAACTAGTCCCTGTCTTGTTTTGCTGGCCTTCTCTCTCTCCAACCTCATGCGTGATAGTCGTTGTCTGCCAGATGCCATCCTGACTCCCCGCATCTCCAGGACTGCTGACAGCCACCCCAATCTCCTCATCGCTCCCTCTGCCCCTCAAACTCCTCTCGCTCGGCGTATCCATATCTCCGCTCCTCTCATCGATGGGTTCGATCCTTGTCCAAGTGCCCTCCTTGTCTTTACTGGGCCCGATGGGATTGAGTGCAATACTGCGGCGCGCTGTTGCGGTCGTAGTAGGCACGTGTTTGAGCGTGGATTGTGCCCTGGAACGTCCGCGGGAGTTACTGTAAGACGAGACTTTTTCGCGGAAGAAGACGCGCAGGACGGGGATGGATGCGCCGATGATAGCCACGGCGGTTTCAACGGCCGTCCAGATCGTGACGTCTTTGCCGTTGTAGGAGAAGTCGGCTTGCCGCAGCTGGATTACGTAGACACCTTTTACGATTGCGCAAACACCGGCTCTGTGTTGATGTTAGTGTATGAACATGCAAGATGAGGACTGAGTGAGACGTACAAGAGACCCATGCTCATAGCGATACCAACACCAATCTTCTCTCGGGTGCGCATTTGCAGGCCCCAGATCAAGGTCCAAGGCAGCAGAGCCAAGTAGAAATCAGCGACTGCGCACCAGGCAGCATTGAAGATGCCATAATTAACTGTGTATACGACGTCCCAGCAGTGTCCTTCAAGCGTTGGGTTCCAAGCTTTTGCCGTGGGTGTGCACTGAATCCAGATGATGAAGGCGGATGGGAGCATAAAGAGGAAGAGCGTGACGACGCAGAACCAAACGGTCCATCTGATCTTCCCAGTGGTGAGCCGCAATAGGGTTACGCCGAAGGAGATCTTCGAGAAAGTGGACGCGAAGCAGGAGATCGAGGCGCCGATGGATGTGTAGAAGGCGATGTCCAAGACATTATTGGGATCGATATCGACCATTCGTTTTCCGAAACCAAGCGCCTGGCCTACCTGAGTTAAGATAGCTTCGATGAACAACATGACCTGGGCTACATCAGTACGTGATCACTGCTGTGATTCGTTGGTACTTACCCATGAGAATATGAGGATCCAGTCATCCCACCACAAGCCTTGTCTTCTGCTGAGCTTCGCGTATATGCGTAACCCCAAGAACCCTCCACAGAGAAATGTCAACCACCATGTGATCCCCACGATCAACGGCCCATTGTCGGGAACGCTCATGATTGCGGTGAGCAGGCTTGCTCGACCCTGCAACCTCAAAGTGGTGTATGAGCAAGCATGCGTAGTACGGATCTATCCAAGATCATGTACAAAAAGCAAAGGGGTCCGGAGGAAGATCACAGTGTGTGGGGAAGAAAGAGGAACGTGATCCTCCCGATGGGACCGCGCGCGGTGCAATACATGGGTCTTAATACTTGCAACGTCAGACATGCCGGCTAACTTTGCGATGTACTACGGGGCAATAGGAGCTAAAGGTGTGCAGTACCATCCTTGACAAGTTGACACCCAACGTGGCGCGTTTGACATTGCTGCTGGCTCCATCGTTGTCGGCAGGTGGAGACGCTCTCCAGCGCCTTCCCCTTCCAATCCGAGTACACAATCCGGTTGGCCGCGCAGTGTGGCTGAACCCGGTTCATTCTGGGGGCGACGGCACGCCTATTGGGTCGGAGTTGCCATCAATTGCAGCAGTACAAATTGCGGTCATCTAACTGCCTCGAGCTGGTGTGCTATGCGAAAACGGAGAAGGCGAGCTGCACGAGAGGGAACCGTCTGCGTCAGAAACCAACATCCCGGAAATGATGCAGACTGAGAGGACCTGCCGAGTTTGATACAGATGTTGCTCGGACGGCAATTCCGTGGAGCGAACATGGACGTTGGAGATCCCTGCAGATCGCCATAACCGACCTTCGGACCGACTTTGATCGAGATACCGGAGTCCAGATGCGCGGTACCTGAACACCTTCCCTGTTCGCAGATTGTTGCGACCCGTGTGTCTCGCTCAGAAACGCAGGCAAAAGTCATCAACGTTCAGACCACCTGCATGCAACGTCTCTGTATGACAGGAGTTTGCTGCCCACTAGCTGACGGCAGCTCTTTTGCCGGTGCTGTTTCGAGCTGAGATGACACGCTCTTGTGCGCACTAACGAACGGTGGTGTGCAAATAAACTTTCCACCTACAGGCTCAGCCCTGCGTCGACTGATCACCCCCGGAACTCAGCCGCTAACCAAAGCTTTTCGAGGCTCAACATCATGATTCGAGAAGGCTGCGCATGTTGCACGAGTGGCGAGTAGGAGGCAACTCTTCTATAGGGTACAAATCAGCTCAACAAGATGGCCACCATATCTTCGCCTAAGGAATCCAACCTAAAGCACAGCGGCCCGAGCGCTGTCGCCGAACAAGTCGCTGCTATGCGCCGGATCGATTCGACCGAACGCTTGAATCATGGACAGATCCGAGGAGCGAGATCGTGTCTGCACGGAAGCCCGAGACCATGCGCGCGCGTCTACAGACCTGAGCTTCGATGCTGATTCTTGCCAGGCGTAGTGAATCACGATTCGGCAGTTACGATCTGTATCAAAGTTTCTGGTGTTGGAGCCCATGCAAGGTGGTCGGGTATAGATACGCAAATGCGAACACTCGTTCGCTCAGATCAATCTTTGACGACAAATGAGTTCATGGGAAGGATTTCTTGCACGACTTAGTTGTTGCCTGCAATAGCAGAGCTCCCATAGACGCCCCCCTTAGACGGTTCCCTCAGGCGTTCGTGTACGACTCGCAACGCCAAGGCAAGCCTGTGAAATATGATGCTGCAGACCAATGCTCCATCACATACCGGGATAGCTTGGAGGCCCGCAAAAAAGGAGTGCGCGTTTCCATCGGCTGATGGCCCAACTGACTGAGTCGCAGTTCCTCACGGTGCAATGGCCCGCACGTTGTTGGCTGGGGAAGCACTTGTTGAACCTTCAGAAATAGTCAATGCCGTATAGATTCATACATCCAGCGCGCTTGAATGTTCCCCAGGAGCTGTGCATCGAGTGAAAAAAGGATTAGTATGGTGAACTGAAGTCTCAGTATATGTAATGTATAGGTTGATATTGGCTGCAGTGGTATATGGTGCAGGAAGTTGCTGTATTGGTATGCGCTTGGTGAGGCATCCCATGGCATGTGCCTGATATGGCATCACTACCTTGAATTCGGAGAAAGGACACAGGCCAGATCCGCTCTCAGCACACCCACTGCGCGATTCCGGGGTGCTGGTGCTCTTCGCTAATCTGCGTGTGGCCAATGTAGCCCGCAAAACGCACGTATTGCGCGTGCAACTGTTCAGTTCTTCTTGAACTCTTTGATCTTCTCCTGGATAGCTGTCTTCACATCGAATCCCTGAAGCGCGCTTCCGCGCCTCTTTCGCTCTGCTATCTCACGCTTGACTTGTGCCACGATGGCATCAAGCTCAGCCTCCGGGTCGTCTGCGATACCGAGAGTTGGTGCCCTCGTGCTGCTGGCAGTACTGGCCATCGAGTTTGTCCTGGTGAGATTGTCCTTCTTGATCTCTTCCTTCGCGATCTGCTCGATGTTGGAAACATCCGCATCGATCGCAGATGCTGGGGCTGCTCGAGCGCTTTGGCGTTGTTGCAGCTGCCTGCGGAAGGGTAAATTACGAGAGAAGAGGCCAAAGGAAGCAGCCACGCCGATGAGTGTGTAGAAGTACACGCGGGACCAAACCTCCAAAGTATCCGATAAGCCGAGCAGAATGAATGGCGCAACGGTGAAGGAGAAGGCTAGCTGTGTAAGGAAAAAGGTAAAGACGTCGTAATAAATTTTAGTGGGCAAAGATGATTTGCCATCCGTAGTGAGGAACAAAGGACGGACTAGACGTCGACCACCTGGAATGGTTAGCACGACACCTGCGGCAAAGGATTCGAATGCTCACTCTTTGCGGCAGCCTGGAGGAGGGCCGCGAGAACGAAGGCCATGTAGTAACCTGGGTAGAAGCCGTGCCAGAATGCGCTAGTGACGAACGTGGCAAGCGTAGCACCGAAGCCAGGCTTTTGTCCCTTGGGTGTGACACGTAGGTACATGTAGTTGCGTAGCCATTGGTTGGTGTTGATGTTCCATTCTCCCAAGAACGCTCGTGTGTTCTGAGCGGTCTCAATTGCGATCGGTCTGATGTTGGTAAGGCGGTCCCATCTGGCGCGTCCACTCTTCGCATCAATGCCATTGTAACCGATGCCGGAGAGAATGCATGCACCTTCAGAGAGACTCCAGACACCATAGTACTTCATGCGAGTAGTCAGGCCAAGCATATACAGCTGCCAAACTCTACGCAGGAAGCCATATTGCATGTACTCGTCGCTCAGGTAGAACGAAGGGTAGTACCAGCCAGAGAACTTGAGGAAAGCAATGATCCAAAGTGTGCCGTAGACGCCCTTGACAGTAGCTGGAGTGCCACTGCGAGGGATCTTGCGCTTCTTCCTCGTCGGTGGTGCATGTGATGGGTCGACTCCAGGAGGAAGCGTGAACATCGTAGTGGTAATGTACTGACTGTAGTCGCAGTAGTCGAATGCGGGACCTGCCATGAACCCTGGGAAGAAAAGTACGTAGCCGGCGTAATCCAAAATACTGGGCATGGTCCTGACAGCATGCTCCTTCTGGAAGTCCGAGAGTTCGCTCTCCGGCAGGCGACCATCTTGCACATTCCAGCAAAATGCGGTGAGCTTCATGACCATAACCATCTGTGCACCTGAGATGTCAACCGCTGATGGATCGTTGACGTTTTGGCGAATGATGTGGTTCATGGACATGTGTCCCATCAAGAACACAAATCCGATCCAAGGCATGTAGGGCGATTTGATTCTGGATGCGATGACATAGGCGCCAGCAGCGCTGATGAAAATGGTGCGCAGACCTGCCCACAGATCAAATAGCCCAACAAGATAGAACATAGCCACGCTGCATTATCAGTGATCATACATCAAAAATGTATCAAAAACTTACGCTATAATGAAGGCGTTCTTCTGCCATGGCGCTTTGTCGGGTATCCGCTTAAGGAGACCAGCTAAGGGATAAGAGAGGTAGAATGAGAACACGAGCTTGACTATCCAGAGGTCAGAGTCGAAAGCGTCAAGCGATCTGGGAAGTCTTACGCTCGTCTGCTGACGTCCCCAAAGAGCTACCAACATACTCGAAGGCTGCACTAGTCGTTGGTAAGTGTCTCTGGTTTGAGCACGTTTAGCACGTACGCGCATTGATGTAGGGTAACATCTTGACCAAATAATTCGTGATGTAAAAGGCCTTGCCGAGGCGAGGGAGAAAGCAGGGGGGAGGGAAGATATAGGTAAGTCGTAAGAGCCAGACTATCTCCAATGTGTCCGCATGTTCAGCTGGGTTGTCGATGTGCGAATAATGTCAATAGTCCCTGGCACGCAGAGTAAAGGTGGCAGTGGCCTGTGACGTCGTCACGCTAACAATTTGTTTACTAAGGCTGAAAACAGGAAAGCTTGCGATTTTGCCGCGGCTCACCGCGTAGGACGATATCAACATCAACGTGAACATTCACGATCGGTGTGTTTGCGCCAATCACCCTCGAAAACGTATTCAAGTCGCCAAAATGAGCGCGACGTATAACCTCGAGCCGAACCCGACGGCCAAAGTCCTTCTCCACACCACGCGCGGTGACCTCGAGATCGAGCTTTTCGCAAAGCAGACACCCAAAACCTCGCGCAATTTCCTGCAGCTATGTCTCGACGGCTACTACGACAATACTGTGTTTCATCGCCTAGTCAAAGGGTTTATCATTCAAGGAGGAGACCCGACAGGGACCGGTCAAGGCGGGGAAAGCAGCTATGATAGCGAGCCTTTCGAAGATGAATTTCACAGCCGGTTGAAGTACACGAGGCGAGGTCTGCTGGGTATGGCAAACACAGGCAAGAAGGACGATAACGGAAGTCAGTTCTTCTTCACTCTGGCGGCAACGCCGGAGCTGCAAGACAAGAATACTTTGTTTGGCCGGGTGGTGGGAGACACAATCTACAACTTAATGAAGATGGCCGAGGCGGACATTGCGGAGGGCAGTGAGGATCGTCCGATGTATCCAAGCAAGATTACAGGAGCTGAGATTCTGATCAACCCCTTCGAGGGTATGGTCAAGCAGGAGAGGGTAGCACAGCGGACAGAACAAGAGGCAAAGAAGGTCAAGAAGCCTAAGAGAAAGGCCGGAAAGAACGTTCTAAGCTTTGGTGGAGAAGATGGAGAAGACGTGGCGCCTGTACTGAAGAAGGCGAAGTTCAATACAATGTTGGTCAGTGCCGGAGAGGAGTTGCCGACAGCACCGAAGAAGACGTCGGCACTAGAAGCTGCAGGATCCAAAGCCATACCCATCCGCAAACCATCCAGGAAGTCGCCTTCGAGACCTCCGTCTCCAGAGCCAACGAGAGCCGCAGCTTCCAAATTACCGCCTCGCGAAGAGGCACGATCACCGCCACCACGAGAGCTCTCTCCCGAATCTGAGAAAAAGTCGAAGATCGACCGCGTCAATGCGCAGATTGCCGAGCTCAAGGCTTCGATGAAGCGCAACACTGGGCCTCAACATGCAGAACAAGTGAGGAAGAAGTCGCTACTCGAGTCTATGGTGCCACAATCGACGACACGAGGGAGGAAGCGCGGTGGCGGTGGAAATGCTGGAAACGAACAAGCTACACTTGACATTCTGTCAAAGTTCAAATCGAAGCTGGAGGCATCAGAGCCTGCAGCGCCACCGAAGAGCAAAGATACTCCTGCGCCAGGAGATGTGGAGACGAAGGATGGCGTGACCATCGACAGTAAGGACGAAGAAGATGAGGCGGTCTGTGACCTGCACTTCATTGCTGGATGTCAGTCCTGTAAGGCATGGGATAAGGAAGAAGAGGAAGAATCAGATGATGATGCAGGGTGGATGTCACACTCGCTCAGCTTTGCGAAAGATAGATTAGGGAAAGACCTTGAGTGGAAAAGGAAAAATGAAGAGGATCTGCTGGTCATCGATCCACTTGAGGAAGCAAAGAGGCATAAGGCTGAGGTCAAAGGGAAACGGGAGTGGGACGGTGGCAAGAATAAGAAGTCAAAAGCCTGAGTGCAAAACTGATAAGCTATGATATATCCAAACACAGTCCTGCACAGCACACTGCGCTCCAAGAATTCATGTTCTCTAGATCATGTGCCTATGCGAATCTGCAGCTTATCAACGCACAACCTTGCACAGCCGGATGCAGCAAGGCAAGGGAAAAGAAGAGCTTCGGGCTAGGTTGTTGCGGGCTGTGGGGCTTGGTCGCTGGTGTCTCACCTTCCCTTCATTTCTCTCTATGCCGCCGTTTGTCCTTTCCCCATGCCATCACCGCTTTAGGTCCTTCACACTTACACGCGCTCGCTACCCTTTTGTCATACCGCTTCGATCCCTCGCTCATCCACACTGCTCTTCAGCATCCTTTAGAACAGTAGCCATTGACTTGCCCCTCCCGGTAAGTATCATGTGTCCCTCCAAATGAGCGCGCTGGGACAATCCCTTGATAGTGGAGTTGTTCCGCTAGCTTACGTACCTTAACTTACGAGTTCTCACGCAATCTTCCTGCGATTGTGCGTCTTTATTCCATTTGATTCTCCTGTTCATATGCAAGCGTGCATTGGCCTTGCTTATTTACAACATTCATTGCTTGCAAAGATACTAAATGATGGCAGTGTCTCGTCATCGACATTAATCATGGCCATCCAGTGGAAGGAACCCGGTGCGAAGGACCGTCTGCTTGCCGCCGTCATCGCCGCATCCCCCAACGTTAGACCTTGAATCCTCAGCGACAATCAAACTTTGAATAAGTACTGACTACTTCATAGCTCAGCATGAAAGAAGTCGCCCGTCTCTTCGGCCAAGGTGCAACCTATGACGCTATTGAAGGTCAACTGCGTAAGGCCAAGAACGCAGCCGCCGTCCTGAAGGAGGAAGCTGCCGGCCGCTCAGTTCCAGCAAAGACTCCTTCTAGGAAGATGAAGACCAAGAACGCCAAAGACAATCTCTCCAAGACTCGCGAGTTACTCAACTTCCCGCCTACCGCAATGCCTACTGAACGTCTGAGCAGCTGTCAAGGATGCTCGTGTGTCCAAGTCGAAGAAGGCTACCACCCCAAAGATCAAGGCCGAGCTTCTGCAGGAAGACTCTATGCTCTTCGACGCGGCTATCAACGGCGTTGGTAGCGACGAGGTCGAGGACGAAGTTTAGGATTAGACGTACCGCGCCTCTCACATAGGTTTCAGTCTGAGCAGCTTGGCTATCTTTAGAGCCATTTCGCATTGATCCCTACGTATATGCACAAGATTTGGCAAACACGATCGTTGCGCAGCAGGGTGGTGGCGCATATTGACGATGGATTGATTGGTAGACAATCCTACAATGAACGTTACGGTCCAGAGAGATGGCTACATACAGTGTTATGCATCTCATGATCAATTTTCCTTTATGCTGGAGCTGATGTGCTGGTTTTGTTATGGGTTTGTCCCTTTTGGTGGCTTCTTTCATTTCGTTGTGTGAACTTCCTCTGATCTGTTCTTACACGTCCTGCTGCAACACCACCCGCATTGTTCCTGGTAAATATCTTGATACTGTAATCGCATCGTCAATTGGTTCTCAAGGTACCAAACCGTTGCGCTGCCGCCCTGCGACCGTCCTGAAGCTCTCTTTCACCTCGAATCCGCTATATGCGCGCCTTCCGAATTTTTTTTTCCGCTAAGGCCAGCTATGCAGCAGGCAAACGCGTGCGACAGTAACAAATCAGCCAGTGCGATTTGAGTGAGTTTCTCTTATATCCCACAGCAGCTTCGCACTCTATCCCACCTTGAAGACCCAAGCCACCATCAAGATCTTCTACGCTGCTTCGACTGCCTCCAGACCTCTCTTTCTACATGTTTCACTCTTCTAACTGCCTTTCAAGGCCCTGCTCTGCGACCTAAATTACCATGAACTGGATCACCAATATCTTCGTAGCCTTCATGGCTATCGCCCATGACAATTCCTGGTTTGCTACAGACACTGCAGCTAGCTTCGCTCTCGCTGAGGCTCACTGCATGTTACCAACGCCGCACTGTCTTTGCCAGGCCAAGATTGTGCATGCTCGACTCGTTCAAGAACACCTCGAGGCATACTGGGGCAGCGTCAACGAAGAGCGCGCCGGCATCGAACAAGAGAAGCAAGCTAGAAAGACTCATGACCTTTACGTCGCCCAACAGCTGGCCAAAGGTGACAAGTGGGACAAGTGGGAAGTAAGCCCTCCAACACTTATCTACAACGACAACAGCCAGCACTTAACACAAAACAACTTCATCAATCCCACTCTTATCCCGACTTGCACTCCTCCATCAAAGATTTCTCGACTGGCCGCCAATTACCGCCCCTCAATGATGGATAGACTTACCATCGGCGAGCATGACTTTGAGAAGTCAGGTTTTCTCGTCTTCTGTCAGCGTTCCTTCGCCATTTTCATCATGAGCTGCATCGTAGTTTGCGTCATCCTCGTAGTCTACCAGCTTGTGAAGGACATACGCCGGGCTTTAGCTGGATCTCCAGGTAACTTTTCGCTTCGACTCGTCGTCCTCCACCGCCGAGTCCCAGCGCTTTCAGACACCGCGGCAACAGACGCCAACTTTCTCACCTTCGATAGACAAACGAGAGAGAGACCCTGCGCGCTACGACGAGCTGTCGCGAACCTCGGCGAACAGCAAGGAGAACCCCTGGCTTCAAAGCCCAGGTAAATACTCGCCGGCCACTGGTACGCGAAGCCATTGTAATGGATCAAGACAATGCTGACACTCACAGGATCTCCTCTGATTACCTCCCTGCCGGCAACTGCCTCTCCTTTCCCCTCCGCCGAACTCTTCTTTCCTCTCGCACCAGTGACCGAGGAGGCCGAAGTACCTCGCGAAAGAAAGTGAAATCCTCCAGGATTTTTCGAAAGTTGGCCAACGTCAGCAGCAACGACCATGAGGCCATCGTTCAACCCTCATTTCCTCTTGTTGCCTCCTCCATCCTCTCATTGCCCCCTCCTGGAGACTTCTCCTCCTTCTCCCCACGCTCCAGGAAGCCCTATAGAGTGTCCAAATGGTACTTTCGCCGAATCATCGCCCTGGCGTCCGACTGCAAAAACCCCGTAAAGGCGAGCGTGGCGGACGACTTCGATCTAGCCGGTATGTGTTAACGTCCTTGAATCTGAATGCCGTTTCCTATGTTCGTATCTGAACTGTCGCAGTCAAGGATCAGCTGGTTGCCGCGCTGCTAAATGGATCTGATGACGAGGGCGCACCACACCTGGTGCTGAGGCTGAGGCTGAGGCTGAGGTTAAGGACAAGGCTATGATCAAGGTCCAGGTCGAGGCCCGCAAGACTTTTTGACTACTCATGTAGTAAAACCGCTGCCAAAGAGAGTGCAGAGAAATACTTTGTCATTGTAAGGCTTTGTGGGTGTTGAGAAGACGTGGTGAGGCATGAAAGACCTCCACGCCGTAACATTGCGGTTCTTTGTGAGCCCTCTTTTTACTCGTAGCTACTAGAGCGCCTCGGAAACCTCCTCTCGACGACTTTAGATGAAAGTTGTTTCCTTCATCCTGTTTTTGTGCGTTTCCCTCGCACCTCGGCGCGGCTCGGAAACCATCAGCAAGTTCAGGAGCCAGTGGCGTCATCATCACCCCACCAAGCAACAACGCAAGCGACTCCGCCATCCCATCAAATACTACGCCTCATATCAACACCGATCACCAAGCATCCCGCCCCAGCGAACAGCTGCTAAAAATTTACTATCTCGGCTCTAGAACCGAAAGCATACTCTAGAACACTCGGTGCGCACCACACGCGCGCGACCGAACCAAATCCCGCCAAGATTTACGTCATGTATATACATCAGACTCAGTGGGTTAAGGCTTGGTGTTTCTTGACCCGACGCGGTGGTGCGTAACTTTGATATTTCTGGACTTGGCGGGGTAGCAGAATGAGGGATATAAAGAGGGCAGAGACCTAGTGAGGACATCATAATCATTTCACTATCCAGCTAGCTGCATACAAGCTCAATATCCTCACAACATTTTCCAACCCTCCCATCTACCCCACCAATCACTCAGGAAACAACCCACGAATCAAGAATCACACATTTGCAGGCAAGATGGTAGAACATCACCCCGGAGCTTTCATCTCAAAGGCCAACATCGACCCAACGGACGTGCCCTGGGCGCTAACAACGCATCTTCTTTCCATCTCCATCCCACAATTCAAGCGTACAACCACCGCGCCGTTCCTTGCACGCGCTGCTCAAGGCCAACTTCCGAAGTCAGTAATCGCAGAATGGCTTGCAAACGACCGCCTCTAC
Organism: Phoma herbarum; assembly: GCA_001599375.1. Lineage (NCBI taxonomy): Eukaryota > Fungi > Ascomycota > Dothideomycetes > Pleosporales > Didymellaceae > Phoma > Phoma herbarum. Next base: position 267,217 of record BCGR01000012.1, on the reverse strand, counting down.
ATCCAAGGCTACATCTCACTCGCCGAGAACCTGGTCCGCATCATTGAGCAGACATCGAAAGCCACACGCGCAACAGCCACCAAAGTAGACATCGACTCCATCGAGTCACGCCTACTGCGCTGGTTAGACGCCGCAATCTCGAACGTAAAGCGGGAGTCCGAGTGGTTTGACGAGATGACCAAAGCGTACAACCTCACCGCACCAGCACCGTCCTCGAGCCAAAAGAGCCCCGGCGTGCAGCGCTTCGAGGCTTTGTTCAGCCAGCTTTCATCCAGCACACCGAATGCCTTCCTCCCCTGGCTCGAAGGCGCAGTCTGCTTCTTCAGCACGGAGAAAGTGTACTACGAGGCGTGGAGGTGGGCGCGGAAGCAATATCGTCGCCGATCTACTGAAGGCGTGAGTGGGCGATCGAGATCGCGCTCTCCGAACCCGGAGACCGAGGATTACTCCAAGGATCTTGATGGTGGCGCAATGAGGAAGGAGTTCATTCCCAACTGGTCGAACAAGAACTTCATGATGTTCGTTGAGACGCTCGAACGCATTATCAACGAGGGTGTGGGTGAGGCGGTAGGACGCGATGATAAGAGGTGGCAGGATGTTAAGCAGAGAGCGGATGCAGTGTGGCAAGCGACGCTGGATGCTGAGGAGGCGTTTTGGCCGGATGTTGATGGCAGCTTCAGCGCAAGCGGTGCCAATGATACAAATGAGTCGCACAATAGCACAGAGGTTTGTGGCATGCCAGGTGCTAAAGAGGGGAGCTTGCTGGAGCCGAACGCACGGACTTACGACCGTGATCAGAGGACGTTTGCTGGCGCCCAGCAGACGAATTACGTTCCTCACGTCGGCAACGTGTAAGAGTGTTTCAGGTCTAGTTATGCGGTGTTCACGATCATAGATTGACGTAGCATTACAAAAGCATTATTCACATTGATCGGAAAATTACGTTATGTACAAAGGGCTACTGTGTAATAATCATTGGGACTTTTGTATGCTAAAACATGTGTAGAGGGTGAAGGTGTGCAGTGATGTGTTTTATGCTGAGGATGACGACAGCGAGTATTCTCGTTTGGCCATGAGGTAATGAGTGCACGGTGGCCCTTTGCAGACACCGACTCAAGCTGCCATGGTGACGGTGCAAGTAGCGCGTGAGGTCTGAGTTTCATGAATCGTTCATTAATCGTGTTATCGTCTACAAAGATCATCGTTCTGTCTTACTCCAAATCGCTTGCTGCACCGTTTCAATATACACATACGAAAGGAAGCCATCAGGAGTCAAATCGACACCCATACCAAGTGAATACCGCCAACGCCGACCGCTCTTGGAACAAAAATTACAAAATCTCCTTCAGTTGCTCCTTCTGTTGGCTTGTCAAGCTGGTCGGGAACTTAATTTTAACGCCAACAACAAAGTCGCCTCGCTCAGCGGGCTTCTTGCTCTTTGGCATGCCCAAATTAGGGTACCGCTCCGTCCACGTAGGCCCGGTGGGTCCGCTGCTGCTTACGCTGAGTTGTTTGCCATCGATAGTCTGCACAGTGCGGCGCCAGCCGGTCAGTGCTTCTTTGAGGTCTAGTTCGATCGTGAGCTTGATGTCGTCGCCCTCGCGGGTAAAGAGAGGGTGTGGTTTCTGTTCTTCGTCAATTCTTTGTTCTGACTGTAGGTGATACTCGGAAAGAACGGCTTACCTCTGAGACGACAAAGTGCAAATCTTGTGTTCCGCCTTCGACCTGATCGCCAACGTCTGAGAACTTGATCTTGCTGCCAGCCTTCAAGCCGCGCTTGATAGGTACTTCCAGGATCCGGTCTTGTGTACTCTGCTTGCCGGTGGCCTGGTCGTATGTCTTCCGCTTGATCTTGAGCTTCTTCGTTGTGCCATTGAACAGTTCCTCGAGTGTGACCGCCAGCGGCTTCTCTACCACAGTGACCTCGGGCTCAGGTGCTCTCCTGCCTCCCGAGAAGCGTCCACCAGGCCCTCGGCCGCCGCGTGAGCCTCCCATACCGCCTGGCATACCACCCATGCCAAAGCCACCGAAACCACCAAAGTCGTCATCGTCGCCGCCCATGCTACCACCTCCGCCGCGGAGGAACTCCGAGAAGATGCTTTCGGGGTTCGAGAAATTGAAACCGTTGGCGCCGCCGCCGCCGGTCGAGAAGTGGAACGTTCGTGCGCCTCCGCCGCCAGGCATGCCTCCTGCTCCAGCGAAGGGAAAGCCTCCTGCGCCTGCAAATGGGTTGCCTCCAGGGCCCTCACCGCCCTCTGGTGCAGGCTGGCCGCCGCGCAAGATGAATTCGAGCCCGTACTGGTCATATGTCTGGCGCTTTTCGGGGTCGGAGAGAATTTCGTATGCTTGTGAGCATTCTGTAGGTCCATGTCAATATCAGGCCTCAGTAATAGGAGGGAGCTCAGGCTTACCTTTGAACTTCTCGCTTGCCTGTGGGTTGTCTTTGTTCTTGTCGGGGTGCCATTTGAGGGCAGCCTTCCGGTATGCTTTCTTAATCTCCTCTTGTGTTGCTGTAGGTGACACGCCTGTGTGACAAGTCAGTATATGTACGTAGCTAGCCGTGAGCTCCGCAGTCGAGCAAGGCCGATGAGGGGTATGCAAGGGTCAAACCTACCTAATGATTCATAGAGCTTGGTCTCCTTGACCATTGTGACTGGGTATTACGGCAATGGAAAGGATGTCTTTTGTGCGCGTGAAAGCAATTAAGTTCTGGGCATGTGGTGCATGTGTGAGGGTTGCTTTTATGATCGAATGTATGGAAATGTCTCGCGATCTCCACAATGCGGCATTGCGCACAGGCCACCGAGTACGTCAGAGAACTCGCCAGAACCTTCCATATCAGCAGCAGTCTTTGCTTGACATCAATGTGATGGATTGAATGAACTTGAAGTTAATGTTTCTTTGAGCTTCTACATCGACATTTACAGCTTGAACCTCGAGTTGAATTGACATGTCTGTCAACGCAGTAGCCATGTTCGTACACCTAGTCGTCCGCCCTTCATGCAAAAGTTTTGACGCGCCCAACTCCTTCATGCCAATCCATAACGCCGGCGCCCGTTAGCGATTTTCCATATGCTACACTGAGCAGGTATCCAGAACAGAGAGATGCGCAAGATGCACACAGATGCCGTGTACATCGCTGGTAGGTCGAACAGCAGCACGGTGCTGCTGGCGGGCCGAGATAATCGATAATTCACAACATAGCGACAGCTGCTCAATCGGAGTCGCTGTCCTCCTCAGCGGCCTTGCTCTTCCTTTTCTCCTTCTTAGCCTTCTTGGCGGCCTTCTCCTCCTTCTTCTTGCGCTTGCGCTCGGCCTTCTCCTCAGCAGTCTCCTCCTCGTCGTGCTTGCGCTTCTTGGTCTTCTCGGAGGCAGCCTCGGGCTCCTCGCCGGTGGGTGCAACGGCGGGGGCAGCAAGAACCTCAGCGGTCGAGGTGGTCTCGGCAAGAGGGGCGGACTCGACGTCGGTCCTGTTGAAGTCCTTATACTCAGTATTCCACTTGGCGGGTGTCTTCTCGTTGGGGCGTCCGAATTTCTGGTCGAGTTAGCTACACGTACAAGTCATGGAGGAAGACTTCAACTTACGTCGAGTGTACCAGCCTCCTTCATCTTCTTCTTCTCAGTGGCAACCGGGCCCATGCCCCAGCGCCTGGGGTACAGATCGCGCTCCATGATGACGCGCTTGATCTTGGCGACGACGCCGTGGTCGCAAGATGTCATCTCGACAGCGGACATCTGGGCGTATGCAAGGGCAATAGCCTCACCCTTGGTAGTCATGAGGACAACCTCCTCATGGATCTCAATACCCTTCTCGAAACGGAGGAGACCGGGAAGCATGAGCTTAGCACCGTAGCAGATGGCGTTAACAGAGCTGTCTTTGACGACAATGCGCTTGTAGCTAGTGAGAAGGCTCTCAAGGGGAGAGATGACGTGACGGAGGTAAGACTCGTCGCGGTTGTTGTCGTGGAGCCACTGGGCGTCGAGAACGTCGTGAAGAGTGACCAAATCCTTGGTCTCGTCCATGGCACCGGACCTCACGCGGCGGAGCTCCTGCATGTGAGCGCCGACACCGAGCAAGAGTCCCAAGTGAACGCAAAGAGTACGGATATAGGTACCAGCCTCACAGCTGACCCAGAAAACACCAAGCTGCCTCTCATTGTCGAATTCGTAGAGCTTACTCTCGTGGATGGTACGGATACGGAGCTGACGCTTGACGGCCGAGATGAGCGGGGGACGCTGGAAGAGCGCACCAGTGAGGGTCTCGAGAGCGCGTGCAAATTGGGCTTCGCCACCGGGGAGCTTGTCGTGAAGGCGGATGACGCAGACATACTCCTTACCAGCACCCTGCTGGGACTTGACGAGACGTGTAGCACGGTCAATGCAGACAATGAGACATCCAGTGACCTTGGGATCGAGAGTACCAGAGTGACCGGTCTTCTCAACACTGCGACGATGTTAGCCTCCTGCTTGACACTCCGCTGTAACTTTATTCCATACCGGAGCATGCGCTTGATCCATGAGACGACTTCGTGCGAAGAAGGGTTCGAGGGCTTGTCGAGGTTGATGACACCGGAAGAGATGTATGACTTAAGGTCACGCGCGAGGGGAGCGCATCCTTGAGGGATGGGTGTGTAGTGAGATGTGCGAACCAACACTGCAATTTCTATTAGTATGGATATTGGAAGCGTTGATGTCTGGCTACATACGGTCGCTGTAGTTCTTGAGCAGGAGCGGCCAGTCGCTAGTGTCGATGGCAGGCGCAGAAGCCTCTGGCTTAATTGTGTAGGCGTCGGGGTTGGTCTGCACGAGAGCCATTGCGACGGATTTTCGAGGGACCTGGTGGTTGCACTTGCCGTCCTGCAGAGCTCACAACTTTTTGGCAGGCGCGAAGAATTTCCTGCGCGGCCCGTGCTTTCCTTAGTTAGCGTCTCGGCAAAATTGACGGACCGCGCTTTCCAGCGGATGGAGAGGAACTCGACCATGGTAATATCAACGGTCAGGAACATCAATCGTGTAATGACAATCACAAAGGATGGCAAGATTGTACGACCAAGTTGATCCAGCCTTACGATATGATGTGTCAAAGTCACGATCGTCGAAGTACAAATATTGACTGCCTTCAAAGGCCCTCCTCTATCTCAGCCTGATGTTCTCTTGACATTGTCTTGGGGAGAAAACGGACGGCCAAGACACTGCGCTCAAGGTGCCACCATAGATCTCTGCCAGTGGCTTGTCCTTTGCAGCCAGGGAAGACACGTCTATAGCGTGGCCAGCAAATCCAACAGGGAGAAGCAGAGAAGGTCAGGACCAGAGTGCCTCGTTCGACTTGTTGAAGATTTTCTCGCTTCGAGTCAGTATACGCTTGCACGACAAACATATCGAGGACCTTTTCGGGAATAAGACCCGGGATATATTCAAGCGTCGCCAATCGTGATGAGCAATTCGTGCCCGGCTCTATCACGGTCGTCCCCATAGTAGACGCACGTGTGACATTATCAAGTAACTTTTCAGGTAGCAACATATTTCAACAAATGTCGACACCTTTAGGATTCGGAGTCGATTGCAGGATTATGCGCCAAGTTGCACGACCGTTACATCCTACACCTCTACTTGCTCAGGCTTCAAAGCATAGAAAAAGGGGTGGCTGAACAGAAATACCTATCAGGCTTAGCGTGAGGTACCCCACCCACATCTACTCAAGCCTGGAGTCCTGAATTGTTCTCGAATCTCGTCATGTCGTGTCTAGTGCTACAAACGATCATGTACTTCGGTGCTATTGGCTAAAATGAGATACATTGTCATTACGATCTCTTCTTTCTCCACTGCTTGAACGGCATTGGAATTACATTTGATACAAGGACCCTCAAGGTCGACACGTTGCCCATATGGATTCCTGCATCTATACACCACTCTCGGTAGAGTCGGAGGCTTTTGGGATTCGTCTCTTACGCCTGTTGCCAGAGCCTGATCGAAACGCGCCAATAAGGTGCTCGCTATTCAAGTACTCACTGTGCAAGAGCGAAAGACCGCATCTGTACGAAGCGCTCTCTTGTACTTGGGGTGATCCGACTGATGTGGTCCCGATTGAGCTTGCCGGACAGAGCCACCAAGTCACTGTCAATCTCCACGCTGCTCTGAGGCAACTGCGAGAGCATCACATCGTACGGAATCTTTAAATTGACGCATTGTGTATCAACCAAGGTGACTCTGAAGGGGTGGCCAGCCAGATACTGTCTATGGCACGCATATATGGCCAAGCTTATTGTATGCTTATTTGGTTGGGTGAAGAAGCAAGTGAGAGTGACGCTCTCTTGGACCAAATGCGAATAAGAGCAAGCTACCGGCGAGACAAGCCGGCATTTGCACAAGCGATAAGATGCCTCTTCGACCGGCCGTGGTTCTCACGGATTTGGGTACGTATACAGCAGCTATCGTGGCTGTCAGGTGCTGACGTCCAATCAAGTACTGCAAGAAGTGGCGTCTGCACGATGCATTCGAGTTCTGTGCGGGCGCAAGATTCTCGAAGGACAAGTATTCTGCGCTTGGGTTGAAGCACTGCGATTCTTTCATCCAGTCATGCAATTGATCAAACAGGCCACTTTCCGGCCGCCAGTATTTGCCTCTAATCAAACGGACCTGCATCAACTTGGCACGCTACTCGATATGTACCACAGCTAAAGAGCTTCCACACAGCACGATAAGATCTATGCTCTACTTGGAATGTGTACGAACATCGAGGGGACCCTGAAACCTGATTATGGGGTGCCATGGCATTTGGTTTTACAACAAGCAATCAGGCATATTCTAGGGGCACAAGTTCAAGTTCAGACATGGCCGCAGCGAGAGGTTACCTTGATCACAGGGCTAAGTGCCATCTTTGGTACAGCTCAACCGATCCCGAGAGGTCCAGAGACGACCGACAATGATATTTGCATTTGGAGTCCGAAAGGAGATCGCTACACTTGGACGAGACCAGTATGCTCGAGGAGTGTGCCTTTTCGAAGGCGCATCACATGCCACAGTGGTGCGAGCATGCAATTTTTTTTTCCAAGTCATTATTGTACAGGTCCCGCTCGAGTCTGTGTTTGACACAAAACTCAACGATAAGAGAGATCATTTCGAGTTTCAGTCCAATATTTGCCTGTTTTGGGATTGGGAGGTGTCTGCACAAGAGCTGCAGGGAGACCTGCGGAATGTAGCACTTGCAGACATACTTGCACAAGATTCTAGAAGAGCAACGAATGCTCACTCGGTTGCTGAAAGTACACGCATGCTTACAATAGCAGAGTGTCTATATGAATCGAGAAGATGGAGGTCTGCTGATTTCATATTATGCGGGATACATCGCAAGCCAGGGCGTCACCGGGAAACGTGGGACACATCTGACCGGCTCCGAGAAGTTCTCGACGATAACGTAGACTGGCTCAAGCTTGATACTAGCAGAATCTTGCGTCTCATGTGGAAGCTTTTGGTCTCCTACGCTGCTGAAAGCAGAGGCAAAGAAATGCACCAGACCGTTGTAAGGGCATCAAGGATATGCGAGTCTAGTGAAGAAGCGCATATATGGCGGTACTTGCGCGGCATTCCACACACGTATTACACCAGAACCTACGGTAAATCTGGAAGATTACACGCACTGATCACTGGTCTGGAGATAGAGAAGAGCCGGGTGTTATCATACTTCTTAGATGAGGTCGAGTGTACCAAAGATGAAGGGGCTTTTCGGCTCTTCCTTCGAAGCAGAAGAGAAGACATAGGAGACATTGGGTTGTTACTGATATGCATGCTCGCGAGGCCTAATCTTAGAGCACACGACATGGCTCGTGTTCGCAAACTCCTAGTCGACCCGAAGGAAGATGAAGTCCGCGCCGTGCAGCGAGTACAGTTGCTCGTTAGTATAATTCAAAGCTCAGCAGCTTCAGCCATAAGAGAGGTCGTTCGGCGCGTGGAGCCTGAATCCCTGCAACTTCTCGTGCCTTACATGGGCGATTTCAAGCTTCTGTCACAGCGAGCACGGGTTGACAGCTATACTACAAATACGATTTGTAGTGCAGCTACACAAGACGTCAGGCAAGCTCTAAATGATCTATTCGACGTAATTCAGACTCAAAAGTGTGATCTGACGGAAGAAGTGTTGATGGTTACAGCAGAGACCTGCAGCCCAGAGTTAGTGGCCTGGTTGGTGGAGTGGAAGGATGTAAATATACGCGTCACACGCAAGATACTAGACGCAACCGAAACAAACGCACGGCATGGCAGTCGTGTGACGGAAAAATTTATGGGCTACATGGAGAGAAGGCGAGAAATCCACCAAGGCACTCAAGAAGTATCTACAATTCCATAGGTGCTCGTCTTGAGTGGAGGTGTTACACATGCCGATGTATAAAGAGGATTCACGCTCCTTTAGGATTGCTCAAGGACATGATAGCTCTGTAATCTTTCTAACAAGAGGCCTTCAAGCGTGCAGGACAAATACCGGAGTGAACGACTTTGATAAAAAAAGACATTGCATATTACCTCCTCAGAGTGTACGATATCTTTGATGATTCAGCACAGGAGTGATCGACACTCAAGAGCTTGGAGATCAAACTACACACGTAAAGCTGAAGCATGTGCTGACAACGAGGTTCCAGGCAGCAATGAAAGATGATGCTCTGTGAGTCAATTGGGCCGATGTGCGATGCGAGTTCTGTCACGCGTTTGATTGGTTCGATAGGGTTTTATCCCGATCCAGACCTTTTACTGACGCACCAATACCGCACCGCAAAAGCTCCATCATGCAAAGACTACATGCAACACTGGTATCAGTGAGGTATCAACTTCATCAGACGCTTACTGATTTGTCCAGATCTTGCCGCTGAAGCTCAATGAGGCCTGGTACGACGATCGACGACAGCAGAAAACGGGTAAACCTCGCGAAGTATTATAGTCATTCATATCTCTACGTATGAGCCACGCTTCAATTGGTGTACCTTGCAGCGTTCCCCCCTTATTATTCGGTGTCAGTATGGCCTACTTCTCCCTATTACACTGCAGCTAGCAGACGGTTTTTCCATCATGCTGTTTGCGCGGCTGGCATACTTAGGCTGCAGCAGCAACCTCACGACGGGCAAACTTGAGAGAGCGGGTCTTGCGGCTAAGGGACAGTCCTTCATACTTTTGGATGCAGACATCGAGAGATCCGCTCAATGATTGTGCTTGAGCCTGAAGATCGGAAGCACGGGACTGGACAGCGTCGATCAAGCTGAACGCAATGGTCTGCCGGGTGTGTCAGTAAGCTTTACATCCTTCATCGTATTTGTTGCTTAGCAGCAGCAGGTATAAATACTTACATCGACAACATTCTCAATTTGCCTAAGCACAGCAGCAACGGGCTGACCAATGAAGGGTACGGTGTTGAAGAGTCCAGCCTTTCCAATCAAGATGTTCAGAAGAGCCTGGTGGACTCGGACAAACTTCAAATCATGCATTAGCAATTGACAACTCTCAAAGAATGAGGGTCGCTTACCTCGCGGAAGGCATCGAAGATCTGGTCGCTCGGTTGTCCTGCGGGTACAGGTTCCATGCCCTGCATCTGGGCGATAGCAGTAGAGGCTGTGGAAACGATGTCCACGAAACCAGTAATGATCTGCGGAAACGGTCCCTGTCCGATGATAATCAAAGGACCATTGATGATAGTAATGCTCTGTGCTGGAGCTTGAAGAGCCTGAGATTTCTGGGTGATCATGTTGATGTTGCTGACGACCTGGGCCGGCGTAATCTGGGCGATGACTGGCACGGCCAAAGCCATAGCTGAGGCGAAGATCTTTCCGAAGGCAACCATTTTTTTTGTAACGGGAACAAGATTGTTTGGAGAGGTAGTAGTCGTGATGAGAGGGGATGATCAAGTTGTTGGATGGGAGATGAACTGGCGAAGAGAGGTGAGATACTTATACCCAAAACTTGTTAATCCTCAATAGCTGTCAACACACCCTTGGAAACCTCGTGAGCGCAATGTTTGTAGATCTTAGCGCCGCATACGTGTTGAAGATCGTCCTGGCGAAGAGAACAAGTACTTCGTTGAGTGCTTGGTCGGCGAACTCGACACAGTGTTGGTAGGATCCCAGTGTGATGCACGCGTTCATGTTCTCTCCTAAGTCGTATGGACCGTCTCTAGCTCCACGGTACGCGGCGCCTAGCGGGCAATAGTGTCAGTCGGAGGCGATCTCAGCTACGGAGCAGTCTCGAAAGGCTCTTGAATCTCAACTGAACATAGGATAATGATAACCCCCTGAGAGGTCTATACACTCTAACGTAGTTCTACAAAGACTGGAGTGCATTCTTGACACGTTGGTAGACTATTGTCGGGCCACGACGTGTGGGTGTCTGGAGAAGACACCACAATCATGACTAGAACAACTGATGATCTGCAGCTTGGATGAGCTTTTGAGATCGACACTAGCCCAATAGAGATCGACACTAGCCCAATAAGGCTGTCCATCATGGTGTGCACAGTTGTTGCTTGATGTCGAATTAGGTAGTCGATCCTGATACCAGCTGTCGCGATTCATTGTTATGGACCCACGTCTGTGGGTGCACGAGCAATGAGAGAGCCAAAGGCAGCTTCATTTGTATGCAGTCGATAAAGTTTGCATCCGGTAACGAAGCTTCCCGTACTTATCTCTTACTCGGCGATGCGATTGCACAGAAGCATCACTGCTCCGTGCATGTGTGGACCGCGAGTGTTCGATCTCTGATTGGTACATCCTCGCGAAGATCTCAGCTCAGGTCGCCGACGGTTCGGCGCGGTCCGGCAACCTAGTCCATTTACAGCATTAGGTGTAGAGAAAGGGGTCCTAAATGGCTAAATGGTGCTTAAGTGTGGACTCGGTGCATGTTCATTTTCCTCTCGCCTTCGAAGCAAGAGCATCCTCGGACTGACTGGTAATCGATAGCAGACCGCCCTCCGTTGGACAGATGCTGCTGCTTGAACCGCCAATGATCAGATTCGTCCACGATCAACATGGGCAGTCCCCTGCATTACGCTACGCAGGTGTGATGGCATTAATTGTACTTGTTGTGAGAGGAGTCACGGATCTGACCTACTGAGAAGGCTCTGCGCTCAATCAAGGCGATGTCTTTGCGTAGCTGAATCCTCTGTTGACGTTCGGTCGATTCGATTCGCATTTGCGGGGAAGGATTGTATTGTCGACTGTTGACACCCGGGTCAAAATTGTTCATTGAAAAGTCCAAATTTCGCAGAATTAGAAGTTGTGACTGTCCTCTGATGACGTCACTACTTTAGATGGATACTACAGGTAAGAGAGGAAAGCACAAGCGACACTTTGGAGACTCCCATACGCACTCACTTCCCGTCGATCGACTCAACCACGATCGAGATTATATGACGAAATCTCTACCCCTTTCCTCAGTGAAGGCGTTCAATGTTGAGAAAGGGGAACATGCCATTACAATGAGATCGGGCAAGGTCTACGGAAAGGTGCCTCACGAATGTTGTGAGCGCTGCAAGTTGCCAGACAATTGACACAGCCTACGGCCGTACCATTTAGAGACTTGATCCTGCTTTGCTAGCTCCAGGAAATTTGCCCTGGATAACGTCCCACAGCGGCTCACCGCCTTTGGTCATATCCTGCCAAGAAGGGCATGCGAGGCTTGTGATCGGCGTAGCCAGGGTGTCAGTCACCAGGTTGATGGGACCTGCCAAAGTAGCAAGCAAAGGCGAAAGGGAGTTAGGGAGGAAGGTCTTGAGCAACTCGAAGACAAAGCATAGAAGATTGTCTCCCTCGAGCAGTGAGGCTGAGCTAACAAGCCCGCCGGTCATATTGCGTAGATCCAAACCTGAAAAAGAGTCGACCGTACCAGTGTTGCCGCCGATGCTACATGCACTGGGTTAGCAATTGTTCTCCTGGACCTAAGTGAACTCAAGATAGGGCTTGGCATACCTTCCTAGCTCCGGATGTTTCATCACCCAGCTGACAATGTCCAGATTCAGCGAGACAAGACCGTAGTCACTCGATCTTCGGAACCAGTTCTTGGGGAAGGTCTCATGGCCTTGGCGATATTCAAGGTTGCCTTGCGCATCCTCGTAGACAGCGAAGAAACTCTTGAACACTTCCTGGCTGAGCACTCCATCGGGTTTCTGCTCCGTGTGATTGGGAAGTAGCCGCCCAAGAAACATGTAGCCAGCATTTCGGCTGACCATACCAGTGACAGGTCCATAGTAGAAATCTGGATTATGGGAGACACTGTAGTCCCAGCGGCGAACAGCCTGTTCAGCTAGGAGGTCCATCGATATGACACCGTGATCATCTGCACGGTCGTAAATGTCGCGAAAAAGGGTCATGTTCATCGTCCAAGCATCTCCCGTCACATAGAGATCGTCCCGCGTGAGAGACGAATCCGACTCGATCCAGTTGTGTGAGCCCTGGAGACCTCGAGGATTGCCTGTGCAAGAGTTAGAACAGTTAAATAATGCAGGGACATGCTGAGCGCACCTAGGATGCCAACGAGGTTACCGAGAATATTGCCAGATCCATCACCATCTACAGTGCCACCAATGGAAAAGCCGGGGTCCAGAGACAGTGGATTTCCTGTCCAGACTGTACCCATCACTCCTAGTATCAGGGCCAGATCGATGCCCATACCAAACACTGCGTACCTGCATGAGCGCCATTATGCAATCTTGAAGGCGTCCCAGCACGAACCTTGATTGACCGCTGTCACCACCTCGCCATAGCTGGTTATGCCATCGTGAGATATGTAATTGTGGTTCGCTAGAACATTTAATCCTGGACAAGGTCCACGTTGGTCGCCCTTTCCCGGTGCTTGGAATGCGTGCTTGCCAGAGATGTCGATGGGCTTGCTCGAGTCTATGATGAATCGTTTTTCTTTGCCGTAAAGCTTCGCTATCTCAAGGGCTTGCCCCAATTCCTTGGGCGTAGAATTTGCGAGATTCGATGTAGCGAGGGCAGGAAATGATTCGGCGAGAGGAATTGAACAAATGGCCACAAGTGTAGCCCAAGGTCTCATCTTGGAATGAGGAGATCCTCTCGCAGGAACACAGGTTGACGACTGAGGGTAAAGTCCAGAGTTGAAGGCATACAAATTTACAAGACCAATTTTCTGGTACGCTCGAGACGATGCATGGATCTCATAGGCCGGAGGGAGGTTGAAAAGGAGAATAGGTGATTTCCCATAGGCCTGTTCATGGCAACCGCAGGTCAGTCCAATGAATCGCGTCGGACAGTGACAGGCAATGGTAAGGTAACATCCCCATTAGTTCGATTGACGATCTTTCGGACATTTTGGTCTGGCGTGAACGTGGCGTTGGCGCTTCACTTTGTGCAAAGGTAGGGATGCGTCCGAAAATTTGACAGGCGCTACGTGCCATCCCGCGCTTCCGGCCCGCCCCCATGCAGAAACGGGCAGGAAAACGTGCCGTCCAACGTTCCCCTAATTTCGCACTGAGGGCATTTGAAAGGGTTCCCCTTTCCTAGAGAAGATAATCCTAACGAGTTGTCCAAAGTACTCTACAAAGGTGCATTAGCCTATCTGAAACATGACTCGTGTACAGTCGAACAATTTCACGTCTGCAGATCGCAACGGTTTCGGTTGCGCAAAGGTTCACGCGGTAGAGATCTGCAGGAGAAAGCAAACACTTGCACACTCGTGTAGGTTATGCACAAAACATCTTTACTGTCTGACCGGGCAGTCATGCCCTCTATCTACACAAATCCCTTTTCAGCTCCTCCATTGGCCGCAGGCCAATGACCCAGATGATCGTTGCTCATCAGATGTTTTGGTCGCAGATTGTAGTTGTCTCGCCCACTCTCCATAGATTCATCAGAGTCTCGATCGGGTTGTCTGCGCCCCAAGGTCGTCTCGTTGGTTGCCCAAGAATGCACGTTACCCGGATCCATATCTACCAATGGCACAAAGTCTCCATCATCAATCTTGGGCTTGACTGAGATACTTGTAGCCTTCTTATCTGTCGGGCTGGATCGAAGACCTCCAGAGAGCGCGGAAGATGTTGCTGGAAGACTCCTTCCGGAGTTGAACGTCAACTTGACCTTTGGCCACAGTCTTGACAGTAGCAATCGGTGGGCTGGCATACATCCGCAGATAATCGAGACGTCTATCTCGAGTAAGCTCCAATAGCCAGCCTCGAAGTAGTCCCACGTGATATTTGTCGATTTGGCAAAGTGAGCGAGCGTATAGAGGCGGAGGGCCGAGATAACGATGACAATGATGCCGACAGAGAACATTGCCATGACCATCAATTTCCTTCGCAGATTCATGTTTAGCCCAGCAAGGTGTTTTAACGGGAGGACCATGACAATTATGTCCAAGGCGATGTTGATACCGGCGGCGATCCATCCCTGGAGGTGGATGTCGTTGCATTTGCCTTCGTGGAGACCGTCCCATTGAGTCCAAGCGTAGCTCATCGGCGTACACTGAAAGGTCGTCGCAAAGAAGAAGGCGATAGTGTAGGCCACTGCCAGGCCCATGACACCGAAGATGATGCGTCGAAAGTCCTTATGGGGAAAGACTCTTAGGTAGAAGCAGAGAATGGATATCTTTGAGACACCAAGAGACAGAACGTAGAAGATCTCTCCAATGAAGTAGTAATGGAGGACATTGGTTATCTGGTAATCCTTCAGAGTCCACATATCTCGGCCTAAGCCATTGTCGACCACTGCTTGGCGATTAGGACTGGTAGACTAGATTTGAGGTACTGTGAGGGGTTTCTGGCTTACAGAAAAACGTGAAGACAGCGGGCGGAATGGCAAGTGCGACTACGATACCCATAGTTGTATCGTCCCACGACATTTTTCGACCATGTTTCGGCAGGCTTGCACCCAGCCTCAAGAGGAAGGATAATACTGCGACTGCAACACCACAGATGCCAATTATGATGAATTCATGGCCTCTGTCGCGGGCCGGGACACCGCAGCCACGATCGGAGACATTCTTGGTTTCTGCAGCATTTGTAGGTCAGCGTCAGTAATTCTTCGTTGCATGGTGGAAGTGTTCGTACGAAGCAGTTCGTAAACCGTGCAGGTTTTCTGGGCGCAAGCGCCTACAGCCGCATTTAGAGCGACATCAGTGCACATGCACTCCGAGGTAAGATTCGTGGCGCAAGTAGATTGAGGTATCTCGAGCGTAAAGCAAGCCAGCTGGTGGGACTGGTCAGACAGAGAGCACTGAAAGCGGTAATTTGGGCGACCGGAGACGTACGGAACAATTGGGCATATTTTTCGCAAGAGAGAGAAGGGCATCCTGAGATCTCACGGGGATCAACAATGCGGCCAGAAAGACCAATGGAATGGCAGGTCGCATGTTGATATTCTGCTTACGCAACAGCAATTCGTGGAGCAGAGAGAGTCGCAGTGAGAGAAGACGACGGGACTTCTTACACGTTGTCTTCGGCGACATCCGCCTCCTTGTACTTCCTTGATTGAAAATTCAGCAGATACCAAGTCCTCAAGTCAGATC
Source organism: Phoma herbarum (assembly GCA_001599375.1). Lineage (NCBI taxonomy): Eukaryota > Fungi > Ascomycota > Dothideomycetes > Pleosporales > Didymellaceae > Phoma > Phoma herbarum. The sequence continues at coordinate 251,722 of BCGR01000012.1, read as the reverse complement.
ATGTCACAGTGGGAGGCCTGCGGCATGCGAACCGATGTATGCCCGCGCATGAGGCCTGGAGGATGCCCAGGTGTTAACGCACTTTCGGTCCGAGGCGTCGTAACGTTCCCCACGCTTGCACAAAAAGAACATGTTTAGAGAAGGAAAAGATGCAGCGCCGCAGCAGCGGTCAAGAGTACCGAGAGCGGTGCGTAAATCGTTCCCCGTTGAGTCAATGTAGAGCAGCATCCCGGGACAATGGCTGGGGTTTCATCGCCGAACACCCCTCGAGCAAGGTATGATGGGGAGCAAGAGCTGACGATCGTTCTTTCGACGTGGTCCTGTTAAGGACGCACCCTGTCTAATAAACGAATGCACCCGTTCCTCGTTCCCCACGGCTGAAGTGAGATTAGGATGGATTGAGAGTCTGGAACTGATTGTTGAGAGTTCAGGCAACCTTACGCGAGCGTTCTGGAGGGCCTTAGTGGGAATTGCCGACCGTTTGAGGTGATCTTGCTAGATTGGGACAGAGCACGGACCGAACAAGACCAATATAGGCTAGTGCATGAACCTGGCACGATGATCTCAATTAGTTGCAATTTCGTGCCACACCGAGTTCGGTAGTTGCATCCTTCACACACGGTATGCCGGTAGACTTGCTTCAAACACCATGCTGTCCCTGAATCGAACAGGGGTCGTTATATCGCCCGATATATTAATGCTTAACTTCATTTCGAGGTCTACCTCTGCAGGCTTATCATCTCGCAGCCAAGATGAAGTACTGCACAGTTGCTGCGCTCCTCGTGTCGGTTGCCGCATCGCGTTATATGTATGACAGTCTCTAATGTCACCTCGAAAAACGTGTTCTTACTAATATTCGTGGCAGTGACGGCTCTGCGCATACACCTCGTCAAGGAGTAAATGTCAAGCGTGCTTCTGACAATGCTACAACCGACATCACTCTTGACGACTATGAGTATGTAGTCGTCGGCTCCGGTCCAGGAGGCGCTCCTGTGGCTGCCAGACTCGCTATTGCTGGCCACAAGGTTCTCCTGCTCGAGGCTGGTGGCGATGAGACCAATTCTACAGAATACAACGTGCCCGCTCTGCACGCTATCGCCTCAGAGTACGAGCCGATGAGATGGGACTTCTTCGTCAAGCACTTCGATGACGACGAGGAGATCGAGAAAGACACCAAGGTCACTTACGAATTGGCCGACGGAACGCGCTATACTGGAGCCAACCCACCTGCTGGAGCCACTCCTCTTGGTATCCTGTATCCGCGTGTAGGATCCCTTGGTGGCTGTTCTTCTCACAATGCCCTGATTACCATATATCCCTACAAGAGCGACTGGCAGCATATCCAGGACATCACTGGAGACGCCTCTTGGGCCCCTGCAAACATGCGAAAGTACTTCGAGCGTTTGGAGAAGTCCCGCTACTTGCCCAGTAGCATTGCCGGGCATGGCTTCAGCGGGTGGCTCGAGACCTCGTTGACCGATCTCACCTTGATTGCGCAGGACTTCAAAGTCGTTTCCTTGGTACTTGCTGCTGCCACTGGCATGGGCAAGGGTCTCCTGGGTGGGCTTCTCAACACTGTCGCCGGCCTGACCCAGGTTCTGCTCCGTGACATCAACCACCCGGGCGCATCTCGGGATTCGGAAGAGGGTCTATGGCAGGTGCCTCTGGCGATGAAGATCCCCGAGTACAAGCGTGCTGGTACCGTCGATCTCTTGAACCAGGTTGTCAACGCAAAGAACGCTGACGGCAGCCGCAAATACCACCTCGATATTCAACTCAACACTCTCGTCACTTCTGTTCAATTCGAGCAGGATAGTGGTGCTACGCCGAAGGCGACTGGTGTCAACTTCTTGACTGGGCAGTCTCTGTACGGCGCTGATCCTCGCCGCCAATCTGGTGCTGCCACGGGTAAGGGTACCAAAGGCTCTGTCACTGCTACACGGGAGGTCATCCTTTCGGCTGGTGCGTTTAACACCCCTCAGCTACTCAAGCTGTCCGGTATCGGACCCAAGGATGAGCTCGAGAAGTTCGGCATCGAAGTCGTCAAGGATCTTCCTGGAGTAGGGACGAACCTCCAGGATCGTTACGAGGTACCCGTTATCGGCGAGGCTCCCACTAAGCTCGCTTTGCTGAAAGATTGCACCTTCCTCGAGGGACACGACCCTTGTCTTGAGAAATGGGAGACTGGACTTTTGGGAATCGGAAAGGGTTCTTATGCTACCAACGGCGTTGCCCTAGCTATCACAAAGAAAGCGAGTAACTCTGCCAACGGTAATGCGGACCTCTTCGTGGCTGGCTGGCCGGCGTACTTCAACGGCTACTACCCCAGCTATTTCCAGAACGCAACTGCTGGAGGTAACGCTTGGACTTGGCTAACGCTCAAAGCCGAGTCGCGCAACAACGCCGGCACAGTAACTCTGCGCAGCGCCGATCCGCAAGACGTCCCTGACATCCGCAAGCGCAACTTCGCCGTCGGTGGCGACGAGGACCTTGACGCTTTAGTGGAAGGCATGAAGTACGGCCGTAAAGCTTTCGCTGACCTCGTTCCCCTGGACGGACGCTTCACCGAGGTCTGGCCCGGAAAGCAGGTCAAGACAGACGCACAGTTGAGGGAGTTCGCCAAGTATGAGGCTTGGGGTCACCACGCCTCCTGCACTTGTCCGATCGGCGCTGATGATGATGTGAATGCTGTGCTCGACGGGAACTTCAAGGTTCGCGGCGTTGAGGGGCTCCGCGTGGTTGATGCTTCTTCATTCCCTAAGATCCCGGGCACATACCTTGCTCTTCCCATTTACATGATTTCGGAGAAGGCTGCAGATGTTATCCTGGCTGCTGCAACTTAGTATACTATCTTTATCCGTAAACGTAATTTCTAAGCCGTCTACTCGTTGCATAAGCAATTGGGTAGAATACATTTTGTATTAATACCACTCTGCTATTCTGTTTTGATCACAATCTTTCCATGGAATCTACCAGATTCCAGTCGCTCGTAAGCCTTGTCGGCGTCCGCAAAAGCGAAAGGCTCGTCGACGAGTAGTGCCTTAAATTGGACCTTCTTCTCCTCCAAATAGCGGTTCATCTCTTCGAAGTCGTTCTTAGTACCCATGGCGATGCCCCTAGCGTTGTCAGTCTATCCCGAATCCGCATTCTGAACCACACTTACTTGAGCTTCGCTGACTTGTGCATCAGGCTCATGATCTGACCCGGCGCCCAATCAGCATCAAACCCATCCAAGAACCCAACCATCGACACAGTGCCACCTCGCTCGCACAGGAAGCTGATGTCTTCCATGAGGGACTTGGGACCAGTGTTGTTGACCACGAAGTGAACTCCACGCTTGTTCGTCAGACGCTGAATCTCGGCATATTGGTCGGACACGGTCTTGTAGTTGAGGCCTTGGATGGTTGGGCTGAGCTTTCGGATAGCGGCAATCTTTTCGTCGGATGAGGATGTGATGATGGGTCTAATGCCAGCAGACAGACACAGAACGAGCGCAAACATACTGACACCGCCGGTACCTTCGGTCCATCAGCACCTGTGATATCGAGGTGGTCTGAGACTACATGATGGCTTACCTTGAAGCAGGGCATACGCTCCTTCAGGAACATTCTTCAGTCCGTCCAGCGCGTTCCAAGCTGTAACACCTGCACAAGGTAGCGTCGATGCCTGCGCCAGTCAGCAACACTGAATCCGAATGTCTAAGTGGCACTCACCTCTTCCCAGGACAGGTGGTCAGGCATCTTGACCAAATGGTTTTCATCAAAGATGGCGTACTCCCTCAGCACACCCTCACTATTCGTGCCAAGACCAACGCTCATCCCATCCGATCCTCCCTCATACGTGGGCCCAATGCTCGTATTAGGGCAGACGCGGTCTCCGATGGAGAAGCGTGAGACAGAAGACCCGGTCGCTATGACTTCAGCTGCGGCGTCCGAACACGGGATACCTTTGTCAGCGATGTCGAGGGGGTATGTGCCAATGAGCATTGCTATCTCGCGGTAGTTGAGCGAGATTGCATGGATCTTGATGAGAACATCGTTTGAGTTGAGCGTTGCCGGAAGCTTCTCATCGTAGGTGCGGTAGATGATGAGGGGCTGCTCTTTGGATCCTTTGAGACCGCTGCGACGCCAGGCAGAATATGTGGACGGGTACGACATGGCTTGCTGAAAGTCGCAGGTTTGCGGTCGTCGATAGGTGTTGCTGTCAGGAACAATGCGCCGAAACAGGTCTTTATACGGCATCGAATGCCTCCCCAGTGACGTGTCCGTCACATCTTGTCCGAAACTTACCGGTGGGTTGGACGCTCTTCCAACTGATTGCAAAGCATGAAGTCAAGTCAGGAAAGCAAGAGCCCGACTTGTGGGGAAATGGCGCTAATGCAAGCTGCTTATAGCGCCGCAATGGGGTCACTTCGCAGCCTTTGATTGGCTAGTGATGCTGAACCCGCAATGTAGAATGCAATTTTAGTGAGATTTTCTGCACTGTACGGCATGTGGCCCTAGATTGTCTTGTCACATTCATCGGCCAAAGAACCCTAGTAGCGCATCCGCCAACCTGACCTCAGCCTCCAGAGCCAAACTGTGGCCGCACTCCTCGAAGATGTAGCTTTGCGTTACGTTGCTGGCAGCCATTTCCATCTCTGGCTTGACAAGATAGCCAAAGAACTCCGGCGAGCCGATTGTCATGACTGGCATGGAGATTTTATTCGGGACAAGCTCGCGGTTGATTTGGCCTGTTGGATATCAGTCTTCAATGAGCCTTGTATTCGACATGTGCTCAAACTTACCGTTGACCAAGCCCGCCCTGTATGTCTCCAGGATACCTCTCAACCCACCAGGGCTTTTCGCTGCACCAGTCCACTCAGCGATCGCCTGCCGACTAAGTGCAATAGGGTTGTAGCACTCAGCTTCCATGAAGAAGGTCCAAAACTCTTCCTCTTTGCCTGTGATCAACATGGTCGCGATGTCGATTTGGTAGAAGAACGGAATATGCCAAGTCCAGACGCCGCGCTGCTCGTACTGAAGCATGACGTTCGACTCGGTGAACTGCGACGCGTTATCGAGCCCGTACCCAGAGAGCAGCATTTCGCCGAAGGAAAGCGCGAGCACGCGGTCGCGGTACTCAGCAGCAAGAACGTATGCAAACTCTGCGCCACCTTGTGGGCGTCAGCATGCAATGTCGAACATCGCTTCGCACAGGACTTACGGTCTTCACCGTGCACGTAGAAGGTGTTGTACCCGAGCATGGTCATCAAGTCTGCAAGGTCTTTGGCATTGGTGCGCGAATCGTAGCCCATTTCCGCACCAGGCTTGTCTGTATACCCAAAACCTCTCAGGTCTGGAGCCACAATTGTGAAATGCTGGCTCAGCAATGGCACCAGCTTGTACCAGTAGTAGTTCGTCTTCGGCGTGCCGTGCACAAGCAGCAATGGTGGTCCCGAGCCAGCTGTATAGTAGTGCATCCTGATCATATTGAGGCGTGCTCGGCCATGGCGCACAGCGTTTCCAGTATGATCGTATACTTCCGGACGCGTGGACCAGGGGATTGGCTCGATATTGCCGGAGTAGTTTTGACCAGATGGAACGAGTTCGGCGCCATTGGTGGGTATCATGGGCATAGAGGCATTTGCAGGTGGTGTCGTGCCATTCTGTGCAATCGCGAGAGACAACAGGGACGCCGCCACGGGCAGTAACTGAGAGAAACGCATGAAGCTGGCAAGGCTCTGTGAAGACCTAGTCGACTGGAGTGCAATTCGTACGGAATCCGATGCTCGGGTCCCCGGACGCGTTCCGTCGTCTTTTAACCTGTACCTGCATGACGATCTGCGCGCCCCGCAAAGTTGGTAGGCTATTTGAAAGCGTCATGGGTGGGAGTGATTTCTTCGGGTTCCTCGATGAGGTTGGGGTGGAGCGGAAGGTGCAAGTTTGTCTTGGCCAATGACGTTTTGGTGTCTGCCGGACTTCACTCCGAGCCGCCTCAGTGAAGGGCTAGCAACTAAACGTTCTCCTGTAAGAGCAATCACACATTCTCTCAATTAACACACAATGAAAGCATGTCAGACGGCTGGTCACGTCGATTTAGAGCAGAAGAAGTATGTTGTATGTATGAAGAATTCTCATCTGCCTGTGTAGAGCGTAACGTCACATCAAGTCACTTAGTTTCCTCATTATGATGAAGCTGTATCAACAAGGGGTAGTTCTATACAGATCGCAAGCAGAAGAGATTGGGGGAAGTCCCTGCGTAATACAAAAACTCAGTCCGCATTTACTCTAAAGCGTCATTCTATTGCTGGCTTGAGATTCTGTGATTCCTGTCACAAGCCCTGTCACAAGCCTCTTTGTGCTAACAAGGCGCAAGATTCCACCGACGCGCTCCTTAATCTCTGTCTGCCAAGTGACGTATTATGAGCCTGGCACGGGCTCAAGACGAGTAGTAAGATGCAGCATGCAGTCAAGCTTGGCATCAAAATCGGCCAGCTTTGGCTGCGCCATAGCGAAAGCTGCCGCGGAGCTCGTAGCGTGGAGCGGAGAAGCAGGGTGGGTGTCACGCTTGGACCCTGCGGAGCGGTGTGTTATAGTCAGACAAAGCGGCCGTAGGATTGAAACTGTCTTGTGTATAGGCCGAAGGTTTCGCGAGAGCAAGCAAGGTGTGGCGAGATGGAGTCTCTGCGGTCGAGAAGTTGCGACTCTATACTTGTGCCTTTTGGCAGGTGTCTACGATTGCCTGTGGAAGTCCTCTCCCTAGTGGTCCGAACTCATTCCCTGTGGGCCGATATGCTGCCCCAAACGCCGCCAGATGCGATGCAATTGTCCTTCAATCCTCGTCGTGCGCCAGCTGCTCGTCATCCGCGAACAGTTTCGGGAGGTAGATCTTCGTATTCTCATACACCAAGAACGTGACGACGGTCGTGGGCACGACTCTGAGCGTATTCGGGACCACGCCCTTGTAAAACGCAAGGAAGCCCTCATTCGTGTACGTCTTCCTCAGCACGTCCCACAGCCCATTGTACCTCGCAGCGGCCTCGTACTGCTGCATCCTGGCGCGGATCGGCTGGTACGGGTACGTGATGGCGCCCGCGAGCAGCTTGGAGCCGCCCGACATGTACATGTACTCCCAATTGCTCAGGGTCTCTTGGCCCTTCAGCGACTGGCCGCGGCGCTTCTTCATCGTCTCGTAGATGGAGAACTGCACCGCGCCGTGCAGCACGCCCAGACTGCTCGGCACGAACCCGGCCCACAGCCCCTTGAGGCCGCGCGTGGCGTACACATGCGCCAGGCCAGCGCGCATGCTCGGGTACGCCTCGGGGTGGTTGCGCCCCTTCTCCAGCATGCGCGTCTTGACGACCCAGATCGGGTTCGTGCAGAACCCCGTGCTGAGCCCCGCAACGATGCTCGCGGCGAAGAACTCCTTGCTGCCCAGCTGCTCGCCGCCCTTGCTCTTCTTCAGCGCGTCCTTCAGGTTGCCGTAGAACAGGAAGTACAGGCCCCAGCCCAGGCTGTTGCCGAGCAGATTGGGCCAGAGCCCGCGGTACAGGGCGCGCGCGCCGCCCTCGTCGCGCACGACGTTGGACAGGATGCGGAACGAGTCGCCGAGCTGCGAGCGCGTCGTCGTGTTGAGCTGGAGCCGGTTCTTGAGCAGGTCCAGTGGGTGCGCGGCCAGGCAGGAGACGACGCCCGCGCTGAAACCGGCGACGCTCTCGACGACCGAGGCGGAGATTGCGGGTTTTGGCGTGCGCGCAGAGCCATCGTTGGAACTCACGGGCGGAAGGGCGCGGGGCATGGCGGTCGCGGGGCCGATGGGCGTTGCGAGCGCATGCTGGGAGGCTGGGAGAGGCGGAGGGGAGGAGGGAGGCGCCAGGATCGTGACGTGCGGAGGAGTTGTATGGGTTATGTCATGTCGAGCTGAGAATTATGGGAGGAAGCGGGATGGAGCTATGACATGCAGGGTTCAGCGCGTCGGCACGTCATCCGCACATGGCCATCCTTCGGTCCGCCGGGACTGTGATACAACAACAACAACACGGCCGAGGCTGAGAAAAGAATCATGTACATGAACCTCAAGCGATGCTGTACCAACAAATTCACACCAGGCACCTCTTGTCCCTCAGACTCCAGCGCCAAACTTGCCTCCTGAGCAACATGCCGCCTCCCCTGGCGCCTTGCCCTGCGCTGCAGCCGTCTCCTTCTCACCAAACGCCAACTTACTAATCTTATCAACCAGCGTGTTCCCCTGCCGTACGCCACTCGGCACACTGCAGTAGCTCGGCGGGACATCAAGACACGGGTTCCGCGTGAAGAAGTTCCTCGGGCGGAGCAGCAGACTCATCGGCTCGGCAGGCATGATGGGGAAGTCCTCGGGGGCAGGGAAGTGAGTAAGTCCGAATGTATGCCACAGCACGACGTCGGTGTTCTCGAGATTCGCAGTGGGGTTGGCGGCGATCCAGGCTGGAATGCCTTGGGAAGGCTCGCCAGAGGTCTGCGGGACGTGGCGCCCGGCGGGGTGGATTTGCGCGTCGTCGTCTGCGGGAGTTAGCAAACACTTCACACTTCTCATGGGTATTTCTGTGGAATGACTTACACTTCGTCACATGCACAGCGTGCCTCGCGAAGCCCGCTCGCTTCCACACCAAGCCTCCGGGCTTGGGCAGCAGCTCTGGCACCTCCCTGCTCACCAGCTTGTAGCTCGCGGGCTTCTTGCTGTACGGGTTGAGCTTGCTCTCATTCGCCATGTCCCACGTCCTGCTGGTAGCGCCGTTGTAGTCTGTCGCCGCCTGCTCGGGGGTGCTGAGCTTTGTCTTCTTCGCGTAGAAGGCGTTGCCGTACTTGTTCTCTGCGCTTCCGACTTCGCCGTCGCCGCGTGCTGCGTCGACCATGAAGACGGTGTTGTTAGGCCCGTCGATGTTCGGGTCGATGCGCAGGCAGAACAGGTGCTGGTGGTTGTGTGCGTTGACGCCCGGGTAGACCTCTGTACCCCAGCCCTTGGTGTCCTCGCCGGGAAGCATGGCGTAAGTGTTCAAGATGCCCGTGAGCTTGATTTCGAGCTGGATGGTGCCGTCGAGGTGGAAACTCCAGTACACGCAGTACTCGTAGTTGGCGGCGGTGAAGATGTGCGAGATGATGAGCTTGCGGGCGCGGGTCACTGTGACGCTGTCGTCGCGGAAGTCGGTGTGCTTGAACAGGATCCCGGCGTCCTCTTCGTGGATGCAGATAGCGTTCTTGATCGTGCTAGCCTGCCCAGCGCGGTTGACGAACGCCGCGTCCATGTAGTGGATCGCGCCCTTGCAGTCGCATCCCAGACTCAGCGAGTTCGTCATGTAACCGCCGCCATACTCTCCTAGATCGAACGCGTGCTTCCGTTGATGAGGGTGTTCGGGGTTTCCATAAGGGACAACCATCTCCGCGAGCGACAACCGCCAGAAGGTATCCCGCACTGTGCCCTTGTCGTTGAATGTGATATCATTCAGCACTATGCCCTCGCGGTAGTTGAAGCCAACGTGCAGTTTCCAGTTTGCCCAGCTGATGTACCGCCCGTCCATCTTGAAGCTCACGCCTTCTGGCTGCGTGATATGGATTGGCTTCAGATCGTTCCTGAAGCCGCCCTCTTTCTCAATCGCAGCAGCATGGTAGTTGTTTGGCGGCGCCTTGTTCAGCGGCCTCCTGACAGGCGGAACATCGATATGGATGATTTCTTGAGTATCCGAGTTGTAGATCGGGCAGAAGTCGAGCGGATAGCTGTACTGGCTGTCATCGACATGCGGGCGGTAATACATCAGCGCCTGCTGGAGGCGCACATTTGTGCCAAAGCGCTCGTCGTAGCCAATGGTCCACGGATCGCAGTACACCTTGTGCATATCCTCGGGCGGGATGCCAATGATTCCGCACTGCTCGATGACCTTGGGGTCCTTGCGGACAATTGTCTCGACGATCTGCAGGTCCTCCATGGTGATGAGTGGCTGAACGCCTTCGGTCAGCTCCCAGCTGAGAATCCTGTTCTCTGTCAAGGAAACATTGGCGTCGAAAACTTTGCTGCCGCGCCCAATGCACACTACGTCTGCGACGCGGTGCGGTCTGGGTGCCACGTCTGGGGCTTTGATCCACGCCATCATTTCCGCCTTGCGCGGCTCCCAGAGTGTCACGGCGTTGAAGAAGACATCGGGGTGTTCCTTGCGGACGAGTGCTACCGCGGCTTCGATCTCAAGCTCCGAGAGGGGGTCGAATGGGTGTGGTAGTGCGACTTGCCCCGTGATGTGTGAAGCTGCCTGCTTGAGGCGGTCGAGAGCCATGGTGGGCGTCGACGATCAGTCGTAAATGACCTTGAAAGACTGTGGACGATTGAAACGCTTCCGAAGGACTGCAACTACGAGCAATTGATTGAACGCTTAGCCCAAGAACCCAAAGAGGCGAGGAAGTGGTTCTCTGCAATCAAAGCAGGGTCTCGCGGGGTATATGTACGTCTTTGACATGTCGCGAATCCATCTCGGCTGTCTTGCACATTAACGACCATTGGTAGATTTGCAAAGCAGGCCGATTCAAGCCCCAGTCGGCGGGAGTCTACCATGCTTTCAATTCAAGCCAATAAATGCTGTTTCTGTAAGTCAACGTTCTGTTATCACGGCGCCGCGATATCGCTCCTGTTGCGGTTAGACCGGCGTCTAGCGCGATGGAGAAGTGGGGACACACGATGCATCGCTTGTCTGGTGGTTGCTGTTTCGGTTGCTTGGCCATCTCCAGTTCCGCGGTCATGCTCTGGCTGCTTGAGCAATGGAAGGCTTGTGAGCACGCACAATGGGGAATTACAGGCGAGTATGATTGAGATTGATGCGAATTGATGTGGTCCGATGTCGGACGTATGATTCTTAACAAGCTTCACTTGTATCATCCTTGGATTCGGAGTGGCACAGGGTAGCAGCCCATTCACTGCCTCTGACAATCCACCAGACCGCAACATCATGTTGGTGTCTGTCAAGAGTTCGATGAGTTTCCTGACACTGATCCGGCGGGCGTTCTTCCTCAGAGCCTTTCTCGCAGTCCTTCGAGCAGCCTTCTGAGTTCCCCTGCTGGGCGACCGTGACCAAGTAGGGGAAGGGGAAGAAGATGAGTTGCCTTGTGGAGTCTTGTGTGGGATAGCTTAACGCTCTCCCCTCTATCCAGCCTTCCCAAACCGCCGGTGAGCTGCATTCCGCATCGACGACCAGCCGAAGAGGCTCTTCGCTGATGTGATTCAACTTCCGCCGGAAAGCGTCGAAGCTCTCACTGGTGATTTGGCGACAGGCGTCAAAGATCTCAGAAGGAGTTGATCAACGAGGGTTTAGTGCTTGGTCGTGACGGAACGTCGTAGATATGGAAAAACAAGGGGTATCACGGTACAATTCAGCGCTCACGATGGCTCATCAGCGCCTCGGCTTGCCCTTGCCCTTCCCGTTCTTCCCCTTGCCACCCTGACTCCCAGGCCCGCCGGTGATGCTCCTGACATCCTTCTTGCTCAGCGTCAACGTGCCTCCGCTGAAGCGCCCAATGCTCGGCCCGCCCACACCCCTCTCCCGCTTCCTCTCGCGGTCCTTGCTCTTCTCCCGGACCTCCTTCTCGAGGATGATGCCGCCCTCGCGGGCCTCGTGCCGCCGCTTCTGCTCGGTCAGCCGGGCCTTCTCGGCCATGTGCTTGCGCTGGGCCATGGGCATCTTCTTCTGGGTGAAGACGCTGCTCTTGGCGCCGAGCGAGCGCAGATGCAGGTCCGTGGACTTGTGGCGGGCGGCGCCGGCGGTGGTCAGGGTGGGCGTTGACGCGCCGGACGACGAGGCGGAGAGGATGTGCGAGTCGCGCAGGAGCTTCTGGAGGGCGAGGTCGTTTTTGAGGTTTGCGGCGTCGGTGGAGTCGTCGGCGTCTTTGTCTTTCTTCTTGACGGCGGGCGTGGAGGCGGTCGGCGTGCTGCTGGTCGGCGGCTTGGAGGACATGAAGGCGCGCTTGAGGGCCTTGGAGGCTTCCTCGTCCGAGTCGAGGCGCGTGTCTTTGTACTCGATGACTTCGACTCTGGGCGCTTCGTCGTCGCTGAGACCGGACCAGTCTGACTCGTCGTCTTCTTCCTCGCGCTCGTCCACGGCGACGACGGGTGCTTCCTCGACCTTGGGGGTGATCGGCTCGACGGCCAGCGGCTTGAACTTTTTCTCGAACGCGCGACGGAACAGCTCCTGCATGTCCTCGTTGTCGGAGGCCTCAGACGGCGACGGCGACCGCGACGGCCGCTCGAGCTCCTGGCGCGTGACGCGCTTCCGCTTCCCCAGCTGTGGCGCCATTGTCGTGTGTCGTGAGGTGTTGCAGAACCCTCGTGGCGCGCACTCGACTCGACTCCAAAAAAATCCACGCTAGCCCAGCGCTGCGGACCCCCGAGCCCTTCACCCCTCCCCCGCGCCGTCACTGCAATTCCTCCACCACCACTCACGATGACGAAATTCCGCCCCTGCATAGACCTGCACGCCGGCAGCGTCAAGCAGATCGTCGGCGGCACGCTGTCGACCTCCACGCCGTCCGATCTCAAGACGAACTGGACCTCGGAGCACCCGTCCGCATACTACGCCGACCTGTACAAGCGACACGCGCTCGCGGGCGCACACGTCATCATGCTGGGCCCGGGCAACGACACGGCGGCGCAAGAAGCGCTCTCCGCGTGGCCGGGCGGCATGCAGGTCGGCGGGGGCATCAACGACACGAACGCGCGCGAGTGGATTGAGCGCGGCGCCGAGAAGGTAGTCCCCGACAGCGTTTGGCTCGACAGCATGACTGCGAAGAACTCAAGGTCATAAGAGACTCGAGAGACACCAAGCATGGTATATGGGGAATAGGGCTGATCGGGCGCAGTAGGTCATCATCACATCGCACCTCTTCCCCAACAGCGAGTTCAGCCAGGACCGCCTCCTCGCCGTGCTGTCCGCGCTGGACAACGACACGAGCAAGCTCGTCATCGACCTGAGCTGCCGCCGCAAAGACGACAAGTGGTTCGTCGCGACCAACAAGTGGCAGACCATGACCGCCTTCGAGCTCAACGCAGGTACGTTCCGTGGCCATGCCGCAGCACCGCGACTAAACTAACCCGTGCTCCGCTGCGCAGACTCGATCAGCCGCCTCGAACCCCACTGCTCCGAGTTCCTCATCCACGCCGCCGACGTCGAGGGCCTGCAGCGCGGCATCGACCACGAGCTCGTCGCCGCCCTGGCCCGCTGGTGCACCATCCCCGTCACCTACGCCGGCGGGGGCCGGTCGCTGGACGACCTGGAGCTGGTCAAGAGCCTGAGCGCCGGCAAGGTCGACTTGACCATTGGCTCGGCGCTGGATATTTTCGGCGGCAACGGTGTCAAGTTCGACGAGTGCGTGGCGTGGAATGCGAAGCAGTAAAGTACATCGTCAGTACATCATGGCAGCCCATGAAAGCTGGCACGCGTAGATAGAAAGAGGGCAAACCACCCGAGACAGTGCATTAGATCAATACATGTGCATTGCAGGGACTGCGTTCTACGAGCTATGCAAACCCTCTTCCCTCCAACTCCATCCAGTGCCAAGCTCCAGTTCAAGCCATTCCAGTCGTGAACTCAGTGGAACGCACGCGCCAGTCATGTATCAAATCGCAGCGAATCTGTCGACTTGGGCTTCGGCCTCCAATCTGGGTTTCAATTATACAGCAAAGACATATCGAGAAGGTAATCTATTCAGACTCCAAACTTTCAATCGCGCAGCATAAGTAATCCTCCGTCACCGCCTGCACCTGTCAGTATTTGATATCATGTCAAGCCGTTTCTCAGGCAGCTCACCTTCCCTAAAGCGCCCGCGGCGTCCCAACAGCGCTCGTCACCCCTGTGCTCACCCCACCCGTCGCACTCGCCGCGTCGTCAAAGTCCTGCCACTCCGGGAACTCCTGCGTCGCCTCTCTTAGCTTGTCGACCGCCGTCTGCTCGATGACATTGGCGTCTTGGTACAGCAGACTGCTGTCCTCGTTGTACAGCCGGCAGTTGGCGCACAGCAGCGCGAGATCCGCCCGGAACTGCTTGACCGACTGGTACTCTTTCTTGTTGATCTTCTTCTTGACTTGGTTCATGCAGATCGGGTTCTTAATCAGCTGGTAGTAGTCCGGGTAATCCCACTTGTCCGGTAGCTCAATGAACGGGTCGATGATGCCGCGATTGGGGATGCCTTCCTCCGTCGACTCCTCTTCGAGATCGTTGAGGGCTTCGTACACCGTGTTGACAATCTTCTGTAGCGAGGCGCGCTGCTGCGGTTGTAAGGTTTCCTTGGCTGGTGCCGGGCGGCCGCGCTTGCGGGGCGCAGCGTCTCCGTCCAGAGACGCTTCGTCGGCCTTGCGCTTCTCGGGCTGCTTTGGTTTCCTGCCGCGCTTCTTTGGTACAGGCTCCTCTGAGCTTTCTCGGGATAGTGCCGGCGATTCTTCCCTTAGACCAGACTTGCGCCCACGCTTGGCTACCCTGGCCTCCTTACGGGCAATGGCGGCTTCGATCGTGTCGTCGTCATTGTCAACGGCCTCGAGCCACTGCTCTTCGGTAAGACCGTCGTCGTACTTGACCCGTGTGCGCTCACGGGCACCACGGCCGACAGGTGTATCTGCAACCTCTTCGACGACAGGGCCCTCTTCGTTGAGGTAGATGTCGGGAAGTTCACTCTCGCCGATGAGACGTGGCAGTGGCTTGCCTGGACCATACGGATCCTCCGCAATACGCTTCCTGTCCATTTCCTGGAAAAGCTTGAACTCGTCCTCGTTTCGCATCATGATCAAGTTGAGATCGTCATCGTCCATCTCTTCCTGCTCGAGGCTTTCAGCAGCTTCAGCAGACTCCAACATGACTCGCAGCATGGCGTCACGCTCTTCGTTCGTCGACTTGTTGTCGAACTTACCAGCCTGAATGACCTTGCCGTCCATATCAAGCTTGTAGTTGGCTCGCTCGAGAATCTTCTCTTCGACCGAGTTGGAGGTGATGAGACGGAGAATGCGGACTTCGTTCTTCTGACCGATACGATGGGCACGATCCTGCGCCTGCAAATCCTGATGAGGATTCCAATCGGAATCGTAGATGATGACCGTGTCGGCAGTCTGCAAGTTAAGACCCAGACCACCAGCGCGTGTCGACAGCAAGAAACAGAAGTAAGGCGAGTTAGGAGCATTGAACGCCTTCAACAGATCTGATCGGTCGTCGGCCTTGGTGGCACCGTCCAGACGCATATACTGCATACCCCGTAACCGCAGGTAATCTTCCATGATGTTCATGATCTGTGTCATCTGGAAGAACATGAGGACACGATGCCCTGTGGCTTGGAACTTAGGCAGGATGCGATCTAAAAGCTCAAACTTTCCTGCCGCACGCCACAGAAGATCGTTGGTACCACGCGTAGGGTTCATCTGATCTTCGACTTCCTCAAAGACGAAGGGGTGGTTGCAGAGCTTTCGCAGCTGCATAAGCATGTTGCTCAAACCACGCATACCAGTCTTGCCACCCTTGCCATCGCTGACCATGAGCTTGTTGTGTGTGACAAGCTGCTTGTACAGCTTAGCTTGCAGGGTGGAAAAATTGCACTTGATGACGCGCTCAGTCTTGTCGGGTAGATCCTTCTCGACGTCCTTCTTGAGCCGACGCAAGAGGAAGGGGCGAAGAACCTTGTGAAGACGACGAATGACGAGCAGCTGCTCTTCTTCCGTCAACTCCATCTTGTCTTGCCCACCAGTATTGGCGAATGGAGTGTTGAACCACTCGTCGAAGGATGTGGCGGACTTGAAAATGGTTGGCAGGACGAAGTTGAGCATAGCCCACAACTCGGTCAGGTTGTTCTGCAATGGGGTACCAGTAAGAATGAGACGGAAGCGAGTGGTGTAGTACTGTGTGATGGTGCTGCTCAGCTTCGAGTTGGCATTCTTCATACGATGACCCTCGTCGACAATCATATGGACCCACTTGATCTTACTCAGGATCGGGCGGTCCTTGATGATGAACTCGTAGGTGGTGAGCAGGACCTGGAATTGACCCCATCGAATCTGCTGCTGGAATTGCTTTCGCTGATTAGGCGGACCCTTGTACACGATCTTGGAGACACTAGGTGCCCACTTCTCGAACTCGCTGGTCCAGTTGGTCAGCGTACTAAGTGGTACAATGACCAAGAAAGGTCCGGGCTGGTGCTTCTTCTCGATGAGATATGTAATCAAACTGATGGTCTGAATGGTTTTGCCGAGACCCATCTCGTCGGCAAGGATACCGTTCAGGTTGTTGTTGTACAGCGAGATCATCCACTGGAGACCCTTGATCTGGTACTCCTTCAGTGTACCACCAACCAAGCATGAAGCTTGCGCAGTGACGGTCTCTTTGATACGATGGGCGATCTCATAGTAGTCGGTCTTCTTCTTTCCAGGGCGAGCCTCGTCGTCGGTGGCGCCTTCGTCGTCTGAGGATTCGTCTGAGGAGACTTCGTCGGCGTTGTTCAGCTTGTAACGATCCGAATGATTTCGCTGTTGCGCCTTGACACTGGCAGCAAGCTGCTTCAAGAAGCCATCGGTCTGCTTCAGCAGGTGAGAAATACGGGTATCCTTGGCCTGGCCCAAAAGCTTGAGGTAGGTCTCCTCGTCGTTGGCCTTCAAAGCCTGCAGACGCTGTTTGGCAGTACGCTCGATGCGCTTCTGCTCTTCCTTCTCGATGTTCTGGTGAGTGGTGATCATGATGCGGCCGAGCTTCTGCAGGCGCTGTCGTTGAGCCATGCTAGCCTCTGTCAGCTCTGTGCGGTGCTTCCTGATAGCATCGATGAACTCGTGGTGCTTCTTCTTCTCCTTTGTCTCCCGAGCATCGCGCTGTTGCTTCTCGAGTTTCTCGGTGAGACGGGCCTCACGCATCGACTGCTTCTTGAGTCTACGGTAGACTGTACGGTTGGCAGTCATTGCCAGGTTGTCAGCGTGGATCATCTGCTGCGCAATCTCCCTTCGCAGCTTGCGCTGCTTCTCTAAGAGATTGAGCTTCTTCTGCTCGATAACGAGCGCAAGCTTGACCTTGCCATCATCCTCCGGCGAGTCTGTCTTACTTGTATCCCACGAACCAATGTTGGCGTTGAACTTCTCCAGCTCAGCTTTGCGTGCAGTGATTCGGTTGTACAAGATGATCTCGCGCTCCTTACGCAGCTCCTGCATGCCTTGCTGGACCGCATCGATATCAACGCCCTGAGGCATGATCGACGGTAGGTATGGGCGGTTCTTGCGCTGGGTGTGCGAGATGTAATTAACATGGTGGAAAGCTTCGCTCTTCCAGGGCTCGATGAAGGTATCAGGGAGGCGCGGTAGGTTCCTGGGCTCTTGTACAGCCCCGCTGGGTCCTACCGAAGCGCTCGCAGCACGTGTGGCGTTGTCTAGGACCTGCGAGGCAACGGCGACAGCGTCAGAAGTGCTCTGAAGCTTCTTGGCCTGCTGTGTGCTGAACAGCTGCTGCATATTAGCGGGCAGGGGAAGGCCCTTTGATAAATGCTTGAAGGCCGAGATCTGGTTCCTGAGCATGAAAAGCTGTTCCTTTGTGAAGCCGCCCTGACCACCACTTGTAGCGGATGTTGGTGTTTGGCTGTCTCCAGATTGCGCTTGGCCGCCAGCAACGGCGGATGGCGCGCTTGCAGAAGGACCGCTTGTCGAGGGCGCAGCAGAGGAGCGGTTTGTAGCCATGGCAGCGCCGTTCTGCTGGCCGTTCTGCTGCTCGGAGAGACTCTGCTGTCGCTGTTGTTGCTGTTGCTGCATCATCTTATGCTGTTGTGCCATGTACTGGTTGCGCTTCTGGACCATGGCGAGCAGGTTTCTGGCCTTGATCAGGTCTGGGTTGGTGTCAGGGACGCCTTGCGCCTTCATCTGCTGGTATTTCTAAACGTGTGTTAGCGACCGTAGAGTGTGATGGCATAGGCGCCAAGCGCATGGAGTCTATCATGGTAGCTTACCTGGAAGATCTGCGCAACCTGTTCTTTGCTGAGGTTGGCAGGCAGCTGACCTTGCCCTTGGGGCTGGCCAGACATATCTGGCGTGGCCTGAACGGACGCCATGATTGCGGTATTGGGCTATGCGCGCAGTGTTGCGCGAAGTGTTGCTGCTTTCAACCTCCGAGGACCTCGAGCGCGGTCAATGGCCGTGAGGTGGTAGGGCGAAAAGCGCGCAATACGGGGAAAGGACAAGTTGAACCGGTGAAGTGAATATGCAGCGGGCTGCTATGACATTATCGCGCGGCGGCGTGGTGGTGCGTGCCTTGGGTGAGTAAGGCTGATGGACCTCCGCCGGGGGTGCGCGCGCGTATGTCGCGATCGATGGCAGGACCGCAGGGCTGCCTGGCAAATTGCGTGGGAGTGGGAGAAAGGGCGCAGGTGCGCGCAAATTGTCGGTCGTTGCGCTTCACGCGTTGTAAACAACGTGTTGCGCGCGCAAAAAGGATGGGGAACGCCGTTCGGTGATGTTGGGGTTGGTCGGCGTTGGGGTGGACGTTCATCGAGGCGCGGCAAGTTCATACGTCCCCACAATTGGTTAGTCGGTCAGGTGACTTCGAGACGGCCTCTGATTGGCGCACACGTGAATCATTATCTCCGTCACTCAGTCACGTCTATTCACCGTGATGGATGCCTTGTTGATGGTCATGGCGATTTGCGCGAAGTCGAACGTGTTTGCGGTCGAGCGTTTGGGCCAACGGCGGAGCTGGGGACTGGCGAACCAAGTGCTATTGCGACCGTGACCCCTCCCACGTCGAGCGACGACCTCACGAACATCAAACTCGCTTCCCTCGCGTTTGAACATGCCTAATAGATGCACTTCTATGTGAAAATGGCCCAAAACACCCCTCTCGGATGATAAGATTGCCTCTACTGCTGAGTATCTGGTAAAATACGTCATCACGATGATGGTGTTGAGCTGGGAGACAAGAAGGGACTTGGAAGAACCTTTCTAGTCCGGGCACCCATACAACGAGGAACGACCGAAATCGCTCAAACGGGTGTACTTGTTCCTTTGAATTCTTAGTTACGTACGATTCCATGCATATCAGCATCCGTGCTGGTGGCCGCATCATTCGTCTCTTCCAAGTTCCGTGTGTTAACAATGACGCCTAAGTGAGGGTGGGCGTGGTCCAGTCGATGTACGAGTCAACATCTGCGCCACCAGGACCTTTCTCAATATTCGCAGTGTTCGTATTCTGGTTCAACAAGAACTTGCTAATAAACACAGTCAGATCAGCCTGTTGATTGGATGGGAACGAGCAGTGGTTATGGTTCCCGCTGCCTGTGAAGCCCATGTTGTCAGGAACGCCGAGCGCTTTGTAGATCAAGCGACCAGCCTTCATACAAGCAGTTGTGGATATCGGGCCAAGCCAGTCGATCTCGTTCTCAATGACGAGCAGACCACGAGGAGCGACCATGCCGGCAAGCTGATGGTGGTCAATAGCCAGTGTGTTTGCTTTGGTGCTGAACGCGTTGAAGCGAGGACTGAGCCACACGTTCTCCGTCACGATCTGGGAAGCAGTCTGGATGTTCTTGCCCTTCGCCTTCTCAGCGTCGGAGATGCGCCAGCACGCAGCACCGCCGGCACCGGATTCTTGTGGAAGGCCCAGCGCGATGCGCTTGACAAGAGCTGCGGCAACGAAAGCGCCCTTCCCATTTCGTGAGCAACCGGTCACGCCGACGCGCTTGGGATCGATGCCAGCATTAGGTGTGATCTCGAAGGCGTCGATAATGCGGTCTACGCCCCATGCCCAGGCTGTGAGAGCTCCAGCACTGTGACCAGAGCCGTACAGGTTGTAGAACTTGCCCTGACCACGACTACCTTGGCCCTGCTGGGCAGCGATGTCGTCGTTGTTGAAGATAATAGTCGCGACACCATTGGGAATGGGTAAGCTTGCGGCGCCATATGCGATGATAGCTGGGAATGGACCCGAGCCGCTGGGCTTCTGGATCGAGACACTGAATGTGACAGATTTTCCAGCTTCGGAGGCAGTGATGGAAAGGCTGTTGCCAGAGAGCGAAGCAGTAACGCCCGAGGGCTTTGGAGGGAAGACACCAAGCTCCTGAGCCTGTAAGGCGGCGCTGACTTCTTGGTTCTTACAGGCAAAGTCAGCCTTCGTAGTGACGCTCCTGCCATCAAAGAACTTGAAGGGGTTGGGTAGCTTGGTGTTTGTGGTCGTTGGAATCGTAGTTAGAACGTCGCAAGTCGCCTGTCGTCCCTCGATGAGAGGCGCTGCGAATGCTGTCGTCGACAGAAGCGGGATGATAACAGAGAGCTTCATGTTGCCAAAATACTGCGCTTAGCTTTACGGGTGTAGATAGCTTTGATGTGTGGCCATTCGTAGTTCTTGTATCAACATTGTTGGACGACGCACAAGCGGCTCCGGTAGAAGTGCTTGCTTGTTACAATATACTCACTGTAAATCTTACCGTATCACTGAAAAAATGTTCCACCAGCCAGAACTGGGTCACCATGACCCTCCATATTGAGCGATGCTGTTATTAGATTTAACGTGTTGGATAAGCGAGCGCCGCAGGCAAGCGAGCGCCGCACCCTACCAACTTTGCGCACCCCTACACGGGTATATCTCAACAACGCAATAGTGTAGTACATAGAAATTAACAGGATAGATTAAGTAGTAGCTACAGTCTCTTTTTTGCACGTATGTAAGTTGTGCCCAGTCTCTCTGCACCTCTTGCAGCGCGCCAAAGCCTGGCGGCTGAGGCCTGATTGCTCTCCACCTTAACGCTCTTCACGAGCAATCTGCTGATTAGCCTCACGTTGAGCAAGTATATCTTCTCTAGCCCTCTTTGTTAAGACTTCTCGCTTCTGTAGTCGCTTTTTCTTGCGCTGCCTACGCGTTGACGCTGCCTCGTTGGCTCTTTTAAGGCTAGCAATCCGATCGCGCATTAGCTTAGCTGAGAGCATTATTACCTCAGCCCCCTTCTTAAGCTGATTAATCGCCTCTATAATAGAGGCTGGTGATGAGCTCTTATGATAGCGTACGCGCTCACGAATTAGAGTTGATTGAGCCTCAAGCTCGCGTGCGTTGCTTGGAGTACGAGCCTCCCAGAGAGCCTCTGCGAGAGCAGCTGGAGGAGTAGGCGTACGTAGCTGTACGTCTAGCTTTGAGAGGACAGTCTCTGGCTGAAGAGGCACAAGGCCTGCTCCTTGGAAGGCTGAGCAGATATTAGCTGACGTAAATGATTGATTAAAAGCTGCCTTGAACGCTGGCAGAAACTCAAGCTTAGTGACGTGGTTGATGTGGTCGCGGATCAGGCTCTCTACCTTACGACTATACGCGCGCTTCAACGGCGAGAAGCAGCCAACGTCAAGAGGCTGGAGTAGGTGAGATGAGTGAGGTGGCATACAGAGCGTGTAGATATCGTTCTTCTTGCAGAGCTCTTGAAACTCAAGAGAGTGGTGGCTCTCGTGGCCGTCAAGGATAAGCAGGCGACGCGCTCCTACTGTACGAGCCTTTGTATAAGCGTTGAAGTGCTTTAGCTAGTCAACTCCTAGCTTGTTGTTTGTCCAGCCGTTGTCGCTAACTCCAATTGCCCAGTCGCGTGGGATCTCCTCCTCCTCGTACCAGGCAGAGAGATGGTACTTGCCGGCAAAGATCAGGAACGGTGGGACTGACCAGCCAGCAGCGTTGATAGCTGCTATCACTGTCACCCACTCACGGTCGCCAGGCTGGATAGCCTTTGGCCTACCTCTTCTCTCTAACCCTGATACAACAAGCTGCGTTGTAATCTTGCCCATTATAAAGCCAGCCTCGTCAAAGTTGTAGACGTCTTCATCGCAGATGCCGTACTTGGCCTTTGTCTGCTCTACAAGCTCAAACTAGCTGCGGATAAGGACGGGATCCTCACACAGAGCTCTCTGTCTATTGTACGCTTAGTTAAAACGCGTCTTAAGACTGTCTGTACGCTTAACAAAGTTGGCTAGCCACTTTTGCCTAACCTAGCCTGCACTGCGCGCAGCTAGCAGCTTATTAGCTATATCACGTACAGCTGCGTACGTAGGCGCAAATCTACGTAGATCCAGATCAAGTATGTATTTGACAATCACCTCCTCTTCTAGCTGGGTAAGCTTCTTTGAGTTGGGCTGGCAATCGCGTCGGGCAAGCTTCCCAGCGCGTCGGCGGCGGATGGTTCGTTCAGACACGTTGTAGACTGCAGCAGCCCTACGATTACTCTGCATTTGATAAGAATTGATAGAGGAGACAGCAAGCTGGACATCTGCTTCGTTTGAAAGTAATAGAGTAGCGCTGCGTTGAGCCATTGTACGTTAAGATGAGAGAGGTGCACAAAGTTGGTGGGGTGCGGCGCTCGCTTGCCTGCGGCGCTCGCTTATCCAACACGTTAAGGTGTTCTCGAACGAGATGTTTGGTCCCAGCCTTCCCTTAAGCCGCGATCGAAAGCGGAATCTACTCTACTACTCTTGGCACGGTCAGTCCCGCGAAGCATGAGTTCGACCCCATAATCCGTGTTTAGACGTAATAGAGTAGGGACTGCAGCCAGAGGTGGTCGTCGCACAATTTTTGGTATGATGCAATTGAATTTGCATGCGGGGTGTAGTAGAGCCGCGGTCTCAAGCCCTGAAGTTTAGCCTGTCCATCAGCCGGCTCATGATGTGTGAAGTTCTGAAAAGTAGTGGTAGCAGTTCGCATCGTTGTGCATTGGTTGTCAACGTATGCACTGAGTGACTGATATACGAATCTGAGGTTTGGCACTGCTACGGGCCCCGTGTCACAAGTGGTGACCTTGTTCAATGCCGATACTTCTCGAGCTAACGTGGGAGCCCCCTGATTAGTAGAAGGACCCGAATGCGAGTCCCATTTTCTTGAAAAGGTGGGACACATCTAGCCGTGAACCGCAAGTTATTTGCGAGGCACATCCGCCGCCCGGCTGTCGTCCTCTTTGGCCGGTGAGCGTCCGGGCGCTCTGGGCAACTTTAATCGCGAGGCAACCGCAGCTGAATTGAAGCGGACCTGATGCGTGTTTTTGCCTGAGCAATTTGCATCTAGGGTGAGGAAGGAGATGGACAGGAACGTCCGCTGTAGCAGGCGGGTCTTAGTCATGCAGCTAACCAAGTCGAGCGCTGGTTCCACCTTGCCTCTCGGGACCCCGCGAAGAGCATGTACTTCATAAGCGTCAGTGCCTTCCACACCCTTTTTGCATAGCAAACTCAGTCTGCGGCCCAGGATCAGTAGACAGACAGGCGGACTTGCGGACACCTGAATAATACTGTACACTTCCCTCCCAGATTTGGGCCGTCTCACTATATAAGTCAAAGCATCGTCAATACCAACACGAGCACTTCAGGGCTCTCCTCAAAATTAGCCTATCCTGTATCATGGCTAGTAAGCGACAAGCAGACGGGGCCGTCAAGTTCTACGAGAACAGAGCTGCAAACTATGACGATACCTGGCATGACGACTTCACCGGCCGCTTTATTTCGTATGTCGACATCGAGCCCGGACAGCAAGTGCTGGATCTCGCATGCGGTACTGGACTTCTCACCTTCCTCGAGGCCGATGCTGTTGGGCCGTCCGGAAAAGTCATCGGTATCGATGTAACCCCCTCCATGCTCGGAGTCGCGCAGTTCAAGGCAAGGAAAGCGGGTGACAAATACGCGAACGTGACCTTCTTGAAGGGGGATGTGCTACATCTGGAAGAACTGGACCAGCTGAAGAACATTAAGTTTGATGTAATCACCGTTGCTTCTGCTCTGGTCCTGTTTCCTGATCCCAAGGCTGCGATTGAGCACTGGTCGCACTTTTTAAAGCCCGGCGGTACCCTCGCATTGGACGCAACACATCCAAGGAACCTAGTAGCAGGCATGGTGCTTGAGAGAGTTGCTCGACGCCTGGATCTGGAGGTCCCTTACAATAGATCCTGGAGCAAGTCAGAGTCGACCCTCAAGGACGTCCTTGAGTCTGCTGGCCTCGAGGTTGGGAGGGTAGTGACGATTGAAAATCAGGCGGGGTACGGTAAACGCTCGTATGACATGGAGCAGTGGGATGATTTCTTCGTCGAAAATGTCATTATGAAGGATGTCACAAAAACCTTTGCGAGCAACGACATTAGAAGAAAAGCGCAGGGTGTCTACAAAGAAGAGTGGGAAAAGCTGGCAATCGACGGTAAGGTCGAAGAAGTCGACTCTGTGTTCCTCGGGATTGCGCGCAAACGTAAGCTTAATCGTGGCCATCCAGCGAGCAGAGAACTGATCCACTGACAGCTGTCGACGGTTCGAGATACATTCCAAGAAGCCTAGACGATGGGATCATCTTCAAAGGCGGTTGCAGATGCGGCGGCGTCCAGTACACATCCAATGCCCGTCCCAAGGACATCGTGTTCTGCCATTGTCGCGCATGTCAACAACTGTCTGGCTCTGCCTACATCGCGTTTACTGGTGTTCCCAGGGACGCCCTGACTTTCACAGAGGAATCTACTCGCGAGATGCTGAAGCTCTCGGATTTCGCAGAGAGATCATTCTGTTTGCGATGCGGCGCTCCAATCTCGATGGTCTACTCTTTCTACGAAGACGAGGTGTCATTGACGATGAGCTCTGTAGACCTGGAAAGTATGACATGTGAGCCACCGAAAGTACGAAAGCACATCTTCCTTCAGGAGAAGGCGCCGTGGCTCGTGCTGGGCGATGACGGAGCTGAACGATGGGGTACGTCAGAAGATGCGCATATAATTCAAAGCAAATAAAGGTCGAGAGATAGTCTTGGTGGTTGCGTAGGGATCACTCGATAGCGTGACGCGTTTGCGGTCGAGGTCTGGCGACGGACCTGAGCTTTGTTTAGAGCCTCACCAGTGACGAGCGCTCCACTAGCGTCACCCAGTGTTTTGCATGCATAACGACGGTGCCGGCCTGTTGCAGTGAACTACTGCAGGTTTTCGAAGCGGGACGCCTCATTCTGGAAAGGATCTTGGGGCAAATGGTGTCTCTTAGCGATGGGATGCATGTTGGCGGTGAGCGCGTCAATTGGTGACAAAAACCTGCCTTGCCAGCCTCTTGCCAGCCACGTCAATAATCTCCAAGAACACGACAGCACATTTCATCGTGCAACATCCACTCTCGAATCTGATACCCACACATCACCAGCAATCTGTTGCACAACTGCTCACAACTGCCTTATCCAACCACTGTACCCTCCTTGACCGCCTGTTTACCTACTCGCGCTTCTGCAGGTCCACTATCGGAGGCAATCGATAGCGTCCGCCGTCGACCAGGATACCACCACCACGCCGCGTTTCACGAGACACATTCCAACTATTCGCTCGTCGACAGATTCAGGAACGGCTGGTCGAATTAGGCAATTCGTGGACCCGTAATCAACCAGAAACTATGTTTCAATCATCTTCTCTCGGGCTCGAGCTTCAACAACCTCCTCAGGCCTCACATGCAGCCCACTTTGGAGCGCGGGGAGCACCAAAAGCCCCGACATCCCCACTGAGGCAATTCACGGTACCATCCGATGAGGAGCTGAACAACTTCGACAACATCGATCTTTCGGCCTCGATCCGACCGCCTCCATCTGTCTTAACCTCGAAAGCCACTGCCTATGATCCCCACAGCGACTCCCCTTCCCCGCTCGAAGACTTTCCACGTGCAGGTCGCAGCAGCCACCAGCGCACGCTGACAGGCACGTTTCTCAACAACAGTCAGTCTTTGCTCAACCGCGCCTCATCCACCATACAGCAGCATACTTCCGCAGCATCGATTCGATCGCATTCCCCAACAAAGTCTTTAGCTAGCTTTCTGCCTTCGAGGAGCGCAATTCAAGATTCGACCAAGGGCTGGTTCAACGGATCTTCTGCGCCTATCAAGCTAGGAATCCAACAGCGAGACGACGACGACGACGACACAGTCTCAGAGTCTGGCTCAGAAGTACCTTCGGAATACTACTCTTCTGACTCGGAGTCTGAGAGTGAAGAGGAGGAGGAACAGTCACTCAGCACCATGAACATCTTCAATCGCAATCCTACGCACACTCGAGCAGCTTCCGAGACACCGGCACGTTCTGCGCAGATGGCGGCACCAACGAAGCCACAGTACCAGTCGCCTGCTAGCAGCAGGTTTGCGTGGCTGCTGTCGACGCAAAAGAACGCTGCCGTGCCCACGCCGACCCCGGCGCCTGTTTACCATAACGCGGACGACGAGCTGCTCAACATGAACATCTCGCAAGCCCTCTTCCCGCACGGTCCCGCCGATCCACTCGCACCATCGTCTTTCAACGACCTTCTCGCGAATGCCGAAACCCTCCTTACACGCTACCAGAAATCGTACCGTCAGCTGTCGACCGCTCTGGTTGACGCGCAATCCGAGCAAAGCGCACAAGATGACGAGTTGGACGAGGCAGAGACAAGAGCACGTCATTTGAAGATGCAGCTTGAGACGATGGCAGCGAGGGCGACAGAGCAGGACGAGCAAATGCGGCAATTGATGGAGGACCTGGCTTTCGAGCGCCACGCCAGGCAGGAGGAAGAGGCAGCGCGCAAGAGGAGTCTCGCGCTGATCAGAAGCCAACCCCAGTGCAGCTGCCAGGACACGCCGCGCCGCCGCGCTCGCATCTCAAATTCTGAGCTCAGCGTCGACTCCGGCTTTGAATCTGACGCCGAGACCGACGCCGCAAGCCTCTTCTCGAGGAACTGCCTAAGTCCCACAGGCACCGACCGATCCTCAATCCTCGAAGTCGAAGCCGAAGTCACACCTACAAAGCACAAGAAAGTGCAGAGCTTACAGCGCGGTGGCACATACGATAAGCCCAGAGGCGGGTCAGTCAGCGTACAGAGCTGGGGCTGCTCGAACTGTGAGGGTGGCTCGCAAGCTTCGGTCTGGGGACGGCTGAGCAAGGAGCGGGAAGAAAACCGCGTGCTCAGGCAACGTGTGGAGTCTTTAGAGGAGGCTGTTGAGAGTGCCTTGGACGTTGTCGGTGGACAGATGGGCATGCCTTGAGCCCTGTCCTGATGTGAACACAAGCAATTGGAACTTGGATTATACCAGATTGTTTGTGACGCACTTCTGTTTTAGCGGCATTGACTTGCGTATTTGTAGTATAAGAGCGTCCAGCTCCATTACCATAGTAACGCCACAGCAAGATCACTTACGCCCACATCGCACCCACTTCCCTGCTCTGCTCCATCGATATACATGAATGAGCATCTCTCAACATGATTTTGATCAGTCCTTCGCGATTGCTCGAGCAGCTCTTCCTTACGAAGAGCTCAATCGTTACTCCATATCACATGCCCTGACTGCCATTCTGAGGTGCTTTCATGAGTGTGCATTAGTCTATTCATTCAACTGTCCCGCAGGCCTACTGAAACGGATTGAACGTCCCGACAGGTTTTCTCCCCTCCCCATCGTCAACCGTGCTGTTGCTTCCCTGACCCAGGCTGAAACTCCTTCTTTTATCCGCCTTCGACGTCCCATACGTATTGGCGTAACCGCCCGACACTTTCGCGCCGGACTTGTCAGGCTTAACCTCCGTCGATGTCACTGTCGTAGTAACGCCCTTCCGTATCCCAGATACCTCCCACCGCTCCTCCGGCATCCCCGTGTCCAGGAAATTCTCTTCATCGCTGCTGCTCCCACGTCCGCCCGTGACGGTTGTCGTCCGCACAGTGCGCTCGCCGGCGGGCCGCAGGTCGTCCAAGGCTTGCTGGGTCCCGTAGCTGCCGCCGGTTTTCGAGAGACCTTTTGGCGTCTTGGACCACGGCATGTTGGAGTTTGCGCCCGTAGAGCCGAGAGCTGCTTTGAAGAGGGGCTTCAAGGTGGCAATGCAGCCGGCTGTGATCCCCACGCCGACTTCGACCGTCGTCCAGATGGCGAAGTCAGTGGTGCGATAGAGGAAGTCGCCTTTGTAGGGTTTAAGGGTTGAGGTGTACGGGAGGCGGATGATGGTCGCCGTAGAGCCGCTATGAAGTGTCAGTGGAGCTCTTGCTGCGAACATTGGAATGGTACATACATTGCGGCGAGTCCGATAATGCCACTGACGATGACTTTGACGCGACGCTTCATCTGCAAGTCTTTCACAACGAAGATGGGCAGCAGGCCGAAAGTCCAGTCCGCGACCGAGTTTAGAGCCGAAACACAGTATGTGAAGTACATGACAAGCGATGCGGAAAGGCAGGTGCCGTGGTGGTCAGGATTGAGGTCCCACCAATAGGACATGGGCCTACACTGTAACAGCACAAGCAGTGTGTATGCAACCCCGACAAATGCTGCCACGACCATGATGAAGCGGATGATCCAGATGTGGAGAGGAACAATCGTAATGCGCAGCAAGAACAGTCCAACAGCAATCTTGAAGATTGACGTTGAGATGGTGTAGAAAACTTCGCAGAAGAACCAGAAGTGAAGCGCAGTCTGCGCTTGTTCGTCTGTGAGATTTTCGC
This sequence comes from Phoma herbarum, assembly GCA_001599375.1. NCBI lineage: Eukaryota > Fungi > Ascomycota > Dothideomycetes > Pleosporales > Didymellaceae > Phoma > Phoma herbarum. The sequence goes on along the minus strand of BCGR01000012.1, from coordinate 223,322 downwards.
GATGCGCACCGGATCCGTGTATGGCGCCACCGAGCTGGCATACGAGATATGCTGTAAAGAAGAAAAGTGTGACAACCATCATCTTATCGTCCAGACCGAAGCCTTTGACGAGGAATGTTCTGATGTTCTCGTTAGTCCACTTCAAAGAACGGAAAGTTTGCGGGACAACGGGAACTAACCTGACATAGCATCGCAACCCAACGGTTACCCATGAAAGGATGAGGAACGTTATGGCAACGGCCGCGATTTGCCCGCCGCGGTCTTGCATATTGGTTTACTGATTCTTTATGCCGTTGGTAGCTATTGAGCAGGCAATCCAAGAGCGGCGAGGTGAAGCCGGCAAGGTCGAGCCGGCGAACTGTGGAGTACTCAGATGGAAAATGTGGACGAACCGCCTATGCGAAGTGTTCCATGATTAAGAGGTAGGCCGGCGAGAGAAGTAGAAAACTAAGCACAAGGTTTCGGGGTAGGGCCCGTAGGACTTGGTTATACTCCGACTCCAGTGACATGACTCCCGGTCATGCACTGCGTGCCGTTCTCCTTTGGAGGTCCACTTCCAGCGCAAGGTCCAGTTCCCATTCCGTTGTCCCCGGTTGATCTTTTGCCCCAGTTGAGCGAACGAGAAAATTGCAAAGCAAAGGAAGTTTGCCGATTAAGTTAGGTCTGGTGTGTGCTGGACTATTACGACGGGGACCGCACGGACGCATTGTAGACGGACCTGTCGCACCAGACTGATGAGGGAAGACTGCCGGATTCTAGTGAGCGGCGACATCCTCATTCTAGACCAGAAGACATGGATCCGGGGAACGTGTTTTGACTTTCCGTACGTAGACCCTGCATGAAAACGGTCAACGCAGAAGGTCACACTGACGATCTCGGAAGTTAATGTCTGAGCTGGAGCCTGGCTTGTCGAAGATGTAACGTACAAAGGTTCAGTCCCTTGTCATTGCTTCCTGTGGTAACTGCCGGTCGTTATATCAGATTTCTCAGCCGCTCTTCGACCCAGCTGTTGGAACATCTGGGTCCAGGGCTTTACCGCATCTTCCGGAGCTTCCATACGCTGATCATCTCCTCTCCGCGACCTTGTTCGAACGATATCGGCGGTTTCCAGTACGCCATTCGTTCAAAAGCACCAAGGTCGCCGTCCGCAGCGCTCAGGGACCCCGCATCGTCGATGACACCCGTCCCACCCTCTGCCAAGATATAACAGTGTACTTCATTGAGACCATATGGTGGAGACTCAGCCATCAGAGGTTTCCACATGGGGAACTCTAGGCAAATAAGCATGCCCGTTGGTGAGAGCAGATGTGACACTCTCTGCGCCCAGTCCTGTCGCATCGACGGCAACAAGGCACAGAGAAACTGGGACTTGTCAACAACGCTTGTGGGGCCTACATGGTGATGTGGGACTTACGGTATAGTCGTAAATGATGTCGAATCCTTCGAAGTCAGTCCCCACCTGACTCTCCCAATCTCGCTCAAAGAATTCTCCAAGAATGGCCTTCGCAACTGTAGGCGAGGATCGACCTTCTCCTTTACCAAAGTTGTTGTCTGTTGGCTTGGCCAACTGGGCCTTGATGTTGGCATTTGCCATGTCAACGGCTTTCTGGGAGACCTCGAGGCCCAAGCTTCGAAGCCGTTCAACGCCAGCATTGCTACATCGTGTCCCCTGCCGCAGCCCTGCAGTGTCACTTGTCAGTCATCTTGCGATGTCTGGGTGTCCATCAATAACTAGAGGCGGAAATAGTAGATACTGCGAAATCAAATGACAGGGACAAAGGCCTTCGGGGGGTGTGTGCCTGCTGTTGCGCCGAGTTCCACACCGAGCGGGTGTGTCCACAAGAATGTCAACAGAGCCTCGCTAGGTCTGCCGCGATCCCAAAGGTCTCTTGTTAGAGTCCCAGAGTGTGGACCAGCCAGCACTCTGTTTTTCGCGGGCCCTGGTGCTGTCGGTCGCGTCAAACATTCCGAATCTCAGATCTTACTGGAAGTCATCGAAGTGCGCAACAAGTCGCGTTCTGTTCTGTAGCGATTGAGGCTCCGTAGTCATGATGCTGAGAAATGTCTATCCATCGAGCCCTATCAGCAACGGTACTAATCTTTGACAAAGGTTCGATCGCATACAAGCAGCCTCCGATTGCGACAGCCTTGAAAGGGATACCGCCGTCGTCCAGGGGCTAGAGACAAATAATTGGGTCGAGTGGTGGAGCCCTTTCCGGCGGTGGGGCAACCAAAACGCGAAGGAGCCAGCACGACCGCCTCAACCGCGTGGCTGCAATCCTTCGTTCCTGACCCGAACGCACGACATTTGATGGGCGCCGAGTCGGGGAGATCCTGGAACGTACACGCAAATATCTGAATTGTCAACCTGCTCCCAAAAGCTAGATGCCAAAAGCAACCTTGAATTTCCTCGAATGTTGAATTGGTGTTGCTGTCGCCAATCTGAGGCTGTGGCCGGTTTCCGGAATTGCCAAGAGACCAAGACCTCACCGTTCCTTGATTTCTACGTTCAGCAAACGACAGCACCTCCCTCAGCCTATGTATAGTGGTAGCCACTGACGTTGACAAGTGTCATAATCTGCTTCGTTCGAACACAGCCAGGAACGATTCAAGAGCCGCGGGCCAGTGGGAGCTTGTTTGCGCACATATTCAGAAGTATGTGAAAGCCGTGTGAGCCGGTTCAATGGACGGCGCAAGGGCGCAGTCGCATGTGTCCTCCAATGGTGTGTCAAGAGTGAGTCGCAGCAGGTCTGTGAGTTGGTATATGAGCAACAATGTCAAAGTAAACAGCGTGTTGTCCACACAGCTCTTTACAGTAGGGCACACATGGGCCGCCCCTTCAGGATATCCCCGCCGACGCGATCGCTTTACCACAAACCGTACCGACTTGTGCTTGTTCTATTGATCCTCATACTGCTTAAGCAGCATTGTCTCTTCCTTGTGTATCAGGACGCACTGGCAGCGAAGTATTCGCCCACAATCTTCGAGTACGACTTCGAGCACTGGCAACCATGGACACCAGATGAGGAAAGTGCACACCTCCAGGATCGTATCGTAGCGAATCAAGCGACATGGAGGATGCTAGGACACGGATGGGAAGGCGAAACATTCGTATACCAGGACTCAGTCATCAAAACGTTCAGACCTGGGCGAAGTCCCTTTCGTAACTGCGCTCCGGGGGCTGCAGAAGACAAGTGGCCAACCGAGATACCTGCATCTCTGCAGTTCGGAGGCACCGAAAACAATTCGACTATATCCCGGGACGGCTTTCTACCAGTCAAAGCATACTTTATGGCAGTCTCTTCTAACACTCAGGCCGAGTGGCACTTGGTCACACCATTGCTGAGGGGCGGAAGTTTGAAAGACCTGGCGGTCAAGACGAGAACAGAATACATGGCATATTCGGACATCGACGCACGCTACCGTCCGGCATTCGAAGGTCTTCTCATGAGCTTACAAGGGCTCCACGAAGCAGGCTTTTGTCACGACGACATCAAGCCTGCCAATATCTTTGTTGCGGACGACACGAGGTGGATACTTGGAGATTTGGGCAACGTGCGACATCTATCACACCCTTATCACTCGTCGCTGCTCTGGAGCGAAAATGAACAACTTCCAGACTGCCGCGTTAACGACAATATCCGTGCACTGAAGTCATACATGAGCTTTGTTCGCGACTCAGCCTCCAATACGGATGCTTTCAATGCGCAGTTTTTCGAGAAAAGAGGGCCCCTCAGTCGTTTGTTCTGGTCTAGCGCAGCCAACGCCTCGCATTTGAGGGCTGAAGACCTCCGCGCAGAGTCATCCGTTCTGCATCCTCGGCTCGAAGCAAAGAACCCGTTCGAGCACATTGATTCGGTACCCAGTCCAGGATATATGTGGCTAAGCATGCTCTCACGATGCTGGAGATATCGTCGGGCTGTAGATGACGTGCTACAGACTCGTATGGGAGACAAGATGGCAAGATGGTGGGCAATGACATGGCTATTTGGCGTTCCGGTTGTAGAGGTGTGTGGCGTTTGATACCCCAAGGTGCGATGTATATGCCAGGTCATTGACGACCTTCTTTGATCTTGATTAGCCAATCATTTCTTGAGAATTTCGTAGCTACATATTCATTCTTGGCTCTGCTCTCTCGTGTGACTAGTCTCGTGCCTTGCCAATCTGTGCGTGCCATCGAACAGCGTGGTCAAAGCTGTTTTCAGGTTCCTAGGGATAAGTTCACGTCATGACAAAGAGACCAAGATTTGTTCTAGCGTGAAAATCCCATCGGCTTTCTTGACGCCGTCTCTTTCTTGAACCCGGCAACACATCGTGAGATCTGGCCGAGGCTGCATGATGAGCGCGCAACCCCCCCTCTCTTGAGTGCGTGACATCATCTCGAGTTCCAGAATATCGCTGTCGCTGCAGCAAATCAACCCCCAACTATCCTCCATGCTGGCGACTTGCACGCCCTCCGCCGCTTCTTGCGCCTCACGCTGGACAGACCCCATAGATCACCGTCCCCCACCACCTGGTGTTCGCGGCACCTTTACGTCTACATTATTGTATCTGGTTCCAACGGTACAAAATTTAGCAGCATGACGACCCGACATTCCGCTTGTAGATCTTAAATACGCTTTCGTGAAAGTTGTTAATAGCATGTTTGATTTTCTCCTTTTGATCCGTCATGTGTATCATGGTAGAACCCGAATCTGATGCGTCAAAGACACGGCTGGTTGTTTGACTGATATGCTCCCTCACTTGTAACGGATACAAATGAAGTTCTGATCGCTTGGAAGAAAGGTGGTCGTAGGCCTAGGTTTACGTTTGGTGGGACCCCGACGAGTTGTGATCCGTGAGTCGTGGCCAGATTCCCGAGCAATGTGAGACTCCTTTCCTCGCGGTTCCACACTGACTCCCTCAAAAATCCGGCTACGGAAGCGGTCCGTGATGATGCGGATGCGCATCGATTTTCGTGTCAGGGGCAGCCTCATTATTGCTCTTTGACCATCCTCACGCGACAGTGTGCGTCTTCATCTCCTGTCTGGGTACTCGTCGCTACCCATGCCGAACACAGATGGCTTGACATGCGCTTTGCTCTGTTGTGGCAGTCACCCAAACAACAGTGCAACTAGCCTCAAGACTACACTTTGACCATCACAAGCGACAACGCGCAACGCGCTGATCACAAACTTAGAGCCCGTCGAGCAGAAAGGTTCACGGAAGGAAGAAAACGCTCAACATTGGATCCAATTCAGGTGGCCGGGAGACAGTCCAGCCAATGGCACATCAGATCTCAGGGTTTTCGGCTTTCCCGTCTCTGTCGGCATACCCGCGGCGGGTGCGGCTAACATGCTTCCGTCCGATTGGATTGCCATTCCGCCGCACGTTGCGCAATGGAAGATCACCACACTCGTCGCCACCAGTTGCTCGTGCTACAGTCGCTAAATTCGCCAAACAATAGTACCGCAGAGCATTCTCGGTGCAAAAAGCAATGGTACTTTACGACGACTTCGAAAGGGACGACGGGTCGAGATCATGATAAGGCCTGCCGTGGCAAACCGATTTTGTCAGTGATATATTCAAGGATCGCCACGATCTTCTCGTCTTCGAAGCGTCGGCCCACGAGTTGGAGACTGACTGGTGCACCGTGGAACTCTTCAGGATCCCAAAGCTCACTGTTCTCATGGTCAAGCTCGCCTAGTATCTGCTCATTGCCATTCCACTCATCACCGTCTTTGTCGACCTTGCTCACAGGAAATACGAGACCGGGATAGTCGAGTAGGTTCCACTGACTTGTGTAGCTCCAGTACTTCGCTGTGTTGTGTTTGGGAGCAGCACCAGGACCGACCGGGCATAGCAGCGCATCGATGTCGTGGGCTTTCCAGTGCAGTGCATACTCCTTGCGGTACGCCTCGCGTTCTTCGGACCAGTACGCCAGTTCGCCAACCGAGAGCTTGTTGACGCACGGGTTGTCTTTGAGAATCCATTTGGATAGCGGCCGCCACGGCTCGCCGGATGAGGCGATGTCTTCGCTGTCTGCTTCGCCGCCATCAGGATAGTAAAGCGAGGATAGAATTGCCCACGCTTCGTCGTGTAGGTAGGGTGGGAAGTCTATAATCTCGAAGCTATGGTCTTTGAGCGCCGCTGTAACCTGCTTGAGTGCGCGCGTGATTGGAGGGTGTGGCCTTACAATGCCGTCATGCCAGAGCACGCCTAATCGCAGTGGTCTGTCTTTGGGAACAGAGTACGCTCGCCACGGCATGGGTACGAGCGCGGGCTCCTCGATCCACGGTTCTGAGTCGATGATAGTCTTCATGAACATCTTGACTCCGCCCAGTGTTGTCGAAAGTGGCCCAAGAACAGTCTCGACGGTGTCTGCGCCCGCCATCATGTATCCCCAGCCGTCGGTTGGAAGTCGAAAAGCAGTCGGTTTCAGGCCAAATACACCACAGTTTGCAGCTGGACTTCGGATGGAGCCACCTACGTCCGAGCCAATACCTAGACACGAGCCACGAAGAGCGACTAAGGCCCCTTCACCGCCAGAGCTTCCTCCTGAGGTCAGGTTGCTGTTGTGCGGATTTGTTGTAACGCCGTATAGGTTCGAGTCAGTCTCCAAATGCATCATCGTCTGTGGCACCGTCGTTCTGCAGTGGAAGACAGCTCCTGCATCACGGAGAACCTGAACGATGTGGGCATCTTCCTTCGCAACGGTGTCCCAGTGCGAGACATATCCAGTGGTACACCGCAGGCCTCGGAGACCAAGATGTTCTTTCAAGCTGATGGGGAGACCATGCAGCGGACCGATGGGACGCTGATACCTTTGGAAGTAAGCATCGAGCTCCTTCGCACGTTCGAGTGCAAGCGAGGAAAGAAGCTCTGTTAGACAGTTGGTGAGTCCTTGGGCTACTGCAGCACGCTGGAAGTAAGCAATGGTGACTTCGACGGCGGACAACTGGCCTCTTGAGAGTGCGTTGAGTAACTCCTCGGGAGGAAGTTCTGTAATGGACAACACAGATTGGTCCAGTAATTCGTGGGGCAGCTGTAAGGTTTTCTTTGGCAGATTTGAGGGCACCTGGGGTGGTGGCGGGGACAAAGCGGCTATTGTAGCATCTCGATACCTTTGGGACTCTTCAGCAATGTCAGTCCACGCCCTCTTTGGAGACTTGTTGCCGGCAGTAGGCATCTCGTAACGAATGTAACGAGAGACGAAGACGTGACTTTGGAAGCCCTGTGGAGTAAGTGAGCGGGGTTGCTTATGGAAGGCACAGCCTCCCTGGCGCGCAAGGCTGATGCTGACATCAGTCAATTCGTGTAAGAGTGGGTGAATGCCATCGCTGGAATGCTGGCGCCTAGGAAGAGTAGGCGAAAACGCCGGAAGAACAACAGACGCGATCGTGTTCCAAACGCTGTCAAGTTTCTCTCTGGATTGATGCAGTATCAATTATCAATGGAGACGCGGGTTTCTCGGTGGGACTTCGGGCATGAGCGCTGGGGCGGCCGGGGTTCCTGCGCCGCCGCGCCGCAACGCTTGTGAACTTTTTTGTTGTTGTCTTCGAAACGCGCGAAGCAATCTCTGCAGTATAGACACATTTTCTTGTTCTCGTTCTTTGTCCTTCCATAGGCAACTTCTGTGTATGTATTAGGGCGCGAGAGTAATGAAATCTATTCGAACTCTGTTCGCTCCTTCCGGTGTTGCAGCACGTCCGTCTCTTTCAACTAATACTTTCCGCCTCTCCAGCAGACCTCACTCTCCTCACTTTACCAACAACTACAGGCAAATTTCCACCGCAATGCCTCCTCCACCAAAGCGCAAGTGGCACCGCCCTAGGCCCAGCGGCGCTGCTCCTCAAAACGGAGCTAACCCTCACTCGACCGCCGCCCAGCAACCGAAGCGCCCCAGAACGGAGGATGTCAAGATGCAAGACGTCACTGCCACCGGACCTGTTGATGTCAAGGCCATGTACAGCACATCTGCCGGCAACGCCGAAGCAAAGCGCTTTTCTGAGATGAAGGGCACTCTGGATCAGGCGCTGCTAAACAGTCTGGACAAGATGGGATTCGAGTTCATGTCGCCTGTGCAGCAGAAGGTGCTGACTGAGCTGCCGAGCATCACATCTGATTGCATCGTGCAAGCCAAGACGGGTACTGGTAAGACGGTAGCTTTCCTGCTGCCGGCTATTCAGAACCTCCTTGCTGGCAACGCGCCTCCAAGAGGCAAGGTTGGTATTTTGATCATCTGTCCTACTCGCGAGTTGGCGCTGCAGATTGCGAAGGAAGCGAACGGCGTCACTGCATGTCTGCCACGAAAGATGGAAACACACACAGCTTTCGGTGGTACTTCTCGCGCCTCCAACCTCAAAGCCTTCATGAACGGCAACCCGACTATCCTCGTTGCCACACCTGGCCGACTGGACGATATTCTTGGCGAGGAAGAGGTCCGCGAGCGCTTCACCCACGTGAAGACCGTTGTCCTCGATGAGGCCGACCAGATGCTCGATGCCGGTTTCGCGCCAGCGGTTAAGAAGATTCTCCGCCGCATCCCGCCCAAGAATGATGGATGGCAGGGCATGTGCTTCTCGGCCACTATGAATCCAGATGTTATGGATGTGGCCAAATGCGTTCTCTTCCCTGGATACACCACGCTATCGACCGTAGACCCCAACGAAGTCCCGACCCACGAGCGCGTCCCGCAGTTCTACATCACAGTTCCTTCAGTGACTCAGACTTTCGCTGCCCTCCTGGCTCTGATCGAAGAAGAGTACAACAAAAACCCCACTGACTTCAAGGTCATTGTCTTTGGCACAACGGCAAATGGTGTGGGTTTGTTCTACGACCTGTACAAGAACGCGTTGCCTCAATTCAGGCTTTTCGAGCTGCACAGCCGAATGTCTCAACCCGCTCGAACCAAGACCACTCAGCAATTCAAGGATGCTACAAGCGGTATCTTGGTAGCATCTGACGTGGTCGGTCGTGGTATGGACTTTCCTAACGTGGGGCTCGTTGTCCAGGTTGGCCTCCCTTCAAGTACTGAACAGTATGTCCACCGTGTCGGTCGTACAGCCCGTGCTGGAAAGGATGGTCGTGCTGTCATCATCCTGTCTGAGCAGGAATCCTTCTTCCCCAAGATAAACAAGACTCTGCCGCTCAACCCTTACCCGGTAGACATTGTCCAGAAGGTGCCCCAGCATCAGCGGACTGTCGACCGAGCATTCAACAATGTCGAAGAGGAGGCAAAAGCCAAGGCCTACCAGGCATTCCTTGGATATAACAAGACATTCCTGAAGAAGTTGAAGCTGACCCCTGCCGAGCTGGTGCGCCTAGCAAACGAATACGCGAAGGCCATGGGTTGTCCGGAACCGCCTCTCATTGAGAAGAGCACCATTGGCAAGATGGGCCTAAAAGGTGTTCCTGGTCTCAGAATTGGCTCTCGGAGGGCTTAAGCCACACAATGAGTCCGTGTAGGCGACAACTTTTTCGGCCGCGCTGGAATAACGCGCCACCACGATGTATTCGGATGCCTCATTTTCTCCATTGCAGCCTGTTGCAAGATACCCGGCGTTATTGGCAATACTGGCGTTGGAACTTCCGACCAAATAGACCATGCAACTTTTACTTTTACTGCAAACTTCCGCGTGTAAATAGACCTAGCATAGACATATCACGATCGAAGTTTGCGGCTGGACGCCGTTGTGGCTGAACACTCTTGTGCGAGAGATTACATATGTGGAGGCAAGGGAGTCCGCACAGCGACCTGGAGCTTCAACGGCTGCGCCACCACATACGGCATCCACTCGTTCTCTGAACTGCTGCGCGTTCCGAGAATGCGACTGATGGACCAATCTCGAATTCGTTTTTGCGTTTCCATATGCAAGCTCCCTGCCCCACAAAGATTCATCTTCTCGAGACACCTCACCAGATTCCGCAATTTGACAACCGAGGCACCCGTCGCTCTCAATGTCACGCGTACATTTGTACGACCGTCGTCTGATGAGCGTGGAAGCGTAGTACCTGCATCGAGACTCCGTGTGACCGCATCCCTTTGCAACCTCCTCCGATTGTTCAGGGTCCAGACAAGCTATTGCGCTTCCTGCGCATTGGTACGATCCTCACTGTTAGTCGGGTCAGCTCGTCACCGTCCTGCCGGTGCTGGGTGCGCAGGGTGAATCCGTAAGGGACACCCGAGAGACATTGAACTTATCGAAGAGCTTCGAATAGCTTCTGTACGAGGCCGTCAACACACCATGACGACGGATACACAGACAAGATTGCCTAGACGCTGAATCTCCACCTGTTCAAGGGATCCATTCGATATGTTCTGATGCTTCGTGTGCCTTCACCCCATCTAGTTTGAATATCATCCGATGAGCTTCCGTGCAGCTGTTAGCCTCATGGCACCGGTGAGTCTTCATCAATCCGGTGCAGTGACTAGCAGGAAGACAACCCCTTGACGCCACTGGAACGATCATCACGACGAGTATATAGCAGCCTCACCGTCTACAGCAGCTTGACATCCAACAACACACTCGCTTCTTTCATTTGCGCTTCAGTCTTTCGCTCTTTTCCAGCACTCCTTCAAGATGATCCTCGCACTTTTCATTGCTGCTCTGGCAGCTGTCTCCACTGCGCAATGTCAAGAGGTTACTGAGACCGTGACTCGCTGCACGACCAGCTACAGCGAGTTTCCCTTGGCTACTGGGTCCACCATCGAGACGTTGTCCACCTACGCAACTATCACAAATAACATGTCCGTTACCAGTACTACACAGCAGACGATCACTGTCACTCCTGTCGCAACCACTTTCACAGACGTTGTCAACACGACTACCACAGTCACCACTACAGTCACTTCCATCCCTGCTGCAACCACCATTTCCGCACCGCTCGGTTTCTTCCCGCTCATCAACACTCCCACAGCGACCCCCACTGCTTTCATTGGGCGTCATCGACGTGCGTTGGTCGAGACACGCAATCAGCATCTCGAGAAAGTTAAGCGTCTTCCCGAGACTCCAGCGGGCAATACTGGAGGATTCATTGTTCTTCCGAACGGCCAAGGTCAAAGCCTCAATCGTGTCTACCCTGTACAGGTTACTTGCCGTTACACTGTCAATATTAACAGAACCACGACAGTCGTTGTCACTGGCCTTCCTCAGACCGAGACCCTGGTCCCTGCCACTGCTACTGCCGTTAGCACATCCACCATGACTGCCACTGAGACCATTATCGAGATTGAAGCCCAGCCAACCGAGTATGCGGCCTGCCAGCCAAACAATGTTGGTAAGTCAACAGATGAAGTGCCACTCTATTCGATAAAAACTATCAGAATTGCTACTAACATATCACAGTGAGCAACGTGCCCGGCTTCAACGACCGCCGTCTCTACTTCGACCGCATCGTATTCACTCCAATTGATGGCTTCCCGATCGCCAACAGCCTTGTCGTCAACACCACTAACGCCGTGAACTGCTGCATCGCCTGCCAAAACACGCCTTTCTGCGCTGGTTCTTTCTACGCTCCGTCAATTCGCGCCTGCCACCTGCAACTGACTCAGGCTGCGCCCACTTCCTCTGGCCCCACGCTGCCCTCTGCAACCCTGACACCTCCGTTCCCTCTGCCCAGCTCGAACACCTCGCTGCCCTACCCAACAGCGTCCGGCGCTCCCTACCCAGCAGGCAACGACACCCTCGCCCCCTTCCCGACCGCAAGCGGCCTCCTTGCCTCGGGCTACAGCACACTGATCCCCAGCGCAACACCGATCCCCAGTTCCACCGATGGCGGCATGAGCATCCTGCCCATTGCCGAGACGCCCGTCACGGGTACTTTCGATCAGCCAGGCGCCGGAACGTGCTCTGCAGGCAGTATGAGCTTGTATGTGGGCAAGGTGTACGGGCAGTCTGACTTCCCGGCGGAATACGCGTTGAGTGTGAGCAATGGGCCGTGTGGGCGCATGGTTGTTGATTTCGACCCCGTGGCCCCGGTCAGTGTGGGTGATTTGCCGCAGGCGATGGCTAGGAGGTGGATTGCTATCTCCTAGATGGGATGATGAGGAGCATGAGGATGGGGATGATAAGATTTGAGAAGGGGGGGGGGGGGGGGGGTCGAGTGCATGGTCTGTAGACGCATTGACGATTGCTTGTGGGTTGTGTCCATGTCACTCCTTTACGCTCTGGATTTTCATCATTCTGTGGTTACGATTCTCTTCTAGACATACTTTGTGGTCTCGGAGGCCTTTGGCTTGATAATTGGCTTGTAGAAATTGTACGATTCGCTTTTCAAAGTCCAAAGCTGCAGTGTTGTGCATGTGAGTGCTCTAATCTGTACAGACCGTGCCCGACACGTCCAAGAGAGTCTTTTGTGCGTAGTGGTTCTTTCTGGAGCTGGGAAGGGCAGCCCTGCCATAAGGCTGAATATCCTCCAGAGTTCTTTGAAGGTTCATGGAGAATATTTCTTCAAAGAAGATATCCCTTGACGAACGTGACCTGTTGACTTGGAACCATGAGACGATCACAAAGGATTGTGGAGCGTGGTCAGATGGTCTATTTCCGGTCATTTTTTGAGCCGGATGAAAGGAGTAGGAAACGTCCTATTTGCATCAGTAGTGTCGAAATCCATCATGAGCTGCATGGCGCGAGTGCGAGCAAGGGAACAGCGGATCATGACGGCGCTGACTGCATCATGACGAAGACTCCGATAGACTGAGGGAGCGTTGCCATGTCGACCGTCAATCATTAAAAACCACGAAAGACACATCTCGTGCGTGTCCTCATTCCCAGCTTGCTCACGCGGTGGTTGAAACAGGTGACAAGACCATTCTGACCTGTCTTCGGCTTCAAGACATCGGGTCTCCAACGTCAATGCGGACAGAATGAATGCAGCCTTGCGCCGCGCATTGGCGCTGTCGAGGCTCGAGCGAAAGATTCTTGACCTCGCAAGAAGGATCCGAAGATCTTCATGTGCCCCACGCTGGACGCATCGATGCCCCGAGCCGCAGCGAGATTTCAGGTTCTTGCCAACTTTGGACGCGCGGATGGATTCGACGGAACCCACTCCGGATCTCGATCTGAGAGGGTTTCGCTTAGGAATTGACTGTGGCTGGTGGCTTGCGCATCACAACGGTAGGAACGGCTACTCCGAGTCCCTGATAAGATCTTGCAGTGCGGGCGCTGCTGATGTACGAGTAGCGAGATTTGAACATTGCTCTTTTGGTAGATTGAGGTCTCATCATGGTGGTCAGTACAGCGGAGATATAATTGACAGTCAATTCAATGCGACGGCCAATAACGGTGTGAGCGTTAGCAGAAGATTGGTCGTGGTAGCGAGTGTTCAAATGGTCTACCCCTCGCATGAACAAGTCATCCGCTAAGAGCTGCTGTAATCAAGGTACCCGCCTTGATCATGGTGGCCGACAGCCTTGTAGATGTTTCTAGGCCTGCACGTTTGCACGCCTGATGAAATTGGCAGGTGTCAAAGGGTGAAAGGGGTTCAAGATTGCTTCTGTGAGCTTCGATCGCGATGCTCGCGCATCTCCCGGGCCTCTAAGGGCAGCGAGAGATCGCATTGTTATAAAAGTGCCGAGTTGTATTTGGTGATTTCCGGTGATTGCCCTGATCCCCCTTCTGGACCGTGAGCAGTGGCTTGCTCGTAGGTGGAGCAGGAGCTGCAGCCAGGATTCCCGCGTCGCGCCTTGTCAGTTTTGTCCGCGCCAGGCTCTCAGTGGACGAGATGTGCCACACGATAGGCTGTGCAGCAGAACCCCTTTGACCTGCGCGAGCCGTTGGCTGCTGGCTGTCGTTCGCAGCGTAGCGTCGCAGTGCGTTGTGCAGGCGCTTCTCCACCGCGGGCTGACAGCCTCTCCAGGCAGCTGCGACGGCCGTTGATTCTACGCGCAAAAGGAACCAAAGAGCTCCATAGCGGCTCGCAGCTGCTGGCTTGGGCTGCGAATGACAGGCGCCTTTGTCGAGCGTCCGTGAGCAAACAGCTGGCTAGCTCGACGCTGGCGCGAGGTTATTCCTGGGCCATTCCAGGACCACAATGACGCTGATCGAGGCGCGATGGAGCAGAACGCGTCCTGGGGTGTGTGCCATTGGCCAGAGCGGCCCCCTTGCACCCTTGCACAGTCGTTCCTTCCTTGCTGCCATCCGGACTCGCCAAGCCCAGGAGCATGCAGCTGATTCCAAGGCGCTCGCTCTGCTGCCGCTCTTGCGCGCTCCCCTCTCGCTGTCTGACTTGCTGCTAGATAGCTTGTGCCCTGTTTGTTGATCGCAGCTTCCCCTTCCCCCGCGTCGTCCCTCGCACCTCCCCCAACGTGCTCTGTGTAAACACAACAGTCAACACGCGCACAATTGCTGCACAAGCATTCAGCCCGCCATCGTCGATCAGGCCATTGCCCATCGATCTGTCGTCACAGGCCGCGAGCTAGCGCCGGCAAGCGAGTCGCTCGGCTGCTTCATATCGCTCTCCGCACAGGTACGATAGCAGCCCACCGCCTCGACCGCGCTCCTGCTCACCGCTGCTCCCAAGCCCTACCCAACTCTCCCAATTCACCGCGTCGCGTTGCAGACAGCGCACTCCTGTCGACGTTGACCGCCCAGACCAAGTCGCCTTCACCAACGGTCCGCAGCCCTACCGTCATCGCAATCTCCTGCACCATACCATTCGCCGACCGTGCCCCGTAGCCTGGACTGCCCCATTCTGCAAAACTCTACGCGACTTCACGCGTCAAAGCGTCTGGAGAGACTATACAAGGTCTCCAAGGACGTCGGCCGCCTCGCATGTAATGGCAGCAGCGCGCCGACAGCCGTCTATGCAGATTTTTCAGGATCCCGTGCTACCTGAGGACCACCACGAGGCCGCCGCCTACGACCCACGCTACCTCGACGCCTTTGTGAGCGTCGTCGACGTGTCGAACGACTCACACACCCTTCTCGCCCCGCCAGACGCCCTCAGCACCGCCCCGTCGCCGCGCAAAGGCCGCCACGTCTCCAGCTCTCCTCCACGCAACGTCCTCAGCAAGAAGGACGTGAACCTCCCACCACCGCGCGAGCAGCGTTTCCGCACCGACGCACCCATGAAGAAGGCGCGCCAGCCCGAGCAACCGCACGTCATGGCGCCCGTGCAGTACTGGAACAACCTGCCGTCGTCTCACATCGACAAGGAGAACGTGTACACCTACCCGGACACCAAGATGACCGCCATGGCAGCAGCAGAGCCACCGGTAAAACACACCGCCAACAACAAACGCGCCCTGATGGACGCGGCACCATTGCGCGACCGCAGCAAGAAGCAGAAGGTCGCCAAGGAAGTCAAGGTCGAAGAAACAGACGGACCCCTCCCCGAGCCGGATGAGATGCCCGCTGTCGACGACGATGGCAACAAGCCATCGTACAGCTACGCAATGCTCATTGGAATGGCCATTCTCCGCGCGCCGAATCGACGTCTCACATTGGCGCAGATCTACAAGTGGATCTCAGACACATTTGCATTCTACCGCAACTCGCAAGAGACAGGGTGGCAGAACAGTATCCGTCACAATCTCAGCCTGAGCAAATCATTCTCCAAGCAGGAGCGACCGAAAGATGACCCTGGAAAAGGCCACTACTGGATCATCAACGCCGGCTTCGAGAAGCAGTACCACAAGGTCAAGCCCACCCGCCGTTCCACGAACCCTGAGAGTTTCGTTCCGGCATATCCCAGCGACCTGCCTCGCCCGTCTACATCAACGTCTGCTAGCTTCCCGCCCATGAGCTCGACCAAAGGCTTTGACTCAAGCAGATTCCCAGAGCCAGAGGAAAACGACCTGCCAGACTCGGATGCTACCATCCCGTGCTCTGACCCTGCTGCCCATGACGGTCATGACTCGATCAACATGCCACCACCGCGCACGATGCCATCCTCACCACCACCCGCTGACATTCAATCATCTCCACCGCCGCCTGTCTCACGATCGCGTTCAGTTCGTGAGGACACCCCTCCACGCGGACCTCGCTTCCCGTCCAACAGTAGCCGTTCGGGTGGCCGCCGACGCAAGTTTAACGGTCTTGGTGACAGCGGCTACTACTCTTCCATTGAGTCGTCAGCGATCAAGGGTAACCCGCTCGGACCACTTCTCACCTCCGAGGCTGATCTCGATCGCCCATCCATCAAAAAGGGACGTGCCGAAGAGGAGATTGCCCGGATACGTGGCTCCTCATACGACTCTCCTTCGAAGACAAGGCCTTACATGAGGCAGCCTAGTGCTGCCCAACCTATCTCATCACCGTTTCGCCCAAGCGAGAAGCTCGGACACCCTCTCACCCCTGCCATCGTCTTCAAGCGCCCAGCTTTGCCGCCTGCTTCCGCGTCGCCAAACACAAATCTGCGGAACCACAGGAACAAGATGCGCGAGCTCGTTGGCGGATCGCCAGACAAGAGTCTCGCCATGTGGGTTGACACATCCTTCCTGGATGCAAAGGGCTGGAGCCCTGCTATGTCGATCCCTAATGATGAGCAAGTCAACCTTGTCGGTGAGGGCTTCGAGAACACCTTCGACATCTTTGGCGATTTTGGTTACAACGAGAGCCCACTCAAGCGTAGTATTGGCAAGCAGCGACCACGCATGGAACGTGCTGTCACCACAAGTGGTGTTCTCGCGGACATCACTGGCTCTAAGAGCAACTTCACAAACTCGCCAACTCCCAACTGGAAGATTGCGTCCTCCTTCCTCAACATCCCCAACCTATCGCCGATTAAGGGCATGTCACCGCTCAAGCAACCACAGCTGAAGCCCCCGACATCGACCCGCCTGGCTGGTCTAGGTCTTTCTCTTCCTGGACCCAACAAGGAGAACGGCCTCCCTGGCCTTACTCCCCCCGAATCCTTCAGCGCTCCTTCGACACAGCAGCAGAGCAAGGATGATGACGACATCTTTCACCTCCTGCACAGTGACGAGTCTGAGCCTGGTATCGACCTGCTCCAAGGTTTCGAGAAGATTGGTGCACGACCGTCTGCTGTCGCGCCCAATGGCTCACCCAAGAAGCTGTCGAGGCCTGGTCTCGCTCGCAGCAACACTGTTCGTTTCTAAGCTGATGATGCATATGAGCGGAAGGTAGTACCTCGACTCCATGTCGATCGAGGCTTGAGCGTATTACTCAGTTGTAGCCGCCTTTCGAGGCTGGCTCCTGATGACTTCGTAATACAGCCAGTTCGATGTACCCGTCGAAGGTGAGCTTCGCCTGCTCAGACGCGTCTGATGCATTCATGATACCCCCTTCCGCTCCCGTTACCCGTTATTGGCGCTCGTTTCTTCCATCCCATATTACCTACTAGGCCACCCAACTATCTTACCCTTCTTCGAGCGACACTTAGATACACACTTTGGATTTACCTCCTGGATAATCCTCTCTCTTACGATGTCACGACGAATGATACCCACGATAGCAATGGCCGGCCCCCTACATATAGCGCTTTAATCCAGTATTGCTTAATATTGGGCACGGCGTTCAGGTTCGAGGGCCATGTGGGCGTACCCCTTGGTTCCCCTCTGTGTCAACAAGACACCGGCGTTTTGGTTTTGATTCAGTGCTGTTGCACGGTAATCTTGTTTACTTTTCCGGGTATTTTTTGTCGTAGCGAAGCGCAGCGATGCGTGGCGTCAAGGCTGTCGTTAGACGGCTTGGATAGATGTCATATGCCAGTCTTCGTACTGCGACCTGCTCGTCGCTTTTATCTAGCGAAATGCGATATTTGGACTGTTCCTTAGCGATTTATTGCATAGTGTGTCCGTGTGTCTACTATCCTGCGTATGTTCTGTCGCATGTTCTCAACTTGAAATGTCTGATGTGCTGCAGCTAAGCACATGCATTTAGCTCCGCCTTCAGTCTTGCGGAACAATCATGGTGGCTGTTTCACTCCACCTGCATTATGTTTCTAGCCTGTTTTGCACCTCACAAGAACCATTCAGGCCGCGTCATGGAGCCGTCAACTGGACTGACCGTCGCGGCTTCAGGCGCTCCGACCCTCGACTATCTTCGCAGGTTACCTCTGAAGTCGAAGTCAAGCAACATTCACAAAAAGGAGGCCAGAAGGAAATTGCTCGCGTCCGGCGCTGATCTAGGGAGATCGCCAGCTCAGAACGCAAGAGCCATAATCATTGTGAACAATTGGTCGATGCTTGATTCTGGGAAGAAGTGCGAAGAGTTGGCAGCTCGAGTTGTCGAAGCGCTGGAAAAAAAAACGCAGCAATGGTCAGCACGAGGCAAGACGACTAAGAAACATTAAGTCGCCAACGCTTTATAAACAATATGGTCAGAAGGCGAGATTAACAATCTGATCTGACAAGTGTATGAACGCAAAAGCCAGATAGTCGTGGCCATTATTGCGTCCTCGCGATTGGTCGCAGGTCTCCCGAACTCTGAGTCCACACGCATTGATTGTGATGGGGCCTATCACAATCCTGACCTTATACCTCACTCTGGAACTATCGTCCAGCTCTGCCAAGAGATCCTGGAAAAGCTGGACCGAGATAAGAATTCCTCCCCTCAGACCCCTTGAGACAACACGGCGTTCGAACATCCACCGACATCAGTCTGAATGACAGCACGGGACCGCTCAAATCAATTTTAGCATAAGAGGGTGGTGGATGTGTCCCCCGTACAAGTAGTTGAACATGACAACCAGTTTCGATACCGCTAGCGGAGAGTTCATAATGTTCTCAAAAATGCATAGATCGACTCTGACTATCAAGGACCCTATCGACATCATCGACGATCCCGTCGACTCTCCGGAATTGCAGAGATCTAGCTGGAGCAATGTACCAATCATTATATTGTATAGGATAGCCCACTCAACATGATTCAATTCATGATTCAGTGGAACGTTCTGCGGACATCGCTAAAGTGGTAATGACACGATCGGGGCTACCCAGGTAGTCTACGCCAACGATGAAAGCATGATCTCTTGCTGCATATGTTCGTTCTTCCTGATCTACACATCTCCCTATGCCTGAAAGTAAGACTGACGAGGCTGTCATCACATAGATACTGCGTACCCCTAATGTTCTCACTTCTACTGAGCGCGCCGCTGACAAACAAGGTGCTGCTTACGGATGACAAAGCTCTACGTTATTCTCTAACGGCAGCATCACCAACATCAAACATCAGTAATACAAATCGTAGATGGGGTCAGATGTGAGACTGTGAGACATCTTGCTGCCAAAGCTTGTTCCTCGGCAACAAATTTGACTCCGACCCTGCGAAGCAATCCGACACTCAAAGATGACAATGTCAGCACCGCCCTCAGCCGTGTCCGTAACCTACATCCCAGCAGATTGCGGATCCATCATTCTTCGGAAGTCCAAAGCACCAGAAGCCTTCCGTACCGCAGGCCTGATTCCCAAACTCCACGCTGCCGACATAGCACCAATACAAGAACACCACGCACTCCGTTCTTCAGCTCGCTACTCCGTTGCTGACTTCGAAATTGGGAGCGTACGCAAGGAGGCTCTGAACATCGAAGTTTGTGAGCACGTTCACTCAACACTCTTTTCCAACCTCTCAACCAGTCGTGAATCTCCTCCGCCATTGCAGCTCGTCATAGGCGGCGAATGCTGCCAGCTCCCCTCCGTACTATCTGCGCTATCCAGGAGCCGACAGTATGCAGGGCAGCGCATCGGCCTCATATACATCGACGCAGATCTGGATCTCACGTCCCCAACCGATGCAGACTCGACCGGCTACTTCGCAGGCATGAACACGACTCACTTGCTCCACCTCCCGGGCTCTTTGGACGCGATGAAGCAGTTCCGCCGCGCTGATGGGAGACCGGTGTGCGATGCTGGCAACATGGTGTTCTTCGGGACGAATATGGAGAATCCAGGGAACCGGCGCGAACACTTCGGTCACCTCTTCGACAATGGGTTCGAAGTCATCAGCTCCAAGACCGTGCCGAGTGAGCCTGAGAAAGCTGCAAGACAAGCATTGACCTACCTGCAAGATGAAGTTGATGTCATTTTTGTGCATCTGGACGTCGATTTGATCGACCCAAGACTATTCCCGTTGGCGAATGTGCCGAACTTCACAGGTGTGGGATTCGAGACGATGATGCGGGTGCTGTCAGTGTTGATGGAGAGTGAGAAGGTATGCGGGTTGATGATTGCGGAAGTGAATCCTGATCATGATCCAGATTTGGAGATGGTGACGAAATTGACGGATAACATTGTAAAAATGTTGAACGCATAAGAGTAAGCACTGATGACCAGTTCCACGGTAAGACCAGCGCACCGCGCGAACCATCAAAGTGCAAAGACATAAACAGGTCGTCCACCTGAGCCGCAAGCACATAAGTGACAGTTGCAGTCGGGGCAGAAAGAGGATCAAATCGCTTGCTTTACGACTTCCAGGAACGCCGCTAGAGTATAAGAGGGGATGTTTCTGTGTGAATATCAAGGTGCGGTAGCCATCACTTCACCGCCAATTCTAACGGGGGAGGATTTCGTTTTAATTAAAGGGGTTGACGCGCATAAGATAAAGTCGAGAAATCCTTTAAGCTGCAGAAAGGCTCGACAACCTGAGTGCTACTACCGCTTAGTTTGCGGAAGCAATGGCGGTGACAGATGGAAGGAAGGCGCCAGATGGCCTGCCGTGAGGACCTTCAACATCTGTCAGTGGTACGGAAGGATTTGAGGCTGCCGTCTTACGAAGGCGAAGTCGCCCCACCAGCCTCGTAAATGAGTGCTGTGCTCTTGACATGTCTGAGAAAGATCTGAAGGAAACCGCGCAGGAGCTCTATTGGCGCTCTTACCGAGTGATAGATTGCATAGCTCTTCGCGTGGCAGCCGCAGACCTTTACCCTAACACATCAAAAGCGCTTTCCTGTTATGATATAGCCGTTGGCTGTGTGTAACATTTTGAACAAGCTCACGAGATACTTAACTGCGGGGAGGGGGCCACGACGCCCAGTGCGCCGAGCACGTAGGTACCCTTGGAGGGCTGAGATGCCAGGAGGATCACCCGCGATGAGAGATGAGATCTCCAGACGTGGGGTACAATGTGGCTATCGATATCATGCCGTGTTGGAGCCTCGCTCAGTGCCGCATTTGCATTCCGGGTAATTAGGCGAGCTCGCAGCGAAGACCACTTCGAACAGAGAGGGTGTTCCATACAGGTGCAAGCGCCTCTTGTTCGACATCAAAGCGGAACAAGTAGATGCGGACACAGATCGCTCTTGGACGACGATGATGTGCTAGTCACATGGATTAGTCAATAATCGCGCCCGCAGGAATCGTCCTGCGAATTAAGCTACCCGTATTTAGCTTAGACCGCCGATCGGCGAATCTGATGCCGGGCGGAGGAGCACAGCGACGGAACACCTCGCCTCCCATCCTGGACGTCAAGCCGCTAACATCTTTGTATCCGCCCGAAACTCCCCTGTCTTGGGCGATTCACCTGTGCGTTTGATTGGAGGTAGATTGTCGCTTTGGGTAGAATAACAAGAGAGAGGAAGAGCGTGCTTGCAACACCGAGTTCCCACCACCTTGATTCCAGCAAAGGTCATGCGCCTAATCGCCAATCGTCAAACAGTACCTGGCCACCAAGACACACCTACTGAGTTCAGAAATCAAAGGATGCAAGAGACTTCTACAATGACCACGAAGCTAAGATCACAGAGCGAATAAACCAGAGCGTCGCCAAATCCAGTCGAACCTGTCTGCGCATGAGGTTGTTTGTTCGCGCCCATTGACGTCGAAAGCCTCTTTCTCTCGCTGCGACACTCGCATATCTACAGTTCGCTTCAATCTACCTGGATCGAATCAACTATGAGTTCAAGTCCGCCAACGAGCATCTGCAATTCAGGTTCTACCCGACCTATTGCGTGAGTGTCGCTGGCCCTCTATTCACATATCGGAACGATTCACTGAAAAATGTCGTGTAGATGCCTACGATGTAGGCAGCGCCGTTCTGGCTGCTCCAAAGAACGCCCTCGCTGTTCGAGATGTCGAGACAACGGACTCGACTGCATCTACGAGGAAACCATCAAAGTAACCATCACCGAAAAGTATGCGTTGACAAGTTGGCTGTCTGAGTAAGTGGAAGACCTCCGACTGACAATATTTGCAGCTATCTGAGAGAGTTAGAGGCGAAGGTTAAGGAATATGAGAGTAGGCAGCCTTCAGTGATCGGTTCGCTTCAAAGCACTACAAGAGAAGAACTAACTTCGAGTAGCTTTGAAATTCCAGGTTCAAACATCACCTGTGACCGTCCCAACAAGAGTGCGGCCGCGTAGTCGGGACGAAGGCGAGGAAATCGAGGATAAACTCCCGCTTCTCGAGCCGTTCACAAACCTCAGCATGAACTCGCCCGGAAGTCCGTCGGTCAGTATGTGCCCCACATGAATCTTGCTAGCTACAATCCATGCAGCCGTTGACTTTGACAAGGTTTCAAGGGTCCAGGGTCCTCTGACAACTTCCTGCGAAGTGTGCGCAATCTATCGGGTCTGCATGATGACGGCGGCAGCCTCGATATGATTGCAAACTTCTACGATCCAGATGCTCTGCAATCGCGTCGCGCATTCCCACGAAATAAGACCAGGTTACCCCCTTTGGACATTGCTCGGCGCCTGTTTGCTGTACAGTACACATACATTGGCACCATATTTTCGTTCACTGACCCGGAGGCCTTCGAACAGTCACTTCTCGAGGCTTATCAAGGTCTGCCCGAAGGTGCTGACTCCGAGAGTCGCCTTGCGTATGCCAAAGTGCTGATGATCCTGGCCTTTGGCAAGCTGTATTCAATCAACCAGTGGATCGACTTCAAAGGCCCTCCTGGATTCGATTACTTTACAGCAGCGCTGGACCTTCTACCCGACGTACACGAACAAGGATCGATATTGTACGCTGAGACATTGGCCTATGTCGGCTACTTCATGCAGAACATGAACCGTCGCGATGCCGCTTTCCTCTATATCGGTATGGCATTACGTATGGCCATTTCACTCGGTCTTCATCAGGAAGTAGCTGGTACTAGCCTAAATGATACCGCTCTAGAACATCGACGGCGCGTTTGGTGGAGTATTTACAGTCTTGATCGTATTGTATCCGTCAAGTCGGGGAATCCACTTACTATCCAGGACGAAGATATTGGTATCTCGATGCCTTCTAAGTTGCCTGATGAGCCCGACTACTGCCCAGCAGTCGTACTCCGTCACTATACGGAATTGTCGCGGATCCTTGGCGAAGTACTCAGCTGCATCTACCGCAAAACACCCAAGACAGGTAGTCGCCTGATGGCTTCAGTGAGAAACATAATTATGTCACTCAACAAATGGCATCGCGAACTACCCGACGGCCTGCGTTTCGATCCGACCAAGCTGAGCATCTCACGCGAGTCCGTATCGACATTTTTACATTATTACCAGTGTATCAACATGACTGCTCGTCCTCTCCTGTTTCATGTCGTGCATCGGCGCCTGAAAAATAACTACGGCGGCGCGGCAAAGGAACAAGACTGGAAACTTGGGCTCTCGCAGACCACAATTCGCGTCATTGAAATGTGCATCTCGGCTGCGCAGGACACGATCAACATGATGGCGATAGCGGCACAGCTCGATCTCGTCGCTACCTACGGCTACATGGATGGCGAGCACGCCTTCAGTGCCACTATCGTCCTAGTTGTGGTCTGTGGCGCCTTTCCAACCGACCACGGTACCTTGAAAGCTATGAATGCTGGACTTGACCTGCTGCGGAGTATGTCGCAAAGAGGAAATAGCCACATGGGTGCTAGGTATGAACTGCTTGCGCATCTGAAGTCGATCCTCATGCCCAATGCGGGTCCTTTGGCCACCGTTGTGTCATCCCCACCAACACAACCAGCTGTGGCCCCGATCCCTGGTATGTCAGCGTGCAGCGAGGGCGAATCTGAGTCGACAAAATACACGACGAATAAAGCCATACGAAACCAGGGCGTGATGATGCTCGGTCATGCACCCAATGTTGGCGCTGTCAACCTGGGCTTTGACAGCACGCCTGGTTTCTTGCCTGGCGCGGATATCATGGCCAACCACACATTTACGGATGTGTTCTACGACGTGGACGCTAATTTTGGAAGTTGCCTTGGTGGAGGTGACGACTCAATGCTTTGGGAGGAAGGCTTTGCAGATCCAGCGGGCGATGATCTGACCCAATGGACGCAGGCAACACAGATGGCCGTAGACTGGGGCAACTTATAACTTGCAAGATAAGCGTATGTATCGTAGCCAAACGCCCTTTATTGATTGAGGTAAATCAATCCCTCACGTCGCGGAAGAGGTATACTATCACGCAAAATCAGATGTCGCATCCAAGCCAGGCCTAATGTTAGAAATGATGCACAGATAGAGTATGAGTACCTCCTCCTGATTTCAGTATCGTACTTCTGTTGCTGCTTGTTTTCACAGCACAAGAGTCTGATCTCTTCAAGTCGAATGGAGAATGCTTCGCACTTGTGGTTGCATCACACATGCTAGCCTGCGTTCAGAACCGAAATCTTGCCTAAGCTTTTGTCTGCGTTGTCCTACAATGTTAGGATGCTTGAGTGCACCATCGTCTCACACTTCTCCGCGTTGGTGTGTGGGGGAGGGGACGCTGAGAGAGAGACGCTCACACTAGCGCTTGGCCCAAGCGCCCGCAGTATCAAGCCGAAGGACTTCCTGATACAAGTGGGTTTACCTAGCGTCGGGGACCCACTCCGGCTCGGTTCAAATCAACGTCTCTTGGCAACCTACTTCGCGAATGGTCTCTGTCACCAAGATTCCAAAGTAATATGCTACCGACAGCTGTTGCGCTGCACCATGTCCGTCGGAATATATGCCGCTCCCCACTATACAAGGCTGCAAGTGTGGTCCGCCGATGCCGTAGTAGAGCCTAGTTGATAAGAAGCTGACGTCGCCCACCTCACCTACCCGTTCAATCATACGGTTTAGTCGTCTCCTCTTTCCGAGCACGTTGCCGCTCTTCTTTTTCTTCTATCGCATTGTTTCTCTGCAAGTATAATCAAATGGCTGTCGACGAACCGCTCAACATTCGCATTTCCATCGATCGCGGGGGCACCTTCACTGATGTGCACGCTTCGATACCCGGCCGACAAGATATCATCCTTAAGCTGCTGTCGGTGGACCCTGCCAACTACAAAGATGCACCAACAGAAGGGATTCGAAGGATATTGGAGCTGGCGACCGGGAAGCCGCACCCTCGGGGCCAGCTCCTCAATCTTTTCCACATCGAATCGATCCGCATGGGCACCACAGTCGCAACGAATGCACTTCTTGAGAGAAAGGGCGCCAGATCAGCACTACTCATAACCAAGGGCTTCAAAGATCTACTACTTATTGGCAACCAGTCACGGCCCAAGATCTTTGATCTGTCTGTGGCACGCCCTGAAGTGCTGTATGAGCAGGTCATTGAGGTTGACGAGCGTATCACTATGGAGGATTACACCGAGGATCCTGAGTCTGCAAAGACCGTGACAAGTACTGCGACGCCTGAACTTGTTACTGGCATTACTGGAGAGACTATTCGGATTTTGAGGAAGCCGAATCACGAAGCCGTCAAGTCTCAACTCCAAAGTCTATGGGATTCTGGCTTCCGGTCGCTTGCCGTAGTCTTTGTACACTCATACGCCTATCCCGACCACGAGCGATCGATAGGAAAGCTTGCAATCGACATGGGCTTCTCTGTCACTCTCTCCTCCGCTGTTCAGCCCATGATCAACGTAGTGCCCAGGGGCATGTCTGCCACGGCTGATGCTTATCTTACACCAGTCATCAAACTTTATATTGATTCCATCTCAGCCAATTTTGAGGGCGGATTTGACTCTCAAAATACCCGCATCGAGTTCATGCAATCTGACGGAGGCCTGGTGGATTTTCGAAATTTTAGCGGTCTCAAAGCTATCCTCTCAGGTCCGGCTGGCGGAGTTGTCGGCTATGCCCAGACATCATGGGATGACGAGGAGAAGCGTGCCATTCTTGGGTTTGACATGGGTGGTACCTCTACCGATGTATCGCGGTATGCTGGCGTGTACGACCACGTCTTTGAGACCAACACTGCTGGCATATCAGTTCAGTCTCCACAACTTGATATCCACACCGTCGCTGCCGGTGGTGGTTCCATTTTGACCTGGAAGAATGGCCTTTTCCATGTTGGCCCTGAATCAGCCTCTGCACATCCCGGACCCGCTTGCTATAGGAAAGGTGGCCCTTTGACTGTCACTGACGCAAACTTATTTGTTGGGCGGCTCCTGCCACAATATTTTCCGAAAGTCTTTGGACCTAATGAGAACGAACCTTTGAACAGAGAAGTCACGGCTCAAAAGTTCCAGGCTCTCACAGAGGAAATCAACGAGGAACGTTGCAAGAACAAGCTAGCTCCATTCTCCGCTGAAGAGGTAGCGATGGGGTTTCTGGAGGTTGCCAACGAAGGCATGGCGCGACCTATCCGTGCTCTTACCGAGGCTAGGGGCTTCGAGACCTCAAGCCATCACCTCGCTTGCTTTGGTGGTGCTGGTGGTCAGCATGCCTGCTCTGTTGCCAACGTCTTGAGCATCTCTAGGGTCATTATACACAAGTATTCGTCTATTTTATCCGCATACGGCATGTCTCTGGCCGACGTTGTCCACGAAGTGCAGCAGCCTGCTGCATTCACATACTCTGCGGAGACGGAACCCGAAATTCTGTCCCAGCTTCACGATCTCAGGTCTCAAGCGGAGCGCAAGCTCTTCGAGCAAGGCTTCACGCCCAAGCAGATATCATACAACAGCTACCTCAATATGAGATACGCAGGCTCCAACAGCTCACTGATGATTCTTGGAAGCAATAACCAGGACTTCAAGCAAGGCTTCGAGGCTGCCCATAAGCGCGAATTTGGTTTCAACTTCAGTAACAAGCCCATTCTGGTCGATGACATCCGTGTGCGAGCCATTGGTGCTGCTCATACTCAGGTTGAGAGGAGCCCTTATACTCAGATGAAGCTTCTCCCAAGGGTTGAAGTTACCTTACCGGCTCAGACCAGTACCAGCCGTGTCTTTTTCGCTCAGGGCGGCTGGATCGAGACTCCTGTTTACGAACTCCAGCATCTACACAGTGGAATGCGTTTGACCGGGCCAGCCCTAGTCATCGATAAGACGCAGACCATCGTCGTCACTCCCTACGCTACCTCTACCATCCTCGAGAACTATGTTGTTATCGATCTCCCGTCCGATGGCTCTTCCAAGGATCAGCAACAAACTGAGCTGAGTCCCATCCAGCTGACCATTTTTGGTCACCGCTTCATGTCGATTGCCGAACAGATGGGCCGCACCCTGCAAAAGACTGCAGTATCAACCAATATCAAAGAGCGTCTTGACTTCTCGTGCGCCATCTTTTCGCCA
This sequence comes from Phoma herbarum, assembly GCA_001599375.1. Classification (NCBI taxonomy): domain Eukaryota; kingdom Fungi; phylum Ascomycota; class Dothideomycetes; order Pleosporales; family Didymellaceae; genus Phoma; species Phoma herbarum. The sequence goes on along the minus strand of BCGR01000012.1, from coordinate 195,966 downwards.
GACGGCGGATTAGTTGCAAACGCACCGCATGTTCCTGTTCATCTCGGATCCATGCAGTTTGCTGTCCGATACCAGCACAAATTGTGGGAAGGCAAACTACGAGACGGAGATGTGCTCGTGTCTAACCATCCAAGCTGTGGAGGTACCCATCTTCCCGACATCACCGTCATCACTCCTGTATTCGAAAATGGTGTGATTGCATTCTACGTTGCCAGCCGCGGTCACCATGCAGATATCGGCGGCTTACTGCCTGGCTCGATGCCACCTACTAGCAGCGCACTGTGGCAAGAGGGTGCTGCCATCGAGAGCACCAAGCTTGTGAGCGAAGGAAAGTTCAATGAGGATGAAGTCAGGCGGCTTTTGCTCGTGGAGCCCGCTCAGCATGACGGCTGCTCAGGCTCCAGAAAGCTAGCGGACAACATTTCTGACTTGGAGGCTCAGATTGCTGCCAATGTCAAAGGAGCTTCCCTCATCAAGGACCTTATTCTTGAATTCGGCCTGGTCACCGTACATCGGTACATGTATGCCATTCAGCATACCGCTGAGCTCGCCGTACGCGTCCTCTTGAAGACTACTGTCGCGAAGTTTGGTCCCGCGCCCCTTGAGGCAGTGGACTACATGGATGATGGTACGCCAATCAAGCTCAAGATCACCATTGCAGACGACGGCTCCGCCGAATTCGACTTCACAGGCACAGGTCCACAAGTCCTGGGCAACACCAACGCCCCAATTGCTATCACACACAGCGCCATCATATATTGCCTGAGGGCCCTTGTCGCCACAGATATTCCGCTCAACCAAGGCTGTTTGAACCCTATAACCATTCTTGTACCAGAAGCCAGTATCCTCAGCCCAACCAAGGGTCTTGCTGTGGTCGGTGGTAATGTCCTGACGTCGCAACGCATCACCGACGTCGTACTCCGAGCATTTCGTGCATGTGCCGCCAGTCAAGGCTGCTGCAACAACCTCACGTTTGGGACAGGTGGCAAAGATCCTGAAACCGGTGAGCACAAGGATGGCTTCGGCTACTATGAGACTATCGCCGGTGGTGCAGGTGCAGGACCTACATGGGAAGGGACAAGCGGTGTGCACGTTCACATGACAAACACGCGCATCACAGATCCAGAGGTTTTCGAAAAGCGTTACCCGTGCATATTGCGCGCGTTCACTCTGAGGGAAGGGTCTGGAGGCAAAGGCCGCTACAATGGCGGTGACGGGACAGTGCGCGACATTGAGTTCAGGGTCCCTGTGCAGTGCTCAATCCTCAGCGAGCGGCGGTCGAGGCAGCCATATGGAATGGAGGGTGGTGGGGCCGGGTCTAGCGGTGTCAATCTGATTGTGCGGAAGGATGAGGAGGGCGGAGAGATTATCGTCAATTTGGGCGCTAAAGCGACAACGAGACTGATTTCAGGTGACAGAGTGATCATTCAGTCGCCTGGTGGTGGCGCTTGGGGGTCCATCGATACAAATGGTATCGACAAGGTCAACGGACACGCGTGAGATAGACGCAAAAGGTCTCAATTCAGATCACATGAAGGACAATCATCACGAGAACCACTTCAGCTATGCTTGAGAGAGATAATTTTATCACAAACACCTCTCAGTCATGCGATTGACATAGTTATCGTAGGACGAGCGGTATGAGGAGAGGATCAGCACGTTGAACACTAGAACGAACTCAAGGAAGAGCAAATACCGTCTTGCAGATGACTGAATCGAAAGGCAATGGGCTCTCGCGACGATCCAATCCTGAGAGAAGGGCACGAAAAGGCTGCGAGGAGGTAGACACAGTCAATGGCCCGTACTGAAGCCGACAGCCGCGTGGACCGACATCGTGATGAGGTGGAGACGGTGTCCTATCGCGACGACCGCGGACGGACTGACTCAAGCAGTCGTCGGAGTGGGTCCCCGCGCGCTTGCGATAACGGGATCGTTGTCAGTTGCGCTAACCTATCTAAGTTGGTCCGTGTTGACGATCTTGTAGTGCTCGCAGCGAGACACTCTTCGTAGCGATGTAACGAGTGGGACCCCCCGCAAATGCTCTTGAGGAGATAGGGCTTGATGTCCACATATCATATATTAGATATCCCGAACGGCCGTTGTTGAAGATGCTCTATCCGATTCAGATTATATCCAGCCACATTACGGCTCAAACGTTCTACGTGACTTAACGACGACGTTGTAGACAACAAATTTTATCCTGCAATCACGCAGACTCTTTCAGGCTCTCCTATAATCGCCAAATCCAGAATTCTCTCCAAGACTTTTACGTCCACATACGGGCACTGTATCGCAAGAGCCATGGCTACAGGCGGCGACTATCTCGACCAGAAGGTGGACAGCTCTGCCTCGGCCGAGACGCAAGGTCGAAGCTCTGGGGAGGGAACTGTTCTCGCTGCCACAGGAGAATCCTTGAATGTAGACGAGAAGAAGCTGGTCCGCAAGTTGGACCTGCATCTCATCCCCATCGTAATGCTCACCTACCTCCTGAGCTTCCTGGACCGGTGTGCTCCTCCCCTTCCCTTCACTATCCCACATTTCACCGGCTGACACACGTTCCCAGTGTCAACATCGGCAACTCGCGCCTGTACGGCATGGAGAAAGATCTTGGACTCGTCGGCAACCAGTACCAGATCGCAGTATCCATCTTATTCGTTACCTACATCACATTCGAAGTACCGTCGAACCTGGTGCTGAAAAAATTTACCCCTAGCCGCTGGATTGCTTTTATAACCTTCTCATGGGGTATTGTAGCCACCTTGACTGGGCTTGTGCAATCGTACAGCGGCCTTCTAGCGTGTCGCGTACTCCTTGGCGCGCTCGAGGCTGGGCTGTTCCCAGGCATGTCGCTTTACTTAACGTTTTGGTACACCAAGAATGAACTTGCCTTGCGTGTCGGCTACCTCTTTGTGTCGGCTGCTATTGCGGGTGCTTTGGGTGGTTTGCTGGCATTTGGCATTGGGCGCATGGACGGAATCCAGGGAATGAGCGGCTGGAGGGTAAGCTGTTACATAAAAACGCAGTATATCCAGAACAAGAGCACTAATCGAAGACGCAGTGGATCATGATAATCGAGGGTATCCCAACGGTACTGCTCGGTATCGCTATTTTCTTCGTCATGCCCAACGATCCCGAATCGGCGTACTTCCTCAGCGACGACGAGAAGAGATTGATGGTCGTGCGTCATGGACGTGCATATGGTAACACGGCTAGTGCGCAAGAATTTGACAAGCAGGATGTGCTGAAGGCCTTCAAGGACTGGAAGGTGTGGATATTCTGCGCTTCCCAGTTCGGTGCTGACACCATGCTCTACGGTATGTTCCTCGATACCGTTTCCAGCCTACCATGTAATAGCTGACCGCCGTGACTCGATAGGCTACTCAACCTTCCTACCGACCATCATCAGAGGCCTCGGAACCTGGACCGCGGAAGAGGTGCAGCTGTTGACGATCCCGTGCTACTTCGTTGGAGCGGTAATGTACATGACCGTCGCATATCTGTCCGATAAGACCCAGAAGCGCGGTATGTTCTGTGTCATCTTCGGTACTATTAGTCTGATCGGCTATGCTGTCTTGATATCGCCAGTGTCTTCTGGGGTCCATTACTTCGGGTAAGTAGTTCAGGCAACAACTCTACGCACACCGATTCTAACAACGTCACAGGTGCTTCCTCATCGCTGCGGGTCTCTACATCCTCGTCGGTTTGCCCCTGGCATGGTTGCCCAATAACAGCCCAAGATACGGCAAGAGAGCAACAGCAAATGGTCTCCAGCTGACCATTGGCAATTCCTCTGGCATCATGGCCCCTTTCATCTAGTACGTTCAAGGACTAACCCCAACGACACAAGTCGGTATGCTAACACGCAATGTGTAGTACGACCCGCGAAGGCCCACGATACATTCGAGGCCACGCTGTCACGCTAGCATTGGTGGCTATGGCAGTACTTATATATGTGCTGATGTGGACGTATTTCTTGAAAATCAACAAGCAGAGGGCCGAGGGCAAAGTTGAAAAGAAGCACGAGGGTCTGAGCGAGGATGAATTGGCGGAGCTCGGTGATGACAGCCCTCATTTCCGATATGTCATCTGAATTGAGTTGAGACCGTTTGACGTTGGCTATGGAAGCGAACGTCGGCAACAAACGCGATGGTGTAGTAGAGGCGCGTGCGGCATCGGAAGTTTGTTTGGTGCATACAGTCGAGGTACTGTTCAGTGATGCTATGCCAGTTGAGCCATAGTCTTTTAGCTACAATCTTATGACTTTTCTACACGCTTGCCCTTCCGCAATAAATGGCCATCAATGGCCAGTCGTGAGTGTTTGTGCGAAGTAAAAGATAGCGCTGACTATAATCTGACTACTTGCTATTAGAAGCCTTGAGAAAGGAAGTCTAAACCGACGTGGAGATGCTGAATCGAGGGCCACTTGTGACTAGACACAAATATTCCTACAGCACGGCAAGCGAAAGACGTACAGCACTTTCACTTGCCCATCCAACAACAAACACGCGTATCGAACATACACAGACCCAAAAAGGACAGCAAAAGTTGCCAAAAACATACGACAGCGGGTATTCGCTAGTGGTCACCCACCTAACTACTAATCCGCCGGTACGTTGCTTAAATAGGGCTGAGCGAACGAAAAGCCTTGTTGTCTCCTGGCGGTCCACCAAAAAAGTCCCTAATTTTACCGTATCCGGTAGTGATAGTACAGGATTCAGGTGAGCTGAAGTACGCCTGGCTGTATCAAGACGACTATGTTGACGCCTTGTTCAAGTACCTGAAGAACCCGCAAGTTGCCAAAGGCTATGCGAAAGACGCAGAGAAGAGTTGTGGGTCAAGTCTGTTACTAACGACCCTGCAAACAAGTACTCAATCCTCGAACGGATTGCAGCAGGCTCGACCAGCAGATGGTCTAGCCGTTCCAGTGGCATAACAAATTTGGACTGTCTGTGGATCTCTTATGGCATCACTGCCAAGGTGAGCGCTCTTTGATCTCAAGAGATGGCTGGCTAACAGGGATGGACAGATCTCTGGGCCAGACAAACTTTTCGAAGAGTGGCCTCCGCCTTCCCTTGCAGATACCGACAAGTTCATTGGTTGGGCAAAGAAACACACCGAGAAGGATATTGACAGCTTCACATGGAACTTCCGCGTTGGGGCGATATATTCCTGTTTCGATCATGTTAAGGAAGCCTTCGTTGAACTCGAAAAAGCTGAGCAACACTCCTAGGCGAACTGGGGCCTGCTACTGAATCTAGCAAGAGCTCATGAAAAGCAAAAAACCTATCGCACTGCACTCAAGTACATACAGTCTTTCAAGTCAATTGACAATCTCACTCCTGATATGGACGAAGATTACAAGACTGCAACCTGGGATCTGCTTGTTGCGGAAGGAAAGTGCCATCGGCAGTGTCATGAGTACGACCTGGCCGTCCAGTCCTTCCAGGCTCTTCTTGAACAAGACATCGATGAGGCGACCGGTCCGATCTGGTTGCAGCTGGCACTGGGGTACAAGTGCAGTGTTAAAAACACCGCCAAAGTGAGATTACACCGCACCTCCAGGTAGATTTACATAAGACTCCTGTGTTCTTTACACTACAGCCAATCAGCTATGATGATTTGTCATCTACTTTCTATAGATACCCCTCCCATCTCATCGTCCATCTCGCATCTCATCGTCCATCTCGCATCTCATCGTCTATCTCATTGTCTATCTTAGTGTCTATCTTATCATGTCGCAGTACAGTGGGGTTGTGCATGAACGGACCGATAGGGTGCTCCTTCGAACGTCTACAGCCACACAACAGCTTCACAATCCGCCATCCTGCACTCGCAATATCTAAACACGCAGATTAGTTCAATTCAACTTCAGTGAACCTCGATTTCTGTTGGCTGATACTGTCGTATCCAGAACCATTACATATCATCTATCTCCTATTTCTACCTGTACCTCCTTCTCTATCTAGAATAGATGAATAATAAAAATCTTTTAGCAGTGAAAGTTACCTAAAATAGTAGCGCAGAACATACCTTCTATTTAGTGTAAAATACACCCTAGATGCGTGGTAAACAGCGGACTTTCTTCTGTGTTGTTTACACCACAAAAGTGCAGTGTTTTTTTTACCCGGTCTAGTACCTCAATGTGGATGCTCTTTGTGGACTCTTCACAACATGGATCGAGGTAAAGGATTATCAGTCCAATGTCGACTTCATTCGCAGCAAAAAGGATGCCTTATAGAGGTTCTTAAAACTTAGAAAAAGTATAAGAATTAGAGTAAAGCTCTTTAGTTCTAGCCTTGTAAAGACTATTATAGCGGAGCTGAGTTCTCCTCTCCTAGCAGAGTAGAGAAAGCCCGCACTAATAAGAGAATTAAGCAACAGAACTAGAGAGCAGAAGAGGTTAGAAAAGCAGAGATAGTAAAGCTTAGGCACGCCACTAAGCTATACAACAAGAAGATTGCTTAGAAGAGGCGTGAGCAGCGGGCGAGAGAGAAGGCAGAGCGAGATCAGATTAGGGCTAAGAAGGCTAAGGAAGCAGCTAAACGCAAGGCTCAAAAAAAGCGTGATAAAGAAGCTTGCAACGCTGTAGAAGCTATATAATTGCTCTAAAGAGGCAAGCAGAAGGTCTTATAGTCTACAGCACTAAGAAAGAAGTAGAATTGTAGTACAGTAGCTGCGCGGAGAAGTAATATTGCTACAGAGCCTCCTGCCACACCTCGCACCTACACTACCTACAGCGGCAGAACAGTAACTCTATATAATTAAATTGTATGGCGAATACCATCGCATAGGTGTATATAGCAATCTACTAAGAAATCTTGTAATAATAGCCATTGTATGTGGCTCTACAGCCTCATTTTTGCATACTGTTGCAGGGCATCAATTGGGCGTTGCGCGACTCCGGGCGTTGCGCGCACGGACACGGTACTTTAAGCGAGTAGGGGCGTCGAAGGTTCTAGGTAGATCTCACACAAACGACCGTATGTGCGAGCCCAGCATTACCAGTCAAGCTTTCGCAAAGTGCGATATGCGACCTCAGGGGTAAGGTCCTTCCGCGTGGCTTTTGGAGGACCTGGGGTTGCAGGGATCTCGCTGCGGAGGTGGTGAGATCGCCGATTGGAGCGCACGTCCCCCATCTCGTCATTGCTCAACATCCACGTCAAAAGTCAGCCTCGAGTCCTCTTTGCCCTCTTTTGACCTACACCACATCGCTTCTGTCCCGCGTTGGCTCGTGCGGCACGGTCAGTGCGAGGATGCTATCACCCCCACCTGCATGTGCAATCCCATAACAAAGTCGACAATGCGAAATAATAAGTCGCTGCTTATCACGCGTTCACAGTTTACGTTATTCTACTTCTCGATTCGACTCAACTTTCTTTGGCTTTCCTTACAACTCTGGAGTCACAGTAGTACTGTCCAGGGACAGCTGGTCGGGCCGTGGTAGCTGCTGTCGGTATGCCGAGTACCAGGTGGTTCGTTCGTAGACGCGACGCGCGCATGCCCAGACGTGGCTTTTTGCCTTCTTTGCCTGAAAGTCGAGGTGGTCATGTTGGCACACCATTGATGAGCGGAACCTGGTCAGCCACCGAATTTGAGTCCTGGAGCTAGCTGATTGACAAGGGCACAGCCCATCACACTGATGTTTGGGTCCACTGGTGAACAGAGGAGGACCTTTTGTCCAGACCAGTGACGCGGAACTAACGCGCCTTCAGGTTACACAATTCAGGCCGTACTCATCGCCTTCGTTCTCAAAAGGCCAAATAGCTGGCATTATCACTGGGGGCTATACAAATGCCGCGCCAAAGCTCCAAGCCACCACACAGCGGTCCTCTCACAGACAACGGACAATGACCCTGGACAAGGTGGCGTACGGGGATGCGGGACTCTTCAGTGCATCACTTTCAAGATATGTGTGAAACAAACATTTGGGGCATGCAGCTCTGCGCGCCTCGCAACCCTTGTGCCGCCTACGAGTTCTGATAAGCTCTTACCATAGGCTCCCTGCATATATGTCGCGTCTGCAACATAGGCTACATTTGTTCCATAGCTGGTCGTATTGCTTGCAGCTTGCTCCACTCTACCTCGTTCGACAACTATGCCAGCGAGTATGGCCTCTCCGCATACAGCCTTCGTGCACAGGCCTACGATCGAGGACAACCCAAAGTACAACGGCCCTGAAGATGCGTTTGGAGCCGTGCTGATTGTTCGTGCAGCGTCGAAGACGATAACCCGCTCAACGGAGTCAACGAAGAATACGCCAAAGATTTCCACGAAAAGTACAAGCTGCCGGTAGAACGGGATGTTTTCGTTCGCGGCGTCCTCGCGCTTCGGTCTCAAGTTGACATCAAAGTGGAACTCGAGGCTATTCAGGAGGAGCGTTTGAGGACACCTAATGAACCACACCATCCCATCGAGTTGCGTGTTGGTAGACACATATATACACAGTTAGAGAGCGACATCTTGTATAAGGCCTTCCTGCCACAGAGCAGATGGGAAACGTTGAAGAGCCTGTCAAGGCTGCATCGGCTTTTGATTGTTGCTTGCATCTACGCGGCGATGACACAGTGAGTAAAATGCTCATCTTAGTTGGTCGGGAACTGACGCCGCCCTAGGGGCTGGGATCAAGCTGCTATGGCTGGTGAGGAATCCAAAAAGAGAAAGGCTGAGCTTTGGCTAACCTTGGAAAAGGTGCTGCTATCGAAGTAATGAGAGCGTTGGGGAAATCCACTACCACTGGGCCATCCTCCGGCATCATCAGACGAGCGAACAGCGACTTCGACGTTGATCTCGATAACAACACCTGGCTATTGGGACTCACAGTCGGAGTTCCGTTCTTTGCTGGTGCGATATTGGGTTTGATCATCACCGACCCCATCACCCGGTACCTCCGATTCGGGCGGCGAGGTGCTATATGCGTCGCAGGATTATTCAGCTTCATTTCAGTTATTGGCTCCGCCTCTGTCAACAAGTGGGAGCACCTTCTGGTCTTCCGGATATTACTCGGAGCTGGTATGGCGGGCAAAGCCTCCATTGTACCGATACTGCTCTCGGAGACCTCCCCAAAAGACGTTCGAGGTTTCCTACTGGTATTCTGGCAGCTCTTTGTGGCTTTTGGGCTAGCAGCAGGTTCTATCGCTAACCTGAGCGTGTATCGTCTCGATGTCCATTCGAGCTGGCGATATATGTTCATTGCCGCCTTTATTCCCGCGTTGTTGTTACTATCATTGATACTCTTTTCGCCTGGTAAGTAGTGTCCCCATACCTCCACCGCTGTCTCTATACGTATACTAAATGCCTTAGAATCCCCACGATGGTTGTTGAAAGAGAGCGGTGCCGTTAAGGGTCTTTCGAGGAAACACCCTCGAAGAGGTGCACTGATCAGGAAGGCCTACAAATCGCTTGTAGACCTTCGTGGTGAATTCGTTCCTCTACTTGCAGCAGGAGAATTATTCCTAATGCACACACGACTAATCGATGAGCAAAAGCGACTAAACGCCGCTTTATACCCGGCATCACATCCCGAACCCCCCGTTGCCAATACGACAGATACTACTGCTCCTCCTAAGCGGCCGAAGAAGCCCTTCAGTGCTGTTATCAAGCACATAGGATGGTGGGATCGCGTCACGTTGATGTTCTTCCGCTCCGGATATACCAGAAGGGCGCATCGGGCTGCGGCAGCCGTCATGGTCTCACAACAACTATGTGGTATCAATCTGATCGCCTTCATGGCAGATACCTTCTTCCGGTACTCTTTCTTCCACCACAACCACGAGACAACCCCATCTCAGAACATGCAGCTGCTCGGTGCTTCGCTTGGCTTGATGCTGCTTGGCTTCATAGCTGTGATCCCTGCCCTCTTCGTTATCGACATCCCTGACGGGAGGAGACGTGTACTTAATTGGTCATTCCCCGTTATGGCGCTTTCTCTACTGGGTTCTGCTCTAGTTCTCAAGATTCCGGAAGAGGCCTCAACCCAACCCAAGATCGGTGCTATCGTTGGACATTACATTTTTCTGGTCCTCTTTATGATCGCATACTCGATTGGCGAAGGCCCAGCAGCTTTTGTTGTCTCAGCAGAAGTATTTCCACTCGTCAATCGCGAGCTCGGCATGAGTCTCGCTGTATGTTGGAACTTCACAGGGGCCGGGCTTCTTGCCGTCATAGCTCCGTGGCTGTTGAAAAGGCTCGATCAGTTCGGCGTACTTCTGCTATTTGCGGCCACCAACCTTTTCGCGTGGTTCCTCTGTTTCTGGCTCGTTCCAAGCACCGGCAAAGAGGACCTGGAGACTGTTTTCGAACAGCTTGACATTACGTCAATGTTCATGTTCAAGTATACCATCAAAACGGTGTCACACAACATAACTAAGCCCCTGGACTACTGTTTGCGATTGTCCTCACGGCCCTGGGACAAGTGTGGCTACCCGAAGAAGCTGAAATCGCCAAGAGCGGAGTGGAAGGCTCGCGCACAAGAGGCGGAAGCCGCCAGTTCTGATGTTCCAGGTTCTTCGAGCTCTAGTGAGTATGAGCATTATGAAATGCAGACCGGGTTGAGGAATCGCATTAATGACACAAGCAACACTCCTCAAAGGTAGATGATCAGCCTTGCTTGATGCGATCTACATCACTAAGTATAACGTCTTTTAGTCATTCAGTATGTCTTTATGTCCTTTGGACAAGAATGCTACACCATTTCGAAATCTGACATACTCTTGGACTGCTTGACATCCGTTACTGGTCTCCTCTCTTCGATCATGTAGCCTTCGCAATACATCTGCATCCTCCACTTCCAACATGCCAATGTCAAGGCGGTAAGAGGAATTGAGACAGCGAAGTAAAGCCAAAGCTGATTCGACAAAACCAGGTTGCGGGAAGCAGAGTCAAAATCAACAAGATTCATGCCAAACATGGTCTACGAGCCTTTTAGCTTGAGTCGTGACCCATTGCGAAGATGTGAAACTTACAGCAACGAATGAGAATGGAAGATAGAATGACGTGACCAGCGTGATTGCTCTGATGGCGACGGAATCCTCCCGTGCCGATTTGGCCATGACAAATGTGTTTCTGTTCTGACTCTGGGCCAAATTTTGGAAGCCCAGGTTCAAAACATCTAGCACTGACTGAGCAGTTGACTGAGCCCGTTTGCTCAGGTAAAGAACCTGTCCTCTATACGATGTAGCATCCTTGCGGAATTGGTTCAGCGCCTGTTGTACGATAACAAAAGTACTGTCTTTGGCCTCACTCGCATTGGAGAAGATTCTGTTGGCTTCTTCAAGGTCATTCATCACCTTTTCAAAAGCTCCAAGGAGGGACTCGAGCGGTATGATGTTCTTCTCAATCGCGCGAACTCCTTTGAGAGTATCGAAGGTAACGAGAGATTGCGTGAGTGATGTGCAGGCCGGTTTCATGTCCTGCTTCTCGGTCAGTTGGCGCTCGAAATCGCTCGCTTCAAGCAATGAAACACATACCAGCTGCAAAAGCTGAGTTTCGTGGAACTCTAGGTAGTCACGCCAAGAGCTGAGGTGCATGGAAATCAGCATGGCGTCGATCAGCATAGGGTTCGACAGAATTCTTGACCTGACTTGTTTTTGTCTCAGCAGGTCCTGGAGATGCATCTTGAATCGCGCGGAAGGACTCGGGTGTATGATGAATAGCACTGATCTGGCTTGGTTTCGATCGGCCAGATGATATATTCCTGTATGTCGAATTCGCCATGGATTTCCTGACTTGACAGCTTTCTTCTCCGAATATTTGTAGACCCAGCCAAATTCTGTAAAATGTTATGCATCGTTTCTGATAAATGGACACGACGTGTCGATGCAGAAAAGAGTCGTCATACCGGATCGAGTACTCGTAACCAGCGATTGTGCAGCGCCTGAGAATCCCTCCTCTGTAGGCAAGTATCGATCTCGAAAGCAGGCCAAAACTTGGAAGAATCCAGGCCCAAGGTGGTACTGATCCATGATGAGATCTATCATCTCGCAGCTGACGCTGAGCGGCGCCCATGTGTCTTCCTGGTGAATCGAACTAGAGTACTTGCTTAGCTACAGATTAGCACAAATGAAGCTCACTTACTATATTTCCAAACATCTTTCCTGTCCACACACATCGTTGTTACCATTGGCGAAATGAGCGGATAACTGCGAACAGCTAGTAAAACTGTGCATCGACACATCATCGGACACGTCAGGCATGATTCGAGTCACTTCGACCAAGTGGCGGTCCTTGTGCTTCGAGAATGATTGGTCGCACTCAAGAGCGCGCACTCGTGCCTGTGCCGCTGAGAGAGCGAGAGCACAGGGATCATACACTTGGCCATCGTGCTGACAATGGAAAAGCATGCCGATAAGGAGAGACTGCAAAATGAACCAAGAATGGTTGCTATACGCTACGTGCTCTGTGTCCTCAAATCTGTAGCGGACTCTGGCTTTCTAAAGACGCGGGACAGTCAATCCTACAGGGAGCCCCGCTTTGCCTGAGCAGGCTGACCAGACAATGCTTCAGCCTTTTGCGTTACTGTCGAATCAAGTTTCGTTAGCGTTCACCGGTCGGCAACACAATGTGCGTATCGCATTACCTCCAATCCGCCTGATGGTGTTAGCGAAGCCTTGTACGCCATTCTCAACAACTTACAGCAGTCAATTGTTCAGGGGCCTCGAAGGTAAAATAACCGTCTCCGATCGCGTTGATATTGAAATTGATATGATCGCCAAATTTGCCTTCGAGAAAAGTTTGCAGCCCCTCGCGGCTGTAATACCGACTTGGGGTCTGATGGTGTATCATGGTTTGGTGGTGGCTGAGCTGGGCACAAGGCAGAATCCCGCTGCCACTGAAGGACTTTATATCTCACAATCAGCGACCTCGACAAGGCTGGGGCAGACTGACTTGGCCTTGATCACGCCGATGTGTATCTGTGTTGGCGAAAGCCCATAGGGCAGGTTCGTAATCTAGGCAATCTCATTACATCGTCGCAGGGCTGGCACTGGGCCTCATTCTGCGTGTCGATATCTGTGCGTGGCGCGGTACATGCATGCATCTGTTGTGCTCTCCGCGGTAGCGCGTCACTGCGGGGGTCAATCTTGGAAAGCAGCAGCACGCAGCGCCCACCTGCAGGCCTGCGCAACCTGTCATCTTGGCATCGCAGCCGTTGACATGGGCGATGCTGCCTAGAGCTTCCCTTGCTGTTTCTCCAGATCTGCCCCGCGCTCCTGGTCCCAGTCCCACATTTACCCTAAGAGCTTCCTTGTCAGTGGGTTCCCACCTAGTGTAAGGCCAACAAGCCTCACAAAGTCGTGTCGCATCTACACTTGCCATACGTACATTCGCGCATCGCAGGTTCCACCAAACGCATCCACAGGCCTCGGCTCAGGCGCGACACCCGTCGCGTGCGACGCAGCTGGCCGATCTGCCAAAATCAGCTACAATGAGCCATAGACGAGACTCTTCCACACCTCGAACCAGCTTTTCCTCGACCCATGAGACCAATGCCGCGATTCTATGTGGACAAATACAACGTGCTGTTGCTAAGACAGTAGAAGGTCTTGATGTGTCAATCGAGAAGCAAACACGCTGTTTTCTGTCAAGAGGAGAGCTCGACAGGATATTGACGACAAGGGCATTGGAAGACCTGTTCAGAGAGCTTGTTCTTGGGACCAATACTGTCATTATCGCACCTACAATCCCCGGAGCGGACCTCGACAACAGTGCGGAGAGGGAGCGGGAATCGCATCCGTCCAACATTGATACGCGCGTACAATACTATGTTCAGAGAACAATGGGAACGCCCTCTCGGAAAGCTTTACTGGCATTGTTCTTGTATCTACATCGCGAACAGCTATTCTCACTCTTCCTGGGATGGTTAAGATCTGACGACCTTTCCACCCCGTCTGACGATTGGATGCCATTCACAGAGGTAGAATTGAACCGCCTCAAAATTCCATTCTGGTGTCAGCAAGGGATTTTGACCGAGCAAGTTATTTTCAAACCAGTAACAATCCAAAAGTTTAAGCATCACAAGTTCAACAGTGATCACCGCCTGCCTTTCCTTGGTAGGCAGTTACCAATCAAGGAAGGCTCCTCCGGGAATGTTGTCAGAACCGAAATCGCGCAATACCATTGGGACATGAAGAATGACGACGAAGTTGTTCCTGGAAATCCAAACAGTACAGCTGTTGTAGCTCTAAAGATCTTCAAGAAGGGTGCTGACGGGGGCATGGACGAAGCGACCCGAGACTTCAACATCGAACTCAACATCCTGAAGCAACTTCGAAAATGCAAGACTAAGCATGACGCAATCATGCTAGATTGGGGAAGCATCACCATCGTGGACAACCAGGGAGCAGCTCTCAGTCACTCACTCATATTCAAACTTGCAACCTTTAGTCTCGAAGACCTTTTGAAAGACGAAAAGCGTGCGCAGAGATACTTGAGAAAGAATGTTCTACTTGCTGGTCTTGTCGATGTTGTAGAGGCATTGGAGTGCTTGCACGAAAAGGTCCACACTTTCCACTTCGACATCAAGCCTGACAACATCCTGATCTTCGAGAAGAAGGTGCAAGGTCCCGAATCAGAAGTCCCGGATCAGTACGAGCTGATCTGGAAACTAAGTGACTTTGGTCTGGCCCGGAAGAAAGTTGCGAGCCAGAAGGCTAGTATGTCGAGCGGTTCAGCAACCCCTTCTGTATCTTCCACTCTTCCTGCGACAAGACCACCAGGCCTGTATCAGGCGCCCGAGGTCCAGCAACAAAACGTCAGCGCGGCAGGTCAAGGAAGCGATGTTTGGTCTATGGGTATTGTGGCACTTATGGTCCTTGCATATATGAGCAACGGACCGACGGAGGTCTTACAGTTGAAGGCGTGGCTCAACGTAAGTTTCCCTAACGGCGGGAAGGAGCCTCTGACCTATGTGAGGAGTGATCAGCGCTCTTGGAGACATCGCAAAGATCACAAGTGCTGCTATCTACCGAACCATGATCCTGATACAGGGAGCATCCCCGGTTCTAAACTCAAAGCTGCCCTGAATCCCAAACTCATCGAATGGTCGAACGATCTATATTTAGAAACTTATCACCTGCGACCGGAACGGACATTGGTCAAGAGGATCCTGGAAGTCATCTTTGGTAGTGTCTTACTCATCGATCGCGGCAGAAGGATGTGTGCAGCTGATGTGCGCAAGACCCTTGCAAAGATCCAAGAGGACTGGAGCTTGTGCGATACCAATCCTGAGAGCTACAAGACTCGCAACAACATTTCAGATATTTATTGTTCAGACAGCCGTAGTTCACAGGAAGCCAGTCAAGGAGAGTCTCCGGAGGAGCCGTCTGCGTCACAAGATGCCGAGAGCGACCACCGCCGTCACCGCCGCCGCCACGATATGGACCTGACTCCCTCCATCGTCGTTACCGGACCTCCAAATACTCAGCAAGGTATTCCGGGATCGTCGCGAGATCTCAAACCGTCGAGCGTACAAGCTCCGATAGGCGAGAGACCTGAGTCTCAAGAGTCTAGCCTCATGGTACGAAGAGACAGCGAAAAATCTCAAGAGGAAAGGATCGAGACTCTAACCCCGGAACCGAACGTTCGAACGCCGGAGCGAAGTACTTGGGTCCAAGAATCACTTTGTTCCGCCATCGAGAAGAACGATCCTACTAGTGTACGACTTCAACTTCGCGAGAGGGGCCGTGATCAGTTGTCCCAGATCTGCCCAGGCGCACGCAGACTTCCAATCCACTGGGCTCTGTGCAAGAATGCGTACGACGCCCTCGATGTGCTCCTCGAGCATTCTTCTAAAGAGATCACCAACCTCGTGTGCAACAGGCGGACTGCACTTGACCTAGCTTGTGAGCAGGGGAAACCCGCTGCCCTTGATTGCATTCGAAAGTATCGCGAGAAGTTCGACTTTCCTCCCGAGGTCTACAGGAAGAGACACAAGAATCTTGGATATGAAGCAAAAGTGATCGCGGATGATTTGTTCGAAATCGGGAGGGTCGTGAGCCCCAGGAAGAGAAGCTTTTTCGGACTCATTAGAAGCAGAGGGTCTGATACATCTGGGTGACGATTCGATGCGAAGATGTGGTTGCAACCGGCAGGCCCGTCAGTGCGGTCAGGCATGTAGCCTTGTAAGAACCTTCGGCGATTGTGCCGCAGTAATAGTTTCGATTCGGCGCCTGTACATCTAATGATAGTGTATTGATACTTTCTCGTAGCCAAAATACCCACATAAACCACTCTATATGATCATCCAAATATCTGCCGGTCTTTCCAATGACCTGAGGCGCCTTCAGGAACGAATGCTACGTCATGTCTGCTATTAAACATTTTGAGGTATCATCTTGGAAGCTACTAATGTACCCTCTCTGGCCAAATTCATCTCTTGCCTTGTTAAGTTGGGGTGAGGAGCCATATCATGCAATTACAATACACTCATTGATGCACTGTTGCCGCCAGACAAGAGCAAAAAAATGACCGGAGACGGACAGGTTCGAATCGCCCGAAGAGCAGCAAAAGGCAAAAAGACATACAACAGCGGGTATTCGCTAGTGGTCACCCACCTAACTACTAATCCGCCGGTACGTTGCTTAAATAGGGCTGAGCGAACGGGAAGCCTTGTTTTCAACGTCCTATGGTCGTATGTGAAAGGAGGATGAAATAATTACTATTATAATTCCAGAAAGCAAACAATCCCGTCCCCAAGTAGTTTCAGGTCGATGATTACCTAGATTGTGGAGGAGTACCCTAATTCTCAGAGCTGCTGAGCAAACCCGAGCTATGAGCCAGGCGACACTGACTATTCCCCTTTCATTCGTCGTTCAGGCCCCGGAGCCGACTTTCTCAGCGTCAGCTCTGAAACGCCGCTCATCGGTGGAGGTGCATGTCACAGAATAGCAGCTGCCCAGGCATCACATTTTGTCTGGGCGTCGCAGATGCGCTGTATCATGATACTGACTGTAGAGACGCTTCCGCGTTCGGTCGTTTACAGACGATGTCGTTCGATGATGCGCTTTCAAAGTCGGTATATTGCAGGTCATTTTACCTTTCATGCGTTCTCAACAGGGTTCGCGAATGGCGGGGATGCGTACGCGGTTTCGCCCGCCAAGCGAATTGTAAACAAGCACAAAACTTTAAAGGCCCTGCAGACAATGCTGATGCTGCGATGTCTTCTGAGTAATCACGACTTCGACAACAGCGCCTGGTGCTGACGGTCCCTGGTGCCATGTTGCGCGAGCGTCCGGCGACACGAGAGCTGCGCCCCCACCAGGCGCGCGTGAGTAAGGTTCAAAGGATAGATGTAAGGGTGCAATCTCGCGACAAGAGACAGCGGACGACTGCGGAAAGACTGCTCGAAGCAGCAAGCACAGTCAAGGCCTGGGAACGCCTCGCAGCCAGCCTCTGCTCCTTCTGCGCTTGCCTTTCCCTTCTCGAAGGCTTTGGCTAATTTTAAACTCGTCTAGCGTTCGGCAGCGTGGCCCACCAGCGAGTGTAGATTGGCGGCAGCCAAGACCCATGTCTGCCAACAACCGCGCCAGGGCTCAGCGTGCCACCCTTTTCAAGCAGCCCTCTCCTCCGGCCTCCCTCTGTGACACCCACCGCCGACCTGCCCGCCCGCCGTGTACCGCCAGGCCTGCGCCTCCCTCTCCGCTCCTTTGCCCACCTGTCCTCAGCACGCCGCCAGAGCATGCGCGCATAGCCTCGACGATCCCGTCCCTTTCGCTCGCTAGCACCAACATATCGCCGCTATGGGTAGGTGACCCTGAGTTGCGCGCCCACGCCGGCCGCCTGTCAGCACCGCGAACTTTGGTTGACAGCGATGACAGTAGAGAAGCGCCCCTCCACCGACGGCCTCGTCGACAATGTCGACCCCCGCGAGAGCACCGAGTTCGAGATGGAGGAGCTGCCGACATATGAGAAGCCCGCCGAGCCCTCGCCTGTGTCGCTCAAGGACAAGATCATCACATGCTTCTGGATCTCTGTCAACACACTGTCGACGCTGGGGCTGATTTTCCTGAGCAAACGGTGCGCATCGAGCCAGTGTACGAGTGCGCAGCGCAGCTACTGACCGCGCAACAGTGTATTTAGCGATCCGCAGCTCAAGCAGTGCCAGCTGATGGTCGTCATGTGGCATTTCACAGCTACCGGCCTCGTCCTCTTCCTGTCCACCCTCGGTCCCTTCCGCGCTTTCAAGCCCGTCAAGCTCAATGTTTGGAACATGATGCCTGTCTGCGCCTTCTTCGCCGGCTACGTCGTCCTCGGCAACCTCAGCTTGACGTTCAACTCGATCGGCTTCTACCAGCTGTCCAAGGTCATGACCACGCCAACCGTCGTCCTGATCAACTTCGTCGTTTTCCGAAAGACTGTCACAAGATGGATGCTCGCAGCCATCCTGACAACCTGCGTCGGTGTTTCCTTCACAATGGGCGGCGAAGTCAAGACTGCCTTCTTTGGTGTCATCATTGCGACCCTCGCTTTCTGCTCGACTGCACTCTACCAGATCTGGATTGGCAAGAAGATTGAGGACTTCAAAGTTTCGCCTCCGCAGCTGCTCCTGAACCAAGCGCCCATCTCCGTGTGCCTGCTCATCCCCTTCGTTCCGTTTTTTGACACGATACCCAACCTCAGCGCCGTCCCAACCAACCTGCTGTGGTCGGTCTGCGCATCTGGCATCATGGCCTCCATGTACAACTTGTCGCAGTTCTTGATCATTGGCCGCACCTCCGCGCTCACCTTCAACATTGTCAGCCATCTTAAGACCATCCTCATCTTGTCTATTGGATGGTACAGTGAGGGCAAGATTCTGAACCCGCGCGAGTGGCTTGGTGTGCTGCTTGCGCTTGGTGGCGGCTGGGTGTACTCACACTTGGCGCTCAAGGCAAAGGCGCAGGCCAAATAGACGACTCGTCACACAGCGGCTAGCGACACACGGACGGTTCGCGGTACGCGGTTTATGGGTACAAGCGCAAAGCTTGTTGTACAATGAGATGTGCATTGGGCGGGGTTTGCTGTTCCTTCTATTTCCCAGTTCCCAGTTCCCTCTTCTTTCGACCCTGGCATGGCCTGTTTGAATATGAAATGTATAGCGGCACAGCGGCATGGCACCTTGTCTCTTTTCTTGATCTCATGGCGATATAAAACGACACTTCTATAGATCGATGCGGCGATACTGTTGGGCGATCTTGTTTCTTCTCTAGGGTTTATGGCTGCTCCTTCGGCGAATTGGCGTACAACGCTCGTCCGCGTCTCAGAACCTATGTAATTGCGTAGCATCAGCTATCGATGAATGAAAAGATATTTCAGATTTGAAGATGAGCAAAGATTTCAAGCTCGAAATCGTGTCCATTCAGAGACACAAATGAGAGTTGCATTTGACTCATCAACAGAGACACGCTGCAGTCCACAAGCCCGTTCCAAAATCACAAACTTGAACGCCAGGCTTCAAGCAGTACCATTCCCCAAACAGGAAGTATAAATGCGCGCAAAGATCGTCTTGCACAGCCACAAAGAGAACAGCCTTACCTACGGCACAGCTCAGCCTCATCACGTGCCAGACCACCCCGCTTTTCGCCGCCTCAGCCTAGCTCAGCATCTCCAGCCAGTTCTTGATTCGCTCTCCCGCAAGCAAGCGTCCTGCGTTCGACTTTCACAGCCTTCGAGAACGCTAGAACGGCTCAGTCGGTCGGCCTTGCCCGTTCGCAGCTCAGCATCGTGCACCGTGACTCGCTAACATTCGCTAACACCTGTTGCAATCAATCTCACGCACTTTTCTTTCCTAATCCGGTATCCGGTAAGTTGTGGAACGATGACGTTCTTGATCAGCTTCCGTTGGTTGCCTGAGCATGTAAGAGCTAGTGTGAGGCAGATTGGCGTAGATTGAGGCAGTGGAGCAGGAGAGACGTAGGTGGCCAGATGATGGGGGAGTGTGCCTGAGATGAGTATATATAATATGAGGGAAGTCGCGATGTTGAGAACTTGCAATTTGAACCACATCACGTCTTCACGGCTCCACGACTTGACCATTTCACTATCTTGCGCCGACATCATACTCTCAACATCATATCCTGAATATCGACCAGGTCGACATAGTCGACGTACACACTCTCCACAGTACAAATAGCTTCTCGCAACCTCTCCCATCTCAAAGCCGCACCCAGCACCGTTCAGCACCAGCTCCCACCATACGCATAAGCAGTCAGCTCGCATAAGCGCATCTCACAATCTCACAACCTATTTCAAACCAATCAACGCAGCGCCATGGGCTGCGGATCCAGCAGGGAAGCAACCGACTATCCCCCACCCATGCGCCAACGCCACAAACGCAAGACCCGGCACAGCGCGTACGGCGGGAATGGCGGCAGTGCCTATGTAGCCGGCTACGGATATGATGCGGGAGGATATGGAGGACATCATGGGCACCACGGACATCACGGAGGAGGGTTCTTCGGAGGAGGAGACGGCGGGGGTTTTTCTGGCGGCGACGGTGGAGGTGGCGGCGGTGGTGGCGGCGGAGATGGAGGCGGTGGAGGCGGTGGAGGAGGCTGTTAAGCATGGTACGGGTCTGGTGCGTGGTTGGTTTTGGATGTGGAATGGGATGGCGTTGGAGGCAATGCATTTGGCTTTTTGTCCCTGGATCGCTGAGGGTGGGATCCGTATACCCTGACTAGTACTTCC
This sequence comes from Phoma herbarum, assembly GCA_001599375.1. Taxonomy (NCBI): domain Eukaryota; kingdom Fungi; phylum Ascomycota; class Dothideomycetes; order Pleosporales; family Didymellaceae; genus Phoma; species Phoma herbarum. The sequence continues at coordinate 175,308 of BCGR01000012.1, read as the reverse complement.
AAGTCGCACGATTCCATGAATGCTTTTTGCTGTATGCTCTTAGTCAAGGTGAGAAAGTCTGCCTATTATTCCGTAAAGACGCTCCTGAACATCCTTTAGCAGGATATCTATACTGTTCCTTCTGACCATCTCCCAATCCTCTTGTCCTTCACATGGAATATTTTGGACAGGTTCACATAGGGCACCAAAGCATATCGCGTGTCTTGAAAACTTTCTGTACTATTCTTTGATCAGTATGTAAGCTTGATCATTTGAGGGAGAGGTAGTCATACTTTAATGGCATTGCGATCGTCAGAAAATGGGCTGCCGCAGTCGAGTGCCTTCACTTCTGCCATAAGGCGTGTTCTCTGCAGCATGGAATGCAGAGCAATCTCTTCGCTGAACCACCGCCCTCAGTATTGAGGGAGAATCAGTGGCCCAGCGACCACAGACTCCAGAGTTGGTGCACCCGGACAATCTGCAATGACAAGGACAACAATGCCTTTGTGCGGCTCAATATCCTTCGGAAATACTGCAGTGCCGGTCTTGATATCGAATGGCGAAGAAGCATTCGCAACACCATGGAACGCGACCAGGTAATACCGCTCGCCAATCACAAAGTCCGGCTGATTGTCTTTCTCTGGAAAGCTGACACTGATGGTAGAGCCTGGCTGCTCTAAAGTCTCATTGCCGGCGTTGCTCATGAGAGGCAGTTTCTGGTTGGGACTCGGGTACGGCGGGTCCTCAGGAGGGCAAGAGCCCGGAACAATGAAAAGGTTCGTAGTCTCCAGGATCTCGTTCGCATGCGGAAAGACCGTGTCCGCAGGCCCAGCGAATGGGCTTGCACGCCACACATCCATCAGGCTCCATGTGTTGTGTCTGCTTTCTGTCTCGGCGACCGCGACAAGTGTGGCTTTCGACGTGTCCAGCTCAGCCTGCAATAACAGGCCCGTCAGGAACGCCATAGATGAGACTTCGAGGAGTGTACCGAGCTCTAAGTAGCTCGTAGCATCGGTGTACGGGAACTCGTACTCGCACGCGCCCGGCGTGACACTCGCGGACGAAATTGCGTCCTGGAAGATTGTGAGGTGGCCGGCTTCGTTGTCGCGGATTGTCCAGGCTGAGGACCGTCTGCTGACACAGGAACCCCAAAGACAAGTCTGGCTGATGCAGCTGTGAGGCAAAGGATGCGGACTAGCATCGTGAGTTGCGAAGGCGTCGACCTGCTGGGAGTCGTAGAATCTAAAGTAAGCAGTTTGTTGCAAGATGCCCACCTCTACTCATGGCAGCCAGACTTTATACATTCCGAACGTTTGCTCCTTCGAAGCTTCATTCCCAAAGTGGTGTATTTTCCGAAGCACAGCCGTCGGCTGTGACGTTAGCCGTGAGCTCATTTTGAGAGTTGAGTACCATTGGAGTGACTAAGTGGAAATCCGATGGCAGGTTGCAATAAAGATACAACATTGGATGATGTTCGAGGAAGACCACGTCTTTCGGCGTAACCGAATTCGGTATTCTGTGATCGTCTTAGCCAACCGAAAAGGCTGGATCTAGCCTCAATCAGGCTAGTATCCTCGAGAAATGAGCCTTTTTGGGATGGGGATCAGCGGCAGCTCTATCTGATTGTTGCTTGTCGAGGCTTGACCGACGATAAGCCTTACGCGAATGTCGTGCGAAGAGGCTATGCCTCGAGGAATGAGCCTGTTGTGGTATAGTCGGTATATACCGTGAGTTGGTGTGCGGTTCGTCTATGCCATTGCACATACGACGACAAATGTACTTAAGCGTCCAGATGCTTCGTCGTAACTGTTCCCATCACCAGCAAGAGCAAAAATGATGGCGCTAAAGATGTCAGAGACGTATGGCAGTATTCCCCGAAATGAGCCACCCAGTTGTGCTGTGGCGGCTGCCACCAGACCTCAAGACGATTCGGAATTTGTGCAGAGCGTTACCGCGTGGATCCCAAATTTATCGACCATTTCTAACGCTCGCACTCCGCGACTGGAGGTTTGTATTAGCGAGAATGTGCACAACTTGAGTGTTAGACTGACAGTGATAGAAACCGGTGGTGATTCCACGTATAGACATCAGCGGTCGGCTTTCGGTGCCTCTTCCGTTCATGCGAGCGTACAGTCCCGAATTGAAGGAACATAATATTAGCGAAGAGGAGTTCATAGCCTTCATCGACAACCTTGCGATAGCACAAGCTCCCCCTGCGCCATTCCAGATTCTCGACGTAGCTGGACATGCTGTTGGCTTTGTGTAAGGCTCCTACCGCCAGCTTGCTCTCATCGACTAACGAACAAGTCCCCACCATTGGGCGATGTTTGCAGGCGCCGGGATGAATTTCGCTGCGGGGGTGGGGACAGCCGCTGTATCATACGGGCGGACTCGCTACTTCTTAGAGAAGGTCAATCGCGAGTATTTTACGCCTCGAGGGCTTCAGGTCTCAATATGCAAGTACCAACAGTTGATCGAGAAACTTGCTGTTTGTCCCGATTTTCCAGTCCTAGTGTGAGCATACTTCTTTTTCCAAGCTGCACGCAAGCTGACACTTTCAGTGACAAAGATCCTCAAGCTGGGATCGTCAGTGTCCGAGATCGCTGCATGTCTGCTTTGCAACCATATTTGGCCAACCTCTCACTTGACGTCCCTCCGCCAAAAGGCGAAAGTAGTGTACTCGAAAAAATCGCTGCAAAGGGAATCGAGAGGAGACGACGAAAGCAGGACAAGAAATACCGCAAGAAGTCTGGGGACAGCGGCCACAGTTCAGACTCAAGCAGCAGCTCAAGTCGAAGCTCGAGCTCTGATTCCAGCTCGGAAGAAGACAAAGCACAACGAAAGGTAGCACGTCGCTTGCGCAAGACCAATCGCAAAGCGAAGAAAGACTTGAAGAAGCGTCCTAGTAGGGCCGCGGAGATTGAAGAGGACCAAGTGAGAAAGGTCCGGGACATTGAATACAAGCCGGTCCGATTTGCTGGCGACACCAAGAGGACCACTAAAATGGGGAAGAGGGATCTCGAGAAAGTGAAAAGAATGGAATTCATAGTCGTAGGAGCGCTGACTCAGCACTAGTTAATGATTTGAACTTAGTCTCGCTTTTTGCAACCAGAGGACATGAACGCGTGACACTCAATACTTCGATCGTCCCAGCTCGAGATCGATGCCTCATTGAGGAATGGGCTCTGCACAGCTTCATCCAATCTCTAACACAGCCTTGGCGGATTTCCAAAGTCCCCTTCTGCCTGCTGATATGTCTTCCAACACTCTCTTGAGCCACGAACCAATTGCCTCCTGTTCTCGCCCAATAGCTTCGTACGCCATGCGCAACGGGAACAGCAGGTTGAAAGCGCCCAGCTCCGTCCAGGTCTGATTGAGGTGATAGTCCACGCTACGGCATATGAACAAGCCAGCGCTGCGAATTTGTTGCTCAGGGACTGGTTCGTGATCGAGTTCGCCTAGCGTGAATCGGACACTGGCAACGAATCGTAAAACAAGGATCAGGGTTGCGCAATACAGCGTCAGGGCATTCGCGTGATACAGCGACTCAAATTGAAAGACACTAGTCCAGGCCAGAGTCTTCTCACCAGAAGTACCAATACTATGAGGCGTAGTAATCGGTGGCAAGACCTCCGTGTATACTTGCCCATTGCGCATTGCCCACGCGGCGTTCCACTGGCGAAGGCTCCCACAGATTTCCTGTGCCTTCTCTAATAGTGAATGGAGCTGCATATACTGACTGCTTTGTTCTGTTCGCCCTCGCAAAATTTGGTCGCGCAAGGCAAGAAGCTCTGGACAGTCTGCCATAATGTCGGTCAGCAGTTTGAGTGAGTCGACTCGACCTGGAAATCGAGCCCATGGCACAGACTTCCAATCGCTTTCCGCCACGATTGTCTTTTCACGGAGTGCGAAAGCGGCAAAAATCATGCTAGCGCGACATTTCTCAGAAACCAGCAATGAGGGAAGGGACGACATTCGTTCTGGTCCTCGTCTCTCCAGTAGTCGTTCAAGTCCGCGCGCGTGGTTTATCCAGCCATGTTCACATTCTGAGATCAGGAACTGCTTTTGTCAGCTTGAGCATCCGCTATTTGACCAGTGAACGGACTTCGATAACAGCCATGATCATGACTGCCTCCAGCACGTCAAAAGACCTCGATGCATCCTCATCTGCGAGAGCTTCATGCACTGTTTGTAACGCAGCGCCGTATCGGGATATACCTCGGGCGGTTACTGTCTTTTCGTGATGCTTTATGCCGAAGTATATCGTGGAGAGTGCCAGGAAGCATTTGCCCGTGACCGCACGATCAATACCTGGATCCACTAAGATCGCCTCGACGCCGGTGAGTAGGTGCGAATGCGTGAAAGCTTGGTACAAATCATCGCGCGGTATAGCCAAAGGCCTAGTGATCTGTACTTCCAAAGTCTGGACTTTCCGACTGTCAAGGCCAATCTCCTCGCGTTCTCTCGTGAATCCGCTTGATGGCCCGTCGTAAGGGACTATGGCTATACCACGTGGCCCGCCACAATGAAGGCGCGCTTTTTGACATCGCGAGCAGATGGGTTTTACTAAGTCTATATCTTCTCAGTCACCGCAGGAAGGCGCGGAGCAGCGTACATACCACATTTCACGCGTCGCCGTCGACAGTTTTCGCAGGCCTTAGATCGGCCACCGACTCCGACCATGATCAGTACTCAACCACACAGGACAAATGACGGGCTGAGTGCATGGGTCTCCATCTGGCTCAATTGAGGCCTTGTGAGATGCATCCAGGAAGGACATTGAGCTTCAAAGAGCTCCGCTTACGTCATTGATTAGCGCGTCAGGACTTTTCGCGTCCAACCTTTATTAATTGACCGGCTCTTTGTCATCTAGACCCTCGAACGGATACAGCACCTCGACTGCAAGTTCAGTGAAATTTTCTCAGATATATTTCATTCTCGTTGCTATTCTTCGGCGATAAAGGCTTCCCCGGCTCTTGATATATCCTCCGCTCGACCAGGACCCGCTTTAGAGCGCGTCGAACACAAGCTTCGTGGCGCCGCTCGGGCCGCATCCTGAAGGCCTGTGTAGCATGTGGGTACAGAGCCGAGTTATCTCGGAGATCGCGGACGCTGCGTTACGAAGCCTGGCCGCCGAATGGGCGGCCGTTGACAGCGGTTTTCAAGCTCGGCCGAGCGTCATCAACTCCAAAATCCACAGGGCTACACCGCGATGGCCACTGCATCAGTCTTACCGTTGGTAACTATGTTCAGCTTCTTCGAGCAGCCTGCGATACCCATATGACGCGCATAAAAACATGGTGCTCCATGCAGCTTGGTCAATATTACAGGGGTGAACTCTGAGCGGAGCTGTGATGTGCGTTGGCAGCCCATGGATTCTGTAACTATTGCACCGTATATGCCTCATGCTCCACTGATATGTTTTCGGCGAACTATCGGGGTGGGCTGCGACGCTCTTCCGATGGAACATGACGACAATCGTTGAGATGCCATCGTAGCCGTTCAATTTACAGATCGTGGTCTCGCCACTAACAATGGTATATCTAGCTCGCCCTTTCTGCAGCTGAGCGAGATTATATCAACTCCGATACACATCATACTTTCGTGTCCCTTGTGCTCAACATAGAAACCAACCCGACACCCTCCAGCAGCACGCAGCAGTAACTTCGCCACAGAACGACACTCCACCCGCCACCACTGTATCTGCAAACACAGATCCAGCAATCAATCGCTCTCCGTGATACGCGAATGGCTAGCACAAAGCAAGAACAGCCAACCGTACCAGACTACATCGATGGTGCCGCACAATCCTCACCCAATGATACCTGGGCAATAGTACCACGATCAACTACCGGCCTCGATCAAGGATGGCACCAATTCAGCTACGCTGACCTTGCAAGAGCTGTCGACAGTTTCGCATGGTGGATCGAGGAGAATGTTGGAGCTGCACAGCATCGAGGCCAAACCATTGGATACATGGGGTATGTTGTGTACAATACTCTGGAGAAGCTTTGCTGACCAAAGCCAGCGCGAATGACCTGCGATACCTTGTAGTCCTCGCTGCCACGCTAAAAACAGGCTACGTTCCACTTTTCGCCTCCCCAAGAAATTCACTCGACGGCCAGAAGTTCCTCGTGGAGGAGACAGACTGCGAAATTTTCCTCACCACTGCCGAAACAGCGCCACAAGTCGAAATGATTCGGAAAGAGGTACCTCAAGTACGAGTCTTCTCAGCGCCAACCACGCAAGAGCTTCTGGATCCTAGTCTTTCTGTGCCTTCATACTCTGGAAGACACAGTCGCGATGTATCCGCAGACAGTCTTATTCTCCACACCTCCGGCTCGACGGGTATGTGACACGATCGCCATCGACGAGCGATAGAATGCTAACATACGCCTTAGGTCTTCCCAAGCCGATTCGTCTGACTGTCGGGGGCCTCAACACGTGCCATACTCAAGCGTTACTGGAACCAGAAGACAATTTGGAGCAAGTCTGCAAGCCCTTCCTCGCAGATACTAGACCGATGCTTGCAGCCGTACCTTTGTTCCATGCCATGGGCATTATCGTTGGACTTCGATCACTCATGTGCAAAGGCTCGATTGTCAGACTTCCATCCGAAAAGATGCTGAGTGCTGGTCTGGTGATCGAAGCTATCGGAGCCATCAAACCTAGCTCAGGTATATTCCCGCCTTCGATCCTCGAGGAGATTGCCACTACTGAGAACGGAATCGAAGCTCTCGGCCAGCTAGACAGCGTTTTCTTTGGTGGTGCGCCTCTCGCCGCTGCGAGTGGCGACAAGATCTGTGAAGTGACGAACCTGATCACGGTCATTGGCAGTACGGAAGCCTTGCTCATGTGTACGCTGATACCATCTGAGCGGAAAGAATGGGGCTACTTCCACTGGAGCGCGGTCACAGGTGCCGTGATGGAACCAGCTGAGGATGGCCTTTGCGAGCTTGTGCTAAAGCCTCAAAACACCAAGTACCAGGCGATCTTCCACACCTTCCCGGAAATCTACGAATGGCGAACCAAAGATCTGTTCAGACAGCACCCCTGGAAGCCCTACCTGTGGAAGTACACCGGCCGGAGAGACGATATAATTGTTCTCAGCAATGGCGAGAAGTTCAATCCGGTCGTCACCGAGAAACTGATCGAATCGCATCCGCTGGTTAAGGGCGCGATGGTGGTTGGCCAAGGCAAATTCCAGGCTGGGCTCCTTGTCGAGCCCGAGTGGAGCCAGACTAGCAATCAAGACCCATCAGCCTTGATAGATCAAATCTGGACGATGGTTGAGCAAGCAAATCGAGAAGCGCCAGCTCATGCAAGGATCTACCAGTCGAACATTGCACTCGCTGCGCGGGGAAAGCCCTTCGTTCGCGCTGCGAAGGGGTCCATCATCCGTCTGCAGACAGTGGCAGCTTTCAAAGATGAGATTGAGGCCCTTTATGCAGACGAAGGGTACTCCAGCGACCCCAGTCAACGGTTTAAAGACGATGCAGAGCTCGCGACCAAGATCCACGCGGTCTTCGTTCATTCTCTCTCCTCCTTTGCAAAGGAGACACCGGACGATGTCGACATCTTCAGCCTTGGCGTCGATTCGCTTGACGTCCTCGCCCTTACTAATGCCCTGAATAAGGCTGTCCAAGGCGCGAACGTCGCCTCACCCATCATTTACAGCAATCCCTCTGTCAAACAGCTAACTCGAGCGTTGTCTCAGAGCGTCGGCAAGTCAAATGGACAACAAGCACTGCCGCTATCGCAGGACGAGAAGATAGACCGGATGGTCAAGAAGTATACCAGAGATATGATCCGCCAACAGCGCTTAGCCAACGCGATAAAAACCTCAAATGAGCACACAGTGATAGTCACAGGTTCGACGGGCAGCCTGGGTACCCACGTACTCGAACAGCTGCTGGCAAACCGGGAAGTCGAAAAGGTATATTGCCTCAATCGCTCTGATAATGCAGAAGCTCGAACAAAGAAGTCCTTCAGCAAGTACAATCACAATGCGACTGGCATCGACAAAGCCGAGTTCATCAAGTCTGACTTTGGCTCGGACAAGCTGGGTCTCACCGATGAGATGTACGCACGTCTCCTCGATACTGTTACCGTCTTCATTCACTCCGCATGGTCGGTTGACTTCAATCTGTCTCTCGAGTCCTACGAGGCCACGCACATCGCTGGCACACGACGTGCAGTCGACTTTGCCGCTGCCTCCACACACAAAGCCTCGATCGTTTTCATCTCCTCCATTGCTAGCGTTGGCAGCTGGTTCTCGATTGCGCAGGATGGATCTGGTGTCCCTGAAACAATTTCCTCGCTATTCGACAACACACTCACGCTGCCGCAAGGGTACGGCGAGTCGAAACTCGTCGCAGCTCAGATCCTTGCAACCGCCTCGCACCGCTTGGGTGTCAAGACTGCGATCGTACGCGCAGGTCAACTTGCAGGTCCCAGCAGCTCTGCTGGTGGGGCGGGTTGGAACAGAAATGAGTGGTTGCCAACCTTGGTTTCCACGAGCAAAATTATGAAGAAACTGCCACGCACGTTGGGCAATCAGGACCGCGTTGATTGGGTGCCGATGGATGTTGCAGCTGGAGCTATAATTGATATTGCCACTGCATTAAGCAATGAGCCTACGCAAGTATACCATCTGACGAACCCGCATGCAACATCCTGGAGCCAGCTCTACCCGGTCATTCAAAGGTTCTACAAGGATGCTGGTGTTGACATCAATGTTGTGGAATATGGCGCCTGGTTGGACGAGCTCAAGCAGATCCCGCAGACGAAAGAGAATGCGGAGCGTGTACCGGGCTTGAAGTTGCTAGAGTTCTACAAAAGTTTGAGACCCGAGACTGGAATGGGTCTGCCTGCGCTAGAGACAACGAGGACGGAAGGAGCTAGTAAGACGTTGAGGGAGGGAAGTGCGGTGGATGAGGAAGTCATGCGCAAGTGGCTTGAGCAGTGGGCTTTCTAAGTGCTTCGTACCCCTCAGAATGTTATAACTTATTCTGAACTAACTTTAGATATAAGACGAGTGTACCCGTGCGCGACACGTTTTCGATAGTGACGTCATCATCTACACGTTTATATTCACCGGTGCCGGTTCTACCCTCTTAGTGTGCACGCTCCTTCAGCTGCACCATCGGGCCCATCCTATTACTCACAAACATCTCATAGGTCTGATACTGTCCTTCCTCCCGTCGACCTGGCCTTGCATCTGCGCTTCCGCCTCCCAGATTGTTACTAGGATCCTGCTTGATCTCGAACTTCCACAGCGTCTTTGCCATCACGATTCTCATCTCAAGCCAAGCCATGTTCTTGCCTACACAACCACGCGAACCGGCGGAGAAAGCGCAAAATGCGCTCTCAGCCAACGCGACACTGTCTGCTGTTGATCCGGCCTCGCCCGCGATCCAGCGCCCAGGTCGAAAATGTAACGGCTCTGGGTAGTAGTCCTTGTTGTAGTGCATTGCCCAGAACGCGGTGCTGACGAGGGTGCCTTGGGGGAAGTAGTGTCCATTAATTGTCGTGCCTCCTGGGAGGGCTTCACGGCTCGGCTCAGCGGGAACGGGTGGTGACATGCGCATCGCCTCCATCAAGAACGCGGTCAGGTACTTGCAAGACTGGATCTTGGGTCCGGATCTAATGTCATCGTAGCTGCTGAATGTTGATAGGATCTCTTGTGCCAATTTTTCTTGAATGGCTGGGTGGCGCGAGAGGTAAAAGTATGCTGCGGAGATGACGATGGCGGTGGTGTCGCTGCCGGCGATAGTGAGGAGCTCGCATTCTGCATACAGCTCTGGGAGAGAATAGCCAGTACCTGTCTCTGGATCTTTGGCGTTGAAAAGCCAGTGGAAGAAATCTTTCCTGATCTCTGCTTCGGGTTTCGGCTTCTCTTCTAGCTCTCGCTGCTTGCACGTCCGCTCTTCAAGACAGTCGTCGACAAAATCGGTCCATCTCTGTATAGCAAGTGGGGTCGCAGCTGCGAGTAGTCGGTCAAGTCCTCTTGGCTTCAGCCAGACGTAAAATGAGCTGATCGGAGAGCAGCCGATCTAACTATGTCAGCAGCGCCCAAGCATACGATTGGAGCCACTCACCGGATGCACAAGCTCCATGAACCCAATCATGAGCTCTGGGACATGCCGCAACTTGCTAGCTGGCTCCTTCATGTCGAAGCACTTGCCGAAGCATAGATCGCCGAGGATGTCGAAAACTAGATATGTCACCTGATCAGCCATGTTGACACTCTTCGTCCACATATCACCCTCCTCTCTTTCTCGTTCGAGTAGGGTCAGCCATCGGTCGACATTAGAGTGCACGAACACCTCAGCACCGCGTAAAGCACTTTCGGAGAAGGCGTAATTGATCACACGACGCTTTCTGGCATGGACAGGCAACGAAGTGGTGCTCCACGTGTTGATGTGGTCAACAGTCTTCGGCCATACAGAGTAGTACTCGCTCTTTTTCACGTTACCCTTCGGACCAAAGATATGCTTGTACGCTGAAGGGGTGTTGAGGCACACACTATTCGGTGCGTAGCGGTACTCCGGGCCTGTTGATCAGCTTCCTTCGTGCATTGCGACGGTCTTCGATTATGAACATACCGTATTGTTCTTGCAGGCTCAAGTGCCACAAGTGCCGGTCTTGGTTTTTCGAATGCCACCACGCTGGAAAAGACGACAACTTCGCCCAGAGAGGCCCCGGAAACTTTGATAGGGGATGAAAGTAAAGCCTGTATACCACCGTGACGAGGACGTATGTGACAAGAGTCGAAAAACTCAACGCAACGACATGAGGGTACGAGAATTCACCAGTCACATCTGGAAAAGCCATGCTGGCGTCGGTGTTCATCAAAGGTTTCTGAGGGGCTCAGAGGGAAATGTGTCTTGGTTCTTGGGGTTTCACTTTCTTTCACAAATCCTTGCTACAAACTGACAGAACGAGGCAAGATCAGGCGTTGCTCCGCAGCCGTCAGACTGTTGCGGTCAAGATCTTACGTGCGATGGTAACTTGGGCTTCTTTATTCGTTCGGACATAACCTAAACAAGGTTGATGTTCCGTAATCCCAGTCAAGCTCCACATGCAACGGCCGCCGCAGCACCGTCTGCCGTCTTCCGTCCCGCCCCACGGAGCCTCTCGACGTCGTGCCTCTTTGCATTTCTTGGCCATCCGGGCTAGTCGTATAGATGCGTATCTAGCTTGTGGTGCTTTGCGCACTTCTGGCAGGATCTCGGTTACTGGCGATGGTATTTGCACACATCGCACCATAGATTGGCTTTGCTGAATTGGTTGCCACACCAATCTTTTGCGGCAACGATCTAATGGGTCTCGCAATCGACCTCGTGGCTGTGCTCCGTCAAATATGATACGGCTTTGTTGTACGCAGCAGCATTTTTCCAGCTCCACATTGGAAATCTTTAAGCAGCAACCCATAGATGTTCCAGCACCCTATGCACGGATACGCTCTGCGTAGCACAGATTTTGCGTCTAGCCGTCTGAGTTGCGCAAGCGATAAGAGAGTCTTGGAAATTTGAGCAAAATCTCTTCGCCGTTCTTAGTATGCATCGCACGGATCGCTGCCGCTGTTGGCAGGCAAGACTCAGCATTCATTCCTTGCTTTTCAGCCACGACGGCCAAGCGCACAAGACTATTCTCAAGTTCATCTGTGCATGCCCATTTTAGAGCGTTCCTTTTCCTCAATCACGGATCCTTCTTCGAGGTAGAGACAGGCAGAGTCGATACCCTTGCCTTCTTCCCGGATCATCATTTCAAGCCACGTGTGCTGCCTCAGGAGCATGATACGAAAAGCTGTGTCTGAATTAGAGGCCGGGTCGTAGCAGTTCGAATGGACGAGAGATGGGTCGCAGTCGGCCGCCCTGAGCGCCAACACGGAAGCGATCTCTTGCAGCCATTGCGTTAAAGGCGGGTATGTAGGKTTTAATGGTGCGTTGCCTCGGTCACATTGATGCGGAGTTGGACCAAGAAAGACATTCGTAGCCACCAGCTAAGGTGATGGGTCATAGCTTGTGCGTTGCACAAGCATAGACTGGACACTCGGATCTAGAGAGCTTTTTTGAAACTTCAAAGAGCCGTAAGGGCTTTGAAGTTGTGACTATGCCCGTGTTCTGATACGACAAGGACAATAATGTGCTGCATGAGGTCAAGAGGTAGTTGCTCGTGTAACATGGTCTCGAACCAGGCAGAAGTGCTCTTAAGAACACGTACGCATGGCGCCACTTCGGATCACGACCACCTTCATTCTCCTCCATGGTGCTTCTAAGCTCAATTTGCGCCGACTCTTGTGCCCGACCACGGAGCGCATACAGCCACTCTCTACGTGCAAACCCGACAGAAGACCAGTCAGGCCAAAGTGACTCGCTGCCATAAGATGTGAGAGGCTAGCATGGTCGAGCGCAGGCGGGGGTCTTCGATGATTTGGATCTCGGAGGATGGGATATAAAACATGTTCGAGGCGCGCAGACGGTCATCCCTGGAGCATTGAATCCGAGCTTGACACTGGATAGTGCTCTTACCATTTTGTTCTCATGGATCCACTCAAAAAAGCCTTTAAAGGCTTGGTAGAGTGATCCTTTTAGCGTTACCTACCGAACGTCCGGAGTCGAGGCCGGAGTCGAGGGCGGAGCCACTGTCAATGGCAGCAAAGTCAGTCATCTTCTTCACGACTACCGATCTAAACATTCTCCCATCAAGTAAAGACATTGTTGACACAAGGTCGCCGCGAAAGGCGAAGCTGGCAAGAACGCCAAGAATGCGAGTCAGGGATGACATGCGAATTTAGTTCTCGAGATTGTTCTCTGCGTATCTCCAGTAAGCTGCCGTACTTGTTCTCGCTGAGAAAAGTCATTGTTAGGATTGATCTTGAGAATGGTTGGAAGTGTAATATGTACCTGCGTGACTCACTTGGAGAGTAAGCACGACCTTCACACACTGCAGCGCCAAGCGACATGAGTTCGTACCTTTCAAACGACGTGTCGAAGACAAGACAAAAGCTCATATCCTTCGCTCAATTAGGCCCTAGGGCTCAGTCCAACGCTCACCATCTTCTTCCTCACGCCTTCCATGAGCACGTAAGGATCCTTCTCCGCAGTCTCAAAAGCTTGCACAATCGCTTCTCGATGCTTCTCACTCCTAATTTCGAAAACAGCCTCAAAATGCTTTGGCGCTCCAACAAGTCCCGTCGTAAAGCTCCCGGTCTCGCTGACAACAATCCTCTGACCATCCTTACTCTTGATGTTAAATGCCCAGAGCAATCGAGCAACGGCGATAGTGAGAGCGCTGCGCGCAATGTGTCGGCCAGTGCAGACCCTCCTGCCGTAGCCAAAGTTCCCTACCTGTTGTTGTTTGCCAAGCCATCGCTCTGGCATGAACTCGGCTGGCCTGTCAAAGAGCGCTTTGTCGTTGCGCATAGCGATGAAAAGTGGAATGATCATCGCGCCTTTCGGGATGAGGAAGCCTTTGTACGAGTCTTCCTTGAGCGTCTTGTGGGGTATGCCTGCTGGCAAGATGTGGCGCCAGCGAAAGTTCTCTTCGACGATAGCTTGTATGTATGGCAGCTTGTCCAAATCTTTGAAGTCCGGTAGTCGGTCTGATCCGACAACCTCGTCGAGTTCACGCTGTGCGGTGGGAATCCATTCTGGATATGCAAGACAGGCGAGTGTGAATACCTCAAGCGTGCAGTGCGTGGTTTCCACACCAGCATCGCAGACTACGCCCAGGTCCCAGGAGATGTCCAGAGGACTCATCTGCTTCGCTTCTGTTGCACCGCATAGATCCTTGGTCCAATTCCAGCCTGGTCTTTCAAGAGCATCTTCCATGTTTCGTTTGTGCAGATCTTCCCAGTCTTCGCTCCATACTTTTGCTGTCTTTTTCCAGGGAGCCAGAAATTCGGGAAGATAGTTTAATGTTGGGAGAGCATCTACAACCCAAGCTCCCACCTCTGATGCCTTGATGAAGTTCTGTAAACACTGGAGACTGCGCTGAAACTGCCACTCTTTACCTGTGACAATGCGCATGCCAAAGGTGAGCACATACATGAAACTGGCCGTGAAACGCTGATACTGCCCCACGAAGTCATTAGTGGTGAGCATATTGAAGAGCAATTGCTTGCTTTCAAGATCGATGATCGAGTGGTAACATGCTGACGCCCGGGGCCTCAGTATCGAGGCTTCCAAACGCTGGTGAAAGAGATAATCTTCACCCCACCGCATGAATAGGATTTGATGATTTTTGCACACCAGTTCCCCTGCCATGACCTGCATAAATCATTATCGCGGTGCTCAATATCACGTCAATGAGATCATTACCATGCGTGGACGATCGCTGTAGATGCTTCCCCGCTTGTCAAGCAAATCTCTTGCCGTTTCGTGATCGCCGATGATGACCACGTCCGTGCCACCGAAGTCGGCACTGACAAGAGGTCCAAACTCTTCCACCCACCGCTTGTAGACTATCCACTGGTCTTTAGACGGGAGCTGGTGTAAGTTGCCGATGATTGGCAGCCGAGGTGGTCCAGGTGGGAGCTTTGCTCGTCGTCGCTGTTGCCTGATTGCATATGCAACAAGTAGTACGGCAAGGACGATGAGTATTGTAGGTGACGCCATAGTGATTTTGTGCGATGTCGATAAGTTGAACGTAGTACGTTTGTGAAGTGGGCTTTATGCTCAGTCATTATTTCTGAGTGGGCGCTCTAGAACGAGAGTTATGAAGTGCATATTCGTCCCTTCTCGCAGTGCATATTCGTCCCTTCTCGCAGTGCATGAGTCAATGACCTATCAGAGAGGTCCCAGATTAGACGTGCATGTTCGCGGTCTTCCTGATCAATGTTGACAGGGTATGTTTGGCATGTTCAGCCTTGCGAAAGTTAGCCCCCATCCCCGTGCACAGACAGTCATGATTGACTATCGAGATTCAAGGCAAATTATGGTAGAGAGATAGAGAGTTCTGAAGATGCGGGCGCGAATCCGAAATTGATGCGGTGAAAAGTGAGCGTGAGAGCGATTGTGATGATGGTATCTGTCTGGAGAACAAGGCCACTCCACGAGGCTGCAGGACGCTAATGTACCAACGGCATCTGGCACAGCACACAACGCGTATTGCGGGGAACTCCGTATGCGATAGGCTTGCTGCACGAAACCCGTCTCGGTCCTTCACCCAAGACACACTGTCGACTTAATCCTCGTGTGGGCTCGGTAACGGTCTACAATTTATGTTGTCGGAGGAAGAGGGTAGCAACAAAGCCAGTCAGCGCACATGCCAATGAGACCACTGTGATGGATTATTGAGAGACCTTGGGAGTAGATCATATGTAGCGCACCATGTGTCCAGGTCAAGGCCTCAATGTAAGAGTTGATAATGACCTTCGCGATTAAGGGCTTTACCTTGTCGATGTAGTGGACATCAGAAACCGCTTTTTCGATAATCTATGTAAGATGTCAGCAGTGACCTAGGAGTGGGTGAACGCAAGACGCACTTTGATCTTCTCCTCATCATCGAAGCCTATTTGGGTAAGTCTAGTATTGAGGTGGACTCGCAGAGTTTGCTGAAGCACGGCGCTCACGCCCGCCATGCCACCTAGCATACCAACGGAGGACGCGAGGTACAATATAGAAGCGGCAATAGCTGTGAAGCTTGGATCTAGTGCAGCTTGGATGGTGATGAAGAGCGTAGAGCTTGCAATGCCAGTGCCAAACCCACCAGGGAAGATGTACAGAGACTCGAGCCAGTTCGTGTTTCCGTGCCAGCGTAGAATCAAAAGCAGGTATGCGAGAGACGCAATACCCGTAGCGCCGAGAGTCAGTACTTTGTAGCGACCTGTCCTCTTGATGATGGCACCTGAGATGAGGCCACCAACGGCATTGCCACATACAGCGGGGAACAAGTGAGCTCCTGCAACGGTCGAAGAGGCTTTGGCAGTGACCTGAAAGTATAAAGGCACTGCAAACATCAGCCCGACTTGCGCGCCTACCTGGCACATCATGATGAGCGATGATAGCAACACTTCCTTGTGGCGAAGGACCGATAAGGGAATCATAGGTTCCTTGGCTACCCAACCTTCAACGGCCAAAAACAAGAGACCAAAGACGAGTGCTGCAGTGAACAGCATCGCGATTCGATAGTCGGACCATGCAGCTCTATCACCTCCTATCTCCATAGGGAGTAGCAGGCTCAGTATGCTCAAGGTCATCAGGATGGCACCCAAGAAGTCGATTCGGCGGAAACTGCTGTCCTTGATGTTCTCGTCGAGATGTTGGTAGACACGAACTGGCAGGATCAGCCAGACCAAAAGGATAGCAACCCCAGCGAAAGGCACTTGACCGAGGAACGACCACCTCCAACCCACATAGTCTGCTAGCCACCCTCCCAGAGGCCCTCCAATGCTGCGACCCGTCGTAGCTACGAGGTTCACCCATGAACGCCATGTCGCAACGTCACGAAGCGGTACAAGATCCGTGATGAGGATTGAAACCAATGCAGTCATGCCCGAGGCACCAAAGCCAGATATCACTCGACCAGCGATCAGCTCAGGTATCGAGCCACCAATGCCAACGAGAAAGCAGCCAAGTGCGAACAGCCCGTATGCCAACAGCAACAGCGACTTGCGGCCGTAGATATCACTGAGCTTTCCATATAGGGGCAGGGTCGCTGCTTGCGCAAGAGCGAAGCTGGTGAGCAGCCAGCTTGAGTCATGCAGAGCACTAAATTCCGAGGCAATGATGGTATGTGTAGCGAAAAGCAACGATGAGTCGGCGTTGGAGATGAATGTCCCAATCAAGAGGACGCAGACGATGTGCCCGACCGAAGCGGATGTCGGGGCTACGGGCGTTTTCTGTTTCGAGTCGATTCGGGTCTCTTCGTCCAGGAGGGGATCGCTATGTGAGAAGTTGGTGTTTGTAGTCGGGACATCGCTTGCATCGCTCGAAGACAAACTTATGCTGTTCAAAGAGGAAGTATTGCCGGATTGAGACAGAAGAGGGGTGCGTTCGGTGCTCGTGATAACGTCCTGTGCAGCCATGTTGTATAGTCACGAGAAAAGACGTGATACGATACAACGTCCATCCGAGACATAGTAGATATATAACGACCTTCTTTATCAGACCTCACGGCAGAATTTTCATCGCTGGAGTCATGCTGCGCCCGACCCAAGCGTAGTCATGAGGCCAGGCGTGTCAGCGTGCAGCCTCGGGCCGTTGAAAGAAGGAAGCCGATGTTGCAACTCGAAGGGTCAATCGCGTCATCAGGCTTGAGCGAACCACAAGAACGCATCTTCAGCCAGAGCCACAGCTCTTTCGCTCAACACGGTTTCGCTGTGGGTTCTAGCGATGTCGTTCCTGGGACTTGCAGCGGTACGTGGGTCCGGCTTTTGCAGGGGCGGATTTTCAACCTAGCAGGTTTGCTCAATATACGTTGCGCTCGATTTCCGTCCTGCGCCGCCATAAACGTTTAAAGTCGCGAAGACTGGCAGGAAGAGGTATCATGACTGAAGCCTGGGCTTAGATGAGGATGAATAGATGCAGCAAGCGTTGAGCTCGCGTCGCAGTCCGGCTGTCGGTAGAGTCACTGTCGCCGCAATGACGGTATGCAATGCTCCAGAGCACCATGATCTCCTTCTTTCGCGCTGAACCAGTTGTGCGCGTGCAGATGATTGGACGCGTTCAAACGCGCGACAGACTTGCTGAGGTGTCGATGAAGGGTCGATGACCCTGATGTTGACAAAGCCGCACGGCCCTCGACCCTACCGGCGCGATTTCGCGTTTATCCGAGCAGGCGCGTTGCACCGACAATTCATCCAAAACCCCGAGGTACAAAGATGGGTCAAAGTGAGGACACGGTGTTTCAGCTCGCTTATGGTTCAGTAGGTGAGTGGTCGCAATCGATGCGCAACAAGTCAGATATCAACAAGCTTCTGGCATATTGCCATTGATATTGTACAGTCCACTAAGCAGAGTATATACAAGAATGCTTCCTACAGGTTCCACTACCCTTCCAACCTCTTAATTCTCGCCGTTCTTGGCCTTGACCCAGGCAATGAGCTCCTTGAGCGTGAATTCAGTAGGAAGCTCATCGCTGGCACCAGCTCCAGCAGTAGAGGAAGGAGCAGCAGCAGTGAACGAAGTGACAGGAGTCTCGACAGCAGCGGCAGAGGAAGAGGAAGCGGGGCTCTTGACAGCCGAGGAGACGGGAGCGGCAGAAGAGGCAACAGGGGTCTCAGCAGCGGCAGCAGATGTAGTGGCAGCAGATGTAGCAGCAGCGGAGGTAGCGGCAGCGCTGGATGCGACCGTAGCCTTGGAAGAAGCAGGAGCAGCGGCAGCGCTGGATACAGGAGCCGAGTCACCAGAGGCAGCGCCGCCAGCCGAGTTGACAGAAGTAGTCAGGTCGCCGCTCTCGACATAGACACCGCTGAAGAACCAATCCTCAGCACCAGCAGCATCGTTGCTGCCAGGCAGACGAAGGACACCCAAGTGCCAGTCGGCACCGTTAGATTGGGTACTGGCGTCGAAGGGACCAGCAGTCTTGGTTAGCGCGTCACTGCCAGTGGAGTGGTAGAATGAGACGGAGCCGGCGTCGAAGTCGATTTCATAGGCAACGTTGTGCCACTCGTCAGCGACCAGCTCGGCATCCCACTTGGAGACGCCGCCGACGTGCCACTGAAGCTTGTTACTGCTACCCCCGGCAGCGCCGTACTTCATCTCAGTGAAGTGGCTCTCGAAGAAAGCGACCTGGTGCTCGTTGTTTTCGGTAGGCTTGTTGGTGCTGGTGGTCTTGACCGAAAAGTGGTAGTAAACCTTGCCCTTATTGATGGCAGCAGTGGTCTGGGGGATGAGCTCAGTCCTGAGCATGGACTGGCCGTTCCACTTGGCAGTCTCATCGATGGTGATCTTGACACCCTGCTTGGAGCCAGTATCGGCAGGGTTCTTGAACTTCGAGTCGAGGTTGACGTAGTCGGAAACAGCGCCGGAACCGTGGATATAGTACTGGTAATCGCCAACGGGGTTTGAGAACGACCACTTTTCGAGATCCGAGCTCGAGGTCATGTCGTTAAAGCGTCCATCCCAGATAATTGTGCCTGATCAGAACGTCAGCACGCGTCCTGTTGTCAACATCATTTTCATCTTACCAGCAGACACAGCGCTGATGAGCGCGTTGATGAGAGCAACCTTGGAAAGCATGTTTAAGTGAATGCGGACAGAGACCAGCTGTACAGAAAGAAACGTGTACTACGAGATGAAAAGAAGGACTGTAGTGATATGAACGATGAACAGAGGTATGTAGAGGGTACCAACGCGCGTATATAAAGCGATACTCATTTCGAAGTGCATTGTTCTGGGTCGAGCCAAGCGTCGAAGCGGCGGAGATGGAGCCACCGGCTCACCCCTGCATACCAATATCTCGGAAACGAAACATCCAATGCAGTATGTTTCATCTTCTTAGTCAACCATTCAAGGCACAACGACCCGTAAAGGATCCACAGTCGTTCACGATTTCAATACTGGCCCAGCGGTGCGGGGACAACTTTCGGCATCGCGCGCGGTAATCAGCCCAGATGTCGTCGTTGTGGCTACAGACACAAGCCGCAATGACAGCAATCTGATGGTATGACAGCGGAAGCGATCGTGTGAAACGTCTCGCTTACGAGCGCTAAGCTTCACTCGGTCAATTCCTTGCCCAATTGGGACTAGACTGTAAGGCTTAATGATGAAAGGATCGAGGCAGATTCCTGCTCATGAAAGCTTGTTTCATGGCGGAAGACACGGAAATTTGGTGTTGTTCTTTTCGGTCTTGTTGCATGTTCGCCATCTGAGAAGTGCCGCGGAGAGTTCTTGCGACCTTTTTGCCACCGGCAAGCACTGTCATCAAACCAATCGAACAGTTCGCTTGTGTAGTTTGGTCAGCATGAAGTCGAAGCCAGCGAAAAATGTCAACATGACGAAAGTCCGGCGCTGCGCAACCTCTCCAATCCAGTCAAGCACAATCACGAAGGCCTTTTGCCGGCGAGGGTCGCGTGTGGGGTTTCTTTCGTGGCACTGCACTACAAGGCATTCGTAGCGTCCGCTCTTGAGTGTATCGTGCATCTCCCATCTACCTTCCTTGACAGTCGCGATGGAATGTGACTGCCCTGCCACGAACAATTCGCTCAGAGGATCTGTTCTGATGTCGAGGTTCACAACCCATCCCTCGACCGTCAGTTCATTCCCATTCAACCACTTAATCTCCACTCCGAGATCGATCTCTATGATTCTACTGGCGGAATCATCGTAGGTGTCCAAGATGTCGGAAGCAATCAGCGCAGGTCCCTCCCAACCAGCCCAGCTCCAGCTTGGGAAGTCCAATCGGCGTCGCGGGTGTTTCACTCTGTCGTCAATCCAACCCAGTGTCGCAGGATGACTCTGCAGAGGTAGACCATGCCAAAATCCGAGAGGAAATAACCTTCTTTTGAACCCAGTCAAAAGCCCTAGGAATGCGTTTAGAGAGTCGCGCTCGTTGGTCATAAGGCGTCCGGTGTAGACTCGGAGTATGCCGCCGTACAACTTCATCGTACCTTCCAAGTCTGCTCGTGTGATTTGATTCTCCTCATGTGGCGGCTGCGCCGTCTCTCAGTATTCACTCTTCTGATATGACGCATACTCACGAGCTCGGGGCGTGTAATCATGCGCACCAACGATTGCGAGGAGTGTTGTGGCCACTCTCCCTTGTACCCGGTTCCGGGATCTGTGCCTTCCCATACAGAGCCCATCAAACAACTAAGATCTACCTGACTCTCTGTGAACTGCAATATACGCATAGAGAGTATCTCTTCCTGCAGCGTCCAAGCTCGAGTCGACCAATCAGCGGTGTTCCGCTCGACGTTCAGATCTTGCGGAATAGTGAAGAGTGTATGATTATCTATAGTCTCCTTGATCTGGGTTGGGCGAGGAACGGACACGTCCGCCAACCCAGAATCAGAATTTTTCCTGTAAGCGCCACGATGGTTAGGGTTGCACATCCGTAGATTGTGGCCATCATGTTGAGCTGTTGCACCTTTTCTGCACGCTGCGCTGGTGTCGGATGTGGAGACTGGTCGATGCAGAGTGCGTCCACCTGTTGCCTTGATCAGCTAGGGTAGCGAGACAAGGGGTCCACGACCGTATACACACCCAGAGATAGCGCCTGCCCAAGGCTTTTGTGACCGTGACCGCATCTTCAATGTTTTGCGGGAGGGTCCGCTTTTCCAAAGCCCCAGCCGAGGGCTGTACGCCACCCCATATGTAGCTTAGAGCTATGTAATCACAGTCTGGAGGGCACGGAACGACCACTCTTGACTCCACATCGATCATCGCGCTGCTTAGAGCTCCGGTGGATTCTTTATCCGACAATAGTCGCCATGGGTATGCTCGCAATGTTCGAGGAGCCGTTTCAGGATACAAGTCTAGCACACTGTCCAGCGGTCTAGCGTTCATAGTCCTGCGGTCAGACGGCAGATCCTCGGTTTCCATCGCGATAGCTGGTCCTGCCATCATTACGAATCGTATATCCTCATCGCCTTTCCAAAACGGATTGCCAATAGAAGCTAGCGGGTCACTGCCAGTCGCAATTCCAATGGAAACCGCACTGGTAGACCTCCACTCGTTCAGTAACGTCTCCCAGCCATTATGTTGAATATGACAACGAAATGGCTCGAGGAGTAGAGGGTTGTGGCCATCCCTATGGAGATCTCGTGAAACGGTGCAGTAGAGTAGCCGGCAGAAGGGACACGAAGGAGTCAATGAGAGCTTCGAGAGCTCACCGATACGAATTCTATGAAGGTTCATCTCATTGTTGTATCGTCCAGGGTTATTGTTGGCGTGTGCACGCTGCAAGATGTCCAAAGGATTTGACTTCATGAAGACGTCAATGACGTTCCACGCTGAGCACCTGTTGCACAGCTCGCTAGGTTGTTGCTGAAGGCAGTGTATAAGCTGCGCATCTTGTAAGTCCAGCCCCGAGACAAGAAGAGGCGAGGGACCAGGCTGAGGTTTCGAGAGACCGTTGGAGTTGCATGAGGACCGGGCGTCCAGGATGGGACAGGGCTCGTCAAGACGTTCGATTGTCCGGCAGTAGATGCAAAGACGCGTAGGAAATGTTTGCGCGTCCATAATGTGATCGATGTAGGGCACAGTCTTCTCAACAGTTGTGACGATTCTCAAGGTGTGGAGCCCGCTGCATGCAGGCACAAGTGTCAACCTGCCATCTGCGTCAAATCAGAAGCCTTGCCATCACGGCCCATCAGCCACAGCGGCTGCCATGCCGGTCCGCCAAGCTGCGCATATTGGACCATTGTGAGTTGCTTGCAGACAGAGACTGTCTAAATAACGGATGAAGAAGAGCTCTGAGTGATACGCTCGTACGCGTTGTTGATGTTTGGGGGTTTTGGTTAGCGCTGTACCGGTATGGAAGTCACGCTCGTCGATTGACGTCACCAATTTAAATTCTACCGGCACCGATATGATGGAGCCACATAACCTGCAGTATCTCCAAATGTCCCAATTGTCCTGCAATAGTGCCCCGGGTGGCCGCATTTAGGCGCTTTTGTCCGCCTTACTCGAATGCTGACACCACAGCCTTCGGCAGTGGCCAATCTACCGTATTGTCAGCGATGCCCACGCCATGACTCGAGTATGAGGACCTGACTTACCAAATACCAGCCTGGCCTTGGTCGTCCTGGTAAGCTTCACCGTGTCACCAACACGAATCGTCTTGCCTTTATCCCTTAAGGATGTGTAAAAAATACTTCCCAAACACCGGTCCATATTTCCAACCTTGTCGACCCTTCTATCCTTTGCCAACTTCTCCCACACCAGGCCGCTATCATCTTCCGCCTCCTTGCCAGTCCTATAATCGACGGTAATCGCCTGGCATCTCCAGCATGTGCCTCCGAACTTCATCTTGACGCCGCCAGGGAACATCGTTTCGGCCCAGTAGTCCTCGTCGTGGGCGGCAGGTGCGCCAGACACAACAATGTTTGGGCGAAACTTGGTGATGTCCATCGAGACGCCATCAGCAAGGCGAGAGGAGATCTCGTCGTTCGACTCTTTGGTAACGACTAGATACTGCCCGGTGTCCTGAAATGTGGTGCGCTCCGTCGGCGCCTTTAGCACCAACGGCAGTATGCGGCGGATGGGTGCGCACACCCCGCACCGCACACCTGCGCACCTCGATAAGAGCTTCGTATATCAAGCCGATCAAGTGACAGGAGTTGGACACTAGAAGCGGAGATCGACTTCGCGCTAGCGACCAACTCGGCACCTTCACGATACCAAAACCCACAAGATTCGCAATGTGCGGGCTTATATCGGAGCCTCCCAGGATTCCGCGATCTGGACAATGGAGGTGCATAACCAAGAGGGACAAGTGATACAAGATACCCTGGGTGCTGACTACCGCTGGGGGCAGATTTTGGCGGGTTCAGGAATAGAGCGTGCGACGATCTGAAGGCATTTCGTCTCTCGCGTCGCACAAAAAGTCGAACATGAGCCCCAGATCGCGAAACGAGGAGACATTCCATGCTCATGTACCCATTGTTTGAACGCGAATAAGACTTGTTTTGCCCACAATAGATATGCTGTTGTATCCGACTCTTTCGGCAACGCGAGAGCTTACTTCCGTCGACACTGAGACTTCTGATGCCATTCTCTGCCGTCTGTCTCAGCAATGACATCGTCCTCGCGGTCTGAAAGATGGAAAAGCCCCAAGGACTTTCTCTTCTTGCCTCGAGGGCTTGAAGATAGCTGCGTCAGATCCACTGCATCTTTGCGACCGAGGCTCCTTAGATCAGGTGTTCGATCGATCGCACCTCTCACGGCCGGAAGTGCTAACCCTTCGCCATCATTGTCGCTGATGATAATGGGTTCCAGGACTATAGACGCTTGCGTTGCAAGTCCCCTGGGTTTGGTAGGTGATGTTCGGCCCTTCAGGTCCCGTTCTGCGCTGCCTTCTGGTGTAGGATGCTTCTTTCCGCCGACCGGTGCCGCGAGAACGGTCGAAGTCAATCCAGCCACCAGTTGATTCGTAAAGGCACGCCTGACCATGGTCTTCGTCGATGTGATACTCGAGGCACAAGAGCGATAGGGTGTTATCGCAGGCGAAGAGATATCCATACAGACATGCTCTCCGCCGTCACCGCCCTGGGTATTATATTTCCGTGGAAACTGGATCTGCTGGCCCCGTTCTCTGGTCCTCCTGATTATCCTTTGCGAATTCAACGGACCTAACAAAAAGCTTGCCATCGGTGGACGCATGCTACCAGGGAAGCAAGCTTGCCGCCCAAGCAGCGCCCAGTCAAGAGTGTCTCCAAGACTGTTCTCTTCATGGTATGGAACAGCTGTCGCGAGTGCATCTTTCCCGCTGTGTTTGCAATCATTAGCTGTCATGAAGTAGATGCACCTGGAGACGAAATGGTCGAAATCGATACCCACCCCCTTGTTGCCGTCTTGCAGTCTTTCAATTCCGAGATCTGATGTGCTCACGAAGAGCCCGGAGGCATTCGGATCATTGGAAGTGGTCTCATGACCTGTGTCGTTTGCCGAACACGATTCTGCACGGACACAGTCTGGAAACACGATCTCCGCCGTTTGATTTGCCGTGCTAATGAGGTGCGCAGAAACTGGAGTCGATGCCTCAACTCTACTGGCGCTGAAACCTATTCCTGCCTGGAATCTGCAAGATGCGATAGTTCTTGCCCACCTCATGACACCAGGACCGTCGTCGATGCGCATCAGTCCACTGTGATTACCTGATAGCGGTTGGAAATCTTCGTGTGGAACTTGCGATGAGCGACGCAGGTTGAGCTCCCGTACAGTTGTATCGCCTACGGTCGCTTCTAGCGTCATCGGAGTGGTAGTTGACTGACCTCTTCGAATTGTTGCGTCTTGTAGAACTTTTGCGCTCCTGAGAATATCGGTGAGATCTGTGGACTGAATTTTTAGTCTTATAAGCTGCGAAGACTCAGCGCTAGTCTCTTCTCGATCGGGAAGGCTGGTGTCATTCGCTCTTGACTCGTTCACATGTTGCGCCGGACTTTTGATACCGTGGTTGTCTTCAGTTACATCGTGATGATCATCTTGGTCGTCTTCGCCGTCGCCGTTATCAGCGCCGCCCCAATTTTCCATTCCCAACTCTTTGCAAACAGCGCACAAGCGTTTGCAGAATCCCTCGTTGATGTCGACTCTAGGGTTGCCGATCAGGCCTTTGTTTTCTGCGATGAAGAAATAGTACGAAATCAGACTTCTTAGCTTCGCTGTTCGAGCTGACTTGGCATCGTCCTTGTACGACTCCTTCTTCAGATTGTTGAGGTACTCCAAAGGTTGCACCAAATTCACTCCATCTCTCATGTCGTTCACGTCATAGATTTGTTCAAGGTTGGCCATGTCATGACTCATAAAGATCATGGAAGTCTTGCCTCCTTCGTGATCGATGTAAGCGTAGACGTTGATGACCTCCCCCGTTTCTTGGTATGCAGCGCTTCCGATGAGCATTCGGAAAGGAAAGAGTGAACCCGCAACATTGTGTCGCGATATAATCATAGGCTTTGGTGGGATCTTGTCAAGCATCTTAAACTTCCGGTCGCCAAGTTCCCTCTGTAGCCTCTCGAGGGAGGTGTTCGGTCTGATTGTGACATCGCTTCCTCTTGACCGGACAGTACCGCCAAGATACTGTTTGTTGTTTGTGGTGCTGACCGTCAGCGGCTCTTCGGTGGCGGAATCGCTGGATTGATCAACATTGCTCTTTGATGGCATCTCTTTCTGAACATCTGCACTAGCCTTGACACGTTTTGATTCTGTGAAAGCAACGAGCTTTTGTTGATGTCGCCACTCATGAAAAGCGCCGCGCGAATCGATGTAGCGAAGCGCCTGGATCAAGCTATCACCAAAATTGTCCCAATGCCACGCTGACGCGTCAACATCTGTGGCAGCTGCTAGGTACAAGATGATAGCAGACAGCATTTCTCGGACATTGGCCTCTTTGTCGATAGGGTCATACTGGAGGAAACAAAACGGTGGGAACAGCTTTGTCGCTTTGCGGAGCAGTGAAGAAGCTGAGCGAGGGTACTGGACTGTGCGTGCTCCGTCGAATACCTGGTCATAGAAGAGTAGCGGCGGCCGGAGATCCTTCCCTTCAGAAAATGACACGATGCGCGCCCAGGCTTGACTTGTTGAGCCGTTAGGATTAGGCCGGTTTCCCAGGAACAGCGTGATGGTATCATGGCCGTTCTTTCTCGCCTTGTTGAACTGGAACGAGTCAGGTGCTGGCAGTGAGCTGAGCACGTCTTGCATTCCTAAACGATGCATATCTTTTTGCAATGCGCGGAGGGGGGTCTCATTACGGTCGCTGCGCGACAATCGAGCACCGCGTTGGCGAAACATCGGTGTGGGTGTTGGTGCTGCTGCTGGTGCTGTGGTGTTCCAGAGATTGTGGGTCTGGGCTGCTGCACGTTGACCAAATGAGAAGGCGCGTCAAGCTCCGCGGCGCAGCAATCAACGATCCTACTCCAAAAGTCCTGAAACTGCACATGCGACATCCTGGACTCAACAGAGCCCCTTTCACTTGTGCAGAGGCCGCAGCGAAGACGCGTGTGTAAACATGATGGTGAAGGTGGCCGTCACGTGCAAACGCGCTAATGACGCGTCGAAAGAGTAGGTTGATGCGACCTTGTTTGCGCGATGGTTCTGGATACTACCCAGACTCCTGGAAACTATATGCCACGGCCGCCTACTCAAATTCTGCTCCTCGCCTTACATCATCGAATCGCATCCGCTTGGAGTCTGCGCGTGCAAGATCTTGTCCCAGTTGCAGAGGAGCCAGACCTCTCGCCAACACCGAAGTACGAGTGCGCTTGTGATTTGCTCTGGATCGCATCTGAGCGTTCTTGAGCATGTCATCTCTCCCCTCAAGCTGATTTAGCTCTGCCCTGATCACAGCCTATCTTCCTCTGTTCTCCGCCAGCCTTCTCTCGCGCGCTTGGTTCTCAGTGACGTTGAGTTGGTGGTGGCATCTGTTTGGCTGAGTGACCGAAGAGGCTCCACTGGCACTGGAGGCGGAGGTAGACATAGTTGTGATGGCGGCAGTGCAAGTACGATATCAAAAGACGGAGGCTGTCAGAGGTGTCAACTGTCACAAAGTGGTCCTTCGTGCTTCGCCGTGTGTGCACGCTAGGGCAGATCGAGCGAAACCCGAGGAAGGTACGAACGAAGAAATCTCCGAGCGAGGCACTGACAAACGATGGACATCGAATCATTCCTTACATTCATAGCGACTCATTTCTTTTGATCAGACGGCTGTCTCGCTAGAAGCTTGGAGGCAGCCGAGCAACTTTCGGGACAGTGGTCCTCAAAACCAACACAGACATGATCTTTAGAACAGGATACGCCAGCTTCAAAGCTTGGAAACCGTGAGAACACACGTTGCTCAAGCTTTTTCGTCATCAGCATTACCACCCTCGGTCTTGCTTCGCTTCCGCATGTGCTCCTCGTCCGCCCTTTTATCTACGTAGGCGAGAAGTTCCTCGAGCGACAAGCTTTGCCTTCGACGCTTCATCTTCTACTCAACAGTCAATTCGCGCTGGACGATGCTATCGAGCTGCTTGCTCAAAATCTTTTCGCGAATTTCAAACTCTGTAACGAGCGCTTTGTATTCCGCCTTCTCTGCATCCTTCTCAGCCAGATGTTTTTTCTCGAGCTCTGCCATAGCTTTCTTCCTCTCGAGCTTGTGTCGCTCCCTTATATTTACGTCGATGCTGTGCGCTTTCTCTTTTCGAAGTCGCGCTCAACGAGACCTACGTGAATGCAACACAGGGAGAAAGAAATAGATTGTTCGCCATCTTGCGCTGTGATTCCGTCAATCAGAATGAAGTTGGCTTGCTTCATCTCAAAGTCCCTCTGTCGGACGCTCAAGTGACGTGCGACGCGAGGTCGGGCACAATTACGCTGCCTTATCTCTTTTCACTCCGCGTTGAGCGGTTGACAGACATCGATGGGCACAGAATTTCGTTGATGATTCGCAAAAGTAACGGGCGGATCTTGCGCATACGGGCGTTGACAAATCAGCGCGCTAGGAAATCTGTTCCGCTGACACGTGCCAGGGTGAAGGTGAGGTTGCACACTTCACTGTTTGCGTACTCTAGTGGGGTCAGAGCTTCTGCGTATCGCATTGCCTTCATCCACATCCCGGAAAGACATCGCGTTAATGATTCTAATGACCCTTCGATGAAGCCAACGGCCATGAAAGTCCATCTTACCAAGTCAGCTCCCATCAACAGCCAGCTCTTCGAGCTTGGACAAGAAGCCGAACTTTTGCGCTATATTCCATTCGACAAAGTCATCGTCGACCAGATCAATTTTGGCACCGCCTACCCCAAGACCATTCTCTACGGCAAAATAACAGGCAGGGCGGCGACAGTATGGATATACTGGAGCAAAAAGCAGCATGAGCTTGAACTTCACTCGCTCTTTGATGACAACTCGCCTGATGGTTGGCTCACGCCAGAAGACGTGGTCGAAAAGGCGACACCGAGCGAGCTCTTTCACTTCATCGACAATGCAAATGACCTATGCGTCTTGGCCACGTATTATCTCCTTCTTGCAGGGGTTGGTATGCGAAAATCATTTCGATTCTTACCGTATCAACTGTCTGCCTTTCTAACGATGGCGAAGAAGTTCGAGGCGCAGGCAAGGGCAAGCCAGAAGTCGATGATCGTCGTGCTACCCGTGCGCTTTCCTGCAAGTGGCAAAAGCACAGCTGCAGTTCCAATTCCTCCTGTGTCGCTCTTGGCCCCAGGCATCATCGTCACAGGTTCTACCAACAAGGTATCAACTTTTCGTACGATCCGTGACAACAAGCCTCAGAGTGGTTTCGATCAGCGTCAGGATAGCACTGAGAAGATCGAAAAGGGCATCAAGCGGACTCATAAAGTAAAATTGAGTCCCCAACTCTGAGAGATCATTCGCTGACATAAACCAGGAAAGTACCGGCCCGGCACTCAGCCCGGGGAAGAGCTCACTGATCGATCGCTACCTCGAATATTCCAGACAAGAACGCACAACCGAACGCAGCCTCGAGACTGTGAGCATACGGATTCAGCAGCCGCAGAAGGAGCTTGAAGTGCAAGACAAAGAAAGGATCAGGCTCAACGATCTAAAGTTATCGATTGGCGAAGTAAAGAGGAAGGCTTGGGATGCAATGTCGAAGGAAGAGTTGTGGGAGCTTGGAAGAAGGGGATCTGAGCTCAAGAGGCAGAGAAATGGCTAAGGGGGGCTTCATTCATTACTGGTCGATGTAAATTGGATGATCCGGAGTGCTGTGCCCAGGTGGGTAGTATTGAAGGCACTACCCGTTTCGTTGCTTACAACGTCATGATCAAGCGCGCTCGTTCTGAGTAACGGTGTTTCCATCATCTCGTTAGAATGCTCATCGTACCAGCTGAAGCTATAAGGAAGAAGCGTCGTACCGTTAGCGCAACGAGGTTGAGTCAGTCGCCAAACTCGTACAGATCCATGTCTTGTAATCGATCATTCTCAGCCGCTTGCAGTCCCCCTTCCTCCTCTGTTCCTCCAATCTACGCTACCAATCTGGCGAGCTCAAGTTCTAGCTTTGCCTTCACGTCAGTAAATCCCCTTAATGTAGCTCGAGCTTGAGCGGCTTCTCCCTCCGCTTTTTCCATTCGTCCATAGAGAACAGTCCCTGATTACTGCATTTACCTCGTCTTTGTTCACAATATAACAGCGCGGAGATGGCGCAAGGTTGACCTGTCCGGACAAGATGTCCTTCGCCCATGGGATTTCGACGAGCTCGCGCAGGCAGACGCTGAGCTGGACGTCTTTTTTGAGCTTGGGAGGAGCAGCAAGTCTATAGTTCTTACCTGAGGAAGAAATCCGTCTAAGCGTACATTTTGTTCCGCTCGATAGATCGCCGTCTCCATACGCTGTCTATGAGGAGGAGGAGCTCGACTTGCTTGATATTGGTCCTGTCAGTCTTGTGGTCCTCAAACCACAAGGCGTCGAGAGTCGGCAGACGAGCAAGAGCGTCTTTCAAACCACTCTCTTTGAGCTTTTCTAGAATTTATAGGCCTGGTGGAATTTTGACAGCGTCCAGGAACTGAAGTCTGCTGTCTTGAATCGGATTGCCGTTGCTGGCGGGGCCTGTAGAAAATCTGACCGGGCTCTGTTTCACGTTGGCCTAATGGAGTCATATGCAAGGCATTGGAACAATAGCTTCCAGATTAGGATGAAAGGATACGGTGATGACCCCTGGTCGGCTCGGGCTTGCTGGTCATTTTGGGTGATGTAAGAGTCGTTGAACGGCAGTGAGACGATAGAGGTGGAAACTATGAACAGTCGGCGAACATCATTGTGGATTGGAAGTAGCCTCTCACTCCACGCGAAATCTGACGGACAGCTCTATTTGATAAGTCGATGTTTTGCATTCACTATCCCGGAGTGGCGTCCTCGCCGATCGTTTCCCCTAGTTCGAATTTGTCATCTGCTTCTCGCGTATCCGCATCTTGAGCAAGAAAAGCAAACTCGTGAGCACTCCCATGGCTCCAAAGCCAATACCCAGATACATCGCAGCGCGGTATCCTCTAAGCTCATCCTCCTCGGTGTGACCACCATTGTTGATATGCGTTTCGACTGTGCCTGCGATACCGACCCCGATACTGATGCTGTAGTTGACGATTGTGTTGACCAAGCTTGCTGCCATGCCCTGATGGCGCTTCTCGACCGCATTGCTCATGATAAGCGTGCCTGCCGGGAAACTCATATCCATTCCCCATGGAATAATTAGTGTGACCACAAAGCTTTGAGCCCAGTAGATCTGGTGGGGAGGAAGGGTTGCGACGATGATGCTGCCAACTGTAAACGCGCACATGGAGATGAGCATGACCCAGCCGGGACCAATACGTGAGATGACGTGTCCCGTCGTGATGGCCGCAATAAACCCAGAGATCGTGACTGGGCAGAGCTGAGCCATAGTCAGAAGAGGCGAAGCTCCTCGGAGCTGTTGCAGGATTTGGATGAAGTAGTAGATGAAGATGCCTAGACGAGTTCAGAACAGAAATGGCTTTCCATGACGTTGCAACGTACCGAAAGCTGCCCAGCCGCACATCTCGCAGATCATCACAAAGGTGACATCTGTGCTCAAAGCATCGAACGGGATCAATGGGTACTTCGAGACTTTCAACTCGATCCAGAAGAACACTGGGAAGAGTAGGGTGCCGACAATGAGCAATGCATAGATACAAGGCTGCTCCCAGCCAAATCCTGGGGCCTGGTTCCATGCGAAGTTGAATAGGATCATGGCTGTGATGCCCACAGTTGCGCCGAGTAAGTCGAGTTCACCAATTCTCTGCGTCATTGTGAGATCCTGCTCCTCTTGCTTAAGCGGCACGGCTGGCAAGATGAAGTACGACAGGATGCCGAGCAATGCCAAGGCAATCCCAAACGTCCAGAATGTCCAGGGCCACCAAAGAAGCGACCAGAGACCAGCAAATGTACCGCCCACAACAGCCCCACTTGGTGCACAGGCGCCGAACAGTGAGAAAACCATGTCCTTCCTCCGGCCCTCATCGTAGGTCGCGCCCAGGAGGCCCAATGCGTTCGGTAACAAGATAGCTGGTCCAATGCCGCTCAAGACTCTTGCGAATATGAAGAGCACCTGTCCGCCGTTTCCTGGTGCGTAGACGCTGCAGCCGGCCACAACATTCCATATTGCGAACCAGGCAAATCCAATGATAACCATCGTCTTGTATCCAAACAAGTCACCGCAACGGCCAGACAGTAAAATAAAGGTTCCAACAGTGAGCGAGTAGCCTGCAATGAGCCATGATAGAACGCCAGGATCGGTGATGCCGAGGTCGTTGCCAATGATGTGTAGGATGTTCAATGTGTTGACCAGACCTGCCTGCGTTACAAACTGCGCAGAACAGAGCAATCCGACGAACAGAAACTCGCGCAACGGGGACATCGTTTCTGCAATCGACTTCGTCCGCGCTAGCTCCAGGTCGCCTTCACGTTTGGGTGGTCGTGCAGAGGCGTGCGTAGGATGTCGCGATAGATCCAAGGTCGACGAACTCAACGACGATGGTGATGGTGACACTTCCTGCTTTGGCTCAAGTGAGCCGTTTGTAACGTCCATGGTGTAAATGTTGTCGTGATATGGTCGTGGGCTGTCGCGGCTTCAAAACTCCGCTTCTGCTTCTGGTCCGGTTTCGAAGTCTTTCCGTTGTGGTGTTCTTACGAACTCCAGCTCGAAAGGGTTGAAATCCGCGTCTTGTGCTAGGGCCATGACTTCGATGTGGAGGAAATGGGGCTTTGTTCATGTTCGAAGCAGAGATTGTATTTCCGAATCCTCGTTACGTGAGCGCGGAATGGCGACTTGGGCAACTTGCGGCGTTGAGTTCGGCATCCACATGTGGGGCCTCTGTTCGTCCCATTCGTCCCACAGGCTGGCGGGATCGGATATACGGATTTGGCGATCGGATTTACCTGTAGCGAGGCAACCCACATCAGATAAGCAGCAATTCTAGATCGTGTGGCACGTTATCTGTTGCGGAGCGCTTGAGCTGTACGCAAGACGATGTGACGTCTCTTCTGTTGTTGCAAAGTTACGCGTCGTGTTTTCGTGCCTATTACGTCATTGGCTAGGCAGAATCAGTGGCACGTTCCCTCTACTTCGTAATTTCACGCGAACCTCGCAGGCAGCAGCGGCAACGGCATCAACCTGGACGCGGCTGTTGAGATTGTGCTGCCGCATGTTCCGCAAGCCGTAAGGCTGAGAGACACCCACTATGCCGCTCGATCAGCTTCCAGACGAGCTTCTACTGCAAGTTGCGCTCCGGCTTCCTGACTCCGCAACACCCAAGCACCTCAAGAATTTGAGCCTCACATCTCGAAAGCTGCGGCCGATAGCCCAGGAGGCTCTTCATACCACGGCAAGGCTCGCCATCTCTTGCGGCTGTCACCCCAAAGTCAATGCAGTAGTCAAGCTGCTACGAACTTTGCTGGATCGGCCAGACCTTGCCAGCAAAGTGAAGACATTGCGCTTTCGGGCAGTGCGCAAACGCGTCGAAAGGCTGTATGCAGAGAGCGGTTTCGAGCTAATTGCATTTCGCGACCGATGTATCTCGAAGCTAGAAGAATTGGGTTACCGGTCAAACCATGCGTGGTGGAGGTCGATCAACAACTGCATCGAGTCCGCCTTCGGAGGCTTGTTACTCGCGCTTCTACCAAACCTGATTGATCTTGACTTCTGGATCAAAGACCATCAGCGTGGTCCACCCTCGAGTGAATGCATAACTGGCATGTGGGGTAGCACTGCTCCCCCTGAGGCCATCATACATGGATGGAAGAATATCCGACATCTCGTTACTGGAGACACGTCTATGCTCAAGTGCGATATCGAGTTCGACAAGCTCGCTACTTTGGACCTCCGCACTGTCTCCATTGGCACTGTTCTCCGATTGAATGGCCCAGGCAGTCTCCAAGGTGCCGAGAATGTTACAGATCTCGCTCTTACAGTCTCTGTACAGTTCGCCGACCGACCTTTGGTTGAGAAAGCAGAAATCGAATTCAGCGATCTCCTTGATGCCTTGGCTTGTCGCGCACTGAAGAGCCTGAAGCTTCAGTTCATCAACGATGGCTATCACATTGGTGACGACTTGTCAACGGAGCTCAACACTGGTTATTTTCTAGAGCAGCTCGGCAGTGTCCAGATGACGTTGGAAACGCTCTCGATAACGCTCGAGACAACCGAAGACGATGGTGAGCTGGACTGGTTGATCGACATGTGCCAGCACCCAGCCAAATCCTTGAAGCATTTCATTGCTCTGAAGTCGCTTACAATCCCCCAGTCCTTCATCTTCGACGGTCGGACTTCAAGCTGGAATGTAGAAGACAATTGTCAACCAAACGAACTGCCACCGAAACTTGAGCAGCTCGAGCTGCTGTTTCCGCACGAGTTTGTCGAAGAGTGGGCTCAAGGTTTCCTCTCAGAAAACTTCTACACCACATCGTCTCCAGCACCAGCATGGGAGTTCGTCGCTGGGAAGCGGACTCTGAAGAAGCTCACACTTACATGCCGTGAAGATGTTGGCAATGGCATTGGCTTCAGCTACTTCACCGATGAAGTCAACGAAATATGGTGGACGCTATCGACAGAATACGGGATAGAGGCAGAAGTTCACGATCAGCAACGAGACACGAAAGAAAATCTGGCGGGACTTTACGAAAATCAAAGTTTCAATGTGGAAGACAGTGACACTGGTGACGAGGATGTCGATGAGGAGGATTGGGAAGACGGTGAAGAGGACGCCAGACCTAGCATCGAACCTTCACCATCCACATCTGACAAGCCTGTCCCAGGACTCTCAGACCAAACCATCATTCTAGCGTTCCTGAGGAGCATTGCGAAACACTCCTTCGGGCGTACTGCAGAACAAGTGGGGATGGCGCTGAATTGGCGCGTGAAGCGAGTTGACAAAGCTGTGGAAGACTTGTCCAATGACGGCAACGTTGACTTACGACCCGAGGGTGCACTGCTCCCTACGATACACTTCGTTTCCGCGAGTGAAGAATTACTTGAACACGACAGAGCTTACGGTCCTCGTGCACACAGCGCTCATGCGGAGCGCTTGACCGATTGGCCTCGACATCCTCGACCGGACGATGTTGCCCAACATAGAATCGCGTTACTCCGATGTCTGCGAGACTTACCGCAACCAGGTACCAAGAATGGGCTCACCGAAAGTGAACTCAACGACGAACTTAAGCTTGATGTGAAACTCATGCAGGACGCCATGTTCCAGTTGCTTGACGCTGGCTTCATCGAGCCCCGCCGCAATTCGGACGGCGCCCAGACCGTGGCGTTCAAGCGGGAAAGCGACGAGCTGAAGAAGGAAGATCTCGATAATGGTGGGGGCTACACGTCCGAGTTTAGCTCCGTCGCCCTAACGGACCAGACCCGGATCCTTAATTTCCTTCGGCTGCTTCACCACACAGGACGGACCCTCGAAGGTACCCCTGCCGAGCAGATCAGTGAAGCCATGGACATACCTTTCTGTAGGGTCACACAAGCTGTAGCTCGACTGTTGCAAGACGGGAACATCCGTCTTAGCAACCCATCCTTGAGGCCTCAAAGATACAGTTTCGTTCGCGAGAGCGAAGAGATGCTGCGTCAAGACAGGTTGAAAGAAGAACTTCTGCAAGAGAGTGGTGGCTGGGAAACAGACGACTCCATGCCTGAGCTCGAGGAATATTGAGGGCGGTGTATTACTGGCTCCGCACTGTCCGATTCGCAACGAACCTGTAGCTGACAGGAGTGAACTGAAACAGAACTTTTCCGGCAGAACCAATGCAGCTCAGAATGACCCCATTGGCGCCTTTGGCGAGGTTCTCAACGAGCACATAATGCTCTGGAATGAGGATGCAAGTGATGCCTAAGATACTGGTATTATTCTACGTGTGCTGAAAAACGTCTAGAAATGCCGACCAGAACCCTCTATATCCTAAACTCCGAGACTTTGAAGAACCGATGCAGTCTAGTTCATTACATATCATCACTTCTTTACCTCCACCTTCCCGTAGAACCACTCCACCAAGTGACCGATAGTAGGGTGGTTCCATGTCAGTGTGGGAGGCACTGTGACCCCCATCGCCTTCTGTAATTGCTGCCTCAACGCAACCGTCATGACTGAGTCAACGCCCAAATCCGAAATCGCCGCCCTATCATCGATCTCCTCCGCCCCCAAGTGCAGAACACGCGATAAGCAGCCCTTGATCTCAGCTTTGAGATGCGCCTTCAGCTCAGGGCCGGACTTCGGTTTTGCTGCAGCCACAGTAGTGATCGGTGCTTTCGTAGCAGAAACGGCAGGTGCAGCTCTCCTCTGAACGACATCCTGGATCAACTCACACGGCAATACCTCATCAAATTCCAACACTCTCGTCTTCGTAACGACCGCATGATCAGTATCCAATCCGTCAAGATGCATCCACGCCTGAAGCCCCTCCTGCACGGTGATGTCCGTGACCCCCTTGCTGTTCAACTCCAGATCCACAAGCGCTGTATCGCTCGCCAATCCCAGCGCGCGCCACGCAGTCCACTGTATAGCAACAGTATTGCAGCCCTGCGCGCGACGATGCGTTGCCAGGCCGTCGAGAAACGCGTTAGAGGCCGCATATGCGGATTGACCAGGCGTGCCGATGATATGGCCAATAGAAGAGAAGAGGATGAAGAAGTCGAGGGTGCCGGGTTGGAAGAGCGTGTGGAGATTGAGTGCGCCTTGAATTTTGGGAGCCATGACTGAGGCGTAGGATGAGGGCGTAGCGTCCTTGATGTAGCCGTAGCCTGAGACGCCGGCAGCGTGAATTATGCCGAGGACTGGAGGAAGAGAGAAGCGGTCTAGGGCGGCAGAGAGGTCGGTGGATGCGGACGGCGAGCTGATGTCGAGAGGCACGGGATAGATGGTTGCGCCGAGATTTTCCAGTTTGGTGATTCGCTCGATCACTACCGCCGTGGAGCCTGAGGTTGATTGCCAGTCCTTGCGAGGAGGGAGCGGACGTCGCGATATGACAATTATTCTTCGTGCTCCTTTTTCGACAAGGAAATCAAGTACTTCCAGACCAAGGTCGCCGAAGCCTCCGGTGACGAGATACGTTCCATGTGGTTGTGGCAACAGGCTTCTGCGTTGGCCATCGTGCGGTTGATCTCTGGCAAATGGACGCAGACGTGCCACCCGTGGAAGCCCATCTTGCACACGCACCACGCTCTGCTCTTTGACGTATCTCACGGGTAGAAGAGGAAAAGCTGGTCCTTCGTTG
Source organism: Phoma herbarum (assembly GCA_001599375.1). Taxonomy (NCBI): domain Eukaryota; kingdom Fungi; phylum Ascomycota; class Dothideomycetes; order Pleosporales; family Didymellaceae; genus Phoma; species Phoma herbarum. The sequence continues at coordinate 138,487 of BCGR01000012.1, read as the reverse complement.
TCGATAAGTCCGCCCCACACATCTGGATACTCAGATGCAGCTACTCGAGCGAAGCCGTACAAAGAATAATGTGCCAGACAAGTGGGCGAGAGCCCCTTGTAAGCGCTGTTTGCGATCACGAACAGCTTTGGGGCGTGAGGTACTCCCGCAAGGATTGTAAGGATGCTGGCAGTCTCGCAGGTGAAAGCATGTGCCTTCTTGGGGACGTCGTTCGCAACGTCGACTGAGCCAGGCAAGTAGAAGATGATCGCATCTTCTTCTTGCAGGATACTCAGCACATCGGTACGCTTCAGATACTCCGACGAAGGCACAACGATCACTCTTTTCGCCATCATCTCCAAGGTGTTGACGTAGTTATCCGTAGTCTGGCTGTCCTCGGCCACAACGACGACATTACCCATGGGAAGTGGTGACTCTGAGAATTTTGGTGGAACCCAAGCTAAACGGTGAACAAGCGAGTCCGCACATATACTCTTGGCGCCAACGGCCTCAACGTCGGAGAACCTCATCCCCTTTACCTGAGTTAGAAGCTCTCCTTCTTCGCTGAGTATGCTGATATCAGCCTTCAGGTTGTCATCTTCCGAGGCCTCTTGGATGAATAGATAGCCGATCTTAGGTGGCACGGCGTCGGACACGAATAGCACCTGATCAATACCGCTAACGATGCGCATACGCGTGCACTTGAAGAAGATCGACGATCCAACAGATGTGGCAGCGTCAAGGAAAGGTGCCCAGCTATTTGCGTCCCATGGCAGTGTCAGCGAGCTGGGATCCATATCCATCTTGACGAGCATTGCTTTGTCGTTTCCGAAGTGTTCAAGTACAGCCCATGGGAATGCAATACCGGAGACCCCGATGCTTTGCAGGTAATTCCAGGCAAAGTCGTTTGGAAGCCGGGTGCTGATGCGAGATTGAATGCTTGAGATGGAGAAGGTCTGTCGATAGGGTTGCATGTCGACTGTAGATGCCTTCGCTGCGCTATGGTCGATCCAGGCATGCTCGATATCGGAACTTCCTGCGTTTTGTAGCTTGAGGCGAGAGGCCATTCAACCTCATTTCCCTCAAACACGACCTGAAGGTCACGCTTATCGGCTGTCATTGGTGTTGGCACGCGAAGCTCAAGATTGTCCAAGATGGTGCCTCTGGTGGCTTTCTGGAACGTATTGCAGTACACAGCAGCGGGAATAATTTCAGTTCCGTCAAGCGGGTGCGTCAAAGGATATGGCTTGGTCGTGTCATCGAGTGTGGTAGTCCATACCTTGGTCTTGCTACCGGTAATCTCGACGATACCTCCGAGTACAGTGTGCGTATCGACGGCGTGTTGTTGAGCAGCAGCGACTGAGCCCATGGATATCGTCTTCCAGTATGGCTTGTGTACCCATGGTGTGTTTGGTACTCGAGTCGACCATGGCCCTGCTCCAAGCATGGCACTTAAATCGACTTGCGCACCGAGTGTGAAAAGCTCGTTTATGGCCTTCAAAATGCTACTCTCAGCTGAAGTGTGTTTAGTCATGATACCAAATGTCGCACAATCTTCAGTCGAACGAGCAGACAATGTCTCCGCGATCGAATGCGAGACGATAGGATGTGTGGAAACCTCCATGAAGACGCGAAGGCCATCGTCAACTGCTGCTTCAACAGCATCGACAAGCCGGACAGGATCTACCATGTTCTTTATCCAGTAATTGATGTCGCGCAGCGATGTTGTTCGAGGATCAGAGGCCGAAGTCGAGTATATCGGTATGACTGAAGGCTGCGGTTTGATGTCTTGGCCCAAGCCTTCTTGAAGTCCGGAGACCAACTGATCAAGCATGGGCGAATGAAAGCCAATATTAGTCTGAACTCTCCAGAGCTTGATACCCTCCTTCTCGAGACGCTTGACGTACCATTCTACGGCTTCAGTGCTGCCACTGACGACGCAAGTGGACGGCGAAGACCTGATAGCAGCGACAATGTCGCTCCTTCCCACCAGTTGCCGTGCAGCCGTCTCAAAGGGCAAGGTGACCAAAGCCATTGCGCCTTGACCCTCAACTGTTGCATAAAGCTTGGCTCGCCGCGAGACAACTATTGCTCCTTCCTCTTCAGTCAGACAGCCAGCAGCGACAGCAGCTGCGATCTCGCCAGCAGAATGGCCAATAACGGCTCGTGGTGCAACACCTCGAGACTTGAGCACGGATGTGAGACCAATCTGGACGGCATATGTGAGGACTTGTATCCTTGCGGAGCCACCCAAATCGCTGCTCTGGAAGGCATCCAGAACAGAGAAGCCTGCTTCTCTCTGGAAGACAGCATCTAGCGATGAGAGAGCGTTTCGGAAAGCAGGCATATGTAAGAGCTCCTTCCCCATGCCTGGCCACTGTGCACCGTGTCCGGAATAGACCCACAACGCCCCTCTCTCATCCGCACTGGTTAGCACGCGATTTGTCGTGGTCCACTGATCTGGCCTGCCCTTTGCAAATTTCGTCAGGCTGCGTATAGCGCCTTCGTGGTCGGACACTACAAATGTAGCTCGAAAGTCATGAACGGCACGGCGTTGGGAGAGAGCTCGCGCAACAGCATGAAGGTCTTCGGATGAGCCACATGCAGCGAGCCAGTGTGCCAGAGAAATTGCGATTGCAGGCAAACGCTTCTCTTGCTGAGCCGACAAAATGAGAACAACACGCAACGTCTCGCTCGCTGTGACCTCTTCTCTCGTCTTTGTTGGCGCTTGCTCGAGGATTGCATGACAGACAGAGCCTCCGTAGCCATAGCAGCACACTGCCGCCCTACGGACGTCGCGTTGAGGCCATGCCCTCTGCTCTCGAACAACCTCCAAACCGCTGTTAGCCCAGTCGACTTTGGTGTTGAGCTTTCTGAGTAGTGCTTGCGGGGCGATGATTCCCTTCTGTATGCTGAGCACTGCTTTGACAAAGCCGATAGCGCCAGCTGCAGCCTCGAGATGGCCAACGTTCGGCTTGATGGATCCAATGTAGCAGGGTGATTCGGACAGACGCCCTGTGCCATAGACTTGAGCGATCGCACTGATCTCGGTGGGGTCTCCGAGTGAAGTGGAAGTTGCATGGGCCTCGACATAGTCGATTGTATGCGGGTCGATATTGCCAGCTCGCATGAGTGCCTGTCTGGCAACAAGCTCCTGCGCTTTCGAGTTCGGCGCCATGATACCGTTGGTCTTGCCATCTTGGGCAGAGGCAGAACTCTTCATGACAGCAAGGATATTGTCGTTGTCTTCGATAGCTGTACTGAGCCGCTTCAGCACAATGACTGCGCCGCCCTCTCCGCGTGCATAGCCACATGCTGAATCGTCGAACGACCGACACACACCCTCAGTGGTCAATGCGCCAGCTTTCTGCAGCATGTGAGTCAGGCCAGGTGCGCAGATGACGTTGACTCCACCACAGATGGCAACAGTGCTCTCGCCAGACACGATTGCTTGGCGAGCAAGGTGGATGGCAATTAGTGAGCTTGCACAAGCAGCATCAACCGCTGTGCTGGGACCCTGCAAGCCCAGGTGGTATGAAATCCTGTTTGGGATACCATGGTAGGCAGTTCCAATACCACTCCAAGCCTCAATTGTCGGAAGGTCCTCCATCAGCATACGCGAGTAGTCGTCCGAGTCAACTCCCATGTACACGGCAGTATCGCTCCCCTTCATTGTCTTGGGGTCGATACCGGCATTCTCCAGTGCCTCCCAAGCCAGCTCCAGACCCAAGCGCTGATGGGGATCCATAAGCTCAGCTTCCTTGGGAGAGATCCCGAAGAAGGCTGCATCGAAGTCCTCGAGGTTGTCCAGAAAGTACCCCTTGCGAATAATGTTGTCGAGGATCTTTGCATTGCGAGGGTCTCTTTGCCGCCATGGCTCCCATCGTTGTGGAGGAATCTCACCAGAGGCGTTCTTCTTCTGCAAGAGAAAGTCCCAAAGCTTCTCGGGTGTGTTGTTACCGCCGGCAGTGCGACACGATAATCCTACAATGGCAACGTCTTCTGCATTAGACTGTTGATCGTAAGCTTCTGTGAGCGAGTTGAGTATGATAGGAGTTTGACAGATGATGCGTACCTGGCCGGCATGTGACATGTGTAAATCTAAGGCTTCGAAGCCTGATCGGCTGCTTGGCGTCATTGTTCCATTTGTGGAAGGCATTGCAGAGAGACACCAAGTTTCAGGGGACGAAGATGATGTGCAAAGATTGAGTGGCTGCTCCGCGGAATTGTGTTCTGGAGGACAGTCTGGAAGAGGTGTGTGGTCGACACCTTCCGTCCAAGCACACCTTATATCGTTCTCGAGCATCATTATCGATTCGAAACGGATCGTTGTAGCCGTCGGACACGTCGTCTATCCGTAGCGGTCTGGTGGACGGCTTCAGGTCCAAGTCATGTTATGGTATGATAAAAGATGAAGAGTAGAGGCGCAGGATTCTGATCATTCAGACTCGGCGGTGCAGTCAAAGATATCAGGGCAACCCTTTGTGAACGATGAAATTGTTTCTTAGCGGCAGACATGGGTTTGGGGTACCCGGTGGTTGTGATTGATGTCCCTAGCATTGACGTTACACAAGGTTCTCCTGTGGACGTTCCAGAAGAAACAAAGTTTCGTCGTCATCTCATGCCGGTAGTCAAGCACATTCGGACCGTATAATTCTACGACTACCCTGGACGCTCGTTACCCGTATCAATTAGCCTTGTGCAATGTTCCAAATGGAAAGCGACCTTGGGAGGCCTCAAATTGAGCCAGGATGTCACTGAGCAGCAGCTGAGCCTAATTGCCTTGTTCCTGAAAATAGGTCTGATGCTATAATGCTTTATGCTCAATGGCGCATTCTCGGCATGTGATGAGTTTCCCCCATTTTGTTGCTATGAGATTCATCTTGGAGCCGGAGGTGAGTCGAAGCTTCGAATGTAACGTTCGAGGACTCCTCTGCGTCCAGACGTCGGTCCTTGGCGTCTCCACTTCTATTGCTATTGCTTGACAGCTTCTAGTGGTCGGATTCGGGCAGATGTGAGGCTGGAGGAAAGCGCTCACCGCTACCAAGCTCGACGTGGGTGAAGGTCTGGGGCTTGTGACGCGGTGCAGCGGCACGGCTTCCTAGACGCGGCAGATCATCGCTTTTCTAGAGTTCCTATTCCGAAGGGATGACTCCATCGCGGAGGTCCGCCATATGGAACGGAACGAAGCCATGCGGCGTCGGGGAGGATGGCCGCAGCCGCGTGGCACAGAAGGTGACAAGCGGGACGCTGTACGCGCTGTTAAATGTCAATTATTATTGGCGCCACCAGAACGTTACTCGAGCCCGACGTCTAGCCATGTTTTCCATCTATGGTGACTTCATTGCTTGGATCTCCATGTCGTCGCAGATGCCAGCTCATCCGGACGATCGGTTTCCCAACGACCAGGTCGATAACATACGGGAAATTCGCATCGTAGATCGGTGCAGGAACACCGATTTGCGATCCAATGAGGAGCCTAGCATTGCTTGAGTGCATTGCGATGGAACCGAATTAGCCCGCGTATCGTCGTGTGACCTCGCTCTGTCACTTTCGCGCAGCTCCGAAAGGTGAGTTGTCGTACGCAACTGTTCGAAGTCCATGCATATGCTGCGTGGCTTGTCAGGGGTATAACTTTAGCGAAGGTCCATGTCCAGTTGTTTTCTTCTGCGGCTATGCAGCCAGTCCTGCCGCTGCTGTGTAACCTCGAACGTCCACGTCGGGCGATGACCAGAAGCCGGAAGTTATCGCTGTTGTCAGGGACGACGACCTCCGCGGAAATTCCAAAGACTTGGTCCGAGATGCTGGAGGAAGATCTTTGCTTCTGTCGTTTGCAATGGTGTTCGAAGTTGTATCAGTTCGTAGCACCGTGATTCTGATGATCACAACCGACCTATGAGAATGAGTGTTTTCTCGCGTGGAGGTCAGACGAAAAGCGCGTTCAATCACGTGGTCATCTGAGAACTTCTACATGTAAAAGTCCATCGAGTTTAATCGCACGCACTACTCACCATGCGATCCTTTATTGTGGACATGTTTCATCATTGTGTATATGGTAGGCCAGAGTCCCAGCGCATGTGCTGGGTTTCTATTGTCGTTTGACGCTTTCCGGAGAAGGGAAGCAAGCGCTTCAGACAAGGAGCTGACTACCGGTGTGGGACGCGCTAGTGCGCGAAAGCGACGCGCCAGATGTTGGCTTCGAGCTTCATATCATGAGGTCACAGCAAGCCGGTCTCGAGGGTCTTTCGGTACCTCGGAACAATGCGAATATGACCACATCGTGTCAGCTTCCTTTGTAACGGCGAGTATCTCCAGAAACCCACGCGGTGTAATTCCGCTGGCACTTTGTAACAGCCACACATCACATAAGCACCGACGATCTCCCCGGAAGACCCACTCTCACTAAAACGAAACCACGAGAAACAAGTCGACAGCCCTGACGATCGTCATCATCAGGCAAAGCATGAGCCTCAAAGCGTCGGGGCAGGTGTGGCTAGTTCGGGTCGCCGTAACCTCGCGAACAAAACAGTAACAGCAGCAGCTTCTGCACGACACTTGTAGGCGGGACGAACGGGATCGAACGACGCTACCTCGCTTCGCATCACCAGACCAGTCCCAACTTCTGTCGGCTAGGTACACTGTTACAATTTGAGAGCGCTCGATGGCTTCGTTCACTACGATTGCCCGATCTGGAATGACGTTTGCACAAGCATCCTGGCTATTGCGCGAGATGGCTCGGCCACATCTTGGCTGTCAGTAAAGCCTAACGGACCGAGCCGGTAATGAAACGATCCTGCACGTATCTGTTGCTTGAATATAAGAAGATCGCAGAAGTTGCATCGAACTTCTTTCACCAAGCACTTCATCTTTGCCTTCTGAATCAAGTTCTCTTGCATACAAAACACCATGCGCGTCTCCTTTCTTAGCTTGGCACTGTTCGCCGGCGCTTCTCTCGCACACCCTCACAGGCATCCCGCCAACGGCACCTACGAACAAGAAACTCGCAGCATTGATGAGATCTACCAAGCAGCACTAGCAGAGGGCGGTGTGGTCACTCTCTGGCATGGAGGCGATGAGAAGAGCCAGCAGAACTTCCTGAAGCAAGCCTTCGAGGCGCGCTTCCCCAACATGACCCTCAATGTCACTGTCGATTTGTCCAAGTACCATGACGGCAATCTGGATCTGCAACTCGCCGCCAAGAATGTCTACGTGGACAGTATCATCCTGCAGACCCTTCATGACTACCCTCGCTGGAAGAAGGAGGGTGCTTTGTTGAACTATGCTCCGAAGAACTTCGACCAGATTTATACTGTGTTCAAGGACGCAGATGCTGCATACGCTGGTTTTTTTATCTTGGCTTGGTCCATTCAGACGAATACGAACAAGACAGCTACAGCATTGACTTCTTACAATGACTTCATCAAGCCTGAATACAAGGACAAGCTGGCCTTGACCTACCCCAATGACGACGATGCGGTACTTTGGCAATTCGATCTTCTGTGAGCAGTCTACCCTGTTAAATCCAAATTAGTCAACTAACGAACTTACAGTCTCAAGAACCCCAACTTCGGCTACGAATGGTTCGACGCCCTCCTAGCCAACAACCCACGCTGGGTCCGTGGTACCGCAACCCCCAAGACGCTCGTCAAACAAGCCAAGAGCAGCAGCGTCGCGACCTTCACATCCGGACACTCATTCTCGACGTCTCTAGGCTACAACGATATTCTCCCCACCGAAGGCACCTTCGTGTCTTGGGGCCAAACCGGCGCTATATTGAGAGACGCACCTCATCCCGAGGGCGCAAAGTTGCTGCACAATTATCTCCTAAGCGACGAGTATCAGAAGGATGTTGGCTGGAGTACGAGACAGGATGTCCCTGCGCCACCGGGCGCGCAGAAGATTTTGCAGCAGCCGAATACCAATGCGCCTGAGTTTATCAAGTGGATGGCTGATCGTGAGTATGTGGAGAGGCTAAGGTTCTTCTTAGAGGACAGGATTGGTACTGCGCAAGGACTGAGCCCGCTCGAGGATGATTTGTGAGTGGCAATGGATCTAAGAAACTAAGCTCATGTGCCATTCGGGTGAAATTCGTTGAAGTGTAAATAGAATGGAAGTTTTCGTTCCGAAACGCTGATCTGGTGCTGCAAATGCTTGCTTACTTGTTCTTTGACTGAAGTCGTTCTTCACTTAGAGCAAAGCAAACAAAGCAGAGACCACAACTGACTTTAAGACACCACTAGCAACATTCCTGCCCGCCGAGCCCGTAGACTCAGACGGCGCACCGCTACCGCTGGGCGTTGGAGCTGCTGTCCCGTTGCCATCGGTGCCGTTGGCTACAAGATCTGGAAACAGATAGCTCGTGTTCGCATCGACAACGATCCAGTTCCTGATGAGCGCAGTACCGTTCATGACAGTCTTCCACTGCTCTGCAGTACACTGCTCGCGGTCCAACACATAGCACTGGCTGCCAGGTAACGTAATTGGTTCGTTGGTGATGTTATACACATTGGCCGGCCCTTCGGACGAGTAATCTGTGGTTTCTGTGGTCGAGATGTTGCCCGTAGCGATGTCTAAATTGAACAGCGCGCGCTGAAAGATACGGAACGCAGTCTCGGGTTGGTAGGCGGGGACCTCGTGGCCCGCTTCGTAGACCCGAGTGAAGCTTAAGTTACCGTGCTGACGCACCTGACCACCGATGTATGTGTCATTAACGATCAGCGGGGCATAGCCGGCTGCAGCAAAGTTCGTGGCGTTATTGTATGGAATAGCTAGGGAGAGCGCTTCTCCGCCGTACCAGTTGCAAGCGTAGTCGCGGTCGCCGTAGACCAGGGCAACCTTCACGCCCTCCTCGAGCAAGTACGCAAGATCTTCTTTCCAGCCTGGTCGTGGATAGTCGCCGATACTGCGAAACGCTCGCGACACGGCTGAGTTGGATTGAGTCCAGTTCAATGGAATGCCTAGACCTTGCTGTACGTGTGGCTGGTTGAGCCATCCTGCGTACCATGGTGCGGGGAAAGATGCAGCACCAGGAGCGGAGATATCGTAGTAATTGACATCGCTGTCAAAGTAAGGGTCTCGGATCTCTGCAGTGCAAAAGGACTCAGCTTGTTGGCAGACGGTGTTGACAGTTTCGTTGAAGCCCTGATTCGTGGGATCGTAGGCGAGACTGAGATTCCGGCAGTTCTCAATCTGATGCAAGCAGCCGTTGGTTCGGTACAAAGCATCGATTACTTCTTCGTAGCGCGACTCATTGTATGCTTTGATGCCGTAGGTGTTGTTGTATGCCATTTGTGGGTAGCCGGCCCATTGAGCGTAGCGATCGATGCAGCCATTGATGATCAGCAGAGTATCAAGATGGAGCAAATGGGTCTGGCCCTGCTCATCCCATGTGCCATTGATGATGCGCTCATTTTGCTCCTGGAAGTAGGCTGCAAATGCAGGTCCATAACGACCACCATAGGATTCTGTAGCAATCGAGATTCTGTCGTCGTTGGGCTTGTGCTGTGGGAACTCTTGGAACCAGACCTGGGCAAAGTGCCAAAGCGCTCGTGCTGAGTTCTCTGTGCCGCGAGTGGTCAAGTTGGCGTCTTGACTGGCATATGTGCCCACGTAGAATGAGGCATTCTGTGCTGGAACACCGTTCGAGAAGTCGACAACCTCCACGTCTCCCGTATCAATGTTGGTCGTAATATTAGTCAAGCTATCGTAGCTCATGCCGACCTGCACTGGCTGATCGAGGTAAAGCATGTTGACTATCGAGCTGTTAACTTATGATCGATTTCAATGTCTGTGGCACACCCAGCTTACCCTCATTGTTCCATGACCAGTCGCTCAAGTATGTAGAATTGGAGTCGGAATCGACGTAGCACGGTCCATTTTCGCGCAGCAAGCCTAGCATGGAGCTGCTTCCAGGACCACCATTCTGAGACACAGTCAGCGGACACTCTTAAGGAAATTCTGAGACGATACATACCATCCATATCGATAGAGGCGCATTTGCAGGATCCTTCCTGGATTCGAAAAACCAGAAGAAGGTATTGATCTCATATGTCTGATTTTGTACTCCTAGATCGGCGAGGGCGCCGGTAGGCAGGTGGACGTAGCCAGAGTAGCTCCGAACTCCATCGGTCGTCTCGCAAAGGTCATTCTATCAGTAGTCAGTATCGTGGTAAGAATCACAAGCATGTATATTGGCCAACCTCCTTGTAAGAGATACGGATGCCGTCTTCGATGTGCGAGTCTAGTATTGTAACTCCTTCTAGCGCAGGTGGGAACTGGGCAAACGCGAGTCCACTGAGCAAGCCAGTGGCTGAAAGCAGCGACAGTTGACTGGCCAGCATCTTGAGGTCAAGGTGAAAAGGACAACGAGCGCTGAAGGGGACAATGGTGACACTATCAATGATACTTATACCTCAAAACATGTTGGCGACTCGGTAAAACACGCGCGATCACTGCATGCCCATCACTTGCTACCTTCTGAAGTAACTGGTGGCTGGCACATTGAGCTTCCTCGTTGGGACATAGCGTATCTGTAGGCCTGCAATAAAAAGCCATATCCCGGATGGTGATGACGTTCAATTAGCTGCCCGACTGCATAGCCAAGAAAGCCAAGCAGGCACTTGCAGTCGTTATGCTTTTCCGTCTAAAGCTTCCGCTATCAGGACTCACAATTGCCGTGTGAGCTTGTCGCGAGCTGTCGAGGTAATGAAAGCACAGATGAACCGTAGCATCCGCAGGGGAGCGACATGACAAATGGAGTAGACCTCGAATCAGGACAGAATTGGAGCATTGTATTTCGCATAGGCAATCTGCGGTCCTACAGGCATCGACACAAGAGCTCCGCGACGGTTCTCGGGTAAAGAGTGCCCAGGTGAGGGGCGGGCACAAGCTCGTCAAGCAAAGGAAGGGGCGGCCTTAAACGGAGTAGCCAAATTGGGGCGCGACCCACTTAATTTACTGCCGCACCTTGCCGTCTCACGTCCGATCAACAACACGCGATGCGACATTTTGGTATTCTGGCTATGGTACACACAGCTGCGTTCTGACGGAAGTCCCGAAGCAGTCAAAATGGCCGCCCTCATCGATCTCCCAGCTGAACTACTTAGCCGAATCGCTTCTTATCTCTTCTATTCGGTGACAGCGTCTCACGACGCGTACGAAGACCTGGGATTTTGCAGTCTGCGTCTCAGCTGCCGATGTATAGAGGCGAAGACTCGGTACACGTTCGATAGGGCTGCGTTCTCGACGGTCGCGGTGACTTTGCACGCGAAATCTCTGCAAAGACTTTACAACATTGCAAGCCAAGTTGTGACGCAATGCTGTGAACAAGACGCATCGACTTGTTGTCTTCGCCATCTACGATGCAAATAACACGTAGCTTCGCCTTGGGATACTTCGAGGCATACTGCTGCAACTGGTCCATCGCCAGCGCGACGCTGTCCCAGATCGCCGTATTACGATCAGCTGTCAAGTTGTTCAGCTGGTGACGGAAGCTCTCAGTAGCGTGCGTAACGTTCTGCAAGACAGATGCAGTCGTGCCAAATGTAACAAGACCGACGTGGGTTTGAAAGTTGTAAGCCAGCAGCCGATTGAGAAGGCATCGAAAATCTGCTTCAACACATCTAGGCGGCTGAGTGTCTTGCGTTCGCTAGCAGGCTTGGAGGGCGCAGAACCCAGTGATAGTTTTAACACCAGCGGTCCCGAACGAGGGGCACGGATACCTCCAGACACTTCAGGTGGATCGAACATCGATTCCTCCTGAATTGTTCCTACAGCGTTCCGAGAGTTGAAGTACTGGGGCAATGCATTCCAGTGATCTGTTGCAGTATCGCGATGATAATTGTCTCCGGTGCTGTGGAGGCTGTGCCAAATTACGAACGGATTGTCGTCAGCAATGTACGCGTACTTCGAGAACTTGTGCTGATAGTAGTGGAACGCCACCGAAGCCAGTGTCTTGTGACATTCTTTGGTCTCCAGTATGATCAGACGGGGGGCAGAGCAATCCCGATGGTTGTAAACTTTGACTAAGCACATGGCGGCAGCCACACCATGTTTGGATGACGCGGTGTCTTCCTACACAGGTGTGATGAAGACGTCGATACCGGGCGTGATAGTGTTTCCAATGGAGCTGATTGAAGGCCACGGCAAGACAGCGTTCTTGTGGCGCATTTCAAACTTGGCATACCGCGCCTTTATCAACCTATATGCCAATGCATACATATCTCGCAGTGTCAGCGTACCTGGCAGGTCCTTAGACCATGACCCCCGAGGCGACTTAACTGAGATGGACACAACCTGCGCGTTCGCCTGTGGAGTGTAGATATCAGGACCTTGCAGATATGCATCGAGCTTCTGCTTAGCTTGTGCATCGGACCGAAGATCGAGATGAGCCAGTTCCATGTTCGTGAGTGATGATGTCTCCTTGGTGTGGAGCCTATAGGTAGTCAGCTGCTTGTTTTGCGAGCATGAGGAAGGTTTCCGACCTACCATCGCTCAATGTTCTTCCGCTCGTATGTAAAATTGTCTGCCGTCAGGACAGGATCTTCCATGAGTTCACTACTGTTGCGGTGCAAGTCGGCCCTACAGGCCTCGACCGTCACCCCTGTGACGATTCTGGACTAGCACGTCTCAGAGCATGTATATATCGATGCCTTCTAGCTAGCAAGCAACTTAAGCGCAGTTTTCCATCATTTTCAGCGGCTGTTCACGCCGCAACAACTACTGATGGGACAGAGTAGACCATGCGGAACCTCGTATGTGAGTCCAATGTAAGAGCTGGCTGCTCGCTAGCTATCACCTGAGGACGTCGTCGGCGCAGCAGCACCCGTCCGCCACGCAAGGGGCTCCGGAAGGTCTCCAGCATTCTCAGCTCAATACAATAGAAACGCACACAAAGGGTCAGCAAATCGCTTCATCCTCGCGACTCGGTTTGACAGAGTTGTCGGCTCGTTTTCAAACATAATCAGCTGGGTGTGGTAATAATACTTCCCCGTCCGAAGCTTAGCAACCTCAAGCTCCTTTGCCTTGGCTGTGATACGTTGCTGATCAAGTTGACCGAGGATCTCGAGTACCTTGCCTGCGTTTTGCTTGTGGTGATGGTCCCTAATTCCTGCTCGTACAATGGCGAGCATGTCTTCGAACGAGCTGTGATCAAGGAGATATTCTGCACTTTGATTAGCATTATTCTTTAGTTTCGCTGATCAAGTTTCAGACCTTTCAGCTCATTCAAGGCCAGGAACTCACCACCTGGGTGCTCCACAAATAAAAGACGGCGCTCCGCGCAGCTGACTGCACAGTGCGGTTCAGCAAGGCATCGGCATCTTCACTAGCCTCGATATCAGTAAACCTGCATCGGTCTTGCATGCTCATCGAAAGATCTACGCGAGCAACGACAGCTTCTTCCGGCTCCTTGGCCTGGTGATGTTGGCTACTGTAGGCTTCAAAGATCGATGCGCCGTCCGCATCACGACGTGCGAGAACAGGCACCAGGAGATGTGTGATGATCGAGACATCGACTGCTTCTTCTCCAGACAAGGGCCTGAACATGACTATGTCAATACCAGCCACTCCGCCACATGCTTCACGCCCGACGTAGACAGCCTAAAAGCCTTGACGATCTAGAGTCAACACCGGTGGAGAAGCAGATGGCAGGTCTGAGTCTCAAAGCAAATTGTACCTTCCAAGACGTAATGAGGCTATTGGCTTGAATCCCTGGCAACCATCACCTGTACCATGGATCTAACTTGTCCATGATGTGCGCTGGACGTCTGAGTAGACACAGTCATCGAGCTCCATGCCGGCGAGGGATGAGAGACGGCAAGAGCAATGTGGAGGAGTGAAACGGAGGGAAGGCGCTAGGCCCGTGCGCTTGTTATCGATATGGCGCGACTCAATGTCACCAAGTGTCCTTACCCTAGAATCAATACACCTGAACTTCATGAGCAAGACGTAGCCACCCTTATACACTCCTTCAGCCCTAAGTACCACAAACTACGCCACAATGGAGGCCGCCGACACATTCACCCTTTTGCCCCTCCAAACAAACGAGGCAGGCGACGTCCAAGCCACTGGCCCCGCAAACAACGCTCTCAATACCGAGCTCGCAGCTTTGAACGCCCTCCACCGTGGTCTTCTTGCCGTCGAAACGCCCACTGGCACACCGCCACCACCCGTCCCCGTCAATCCCAAGCGCTCAGGCCAGATCAGCAAGCTGCGCGAATCTGGCAATGCCGAGTTCCGCAAAGGAAACCCCGGTGCCGCCGTCAAGCTGTACACACTCGCAATTGACATGGCGCTGCAGCGCCCACACTGGGAGCCATCTGGTCTTGTCCGCGAGGAAGTTTCAGGGCTGCTGAGTAACCGCGCGCAGGCGAACATGGCACAGCAGAATTGGGCGGAAGGGAGCGTAGATGCAGAGGCCAGCGTGGAGATGAAAAAGGTTGGAAATGCAAAGGCGTGGTGGAGGAGAGGAAAATGTTTGCTTGAGATGGGCAGGCTGGACGAGGCGGATCAATGGGTCAAGCAGGCGCTGGAATTCGAGGCCACCGAGCAGGATTTGGTGCAGTTGAGGGACCAGATTGAGGGCAGGAAAGCTGGGCAGATCACCGCGGTCTAGGCAGAGATAATGGGCTTCGACGAAATGGCCGCCAAAGGACGAGGCTCGGCCAGTATGTGCATTGCAAGGCGTCTGGCGCTTGTGGATACCAAGAGCATGATTTTGTTTTCACGAAGCTGTATTCGACTTTGTCACTTAAGACGGCAGTGAGTAGTAGGGTACAGGCATCCATTATGAACGGCGGTAAAACTCCCTTTCACCTCGCTGCCCTAGACCCAAGTACTCTTCCGTGTTTGCTGATACCCAACATTCCCGGTCCTCTTCTCAATTACTCACCGAGGCGATCAAGATGCCATCCCCATCAAATCCCGCTACGAGCGGATGCGCTCGCGCTGACGACACATCTCGAATATCTCACTTCCGTTTCGAAAACCTGCCCAAGGAGATTCGCTTCATGGTGTGCGAATTTGCTGCCGAGCGAGCGTTCCAGCCTCTACTTGCGCGCAATCAGAAGTGTTTGCACTTTGCAACGTGGAAGCTGCCAACATCCTTACTTTCGTGAACAAGCTTTTCAACGAAGAAGTCACAACGTGCGCGCGTCACCTCGTTGTGTCGGAGCCAGTGGTGTTGCTCTATACTCACAGCCTAGACCCCGAGGCAGGAAGCAGTCAGATTGCAGCACTTATTCGCATGCTCAAGGTCGGCCGTGCCTACGATAAGACGATGAAGGGCAATGAAACTGGAGCAGTTGGAGACGCCTTCAGCAAGTGGACAATCAAAGTGCCGATTCTCAGCTTCAGGAATCAGATCAAGAGATATCACTCAAGAGATGACCCAGGTCTATGGAATCCCGACAAGACTGAGCTCGAAACCTATCTTCGTCAGTCCCTGCTCAAGCTTCGTCGCAGTCCGGGTCTGCAGATTCATGTCAGATGCTTCATCAATAGCAGAGACAACATCGGCCGACGTTTCACAACCCACTGCGACGGGCGGCTAGACAGTCTTCCTGTCGTCTTCACTGCAGTTGCTCACCACATGACTTGCGAGCAGCTCTCAAATGACGCTCGTTTTGTTTACCCAGTGCGATCGCCGTATGAGGAAAAGAGTGACTTGTGGGGCAGTCGGTAGTGGAGGACCAAGACGAGCGCAGAATTCGGGTGACGTGTATGACACAAATCTTGAGGTGGTCAGGATATTATTGTCATACCAAATGACGAATACTGTTCGAGACCATACCAGGTGCGCGCGATTGGGTATTTTGGGTCATCTGCATCTTAGAGGCTACTGTTGAGCTATATTGACAGTGAAGTTGCGCCTCATTACTGTGTTATAAGAATAAGTCAGTAAGCGGGGCATACACACATCGTCTTGGGATGTCAAATACCCATCGTCCCGGTCACAGTTTGTTTTCAACCTTCATATCATACCACCGAAATGATGCTTCATTTTGAATCTCGAACACATTTGCTAAATGACATACGATATCCGTGTGGAGACGAAGCATCAAAATCTCATGAACGAAGTTTATGGGCTATATGATGAGGCTCACGGAATGCTTATAGAACTGCTCCAAGTGAGTTCGATTTTCCATCAAGAGGTCACTGCATGTCTGCTTACACAGCCCGCCACCTAGCCGATTGTCCTCTGCTGTTGTCAACGTGGGCGACCAAAATGCACTTGTTGCGATAGTCACCAGCCCAAACGACCAAGATGAACTTATTGCAACATTGTACCCCGCTGTATATTTTCTTCAGCTGATCAAAGACGGTCAACACTGACGCTCGTACCCGCAGATGCTACGCAGGCGGTCACAAGACATCACGGTAAATCCATAAATGGACACTGAAGGTTCTGAGGGAAACCTTCAAGACATCCATTGAAGGAAATCACATGCAAAGTTCATCGAGCCGGCCCTGCAGGAGTCACGCATATGCCTGCTTTTAACAGACCCCCTTGACACTTCTCAATGCCCTTCAGATCTATCTAAAGAGCTGTACCAGTGGCTTACTGTACACCTTCAATACGCCCCCAAGGCTTTGGGGCCGTTTCTGCCTTGCATTTTGGCAATGGAGAGGAAGACAATTTGGTCACCCCGCCGGCTCCAGGGGTGTCTTCGACATCGGGGTGAAATTATCGAAGACTGAAAAGCGTTGTAAAAGCTCCTACTAAAGCTGAGATCGAATTGGGGAAGTAGCAACCAGTTCTTGCCGATGCAAGAGTACCTACAGAGCGGCGCATGCGCATATACTGACATCTCTAGGCATGAGGCTTTCGGCACCAACCAGCACAATGCAGCCCAAGCATCTCTGTATGGCATGCGAGAGCTTACAGACCAACTGACGGGCGAGCGTATTGATTGCGTTTTACATCGCGAAATCCCACGGCCTCCCGATAGGATTCATAAAGCCATGGGGACGCTAGGTATTGTTAATGCATCCACTTCGAGCTTCGCAACACCCGACCGTGCGGACCCGACACCCAGCGGCAGATCTTTCCCGTTCGAACGGCTGCCTAAGGATATTTGCCGCATGGTATACGATTACCTTCCGGAACGCGAGCACCGCCTGCTCCTACATGCCGAACACGGCTTGTACTATGAGGCTCAAACGGTCCCTGTTGCTCTGCTGCGAGTGAACAAGTTTTTCCACAAAGAGGTCGGGGCATGTTTGAGTGAGCACCTTCAAACCGGCCCTATCGTAATATTGTGCCGCCAGGACTTGATCAGCTTCCCTAGCAGAGAGCACATCGATACCTTGAACTTTGCAGGGCCATTGATTCGTATGGTCGATGTGAGACGACAGTATGACCTCCGCCGCCGCCAGGCAAACACCCCCAACATCTCCCTGCCACAACCTACACCTTTCGATCGATGGACGTTAAAGTTCCCATGAAAGCGTTCGAATCAGAGATCGATGGCTTGATGTCCGACCGCTCTTTGCCACCACTCGAGCTCGATGTACCTAAATTGCACGCCTTCTATCAAAGCGCCCTACTCAGAATGTAACGCGACCCCGCGTGCAAGATCAACGTTCTTTGCTTCATGACCAAGCCTTCGAAAGTCAAGATTGCGAACGCGAAGAAGATCGGATCACGCACATGGGCTATGTTTAACACATTCGTACCCAACCGTCACTACCCGAGCTTCATTACAATCCTTGCTCAAAGGACTGAGCTGAACTTGCTTATCCCAACCGAGGAGATGCCGGAGTGGAAGTGCCTCGGGACGAAACCGACTGAAGAAAAGACGACACTCTTCGCAAACAACCCCAAAGTCAAAAGCAACGCTGAGGGCGATCGTCGGGGAGAGTATGTGATCAGACTGATACAGGAGCATGACAACTCCGGTGCTGTCGACGAGGAGAACGATGACGCATACGACGACGGCGAAGATCTCGACAGATTCCCGGCGGCGATATCGACTGCAACATGGTAGTTCTGTCTCCAGCCCGTCGACGAGACAAATCCTCGATGTATCCTGATTTGGGCCAAAGCTGGGCGGTCGATTGCAAACCCCATATTGGACTCTCAAAAAGCTTGGAACCGACTCATATTGTGGGCTGCCATATATCATAGTAAATGAAATTTGACCTGATGTGCATGATACGCACTGACACTCCCTGAGAATGAGGACTTGGGATGAATCGATGTCTGACAACAGAGATTTGGAGTTGACGTTGACCGAGCCCTGGATGGATAAGACAATTCAGCGCAGTAAATCCTAGATACCTTTACAAGGCAGCATAATTGGCGGGAGCTACTTTAAGCAGCGGAAGCACAGCAAGGACATTGGAAGACACTACACTGATGAAAGAGTAATCGTCATTTATGGACAGATATGAATGAAAAAGTGTAGGTATTGAACTTTGACGGCAGCATTTTGGACGCACAAGCCAAATTCGCATCACGTGAATGCGTGACAACGCTAACCAAGATAAGACCACTTTACGCGGTCACTCTAGGCATCACCCCGCGCTTCCCAGCAACCTCGCAGCGACCTGCAACACCTTCCCGGCCAAGTTGCACGCTACAGTAGCCCGTTTCTGTTACATAGCAGCCGATTCGTGCATCGATTCTTCGAAATTTGCAAAGTTCTCCGGAATTCGCCACCGGAGGCGGCAAAAGCGCGATCGATTCGACGCGGCCTATCACTCGGCGCGCGACGACCAGGGGCATCGCCGCCCTTCGTTCACTCTAGTGCATCTTCACTTCACTTGAGGAGGTCGTTGCGCCTTGCAATTGTCATCCTTCTGCTTCTATTCTCTCTTTTGCCGCCGTATAAGTCGCTCTTTGACAAGCTGCGCGCCTGCCTGACACTTTTGCTGCACGCCTTATCTTTCGAACGTCAACCACAATGGCGCCTCGGCGTTCGACTCGAAAGTCAGCAGCTGGAGTGGCGAACGATAACAACGTCGCTGCTATAACGCAAACACAAGTTCTGAGTAAGTCGGCAGAAACTTCCTCATTTTCCAATGGCCACTGCACATTTATTGGTAGCATTTTCTGATACTAAACGCAGATGCTTCGCCCATGGCCAACCAAGTTGACCCGGCTTCGACCAAAAAGCGCACTCGTTCCTCGCGCTTAGCTGTGCCGAACTCCTCCGACAACGACGATGATATGCTAGAGCTCGAACCATCCATGCCTCCAGCGCAAGTTCGCCGCATCTTGAAGCAAGTCTCGATCCCCATCATGAGCACCAAACAGCCGGTCAAGGCTTCATCGGAAACCTCAAATGGCACGCCATCCCTGGACAACTCCGACTACGATACACCCGGCACAAGCATATCAAACACACCGGCTTTGTCATTTGGACGCAGTCAGGGCGCAGCTCGCAAAAGTGGGCTGAATAAGACTGCTTCGGTGCAGGGTCGCACTGCTATCGAAGATACGGAGGAGGAGATTGACACAGTGGATTTGGATGCGGAGCTTGCGCTGCAGATGCAGATTGAGGAAGACGAGGATGAACACCGCAGCAAGCGCCGCCGGGTCGACGAGATCAGTGACGAGGAAGACGAGGTCGAAAATGCCTACGCGTCTCGAGCTCGAGCGAAGCCTGTATCATACAAAGGAAAGGGCAAAGGCAAGGCAAATGTGGAGTCTGATATCGAGACCGACGATGACGTCGATTCGCTGCTCGACGAGTTGATCGCGAAACCCGCATACACTGGCAAGGGCAAGGGCAAGGCGGCTGTTCAAGATGTTTTGCGCCGTCGCAGTCGTTCCAATCGACCCAGCGCCAGTCGTAACACCATCCTTGACGACATCATGAGCGATCTTGAGGACTCCGAAGAGGAGGATGAGTTCCAGCCCGACGACACTGGCTCAGTCATCGATCTCAGTGAGATCGAGAGCTTAGCCGCCGACGAGAGCGAGGAAGAGCCGCTGATGGCAGCAAGCGCCCGCCTTAAGAAAGCGTCGGCGAAGGCACCAAAGCGTGCACGAGGCAAGAAGTCGCTCACACACGCAGAAAAGATCGAGAAGCGCAGGCGCATGGCGAGGTACGCACACATCGAGGATAAGTGGGAGCGGAAGCGTGCCATGAACCGAGAGCGCGCAGAGCAGCAGCACCCAAAGCTGCGCACGATGTGGGACGACCTCCAGAAGATTCCCGTGCTTCCTGTCGAAAAAGCAGAGCAGCCGGAGTCTATCACCCGACGCCTGAAGCCATTCCAGTTAGAAGGTCTCAGCTGGATGATCCGCCAGGAGCAGACTCACTACAGAGGTGGTCTCCTTGGTGACGAGATGGGTATGGGTAAAACCATCCAAGCTGTCTCGCTCATCATGTCCGATTACCCTGCTAAAGCACCTACGCTGGTATGCGTACCACCTGTTGCTCTGATGCAATGGACCAATGAGATTCGCGAGTACACTGAGAACAAGCTCAACGTCCTTGTCTACCATGGCACCAACGCTAAATGTAAAAAGATGACTGTCAAGGACTTGAAGAAGTTTGACGTCATCATGGTCTCTTACAATAGCTTAGAATCTCTGCACCGCAAGGAGATTAAGGGCTGGAGCCGAGGCGAAGATATCATCAAGGAGGCCTCGCCACTTCACGCCATCCACTTCCACCGCCTGATCCTCGACGAAGCACACAGCATCAAGTCTCGCAACACTGGTGTCGCAAAGGCTTGCTTCGCTCTTCAGGGTACCTACAAGTGGTGCTTGTCTGGTACGCCAGTGCAGAACCGCATTGGAGAATTCTTCTCCCTGCTGCGTTTCCTCGAGGTTCGTCCTTTTGCCGATTACTTCTGCCGCTCTTGCAAGTGCGAGAAGCTGCATTGGGCCACAGACGATGATCACATGTGCGTTGCTTGCAATCACGGTGCATCTGAACACATCTCTGTCTTCAACCAGGAGCTTCTCAATCCCATCACTGGCGACGACGTAGATCTTCGCGAGCAAGCACTATCGAAGCTTCATATGATTACAGCCCGCATCATGCTTCGTCGCATGAAGCGCGATCACACAAACTCCATGGAGCTGCCCATGAAAGACATCGTCATCCATAATGAGTTTTTCAGCGAAGTCGAGCGCGACTTCTCGACCTCAATCATGTCCAATTCCAACCGCAAATTCGACACCTACGTCGCCCAAGGTGTCATGCTCAACAACTACGCCAACATCTTCGGCTTGATCATGCAAATGCGTCAGGTCGCCAACCATCCAGATCTGCTTCTCAAGAAGAACGCCGCAGAAGGCAGCTCCAACGTCTACGTGTGCAACATTTGCGACGAGCCTGCCGAGGACGCCATTCGATCGCACTGCAAGCACGAATTCTGCCGCTCCTGCGTGAAGGACTACATGGACACATGCGAAGCCTCCGGCACCGACGCTGACTGCCCACGTTGCCACATCGCACTTACCATCGACTTCGAGCAGCCAGAGCTCGAGCAAGACGAGGATTCGGTCAAGAAGACCAGCATCATCAATCGCATTAAAATGGAGAACTGGACATCTTCCACCAAGATCGAGATGCTAGTCTACGACCTGTACAAACTGCGTAGCAAGAAGCAAACACTCAAGAGCATTGTATTCAGCCAGTTCACTTCCATGCTGCAGCTCATCGAGTGGCGTCTGCGGCGCGCAGGCTTCAACACCGTGATGCTGGATGGCAGCATGACGCCGGCGCAGCGGCAGAAGAGCATCGACCACTTCATGACGAACCCGGATGTTGAAGTCTTCCTCGTATCGCTGAAGGCAGGCGGCGTCGCGCTCAACCTCACTGAGGCGAGCCGGGTGTTCATTGTGGATCCGTAAGTCCCCTTCCCCTCTTGCTTTCCTTTTCCTGAGAACGGGTTCACTGACGCATATCTACAGATGGTGGAACCCCGCCGCCGAATGGCAGTCCGCAGACCGCTGCCACCGCATCGGACAGAAGCGGCCTTGCGTCATCACGCGCCTGTGTATCGAAGACAGCGTCGAGTCGCGCATGGTCGCGCTGCAAGAGAAGAAAGCTGCGATGATTGCGGGAACTGTCAACAACGATAAGGTTGCCATGGACCGCCTGAGTCCTGAGGATCTGCAGTTCTTGTTCCGCGGTTCTTGATATTGGAAAGGCATGTGCGTGATTTCACGATGGGAGTAGTGCCATGTGATTGCTATTGGGTGTATTTCACGGCGTTCACGGGTGCAATGCTACGAGAGTAGGCGTGGAACTCTGGTGTATTCATGGGTTCGAGGTGCGCTGGACTCGACTGCAAGGCGCGCAAGGAGTATAGATACCACGGCTGAGTTAGTTCACATTTCACAGAAGACGCCGCATTTACTTGCAGGCACTGTATCCTGGACATTACTTCAAGAGATTGGGCTGTATTGATTTCAGATGTCACTAGGGCTGATGACGTCGATTGCTCGCTTACTTACCCCAGACTGCAGCCTCACCGCCAACTGCACATTAATCCAGCTCACGCGTGCATAAGTTGGTGTCGCTGTTAGCCATCGGCAAGCACAGCTCAATTAGTACCAAAACAGACAGAGTGTAAAGATGTTTGGCATGCTGTGCTAAATCGACACCTGCACCACGGTGGAGGCAACCAGCACGGTAATCAGCTGACACGAATAACACCCCCAGACGCTCAGAATTTGCTTCTCGTATCCCGTCGCGTCTCGCGCATCTCCTGTTGTATATATACTCTGCGCCTTACACCCGAGGAGAAAGACGTTCAGACAAAGTTAGCGGTACGTAATTTTACGTAAACGCTCGCTAGATCGTCATCCGCGACTTCTCGCGTGCACCGGAGCATCAGAAAGTCGCTCGAATGCTAGACTTTTGGCGTGTTTAATGGGCTTTTCGAGGATTCGGATGATGGGGACCTTAATGGAGCGGGGGCAGGTCTGGCGTTGGACTTGGCTCGGGACCGAACCATAGGTGTGATGCTCCAGACCTAAAGATGGCGCGATGGCCGTCGCGTGCGGAGCACGATGGTAGCCGTTCTTGTGTTCCATTCCTAGCTGCCGTGTACATAGGGCGGGTGCTGTCTTGTTCTTTATTCGTGTTGTTCCTGTCATCGTGGACGTCGTAAGAGATGAGCGTATTCAAGAAGGCCGAGAGCTGGCATCTTGACATCGATCGCTACCTCAATCGCGTCGTACCTGCCTCGCCATTACACAAGTTGCCCACGCCTGTGTCGAGATTTCTGGGGTATCGCAAGGAACAGAAGCAGGATGTTGGGAATATACTCGGGGCGTTCTGGTCGTTAGTGGGAGCATTCTGCGGTCTGGCAGTGGTTGCCGCGGTCTTCAACAATACCGCAAGCATACAACGACACGCGCCGCCTGCATTCATCGCATCGTTCGTAAGTAGACAGTTGCCTTGTTGCCATATGCCACTGACCGATCGGTGTAGGGTGCATCAGCAATTCTTGAGTACAACGCAGTCCGCTCCCCTCTCGGGCAACCGCGCAACGCTCTGCTCGGCCATACGTTCTCAGCCATCATTGGTGTTGGCGTCTCTAAGTTGTTCCAGCTGCATTCCAACTATGAGCAGATTAAGTGGATAGCCGGCGCCTCAGGCTGTGCTATTGCATCCGCCGTAATGCTTCTGACTGGTACTGTCCATCCACCTGGCGGCGCATCTGCTGTACTTGCCGCCACAGAGCCAGCTATCACAGCAATGGGATGGTTTTTCGTCCCTCTCGTGATGTGGGGGTCCACATTGATGATCGTCGTGGGTCTTTGCCTCAACAACATCCAGAGGCAGTTTCCGATATATTGGTGGACGCCGCTAGACATAAAAAGAGCGAAAAGGGAGGATATCGAGACTGCGCCAAATGGCAGAGGCGGACTGGAGCGGAGAGAGACAGAGGAAGAACAAGCATACGATCAGCCATGTGAGAAGATCGAGATTACTGGAGCTGAAGTCATTTTGCCAGAAGCATTAAATTTAAATAAGGACGAAGCGGAGCTGCTGGAGAGATTGCGGGAGAGATTAAGAAGGATTGTTGCAGAACCCAAGGAAAAGAATTTTGACGACACAGGTTCAGGTAGCGAAAAGAGCAGCGCGGATTTTACTATGGTACCTACAAAAAGCGAAGGAGCAAGAAGTAACAGCGAAAGCAGTTCTCAGTGGGAGGTGAGACTCTAGTAGTCCCACACCTGCCTATCGTGCGCCAACCAGATTGGGAAGCCATAGATAAGAGCAATGCACGACATGAACGATCTCCGAGGCGTCTCTGCTCATTTAACGTGATGATGATCATAGCCGCAGACCGAATTTACACAATCATGTGTCTTTCATCAATACATTCGTTGAGAATGAGGTCATCCGATGTTGCAGCTGGAGTGCTGTCCTATGTCGACCACCGCGAGTCCGACGTTTTAGATTAGCCTGAGAGGTCGGGCGACACTGGTCATTAAGACTGTAATCTGAGGCTGCGATTATCAAAGCATTGACTGCTTTGCTGTTGTTTTCCAGCAGCTTGTTTCCAGATGTTCTCTTTGAGAAGCATATTCTGCTTGAAGGTCGGAATGGAGCAGACTTCACCCGCTGTAAGCTGACATTTTGTAAGAATTCAGCATTGCGGTGATGAGGATGCATTTCAGCGAATGGTTTCATCACGTATAACGGGCGCTCGCATCAGCGTTCGCGTTTGACCAAGTCCCTTTGGTTGTCTATTGCGGTGATTTTCTGGGGTTGCGGCTGCACGCCGGCATTGTCTGCCCAAAGCCTTACCTGCCCGATGACGCTGGTGCACTTGCTGGTGCGCTCATTGGCTGGCCCGCGGGCTTCGCCACGACCAACGAGAAAAAATTAGGCACGTTCACAGGGTTCTCCAGACGAGGCTTGCCCGAGCAAACCTATACCTACCCTTTCTGACACCGACTCTTCCTCCTCACCTCCTCCTCCCACATTCACTCGTTCTTTCCGTCGAGTGTTGCATCTGCTCTTTGTCGCTGTTCGATATCGATAAAGAGAGTGGGTCTGTTTGCCCCGCCATATCTTGAAATTCGACGAGTTTTCCTCTTACACCCCACCACCCGCGTCCTTCCCTTTACACCTATACAACATGGTCTCCGCATCGAAGGCTGCCCGTGAGGCAAAGCGCGCTGCCGAGGGCAAGCCCAAGAAGACGCTCGCCTCCAAGGCCTCGTCTAAGAATGCCTCCAAGGCATCGTCGGTGAACGGCGACGCTGCTGAGGACCTCGAGCTCAACGAGGAAGTCCGCAAGCTCACCATGCAGGAGGATAAGCACGGTCTGTCTGATCGTGTCACCACTGGTGTCCTCGCCTCGCTCCCAGCGTCTCGCGACGTCAAGATCACTTCGGCCTCGCTCGTGTTCCACGGAAGGGTTCTGTTCAACGACACCACCCTCGAAGTCACCTACGGCCGTCGCTACGGTCTGCTGGGTGAGAACGGTTGCGGAAAGACCACCCTCCTCAAGGCCATCGACGCCCGCGAGTTCCCCTTCCCCGAGCACATCGACATCTACCTTCTCAACAAGGGTGCTCCCAAGACCGAGTTGGGCGCCCTTGAGTGGGTTGTCCGTGAGGCTGAGAATGAGCTGGCTCGTCTTGAGAAGCTCGCTGAGGAGATCCTTGAGAAGGAGGGCCCTGAGGCTCAGCAGCTTGAGGACATCTACGAGGTGTGTATTTTGCATGACTTGCACAGGATCTAGCTAACAATGGTGCAGCGTCAGGAGAGCATGGACCCCTCCACCTTCCACGTTCGCGCCTCCCTCATTCTGACCGGTCTCGGTTTCAACAAGAAGACCATCACCAAGAAGACCAAGGACATGTCCGGTGGATGGCGTATGCGTGTCGCCCTTGCCAAAGCTCTGTTCGTCAAGCCCGCTCTTCTGCTGCTGGACGACCCCACTGCCCATTTGGATTTGGAGGCCTGCGTGTGGCTCGAAGAGTACATGAAGAAGTGGGATCGTACCCTCATCCTCGTTTCCCACTCCATGGATTTCTTGAACGGTGTCTGCACCAACATGATCGACATGCGCATGAAGCAGCTCCTTTACTACGGAGGTAACTACGATTCCTACCACAAGACCCGTTCCGAGCAGGAGGTCAATCAGACCAAGGCCTACGAGAAGCAGCAGGACGAGATCAAGCACATCAAGAAGTTCATTGCTTCCGCCGGTACATACGCCAACTTGGTCAGGCAGGCCAAGTCGCGCCAGAAGATTCTCGACAAGATGGAGGCGGACGGTCTCATCGAGCCTGTCCAGGTCGACAGGGTCTTCTCCTTCCGCTTTGCCGATGTTGAGAAGCTGCCCCCGCCTGTGCTGTCGCTCGACGACGTCACCTTCTCCTACGACGGCAACCCAGAGAACAACCTGTACGAGAACCTCGACTTTGGTGTCGACATGGACTCCCGTACCGCCCTCGTCGGACCCAACGGTGTTGGAAAGTCGACTCTTCTCAACATCTTCACTGGCAAGCTCAGCCCTACAAGCGGTGTTGTCTCCCGTCACACTCACTTGAAGCTTGGTGTCTACTCGCAGCACTCTGCTGAGCAGCTCGACCTGACAAAGTCTGCTCTCGACTTCGTCAAGGACAAGTTCTCCCATATCAGCCAGGACTACCAGTACTGGCGCCAGCAGCTTGGTCGCTTTGGTATGACTGGTGATGCTCAGACATCGAAGATGGCCACCCTCTCCGACGGTCAAAAGTCCCGTATTGTTTTCGCCCTTCTCGCCATTGAGGGTCCCAACATGTTGTTGCTCGACGAGCCTACTAACGGTCTCGATATTCCTACCATCGACTCTTTGGCCGATGCCATTAACGCTTTCAGCGGTGGTGTCGTTGTCGTCTCCCACGACTTCCGGTATGTTTGTCCCTGAGCTGTCTGTATTTACACATGCTAACTGCTTTTCAGTCTCCTCGACAAGATTGCTAAGGACATCATGGTCTGCGAGCACAAGACTGTCCGCAGGTGGGACGGCTCGATCGGCGAGTACAAGAATCACCTCCGCAAGAAGATGTCGTCGACCGGTGTCCTTTCTTAAGCGTTGTTTGATTGTTTTCGCAAATTGCATGCGTTTTCCGAGCTGCGGAACGCGGGTTCGAAGCAAAAGTGGCCTTAGAGCAGGGTTCATGATACCCCTGCAGTAGGCTGGCAGCTCAGCGCGTCCAGCTTCAGTGTCTGTTCTGCGTGGCTAGAGACGACTGGATACCGCGTTTCGATGCATTGGGCTTAGAGGAGTTCTTAGATTTGGGTTACGACCAAAATGATATCACGTAGAATAAGAATGATTGAAACGAGCAACCAGGGTCGTTGTAGCATGCCATGGTGTATGTGCGTGATGTGTTCGGCAAGGGCCGGTCTGCGAGCATGAGCGCTGATCACCCCGCAAAACCTCCAGCGGTGACGCGACATTCAGTCCTCAAGCTACCACCATAATACATTACTGTTTCCAAATGCCCCGGACCTAGCTAGTCGTCGCTACATTAGGACAAGCTGCGCAAAAGCAACCTCGAGCTTCAGACATTTTCTCATCTTATCTTGCCGCCATGGCGGAGCTCACCAGCACGAAGCTCAACGCAGAGTCGCATCTGTTGCTTGTACGTTCTATCGACACCCATATGAGCTATACTGACATGGACTTAGGACCAACCGCTCCTGCGCATGCCATACGAGCTTTCCCGGCGAAACTTCAAGAACGCCCAACGTCTCATCGAACACTCCACCACCTCCTTCACGTCCTCTCTCCAGAGCACCACAAAAGCCGCCTCCAAGACCGATGACTCGGCACAGACACTCGAGTCCCTCGACGCTATGATCACAAAAATGCAAGGGCTGAAGCGGAAACTGTCAAACCTCCAAGAAGAAGAGGCGAGACTGCACAAAGCCGCCAAAGCGCGACTGCAGCACCTGCAGGACCTGCACGAAGTCCAGAGCCTGGTGGACGTCAAGTACGACGAGTGGAGCCGCGTGCGCCTCAGTCGCTTGCTCGTGGACTACCTGCTGCGCGAGGGCTATGCGGACAGCGCTGCGTGTCTTGCGCGCTCCAAGGGGATCGAAGACCTCGTCGACGTCGATGCGTTTGTTGCGTGCCACAAGATCGAGCGCAGTCTGAGGGAGGGGCAGAGCACGGCGCTGGCGCTCGAGTGGTGCAAGGAGCATGGCAAGGAGCTCAAGAAGGGCGGCAGCATGCTGGAATTCGAGCTCAGGCTGCAGCAGTACATTGAGATGGTCCGGGCCGGGCATGAGAGCGGGGTGGCGGGCATGGAGGACGTGTTCAAGGAGGGCGTCAGGATTGGCGAGGGCGGAGGTGAGGCGAAGCTCATGGAGGCCAGGGCGCATGCGAAGAAGTATCTGAGCGCGAGCGGGGATTTCGAGCTCCTGGGGCGCGCGGCAGGACTGCTGGCCTACCGGCCCTGGGACGAGGTCGAGCCATACGCCGTGAGTCCCGTTCCCCTCCCTTCTCACTGCCCACTGAACGTCAAAAGTAAGCTGTGACTTGCTAACGCAAGAGATGACAGACCCTCTATTCCCCAGCCCGCTGGACCCACCTCGCCTCCCTCTTCCTCACAACCCACCACACGCTGTACTCGCTCCCCCCGCGGCCCCTCCTCCACATCGCCCTCTCCGCCGGCCTCAGCGCCCTCAAAACGCCCGCCTGCCATTCCGCCTTCACCCCCAGCTCCACAAACGCTTCGTCCTCCACCACAACCGTGTGCCCCATCTGCAGCACCGAGCTCAACGAACTCGCACGCAATGTGCCGTATGCACATCATACGAAGAGTATCGTCGAGAACGACCCCGTGGTGTTGCCGAATGGGAGGATCTATGGGTCCGAGAGGTTGAGGGTGTTCAACGAGAAGGTTGGGACGGAGAGGGGATGGGTTAGAGATCCGGTGGGTGGGACGAAAGAGGAGTTGTGGAGGGAGAGTGAGGTTCGGAGGGTGTTTGTGTTGTAGGTGTCTGCTTGACGTGCTCGAGCTTGTCGTAGGGACATGTGTACGGGTTTGTAAGGGAGTTTGCGTATTTCTGGCACTGGATGCATAGCGAGGCGCGAGGCGTTTGGGTAGCATGAGGGTTTAAGAGTACCATGCCCTTCTCTTCACTTTTTCGGTGTGGGCAAAGACTACAGGTGAAGCCAAGATGTTTATTTACGAGCTGGGGTGATCAAATTCAGCTCTTTTGCCCTTCCCCAGGCCAGACGCAGTGCACAGGTCAGCAATTGCTCTTGGCGGCCAGAGCCGACCTTCTGGACAAGTTCGTGGGTAGAGGACTGGAGCGAAGTGTTCAGCGCCAAAGATGTAGCTGTTCACGTTGATGCAGTTTAACAGACTTGCGGACCCGGCGTCAAGAGTAGTGTAGGTGAAGCGATCGTCTGGAGAGTTTAGCGGCGCGGCCGCCGGACCAACTGCTTTCAGAATAGCGCGTCCTAACGGGAGTGTATTGTCGACAGCACACATGCTGAGTACTCTCAAATTAAGAGCCGTGAGAAGTTGGAAGAGAAGATGAAAGTCAATGGCGGGTGAACTGCCAGGACGTAGTGCAGTGTGAGCGGGGGCGAGGGCAGGAAGTGAAAGTGAACCAGAGAAACGCGTTCATTGAATACATTGCTTGGCTGCGGCGTTCGCTCGGCAGCAACCAGCTGTTTGAAATCTTACAGATGTTACAAAGTCTTATACACACTATGATCGATGCTCATCTCTAGTCGTTGAGCTTGCCGTAAAAGGGCAGGCCAATGGCCTGTGTTAGCAGACGTGCGTCCTTGTTGCTTGTGGCGTCGGTGATGATGGTAATGTGGCAACCGGGGATCATCTTGGGTGGGTATCTGGAGCATGTCAGAGAACGTCGTATTGGTGGTCCCGCTCAACTTACGCGTCGTAGTTGACCTCAATCTCCGGGAAGAGTGCAAGCTGGTCCGGTGTGAGACCGAAACTGATGTTGCCGTGGCCGTCTCCTGACGAGCCCGGCACACCCTTCCACTCCTTGATTCTGGGGAGGACAACGTCGATGAGCTTCTCAAGGAAGTGGGAAGCATCTTCACGCTCCAGAGTCGCAGTCACGGAGACGTATCGACCCTCACGCAACCCCCATCCGACGACATTGTGCCTTGCCTTGTGCGATTCGACACGCACGTTGGTGATGGCCTGCAGGATCATGCCGGCAACGTGCATGTTCGCGCTGTCCTGCATCGCCTCGGGGACCATAGAGTGGACGACGACCTTGGTGATCTTGGGAATGTTGCGGAAGGTGCGCGGCTCCTGCAGCAGGCGGAGGACCTCACCCTTTCCTCGCGGCCCTCGCAGCGGTCGTCCTTTGTAGTATGGAGAGTCTCCCTGCCATTCTCGTAACCTCTGCTCGACCTTGGGTGCCCGGTAGCCCGGAGGGTAGTGCTGGTAGGTCATGGCGAGTATGTCCTGGGCGATTGTGCTCTGGTATGTCTGGTCGAGGCGGGGCAAAGTGAAGGGTCCGGGCTGGAAGCGTCGCGACGCAGGATCTGAGACGGGGAGAGGCTGGTGGGGATGCAGAGGGCCGCGGTAGTACTTGGGCTCGCGGTACTGGTATCTGTCGTCTATCAGTACATGTCTCCGCAGCAATCGTTCGTCGTCCTACCTGCTGGGAGGAAGCTGCTTCTTTCCTCTTCTCCTCGCTCTGCTGCGCGCTATGGGGTCGAAGTCCTTGACAACTGCATCCGGCTTTGCTGCTGCGTCCGCGAACGATGTCGTCTCAACTTCGGGGGCGGCGTCGGTCGAGGCATTGCGGCGGAACAGCGGCTGTATGGCGTTTACCGTGGGTCTGGCATCTCTGCACAGGGCAGTGGCCGTCCGGTATGGCAGCTCGCGCAGGGCCATGATGTGTGACGTCGTCCTGGTGATGGATATGCGCCCAAACGCGGTCGTCGATGAAGTTTTGGCCTTGGCGTCTGGCGCGGAAAAGAGCTACAGGGATCATGTCCCCGTCTGCACCACCTGCAGGGGCCTTAGCTCCAGCCGAACGCCGCGGGGCGCGCTTGCTCAACGCAGTCCCGCGTCCAAGATGTTGCTGTGCGGCTGATGCGCCGAGCACTGTTTCGCACATTCGGACTTATCCAGAGCGTCTCACTCCTCTCCTTCCAGCCCGCCGTGGCGTGGTCATCACCCGCCCTCACGATCCCCGCCTCGTGCTTTGAGATCAGGCCCCTAGTCTCATAGCTGTCTCTGCGCCTCGTCTGCACCTTCCCGCGCAACCTCTTAAGCTTGCTGCCTACCCCGCTGCGGATCAAACGAACGCTGTCAACACTTTGCAACTGCCTGCCTCTTGAATGGACGTCCGGCATATCCACCGCATATCCCGCGCATCATGAACGGCATGCAGCGCTTTCTCAGCCGCCGCGAGAAGCATCAGGCCGAGAAGCGCAAGTCAAAGGAAGCTGCCCGTATCAAAGTACGCTCTATCTCTGCCAATTCTTTTGTTCCTTTGCTTTCTCCTGCCTGCGACACTCCCTCTCGAGGATGGCATTATCGTGCTCCCAGTCTCGAGTCGTTGTATCACAAGCTGCCCTCCGCACTGCGAAACACCGTAGAGGATCGTTTGTCATTCTTCCATACACCATGTCGCGCAACATTTGCACCAAGTTATACCAGAGTATCTACTACCGACTCATCTGACCATGTGCCCGAACAGAGAAAGTCTGGCCAGCCAGTATCCTCCGACCTCTACAAGATATTCACCAACGAAGACTCGAAACCTACCGCCGACAAAGATGCGTCCAAGAATGTGCGTACCGAGAACAATGGACGATATTGTGTAGCGCTGACCGTCGTAGGTCACCATGCTGCTCTCGCGACTGCAGGGGATGGGCATTACAAGCATGGGAAAGGAGCAAGCCGAGCATGCACTAGCTTGGTATCCTGACAACATCGACCAAGCATATGACGTCCTGGTTCTCGCAAATGAGTCAATAGAGGGAGAATTGAAGGACTACGATCCCAATATCAAAATGGTTGGAGCAATCAACAGGAACATGGTGACATGCTACTTGGACGCTCTGCTCTTTGCCATGTTTGCACGACTGGACGCCTTCGAGGCCATGTTGTTCGATAACTTCGACGACGAGCCAAGAAAGAAGCTTGCAGCCATTCTGCGACTCTGGGTAAATTTGCTTAGAACTGGTCGACTCATCAAAGTCGAGCTTGTACGTACAGTAATTGTTACAACGGACTCGCAACTAACACCCCACCAGACAAAGCACCTGCAGGACGCACTAGCAGACTGCGGGTGGGAAGACGCCGCCAGAGTCTGCCAGCAGGATGCCTCCGAAGCATTCACCTTCATCACCGGCGCCCTCGAATTACCGCTCCTTACCCTGAAGATGGACATTTACCACACCGGCCGAGAAGATAAGGAAGACGACCACAAGTTTGTCAACGAACGGCTATTAGAGGTAGCCATTCCGGAACAGGAAGGCGAGGGCATTATCACACTGGAAGACTGTTTGGAGACGTACTTCAACAATCGCATCGAAGTCAAGCGATTCCTGCAAAGACAGAACACGATAGGGTCTGTTCGGTCTGCAAATCGTGAGCCGATCGATCGAGATCCGGAGAAGAATGAGACGATCCATGTGGAAAGCGTGGAGTTGTTGGGTCCTGAGTCGCCCATGGTGTCCACTCCTGTGTCGATGGAGTCGTCAACTCCTTTGTCGCCCGTGAGACCATTGCTCGATGGGCGCCGGCGTGCCGACAGCATCTTCAGCCAGAGGTTCAAGAACGCCGAGGATAAGAAGTTCGACGAAAAGAAGCACCTGGATGATATGTTGAACAACAGCTCTAGTGGGCGGCCGCGTTCAGCATCGCTCCTTAGAAAGGAGGTCTTGATGCCGGCGTGGCAGTTCTTTAGCCTCATTCGTGAGTCCATTGACATTTTGCACTGCGCATAGCTAACGGCGCTCAGCATGGTATACGGATAATGTTCCCAAGACGGACGCTCAAGTTGCTGCACACTTCTCGGCTCGACGCCCTGTGCTCGGCATCTGCCTCAAACGCTATTCCATGACCATGCACGGTGCACCTAAGCGCCTCAGCACATACGTCGATATTCCTCTGGAGATTGCCCTACCACATTTTGTCTCAGACGACAGGATTGCAGAGGAAGGACCACTCTTTGGCAATTTCAAGCTGGTACTGCAATCGGTTGTTTGCCATCGCGGTGTCTCGGTCGACTCTGGGCACTACATTTCACTCATCCGTGCGAACGAACGTGAGCGACCAGGCACCTCTATGTCCGAAGACGACGACGACACAGGAGCGTGGCTTCGATTCGACGACCTATCGAATCCCAGAGTCGCCGATGTCGACATCAAGAAGGCGCTACGAGAAGAATCGCCATATCTGTTGTTCTACCAGGTCCAGCCGATCGATGATGAATTGGCGTCTAGGGGCGACCCTCCGACCTACGCCGAAGCGCAGACTGGGGCAATATCTTCTGGGCCATCTCGGGAGACGCTCGCCTCCTCGCCAGAAGCCAGTGGCACGGACATTGAAAGTGGCGGAGAATGGGACAAGGTGAAGCCGGTAGATGTGCATCCTGAGTCAGTTGTTTCAGACGAACCGGTCGGTCGCGCCAGCATGTCCAGCAATCGACGCAGCAGCATAGCGTTCGAGGATACAGAAAGCTTTTCGCGCGGTCGGACTGAGCCGCACACTCCCTCTGATGAGTCAAAGGCTGCCTTCTTGTCAGCATCACGACGTGGATCGAGGACATGGCTGGGCACCAAGAGCCGACCGACGAGTCAAAGCGGCGAAGGACGACTGTCTCTGACTCTATCAAGACTGACTGGACGCGGCAGCAAAGATAAACTTGCAATAGCCGAAGGCGGGGCGACCGAGGATCCAGTCATTGTCATCAATTCGGTCGAGAGTCAGGATCACACACCCCCAGAGGCCAGCAGTGCAGTCAAGGAACAGAAAGAAACGACTCTCTCCCGCAAGAAGAGCAAGAAGGGAAAGAAGGAACATCACAGGAGTAAGAGCAGGGATCCCACAGGCGAGCTATCGGAGAAGAAGCAAAAGGACAAGAACCGCCCCGACAGAGAGTGCTCTGTCATGTGAGCGGTCTCGAGGATTGTACATTTGATTGGGTTGATTGCTGCATTTGTTTATGGCATTGCGTTGCATGGCGCTCTTCGACTGCC
This sequence comes from Phoma herbarum, assembly GCA_001599375.1. NCBI lineage: Eukaryota > Fungi > Ascomycota > Dothideomycetes > Pleosporales > Didymellaceae > Phoma > Phoma herbarum. The sequence continues at coordinate 104,374 of BCGR01000012.1, read as the reverse complement.
TCGCCATGAGCACCTCGAAGACTGACGTTTGATTTAGCGAGGAGTTTGTTGGACACACGTGGGTTCTGCAGACTTTTGGGAAGGACGACAAGTTCGAGCCAGCATAGACGAGATACCCCTAGCCTTAGCCAGGCCTCATTATGGATAATCTCTCTTCGCGAATGTCGTGGTTCAATTCCGCTTACGTGCACAACTCTGTATTGACCGTCTCCGGGTGAAAGTGGAAGAGAATTTGGCTTAGAGTTCACGACCGCTGTGCCTCTAAACACGTTTGATTTGCTCCGAGCTCGATCCTCCCTTCCGTCTTCCACAACACTCAACGCAACAGCCAGCAGGCAGCCACAACGCACTATGATTTCCGTCAAATTCGGCGTCGAAGTACCCCAACCTGTTCCGAAAAGTGAGCCTGGACCGACTCCTCTAGATCGAAGAGCAAGCGCACCTGATCTCGCGAATATTGGCACTGTCCAGGACAACGCATCAGAGCCTTACAAGACTGGTAACTTCCTTCGACTGCAACTACAGAATGCATCAGGACGTCACTTGGTTGCCAACGCCAAGATGGTCAAGACCTTTGAGCCGTTCAGCATGGCCTCGGTGCTGCTCATGAGGATCTTCGAACCGACGATTAGTCTCGCTGGCGACTTTGTGCTCAAACTGTATGATAGTCGTTACTGCAATTCCCTTTGCCAGAGATAGGATGTAGAGCCATTGAGTCCACAGCGGGACATGAAGCTTCAGGAACGTCAATGGTCTTAGCCACTGGTCAATTTCTTTTGACACGATTATGGCAGACGACTTCCTTTACGCGGGAGAGGACGAAAACAATATCCCGGATGACAGCACTGCAGATGTAGATGATGCGGATGCAGAAGATGAAGCTTTCTTCCAAGCCATCTGTCTTAAGATGTACTGCGCGGAACTAGAGGTCTATCGACAGGCGCGGCAGCACGGTCTGGACGGAACTCATGTACCGCACTTTCATCAGCAATGTGCGAGTACCTGAGAGCTACCACTCCAAAACTTGCTCTACTGAGAGCTCCAGCACCAAAGGCATTCCTGACATACTCATCCGATACTTGCATGGCTTCCCGATTCGCAGTTAGTACGGCGATATCTCGCTACCTGCCCCCAATCGCAGTGGAAGCACATTATCGACGACGCGGTCCGGATCGTCCAGTATATGACCGCGCAGATGAATTTCTGCAACACAGACTGTTCCACGCGAAACACGGTCGTGCACTGGGACCCCTTCCAAGAGAGATGGAAGTGCAAACTCATCGACTATGGACACTGCATGCTCAAGAGACAAGGGGCCAGTGAAACGGACTGGAGGGAGCGACAGGCATGGGAAGATGAGGAGGGAGATACTGACAAAGAGACGACCATCTTCTTGTGAAAAAGCGGAAGGGAATCGATTATGTGTTCGAGTGATCCCAGTACAGGCTTGATCTTGGTCAAGAGTTCCTGACTGTTTTACACCGAATAGTTGATGGACGCTCAGAAGCGCGAATGATCGCACCTGTTGCTGGAGATGAGACGATACTTGAGGATGTGCAAGGCGATGATCAGTTCTGGATGGTTGCTCTGGGTGCATATCAGCACTACAGAACCTCGAAGGAACTTCATATTAATATATTGAATCCTACTGATATCTGGAACGTCATCAGATCTCTGTTTCGCAAGTTGGTCCGGATAGTGCTCCCCTTTGGAAAGATTCCATCTGACGGACAAGTCATAAGTCACTTTGATTCTACCGTGGTCCGAAAGGTTGACACGACCACTCAAGCCTTATCAGGAATTGTGAGGATCTGTATTTTTTGTCTTGGTCGCGATGCTGGTTCAGCCGGGATATTATCTTGATGCTCGGGGTCCACAGGCCGAGAAAGACTACGAAAGTTTGGCGGCCGCGCAGAAGCAGGGCGGCCCGTGCACTGTCGCAGCTTCCTCCTCAGCCAGCTCTGTCAACAACCATCCACGATACCCCCTCATCTAGCCAGTCTACGTGAGAGCGACACAGTCAGCATGCAGGCTCTCCGACAACCGATGCGCTCGGCGCTCACCAAGGCCGCGACCAGGTCCTACGCTACGGGCTCGTCGCAGTACGCGGAGACGATCAAGAACCTCCGCATCAACAGCGACACCAAGGTGCTGTTCCAGGGCTTCACCGGCAAGCAGGGAACGTGAGTGCGGCGCGGAGCTAGGAGAGGAGCGAGCAGGGTGCTAACGCGGCGGCAGCTTCCACGCGCAGCAGGCGATCGAGTACGGTATGCGCCCATACGAACAGCTGTCCAGCATGCACGCCGAGAGGAATTGACACGGACGCGCAGGCACAAAGGTCGTCGGTGGCACGAACCCCAAGAAGGCCGGCCAGGAGCACCTCGGCCTCCCCGTCTTCGCCAATGTCGAGCAGGGCATCAAGGAGACTGGCGCTACCGCGACCGCCATCTTCGTCCCGTATGCGCGCCACACCCACGCCATCCACCGCACTTGACCTGACAACCAACAGTCCCCCCGTCGCTGCCGCCGGTATCGAGGAGGCCATCAAGGCCGAGGTCCCTCTGATTGTGACGTAGGTGTGCACGCCGCTGCGGCATTGACACGGGCTAACAGAGGACAGCATCACTGAGGGTATTCCCCAGCACGGTATGCGCCAACAAACCAAGTAGGAGCGTAGCTGGATTCATACTGACCGCACCAGACATGGTCCGCATCACCGACATGCTCAAGACCCAGAACAAGTCCCGCATGGTTGGCCCCAACTGCCCCGGCATCATCGCTCCCGTACGCATACTCTGGTCTTGAGAGGCTGGCATCGAGCTAACGACAGAGCAGGGCCAGTGCAAGATCGGCATCATGCCTGGCTTCATCCACAAGCGCGGCCGCGTCGGTATTGTCTCCCGCTCCGGAACCCTCACCTACGAGGCCGTCAACCAGACCACCCAGGCCGGCCTCGGACAGTCGCTCGTCGTCGGCATTGGCGGTGACCCCTTCTCCGGCACCAACTTCATCGACTGCCTCAAGGTCTTCCTCGAGGACGCCGAGACAGACGGCATCATCATGATCGGCGAGATTGGTGGAACCGCTGAGGAGGACGCCGCCGACTTCCTCAAGGAGTACAACACGGCCAACAAGCCCGTTGTCAGTTTCATCGCTGGTATCTCTGCGCCGCCCGGCAGGAGAATGGGTCACGCCGGTGCCATTGTCAGCGGAGGAAAGGGTGACGCCAACTCCAAGATCACCGCCCTGGAGGCTGCTGGTGTCGTTGTTGAGCGCTCGCCTGCGTCGCTCGGCAAGTCTCTGTATGATCAGTTCATCAAGCGCGACTTGATATAAGCGCGCCGAGATATAGTTGCACCGAGGGTGGATCATGCACGGAACGAGGGTTGGGTTGATCTGTTCAGTTTCAAGCGCATATCCGTTGGGCAGATTGTTGCTGCATGGGATGTTGTCCCGTATTGTACATTTAGTCATTGAATCCTGACGTCTGCACACGCGCAGTGCCGCATACACCCCTGACATACATCATCGCCGCGGGAGTGCCCTCTCCGCCAAATCATATGAAATCGCGCTAGTCGGACCCATCTAAAAGTCCAGGACTGCGCGCAAGTTACGACCAGCACATTCCCTCACACCATGTCGAAAACAAAAACCAAGCAAGCGCGCCGCCAACTGAAGCGCGACGGTCAGCGCAAGATTGCAGAACACCAAAAAAAAGAAGCGAAGAAGGCCGCCATTGTAAAGCCCGCAAATCCACGAGCAACGATCCCATCGAGTAAACCTGCACCGAAGAGACAACAGCCCGACACCACAACACAAAAAGCCGAGACCCCTGCGAAGCCCGTGCAAGCATCACAGAAGCACGAAGTCCCCTTCGGCGCATACGACCACATCCTTCTCGTCGGCGAGGGCGACTTCAGCTTCACACGATCTCTAGTCGAGGACCACGGGTGCGCCAACGTCACGGCTACGAGCTTCGATACAGAGGAGGAGGTGCTGGAAAAATACCCCACGTTCGAAGAGACTCGCGGCGCACTCACGGGTCTCACGCCCCCCGTACCACTGCACCACGGCATCGACGCGGCGAAACTCAGCAGCTACAAAGCGCTGAAATGCGAGCGCGATGATGCGGGCGGCGATGACGATGACGATGAGGCCGTCAGCGGCTGGGACAGCATCGTCTTCATGTTCCCGCACGTCGGCGGCCTGAGCACAGATGTCAACCGCCAAGTACGCAGCAACCAGGCGCTGCTCGTCAGCTTCTTCAAGGCCTGTCTCGAGACCAGCACCGCCAGGCAGCGGCTGAAGATCCTCGAGCAGCAGTCCAATCGCCCCAACCTTGTGCAGCGCAAGCCCGTCGAGTTCCTGAAGATGGGCGGCAGGATCATGGTTGCGCTGTTCGAGGGCGAGCCGTATACGCTGTGGAACGTGCGGGATCTGGCAAGACACGCGGGTCTGCGCGTTATCGAGAGCTTCAAGTTCGATTGGGCCCAGTATCCGAGCTATTCCCACGTCAGAACGTTGGGCGCACTGGAAGGCGGCGGAGGCTGGAGGGGCGAGGATCGCGAGGCGAGGATGTATGTTTTCGAGAAGATTGCGCTGGAGGCTGATAGCGACGAGGAGAAGGAGCTGGAGAAGAGGGGCGTGAAGCTGGGCAGGAAGAGGAAGGGGAAGCAGACCAGTGTGCCGAAGAAAAAGAGGAAGGTTGAGGACGACGATAGCGATTGAGCGGTGACAGCACGGCGTCGCAATGCTGGAAAGGGGGATTTTACGCTGCGAACTTTCTACGTCGGGAAGTAGGGTGCGCTGGATGAAAGACCTGGTGTTGTGATAGATATGATACCCAAACGCCACGAAGCACCTCGTCAGGCGGCCAAAAACAATCGAAACTCGTTATACGACCCATTCTCCCGTCAAAAGCAAAATAGATCACTGCTTGCTTGTCACCGAAAGAACCAATGATAGCTTCCAGAGTTGCGGGCAGCAAGTCACGATATTAACTATTCATAGCCCAGACTAGGTGACTGCGTCCTCCCCCCAGATTTCCTTGACTGGCATTCGCCGAAATTTACTGTGAGCCGATTTATGTCATTCAAAAAAGAAGACTCGTGCTGTCGATTCTGAGGATGGGTTCATAGGTTTGACATTTCTGCTGTCTCACCGACCATCAATACCTGAATCGAGCTTCAACGCCAAGAGTCTACGTCCACTGGCGAAGAACTGTAAGCAAGTGTTTGCTAGCTGGCGTCACCCGGCAACTCGGATTGTCATTGTTTGCTGCGCGGCGTGTTCGCGAACGTGTTTGCAGAAAGCGTTCGACGGCTCTAGAACAGCCGCCGTTGAATTAGGCTAGAGCCGCTCAAACCGCGGCTCTTGGAAGGTGGCCTTTCCGCTTGGCCCAGGGCTGCCGCGTCAATATTTCGAGCAGCACCCTTTCCCTCACCACCCCGCGGTTCACAGCTTCACGGTCCTCACGCGACACCGCTGCATCACCTCTCCTGCCCGTCTCTCGCCTCCCAGGTCAACCGTCGCAATGGCTATCTCGCCCCAAATGTACGTCATCCTGCACCCGCTCGACACTCTTGCGCGAAGACGCTTGCTAACAATCGCAGCTCCAACCTGGTCATCATCCTGTACGTTCTTTCGCACGCGCCGAAGAAGACGAGAGTCTAATAGCAGTAGGGGTTTTATGCAAATCTCCAAGAAGATCCCATTCGATGACCCGAACGTGCTCAATGGCGTGCGCGCCCTGTACATCGTGTCCAACATCATCATTGCGGCGATCTACTTCTACGTGCAGATGCAGATCAACAAGAAGAACGGTGCGTGGAGAGCTCCACCCGTGGTGAGTGAGCATGACGCTGACGTCTCACAGACATGACCGTCGTCAAGTACGTCGAGCCCGCGCCCATGGGCAGCGGCGAGGAGCCCAAGTTCGTCGCCACCACCGTCAAGGCCTACGACCTGCAGCAGCTGCGCGCCCTCTTCAAGGGCCAGATGATGGGCGTCGGCATGATGGCCTTCATGCACCTGTACATGAAGTACACCAACCCGCTGCTCATCCAGAGCATCATTCCGCTCAAGGGCGCCTTCGAGGGCAACCTCGTCAAGGTCCACCTCTTCGGCCAGCCTGCGACGGGCGAGCTTGCGCGCCCCTGGAAGGCCGCCGGTGGCTTCATGGGCGCCATGCAGGGTGGCGAGATCAAGACGGACAAGAAGAGCATCGAGGCTGCGGAGCGTGCGGGCCGTGGTGGCGTCAAGGACGAGTAAGCGTACAAGAGACCATGGGCGTATGCATGCGGTGTGAGCCGTCGTTGAGCATCCCCTGGCGCAGATCGATTGATTGTACAATATTGAAAAGTCGGTTGCATTCCCAACTTCATTCTGTTCGTTTGGGAATCCGAACATCTCAGCCCTACGTCCAATCCTCACTGTCTCTCGTCAAAGAAAGCAAGTCGGGGTGAAAGCTGCAAGTCTTCTGATCACTGGAGGTCGCCAGTGCACGCCACTCTCGAACAGCATCTCCATCGCCTCCCACGATTCTGCTCTGCCCCTTTCCATTCTCCACGAAAGCCTCCATCAGTATCTCATCCCCAGCCCCCTCGACTCGCCCGTCATCAATCCCTGCGGCGTCCTCCGCCCTTCTCATATACTTCCACCGCTTCTCCCCCCGTCGCTCCCTCCAGCATCCTCCGCGCCAAAAAACCCTCTGCACAAATGGCCGCATCGCCCCGTCCCAGACCCGATACCCCGCCTCGTGCAGATGCACATAATCGGCCAGCACATCCTCCGTGATAAGGTGTCTGGACGTTGGTTTGTTGCTAGTTGGTAGTGTGCAGGACTGGCATGCGTGCGAGGACTGGGATCTGGGAAGTGTATGTACCGACAAGCGTGACTTTGTCGCCCTTCCCTTGTTATGTTTTCTAGTCCGAGACGTTGGAGTCGTGTATGGCGAACTGCGGCTTGGATTCTAGCTCTCATCCAACTACCTTAGAGCAACACAAATCCTGAATCCCGAGCTCGTGTACGCTTCATGTAACATCGTCTCCGCGGGGGGAAAGGCTAACCAGCGCCCTCCCACTGCAATCTCCAACCCTCAAGCCCCGTTCACAGCTTCGCCCGGCCCGCAGCGAGCACCTCTTCGATCGCAATCTCGCTCGTCATGAGAATACACGTGTCCCGCAAGCTGCCCACCCTGTGCTTGTGATTCACCTCCTGGTAGTCCTCACTGCTCAGCATATCCCTGAAATGCGCGATGCTCGGGTAGTGCGCGAGGGCAATCTCGTCCCAGCCATCGCCTCCCTTCTCCGACCCGCGCACACCCCGCCCATTAACCGCGGTGACGTTGCCGACTATCTTGGCGTTCCCGCCGTGTCGCGAGCCGATGGATTTCGCAAACGCAGCGCCGTACTTCAAATACTCGCCCTTCATGCCCGGCCGGAACGCGAGCAGATTGAACATGCTCACCGCGCCCGTCCCCGCTCGTCCGCCGCCTTGGACGAACGCATCGATCCACTGGTTCAGCTCCGTGCTGAGCTCCAGATCCTGGCTGCTGCTCGTCGTCGTGTGCACCCCGTTTTTGCTCAGCGGCGGCACGCTCGCCGGATCCGGGTGCAGCAGGGCGGCGTTGGTGGTGGAGAAGTCCTGTGTGAGGCGCGACGGCACGCCCGCAGTTACGCTCCAGTGGTGCTGCACGAGGGACGAGAGATCAGAGGGCAGCGGAGAGGCGCTGGGCAGGATCAGGAGAATGTCCCAGGCGATGTTGCGCGCGAGGAGGTGCTCGGTTGATAGCGCAGATGGGAGGATTATCCATCGTATGACGCGGGAGACTACGAGGGGGTTGAGGGTGCTGGATTTGAGGGTGGAGAGGAAGGTGGAGAGGGGATTGGGTGTGGTTGAGTGCAGCGCAAGGAGGTGGAGAGTGCAGAGTGGCATTGTGAAGATAGGTTGAAAGTCTCGAGATGGGAATTCGGTCCGAACGTGATGTGCTGTGAAGGGCATATGTTGTGAGCATGGAGATGTGTTAGTCCAGCCAGATGACGTAAGGCTGTGGCCGCATGCCGAGGTACAGCAGGAGGGGTTGTTCGGGACTATCACCACAGGACAGTAGACGCAATATGATAGAAGAATTGTCATTCATTGTCATCGTCCATCTCGTCGTCTCCTTTCTCCGACGCTCTGCCCTTCTCCGAGGTGGCATCGTCGTCTACAGCGGTGACAGGGAATGAGAGATGCTTCCAGTCTTCGATCTGACGTTGTCAGCGTAGCTCAACAGTGGAAGATGCGATGCGGGACTGACCTCTTCTGTGATACTCCTCAGTCGGTCACGGATACTGTCGACAGCATAGCTTCCAAGGATCAATCGCAAGGGCGGGTAGCTGCAATGCCCCAGCTGCCACACCAGTTCCGCGCTCTTGACGGCGCTGACGGGCTGCCTGTCGTTTAGCCACTGGACCATCCGTCGTGCGTGCTGGGCGGGGCTGGTTAAAGTCGCATATGGCTCGCTAGGGTTGGGTTTCACAGAAAAATGGCCGTATCGCTTGGGCTTTGGGGGTCCAGCACCAGGCGTGATCGGATAGCCAGAAGGAATGATGTTGTCGTCTGGTTCGTCAAGCCTTACGTGGCCAGGTTCCACAAGGGTCGCCTTGATGTTGAAGGCGTCGATCTCATACAGCATGGATTCAATGAGTCCTTCGACGGCGTACTTGGTCGCGCAGTAGGGTCCTAGACCAGGGACGCCTAGCGAGCCAGCCGTGGAGGAGAAGATGAGGTAGCGACCGGCGCTCTGCTGGCGGAAGTAGGGAAGGGATAGCTGGATGATGTGCAGTGTCCCGAGGAAATTGGTGCTGAATTGATTCCGCAGGTCGTAGTCATCTTGGTCCTCGCACGCTCCAATGACACCATAGCCCGTGCTGTTCACGATGACATCCATCTTGCCCCAGTGCTCCAGGCTTTTCTTCAGCACGTAGTCGACGGTCTCGCGTACTCTTACATCGCACAGCAGGCCGAGGCAGCGCCTGTCTTGCCACTCCTGCATCTGCTCGGGCGTGTTCTGATGGGTCCATCCAACAGCGGTGCATTGATCACCGTGGGCGAGGATAGCCCGTACGAGTGAGCGTCCAATGTGGCCGGTAGCTCCGAAGACCTGCGCAGTACGTGATCAGCTCATGTGCGCAATGCGGCAAACGGCGCGCATACAATCCATACTGCACGCTTTGGCGGATTGCTCTCAGACGGCGGCTCGCATGTTGCTGGCAGGCGCAGCTCAGGATTTCGAATGGCAGCGCCCGGCGACAGGCTCTGGCTGACTCTATCGAAGTCCATGGATGAGGCTAGCGAGGCTCTGCGCGTCGATATGGGGAGGTGGGACGTTGGTTGCGGGGCACGTCCTGGGGATGCTATTCGCTGGACCCTCCACGGCCGCTATGCGTGTGCTCAAGAACGTTTCGTTCAACGCATGATGAAGCGGCGCTCGTCGAGCAGGAAGCGGACGCCGTCGATGAACATCTGAATCGGAAAAGCTTCCTTGCGATTCATGAAATTGCTGACCAGGATGAAGAAGATGACGAAGACGTCGAGGTGCAGAGGTGAGGACAGGAAGAAGTGATAGGCCAGGAACAAGAAGGCCTGCGCCCTGTACCTGCCTCTGATGGAGCGGATGACTCTGGCTGCTTTGGCTGCGCGTGCAGGGTCAACTCGATGGGCCTTGTAGATGACCACCTTGGAGACGTTCGCCATCTGTAGGGAGATTACCGGTTGGGTATCGCGTTCGAGCAGGAGCAGTCGGGAGGCTGACCGAATGCACGACGCTTAGCGGTATCGATATGGGTATAGCCGAAGGATCCCTGTATGTGAATTGACCAGTGACGTCTGAACAACGCGGTTCACCTTGAACACGGCAAAATGTCTCTGCGGTGACAAGGCGCGCACACAGCCATGTCGAAAGCAGCACCGACGCCGCCTGCGCCCTCCCCGCAGCCGGTGATATCGGGGTCGTCGTCGTAGGTGCAATCATGCCGCAACGGCACCCCGCTGACGTCTCGCAGACTCTCCTTCACGCAGGGCTTCCTGCTCGGCCAGTTCTCGATCGCTCTGATCATCTTCTTCTTCATCAAGTTCTTCATCTTCGGCGAGCCTCCGTCCGCCGACGACCGCGCGCTGCACCTCAACTCGCTGCGACGCGCCCGCACGCTCGCCCACCAGCAGTCGCTGCACTCGCTCAAGCAGCGCACGCGCTCCAACTCGACCACCACGCCGGCGCTGCGGCACAAGCACTCGCGCAGCATCATCAAGAAGGGCGAGGAGAGCAGAGGCGGGCCGAGCATTGCGACCATCCTCGCCAAGACGTACTACAACGTCAAGGGCCACCAGCCAGAGAGCCTCGACTGGTTCAACGTGCTGATCGCGCAGACCATCGCCCAGCTGCGCGCCGACGCGCGACAGGACGGCGCCGTGCTCACCTCGCTGACCGATGTCCTCAACGCCGGCAGCAAGCCCGACTGGATCGGCGAGATCCGCGTCACCGAGATCGCGCTGGGCGACGAGTTCCCCATCTTCAGCAACTGCCGCGTCATGCCCGCCGAGGACGGCTTCTGGTACGGCCCGGGCACGACGGGCGACAACGAGGGCCGCCTGCAGGCGCGCATGGACGTGGACCTGAGCGACGTCATCACCATCGGCGTCGAGACCACCCTGAACCTCAACTGGCCGAAGCCCTTGTCCGCCGTGCTGCCCGTCGCGCTCGCCGTGAGCGTCGTGCGCTTCTCCGGCACCCTCGCCATGTCCTTCATCCCCAGCTCCTCGCCGCCGAGCACCAGCGCGCCAACACCCAGCCCGACCCACGCGCCCGCGCCCGCGCCCGCGCCCTCGGAGCAGCGGCCCTCGACAAGCTCCTCCTCGACCTCGACCGCGAACCCGCCCCCGCACCGCCCGACCACCCTCGCCTTCACCTTCCTCGACGACTACCGCCTCGACCTCTCCGTGCGCTCGCTCGTCGGCTCGCGCTCGCGCCTGCAGGACGTGCCCAAGATCGCCCAGCTTATCGAGTCGCGCGTGCACGCCTGGTTCGACGAGCGCGCCGTCGAGCCGCGCTTCCAGCAGATCTCGCTGCCGTCGCTGTGGCCGCGGAAACACAACACCCGGGGCGGCGCGACCGAGGACGCAGAGGACGAGGGCATCGACACCGCGGCCGAGGGCGACGATGTCGCAGTCCCCGCGGCGGGGCTGGGGCTCGACGTGCCCGCGGAGATGACGCTGGAGCAGCGGATCGAGGTCGAGGGCGCGAAGCTGCGGGAGGCGGAGATTCTGGCCGGGGAGCGCAAGGCGGGCCGGCGCGGTCCTGAGGTACGCGCGAACGAGTCAGCAAGAGGCCATGAAGCAGCGACGGCACGAGGCAACGAGCTCAGAGACGACGGCATGCGGTGGCGAGGAGACGCAAACCGCATGCGAGACGCGAGTAGACCCCAGCCACCTGGCAGGTTCAAGAGCGAGCACTACAGCGGGCAGAAGGGCATGCCCGGTGCTATGCTCGAATAGCGCCCGCAGCAGCGCACATTGTACGATCCATGTAGATTAGACACGCTTTGTATGACAGAAGAACAATGACGAGCCTCGAGCTTGAAAAGTCAAAAACACACGTCCGGCACATCTCTCGTGAAGCGTACTGCAGAATGTACGACCCGTAGGCGTCTCACGCCCACGGGCTCGCAAATATATTTCCGCCGCTCAACAATACTCGATATTACTATCTATCATCGGCACAGCACCACCCAAGCAAGCAGAACGGCTGATTGACGCAACGCCGTCAAAAGCGTCTATCGCATTGCACCGCTCCATCCCTCAGCCCGCTCCAAGGCTGCGATTCTATAGTATACACGCTAAAGGACAAGACACGCTCCCCATCCAGACCGTGGATGATTGATCCGACGACGGCCCAACACTCGTGACCTGACAAGCCAGTCCAGCCAGTACAACCAGTACAGCATGTGACCAGTTTCAAGTCGCACGGCACGCCTACTGCCAGTTCGGTGCTTGCGCGGGTGCAGGAGCAGCGGGGTGGGGCGGTTGCTGCGGTGGCTGGGGCTGGACCTGGTGGTATTGCGGTGACTCCTGCTTGACGGCCTCCTCGGGCGCGCTGTATGGCGGTGTCGGTGCTGAGAAGAATCCGTCCAGCTTGGGCAGCGCAGATGCGTCGGCTGGCGGGTGCACTGGCTGCGGTTGTTGCAGCTCGACCTTCGGCACAGCCACCACCGGGGGTTGTTGGGCGGAGAAGCCGTTCGGTATGGCGGTGGGGATGACCTGAGGAGGTGCTTGTGCGGGTGCTGAAGGTACAACAGGCGCTGCGATAGGAGCTGTGGGCTGGATTGCCGCGCCAGCGTCTGCCATGGGCGTATCGTTATGTTGCGCTGCGCCGTCGATTGATGCCGGATCAGGTTTTGTTTCGCTGGACCCGTTGGCCTGCTTCTTTCCGTAGCGCAGCGTAACAACGAGGCTTTGGGGCTCCGCCTCTCCTTCTGAAGACTGATCCGCCAGATCATCGTCATCGTCGTCGACGTCCATCTGCTCAGGCTCGTCTTCGTCCTCGTCGCCGCCGTCCCAAGATGTGGCATCGTCGTCTTCCTCCGAGTCCATCTCGCGGGCCAGGTGCGAGCGGTTGCCAGCGCGCGTGGATCGACCTTGTCGTGGCTCTTCAGAGACATCAGACCGTACGTAGTCTCCAGTAGCGGGAGACGCGCGGTCTGTTGTTTGGCCGCTGTGAAGCGTCTCGCCATATGTACCGGTCGCGCGAGATCGGACCTGTCGACCGCTGGCGGTGACGGTGGGCCCGGAGTGTAGGGGTGACGAGTCTCGCCCAGACTGTCGGCCGGATCGGCGCACGGGAGCATCGTCCGAGTCGAAGTCGTCTCCCTCGTCGAACGTGTATCGTAGCCGTTTCCCTCGTGTGCGGCCTTCGTAGAGCGAGAAGCCAGGCTCGGGCCGTGTGAAGGCGGCGGTGCGGTTGACACGGTACTCGCGGCGCTTGCGCTTCTACATAGTCGTCAGTGCAATGGCCGCCATCAAGTGCTGTAGCGCCTACCATTTCCGAGGCCTCGAAGCGCGGGACGGCGTTGTTCATCCGCTCGCTGAGCATCTTAGCCTCCCTGTGACCATCCTCTTCTTCCAAGACCTTTGCCAGCACTTTGAGCTCATCGATGGACCCGGCAACGCTCCACCACGTCGCCTTGGGTGTGTGTGGGTTTCCCTCGCGGTAGATGCGGAAGTGGGTGTCGTTCTGCCCCTCGATCAGCCAGTAGCGGCGTTTCTCCCCATCGCGGCCCCACGGTTGCACCGACAGCGGGATGTTTGTGTCGAGTTTGTCCTTTGTGGTTCGTGATTTGTAGGCCTGCGCGATCATGGCCTTGACCTCTTCGCTTTGATTCAGACTCCACAGACAGAGAGCGTGCAGGAGGGTGATCTGGTTGGCTGGTCAGCTGGTGTCAGCACCGTCGCCTTCTACAACTCACGCGCTCTGTTGGGGTCATGGTGTTGAACGAGCGACTGCCGCTGAGGGGGTTTAAGGAGCCCCATTTGACTGGCCACTGCGATTTCTGTGTCTGGATCGCCTCCTCGAGAGCTCGGCCGTAGTGACCTTTCCTGTTGCGCGCCAGATCTGTCAGCCGTGATTCCTTGCGCAGCTGCGTGATAGCTACGCGACCATGGAGCGAGTGTTTGAGAGGGAGGGAGGAGGTTGACTAACTCAACAGGCTTCTTGCGATTCAGGACCAGGCCCAGCAGAGCGCACAAGAGACCTTCGACATCCGGCGACGGTGTGCCCTCCGCGACGCCCAGCTCGATGTCCTGGGGCCCAACATGAGGCGCGTTACGGGGGAAGGCTTCGTTGAATCGCGACCGGAACATTACTATGAACTATGCGCCAAAAGCGTTAGCGAAGGTCTGACGTAGTGACCGTGAGTGTGTAAGACACGACCACGGCGCGTTGAGACGCGATTGACGCGTCTGACACGTACAGCAATGTCCGGATTATCTTCTGGGACATATTCATGGGGCGGCGACGCTGGACGCTGCCTCGGTGGCGGAGACGGTGACCGTTTGTTGAAGAAGGACAAGATGGTGCCGCTCTTTTTCTTCTTCTTAGGTGCAGTCTTTGGCGCTTTTGCAGGCGCGGTTTCTACGGGCATCTCATCTTCTGTGGGCGGCGCCGAAGACAGCGCAGAGTCGGAGTCGGAGTCAGACATGGTTGTTGTTGTGGTCGTCGTTCGTGGTGGTTGATGGTCGGACCTGGTCGAGCGAGGAACGTCGTCAACGGCCAGGGCTAGGCGCGACGGTGTATGAGGTAACCCTGTTCGCTAGCACAAAGGCTAAATCAATTGAATCACTGGTAATCCGGGGTATCACACAAAGCTTGGATTCCACTCAATGAGAAGTTTGGCAGAGCGCACCATGGCTACGATACGCAACGATCATGAGACGAGGAGACGATTCTTCATCTCAAGGCGTGCTGTGTTCTTATTACCAACATCGAGCTATGTAGAGTTTGGATTGTTTGTGCATGTTTCCAGTCCAACGGAAGGGCAATGACCCGTCTTACATTGAGGACAGACAATCAGCCATGTCTTTTGCCCTGAACCCGCATCATAGCCAGTGACATGTAGGCGTTGGTATCGAGTATTGCGCTTTCAGGTTCTTTTCTTTTTGAAAGTTGATGTTTGTAAGTGCTGGCGCTCGACGCAGCACAACCCGTGCCAACAAAGGCGCACAATCCCTCCCAACAACGTCAGAGAACATACGTGGTATGATTCATCGCGCATTTGAAGCCCTAGATATGCCTCTGATGCCTTGTTTCATGGTTTCGCGCAACTTTCTTTGATGCCATCACGGATGGGCCCAGAAACTTTCCATTTACGCGTCGCATGAAGGTCGTAAGCCTATATGTTGGCGGGGATCCGGTTCTATGCAAGGCGCCACACCCTGTAGGCCATCTCTTGTATCCATGGCGTATTCTGTGGTGTTTGGAGCGCCTAGTACAGCCTACTTGCTCCACGCATCCAACTCTTTCGCGTCCATAGCACAACGCCTTGTTCTCTTGAATCTTCATTTTGCACACGATGCCTTTCAAGATGATTGGTGGCGCATTGAAATGCTGCTGGGGGACCTATGTGATGGTAATTGATGGTCGAGTGACAGGTTGCAGCACCTGTCCCCGCTTTGGGACGATCTCCAATCCTAACCGCTCATGTTTGGGCCGCAGTGTTTGATCTCACTTACCAACTCAGCCACGTCCTGCACGCCCACAAATGAACTCACAAGCTCAGCGCAGAGGACAGGAGATGCGCAAAGAAAGACAGCAAAATGAGGCGATACAAAGGGGATGACATAGCAGAAATGCACTCAAGACTCGTTTCATCAAATCCGCACGTCTTTCAGGATATGGTTGCTATACAGTGACCAGACAGAAGCGTTCTTGAGTGTTGTGGTGTTGTAGGTTGATGCTGGTGGTTTGTGGTGATGCGGGGAGGTTCAAGGCGCTTCAGCGGGGAAGGGCACGTGACTAGATCGAAATTGAGTACTCACTCGAACACGCGCTGTGGTGATTTCGAAAAATCCTGTGTCCGCAATCATGTAGCAAAGTGCACGTCAAGCGCGCCGGGCAAGCTGAGGTCTAGTCGAGGAGAGGATTTCGACGGCAGCATTTCACCGCGCCGAGCGTTCATCTACCGTCCCAGAGAACTCAAGGAGGCGTCTGCAGCCACTAGTCGGAGAGTGCCTCGATACAGGAAGGAGCGCAAGTCGTTCCTTCACAAGCGCATATAGGTAGGAGAGTCCAGAAGCAATACTAGAAAAGTATCGAACGCTTGGTATTGCACCGTTCGGGTTTTCCATAGCTTCGATAAACCGGCTCAACACATTCAGGAGGGAGGACTTTTCTAGTCTGCGTTTCCAGCACAAACGGAAGCAGTTCCAGCGCGGAGGCACGCGTCCTGAAACCGATCTTTGCACACAAGGCGGATAAAGTGAGGATCTGCGACGGATAACGAGGCAGTGACGTTGGCCGGCTTTGCGAGGAACTGTTGGGCAGGCGGCTCGCCGTTAAGGGCGCTATCGCTGCCAAAGATGGAGGGCATACGCACGAGCTGAGGGGTATGGGAATGTGAAGATGAAACCCAACTATTGGCGTGGGAGGGCCACTGAAGCCGCCGGCCGCACCCCGCAGGGCACTGACGGCGGCGTTTTGGGCTGTCGCTGATCAACCGTTGCCGTTGGAGCCACCAAGCGCGACGATCTAGAATTGTGTCAAGGCGCGGCTGCTAGGTCGACACGCGTTGAATATATGGGCCCGCATTCCCTCACAGGGCATTGAACACCTATCCCCTTTCCGCCTGCTGCATGTGTTGAACACTCGTTCTCTTCCCTTCGTTTTCTTCCTGTTTGGTGTGCTAGGGCAATCCTGCCTGTTTTCGACTTGCATCGTCACCGATATCGATACCGTTCGCTGCACACGGCCCAACGCTCGTTATCACAACACCCCCGCCTGATCTGGCCTCTCCCACGCAGCAACAGCAACAATGAACGTCAACAAGAAATTTGGCCGCTTCAAGCAATGGGCCGGCGAAAAGATGGGCGGCGAGGCCCGTACCGGCACCTCGGAGGAGTTCAGGGCGCTGGAAATGGAGATGGAGCTGCGTCATGAGGGTATGCAGCCAGCCGCTGCCCCTGCAGCAATTGTGCGACTAGTTGAGACTGACACTGCACAGGCATGGACAAGATGCAGAAGGCTATGGCCGTCTACGTCAAGTCAATCTCCAAGCGCGCAGAGGGCGCCGACAAAGAGAAGCAGCTCCCCGGCGGCCACCTGGGCTCTTCCATGGTCACTCACGGCGAGGACTTTGAGCCAGATTCCGAGTTTGGCAACTGCCTGTCCTGTACGCATACAAATCATGCAATCTGCAAGACTATTATCACTAATCGCGAGTAGCCCTCGGTCGCGCAAATGAGCGTCTTGCTCGCGTGCAGGAGACCTACGCGCAAAGCGCTACGTCATCCTGGTTGGAGGGACTGGACCGCGGTCTCATCCAGATGAAGGAGTACCAGGTATGTCAAACCAATTGACTGGAAGATCATTGGCCGCTGACTGGCTACAGAACGCACGCAAGAAGCTCGAGACTCGCCGACTAGCCTACGACACCTCGCTCGCCAAGATGCAGAAATCGAAAAAGGAAGACTTCCGCATGGAGGAAGAGCTGCGGGCACAGAAGGCCAAATACGAGGAGACCAGTGAAGACGTGTTTCGCAGGATGCAGGACATCAAAGAGGCCGAGGTCGATCTGGTCCAGGACCTGTCGGCTTTCCTGGAGGCAGAGTTGAGCTACTACGACCGCTGCCGTGAGATCTTGATGAACGTCAAGCGCGAGTGGCCAGTTAGGTAAACAGGCGCAAACCGCAGAGCATTCAGACCATATTCTAACACTCCTCGCAGAGAGACAGCTCCCACCCGCACTACGCGCTCGCGCTCGAACACAGCCCACGGATACGCAGAGCGCTTCAACCCCGTCGAAGAAGAGCCCGAGCCGTCACCGCCGCGCATGACCATCCCAAAGCTGGCCTCTCGTAGCCGCTCCCCAGCACCCGACTTGGCCGGCTCTCCCGGAGGCTACGCTCTTCGTCCCGCGCTGAGCCGTACATCAACGCACGACAGCTATGCCAACGGTCGCGACGACTCCCCCGCTCGTCGATTGACGCGTGTGCCGACGGATTCCTCCGTCATTTCAAGCCGAAACAACCTGCGCCCCGTTCGACAGCAGAACGCCTTCGCGGACGACTACGAGGACGACGAGTACACTGGTTCTGGCAGCAACTACAGACGCGACAGATCGCCACCCAGCCCTGATCATTCTTCCCAGGGCAGCGGTCGTGTCATGTCGAGGGCGGCGAGTTGGTCTCAGAACGACGGTGGTGCTACCACACCTGGCGGAAAGCGAGCCCCTCCACCACCTCCCTCCAGGGCTAAAAAGCCACCGCCACCACCCCCACCGATGAAGCGAAGTGCGTTGAGTGAGACCACAGTGACACGATACTAGCACAGCACGCTTAACTTTTTCTTTGCTGTTGCTAACGTAATTGTTTATATAGGGCCCATGTCTGTCTCGTCAGTATCTAGCAGAAATGTCACGTGGTAGACTTGGGTCGACTACCGAATTTGGATGGAAATGAGCTGGATAAGACTGCAGCGCAGTCCAGGCGCAATCGGCGTTTTAATCTCCTTTGTTGCTAAAACCGCTTGTTCCTCATATCACACGGCGTTCAGGGAGCGAGCATTGCGCAACGGGCACACGTAGCAATTATCGAAGACATAAGCTTATACCAACATTCACAAGACGAAGACCATCTCCACCCTGTGACGATGATACATTGACAGGCCCACACCATGTCCTTGATACGCCGACCGTGCTGTCCGTACGGTCGTATCCTGGATCCACGGTATACGAGCCGATCGCATCCGTATCACTAACATGCAAAATCTATAAAAAGCCCAAGCGGCTAGTTCTCATACTTGGGCTGCGGATTCGGAAAATTCCAGTTCTCCTGCTATAGTCAGTACACTGAAGACCCGAGTGATGTCGCCCCAGATCACAACGGAGCATCAAGGGGAAGGCTACTCACCCACTGCTGCAGCCCACCGCTCGGGCTCGTCTGCCCAAAATCGCCGCCTTGCACCCCGCTGTCCACCGGCACGAAAATCGCATTCGCGTCGTGTCCGCTGTTGGTGGACCCCATGTTGCTGAAGATATCGAAGTCCTCGCCGGGGGCACCGCCGCCATTCAGACTCCCCAGTATGCTATCGAAGTCGACGTTCAGCCCGTCGAGCGTGCTGTTGCGCTGCAGCTGCCCCTGGGGACCCTGAGGCATGCGGTTCCCCGGAGCTACGAAGTTGGGGCTTGCGCTCGAGAAAGAGGGGAGCGGCTGCAGCGTGGGGTGCTGCTGCGGCGCGAGCTGGCGCTTCTTGTTAAAGCCCTTCATGACGTAGAAGGCTTCGAGGTTCTCCTTGACCGTCCACAGCAGGTCCGAACACCGCTCTCGCACACCCACGCCGTAACAGTGCCCGAAGATGTGGTCGATCATGGTCATCATGCGGTCTTTGCGCGGCAGGTCGGGCGTGCGGTACAGTTCTGTGAGCAGGAGCAGCACCGCGTGGTATTGCTGGTACGTTGTGCTGTACCAGGCCCAGCCTGATAGTGAGGGGAGGGTGTCGAGTGTTGCGCCGATTTCGAGCGTGGTTAGGGCCGCGGTGAGGAGCACATCGCGCAGGCGGTTCTCCGACTCTGAGCGCGGCTGCAGCGAGGTCTGCGGGAGATGACGGTAAAGCAGCATCGAGTCGCAGCGCGACATCAGTAATGTCGCCACTAGACCTGCATAGCGCTGGATGGGCACGTTGGCGTCGAGGAATTGCAGGTATTTGCTCTGGATTTGGCGTTTCCGGGCTTCGACGCGGGCGCGCAGGTCGTGCAGCGTGATGTGCTTGCGATCCATCTCGATTCTGCCGCGGAAGATGAGACGATGGATCTCGTTGCATTCGTAGCGGATGAGGGAAAGAGTGACGTCTGTCCAGCCATGGACTGACGTTGGGTTTTGCTGCCACTCGGAGCTGCCGAACTCAAAGACGTCGTCGTTTACGTTCAGAGGCAGGGCAATGTCAACATCGTCCGATCGGATGGACGGGTGGGGGCCCTGCGCTTCCGCAGTCTTAAAATCGAGGAAGCATATTTGGTACCAGAGGAGAGACCTGACGTGACGCTGCAGCGGCGTAAGGCTGGTCGCAGAGCTGTGACTAAGACGGTGGATGCCGATACATTGCGCAAGTCGAACAAGTGCGCCTACTACAACCGAAGTAGCTCTTGAAATCTGCGCCCTACAGAGCGGAATCTAGCACAGTCAGTACGTCGGTCACGATCTGAGATGTTGAGCCTACCAGGTAAATGGTCAGCGCTTGCAGCGTTCTGATGTTCGATGTCTTTGCCCAATTGGCACGTAGCAACGCTCGCTCAGTGGCTTTCTGCAGCCTCAAAAACAAGTCTTCTTTCGTGATGCCAAATTGTGACTTAGCTTGCAGTGGTGATACCGATGCCGCAGCAGCCATACAGACGGCCAAGATCAGCGCCGTACATGAATTCTGGTTCGGGCTGCCAATCTCAACGTGCATCCAAAATCGCTCGAAAAGACGTTTGAATGAAGGTATATGCAGTACGTGTGCCATAGGATCGACAGCGTCCAGATAACGCTGAAAAAGCGCCTCAGCCTCCATCTTTGTTGGCAACTGCGGGGCACCGATATCGTTGTTACTGTGAGCAGATATCGAACCACCAAGCAACAGATTCAATGCTGGTGCGAGCGATGGCATCTGCTCCGCAGATAGGAGCGCAGAAGACTGCGATTGCCGCTGGCCAGCAACCGACGAGATCGAGGCATTGCGCTCTGAAAGGAGCTTGCCCAGCTACACGTGACATTTCAGCGACCACACCTGAAGAGACCTGCGGGCGCAGGCGGATAGAGTTGACAATACCTCTTCGGCATATTGAGGGCGAAAGAAGCCAGTCACATTTTCACAGATAATCATCCTTCCAATCCTGATGGTGAGGTCTGTCGCGATCTGGTCTTCATCGTCATTCTCGTCTTCGTAGACGTCGTCCTGCGTTTCTTCAGGCTCGGCAGGAAGTTGCTCCCACGCATCGCCTCGATCGACTTCGACGTCCTGTTGGTACTCCTGCCATTCGTAATCTCTAGGCGGGGTTCCTGGCGTGGTCGTGTTGACAGAGTTTGGATTCTCGTACAGATCGAGATCATGATCAGGCACGCTGGTAGAGCTTTGTGAGCGCACTGGGATATTCCTAGTCCAGTCCGGTACAGTGACATTGGAACCTGACTTGGATGCTGCGCGCTCCCGTTGCTCCCTCTCTTTCTTGCGCGCCGCGCTCTCGGGGACGGTGATGAAGACACATTCGCGACCGAAAGCGGTGCAGTTCTGGCAGGGATGCGTTTTTGAGCATCGCGACTTCCGAGTTCGGCATTCGACACAGGAATTAATTGGGCGTGGATTTCTTCGGCGAACCACTCGAGACTGCAATACTTGACCTTGTTCTGGCATTGCTCATATGCTCCATCTCTTAAGCCATGTCCTGGAGAAGTTGTTGAGGGTCGGAGGGCTAAGAACAGGCGCGACGTGCGGGTCTAAAGTGGCTGATGATCCACGCTAATCCAACGGAGGCTTGGAAGACTGACGCTGTGGGGTGAGCCGCAAACGAAATAGTTTGGAACGAGCTACGAATTTCTTTCGCCGTCAGTCGGAGCGACGCAGGTACCATCATGCATATGTATACAATTGACTACCTTGATAACGGGCTAGTTCTACCTGGCATGACCGGGTGCAATGACGCGACAACAGGCTCCACCTGCGGCGAATTAGGTAGGCGCGATTAGCAAGAGCCTCAACCCCACCTCAAAGTAGCTTGGAACAGACTTTGCGAAGAGCGCAACACAAATCGTCTATGATTACGGAGATTTGGGCATCCATCACAGTGCAGAGTAGAGCAACATCTTGAGGGATTTATGGCACCAATCGCTGGGAATGTCGGCCGTGAGAGCCTGACGAGGCTGTGAGATTGACCGGCAGAATGCGGGTGGCTCCCCGTAAATGCGAAAGCCACCAGATGCAACAACCAACACCAGAACACCGGGCTCCGAACGCATCAATGACATGACCCCAATCAATCGAGGTCAACAGACGAAATGTATCACAGCACCCATCCAATTACGACCGGTCGGATGTCGGCGAAGTCGCGAATCGCACAGCCGCTACCTGCCTACTTCCCGTCTCAACCGAGCTGCAGCTGAGGTTGGCGGAGGCTCAGGCCAAGACTCCACCGCGTCTTCAACCTCTTCCAAGAACGAGCTGCTGTTGTGCACTGTCGTCCCTCCGAGGACAACACGGACGCCAGGAGAACTCGCGTTCACCTGCGCTACCATCTTGGCTTCTTCGTACGTCGTGCCGCCTACCATGAAGACAATGATGTCTTGTGGCTTATCCTTGGTCGTCCCACCGCCTTCCACAAACGGGTATAATTGCTGACTCAGGCGCCCCTTGATCATGTCTTGTAAGGTAGTTTCCAATCGCGGAGAGTGTTGTGTGTAGACGTTCTCAACGCCCTTCAGACCCTTGAAGCGGTCTCTAGCACCGCCAAAGAACGACCCCGGCTGGAACAGGTCTGGCATGCCTCCTGCTGCCGCAGCAGTCTGCAATGAATCATGATACGTCAGCAGCTTTGTGATGAGGTTAATGCGGTTTCGAGACAACCCTCCTGCTACTGCCAACAAGTCGAGCAACATAGCAGTCGAGTTGGAAGAGCTTTTGTGATATCGAAGCGCGTAGATCGCCACAAGCCGTAGCTTGTTGTCCGCTGGAATCTTGGGATCTTGGATGATCTTCTGCAATGACTTTACGTCGTTTGAGTGGTTGTCCTGACATGCGAGACTCTGCTCGAGCTCGCTGACATCGAGTAGGCTCTCTTCGCCAACTCTTCTGCTCAACTCGCCAACGAGAGTGACATGTTTTGTGACGTTGCCGGAAAGCTTGCGGAACTCTGGAAAGTCCTCAATGAAGCGCTTCATGTCTGCGATCGAGTCGAGTTTCTGAGTACCCTGCTGCTTTGAAGCAAATTGCTCGACGTACTCCTTTGCATTCTGCCCCAGATCACCGAAGTTCAAGTACATGTTTTTCTTGAAGAAAGGGTCTTGATCTTGAGAGAGTACAATCTCTTTCATCTCTGGCCGTATCTCTGGCACGTCCCGCAGGTCCACTCTGCCGTTGTTGATGCCTAGCAGTTCGTGCACCATAGCTTGGTATGTCCATTGTGTAAGAAGCGGCGTGACTGGGTCATCTCTTCGGTCGACTATCAATAGGATTGGCGGAGTGTCGGTTTTCCTGAAGTCGAAGAGCTGGTCTTCCTGAGTCATGTTGTATCGCACTTCCGTCGCCAGCTTTTTGACGAGCAGACTGTTCTTTTGATACCGAATCAATGGCTTCTTCTTCAGTGCGAGAAGCAAAGCCAGCACAGCCTCCGTCGACCTTTGCAATGAGTTCTGGTTCCACGAATCCGGACTGGTGCTCCATACCCTGTGGTCGGGGAAGCTCAGATTGAGCGACATGAGATCCGGGTTGATGACGAAGAAGTCGGCGAAGTATTCTTGGACAGCACGCACGACTTCGTGGTCGTCTGCTTCTGCCAACCGTTCGAGTGAAGACTTCTTGATGATGTTGCTGAAGTCTGGACAAAGTCAGATCCCCAGTCATCCCTACAACACGCGACAAGACCCACATATGTTATATTCCCCGTACTTCGGGTCTCGCAGCTCTTCTATCAAGCTCTGTATCGATTCGGGGGACGGTCGCACGAAGCACAAGCACCGTAAATGCCGCATCTTCTCTCGTTTCTGGTTCTCTATCCGACTGTTCTGCTGTCAGAAGGACGGTAATGCAAGCGGATTTGGGGAAAGTACTCGGTAAGGTAGACTTCATGGGTAAGGAGGGCGGATTGGGTGGTTGCGGAGGACACTATCGACACCTGAGATGTGTGAGCGCACGATCGCACACAGCCATGATGGAGGAGACAAACCCACAGTCTCATTATCGAGTAGGAGTATCTTCATCTTGGCCGCAGAGGTGCCCGTCGCAGCGCTGTCTCCGACCGACACCATCTTGGTGATGTAGCCGGAGACGGCCTGCACGATGTCCATGTTCGCGGGCGGTCGATATGCTCGTCGATATCGCGGCCGTTGCGCAAGGGAGGCCTGCCGGGATTGGTTGCTGTTACGCGGTCTGCGCAGGTTACGGGGCTTTGTTGACGTCGTCGTGGTAGCTATGTCGCTCGTGAACGAGCCACATCACTCACTCACCGCGGGAGTTGACTAAGCCAAGCTACCAGTCACCTCTCACCGACGACCATCACAGAACTCAAAGATGAGGACTTATTAAGCAACAAGCGCGTATAGTGTGCCTGCATGTCAGATCTGGCGTTTTAGACGTCTCAGCTCGTCCTATGAGATTCTTCACAATGCGTTCCCCGCGCGGGGTATGACCTCGACTGTAGCCTGAAGCTCCAGCTTCACCAAATGTCGAACGGAGTTTTCTCGGACAGTGTGCAAGTCTTCGCTGCCTATTGGGTGTAGCATATGTTTATTGGATCCAGATGGTCCCCAAGATGCAATTGTTAAAAGCTTAAAAGGTCGGACAATTCATCGCTGATTATCTCAGCAGCGGTGGAGCGATACTACCTCTTTGTGACGTAGCCGCCTTCTTTGCTTAGGAATCGTGATAAACACAACCTCTTCCGACCTGTGCACAACCACTTCAAGATCGATTCAGCGAACCCGACGACCAGACAAGATCAACACTCAATTCAAGGTACAACAAAAACTACACCGAACCGGCCACCAGCTGCTTCATCACTACTCCATCATGACCAAGCTATTCATGTGAGTCTCACCCTCAGCAACTATACCGCACGCAGGAGCTTCCGAGTCGTCACTTGGCAAGCTGCAAGAGTCAGCCCATGAGCTTTATGCTCAGCCTGTGAGCGCGCAAACTTCAGTTTAAAGAAAATCGAGAGACAGCCAGTGCCTGTTCGGGACTGTCCCGCAACCTAATAAGCCCTCTGATGGCTACAAGGCATTCGGAACGAGCTGACATGAGTACAGCACCGGCGCCACTGGCTACATTGGTGGCGATGCGCTTTATGCCGTAGCCAACACCTATCCGGACATTGAAATCACAGCGCTTGTCCGAAACAGCGACAAGGGAGCGAAGGTTGCCGCTCAGTATCCCAAGGTGAGGCTCGTATACGGCGACCTGGATAGCTCTGAACTTCTTACCACTGAGGCTTCCAAAGCCAACATTGTTCTTCACTGTGCCGATTGCGACCACGTCGGTGCTGCTACGGCTCTGGTTGCTGGTTTGTCAAAGAGCACCATCCCGGGACCAAGCTACCTCATCCACACCTCAGGTACTGGTGTACTATCATGGGCCGACTTCGAGGAGAAGACCTATGGTTATCGCCGTGAGCACACATACAATGACTGGGATGGTATCAAGGAAGTCACATCTCTACCCGATGCAGCACTGCATCGCAACGTTGACAAGATCATACTGGCTGCCTCCAAGGGTGCGGGTCAGATCAAAACCGCCATTGTTTGCCCACCTTGCATCTACGGACCTGGCCGTGGACCGGACAACCAGGACAGCCTCCAGGTCTACAAGTACTCCGCAGCTACCCTCAAGCGCGGTAAGGGCTTCATCATCAACGAGGGAACCAACATCTGGACCGAGTCCCACGTTCAGGACCTCAGCAACATCTTCCTTGCGCTTGTGACCGCTGCCATGCAACCCGATGGCGGCAAAGCCACTTGGAACGACGAGGGCTACTACTTTTCCGAGTCTGGCACCTTCGTGTGGGGCGACATCGGCAAAGCTATCGCTAAGATCGCTCACGAAAAGAAGTTGATAAAGACCGCTGAGGTTGATACCATCACTGCTGAAGAAGCAGACAAACTGACCCCCATGGGAAGCTATCTGTGGGGCACCAACTCCCGCTGCAAGGCCCAGCGTGCTAGGAAGGTGCTGGGCTGGCAGCCTCAGCAGAAGAGCCTGATGGATCTCCTACCCGATATTATCGACGTTGAAGCCAAGAAGGAGGGATTGGTAAAGGGCCATGCCGTCAAAGCTGCTGGAGAGGTCTAGGAAGCCCTTGGCAAAGGAGGGTGCGGATGAAGCGGACGACCCACGGATTTTGGAGGATCAAAAGAATGCTCGAAGCAGTGATAATTGAGTTATTTGAAGGAAACTGTAGCTGTCAAGCACTACATAAAAAGGCAGACCGATCTCACTTTCAAGACGTACCATCTCGAATCGATAAAACCATTAGAATTGAAATGCTGTCGTACGCAACATAAGGTCAACAACCTGGTATCTAAAAACATTCGCATACAACTCCACCCTCCATCTCAGAGTTTCTGCGCGCAGCAATCGCCATCCTTTGTAACCAGCACACTCGCCTGGTTCTTTTGGCTAGGGAAGTCAATCGCGGGATTCCTGTCAAAGAAATCGCTGGGCTTGTAGTGCAACTGGTAGATCTCGCACGGCATGACCGGCCAGTCCTCCACACGCGGGTTGTGCGTCAAACCAAATACGTTCCACACGACCAGATCTTCGTTCGTGACCTCCTCCTTGCGCGCCGCCATGTCGTGCACACCGCCCTGTTCGAGTTGCGACTGCAGCGTAAAGCGGCCGGCGGCGTACAACTCGTCGTCGCGGTACTTTGTCACCCAGACGTGGTGGTTTGTGAAGAGCGCGCGCTGCGCTTGGATGGACCCCGGAGCGGCGAGAAGTTTCTGTGTCGGGAGGGGTGTGAACTTGTAGCCGACAGGGTTCCCGCTGTGTGGATTCTTCTTCTCCTGATTGATGATCTTGAAGACGCGGTGGTCTGTTGGGTTGGCGTCGAGGCCAGCAGAGCGGTTGACGACCGTCTTGCGGATCTCGTAGAAGTTGCCGTTGGGGTTTGTTTCCTTGTCCCAGGGCGCGGGGAGCGATTCTTCGTAGGTTACTGTGTTGTTGTGGCCGTCAATTGCCGGGTCGAAGCGCGCGGCGAAGATGTGCTGGTGGTTCTGCGCGAGTACGCCGCCGGAGACGACGTTTCCGTACAGAGAGGTCTTGCCGGGGTCGATGTTGACGGTCGAGACGATGCCCGTGGCGCGGACTTCAAGAGTGATGCCGCCGGCGGTGTCGAGCTTGTAGGCGAAGACGTACTCGTAGTTGGCGAGCGTGATGATGAATTGGACGACGAGTTCGCGCATGCGGGTGACAACCGCGCGACCTGTCCTCCAGTTGGTGTGCTTCCAGCCGATACCGTTATCCTGCTCGTGCAAGCAGACAACATTGGGGTGAGCCTTGGGCTCACCGTCGGTTCCAACAATGACGGCATCGAAATACTTGATCACACCGAGGCAGTCGCAGCCAAGAGACAGGTTGTTGGCACAGTTGCCGGCACCACCGTCACCAAAGTCGAAAGCCTGCTTACGGTGGAATGGTGGACGAGCATCGGCATAGGGGACTGTCATCTCACTGATGCTCATGCGATACATAATGCTCCGGCCATCATAGCGGACGTCGTGGAGGACAGCGCCCTCACGGGGATTGAAAGACACGCGGAAGCTCCATTTCTGCCATTCAACCAGGGACTCGTCTGTGACCGTGAAGGAAGGACCCTCAGGCTGTGTGATATTGATTGGTTTGACGTCCTTGCGAACGCCGCCGGCCACCAGCTCAGGAACGTATTCGGCTTCCTGGCAGTGGTCGAGAATGCGAGGAGAATGTGTCTTCCCCGTCAAGCTGTCTCCCTTTCCGCCGGTTGCCAGTCGGTCGAGGCGAACAATCTTCTTCGTGTGAGCGTCCATGACTGGGATAAGAGGAAGTGGGTATCCGTAGAAGTTGGAGTCAGGGTTGCCATTGCGGGTATCCTGGGCGAAGCAGAGACCTTGGAAGTATCTGCGGTTCTCTGCGCCAAAGTCGAGCCCACCATATGGCCTGAAAATGTTAGTCGAATGTCTGTCAGCGTTTTCTGAGTTCCACATACCATGGTTCGACAACCAGCTCAAAGCCTTCAGGAAGCTGGAACTCTGCAATGGCCTTCTGAAATTCTTCACTCTGCTTGCAAGCTTCGACGAGATCGGCAAACTCCCACAATGTCAGACTTGCTTGGCCCTTCTCTTTTCCGACAACTTCGTGTCGTACACGCTTCTTTTTCTCGACGTCTATGATAGATTCGTTGTACTCCGGGATGCGATCGTCTCCGATAACATCGTACATGACCTTGGCCAACCTCGGTGGCCTTTTTGATGATGGCGATTGACCAGGTTGTCCTCTGCGCTCAGCTTCGAGGAAAGCCTTCATGACCTCCTTTTCCGGCTCTTGGAGGAAGATCTCTCGGAAATTGACGAGAACGTCCTTGTGTATGGAGAGGACTGTGTCGCGGGCGACACGTGTCTCCTCAGCGCTGAGGATCTTGAAGGGATGAGGTGCCATTGTGGCTTTGGCAATGGGGTATCGTGGATGTGTATATGGTGTTGTGATCACTCAAGCTCTACTGTGATCTTAATATACAATGATCTGCTTCAACAGAAGCGGTAGACGTTGACGAGGTCGTGGTCGAATGAAGAAATAGACACAGGGAACTACCACAACGTTATATACCACGGAGTATCTTCAGGGTCGCGCGACACGTGTTTCCGATTCCGCGTCTACAAGAAGCTACGAGATCGATGTGGGGTCGATAACGGTAGGATGGCGGACTTCACGAGCGGCTCCCGGGCTGCGGCCAGACTTGACTTTCGACGCGGAGTATTACCGGGTGTACCTGCTCCTTGGGGAAAGGTGCTGTTCGACGACGAATAGCAATTGGGTAATATGCGATAAGTATGCTGTATGGTTTGTCTGACTGACGGCAAGTAGATCAGTTGGCAATGCCTCAGAGAAGCACATCTTGTCATTCAAAGGCTTCAATTGTGAGGGTGGAAAGCGCGTTGTCGCGTGGACATGCCGAAAAAAGTTTAAGGCGCCACTGCTTACATCCTCTCCACAACAACTGGAAATGGTATCTGCCAATGACAGTCTTGCCTACACAACATCTCTCGACTCTCGTTATCAGCAAAGTATTCCCTTGGTATGGCATGGAGTCGACGAGTGATAAGATATCGAATATTCTTCGTTGCGGAACGCTCAATGGTGCGGAATTGCGGCCGCACCGACTCTGACATTCGACGCGTGAAGACATGCCGGCAACATTTTGTGTCCAAACACACATACGTCAATGAAAGCTTGCATCCATACGAATGGCAAAGGCGCCATGACTGTACGTGACTGATAGATGACCAAATAGACATGCACTCCGCCAAGACAGACGCGCCAGACGCCAAACAAAGCTCGTTGGGCCTCTCCCAAAAAGCGTCCTGTACTTGACCCTCACGCTACCAATTGAAGAAGCATTTACCCCAGATCTCGGGCTTGCATCGAAGCGAGGCGGCTGAGTCGCCTCCTACTGTTACTCGATTCTGCTTGCAACGGGGCCCGCGGCCGGACGCTATCACCTCATGCACGTTGTGTAAAAGTGCTTTCCCAAATACGTTAGAGGAACGGGGTTACAGTATTCGATTCACGATAGGCGTACAGTTGCCCATCATCAGACGGTGGTTGCAGAGCCTACTACTTGGCCGAAGTCGGAAAGCTAAAACCTGGTTCCGAATGTGTCGACGAAAACCCGCCCGCGGGCCCCGGAATGGTCGGTATCTACAACTTCCCTCCAACATTATGTTACAGCGTTGACATGCTCTCTTCACATCCACATCCACATCCAAATCTGGACAGTATTTTGAAATTGAGATTCTCTTCTGCCGGCGAGAGGCCAGCGATGGCATTAGTACTTATGGTACCCAGGAAGCGTTCGAGCGCAACACATACCTTATGTCTTCTATCATCAACGGCGAGCACAACATCACGGCCTCGTGGGGCCTGGACCTTTCTCCGAGACTGTCGATATCCCCACAGCTCACCGATGGACATGGCCTGTCCCATCAGCGCGATACTGCCAGGTCCTCTGATCTTGGTAATATTTGACGTGAGGAATATCCTTAAAGTGTGGCCTGAAATTGGGCGGCTGCGGGCCGGGATGTGTTTTGATGTCCGCGGCGTGGAGCCGATGTTCGGTACGATTAATTTGACTGTCGAGTCTGTCAAGGCTGTCGTCTTGCAGATTATGATGTCTCTCTCATGTTACCGACCACAGGGCATTGTGGAGAGATGGTGGCGCCGACAGTGTCGTTCAGGTAGAGAGGCCTGATTTCCAACTCGGTGCCGTTTTCTCCTATCCCATGGCGATGATTTAACTTAAGCGATGAACCACAAGACAGTGGTGAGAATGGTCCTTGTTGAGGTACTATCATCATTATCACCCGTCTTGTAGTAGGCAAAACGTCCTCATTGGAACGCTAGACAGAAGAGTATCATCTGTGACAAAGAGCTGGGGTAATGCGCGGGTGACGAGATGCCGACTAGCCCTTGACTTCGAAGCCTTTGGAACAATGCTCTGAGCTCTAGCGCTGGTATGCAACCATCTGCAGCCCGAGCGAGCGCATCCACACGGCATGAAGAATTCCATTGAAGATGAGGAACTACAGCATCTGATTTTTAGGTGCCTGTTGCAAGACGAGCTTGGCGTCCTGTGGATGCCTCCGAGGCTGCGCAGCGCGTGTAGTAAGTGGCTGGCGTTGTGACACTCGACCCTGAAGCTGCCGAAACAAAATTGTCAGTATCCCCCCTCTACGCTGCTGCTGTCGCGTATTGTCAAAGTGGGCGTATAGTACAGCCTCGATCCCACAGCACAGATCTTTCCTTTCAATGCCCCCTTCGTCGTGCCTCTGGCTTGAGTATAGCATGGCATTTTTTTTTTGGGATGCTGCCATTGACATACAATGTCATCTCTGCTGTTTGGCGTCATCTTGAATATGTCAGTGAATGTTGGCTCCTGATCTGTTGGAGTGCCCCATGCTGTCTTGGAAAGGTGCTACCACCCGCCTTGGCTTATTTAGGCTGTGATGTCCACCTATATGAAGCTGTCTTGGATATGAACCTATGGTAGTGCCGCCTGCCTTTGCTATCACCTTGATTGTGTCCAGCTGTCGTGGCTAGGCGGTGCCGCTCTGCTACCCTAACCGTGGTGTAGCCCTGATTTTGATATTGCTTTACAATTGCTTCGCTGTAGTGTTGCTTGGCTGTTTTGGCATCGGACATACTGGTTTTGATGGAGGACAGAGTGAAGGTCTGATAATCACCATCCGTTTGATATTATAGCAGACCCACCGGTTGATGCAGATCATGTGTGCAATGCAGAGTGTGCCCATTATGAGTTGCACATTCTGACTGGTCGGATTAATACGACCTTTGCAGCAGTATTTGTAGTTTTTGAAAGTCTAGGAGGTAGTCAAGGTACGATTCTGAGTATTGCAAAGCCTTCCAGGAGCTCTGGAGGCTAGACTAGGATGAATCCTCAGATTCTTCGGAAGGTAATTAGTGATGTGATTGGAGCGTCTCCAGACTTTTCAGGAACTATGAAGGCTACAATGAATTTGGATTGGACTGTCGGCTTATGTCGTCAGGCCTCCCGGTACGAGACTCGTTCTTACGCTATGGCCCTCAGATCCTCCCATTACACCATGACCGGTGTTACCCAGCTCTCCAAACTGTTCAGGATTTACTCCAAAACACTCCACTCCAATCACTGGATTACCCTGCGTCAATACGACAACAATCTCACTCCCACTTCTCTAACAATTCCTGGGCAGCCTGCATTTCTCTTTCGATAACCTTTATATGCTCCTGGCTTCGTGGCGTAAATCTGACACGGAACGGCTTTGGACCCGTGATGAGCTTTTCCTCATATGCCTCGGTATCGATTTCAATCCTTTCGCCCTTGTGGTCAACTTCATGCTCGATTCTGAATGCCCATAGGAGTCGTGCAAGCATGCGCCACTGTGTGCGTTCAGCAAGGTGGATGCCAGCGCAAATTCGTCGGCCAGCGCCGTAGGTATAATGGTCCCTATTCTCGTAGTCGGCAGATGAGGCGTACTCCGTCGCTAGGCCAGGGTGGTTGAGATATCTGTCGGGACTGTAGGCGGAAGGGTTGGAATAGTAGGTGTGATTGAGGGCCCATTGGGGGATCATCACGGTGGCGTCTTTAGGCTGTGGCATTTAGTGGAGAAAGGATATTGCAAGTGGGTATCTTACGATCAACATGCCTTCGTACCAATTGTCTTCTGTACACCGGTGTGGTATACCCGTTGGAACGCTGTAAGGACCCGTTAACCCCCTGGCTCCTTGTGCGGCCACCCATTCCACTTACACTGGCCGAATTCGTAAGCCTTCTTTCACGATGCAGTTGATATACGGCAGGCTCTTAAAGTCCGCAAATGTAGGCACTCTTTCCAGGCCACATAAAGCATCGAGTTCCTTCTGAGCCTTCTCTTGGACCCACGGGTGAGTTGCAAGGAACATGATGCTAGTCCGCATAGTGAGCGCACTGGTCTCAGCAGCTGCTTGCATCAGAGCTCCAACAAAGTTGGCAAGCTTTGTTCCTTGGAAAGCGGGATCGAGTTTGATGCTTTCGTCGTCAAGGAGATTGTCCATTAGAGACTCCCGTTTATCACCGTGGTTACGACGTGCTGCGACATGCTCTCGGGCTTTGGTCCAGATCCGAGTCGGAGTACTGAAGCCCTCCTCTGCGCGTTTTGTTGAGGCGAGCCACTGCTTTGGAATGCATTTGAAGATCGGGAATTGTTCGGTAGGAGGATAAGTACCAGGACTCAGTGCTGCATTTACTGCTTCCATAGCTTCGTAAGCACTTGTTGCCCAGAAGTCATCGCTAGACTTTGCGCGCTGCCCGAATAGTGCAATTGAGGAGAATGAAGCGGTAGCTCGGTCAACATGCCTGCTGAAGTCTTCGGGGTTGACAAGAAGGTCCTGCATCAGAGTGGTGACCTCTGCCTCCGAAATTCTCGCGAGCTCGTGGTCCAGTTTAGCAGGCGCGAAGAATTTCGCAGTGATCTTTCTTTGCACCCTCCATCCAGCGTCAGCTTCCATGTTAGCGATGTTCTCACCCCTCAAGGCCATGTGGAATTGTTCGTCCTGTGGTCTTGAGGAGTATAACGCACTTCGTTTATCGATTAAGTCATGCACTGCGCGTCTACTATTCAGCACTATCATTGTGCCTTTGCCAATCTTGAGGGAGAAAACCGAACCGTATTGCTCGGACCAGTCTTTAAACCTACGCTTGTCAAATGATTCTATGAATAGAAATTACTGATGAGCTTCCGAACCTTTTGTAGAGATCTTTGTCGACAACGAGGTGGGCGTTGCCAACGATAGGATACGTTGGCGGACCGGGTGGGAGATGCTTCTCACGAGAGCCAAAGCGCAAAAGTTTAAAGAGTACGTAGATGCAGCATAGAGTGAAACAGGCGCCGAAAGAGGGGAAATCCTCTGATAATCTAGCCATGACGCTCTTTTGATGTTCCGATGTTGAGTGTGGGAGGCAGCGACGGGAAGATTGAGAAGCTGGGCTCGACAAGATGTTTGTAAGATCTTAGTTCATACGCTGGACAAGCGGACAATTGCTCACTGGGTGCTCAGGTAGCCTATTGGACAAAGCAGAGTGCCACAGGGCTGGTATGCAGCCAAGCAAGGGTAAAGAGAGATTTGTGGGTGCGCTGATGCATATAGTAAGCGCGGTATGGCACGCCTCACAACCTCACGGCCAATAAACGAGCCTCGTTATGAATGACCGAGTTCCCGATATTTGACTTATGCAGCTGGAGCTGAACCGATTTCAGCCTTACTTTTATGCTTCAGTTTCGTTAAGTCACTTTACATTATCTGGTGTCCCAGGAAAACTGAAAAGAGGCCATATATTCCCTGGAAAATGTGAGGCAGTCAACGTTCATCTATGCATCTTCTGAACGCGGATAAAGTCTTCGGTGGCTGTATCGATTTAATTCTTTCTTTAACTCACATACATTCAAAACCATTCAAGTCTCTTCCCTAAGCAACTGACACCACCCAGTGCAGCACTCATGCCCGTGAAGATGACAAGGGAACCGTAATTACTTCCATAAACGCCTCCCCGCCCGAATTCACCTGCTCGGATCAGTGCCTCACTGACAGGTCCGCAAGCCACACTGCCGATGCCGCGTCCCGCCCCAAGTACTGCATACACCATTGTTGTATCTGCAATTTGCTGGCTTTTGCTCACTGCTCTCATGATACCTGGATAAGTTGTGGTGAAGCAGCCAGCGAACAACCCGTACGTGAAGGAGAAGACCAGAAGGAGGGAGAGCTGCGACGAGAAGCCCCAGAGTAGGAACACGGAAAGTGTAGACCCTAGCGTTGATATGAGGATGCAAGTTGCGACGTGCCAGCGATCCACCATCCAGCCCATGACTACACATCCAAAGACCGTGGCGATGTTGGCCAACATGAGTGTAAGTGCAGAAGTGCTATTGGAGGCGCCCAGACCTTTTGCAATGGTTGGTAGGTAGATGGAGGGCACAAAGTACCCAAACCCTTCTAGAACATTCCCAAGTTGAAGTAGCAGGAAAGCCCTGTCCTTGAGAAAGGTTACGTTGAAAGCGCGGGGACTGGCTGCCTGAGAGACGGGAAGACGCGGTTTGAGGAATATATAGAGGGGTGCTACAGAGACGAAGAGAACCCTCGAATCATGTCAGCGACGATCTCCATGCGAGCAAATTTGACTCACACAGCCCAGATGCGAAGGGTGGTGCGGAAACCATACTTGTTCAGCAAGGATTGGAGGAGTAGTGGAATTATCACACCACCAACGCCGGTACCGGCCTACAGCTGATTTTAGTATCGTTTTAAGAAAGCATATGCAATCGTGACTGACCCACATTGTGCCAAAGGCAAATCCCTTCCTCTTCACAAACCATTCATCCATGAAGGTGATTGTCGGGCTGTAACAGAGAGTACCTCCTATCGCGTAGAACACGCCTTGACTCGCAATAAGATGCGGGACTGTCATACTCAACGAGCTCAGCCCCAGAGACAGACACATGATGACGAGACCGATCATGATGCAAGGCCTTTTCCATGTGGGATACCATGAAAGCATGCCAAAGACGAGTGGCGAGGAGAGGTACATCAGCCCCAAGGCACAAGTTCCAATGATGGAAATGCTTCTTTGGCCTTCGAAGGGCGGATGGGAGGAGTAGTATTCCTGGAAAATGCCATAGGCGAAGGGGAAGCCTGCATTGTTAGCGCAAGCTTAGTATGGGAGTGTGATAGGGAAAGAGGCACCCCAGACTAGGATGTCCATAAAAAAGGCCGAAAATAGGAAGAGCCATGCATCTTTCCCTGTGTCGACAGGTGGAACCGAGATTTGCATTTCCGCTACGCCGGCCTCGTCATGCTGCGGATTGATAGCGTTGAGCTCGATGTTGGACGTTCGGCGAGGCGCGGACGCTGTTTCCTCATGAGTAGGTTCTATGTTCGCTGACGCAGTCTTTGTATGATGTAAAAAAGGTTGTGTACAGGCATCTTTCGTTGGTCCCTCGCGTAGGCGATGTATGCTGTCAAACATAAGTGAAGATTCTGGCTCGTTGCCGAAATGCAGGTTCGCCATAGTCTCTTGATCGCACAAACTTGACATTGGTTACAAGTTCAAATTAGTATCAGATATAAAGTCTTTTCGAGGCAGTCTTCGAAAACATAACCATGGTGCGTAGAGGTTTATATAGACAGTCCTATCCCAAACGCCGGTAGCAGTCGCTTTCATACAACGCGCCTTCACTCCTCTTTTGTCATCAGTATCGTCACGACGCTGTCATTTGTATTTCATACCGCTGAAATTGACAGGCAGCCTTATCGCGCGCAACGTTTGGCTAGTTTATTCGACTCCAATCACAAACCATAGCGTCACCTTGGCAGGAGCGCCTCCAGACAAAGTCTAAAATAGCAAGAACGATTGGGACAGCGAGTCCAACCCCACAAAATATGGGTATCAGTGGCATGCATTGCAGAAATCTATCACTCAACATGATACCTGGTACCTTCCAACGCCTGTCTCGACTCGCACCGAACAAGTTTGACAGCGACACAAGACTTTTCGATGTCTAGAACCGACGGAATATAGTATCATCGCGACGAGTAGAAGTGCTGAGTTCCGTCTGTCATGTCTGCTTTGACGTCCAATGACAGATCTAGCTTTTCCCTCGTGCCGCATCCAATCGCAAGCCGCTGCGGGGAGCTCAAAGGTCTCGTGGCTGCTGCCTTGCTTACACAAGCCACCACAAGGGACCTCTAAATGCGCAATGCCGAACTCAGTCCTTGAGAAATACTGATTATGGTCATTAGTGACCTTGTTTGGTTTACTCTCTATTTTTTCATGGCAGCAGGTTCTCTTTCAAGATGTTCTTCACACGCTGGGCCTCATGGCTTGTTACCGCCACGAAAGCAACAGATCAAGCTATCATGAATTCATGCCACGACGATGACCCAGATCTGTCATGGATTGAAAACATGGCTTCCATCGGCGACTCTTATGCTGCAGGCTTGGGCAGTGGGAAGCGCAGGGACTTTTCATGCTCACGGTACGACACGGCATATCCAAGCATCCTACGCGACTTCTTGAAGACCTCTCCACGCTCGAACGTAACGCACCAGAGCTTGGCTTGCTCAGGTGCAGATACCACCGAGATATTGGCCAAGCAGGTGCCGGTGCTCGACACCCATCTCAACCTCATCACCATCTCCGCAGGCGGCAATGACATCGGCCTCACACCCATCCTGAGTGACTGCGTCTATCAGTTCTACATGGCCGGAGAAGATGCATGCCAGAAGTCGATCGCGGAAGCGCAAGCCAAGATCGCCAACAACACGCAGCTCTATCGTGATGTTACAGGCCTGATCGAAGCTGCAAGGCCACATCTCAATGCAACACATGGCCTGATCTATGTCACAGGCTACGCGCGCTTCTTCGGCACCGACGACACCACATGCGACAACGTCACCTGGGCTGTATGGCGCACCATCGAGCGGCGCAAGCAGTACTTGACACTGTCTATGCGTGAGGCACTCAATGATATGGTACTCTCCGTCAACGCCGTGCTACGCAGAGCCGTCGAAGCCACAGGCCCAGACGTCCACTTTATCGACTACGATGCCGACATCGCACGTCTGCGAGGCCGGTACTGCGAGGCGGGCGTCTTTGAACCAGATCCAAATCGCTCTGGACTGATGTTCTATGAGTGGGACACCGTCGACCGAGGGGAGAACAAGACTGGTCTGCAGAATAGTACAGGCGACGGTGTGCCAAAGGGATCCTTTGAAGGTGGAATCGCAGAGCAAATCAATAAGACCCTCAGTGAGCATCCGGACTGGAGTTTTGACCCAGACAAGGGTTTTGTCAAGAAGAACGAGACGAATGCGGATGATCAGGGGATTATTGAAGATACGATCCACTGGCTGATTCCGGACTCGTACAAACGAGTCTTCCACATGAGGCCACATGGGCATTGGATTGTGGCACGTATGATATGGAATGATCTCAGGAACCATGCCCTAGGCCAGAGAAGAGCACCGGAAGTGGAAGAGCTGTGAACAGTTTCACATTCACGATTGTTTGAGGACCTCTGCGCTCTCGCGTCAGAATCTTGTTCCGCCTTTCTGGTTCCATGGTTCGCGTCACTTCGACTCACCTCACGCGCAACTATTATAGCCTCTCTTGCCATACACAGACACCGCAAACACCCCAACCACCAACACAACCGCAGCCCCTCACGCGGAGGCTCTGACAAACCTCCCAGCAGTCCACACCACCGCCACACAATGCCCACAAAACGCAAAAATGCCCGCCCGCTCATCACAAAACCACCCACAACGCCCTCAGAAACAATTTTCTTCTACCACCTCAACGTCAAGCCGTACGACGTCTTCTGCCAATGGAAACCATCACCAATCACAATCCCAACACACATCTTGCTCGCCATCTGCAACAAGCCCTCGCCCTCTGCCATACTAGCTGAGCACGGCGAGACCATGACATTCAGCTGCGCAGAACAAGCGTACATGTACTTCTCCGACTTGGCATGCCGCGCGGCGATCCTAGCAGCAAAAGATCCCGGGGCGCAGAAAGCGCTCGGGCGCAAGGTGCGCGGCTTCAGCGACACGCAGTGGGACACGGTCAAGTCCCGCGTCGCGCGCACGACGACCTAGTACAAGGTCACGAACCCCGCCAACGCACACGTGAAAGCCGTCTTGCTCGGGACCGGGGAGAGAGAAATCGCGGAGGCGAGTAGCAGGGATCGCGTGTGGGGGATCGGGTATAAAGAGGAGGTCGCGGAGAAGTATAGGAGGAATTGGGGTGAGAATAGACTGGGACGGTGTTTGATGCATGTCAGGACGAGGATCAGGGAGGTGGAGATCAGGGAGTGGGAGACGGGGCTGGTGGATTGGAATTGGGATGGTGGGGAGGGGGATGAGGTTAAGGAAGAGGAATTGAAGGGTTGGACGGCGAGGAGGGAGGATGATGGAGGAGGAGAGCAGATGTAGCGCGGTTCGCAACGAATGAATCGCAGATGAAGAATACGAAGGAGTCACGCCCATCTCCTGCGCAGTCATCCTGGAGCTTACCATCTCGGCCCTAAAATGAGGTATCAAGAGTTGAAAATCCTACTATACAACTTCTCATGCCTCCCCACCCAGAGATCCATCACCGGCACACTCTGCCCCGCCTCTTCCGGTCTGCGTTCCCACCCCTCACTCACCAGCCCGCGAATCCTCTCCTGCAGCTCCACGCTCGCAAGCAGCGCCTGGGCCTGATACGGGCCCATGACGCTCGCCCTGACCGCCGCGCTCATGACGGTCCTGGCATGGCTGAAGAGGAAAAGATACGCGGCTTCGCGGAGGGGCACGGCGAGGATGCGGCACACGAGACCCCATAGCGGGGCGTAGTGCGCGTTCAGGGCTGGGCTTGTGCGGAGCGCGAGGGCGAACGAGGACAGCGCGTCGACGGCTGCGGTCTTTTCGCGGCTCTCAGCGTCCGCGTCCGCGTCCGCGTCCGGGTCCCCATCAGAGCACCGCGTCGTGCGTCTGTACTGCGGCGCGAAACTCCGCTCCCATACCGCCAGCAACGCCCGCCCCTGCGCTATGCTGGCTCGTCTCGCGACCGTACACGGCGTGCTCGCGTCAAAGTCATTGTCCAGCGTGTCTATCTCGTCCGGGGCACGGTACGCCGCAAGCACGTACGGCAGCGCGGTGCTAGCGAGGGTCGCGAGGGAGAGGCGCAGGAAGGTGTTGAAGAGGGGCAGCTGGGATGCAGACGGTGGGGACAGCTTGTGGTGCGCGAGGTAGGATTCAAGGCCGCTGCTGAAGGCGAAGGAGCCGAGGGGGAGGGCCGAGTCGGAGAGCAGGAGGAGAGCGTGTAGGGCTGTGGCTTAGTTAGTGAGATGCCGTGCGGTGTGCAAGGCGATGACGGACCTGCGCCGTTGTTGTCGGAAGGGGACGGTGGAGAAACGTCTTGCTGTTGGGTGAGTTGCGCTTTGGCGGCGCGAAGGCGCGCTTCGAGGGCAGCTATCTCATCCTGGAGAGATTGCTGACTTGCCGGTGCAGAAGTCATGAAGTGGAGTGAACGGGATAAGGCACGAGGTGTATTGCGTCGTGCGGCTTAGCATGCTGCTTATCGATAGAGCATCCCACCATCCCACTCTCACGCCTTGTGCCCAAGGTAATGTACAATCCCAACCTCATGTAGTCGTGGTCCAAACCAATTCCAATCCAAATTCAATCCAAACGCCAGAGAGACTCATCATGTCCCTGCAAAACCCAGTCATGCGTCCGTGGCATGGGGTATAGATCCAAAGAAAAGCGCCGAACCAAAAAACCAACTGTGCTCCACTGGAAACGAAAATGTGGACACAGCTTTCACAGCATGTGTGTGCCGTGTCCACAGCTCATTCGTCTTTCTTGGGGATGTCGGCGAACATGGGCTGGCCCTTAGCCGCCTCGAAGCTGCGCGTGCTTGTCTTCTGGAAGAGCGTCTGCGGCTTGGACCTGCGGAGCTATTAGCATTGGAAAAACGCGAATGCAACGCGTTTACTCACTTCTTCATGATGTTCTTGTTGCGGAAGTTGCTGAGCTTCTGTGTGGCCGGCGACTGGATCTCGTCCGAGGGAGAGACGTACTTCTGTGCTCTGCTCTTCGTTAGCTGTGCGCATTGAGTGTGGGCCGTACGTGCGTACTGCTCGTCCTTCATGCGCGACTCGAGAACCTGGCGGTGGTACTCCAGCGACTTGGTGTCTTTGGCGTCGGCCTGCGCGGTCGGCTTGATCTGCGCGTTGGTGTCGCGGCTGCTGAGGACGTTTGCAGACATTGTTGCGTGTGTTTGTGGGATATGCGTTGGTGTATGGTAGATGTTGACTTAATCAAAGCGATGCAAGCGGTGCTGTGTGGAAGTGGATGTGGTGGTGGATTCTCAACGCGTTCCAATGCAGCCGTTAAGAATGTTCACGCTCTTAGTGTTTGGAGAAGCCTGTTGCTACGGCAACAGCGATCGGCAATCTGCTAGCACGAGCGAACGAACCATGACGCACATGTTTGCAGCCTTATTCCCTGTGCGTTTCAGCCCTATTCCCTGTCTCCACCGGTTGGAGGCATTCATCCGCTCGCTTCTCGTCGACTTGGGTGACTCACATGTTTCCCGGAATCTGGAGCCTTGCCAGCCGTGCTCTGCAGACAACGTCCCCTGGACATATAACGCATCTTGATATACATAAGCTCGTCGTCGTGACGACAGTCTCTTCAAAGTCTCGCTTGTTTGTTACACAATTTGTGCAAACCTAGCGACCCTGGCCTGCTTATTGGTCTTCGCACTATTCAATGGCAGCTACTTTCGACGGCGAGCTGCATCTATGACTGTCACAGAGACGTGTCCTAACTCCGTTGGTCTTCTGATAGATTGGCATTCTCAATCACGTCTCTTAATCATGTAGATTGCAAGTCTGAGTTTCAGAAAGGCTCGAAGCCCAAGGATATCGTTGCCGAACGCCTGCAATGCAAACGCCGGTAGTGACAGAACCGTCCATACACACATTATCTAAAATCTGATCTCGTAGTTGCCCGCCCGCGTCATGTACCGCACCCACTTAACACTGCTATAGTTGCTCTTCTCAAACACCTTCAAGTACCTGACCAGCAGCCCCGAGCTCGTGAACATCAGCAGCGAGAAGCTCAAGTTCAGCGGCGGTCGAGACCACGCCTTCTGATTCGTCATGCTCGTCAGGCTTGCCTCGGCGCTGAGCACGAACTCGCTCTGTCCCGTAAATCTGGGGATCTTCCACACGATGTTGTTGTGCTCGGGCTCGTACTTCGCCTTGCCTTGTGATGTGCGCTCCGTGATGCGTGCAGTGTTCAGTGGCGTGGGTATCCGCACAACGACGTTCGTAGCGAAGAGTTTCGAACCGTAGTTTGCGCGGATGGCGATGCTGTATTCGACCTTTGTCTTGCCGACTTCGTTGACGATGGCGTGGACTTTGAAGGGCAAATTGACGTTCTCGGTCGCGCGGTACCGCATGAGTTCGAACTCGCCGTCCGGTGGGATGAAGGATATTATCCTGTCTGCGTCGAATTTGCCGAGCTTGACGCACTGGTGGAACTGGCAGTCTTCGAGTGTGACGCTGCCTGCAGCTGCTCGTGTAGCCTTCGCGCCTGCTTTATTTCCGGATGGTTGCTGGAGGTTGTCTTCGCCCAGCGTGAGGCGGTCGTTGAGGCCGAACTTGCACTCTGGTGTGCCCGACAGGTATGCGCGCATGATAATCTGTCCGTTGACATCCGCTCGCAGGACTGTGCCGGTGGCTGACATGAGGAGGTTCACATCCTCGATGACGTCGACAAAGGCTTCGTTTTTGCGGTACTTGATGTCTGCCCGTCGCCATGAGAGCGCTCCAGTGGCCTGCATTGTGATCTTGGACGAGTCCTCCATTGCACGTTCTGACTTGACACCCTCCGTTGTGATGTACATCTTCAGTGTGTCCGTCTCCGTATTTTGTGGATATCCAAAGTCCAAAATCTCATCCAATAGCTCGTACACCAGCACGAAGTTGTTCTTCACGGCCTCCTCGTCGAATTTCCCAAAGTATGCCTTTCCCAGACCAACCAAGCGGTAGAGGAACTCGAAGACGAGGGCGGCATTGGCGTTGCTCTTGGTCACGGCGACCAGGTAGATATTCTCGTGCTTCACATGGCTGAATGTCGTCGAGCCGAGTGTGAGGATGGGCGAGCGGACTTGTGCGTTGGAGATTACTTGGATACGGAATACGTCGGCGAGGCGCGGGCGGCAGTCGTTGCGGAAGGCGCGAAAGATGAGGTTCTCGCCCTTCTGATTGAATATGAGGATTCCGGAGAGCATTGCGACGGCGGACGACGGGCAGGCAGCGGTGACGAGCTGTTGGCGGCGTGCTTCTGTCGTTGTGCATTCGAAGCTCCCTGAGGGACCGCGGCCTCCGCGCTAGTGCAGGGGTCCGTGTGGGGCAAATGCAGTTGCGGACATCTCCCGACACATCACTATCGGACCTGAGATCTCATACTTCGCTGACTATGATTGACACTGTGTTGGCTTTCCAATCCGCAATTTCAATTAAAAGATGCCTCCTTCAAACTGCTTATGCGTATTTGACCCTGTCGAATACACCCAGCCTCTCCTCGACACTCATCTCGTCCTCGATGTCATGCATCCGCCGTGCAAGCTCGACTCTGTGCCAATATAGTCGCATCCATGCTTCTTCTCGCCGTGCTCCAAATCAGGCTCTTCTTCCAGCTCGTCCTGCTTCTCATCATCCTCCCCGGTCGACGTGAGTTGCTTCACTTCTTGTGTCCACGACATCCTTGTCACATCTTCGTCTTCCTTGTTGCCGTATGCGGAGCCATCCATGGCATCTATTTCATCTGCCTCGGTAGCACGGTCGCTCCTTCGCCTTCTAGCAGGCCGCTTGCTTGCGGGCTCAACATGCTCTTTGCGAAGTCGACTTTTCCACTCCTCGGAACCTCCCTGGGTTGGCAGGAAATGGTCTCTCTCAGACAGGCGCTTGCTCATGCTATCTAGCTTCTCTCCATCGGTGGCATATCAATTTTTCCGTCTCCGTGCGCGTGTATTGTTTGTAGGTATAATGCTTTCTCTGCCGAAGCGGCTCTTCTTTATCCCTTCTCCGTCTTCTGGTGTATGCCCCTTATGGACCTTCTCAGGCGGGATCAATGGTGCAGCGAATACGGTATTCTGTTGCCAGGGTCCTTCTTTCTTGCGCTGCTCGTAGACGGATGGAGTTGCTTCCCGGTGGTCTGACTGTTTGCGAGGCTGTCGAGCGTCTTTCAGATATGGGTACTGTGGTGAAACTTGTCCTCCTCGAGGGTATATGGCATGCCCTTGGAAATGTTGTAGAGGCAGTCCACGTGAGAATGAGGTGCGGCGATCTGGAGATTGTCTCCGCCGTCGACTTTCTGATTCGTCGTTGGCATCACGATCTGGTGTCAGGACTGTCGATTTGCGAGGTATGCGTCGCTGTGGACGATCATCGATTTTGGTCTTGGGCTGTAGCAACATCGCGCTCGTTGTCTGGAGCTCAGTCGCTTGCTGCTCGAATGCGTCCTGGCCCTCTCTGCGCTTCCTCGCCAATTCGCGCTGCAGCTCTGCAGCCTTCTTCTCCAGATCCTTAATCCTCTTTGCTTGCTCTCTTTGCGCCCGCGGCAATAAGTTCGTTACAGGCGCCCTGCACATCGTTCCGCCAGGACGTTGTCACGGAGAACCCAGGATCCTCGTCGAATTCGCCTGCCCTGAACGCGAGCAGGAAGTACCACTTGACAACAGCGACAAAGCGTGCTCTGCCTACGAAGGTATTGAAAGGGTATGCTAGGTTGTTTACAGTGCCGAACCAACCTGCTTCCATAGGCTCGAAGTGTGTTCCATTCTTGGCGTCGACACTGCAGAGCTCGATCTTGTAATGCTTGCGCACACCGCTGCGCGTGAGGTAGGCATGGAAAGGTTCGCCGTTGTGTTCGCCAACGAAGAGTTTGTAGAGGTGGTAGGTGAAGACCTTGACTTCCGCATGCTCAATAAAACGACTGTCAGACTGGGGCGTCAGTTCGACCTCGTCGAGTGGTGGCAGAGCGGCGATTTGCTCGTCGGTGAGCTCGAAGTCGATCTGGAGAGCCTGCGGCACCACATGGTGAGGTGGTCTTGAAGGTGGGGTTTTTATCGTGACAATCGAGGATGAAGGAGCAGTGCGAATGTGCTGCGAGATTCATCCCTGGTGCGCCTTGGTTTGGAAGTGAAAGC
The DNA here is from genome assembly GCA_001599375.1 of Phoma herbarum. NCBI lineage: Eukaryota > Fungi > Ascomycota > Dothideomycetes > Pleosporales > Didymellaceae > Phoma > Phoma herbarum. The sequence goes on along the minus strand of BCGR01000012.1, from coordinate 60,395 downwards.
AAACAAGGTCCTCATCACAACACGAGATCTTCTGACGTGGTACATCAATGATTTGCATATTTGGCTTCGACTCGAAGATCTTAGGTCAACAAGATCTACCATGCGGCTTGATGGATATTGAATTAATTCTCGCGCTCCTCGTTCGCCCGCTCCGCCCACTCTACCCACCGCTTGATCACTTCATCGATCTTCTTCACGCCATCCTTCGTCGCCTCCACCTCAAACCACTCCTGATGTTGTTTGCCACACGCCTCACACTTCTTCATCACTCGCTGCTCCGCAAGCTCAAGATGGATCAGGCGCTCCACACGCATGACAGTAGGCACTTTGCGCACAACCCCAGCATCAGATACGCGCCGGTTACCGTTTACATTCTGTGCGGACGTGCGGCGAGAGCCTACGGGCGAAGCTTGCGGCGAAGGCGTTGGCGTTGATGAAGAGATGTAGGGATAGAAGCGCACCAGGGATAACGAGTAGCCGCACTGCCGCGTCCATTCATTCATGCGGCGGTGCACGTTATTTGCGCGTCCGATCTTCAGGAGGATAGTGTCTTTCTCGGCACCTTTTGCATCGTCATTACCAGATCGTTGGCGCGTTGAGCCAGACCGCGGCCGCGAACCTTGCTTGACCGAATACTGCCGCAATACATCTGAGGTGCGTCGTCCTTGATCGGGTCGTGATGGTGGAGTGAGGAGTGTGGATGCAGTGGACGAAGGTGCCGGTCCAGAAGCTTCCGGTGTCAGCCAGAAGATGTAGATATAGCCTTCGTCGTCATGTGGCGAGATTGGTTTGGATAGCTCAGCAAGCAGGGTCGCAGCTAGTTGCGGTGATACGTTCTGAGGGATGTATCTCAGCGTGCCCCCTGTTTCTGATGCCCCTTCGGCGGTGGTGTTGACCGGCTTGCGACTTGGCGTCTGAGGACTAGGTACAGGTCGAGTGGCTGAAGTTGCGCTCGGCCGCCTGCCATGCGTCTGCTGTGGGCGAGGCGGTGTTTGTGGCACTTGCTGCATGGGTGTTTGCAATGCGTACTCCGGATGGTGGCTTGTCCGTTTCTTGTGTCTTATGACTTCAATCTCATCGTCGTCTGCAGCGCCACAGCACAGGGACCGCCAGAAACCTGGCGTCTTACGATGCGGTGAAGGCTTCGAAGGCCGGCTGTCTCTGCGCTTTTGTTGCGCCGCCATAACATCGCTTGGCACTGAGATGAGCGGGCCCTCAACATTACCCCAGGTCGGCGGTCGATTGATTCGCCGCGGTGGCCGGTTGCCTGATGTTCCATTCTCTTTCTTGTTGCTGTCTCGCCTTTTGCGACGTGGATCCGGCATATCGTCTACTTCCAGGACCCCAAGTCGTTGCACTAGCGTGTCTATACTGCTCCTTTCTTTCAGTGGGTAGAGTTGTGTGTCTGGCCCATTGCTCTTTGTGGCTGCGAGCTGCTCAGCCTGGTCTTTATGCTGCCAACAGAAGTATGCTGCAGCGCCGATGTCTTCGCTGTCACTGTCACCTGCGACCGACACGACTGCGAGTACGCCATCGTCGTCGCTCACCTTTGCATCAATCGGTCTTCTACATGGCCGGCCGGACTTGGTGATGCCTTTGCATGTTGTGGCTGGGTTTCGAGAATCCGACCGCGGTATCAGAGATTCGGGTGTTCGGCCTGTGAATGCCATGTTCAAGGAAACGATGCGATGGAAAGGTCTACTGGGAGATGCGCATGAACGAGAGGAAGAAGCTAGAAGTATGCGTTGTCAATTGAAGCGCCTTTCACCGCTCCAAGGAAAGTCGCCCTCTCACAGCCTCGACCTGCGAAAACGAACGAAGATGATCAAGGCAGGCGCAGGAGATGAGTGTCATCATGCTGCACAGACTGTGGGAACACTGTCAGAGGCGTTGCGTCAACTGGGCGCGTGCGGTGGGAAGATGGCAGGGGTAAAAAGTTCACGAGGCAGGCGCGTGGCAGTGCATGTGGCGGTGCGAGGCGTGATGGAAAACTTGAACCACGGCAACAACCACGAATTCAACGCATGTCTCAACAACTATCGCAGTTCGTATGCAGCGGCCTGACTGAAAATCGTGTCGAGATCAGAAAAGAAAGAAAAGAGCTTGGGAGGTCGCAAAGGATTCAAGCAGTGGGCCAGGGCGCAAGCAGCTGTCACATCTACTAACTACAAGAAGAAAGCTTGCATCGGCTTTAGATCGGGCGAAATCAAACAGGGCTGTCCGGAGTTGATGTTCCGTCTTGGAATTTCGACATTGCCGAGCACGTGATCAACTTGCACAAAAACTTCGATCCGACCACCACCACCACCACCTCATCTTATCTCAGGCCCACAAGGACAGCAAAATGCATCGGCCGGGAATCGAACCCGGGGCTAGCCGAAACTGTCCTGTAATGGATGGCAACGGCTAATTTTACCACTAAACCACCGATGCGGTTGTTTGATGGAGGGCTAAGGATTTCCATTCATTATAAACCAGAATATTTCTGCCCGCTTTTGCAGCAGAACGTCGAATTGAGGAATGCTGTTTGGGCAAGCTGGGGCTTCAACGAGCACCACAGTGGACACCCTACACCTTTCAACTCGCTCGCACGTGGTTACACTGGGCTCGTGGTTACCCTACCATCGATTCTGGTAGGGCTAGATGTGTCCATGTTTTGGCCCCCAAACACATGACAATCTTTCCAGCCGTGCATGGCCTAACATCTGCTGGGTCACACAACAAGGTGACCGCCTGATCTTAGCCACTCCTTGGCGATCTGAATCTGGGGCCACGTTGAAGTTGTTCCCCTCTGACCGTTGAATTTGTTGCCCCCCGCAGGTGTGACCTTTATGAACATGGCACACAACTACAGCAACTTCCTCTCTTCGCAGACTCCGGAATACCATCCATTGAATCATCTTGAATCGCCGTGTCTTGATCCAGATACGTCACGGTCCGGAGCCCCTTACGATTCTCGGGACCCCGGTTTCAGCGCGATCTCGCATTCCGGACACGACATTACGGACTATCGCGACGACCGCAGTGTTCCTAGCTTTACGGCCTCAGAACCCAAAGCGCACTTCCCGTCTGAGCCTTCGGTACAGAAGACTTACCCGGCCGAAGTCGTAACGAACCCGCTTGCCGAGAAGCCTCGGTTCAGTTTCCGAGACTGGCAATGGGAGTTCGGGGCATCCATCCTCAGTATGGAATGTTTTGCAGCTGTTGTGGGTGTACTGGCCGCCAACGAACATGAGTCCCTTGCTGGTTGGACCTTTGTCTTCGGGATCAGTCTCAACACATTGATCGCCATTCTCTCCACCTTGTCGAGAACGGCGCTGATGGTTCCTGTTGCCTCTTGTATCAGCCAGCTAAAATGGATCTATCTTCTCGGTGCTTCACGACCTTTGCGAGAGGTTCAGATCTTCGACGATGCTAGCCGTGGCCCGTGGGGCTCTTTAGAACTCATCTGGAGGCTACACATTAAGTCGAAGCTAGCTACATGGGGCGCATTGATCACTATCTTGACTTTAGCTATGGGTCCCTTCGCCCAGCAGTTGGTCTCTTACCCCTCAAGGGATGTGTCGGCCGGCGATGCAACGTTTTACACCAGTCACATATACGATTCAGCCTATGGCGAGCCTCGAACGCTACGAGCAGCCTCTGGAAGAATCAGTAAGTCAGCTTTGTATATTATGAAAAACTCCATGCTGATTACAGGAAGCGTCGACAATGGGTCTGAAGATGCAAGGTGCCATTCTGAACGGCCTCTATAATCTGACTACTGCTGTGCAGTTTACCTGCTCGACAGGCGACTGCCAGTGGGACGATTTCTCTAGCCTCGCAGTTGCTAGCACTTGTACGAACGTTACCTCCGATACCAAAGTCCAATGTGAACATAGTGGCAGTTGGTTCAGATGTAACTATACAACACCTGCCGGTTTCTTCATCACTTCTAGTTACAGTTCGCGCTCTGGAGGTGGAACTAGCACAACCTTCAACGCGACAGCTTTCAAACCCACTTCTTACAATTACGGTCCAATAGACGATCGTTCGTCGCCCGTCAACAGTACCATTACCAGAATTGCCATGGTCAATCTGGATGGCGGCTTCAACATGACGAGACCCGATGTCTCTGAGTGCGACATGCGTTTGGTAGCTCGGGTCACGCGCAACCTTACAGTCACGAACGGCACATTCAATCCTGGTTCCTTCGAAGACATCGAACTTGAAGGGATTCCTGGCAGATACGATGATGAGCAATTGCAAGGTGGTAGTAATCTCAGGGACTGGTATACCTTCAACATTACTGGAGACCATCCATCCTATCCTGGCAACCACTCGTTCAGCTATAACACGATTGACCTTGAAGGCGCTAAGAACCTTCTCTACAACATCTTCACCGCAGACTCGAGATCTGCAAGCGGTGGTTCACAGGTCAATCCGTACTACTGGCCTCTCATGAACTCGACAGACCAAGCTGGAACATTGGCATCGATCGCCCAGAGCATGAGCTACGCGTTCGCACACGCCCCAAGTGGAGAGGTTGTCGAAGGAAGAGCACTTAGCTCTGAACTATACATCAAGGTCCACTGGCTCTGGATTATCCTGCCTCTGACAGAGGTGGTCATGAGCGTATCGTTTCTGGTATGCACATTGATACATACTCAGCAAAAGGGCGTCACTGTCTGGAAGTCATCTGGCATAGTGCCGTTGCTGACAGTAATGGTTGGCTGGGACAACAGTGAGCTCGAGGCTGCTTCCTGTCGAGAGATCGAGAAGAGATCGAAGCACATGCGCGGACAACTTGTAACGAATGATGGGAATGTACAGGGCTTCCATCGGACGAAGTAGCGAGAAGCTTCGAGGGGATGACCAAACAACACGGTGGTGCTTTTCACATTCAACGAACCGCTGCACATGACCAGCGATTACAATCTTGACGGACATCGGATTGAACGCCTACTTCTGACTCGATGATACCTTGGATAACTCCAGAAACGCGGGGTTGGCCCACATTGTTTCTAGAACAATGGTAGTCGATTGAAACCTAAGCAAACCAAGGGACGTTGTGTGATCAAATAAGTCGATGTGAGACCATCGGCGCAGGAGCGCTGGCAACGTTGACAGCTGACCGTCGCTGTTTCGGGTGACAGAAACACTGCTTTCCACAAGTTAGCTTGATTGTTGAATTCTTAAGATAACATCCTATGTGCAGCTTCATCCGGGGCTTGAGGCTGCTTGAAGCTGACTGCGAAGTCATATTTGCCGAAGTATCCTGTTCAATACTGTTCATTCTCTAAAGGTCCGATCCAATCATAAGCCAATGACGTCTTGAAGTGCGACTCTTTCCAACGTGATTTGGAGCGTGCGGTCCTTATCGAGCCTGCAAGCATATTGGAAAGAAACAAGGTGAACGTATCAAACCAGCTCAAAGAACTCCTGCTTCCTTCCTCGTTGGTCCCATTTCTGGAGTCGCTGACCGTCTATGAGCTCATGGACGTAACATTCACCGTGAGCCTGAAGACATACGCACCACGTACGGCACCTTTCTACGGAAGAAGATCGCGATGGCATCGCCTTCGAGTATCCTCTCTGCTTCTACAACTACCAGTCTGAGTCTTGTCACGAAGAAGTGCCTGTCCGCGCAACTGCTTAAAAATGCATCGTGAAACCCTGCATCAGAGTGTTCCCTGGATGTCTGGTTCTAAAGCTGCCAGGGGCTCGCGAGAAGCATTGGAGGTAGTCACGGATGAGTGAAGGGAAGTCAACATGTTCCACACCATCATGCATGTTTTGTCATGAACCTTGAATCGATTTTTCGTTGGAGAGCAATTATGTGAGTCATGACATCAGAATGTATCAATACCATTTTTCACAGACCATGTAGGCGCCAATAAAGCTTACCCCGACCTCTGCACTGCTTTTGCACAGGATGTGCCCACAACGGGGATCCTGATTCAGATGTTTCCGGCTATGCTCCACCCAGCGTGTCCAACCGTACGTAGTACGGCCCGTAACGGTTACGAGTTACGACCGTAAATATAGTAAGTAACGGTGATGGTATAAGCCCGTAGCCGTACACGTACTGTAGTTATATATGAAGCCGTACTACAGCCGTAGTACAGCAAAGTTTGGTGTTAATCTAATGCCTATAGCTCCTAATAACATTTTTTTATTACTTTTACTAACGTACCCCACGGGCGAAGGAATCAACGGGCGAGAGAATCACTTTTGCCAAGACCCCACTAAAACACCAACCCTGCACCAATGCCTCTTTAACAACAACAGTTAGGCGCCCTAAAAGAAGCTTGGGTATAGCTTGTGATTCAAGCTCTTAAACAAGACGCGAACCTCTCTTAGCGACGCGCTGCAGCTATCTACAGAGCCTCTTAAAGTACTATAAGCAAACAACGCGCTAGACAGCCTTCATAGGTTAATACTATAGCTAACTCACAGAACTTAGACAATAATAAGGAGCAAGTAATTGTTAAGCACATACTTGACCTAGTTGCGTGAGGCTTTCCCCCTTAGCTACAAGATGTAGCTAATATAGCCAATATTCTACGCGCTAAGCGTAGAATAGGCTATGTTAGCCTAAATTAGGCTAGTACATTTGTTTCGCGCTAGGAAGAGCTTAAAGTGAAGTTTAATCGCAAGTACGACTACAAGCAAGCCCTCTGCGAGGATTCTAGAGTAATCTAGGGCTAGTTTAGTCTAGTAGCCAACATTAAAGCTAAGTATAGCATCTAGGACAACAACACATACAACTTCAACAAGACAGGCTTTATAATAGGCTAGATAAGTAACAGAGCAGTTGTTACAGCTTCAGGTATGCGAGAACGGCTAAAGCAGGTCTAGCTAGGCAACTAGGAGTAGGCAACAGTTATTTAGGGCATTAATGCTAAAGGATAGGCTATTCCGCCCTTTATTATCTTTAAAGCACGCAACTACCTGTCAAACTAGTACAAGAGCGAAGACCTACCCTAGAACTAGGTAATTAGAATCTCTAAAAATAGCTAGACTACTAATAAGCTTACTTTTGACTAGTTAAAGCACTTTAATACACATTTAAAGGGGCGTACTGTTAGCACCTACTGTATGCTAATTGTTAATAGCTATAAGAGCCACAACTCACCCAAGTTCTAGTAATACTACAAGAACAACTAGATTATCCCTGTATGTATGCCTCTGCACTTATTACATCTCCTATAGCTACTTAATGTGGGCTGTTTTGCCCCTCTAAAGAAAGCCTATACGCGCTAAGCTAAAAACGCTATGCGCAACTAGATTAACTATATTATAAAGCTAGAGTTCCTGCTATGCTTTAAAGCGGCCTACAATGCAGCAATTACTCCTAGTAATATTCTAGGAGAGTTCTAAGGCGCTAGACTAGTTCTTTTTAACCTAAATTAGGTTATAAGCAGCCTTAATGTGAAGCTGCAGACTCTATCACTACAACTCCCTATTAACAAGGAGCCCTAGCAGTTGCAAACTCTAAGCAATACCCTAGAATTCTACTCTTAATCTGCTCTAATTAAGGACAAGTTTTAAAGACACTAAGGCAGCTCTTTAAATTCTATTACTAGCGCGATTAAGCACTACGCAAAAGGAGAAGCAATTCTATTGCATAAGCTTGCGCTTGCACAAAAACAGATCTGTAAGCTTGAAGCAGCTGTTAAGGCCACTACACGACGCAAATTGCATAAAAGAAAGCAAATTTAGCAAGAAGGGACCCTAGTAGTTAAAGAGGGCTAGTAATTAACAGCTCTAAAGGAGTTTAGGGCTCGTAGTGATAGAAAGAGAGCGAAGAGGCAGGTGCGCGCTAAAGTAGGCGAGCCCTCCTAAAGACGCTATAGACGGTGCAACAAGACTAGGCACAACGCGCAAACGTGCAAGAGTGATATAGAAGTAGCCTCTAAATGATATTACAGGCTATACTGCATCTTGCAGGGCCAAAGTGTGATGTTTCGGACCATAACGTACCTCACGGGCGAGCGGGTCACACGAGCGAGCGGGTCACTTTTGCCAAGACCCCACCAAAACACTAACTCTATACCAATGCCTTCACAACAACAATAGATAGCTGCGTTAAAAGAAGCCTGGATACAGCTTGCGCTCTAAGCTATTTAATAAGCCCCTAAGCTCTTAGTAAGACGCGCTGCAGCTATCTACAAAGTCTCTAGAACTACACTAAACGAACGACGCGCTGGACGACCTTTACGCGTTGATACTATGGCTAACTCACGGAATCTGACTGATACTGAGGAGCGGGTGATTGTTGATTATATACTTGACCTGGTTGCGCGAGGATTTTCCCCTTGGCTGGAAGATGTGGCTGATATGGCCAATGTTCTGCGCGCTGAGCGCGGAATGGGCTATGTTGGCCTAAACTGGGCTAGTACGTTCGTCTCGCGTTAGGAAGAGCTTGAAGTGAAGTTTAATCGCAAGTACGACTACAAGAGAGCCCTCTGCGAGGATCCTAGGCTTATTTAGGGCTGGTTTGACCTTGTAGCCAACATGAAAGCCAAGTATGGTATCTAGGATAACAACACGTACAACTTCGACAAGACAGGCTTCATGATGGGCTAGATAAGCAACAGAGCAGTTGTAACAGCTTTAGGTACGCGAGGACAGCTAAAGCAGATCTAGCCAGGCAACTGGGAGTGGGCAACAGTTATTTAGGGCATTAATGCTAAAGGATAGGCTATTCTGCCCTTTATTATCTTTAAAGCGCGCAACTACCTGTCTAACTAGTATAAAGACAAAGATCTACCCTAGGACTAGGTTATTGGCATCTCTAAAAACAGCTAGACTACTAATTAGCTTACCTTTGACTAGTTAAAGCACTTTGATGCGCATTCAAAGGGGCGTACTGTCAGCACCTACTATATGCTAATTATTAATGGCTATGAGAGCTACAACTCTGTTTAATTCTAGCAATACTGCAAGAATAACAAGATTATATCTGTATGTATGCCTCTGCACTTATCGCACCTTCTGCAGCCTCTTAATGTAGGCTGTTTTGCCCCTCTGAAGAAAGCCTACACGCGCTAAGCTGAAAACGCTATACGCAACTAGATTAACCACATTACAAAGCTAGAGTTTCTGCTATGCTTTAAAGCGGTCTACAATGCAGCAATTACTCCTAGCAACATTCTAGGAGGGTTCTGAGGCGCCGGACTGGTCCCTTTTGACCTAGATTGGGTCATAAGCAGCCTTGATGTGAAGCTGCGGACTCTATTACTACAACTCCCTGTCAACGAGGAGCCCTGGCAGTCGCAAACTCTAAGCAATACTCTAGAATTTGAGTCGCAATCTACTCTAATTTAAAATAAGTATAAGAAGGATTAAGGCAGCTCCCTAAACTCTATTCTAAGCGCAATTAAGCACTATGCAAAGGGGGGAGCAATTCTATTGCACAAGCTTGCGCTTGCACAAAAATGGATCTGTAAGCTTAAAGCAGCTGCTAAGGCTACTACGCGACGCAAGTTATACAAAAGAAAGCGAATTTAGTAGGAAGGGAGCCTAGTAGTTGAAGAGGGCTAGCAATTGATAGCTTTAAAGGAGTTTGGGGCGCGTGGTGATAGAAAGAGGGCGAAGAAGCAGGTGCGCGCTGAAGTAGGCGAACTATTCTAAAGACGCTGTAGATAGTGCAACAAGACTGGGTATAATGCGCGAACGTGTAAGAATGAAGTAGAAGAGGTCTCTAAGTAATAATATAGCTTGTTTTGCCTTATGCAGCGCTAATTTGTGGTGTTTTGGGCCATAATAGAGTGGGTTTTGGTGGGGTCTTGGCAAAAGTGACCCGCTCGCTTGTGTGACCCGCTCGCCCGTGAGGTACGTTAATAGGGTGAGTTTTAGTAGGGTCTTGGCAAAAGTGATTCTCTCGCCCGTTGATTCCTTCGCCCGTGGGGTACGTTATAATATATATATATAAAATTAAAACTACTAACGTGAGTGCATAGCGAGTGGCGCGGCTAGGCGAGTGGCGCACCCTAACAAACTGTTAGGCCTACCAACTTTCAAACCTTAATAGATTAACTACTAGACCTTGAATTGCTTTCAAAAGAAGAGAGAATTAAGCTTGCGCTTCAAGCAATTAAAGAACTATAAAAGCTAAGCGTGCGACGCGCTACTATAGTCTACAAGGTCTCTAAGACAACTCTCCACTACTAACGCGCTGGAACGCAATCAACACGCGATACCCACCCCTAATCATCAAATCTTACCAAGGCAGAAGAGCAGACGCTTGTGCAGCATATAAGGAAGCTTAACTAGCAAGGCCTTGCCCCAACGCTCTGTTAGGTTAAAGATATAGCTAATCAACTGCGCGCTGCACGCGACGCGGACTCTATTAGCCTACAATAGGCTTTAAACTTTGTTAAACGCGAACCTGGACTTTAATCGCGTATAACTCGACAGAGGGATCATCAGAGAGTCCTCTGCAGCGACCAAGGGGTCATTAGGCCCTAGTTCAACCTAATACACAACGTTAAGGCCAAGTACGGCATTCTAGACAAAGACACCTACAACTTTGACGAGACTGGCTTTACAATAGGCGTTAGAAATTAAGTCAAAGTAGTTACTGCATTAGAGAGACATACTAAGCCTATTAGAGTCTAGCAGAGAGACCGTGAGTGGGTGACTTTAATCGCTGCGATCAACGCGATAGGCTAGGCAATTGCGCCTTACCTCATCTTCAAAGCAAAGAACCACGACGCGTCTTGGTACTCTAATCTAAAGTCCCAATAGCGCATTAGGGTTAGTAACAACAGCTAGACTACAAACAACCTTAGTGTAGCCTAGCTAAGGCACTTTATTAAGCAAATCAAGAGACAGAGGGTAGGTAGCTACATGCTGCTAATACTTAACAGCTATAAAAGCCACAAGTTACTTCATTTCTAGGATCTTTGTAAGAAGAACAAGATAATTACTCTCTATATGCCTCCGCACTCATCACACATCCTGTAGCTACTTAATGTAGGATATTTTGCCCCCCTTAAGCAGGCGTACAGCAAGGAGATCCAAGTCTTAGCATTAGACCACATTAGCAGAATTAACAAGAAGGCCTTTATCGCAATCTTTGCAAAGATGTTTAAGAAAGCGTTTTTAAAGGCAAATATTAGAGCAAGCTTTAAGGCAACTAGCTTAGTACCTAATAAACTATTAGTAGTGCTATTAAAGCTTAATATTAAGGTTCGCACGCTAACACCGCCGCTCTTAAGGGAGCCCCAATAGAACCCTAAGACACCCACCAACGCCAACAAGATAGAGGCTTAGTCAACGCTACTTTGCGATTATATTCAAAGGCACCAAGGATCGTCACTAACTCCAATAGTTAAGATTGTTAATCAGCTGCAGAAAGGCACTGTAATACTGCTGTATAGATAGACGTTATTAGCAGCCCAAGTGCTGCAGCTAGAAGCGTTAAATAAGGCTGCCTCTAAGCGCAAATTACAGAAAAGAAAGCAAATTCAGAAGGGTAGAGACCTATTAAAAAAAGAGGCAGAGGATTTAATAGCCTAATATAACGTTAGGGCACAGATTAAAGAGGAAACTTGTAAGGGTAGAGCTTAAACAAGTGTAGGCAAGAGGGGTAAAAGGCACTATAAGCGCTGCAGAGAGACTAGGCATAATTTATACACATGTAAGAAAGATGTAGTAGAAGTTAGCAATTAAAGATTTATAATATAAACTATAGTACGAAGTTGTAGTGTTGAGTAATTGTAGTTGGTAGGCCTAATAGTTTGTTGGGGTGCGCTACTCGCCTAGCCGCGCCACTCGCTATGCACTCACGTTATATTTTTATATTACTATAGTTGTTACTCTTGCTTAGTAGAGTTGTTTAATAGCTCTATACCTTGCTACATGTGTATATTGTTAAAATATCTAATAGAGTATTGTTTAACATATATAATAATATTATTGCTCTAGTTTAAACTACTATAGCGTCTTTTTGTAGGGGTGCACGTGCTACTATTATAGAAACTTAACACTACGCCTAACACAAGGTCTTAATAGTATCTCCGCCACCTTAAGCACTACGCTATAACGCAATTATCGCGTTTCTTTTCTTAATATTAACGCGCAAAAAGGCAAATTAAGCCTATAGAATATATTTTTAAGTAGAACTATACTCTTAATTAATTATAGTGGCGTGCAGGAGGTATATTACTAGGTTTAGCAACTATAGCGTCTCTAAGCATTATAATAGCCTTAGGTTTGCTCTAAATCACGTACTAGCGTCTTACTTAACAAATAAGTTATTAGGTTAGCGTTAATTAAGCTCTAACTTTAATCAAACTATCTCTACAACACTACAACGCCCTATTGCCTATTGTCTATAACCCGCCTCTGTCTCTACGCCCACTAATAACAAGCCTCAGCTTACTTATATAGTATACCTCCTTTACTATCACACACTGCTACATGTTTAATGCGCTAGGATAATATAAATACCTATTAAAGGAGAGTAAATCTAGAGCTTTTTAAGGCATCTTAGCTCTAGTATAACGCATACTCTGCCGCGTAGTATAAGACTACTAGCCCCTCTGCTTTAGTAGATTAGTAAAGGTCTTTTGCCTTGCCCTGCTATATATGTAAGCACCTCTTATAAAAAGGTTTTTAGGGCTTCTTGCAATAGATCTATATTATTTATTAACTTAGCGCTATATGGATTGGCTAGTTATATAGGTAGCTAGTAAGGAGATTTCTAACTAAGTACGCCTATATTCTTCTTCCCTCTACCTCTCTAAGGCTTCTTATCAACATTATCGATATGCCTCCTCTAACCTAATTGACCTAGACCTAGCTTACTAACGTTCTTAAAGCACCTGTATACCACTTAGCAGGCTTAAAGACCCTTAGCAAGCTGGCCTGTGCCTTATTGTTAACCTCAACCTTCTCCCTCTGGACACCCTCTCTATCCCTATTGGCATTACTATCGCCCTATCTATTAATTGAGGCAAGCTCTTTACACACACGACCTGCTAACGCCACTAGCGTTAGTTTTCTTGTTAATTTCAACTAAGTATACTATGGCAGCACACGCCTTAACGCTAGTTAGTTGGGTTATTAGGTACGCTACAAGGCCTAGCTAGCTAGCAGAAGAGACACAGCTGCTATATAGTTATATAGAGTTGCACTGCAGTACTTAGAGATTAACAGCTCTATTAGAAAGTACTAGCTTTGCTAGAGATGCTATAAATTAGGTGCTACCCCTAATGCCCTCTGCATTAATAGGACAGCTTACGTTAACTTACATATGCGCAATAAGCATTAAATTAACCCTAAGACAGGCCTTATTCTAGATACCTAAGCTACCCTTAAGAACCTATAGGCAGCTGCACGCGTTGCTAGCTTATCTACCTTTACTGCACACAACTCTTGGGAGAAGGATAAGCTTTAGTTAGCCTTTATTAATTAGGCTATTGCTAATAATATGTTGTTTGCTATAGCAACAGCACTAGCCACACAAGGCCTAATTGCTTAGAATTAACAAGATCTACTCTACGCCTTGCCTAATTCCCGCTTAACTATGTTGTTATATGTTACTAATTGACTTCAACAACGTTAATTAGAGATAGCAGCACTTATTAAGAAGGCTTAGAGCAAGATTAGCGTGAGCGTTAATATGTAGATGTTATGTAACTACTACAGCTTTCTTGCTGTAGTAGCTTACTTTGTTGATGCTTTGTACAAGCAACAAGACGTACTTCTCGCCTTCTGTAACCTTATTGGCGACTACTTAGGGGGTGCACAAGCCTTAGTTATTATTAATATTATCCGTGAGTATAACTTTGAAGAGCGCTTCAACTGCTTTATTAGTAATAACGCTACTAGCAATAATTAATTGCTATACAATAGGCTATCTAACCTCTCTAATTTGATTAAATTGGACTCTAGCTACCGCCTCTGCTATGCTAGCTATATTATTAACCTTGTTGTTAAGGCAACACTATATAGAGACAGCGTTAGTTAGTTTAAGAAGGAGCTCGCTAGTGCAGGTCCTCTAGATTAATTTAAGCTGTATAAGCAACATAGCGTTGTTAGCAAGCTGCATAACTTTGTTAACGCTGTTTATGCCTTACACAAGTATCGTGAAGCTTTTAAACATTGCTAACAATTGTTGTCTAATAATAATAAGCTATAGGAGCATTTCACGCTTAACTTTGTACAGGCTAGAGGGGTCTGCTGGCACTTAACATACCTTATGTTACTCTGTTGCCGGGAGCTCCGAGGTGCTATACGAGCTTATCAACGTTACTTACATGGCCACAGTAACTATATAACCTTAGAAATTGACAAAGCTGCTACTAAAGCACTTGACAAGCGCATCACTAAGGATAACTGGGATAAGGTTAATAGGCTTATTGACTTCCTCTAAGAGCTGTTCTAGCTTACAAAGCGTCTTAAAGGCAATAATAGCTAATTAGGTTACAGCTTGTTATAGCAAACTATTTCTAATTTGTAGACTTTGTAGTCTTTATATAATAAGAAATTAATTAAGCTAGAGGAAAGACCTGCTAGTTTCCTTAAATAGAGCGTCTAATTCAGCCTTACAAAGCTTAATAGGTACTAGAAGAAGCTTGTTAACAACCTAGACGTTAGCTACTACTGTATTGCTACAATGCTGCACCCCTAACTTCGCTAGCACTAGTTTAAGGATAAGTAGAGCCACTTTCTAGCATACAATAAGAAGGCTAATAAGTTAATTTAGAGCGTTTATGAGGCCTACAGGCGGAGCAGCCAATCAGACGACGACCTAGATTATATAGACGATCTACTTACTCAGCCAAGCTGCTGCAAGGTTCCTGGAGATGCTACAAAGACTTAATTTAATAATATAATAACAGTAGACCTCTATTTACTTACTAGTTTTAAGGGCTCTAAGCAGCAAAAACAGCATAATAAGCTGCAGAAGTACTTTAAAGCTATTGCAATTAACCTCTAAAATAATAATATTAAGTATTAACGCCTCCTTAATAATCTATAGCAATAGTAGATATATTAGAGGCAGCATAAATATTCTGTGCTATTTAAGGTAGCTTGCAACTTCCTATCTATTCTAAGTACTAGCTGCAAGTGTAAGCGCTGTTTTAGCCTAGCAAGGCGTACAATTACTAACAATTAGAACTAATTATAGCTAAGTGTTATAGAAGCAATTTAATTGCAGAAGAATTAGCTATATTATAGGCTTATTTCTAGCCTATATACTAAAATAGAGGCGTTAATTATACTATAAAAGAAGAAGCAAGTTAATTTAACAGAAATAGCAGCCCCTAAGTGCTTACAGGCCTTACAGGACTCGCAGGCACTATAGAGAGGGGCCTTCTTTACTATTATATAGCACGCTAAACTAAAAATAGCAAGTGTACATCTGTAACTATGTTTCTACACTGTAAAATAGGCTTACGCTGTAATTTTAGGACGTAATAGCTTACAACAATTGCTGTAACTTACGGCTGCTACCCTTTGCCGTACCGTAGTACGTACGGTTGGACACGCTGGCTCCACCCGCTTCTAGCCTGTATCATAATGCTACCCAATCGTTATCATGACTACAAGATTCGGCAAACCCTTCGTCCTGAGGTCTTGCGAAGGTTGCAGATTGTGGAGCGAGGCGACGAAGATGCCCCTAATGATATCTTTCAGTGGTAAATGGAAAAGTCATTGGCTTGGGGAAACTCAATCGCTTCGAACAGGCCCTGTGGTCGACAGCCTTCACACTTGGCAATAGCGAATGAGATCTTAGCAACAGCCTTTCTCAGTCGGTCTCCCCGTTGTGCGGCTGAGGGCTACTGTATGGTGCTGACTCCGGTTGTGGTGTTGACGGTCCAGCCTCGTTCCAGCCTTGTGTTAGCCTCGTCTTGCCACCACGCTACAAGGGCCGCGTACCCCGGGGACCCACGCAGCGATCGACACCACTTCAATCCTCTGCAATGATTTGCAAGATTCAGCTCTTGAAAGACGCTCTCGACTACGCCTCGCGGCCAAATGTGCCGCATAGTTTGCTTCTTTTGGTGACTTCGCGTGCTTTGAGATGCGGTATCGTCTTCTTCAGGACGCGATGTGCAGCTTGAAGAACGTTACCCATGACAAACGTACAACAGACCCTTCGATCCACAGATGTATAAGTAGGTATAGGTCAGCCAAGATGGTCCCCAGCAGTAAAGCAACCCTTACTTCAACTCCAACCCCATCCATCTCCCCCGAGTCTCTGCAACATGCGGTTGTCCTCATTCGTCGTGGTTGCCGGAGCCCTCGGCATCGCGACTGCCTCGCTTGAGCCTACCCCTGCTCACCTCGACAAGAGAGTCGACTGCAGGGCTGTCAACTTAGCACTTACAGTGCTCAAGAAACTTGGGCCACCAGCTACATCGTTCTGTAGTTCGTACCTGAAGGTGCCTGCTACCAAGACGGTGTCCATAACGACCATCACGCCGACGACGTAGGTACCCTTTCAAATCAGCTTGGCGAGACCTCGCGCTGACAGGGTGCAACCACAGCACCGTAACGGCTTCGACCACGACCGTCACTGTTACGAGTGCCGTCTGCAACGCCCCGATGCGCCGTAGCCCAGGTCAGCTCAGCAACGACCGAATCAACGAACCGCAACCCATAGCTGCAGACGCCGAGCTTGTCAAGCGCATCGACATTCCTGCTCTTTCAGCATTTGCGGCCGCAAAGCTATCCTCCGGGTGTGGATGTCTCAGCTTAGCGCCCAAGACTTCGATCACTGCGACCATCACGGCACCGACGCCAATAGTAAGTCCATCGAAATGTCTGCATACAGCCGTATACATACTGACAAGTCACGTTAGACTGTCAATGTCGTAGCTACATCGACGACATGCACTGTGCCGATGTGCGTGGCGCCCGGCGGACCATGTAGCCTGGACGACCCCGGAGCGTGCTGCAACCTGATTTGCTTCAACAAGCACGACAATTTCCTTACACCGTATTGTGGCTGAAAAGCGTAACCGTGAAGTTGAGATGTCAGCATGACAACGAAAACCAAGAGCTTCTTGAGATACCATATGTCTTGGTTACATGCTCGCAACCCCCTCATGTCCGGTAGTCACCATTGATAGTAACATACTCATGCGAAAAATCACACGTCCAGAATACCGCTTCCTCACTATACTTGCCCTCGCTCAACTTGACCTTGATCTCCAGATCCTCAGCTTCCAAAATCTTGGCGGCACGTTCCTCATCAACCTGCTCAGGTTCTCCCCTTACAAGAAGCTTAAGCTCCTCGCTCCCATCCGCCGGCACAAAGCTCACACTCGTCTCCTCAGGAATCACACCCTCAACATTCTCAGCGTACCCAGTCGCGCACAGAATACGACCCCAGTTTGCGTCCTTGCCGTACAGTGCGGTCTTGACGAGCGGCGAGCGTGCAATGGTCGAGGCGACGCGGTGCGCGTCTTTGTAAGTCTTGGCGTTGGTGACGCGGATGGTGACGAACTTGGTTGCGCCCTCACCATCGCGGACGACGAGTTTGGCGAGGTCGATGGCGAAGTCGGTGAGTGTGGCCTGGAAAGCGGCGAAATCGGCGGACTCGGTGCTGTCGATTTGTTTCCCGCCCGCGGCGCCGTTGGCGAGGATCGCGACGGTGTCATTGGTGCTCGTGTCGCCGTCGATGGAGATGCTGTTGAATGACTTGGTGATGGCGGATGTGAGTGCAGTTTGGAGCGGCGAGGCGGAAACGGGCGCGTCGGTGCAGATGACGCCTAGCAGGGTGGCCATGTTGGGGTGAATCATACCTGCGCCCTTAGTCATGCCGGCGATGTGGTACTCCTCTTGGCTGCTTGGGAGAGTGAAGGTTTTGGAGACGAGCTTGGGGAATGTGTCTGTTGTGCAGATGGCTTTTGCTGTGCCTAGCCAGTGCTCGTGGGTGTCTCCGAGGTTGTAGTATGCGGTGGGGATCTTTGAAACGATCTTCTGGATGGGTAGGCGCTGGCCGATGACGCCAGTGCTCATGACGATGCTTCGACTCTGGCCGTCGTCCTCGCCGTTGTTGTCCTTGATGAAGGCTTGGTCGGTCTCCCGGCCCATCAACGTCGCGTCTTCGATGCCACCCTTTCCTGTGACGGCATTGGCACACCCGCTGTTGATGATGACCGACCTGATGCCCTCACCCTTCCTACTCTTGAGCAAGTTCCGGCTCACTGTGACAGGTGCGGCCTGGAACTTGTTGGTCGTGAACACTGCAGCACCGGCGCATGGAGAATCAGACGCAATGAGAGCCAGGTCGTCGAAACGGGTGTTCGAAGCCTTTACGCCGACATGCGCGCTTCCAGCCTTGAACCCGAGAGGATATGTGCCGGCGGTCGGTATGTACTTCTTCTTAGCAGCGGGAATTGTGCCATCGCCTGGTGCTGCATAGCTTCGCGTTTGGGACGCAAAGATGCGGTGCGTGCGGGCGAGGAAACGAGGATTGGGGCGTGCGAGCGACATGACGAGGCGTGCAAGCAGCGAGCTTGACTACGCAGGGGTATATAACTGCGCTGGCGTGAGTACAATGCTTGAAGTCGAGACAAAAGCGCGCAGTCGCAAATGACGCAGAGCCGCGATAACTCTCCCACTCTCCAAAGCTTGACTGTGACTCAATACTAAACACGACTAATTTGACATACCTCCAGGCTTTTATTTATACACAGATCTCCAATTGACAGCGCACGCCCTACAATGACTCCAAACACGCCAGCAATGACTGTTTGCTTCCTTTCTCAAAATTCCCGCGTCGAAGGATGAAGCTCTCCACGTCCGCTATCGGGCCTCATGCACCACACCAATCGCGTCCTAGTCCATCTTTCAGACCCACACCAACAACAGCGCCCCCAACGTCGAGCCAACGAGATAGCAAAGCAAGATCAGGTACCATGTCGCAAGCATCCGCTCCGGTCGCGCAACATACGGCGATGCGACGAAGAGAACTGTCGCAGCGGGTAAGCTGGCAGGGATGGAGAGCCGCAGTCCGGCAGCGAGATGGGCAAGGAAGACGCAGACTGCGCTAGAGGGAGAGGTGTACGGTAGGCTGCAGATCCCGTACAGGAGGAGGCATTGAGACGCTGCAAGGAACAGAATCAAGGCAAGTGTACAGGATTCGAGGAGTTCGTGTTGACGTGTGGCGAAGCTTCTGCGCGGTGGTGTGGGCTGTGGAGCCGGTTCTGCGAGTGGTAGCAGCATCTTCTGCTCGTTGGGGTATGCATCCATGATCGTTTGTCAATGAGAGCGGTGATACCTTGGCAGATGTCGAGGAAAATGAATGAGAGAAAAGTCGCAGGCTCCAGGCAATCTTCACAACACTGAGAGGTCTGACCGTTACCGGCTGTCTCGTCTTTGCTGCCGGATCGAGATCAAGTGCAACATTGTCGAACGTGATGCTCCTGTGACGATGCTGTCGAGTCAGAATAGTCTCACGCTACGCAGCCTAGACAGAGCTTGCACGACAAGTCATACACAATGCTGCATGCGAACCTTCTAGCAAAGGCACTGGAGTTGAGCCTCATCTGACCCGAGAACGGCTTTCTCACATGCAGACCCAAAGTGGCAATGCGCTAACCTGGCGCAGCCATCGAAGTCCGCACCCTCGGACACATCAAACACCGCACCTGTCTGTAGTCCGCTCTGCCTCGCCCTACAGCTTGTCGTAGCCTCGATCACTGCGAGGCTGCTATGAGGGTGTGCAGAAGCCCATTGAAGCTTCAAATGGGGGACCACCTGCGCAGACAAGTGTGCCATCGGTAATTACCGTCACTCGTAAGAAGCAAGCAAATGTCGTGATTACGTGAAGATCTCTCCCAGTTGGCGAAGAAAGTCGTTGTTTCTTCGAGGCTGAAACACCGCCAAAGAGTGCCTGCGCGCCATTGTGTCTCTTTGAGGCTCAATCAGCCACAGAAGAAAGCATGGCTGCACCCTGCTCTTGCTCGACCTTGAGTCCGTCGTTGCTATGCCAGGCATGCGTGCGGACTTTGTAGGTCCCCATGCTCACCCTGAAACGACGGCATCTGCCTTTGGGGCGAGCGATGGTAAGGTCCAGCAGTGTTTTGTTTTGTCTGTCCGTTGCCCATACCCCGATGGGGGATGGTAGTCTCGAGGTCATAATGAAAGGGCGCCCTTCAGCCAACGTCACGGAAGGCCTTTGTGCTGTCCAAGACGATTCCATCTTGCATCAAAGACGATCATTGTTGTATCTAATCCCGAAAAGGTACCTCTGTCGAAGCTAGATCGAGTATTCTTTGCATCCAACGTCTATTTCCAACGCTTTGGCAGCAACGGTTCCCCGGACGCAAGGGGTGGCTCGTCAATCGTTGGTGGCACGCCCATCGACAGGTTCGACGGATGACGTGCAGCCACGATGCGCCCAATCGAGCATGCATTACATATCGAAGGACGATCCGCATCGCACACGGCAACAATTGTTGCGCGTGGCCAACAGCCGCATGAACCACCTACAACGCCTTCAACTCCGTCACCGTCTCCCTTGCCAACGATAGTACGCATACAACAAGCGACCATCTCCACATCGCAGCAGTTCACAATCGCATCCAACACACACCCAAGCATGCCGGCAACAATCTCCGAGACCGCGGCACCAGCGCACGAAAGTCATGGTCTGTCAGCTGCATCAATAGCAGGACTGGCCATGATCCCCGTCGCCGGATTCCTTATCGCCGCAGCAATATTCACATACTTCTGGCTACGGGCACGGCGCAGTCGCGGCCCAGAGATCCGCCGCTTGGGTCCCACACCTACACCGCCTCCAGCAGTGCCAGAAAAAGACTCGCGCGAATTCCGCATGCTCGGCAGCTCGTTCGACTCGACAGCCAGCGGCGGGAAAGTGCGCAGTACGACGGGCATGAGTAGGCCAATCGCTCACAACGGATGGGCTGCATCGCCACGTCCTCGAGCACAGGCAAGGCCTTCAAACGATTCTGCCGTCCATCACAGCCCGTGGCGCGACCAGCTTCCCAAGATCTCTGCGGATATCACAACAGCTGGGCTCCAAGTCCCTAAGAGGGATATTGATGAAGGAAACGATAGTCCGATTGACCGCAGCAGTCCGTTTCGGTTGAAGAGAGGCGATACGAGGAAAAGGAGCAGTCTGGACCCGGAGGTTATGAGTGCATGGCCTGCACCGCCGCAGCCTGTTGCACAGCCGGCAGCTTTATACACAACTCGGACTAAAAAGTCGTACATGGAGCGTAGGTCCATCAGCGCGGAGTACTTTGCTCAGGAGAAGGATAGTCGGGATGCAAGAGGGGTGCAGAAGTACTGGGAGGATAACAGGCTGGGGCTGGGTCCGAATCCAGGACCGGTCGTCAGATCGCACTGAAACAGGGCTGCATTTGTGTAGTGACTGGACGCTGGAGTTAGAGGGCTTGTGGCATTATGAAGGCATGATCAGCGCGGCGTTGGCATAATTCGGTATACCCTCGGGAGGCAGATTATGGATAGACTTTTCCACTTCTTGTATTCGTCTGTAGATATGTTAACGACTGAATGTAAACTAATGACTGGTCCGACACACCCTCTGAGGACGTTCGTGGTACGTTTTCGTCTCCCCTTGACCGCAGTGACGCCAACGAGATTGCCATGTCGTTTTCGCTAGGTGATGGGTGGTTGAAGGTCTTTCGAGCAGGGTTGCGGTGCGCTAATGGCGCGAGACTCGCGCGGAGTGTGTGGGCAGTGCTTAAGATGATAACCGCAATGATGCTTGCGTAGCGGTTCGTCCAGTTTCCTTCAGTCGCTCGAAGCGCATCCTCTGCAGCCGCAGTTGACGCACTGGATGTCCTGGTCCTCCTTCATCTGCTCCTTGGGCACGCGACAGATGCACGTCGACCTGAAGTTGGTCTCCTTGGTCTGGATGCATCGCGTGCAACACAGCTTCTCATAGCCCTGCTTCTTCCACTTGGCGATCAACATGGCGTCCGCGTAGCCGTTCTTGAGCAGCCAGTCGTACAGCTGCTTGCTGATGGCTTCCTTTTCGTAGTACATGTCGTAGATGTATCGTGAGCGCTGGTGGGTGATCTGGAAGATGGGCCACGTCATCTCATACTTCTTCTTGCCCTCGTGCGATGCGTTCTCAGCGTCCTTCATCTTGTTCTGGAACTCGAGGAGCGTGTCTTCCAGGTCCTCGAAGCCATCTGGTGGGGCCTTCTTCGAGGCGCGCGCTGTGCGAACGGGTGGCATGACGGCGGCTGTTGGCGGTGTAGGGGTATGGTCGTTCCGTGCGGTGTCTCGAGACTACGGCGTAGGATGTATGCGTTGACCGCTGCGATTTCGTTATTCGATGCTTACGCAAGGCATGCGCGCATCCACAACTTTCAGAAGGCGCCGCCCGCAAGAATCGCGCTAGCGACGCCAAGCAACCACTCCACCGAGCCGCATCGTCACTCCATAGCACGCTTGGAGGACAATCGAGCTCCGCAACACCGCCAACATGGTCATCAACCCTACCTACCTTGCGCAGCGCACGCGCTCATGTATGGATCACGCCTGACCCAGCCATTGGAGGGCCCGGATCGCTAACGCGGACACAGCGGTCAACTGGACTGATGCGAAGAAGAGGGTCATCCACAGCTACCGGGACTGGCTGCGATCGGTACGTTTGCCATGCGCGAGGTCTTCGGAGCCCAGGGGAAATTTCCAGTGGTAGAGGGCACAGCTGCTGCACAAGTGGAGGGAGGCGTCTGGACAGAGCACACACTGCACATGGACGCAGCAACGGCTGACCGGACATGACAGGCTCCCGAAATTCAGACTATGTACTCGCTCAACCTCCCGGTCTCCACGCTCCGAACGAAGATTCGCCAAGAGTTTGAGCGGCACAGATACGTGAATCAAATAAAGACGGTCGACGTTTTGCTGTTCAACAGCCACCAGGAGTTCCAGGAGACGCTCAACTACTGGAAGCAGCTGTCACACGTTCTCAAGTATTTCCGCACTGAGGAGGACCCCAAGGCGAGGTTGCCAGCGAACTTCATCAATGGCTTCTTGGAGGTAGGATCACAACGATGCCAAGGCGTTTGCCATGCTCTCCACACAGTGCTGACCACCACACACAGGGACGCAACTGATCGAAGCTTCACGGCCTGGGGGGCGGGGCGAACAAGACAAAGAAAGCGTGTACATAGCTTTGTCACAATACCATTTCCTTTCTCGTGCGCCGATCCGTAGATGCTATCCGTGAACGCCTGCAATGCAATGTCTCCTGTTCAATGCTCAAGAGCGACGATCCTCTACTGCTCCATCTGGTTGACGAACTCCTCCCTTGAAACGGTGAATTTATCTGTGACCACATCGCACATGTTCATCAGATCCTCGAGGCCCTTCTCCAACACCTGATACACACTGACATTGTCTGCAGTAGCCTTAGCAAGATCATCTCAACAGACGTTGGTGCACAAGCTTACCGTATGTCTGGATGCGCAGGTTCATTTTGGTCTCAGAAGGGTGAGGAATAGAGTAACCGCAGAACTCAACATCAGGGCTGCCATGTCGTTAACGCCAGTTCTCGAATGCGGAAAATCCCACCCCGCCATGCGCCGGCAACTTCAAACCTTACTTCTTCATGATAATATATCTCAGCGCATTGCCGAGCGTGTGGTCCTCGCCATCAAACTGGAAAGAAGCAGCGCTCTCGGTCGCACCTGCCAACTGCGTGACGTTAGCTTCGACACATCTCTGAGAGAGCTTAATTCGCACGTACGACACGTATTCTGTCGCGATCGACCGAAGCATCGATCTCCTCGCCATGCTCAGACGCTGGGTCGATGATCTTGGGCGCAACCTTCTCTGCGGTGGCGGACGGCATTTTCCTAAAATTCCTTGCTCTTTTCGGTACTTCTTATGGTTCTGGAGATCTTTCGATAGCGACAGCTCCTACTGCGGCGATGTATGTTTGATGGCGTGACTTTGCAATATCCAAAACTTTTTACCCGAGCGCCTTTGCGTCGGCGAATGAGCGCTGGCTTACTTTTTTTCAGCCCTACCGCCGCCCGCGCTAGCTATGACGCTGCACCCCACGTCCGCTTCGATCCCACCTCAACTTTTCTAGACAACACGAGAACCTGCCATTGACCTCGAAAGCGCCTCTAATTCGGCAGAAAAGCATTCACAACATCACATCCGACGTTCACACCGTGAATACCGCCACCATGCCGCGCGCCGCAACCCTCAACAAAGACACCAACGAGACTAAAATCCAAGTCTCCATCAACCTCGATGGTGGCGAGCTTCTCGCATACGAGCACTCGGATTTCTGGGCTGCCTACGACAAGAAGAATCTCAACGGCGAGGGCGAGAAGATCGATAAGGAGCACGCATCCCAAAAGTCCACCTCGCAAGAGATTCAAGTCGACACCGGCATCGGCTTCCTCGACCATATGATCCACGCGCTCGCCAAGCACGCGGGCTGGTCTCTGCGCATCCGTGTTAAAGGCGACCTGCACATCGACGACCACCACACAGCCGAAGACTCATTCTTGGCGCTGGGCACCGCGTTCAAGAATGCTTTGCAAGGCTCGACGGGGCTGGCGAGGTTCGGACACGCGTATGCGCCGCTTGACGAGGCACTGAGCAGGGCTGTCATCGATCTGAGTAACCGGCCGTACTGCGTTACAGATCTGGGGCTCAAGAGGGAGAAGATTGGGGATTTGAGCACGGAGATGATCCCCCACTGTTTGCAGAGCTTTGCACAGAACAGCGGGACTACATTGCATGTGGATTGCTTGAGGGGAGATAACGACCACCACCGCGCAGAGAGTGCGTTCAAGGCGTTGGCGGTTGCTATCAGGCACGCCACAACGGTAGTCAAGCAGTGGGAGGGTGAGGTTAGGAGCACGAAGGGTGTACTTTACTGAGTCGCATCTTTGGGTATATGGAGGATGACCTGTATATGATATATGAATGAGATGCTTCGAAAGAGCAACGACAACTACAATGAGCTAGACACCTAGTTGGCGTCGATCTCGCTGGAGAAAAAAGTCTTTGAACAAATAGCCCTCGGCGGAAGGAGTCCATGCTCTACGATTCCAACACAGACTACGCGCGCTGGACGTCACTCCCACGTCGTACATAGTAGCCGCCACACAAAGAGTGCACGGATGCTCAATTGCCGTACCAATGTTGAGCACGTTGAACCGCCGGTACTTCATCAAGTGAACCCTTCAACTTGAATCCGTCGATAACGGTCGCGCATCTCGCACTGTCACCAGCTGTTACTTTCACCGATGAACTTGAACCGACATGAACATCCTTACTCCGTTCCCAGTTCGCAAGAGCAGAGGTACGTCCTGAGAAGTATTGCGCCAGATCAGTTTCAGGCTACGGGGACATGTTCGAGAACCTCCAAGATCCGCCTTCATGCCAGTGGCTCACGGCGACATCTTCTTACAATTGTTTTGAAAGGTGTACTATTACCCATGATAAATCAAACCCAGAGAGACGCTCCGCGCAAAATACTCGCTTTGCACGGCAATAGCATTGTCTACGCCGTCGTCAAATCAAGATCCTCTCTAGTGTTGGAGAGAACGTCAAAAAGTCTACAGTGAAGTAGGCTCGCCAACCTCTCGAAATTTAGCGGAATCTGGGATTCGCAGCATCGATCATGCAAATGATGAACGTGGACCCTGACAAGCGGGTTCCACCTGAGTATGCGCTGTTGTATGGATGACTCACAGATGTAGCGCGAGGGTTGGTGCTGTGCGTAATGTTTAGTATTTCCAGGTTGGGGGCGTTGCGGTGGGTTCGAGATGTAGAACAAGTTAAGGAGGCTCGGAATGTGCCAATCCTGGGGTACCAGCCAGAGGCCATTGCGACGGGGTCATCTCATTAACAAGTCCTGCTCTATCTCCTGCGTGCTCTCTCTTAGCAGCATTGAACTCGTACCGCGCTATTTTGTCGTAATGTCAAGGACTTTGCAATAGCAGCGACGTATTGCCACTCGTCAGGTCTCTTCGCCTGATCAGACGCTTCCTCGGATCTGATTGTGTTTCCGAAGTATCATCGCCGCGATCGCAATAGACACAGGGGCCTTAGAATAAACGATATATATTCTACGAGCACGATTTCGAAAGAGACCAGCCCTTGCACGATCTTTCCGCCCCAGACTCATCCTCTTTCGACGGGTAAGCAGCCTCCAGCTACTGCGCACTGTACAGCCTCATGACTCAACAACGGAAGCTCGATAACGATGCTGCGGTCGACCTTGTGAATTAAGAAGAGGGTGACCGGTATGGAGTTGGAGTGAGACATCCTCATGGCCAATGCCTGCATCTATTGGTGCCGTGGTTCTAGCACGCTGCCGCATCTGTGTTGATCGGCATTTTCACCCTGGAAAAGGAAGCGACTCCTAGAAAGTGCCTACGAGGCTGCTCGCCAGTTAAGACGACTGTCGAGACGTTGAGTTGTTTTCGGCACACTTCCCACCGAACCTCAAGCCCCACGCGAGCGCTTCGCGCAGGGCCGGATGACGCCAGCGGGGTATCTACACAATTATCCCGCCATCTACAGCTGAGAATCAGATCCCAGCCAACATGGTACTGCACTTTGCTGTTTATGACCAACATCCCACGCGATGGAACAATTGTTGCAGCGAGTACATAACGCCATCGAGCCGACGTGACGGCCGAGAGCTATCGCGATGAGGAACATAAGAAGGAGCATCCCGCTCTCGTTTTCGAGTCCTTCAGCACTCCGTCATACTCTCTATAAGCCTTCCAAATCATACATATCCTTCAGAATGTCGTCTGGAAAGACTGTGACTCTCAACACCGGCTACAAGATCCCGTACGCTCCCCACCCAGCTAGAGTCTCCAACGATACCCCTAACGCACTCACAACAGTCAATTGGGATACGGCACATGGCAAGCTGCTCCTGGTGAGGTTGGCAATGGTGTCTACGAGGCACTGAAGATAGGTTACAGGCATCTCGTAAGTGAACCTGCAGATCGCTGGACCCTGAAAGCCGTTACACGGCAGCCGGACCCTGAACGATCTTTCTGCTGCAATCACCTACGTGTTTCATAACTTTTGTCTTTGAAGACAACTCTTGCTGACCGACGCTCCAGGATCTCGCAAAAATGTAGGTTGATACACCCCGCGTTGCCCTCCATCCCTCTTAAGAATTTTTCCGCCGCTGCCGCCAGTATGGCTGCCCTGGCGAATCCATACCTAAAGGCCGTAATTTAGTGGAGGTCGAAGCTGGGATGCCCCTCGGTGGAGACCTTTCAAGAGCTACCGTGCGCACGGGCGTGCTGCACGGCAGCCCGTGATGCACGCGATCACCAAAACACACCAAAATCCTCAACCTCATAACTCAACAACGAGATGTCGTTAGAAGCTGCGCTTGAAGATGCACGCGCAGCTGATGCAGCCGGTGAACTTGTGTATCAAGAAATAGCAGATAAACATGGTGTTGAGCGTTCAACGTTGTCGCGACACTATCGCGGTGTTGTAGGGACTATGGAAGAGAAGGCCGTCAACCAACAACTACTCACCCCAACRGAGGAGCTGGAGCTTGTTACTTACATAGAGCAGCTTACAGTGCAACACTTGCCTCCTACGCGTGATATGATCGCGAATTTCGCCTCAGAGATAGTGAAAAGAGAKGTCTCYGAGCACTGGGTCTCCGGCTTCCTTACGCGTCAGTCCGACACCCTTACCTCGAAGTGGACCTCGGCCATGGCCGTTGAGCGTCACGACGCCGATTCCTACGAAAAGTACAGCGCTTATTTYGACCTTATGGAGCTTAAGRTCGCTGAGAAGGGCATTGAGCCAAGWCACACGTACAATATGGATGAGAAGGGCTTCATGATCGGACAGATAGGTAGAAGCAAGCGCATCTTCAGCAAAGCAGAATGGAAGGAGAAGAGGTTTAAACAGGCGCTCATGGACGGCAATCGCGAATGGATAACGCTTATAGCGTGTGTTGGCGCTTCTGGAGAGGCTCTTCCACCTGCTCTCATCTACTCCGCYAAGTCAAAAAAGGTGCAAGAACGCTGGATACGTGATGTGGATAAGAGAGAACACTATCTCTACGTCACTACTACTGCCTCAGGATGGTCAGATAACGATGCTGGCCTCGGCTGGTTGCAGCAAGTATTCGATGAAAACACCAAGCAGTCAGCTCGGAGAAAGTGGAGGCTTCTTATTGTTGACGGCCACGGCAGCCACCTTAGTAAGGCTTTTCTTACTTATTGCTATCTACATAAGATCCTTGTGGCGATATTACCCCCGCACAGTACGCATACTTTGCAGCCGCTAGACGTTGTTCTGTTTAGGCCTTTATCGGCGGCATACTCTAAAAAGCTCACGCAACGCTTTTACATGAGCAAAGGCTTAGTGCCTGTAAAGAAAGGCGACTTCTTCCCTCTGTTTTGGGATGCCTGGAAGGAGTTATTCACTAAAGAGCTTATACTTAAGGCCTTTGAGGCAGTAGGGATTCACCCACTCAATCGCGACAAAATCCTTGTCAAATTCAAGCCTAAGAAGCCTAAGAATTCTGAGGCTCTAGGTACTCCTCCAGCGCAGCTAGAAGGTGAGAATTGGCGTTTAATTGTTAGCCAATTCGACTAGGTTGTGCGGGATAAGAGCGATCCTGTTACTAAAGCTCTCCGGCTGACTATCCACTACTTGGCTATCTAAAATGAACTACTTCACAACGAGAACAAGAGCTTAGTTGCATCTCTGAAGGTTAGCAAGAAGCAGAAAAAGAAGAGCAAAGCACTTGACCTTAACAAACACGACCTGGACTACTGGGGTGGGACGCAGTGGCACTCTCCTTGACAGTTTGGTGAAGCTCGCTGCCGTGAGGAGATTATAAAGCAGAACGCGCACGAACAAGAGCTTGAAAAGGCGAAGATGAAGGAGTTAGCACACGCGAATAAGCTATACAGCGAGAAAATAAAGGAAGAGAAGCGCGTGGCGGCTAAGAAGGCGAGGGAGGAGGGAGAGCAGAAGCGTGCAGAAGAGCGCGCGGCTATTGACGCTCGCAAAGAGCAAAGACGCAAGGACAAAGAAGCTTGCAACGCCTAAAAAGCCTCCTAGTTGCCTAATAAAGGCAAGCGCAAAGCTTTAATAGCTTCTGCAGCAAAAATAACAAAGAAGCGTTGTACTGTAGCTACAGTGCGTGGTGCTGTTGCTGCAGAAGCTCCTCCGCCTCGCAGCACTTACACTACCCGTAGTGGCCGCACCGCAACTTTATATAAATAATCCTTTAGCAGATAGTTTCTTATACATTAATTAAGTACAACACTAATGAATCTTGCGATAATAACTATTGTTGCTGTTTCTACAGCCTCAACTTTGTATGAGCCGTTGGGGTGGCTAGCGTGCAGAACGGGTTAGCGTGCAGCTCGGGGTTGTTCTCGGTATGGCCTCTTCCCCACATTTTGCGGTTTAGAAAGTTGACTAACAATTTTCGCACCAATCAGCTATGAAAACCAGAAGGAGGTTGCTGAGGGCATCAAGCGCGCCTTCAAAGACATTCCCGGCCTCAAGCGTGAGGACATTTTCATCACATCCAAGCTATGGAATACTCAGCACAACCCTGAGCACGTTGAAGCTGCTCTTGACGATACCCTTGCCGAGCTCGAACTTGACTACCTTGACCTCTACCTCATCCACTGGCCAGTCAATTTCGGTCCTGGAAAGGACCCTCACTCTGACCTCTTCCCTGCCACTGCCGACGCTAACGAGGTCAACATCGACAACTCTGTCCCCAATAGCGAGACATGGAAGGCTGTGAACAAGCTCCCAAAGACCAAGGTCCGCTCTGTCGGAGTCTCGAACTTCACATACAAGAATCTCAAGGCTCTGATTGAGAAGACTGGCCTCGTCCCTGCCGTCAATCAGATCGAGCGTCATCCTATCCTTCCAAGTAAGGAGCTTGTTGCCTATGCTAAAGAGAAGAACATCCACATCACCGCTTACTCCGCCTTCGGCAACAACTTCTTCAACATTCCTCTTCTCATCACAAGTCCCGAGGTCAAGGCAATTGCCGAAAAGAAGGGCGCCACCCCTGCCCAGGTCATCCTCGCTTGGAGTCAGGTCGGCGGACACTCCGTCATCCCCAAGTCCGTTACACCCTCCAGAATTGCGGAGAACTTCAAGGAGATTGAATTGAGCGAGGAAGACGTTGCTGCTATTCAGAAGTTCTCGGACGAGCATCAGGGCCGCAGGAGGTATAACGTGCCGTATACCGCTAACAAGCCTCGCTGGAGCATCAACATCTTTGACGAGCCTGAGGAGCAGGAGGCGCCCAACAAGGTTGTGCTCTAAACGGTAGTCGACTGCTTATCTTACTCCCAAATCGTATCGTCCAAGATTCAATATTTCTCAAATGCGTGGTCACTGACACACATCGTCTCATTGGCGACCCAGTATTGTTTGGGGTGGGACTAGGATCATTTGCCTTGCGTAGGTGGAACGTCAACTCAGACCCATACATGAGCCATTTACAGTCTTTTCTTAGCACTCAGCGCGTGTGATGACACGTATTGCAGAGCTATGGTGGGTGAGCAAAGACAACGTGCAAATTAAGCATACATCCGCGCTAGATGTATGCCCTGCTTATTTTCAATGATCGATGCTTTTACATTCTGTGCGGAACAAACACCGGCATTCCATTCGCAAAATCGTTGTATATAGATTCAGCGGAGGATCTAAGTCATCGATACAGACACAATGATCGCTTTAGTCGTTGGAGCTGTACCTATGGGCGATCATTTCAACAAGTAGAGTTTTGAAACGTGAACACACGAGCGTAACCACAACTAAAATCATCCTGCCATCGGTCTGAGCAGGCGCGCATTGTCGTGTTGAGTCTAGACGCTTGACCGATTCCTATTCAGCGACCTTCCAGTCTGCTATCAAATGATGGACTTCCAGACTGTCTTCTAAAGGGTCTGAAGGGTCCTTTGTCAATGCAGCTCAAGAGACTGAGGGAATGCACGCTTCGTCTGGAGCATATGTCGGTCACAGCATTGCTTACATGAGTTGAACTGACTCGTTTGAGTGTTTTTAAAAAAATGCAGTGTCACTGACACAGAAGGTAAGTACCTTCGCGATAGATCGTGTGGGTGAGGTGAGTGATGCCCAGACCGTGCGGCTGGGCGCCACTGCCCGCAATCCGAACGCTAGATGAAGTCGGTGCCTTGCCTCAAGCTCCCCGCAAGCTCCCCCACAAGATTTCCCCGCGAAATTGACCCCAGGTTTCAACAATAGCTCACTAAGATGCGCGCGGCATGTGGAGACAAGCGGGCGTTAGGATCTTCGGTCTCTGTGGGAGTTCGAGTCGGCCGCAACGCCGCGACAACACGCCATCCTTGATTTCATGATAAATAGGTGAGATACTGCAGCTATCGCTGTTTCCATAGCTGAAGTGGCACTGCTCGCTCTTCAATGTTGGACTAGCAGATCGATTTCGATCGACATATCTTCACTCTTCCTTTCGACAGTTGTGACTGAAAGGCATCGTTAATATGAGCGCCGATAAGAAAGACATTACCGTGGAGAAGTTCGAAAGTCTGTCCCACGATGAATCTCATAAGAAAGGCGGCATCCAGTCAGATGCAATGGGAACGGTGACGATCACCGACGACACCGAAATCTACCTTGTGCCGTCTCCCAGCGCGGATCCAAGAGGTGATTAAAACCGTTTGAGTTCTTGATCAAACCTCTCACAATCCTCGCAGATCCTTTGAACATGTCGAGAGCGAGCAAGATCGGCTTCATCATATTGCTATCAGTCTGTACGTATGAAGTCTCGTCATCATCCCGGACTTCCTGTTAACGCTTCTCAGTCTCTAGTATCGCCTTGTCCATGGTCTCTGGCTTTGGTGGTCTTCTCGGGTTTTACATCCCGGAATACGCCTCGAAAGGCGCTACTTATGCAGACATAACGGCGCTCATGTACGCAGCGAGTTAAGTCTTAAGCAACACCAGCTAACAGCTATTAGGACGTACCCGTCCATGTTTATGGGTGTCGGCTGTCTGATCGGCATGCCCCTGGCATTAGCTGTGGGCAGACGTCCTGTATACCTTGGGTCCTTCATCGTTCTCATCCTCGGAGCATTCCTGGCGGCATACGCGAAAGATTATAACTGGCACCTTGGTGCCAGAATGGTCCTCGGCCTGGCTGCAGGGCAAAGTGAGGCCTTGGTGCCGATGATGATCCAAGAGATTCACTTCATGCACGAGCGGAGTACATTTCTGATGTGGCAGGTTGCTACACAAACTCTACTTTCTGCTGGGTTATCTATTGGCGCTTCGCCTCTTGCAGGGGCTATTGGACCGACAAACTGGTACCTCCTAGGCGCTGGCCTGGGAGCCCTCACCATGATTCTATCTCTATTCTTCGTCCCAGAGAGCCGCTATCCTCGCACTCTGACAGCTTACGGTCAATTCAATGTGAACGAGGGCGGAGAGTCAGAGGATGAGACCAGAGCGTCAGCACCGCCTCCCGTTCGAATTTCTGAACGTCCTGCTCTCGACTTCACTCGCTACGAGCCACGAACGTGGAGATCTGATTTTCGTGTCTTTGTCGGAGAGACGGATTGGCTGGAAGGCTGGTATGGGTTCGTCAACGTGTTCCAAGTCCTCTTATTTCCGAATGTTCTGTGGGCGTTTTGCTTAAACGGCTTGACTATGTAAGTGTCGAAAGACGACTTCGTGAGCACTGTGACTGATACCTTGTGCAGCGGCATCAATATCGCCATCGGCACCACGTACGGCAATATTGTCACCCATGCTCCGTACAACTGGAGCAACAACGCAGCTTCATACGTCACTGCTGGACAAGTTGTAATCGCTCTGATTGCACTTCCCATGCTGGGCAATGGTTCTGACAAGATCATCAAGTGGGCAGCAAAGCGCAACGGGGGCGTTCACGAACCAGAAAGCCGTCTGTTGCCTTTGTTCATTCCGATCTTGGTAGGCATTGGCTCTGCAGTGATATATGGCCAAGCTGGGCAATTCCCGGAGAACTTCCACTGGTTTGCTATTGTCTTCGCGTATGCTGGCTATTACTTCTGCTTCATTGGAGCCAACATTGTGGGCATTACGTACCTGCTGGACTCGTACCCAGCACGTGCAGGACCCATGCTCGTTGTAATCACAGCATTTCGTGGTTTTGTCTCTTTTGGAACAAGCTACGGAGTAGCGAAGTTCATCGAGACTCATGGGTACAATGGGTCTTTCGGCACATATGCGGGCTTGACTGCACTGCTGGGCGCGATGGCAATCCCCATATACTTCTTTGGTAAGTCTGTTCGACGGTTCACCGGACGATGGGCTATAAAGAAGAAGACCGGCGTTCCATCCATGTCCCACTAGAGGCAGCCGGCCAGAGACAGCTGCGCACTCATGTTTCAGGGGCTAGCCGGGATGTTGAAATAGGGAAGCCCTTAATCGACAGGCCGGGACAGTGGTAATCCTTAGTATACATCTACTCAATAGATTTCGAGACAAGTCCTGGATTCCGGACGATCAAGACCGCTTTGGTTCCTGATATGTGGATTTGCTGTTCCTGTAATTGATCGACAACTAGCTGGGGTGCGATGAAGTGTGTCGTCGATCTATGCTGTCATCTCATCGCGTGATTCTGATCCTGTACAAACGCTGGCACAGGCAGGAGGGGGCTGGTGGCTTCGTCCAAGGTTTTGTGTTATCATGGGATTTGTCACCGCGGGAGGGCCATTGGACCTAGGGCAGAATGCTGTCCATCTACCTAACTACCTAACTACCTAAATCAGGCAGACCAAAGCCAGAAATAGATCAACACCATGCGTGAAATATCGGAAGAGGCAGAGTCGTGATTTTCGTAATGGACGTGCGACGAGAGATTTGCGATGTGTAGTGAAATGACAATGTAGATGATCGTCTGTAGCCATCCGTATGGACGTATCACGCAAGTGATTTGGTCGTCACTCTGCACACCGCTGGTGCAGGTAGCAGGAGCTATATATCAGCAAATTGTCTGTTATTGTGAAGGGGCACAGCTCTCAACTATTTAAAGAAGCCCCGAAGAGTGACTTGATGTCGTGAAGGATTATTTTGGCTCTTGAAGCAGGTTTTGCGGGACATGTTGGGGCTGAACAATCTAAATTGCGCGAGTATGGGTAGTTGAAATTTATTCGACTTTAAGTATACCGACGTCTCAATAAGCCTTAACACCGGCCAGCTTCAAAACCTGATCTGTAACGAGTGGTTTCTCGAACGGCTCACTCCTATTGTGCTTGTCGATCTCTCCGTCGCGCATTGGCGGACGAGCCGGATGGATGTTGCAGTGCGGCCAGTGGGTAGTCCCCTGATACGCATTGAAGAGTTCGGCCTTGAAGGCAAGATCCTTCTTGTTGGCGAATCGTGCCGGTGTCATACAAATATATTGTACGTGGCGAATAAGATCGCCTTCGGGGAACAGTGCCCAGTGCATGGTTCTGCTGTCCCAGAGAACCTGTTCATATGTTAACCTGACATCAGAATAGTCATTGTGCGGCACTATACCAAGTCGCCGGGATCTAGATTCATCTTCTCTATCTTGCATCCACGATCCTGAAACCACTTGACATGTTCATCGGTGAAGCGGAAGTGATCGATCATCTTCATTTCCGGCGGAGGCGCATCCACAGACTGAGCACCAAGACGCTCTTCTTTGAAGAATTCATCGAAGAGTTTCGAACTGCCCTTCACCAGGACAAGTCCGCCGTCGTTCGGCCCGTTCGGTTGATAGTTGAGCAGGCCCTGCACACATTGCATTCCCTTTCGCAGCTGTGATTGGTCGCAGTGCGGCCATGGCGACCAGGTGATGTCCTTTTGACGAGGAAGAGTTATGTTCATGCCGTCGAAAGAGGTCAGGAGTTCGTCTGTTTCCCACAGCTTGGTAAATACCTCCAGAACTTTGGGCTCCGTGCGGGCTTCCCAGACGAATTTCTCATGATTGCTGCCATAGCCAAAGTACATTCCTCCCTTGAAACTTACTGGGAGGTGGTCCTTAGTCCAGGTAGACTTGTCCGCTGGATCGAAACCAAGTCCAAAATTTTGCAGCCATTCGATCTGCTTGGCCTTGTAATATTCGGCCCGCTCAGGTGTGACTACACCCTTGATAACAGCGCAGCCATCGCGGTGAAAGTCATCACGCCAATCGCCGTAGCTCTTCCCTTGATCGTGTTGGATCAGATCGACTCCAGTGTCTGGTTTCGGCTCTTCAGCGTGAGGTGCCATTTTGGATGAGTGGTTAAAGAATGGGTGAGGAAGACAGAATGATTCCAGCAAAATAGTTCGCGAAGGTGTTCTTAAACATCGAACGTATGCATCGAATCTTACATGGAGGGGTAAGTGCGTCGGAAAGATGCACCTTCGGGATGTGGTGGAGATTTTAGCTCTCCGCAGTTTCAGCGCTCAGATTCCGTCGGGGTTTGTGGGGATTTCGGAAAGTGGGCGGAAGAACCGTTCTTGGCGGGTAGGTCATAGCATTTGCCCCGGAGCGAGGTGGGCCAGAGTCGGAATCTGTCCGAGGTCGTAAAAGCTTCAAGTAGCAGTCAGATTGATATTTCGAAATATTCTGAAGATCAGAAGACGCTTTCGTTTTTACCAACCCTTCTCTCGCTATCAGAATTCACTTCCCTCGAAACCTTTGGAAATGCCGGCCCAAATGCCCCAAGTGGCGTACAAACGCATCTCAAAACCACAAATTGGAGAGAACAACTACCAAGAGTTTACCCCTGGAAGATCAGAAGTTCTCCGGAAGGGCTCTAAGCCCTACAACGCACGTGCTTTGCAGAGTGACATCAGGATAGATCACGATGTTGAGATCAAAGTCCGTGACGGCGCTCGACTGTACGCTGATATCTATCGTCCAGCAGACGCAAAGCCTGATGACAAAATGCCCGCTGTCGTCAGCTGGTCCTGCTACGGCAAAAAGTACGCCGCGCTGCACATGCTTCCTATGGTCGTATGGAAATGCTGCGTGACAGACGAGCACATAAGCGGACTTGAAAAATTCGAGGGCTTAGATCCCGTAGAATGGTGCCCTCGCGGGTACGTCATCGTCTCGGTCGACTCCCGTGGAACAGGCAACTCGGACGGTTCCATACCTCTCATGGGCTCTCAAGATGCAGAGGACTGTTACGACGTCATAGAGGCTCTCGCAGCAATGCCTTGGAGTAATGGAAAGGTTGGAATGGCGGGCAACTCGGCACTCGCCATTATCCAGTGGCATGTTGCTTCCCTGAATCCGCCCCACCTTGCAGCTATTGCACCCTGGGAGGGATCTGGTGATATATGGCGAGAGCAGTTTTGCCGTGGTGGGGTGTTCAGTATGTCAAACTTTGACCTTATCACCAAGTTCATCATCAAGAGCAACAACGAAAATGGTGGAATTGAGGACTTGGCGGAGATGCATCGCCGCGATCCGCTATCTAACGGATTCTGGGCGGATAAACGGCCCGATCTTACCCAGATCCAATGTCCTGTGTACATCAGTGGGAGTGATTTCAGCAGTATTCACACCATGGGTTCTGTCCGTGCGTGGTTGGAACTCCCACATGACAAGAAATGGATCCGGTGGAGCTCATACCAGGAGTGGTATGAGCTCTATTGCTGCAAGTACTCCCACGACGAACTCAAAAAGTATTTCGACTTCTACCTGAAAGGCGAGCAGAACGACTGGGAAACATCCACGCCAAAAGTTCGCTGGTCGGCACTACAGTTTGGTGATAAGGAGGCGATAGACAACATCGTGTTTCCGGATTTCCCGGTTCCCAACACTGAATACCGAAACTTCTATCTCTCAGGCTCTGGCCTAAGCGACCGGGCAACTTCGCACACCGAAGTCATATCATACAACTCAGAGGATCCAAAGTCGATCGCTGACTTCACCTACACCTTTCCTCAGCGGTCTCGCCTCATTGGTCTGCCAAAAGCAGTGCTTTACATGTCTTGCCCTGATCTTGACGATATGAACGTTTTTGTTATCCTGCGTAAGAAGGACCAAAATGGCAAGCTTTTGATGCACCTCTGCTTCCCATTTGCCGCCGTTCCAACCGGAATCAAGAGCATTGAAGAAATCCCAGAAAAGGACCGACAAAGCACCAACTTACACTTAGGTAGCGTCGGAGTTCTACGCGCCAGTCACCGAAGATATCTTCCAGAAAAATCAATCCATGAGCAGTTCCCATTCCATCCGCATGATCGGGAAGAGAAGATACCGCCTGGTGAGGTCGTCAAGCTTGAAATCGGCATTTGGTCTATGGGCGTCGATTTCGACGAGGGCGAACAGATCAGTGTTCAGGTACGTCCATCCAATTCTATACTCGGTACGACATTTTACATCAGGGCTAACTGCTAGGCAGATTTCAGGCACCTTTCCCGCTATTGCAGAGTACTCTGAGTTTCACCAACCCCGTCCAGAGCATGAGAGAAACAAGGGCGAGCACAGAATTCACATCGGAGCTGATACTCCAAGTAGAGTCATCCTGCCCTTCGTGCCATTGTAACGACCAGCACGTCTTGCTTCAGTTAAATCTTAATTCGGATCATCCTCACAATGCTAGGTGAGGACCACTAGCTCTCGCAGTTGTCAAGAGATGAAGGCGGTATAGAGTTGACCTGGATCCCCTTATCTGGCACGGGGATATTAAGAAAATGATACACTGTATTACACGAGTGGAGGCATCTATATGAGCAGTAGAGACACACATGGATTCCCTGTAGAAGGTCTGGCAGACTATTATCCCTGTTAGAATAGATGTGTACAGACCCTTAGAAATCTCTCACTAGTCATAATGCGTAGCCACGGAGTACTATTAGCTCATTTTTGCCGCGATTCTACTTAATGAGGGACCTCGCCCTACCGCTCCGTGCTAATGTACATTACGACCTGACCTCCTGACGTATCAAAGATGATGTTTGATCTAGGCCATTGTGAAAAAGATGGGCGGGACCAGAGAGTATAGAGATCGGTCATGTTTGTGTTGTGGCTCTGTTCCATAACACCCGAACGGATGATCTCTCCTGGGCGGCTAGATATGCCGCCTTATGCGTGGCCCCCGCACTGATAACAGACCTATCGCACGAATCACGATTCGGTGCCCCCAAGCGATACGGGCCGTCCCGTGCGGGACGTGTAATGACTAGGCTAGCAATGCACAACGTACTTTATTGGTGTAGAATTGTCTCTTCAACTTTGCGACGAGGGAATAGCCTTCTCGAAATCTAATTTTCTGGCTTGATGAATCCGAATTGTTTTGACAGGTTCTGTCACATGTTGAGTAGATTTGCTTCGTAACTGATAGCTGAGTCTACGATGCTTAAATGCGTAGGAGTGCGACGCGGCTAGGAGAGGGGTAGGGTAAAGGCTGCTGAGTATCACGCCACTTTGTCATAACGTTGGTACCACCTTAGCAGCCCTGGGCTGACGGCCCGAGGCCAGCCCCGGGGTCATCGAGTAATTGATGAAGCTCAACAAATCCTTGGTTAAATCAGCTGAAGTCATGCTGGATAGTGGGTGAACATGCATGACAGAACAAATCAGAATGCTAGTACTCATGTGCGAGTACTCCCTTTGATGCCCGATGAAGGCCCTATACTTCTTGACCAGTCCCGTACTGAATCCTGAACGAATCAGATTCGAGCCTTGGATCCTCTAGTATCATTAGGGACAAGGCTTTCCAACAAGTCATCACGCATGCAGACACCTCTAGCGAACATGCATTGTCGTATGAGGTGGCAAAATTTCCCTTCGCTTGGAGAAGGACAGCACATACTTCAGGCACCTCCACTCAACGAATTTTCATCGTTCATGTATCAGCCTTCACGCACAACGATTCAGCAAGCCGTCGTGGCCGAAACTTCAATGTACCCTTGTGTAATCTGCGATCGTCATTTCGGCAGCAAAGTGGCACTCAAACAGCACCGGAAAAATTCGCCTAAGCACACAAATACCCTAGTATGCAAGCTCTGTGATCGCACGTTTGGTAGCCAGCAAGCACTTGAGCAACACAGTCGGGACTCTCCTGCGCACTCCAGGGATCTCAACTGCAAGGCTCGCAATCGTACTTCTGGTAGCCCAAGCGATACAGAACAGCACGAAAGCGACTCCCCAATCCACAGAACTCCTTCCCCAGTTCCAAGCGTTGCCGTGGTCAAACTTAAATCAACTCGAACGTCAGCAACACCAAATTCAAAGACTGGACATCAGACTCGAGACCTTGGTCTTTCTCGAAGGGACTCGGGAACTTCTACTGTCGAGTCGATAAGGCAGAAGTCTTCCAAGCGGAAACTAGAGACAAGAGAGTATTTCACGTTTCCCGAGCTCCACCAGAGTGTCGCGGACGCTATCGCTCAGCAGACTCCCACGGCATGGATCTACGAGAATCAATTCAGCAACAGACATGAGAGGGAGCACTCTACTCAAGTGATTGGAACGTTCTTGTGTAATAACACAGTGTGCAAGAAGCAGTCATGGGGGAGCAAGATAGTCGCAATCTGGATCAAAGAACATGATCGCAACAGATACAGTGCGGTGGTATATAATCAGAGGTGCCGATCTTGCAACTTCCTCGGTGACCTGAGATTGGATGAAGATTGCTACATTGAGCGCGTTGCTTACAGATTAAAGAAGTGGGCAGGGGTGGAGATGCAGCCTCCAACTTTCCAACGGAAGAACGGTCCACCGCACAAATCTAAACTATGCGAAGGCTGTAAGAGAGGCATTTGCCCGCAGGTGAAGGAATTTGAACTACACTGAAGAGTATGGGATGTCGCGCACGACCAATGTCGTAGAGTTGAAACGACTATGTTGCGATACTATGGAGCTATTCGTCGCCAACGAGAGCGGTGTTCCAACAAGAAGACTGCTGCTGGAAGTCGGGCCAAGTAACAAGTGCACTGCAAGGAATAAGGATCATATTTAAATACAAGGACTACAGCATTTTCATCAGCATATTTGCAAGAACTACGTCATCTAGTCCTGTGACACCTGTTAACAGTAAACCTCATGGAGCTGCGACATTTGTCCGTGGACTTCCGCATTCGTCGAATCTCACGACTCCACAGCTTGTCATAGCCTTCTGTACCCCTTACCAGCCTTCACAACAGTGACACAAGTCTACAATGAAAGTGCAATCTGAGTATCCTCAACGATGAATTTAAGAAGCTCGTTGGCAAACAGCAGCAAGCATCCTCAAATGTTTGCTAGCATCCTGGCTGGATCTCGTTGCATATGCCGATGTTGTTGGGGGGAACCAAGTTGCTCGCCCTAGGCATGACATGCGCCATGATCTTTACCTTTGTGCCGGTGACTGTCCTGAGGTCGCCGGCAGAATTTGCCTGACTCCCGGAGCGATAGAAATATGCAATCTTGCCAACGTAGCACCCGATAACCCAAATGAGTCATCGGACTCGCCGTGATCCTCTAGCCTGGGGTGATACTGTGGTGTGCCTGTCGCCCGATAAGCCTTTGGCACGGGGTTGCCGAGATGACAAAGGGTGGGACCGATGTTATGGACGGCGCAATCGACGAGAATTTTACCATCAGAAAACGCAGAGCGGAAAAAGAACCCACATTGTTCGAGAGCGGTCATGGACTGAGATACGAGGGCCTCTTCTACTACATTTCTGACCGCTCCACAGCGCGTATTCGACTTGACGAAATTCATGCTAGATTTAGAGTTTAGTCCGCAGCCGTTCCATACCCACTCTATCCGCCTCGGCATTCAGGGCAACGATCTTTGCCTGCACCAGCAATATACTTGAATTCTCCCATTTCTGATGTTGAAAATGTTCGGGCTCGCTGAGAATGTACATCCTATCGACGCCGTCCGCTTTTCCAGCAATGGCAACCCTCTTGCAGAGATACTGCATCCTCTCCAAGACTCGTTAACAAGTCAGGCTTGGTGGGTCTTGACCAACTCCTAACGGCTCAGAGGAATCATACGGGTCTGTTACGTGTCCAGCAAATAGTGATCCTGAAAGGACACCAGAGAATACATCCGTCATAAGTGCCAAGCCCGGACCCTTCGGGCCTCTCGTCGCG
Source organism: Phoma herbarum (assembly GCA_001599375.1). Lineage (NCBI taxonomy): Eukaryota > Fungi > Ascomycota > Dothideomycetes > Pleosporales > Didymellaceae > Phoma > Phoma herbarum. Next base: position 19,369 of record BCGR01000012.1, on the reverse strand, counting down.
ACGCAATCGAGGGCAGCAGCCGGATTCGTCGTTGATTTGTCGTCCTTGTCCAATTCTCAACTAGCCAATATTTGTTCGCCCTTTCTCTTTGCCTTGTATACTTTGTCACGCGCCGCAATGAAAGATGCCATATCGAGTTTGAAGGGCTTCGCCTTTCCGTCGCTCCGCATGCTATCGGCAACACACCGAGCAACAAGCATCTAGCAACCCATGTGGGCAGTGCAGTACTCGATTTGATGAATTCCAAGCTTCATAGTGTCTGTATGGAAGGCTTCTGTGCACCCTTTACACTCATCTTGAAGTGGTTTGAGCTTTGACACTGGCCATGCCGATTTCGTACCTAGATCTTTGCAGACTCAACCGCTGTGACCATGCGAACATCTGCCGTTGCGAACACATGATTATTCTGCACAGCAATCTGCACCGCTGCAGGTGTGACTTATTTGACATCTGATGTCGCAGAGCCATCGAGCATGCCTTGCCCCACACGTTCCATGTAGGACGGTATCCCATTGATTCCGTGCGTGGCCCCTCCAGGAAGGTCCGCCCCAGCAAGGCATCGAGCCACCACCGAGATAGCAGTCGTTGTAATACTGCTCCCTATGGGTACACTCTCAACGAATGCTTGTGCAGCCCTGCGTCGACATAAAGCTTGCTGTTTGCAGCAGGCGGTTCCGTAATCGTGAGTGTGAATGTACAATCGAACCTTCGGGAAGTTGTCGGCACCTTAACGGATGCCAGTATGGAATCGAAGCACTTGCGAACTCTGAATGCTTGTTGCTACTAGCGGGTATGCAGACGTTGCTCTGTTTATTTCAAGATGGGGCAGGCGAAGAAGTCCGCAGCAAGCGGCGGAGGCAGTGGGCTCCGCGTTTCCTCAGCGGAGCGGCCCCGTTTTCTTTTCAGCGGAGCGGCCCCGTCACCGCTGGTCCGTCTCTTCGTCCCAGCACTTCGCGACTTCGACGCATGCAAGGAGTATGGCAGACAACAAGGCTCGGCGCAACCCTCGGCTGCGACTTGCGTGTGCGAGATGTCAGCGTCGCAAGATATGCGTGAGTCTGAACAACAGGCGTGCTTCGTCGGTTTCTAAGCTGATCACAGGCGGTGCAGTGTGATGGGCAATATCCGACGTGCAGCAATTACCGAAAAGCGGCAGCCGAGTGCGTAGACGGCGATAGCGTCCGTTTGCGTGCTGAGCCTTCCGATCGACGTGAACGTCTAATCGAGCAACACTCGACAGGCTGCGAAAGCGCGTCAAGTGGCTCGAATCTATCGCTCCCAGATGTTGATCTGTCAAGAACACCACCGCAAGATGACTTTGGAGAGACTGTCATGGAAGATGGCTTAGCGGAATGCCCAGCCCCGCGGCTACGTCAATTTCCCCAAAACAATCCGATTGCGGAGCTCGCTCCCGCACAGGCAACCGCAGCAGACCAACGTGCTCACCAAATTGGGCTGATCTCCATCGGTTTCAACGCAGGTCGGAAATACATCGGTCCCTCGAGTGGCTACTTTCTTGCTCGTCTGCTGCTTGTACACTCTCAGGACAGTACCGACTGGGATCAGCGAGTGAGCAGGTCCATTGGTATGCCACAATCAAGCATTGACACGCTTGTCACTGCTGTGCAAGGGCCCTTGCCTTTACCCCCGTAGCACATAGCCGTGCAACTGTGCCAGGTGCATTTCGACACAATCCACCCCCAGTATCCCTTTCTGCACGAAAGGTCCTTCAGCACAGCACTCAATAAGCTCTATAGGACTGGTAGGGCTGGTGATACAGATAACGCTCATGATGCTTCCGTGCGCTTCCAGACCTTTATGGTTCTTGCTATCGCTTCAGCAGTCTCGACTTGGAGAACAAAACGGCAGATCCCCAGCGAGTCGTACTGTCTCTCAGCTCTGCAGTACCTCGACCGCATCCGGATCGGGGCTTCTCTTGCAGGTTAGCAATGCATGCTATTGTTACTGGTCTTCGCTATGCATAGCCCACACATGCAACTCGGCGTTTGGCATTTGAACTATCAACGTCTGGCGGCAGTCGTAGATCTCGGACTGCAGAGGCAAGTTACCAGGACAGCAAGCATCTCATTGCTGGAGCAGGAGCTGAGAACGCGCATATTTTGGACGGTTTTTACCATCGACAGGACTTTTGCAAGCATGATGGGACGTCCAATTGGCCTACGTGACGAGGCTTATGAATTACGGGTATGTCTCGCTTCTCCGACTGATTTAAATGCCGGGCTAACTGGTCAAGTTACCGCAGCTTCTGAACGACGATTGCCAAGTGCAAGGCATCCGTGAAGTAGCCGATGGGATTGGCAGCATGCCCGTATTCATTCACCTTTGCGAACTCGCAAGACTCAACTCGGAGATCAAGTATCTCGCAAACAGCATCGTTCGTGACGTGCCTGTATACGCCTATCCAGCGATTCGCGATGTTCTGGCGTGGCAAAGCGGCATGCTGCAGCAACTGCACAATTGGAGAGCTGCGATCCCGCAGAAGCGACCGCCAAATGAATGCATGAAGCTTACGTCCGAGCTCCGGTGCTTGTCGATCGAAATGCTCCTTCTCAGGCCGAGCCCAGCAATCCCGAATCCCAGCAATGTTGTGATGACATCTTGCCATGATTCAGCACGTCAATCCCTCCATATCTACGAAAAGCTTTACAAAAGGGATCTCATCGTCTTTGACTGGATCACTTTGCACGGCGTGGTTTACAGTACGATAAGCTCTCTCTACTGCACTAGGCTTGTGCCAGAGATCGCGCAAAAGGTACAGCCCGAAGACATCCTTGGAGACATGAGCGTCAGCCTCAGTGTCCTCAGCGCCACCGGCGAGCATCGGTCTGGCGCAAAACTTGCGCGGGATATCTTGGAAGACATGGGCAGATCATTGACTCACTGGCTGAGGCAGAACCACCAAACACCTGTCCGGAGGCAGAGAATCAATCAGGAGGTGTTGGGTGGTCACGGATCACAAGCTGACATCAACAGCCATGCTCGATTGGAAGTGACCTCGGACGGAAATGGCTGCAACGCGCCGGACCTGGCTCCAAGTCTCGACTTCTTCTCGGCCTTTCAGCTCGATCTCGAATGTTCCCCGAGTTGCAGCAACGAGCCGAGCCATTTGGGGATACGTTGAACATCGATGGCATGATGAGGAACTTGTTCGAAGACTCCATTCCATCGAGCCACAACAGGTTCTGAAGCCATAGTCGAAGCGAGTCCGTTTGTGCGCTTGTTCGTGTGCGTGTACAAACCACGATAGGCCCTTGTATCGCTTGCAGAAGTCACACAGCCGCCTCCTACTGTTACTCCTAATCCGACAGCGGTTTTTTATCTTGACGTTGCTATCTGCATCAGGTGTATCCTCTCGACCGCGTGATGCCATTACCTTCGTCTTGTGTACATGGCCTTCCCAGCACATAACGCGCCCACGACGCTACACGATCGCGAACTCTCTTAAGCCACCGTCCACCAAACCCTGCCAGTCTTGGGGTCGATAACGGGTTTTGAGAGTCGCATGGCCATACTTGTGTTTAACAAGGTAGGCAACGTTGATCATCTGGAATCTTCCAGAGGTGTTGTCCTCCGGTACGTGTGAGCGGGCCGATGGAACGTTTGTCAAGTCTGACATGCTTTCGACGTCTCGCAACAAGAAAAGCATATTGATGCCGAATAGCCCTGCCAGTACATCGTCTGGCTGGATTCCTCTCATCGCGTCTGGACGGTAGGATAGGCCAATGTGGCCCTCGTGGGTAATGAAAACGGTGCGGTTTCTACATCGCACAGCGAGTAGGCCCATCAGACTGTAGTGCAGCTGCCCTTCAACCAAACTCGGATGGCCCGGTTCCATTCGAACTTCAACAAAGTCGTTGAACCATGCGCATGCAGTTCTTCGTGCCATATCTTCAAGGTCTTGACCTCTAATCAAAGCCTGGTACAGCTGATTAACAAACAAGCCGCGAAAGGCGAAGCGCTCGTGATGGATATCATATATCACAGTTGCTGGGATCACGAATGCAGGCCAATCATCCTATTTGTCGCTCATCAACAGGGCACAGCTGCTGAAGAGCACTGTGCCCAATTACGTGCCCACAGTCTCAAGCACGGTATCACTATGTGAGAATCTTACGATTGGCGCCAGACCCTCAGTTCGTAAGATGAGTTCGTCGGTGTCTACGCTTTGGAGTAGCGAGATTGGTTGGTTGTAGCGATAAACTACGTCCACGCTCTCGCATGAATACGTTAAATCAACGACCCACGAGGGATATTCCGCTTGCCTCTCTTGCACTCTGCAGGCAGCGCTTGCAACGGGCCGTACTATCGTCGGTACTATCGATCATCTATCGTCACGTGACCGATCGATCGATAGTGAACAAGGCAGGTGATACTGTAGTTGATTAAAAGTATTGAGACCTACTATAATACTGTAGTAATCGCAATATTCAAATAGTGTTTTAGCCTAATTAGGTATAGTGTAAATCTACAGCTTTTGTAAGGTAACCTCTGTGCGTCTTAACAATAGCCTTGCGCGCAAGATTAATAGAATTACTACCTCTTCTAATTCTATACTATAACGCAACTCTCTCTGTTTTTCTGCTCTATTAACGCGTATAGACAATTCTTATAACGTACCTCACGGGCGAGCGGGTTACACGACTGAGCGGGTCACTTTTGCTAAGACCCTACTAAAACACTAACTCTATACTAATGCCTTTACAACAACAATAGATAGCTGCGTTAAAAGAAGCCTAGATATAGCTTGCGCTCTAAGCTATCTAACAAGCCTCTAAACTCTTAGTAAAACGCGCTGTAGCTATCTATAAAGTCTCTAGAACTACACTAAATAAATAACGCGCTAAACAACCTTTACATGTTAATACTATAGCTAACTTATAGAATCTAACTAATACTAAAGAGCAAGCAGTTATTAATTATATACTTATCCTAGTTGCGCGAGGATTTCTCTCTTAGCTAGAAGATGTAGCTAATATAGCTAATATTCTACGCACTAAGCGCAGAATAGGCTATATTAGCCTAAATAAGGCTAGTACGTTCGTCTTGCGTTAGAAAGAGCTTAAAGTAAAGTTTAATTACAAGTATAACTACAAGCAAGCCCTCTACAAAAGTCCTAGGCTTATTTAGGGCTAGTTTGACCTTGTAGCCAACATAAAGCTAAGTATAGTATCTAGAATAATAACATATACAACTTCAACAAGACAGGCTTTATAATAGGCTAGATAAGCAATAGAGCAGTTATAACAGCTTTAGGTACGCAAGGACAGCTAAAGCAGATCTAGCTAGGCAACTAGGAGTAGGCAATAGTTATTTAAGGCATTAATACTAAAAAATAAGCTATTCTGCTCTTTATTATCTTTAAAGCACATAACTACCTGTTTAACTAGTATAAAAGCAAAGACCTACCTTAGAACTATATAACTAGAATTTCTAGAAACAGCTAGACTACTAATTAGTTTCTTTTAACTAGTTAAAGTACTTTAATACACATTTAAAGGAGTGTACTATTAGCACCTACTATATACTGATTATTAATAGCTATAAGAGCTACAACTTACCTAAGTTCTAGCAATACTGCAAGAACAACTAGATTATCTCTATATATATGCCTGTGCACTTATCACACCTCCTGCAGCTACTTAATATAGGCTGTTTTGCCCCTCTAAACAAAGTCTATACGCACTAAGCTAAAAATGCTATATATAACTAGATTAACTATATTATAAAGCTAGAGTTTCTGCTATACTTTAAAGCAGCCTATAATGCAGCAATTACTTCTAGCAATATTCTAGAAGAGTTCTAAGGCGCTAGACTAGTCCTTTTTAACCTAAATTAGGTTATAAGCAGCCTTAATATAAAGCTACAGACTCTATTATTACAACTCCCTATTAATAAGAAGCTCTAGCAGTCACAAACTCTAAGCAATAGTCTAGAATTCTACTCTTAATCTACTTTAATTAAGAATAAGTTTTAAAGACACTAAAGTAGCTTTCTAAATTCTATTACTAGCGCAATTAAGTACTACACAAAGAAAGAAGCAATTCTATTGCATAAGCTTACGCTTACACTAATATAGGTTTATAAGCTTAAAGTAGCTACTAAAGCTACTACACAACGCAAGTTATATTAAAGAAAGCAAATTTAGTAAGAAAGAAGCCTAGTAGTTAAAAAAAGCTAGTAATTAATAGCTTTAAAGAACTTTAGGGCGCGTAGTAATAGAAAAAAAGTAAAGAAGCAGGTGCGCGCTAAAGTAGGCAAACTATTCTAAAGACGCTATAGATAGTGTAATAAGACTAGGTATAATGCGCAAACATGCAAGAATAAAGTAGAAGAGGTCTCTAAGTAATAATATAGCTTGTTTTGCCTTATATAGTGCCAATTTGTAGTCTTTTAGGCTATTATAGAGTAAGTTTTAGTAGGGTCTTAGCAAAAGTGACCCGCTCGCTCGTGTGACCCGCTCGCCCGTGAGGTACGTTATAAGGTTAGAGACTTTACTAAAATCTATAGTAGGCAGTGTGCGGGCAGTAGGCGGTAGTGCAGGCAAGGTTGGGATCTAGCAGCGCAGAGTAGACTCCTATAGCCTAGTTAGCCTTAATGCTTCTAAAAGGGACCTATGTTAGACTAAATAGGCCCCTTAATAAGCTATAATAGCACATAATAGCGCATTCTAGGGACTACCTTTAAAACTTAAAAAAAATTTAGAAACTTACTAACAGAGATGTAGAGTGTAGAAATAATAGACTAAAATAGCAGAGGGGAGCCTCTTATATACTACTAGACCTACTGCAACACCCTATCTGCACTAAAACTGCCTTCTTTAAGTAAAAGTGAAGGTAAAGAGGAATTAAGATATCTAGCACTCTTACTGAGTAAGAATTTTACCTAATTTAGAAGCTAGACTACTATAACCTATAATAGGCCTCTTATCTATCTTCTAAGCTATAATAGGGCATACTAGCCCTTAGTATACTTCTAAGTCTCTCTTGTAGGTAGACTAGAACATTCCACTCTAGAAGGGGAATAATATTAGCACCTAGGCTAATAATAGGGCTAAACAACCTACAAGTCCCTGTGCAGGGTAGTAGAATAATATATTAGCTGTCCCTGCTCTATACTAGGCAGGCAGCGAACAGTCTACAGTTAATAAATAGACCTTTTAGTTATTAAGACTATCTTGCCTCAGTGTTTCTACCTAACCTCCCTGTGCCCACCTTCTCGGTTCTGACACGTGCAAGAATAAAGTAGAAGAGGTCTCTAAGTAATAATACAGCTTGTTTTGCCTTATGCAGCGCTAATTTGTAGTGTTTTGGGCTATAATAGAGTGGGTTTTGGTGGGGTCTTGGCAAAAGTGACCCGCTCGCTCGTGTGACCCGCTCGCCCGTGAGGTACGTTACTTACTTCTTATTATTATCTAAGTTTTATAAGTTAGCTATAGTATTAAATTGTAAAGGCTATCTAGCGTGTTATTTGCTGTCACGGGGTGGCACATAGGAACCTGTACGCGCTAACCCGCTGCGCTAAGCAAAAGACTAGAACGTGAAGTCAGCGACTTCACGCGGTTCTCGCATACATATACTTGTCAGGACAGAGCAGGACAGAGCAGGACAGGGCTCGTAGCGCCGTGACATTTGCTTATAGTACTTTAAGAGGCTCTCTAGATAGCTGCAGCGCGTTGCTAAGAGAGGTTCGCGTCTTATTTAAGAGCTTAAATTGCAAGCTGTACCTAAGCTTCTTTTAGAGTGTCTAACTGTTACTGTGAAAGAGGCATTAGTGCAGGTGTCAGGCCCGGCTGACGATATAGTACTGTTCCGGCAAGGGCTCGCTATGAGAGCGAGTCGTGATACCTTTTGGGTTTGCTTGCCGCAGTGGCCGGAGCTGGGGCTTGACAGCAGGGTTAGTGTTTTAGTAGGGTCTTGGAAAAAGTAAGTCTCTCGCCTGTTAATTTCCTTCGCCTGTGGGGTACGTTATAGCTTATTTTATCTTGTGCAGCGCTAAAGTGTGGTGTTTTGGGCTATAATAGGGTGAGTTTTGGTGGGGTTTTGGCAAAAGTGGGCGACTCGCCCGGGTGCGCGACTCGCCCGTGAGGTACGTTAATACAGGATGTTGCAAATAAGGACGCAAGTTTGACAATGCTGTCAGATAGAGCGTGCTGTGGTGAGGTCTGATCTGTACAATCGAGCAGGGACCTACCAGGTGGTGTGGCCAATCAGGAGTCCCCAGATGCACCCGGCAATTTCTGATTGGTTGAGAGGCCTCAGGGTCCGCACTAGCGTAAGCCGCGTCATCTTCATCCCGTAGCAGGTGGGAGAACAACCACGGAACATCAACCAATATCATCAAGTTGCATCATCATCTATTGATCATACCATCCGACAAAAGCACTGATTGCTAATTTGAGAGTCTTCTGAAGAAGGGGATCGTGTTTTCGGCTCCCTATCTGGTGCACAAAGAAGTGGTTGCATTTTGGCACGTCCGGCATTGCATTCACGAAAGACAAGAGGTCTTAGTGCTGTTTTATTGATCATGACGTGCGCGTCGCTTCCCTTGGTCTTCCTCTCTTCACAACAGGATGTTGGATCGCTTCTCGGAGAGTTTGCTTGAAAATTCGCAGAGAGCAGATTTGGGCGATCCATCATTGCTGCTCCAGCTGCCAAGAGAAAGCAATAACATATTCTTCAGCTCAAAGACTCCGCTTGTCTGATCATGCTCTTGGAAGACAACGAAGATGGATAAGAAGGGTGTGTTTTCAACCCTAAGCATCATCTCAACTACCACAACAGCTGCTCTTATCCTGAGTTGATCGACCAAAAGCTCTCAATCGGCGTTTGTCCTCTCGGCCCTCGTGTACCTTTATGATGTAGAGTCATCGTGATAGACTGGTTTGCCAAGGTAGAATAGGTCTGGAGGGGGGTGTGGCGAATCAGGTTGCCACTCCAAAATGCAATAACGTCACGACTACAGCGGTGTTAATGGATTTCGATCGTTAGATTGGTGATTGCTAGTTTGATATTCGCTTTCTAAGAGTTGTGCATCGTTTCTTGGGTTGGCGAGCTGGCCACGCGGCTGCGGAAAATTGGCCGCATACCAAAAGCACCTGAGCCTCGAGGAACACCATAAAGTCACCTTCTTCTGCGCACACCAACAGCACTACCATAACACCTAAAAATTCAAACTAAAAATACAGATTTGTAGGGAAGAAGCAGCTCTACAGGTCTGTCTTTCTGCCATTTTGATTAGGTGTTGTAGCAGCAAGCAGTGTCTCGCCTCAGAGGCGCAAGTTTACAGTGTTGCGGGGATCCACTTGTAGCGTAGCCATCAATTGCCGTTTTAGTACATCAACACCGGCTAGTGTAAGCCTATTGGCTGAGAGGAATTCCAGCCCTTCGGTGTTCATCGGCCACTATGTCCGTTGTGGTAACATGGGGTAAAAATAAGTGGGAAATCAGGCCACATTTGCAGAATGCCATTAGATATTCCACAAATGCCATGGCGCCACAATACTATGACTCCGCAAATTTATCGCTCAACGATCAACAGGTACTTCACCTTGTCACGAGCACACTGCAAGGTTGGGTAGGGATGACTAGATCATGTTTTTCGAACGGTGTATCTTGTCTGCAGCCGGCAGAATTGCAGACCTTATCAAGAAAATGAGACAGTTTATTGGCCATGCCTGCCTCTTGCTTCTTGTGGGTTCGATCCTCTTGAGAGTATGTCGCGGAGTTGCCCCCGAAAGCGGGCTGACTTATTCTCCACTTAGTCCTGCAGTACAAGAGGTAGCTTCAGGTCCGGCCACGTACAGCGAAAGCATAATTGGTTGCGTTGTATTACCTGACCATTATTACTTTACGTCAAGCCAGTCTTTGTTACTGTCTGTAATACCTGATTGGCCTTTTCCCGTGGATCCTTATGCCTCTACTAGGTATAATCAGCCTCTGAAACCGCGGTACAGAATACAACTTATAAACAGCCCATCCGCTATATGTGCCGACGTGGGTATCCCCTGCGGGACTTAAGATTAACTTTCCTCCAAACGTAAGCTATTCTAAATCAGGAAATATGCACGATGATGTTCATTCTGTAGAACGCGGTCGAAATGACGGCTTTGATGGGGTCGCATGCAGATTAGAGCTTAGCGCTCGTCTGCCGACGAGATGAACTGCTAGAACTTGGATCAGGGTCCTTGCAGATCATCACTGGTAGGGTGCACCACGTGTCTCTTATCGCTCTAGCAACTCCGTGTACACCCTGCAAGAGCGGCTCGCTAAGACGGAATAAGGGTGGAACTCAATGCTTGCTTTAGCCACCGCATGTATGTACTTTTTCTCGCCCAGCTCCATGAGTTTGCATCGACCTTACGATCACGATCACGATCACGATCACGATCACACACACGCATTCGACCGAGTCGGTGTTACCATGGAAAATGCACCGACTGGAGGTGCTTGTGCCATGCCTGGCCGCACGTGGGAACCTCGGAAAGCCGGTCGGGGCGAGAGCAGGCGGGAGCGACAATTTTATCGGTAACGACCACCCTTCACCATGCGAAACATGCGCTTCACGGCCTTTCTCCTCTTCGACAGCGCTGATTGTAGCTTCAAAGATACTATGGCCCGTTCCGACAGATGTCCGACTACGGTCCTCGATACTGCGATGTTCGCGACCCTGACGCCAGAGAAAAACACAACGCTGTCTCATGTCCTGATAAGATTCTCACGGCTTTCTGCCAACTAGGTGCTCTGAGACTGAAGGCTCGCCGTTGTTTGATCTTTTTCTTCGATGTCAATCACGCCTACATCATGGCTGAGTCGACGCAAACGCTATCACTTGAGAATGATGCAGTCCACGCGCCTGGAGATGAGCTCTGGATGGGTCATTCTGTTATCCCTCGCGATATTGCTTGTTGCGAGACTACAGTCAAACTCCCTTCGTTCCCCGTCTCTGCTACTCCTGGAGAAGATACGAGGAAAAGCGCGTTCGTAGTAAACGACTTGACCAAGCACCCAGACCTATCCACTAGGCCGTACGTCACTGGCTATCCTCACGGTCGTTTCTATGCCGGTGTGCCCATCACTGCATCGTCTGGAATCAATATTGGCGCATATTGCATCCTTGACGACAAGATTCGGGACGGCGTTTCAGATGAAGATCTTGTCTTTTTGCGAGACATGTCGAAGACTGTCATGACCCACCTCGAGACCGTGCGTGCTCTCTCTGAGCGGCAGCATATCAATCGTATGGTGGCTGGGCTTGGGAATTTTGTGCGTGGTGCTTCGGACGCGGGTCGCGACGCGCCGTCAGCAACCAATATGCCTCTGAATGAGGGCGGCGTGGGAGTCGAACAAGCCCCTATTGTTGAGTTCCGCCTGCCCGATGCATTGGTCGAGCCGGTAAGAACATCCTCTACAGCATCTTCACAACTAGCAACACATCATTTTTCCGCTGCACTACAATCGACCTTACTGCCTGTCCGCACTCAAGTATCAGAAAGTAGCAATGCTGCTTTGCAGCAGCCTGATTGCAGCGAAACCATATCGGCGAATAACCTCATCTTGGAGCCACTCGGTAGTCAGGTGCGTATTGCTACTGAGATTGCACCGAAGAGTATTGCTCCTATAGTGGAAAGCTCTACGGTCTTTTTACCGCCTCGCCGGAGCGAGATTGCCGACAACACAAATAGTACGTTTCAACGTGCCGCGGAGATTCTATGCCAATCGCTCGACATAGACGGGGTTGTCTTCCTTGACGCCTCTGTCCGGACATTTGGTGGGTTGAGCGAAGCTCAGGATGTTTCGTCCCACGAGGCTAGTACTACTGGTAGCGATAATTCTGCAGGCGTCCTTTCCCAATCAAATTCAACACCTGGTCTACGGGTCAAAGGGTCAAACATCTGTCCGGTGCTGGGTTGCGCACAAAGATTGCGCACCGATGTGTTGGAGACCAATCTTCCGAAAAGCCAGCCTCCCCAAAAGCTGACAGAATCCCTCCTACGTAGACTCTTGCGTTGGCATCCACACGGAAAAGTCTGGGTTTTTGATGAAGATCTCAAACCCTATTCGGACGACAGCATATCCTCAGACGATTCTGGCGCTGGTGACAAAGCTGCCGGAGAGGTGTCATCGAGCACTCAGCAACGCAGAGTTGCCCGCAAAGATCGACGGACAGATGGACAAAGACTGCAGGCGGCATTTCCTGGAGCCCGATGCATAGCATTACATGGTATCTGGGACTACACGAGAAGACGCTGGGCAACTGCAGGTCTGTACTGGACTCACGCTCCACTCAGACATATCGCTAAAGACATGGAAATGCCATTCGTTGCTGCATTCTGTGATATCATCGTCGCAGAGACCAAGCGTCTTGAAGTGGTGGGAACTGACAAAGCTAAGTCAGACTTCATCTCCAGCGTATCCCATGAGCTCCGCTCTCCACTACACGGCATACTTGGCTCATGCGAGTTATTATTGGACCAAGGACTAGACGACACAGCTATGACTCTCCTTGGACAAATAGATTCATGCGGACGTACGTTACTCGATATCATCGAACACCTTCTCGATTCCGCAGATCTCAAAAGCCAGCGTTCGAGAAATAGTTCTGTAAAGAGCGCAAGAATTGGTCGTAAAGTTGTGCCCCCAATCGGCAACCTTTCTCGCGAGGATCTAAAAGCATTGGATACCAGCGTCGCACTAGATGATGTGACCGAAGACACTGTCATATCCTGCGTTTCTTCATTCAACTACGGACGCAAGGTCAATGAAAAAACCCACACACCAGTCATTCTTGACATCGACCGTTCCAACTGCAAGACCTGGCACTGCAGCTTAGCAACAGGCGGTTGGAAGCGCGTTTGCATAAATCTCGTCACCAACGCACTCAAATACACGCCTTCTGGTTCCATTCGGGTCTCCCTGAAGCAAGAGCCAAAGCCAGGATCGCGTCGACGCTTCACCGCCGTACTCACTGTATCCGACACCGGAAAAGGCATGTCGAAGAAGTTCCAGAGCGACAGTCTTTTCCATAGCTTTGCCCAGGAAGACACATTTTCAGATGGCTTAGGCCTTGGTATGCACTTGGTTTCGCGGATAGTGTATGCAATGGGTGGCCGGGTCGAAGTCGTCAGCGATCAAGATGGCACGGGAACTTCTGTCACTGTACGTGTGCCGCTCGAGCATAATCAGGATGGCCGGCCTCGCAGCGATGCCCGAAATAAGAGTAGCAGCACCATTACGCCAAAGGCTTTGTCCGGCCTGACAGTCGGCCTCGCCACAAGATTGCAGCCTTCGATCAACCCTAAAGCATCCTCGTCAGCAGCAGTGGCTGCGATGGCGCTTGCCTCCATCGAAAGCAATCTCGAGCACTTGGATCTACAGTCGGAGCGGTTCAAGTGGCAACCTGCCCATCCTTACGATCTGGTCATGGTTATGGAAGAGGATGCAGCTGAATGTCTTGCGTCACTCGGAAGTAAGGTTGCAGGCGGTGATGGTGCAACGAACAAACAAAGCTATGCGCCCATTATTGTCGTATGCCACAACAGTCAGAATGCACGAATGCTGCCAGATTTCTGGGCGGGTGTCGATCATCAGTTTAACGTGGTTGTAGTATCCATGGCTCTACCTTGTGGCATCAAACAGATCACCCGAGCAATATCGTCTGCTTTGCGTCTGCACAAGACGCCCACAATGGCGCTCTCGGATACGAAAGGGGCCCACGATAAGCCTAGGGTTGAAAGTTCAGCAGACAGCATTGCAATGTACGATCTGAGAGCCCACTATCAGCCCCAACTACGACCACCTGTTGCCCCTCCAGCTACAAAGGACGTTATCATCATGGATCTGGCCCCGGTTGATTCCACAACGTCGCCTTCTGAGCCCTTACCTGTGCAATCGACGACGGCAGGAGCTATGCAGGATCAGCAATCTCAACATGCAAGTTTTGACGAGCCCAGCGCTGGTACACTCGGACGACTCAACCTGTTGGCCCGCCAGCTGGGCGCTCCCGTCCCGTCAACAATCTTGCCAATCGCCAAAGTCCCCACTCTACTACTCGTAGACGACAATGTCATCAACCTTAAGATTCTCGTCACCTTTGCCAAGAAGTACAAGTATCCTCACATAATCGCCCAGAACGGCCAGCTCGCCGTCAAGGCTTTTGAGCGAGCTCACATGGATCTTACCTTGCTGCACAACCCCGAGAACGGCATGCCGAGCATCATCCTCATGGATATCAACATGCCTGTTATGGACGGTTATGAGGCTGTCCAGCGCATTCGCGCTTACGAGAGAAAGCATCGCTTGGTGGCATCGAAGATCATTGCTGTCACTGCGCTGCAGTCGGAGGCTGCGCAGGCTGAGGCGTTTGGCAGTGGGTGTGATATGTTTTTGAGCAAGCCGATTAAGATGAAGGAGCTGGCGAAGCTAATTGGAGCTTTTTGATGTGTAAATACTGGAAGGATTGGGTGCGCGCAGTCCTTGCCGGTCAAACTCTGTTCTCAAGAAGGCACTACTTGGCTGCTGTACAAGCAAAATGGCACGTGGAAGAACGGTCTAAGGACGATGGCAAAGTTTTGGAAGGCGTGGTAAAGTAGAAGTGATGGGAAGGAGCGCAGCGCCAAGCCTACGGCCTCTTAGTCTTGCTGCTTCGACGAAAGCTCCCTCACACCACCTTCGCGCCACACCTCGACCCGCGAAACTCAGGTCCTGCTACGACAGCACCATGGCAGCGATCAATGCGTCCCCAATCGTCTCGCGTGCTAAGCGCATGAGGTAAACTGGATGTTCCCTCACTACGACTATGGGTGCTTTTCAGAATACCTGGTGCTCACGTGAGTTAGCGTTCCTGCAGGATGGTGAGGGAGTAGACGTCCACCCACACGCTTATTTTGGCCAGTAGTGACGACAAACTAACTCTCTAAGCCTTGTGCAATTCTTGAAGCTCGATTTTGACCGCAACGTGTTGGATGAGCGAGTCGGCCAGGCAAGCGAGTCGGCCACCCCACTAACCTTGCACACCCTTATACGAGTATATCTCAACGACATAATAGTGTAAAATACAGAAGATTAAGAGAGTAGATTAAGTAGTAGCTACAGGGTCCTTCTTGCATATACGTAAGTTGTGCCTAGACTCTCTGCACCTCTTGCAGCGCGCCAGAGCCTAACTGTCAGATGGTATGATTAATAGATGATGATGTAACTTAATGATACTAGTTGATGTTGGTGGGTTGTTCTCCCACCTGCTATAGAGTAAAAATAACGCGCCTTAGGCTAGCGCACACCTTAAATAACTCTTAGCTAATTAGAAGTTACTAGGTGTACCTAGCAACCTCTAATTAGCTATACGCTGCCTAGTAGGTCCCTACTTAGTTATATAGATCTAACGTTACTCTAGCTCGCTCTATCTAACACACCTCTTTAGCTTAGAGACTCTTTAAGCTAGTGCTTGCGCAACTATAAAGTGTTTAAAATATTTTTAGATTTCCTTAAAGAGTATAGTATTTATTACCTCTCTAGTCTTAATTATAACTACGCTAAGTTGTTAAAGGAACCCTTCCTGTTTGTTTGTTAGAAGGACTTTAGTAAGTCTGTTAGTAATTATCTCTGCTAAATATACATATTCTACTTTAATCCTTCCCTTATATACTTCTTAATAGATCTAGTAGTTGTAGATATCTATATAGCAAAGCTTAGTTTAGAGGCGTGACACCTCCTCTGTTACTAGGTAGATTGTTCGCTTGTTATTGCATTAGATAGTAATAGTGTAGGCGTCTAGTTTAGTCTAAAGTTCGCGTAGCAGTCTTAAAATAAAGAGTACTTCCTTAGCTACTTAAGAGAGAGCTCATTCAATAATACGAACGAAGAGAGTCCCTTTCTTTGCTCTAGCTAATAGAAAATAGTAAGGCATAGGCTACCTTAAGTTAGTACTTTAGCTTTTTAAAGTTAGTACTTTTGCTATTCCTAGTAAGCAAAATTAATGCAACTTGTATATAGCCTGTGTAAAGCATCTTTCTTACTTCTACTTAAATTTTAGAGCACTAGTGCCTAGTTTTGTTATACTAAAGGTTAGGTTAAGTTAAAGTTAGATTTAAAGTTTGAGTTTCTTAAGAGTTAGGCTAATAAATTGCCGCTAGAGCGCCTGCTGCCTGTAGGCTTAAGGCTTGCTAACTGTAACATACAAATATACAATATTAACTTGTAGCTTGTATACTTGCAACTTCCTTAGCATATTCTGTAGCAATTACTTACCTCTCTACATAAATTTCTACTAGTTAACATACAAGCGCAGATACTACGTACAAGCTTATCCTTAGGTAGTAGTGTTAAATAACTAGCGAAGTGTCATAGCGCAGTTGTGGCTGCAGCTAATTAGAAGTTGCTAAGTAGACTTAGCAACTGCTAATTAGCTAGAACTGCTAAGTACCTAAAGTACTTCTAAGAAGAACCTTTCTCTGCCCATTAAATCCACACGTAGCTCTTTAAGCTACGTCTTGTTGTAGAACCTGCCTGTAAGGTTGCTACCTCACGCTATTCTACGAACACCAACACGTGTAAGTGTTCGCTTTTAGACTAAAATATTTAGCGCGTGCACTAACCCTTACGTGTAAGTGTTTGCTTTTTGCAACGTGTAAGTAGATGCTTTTTTTTTATTAAATCTAGATGCAATTTTTGCAGAATGTGTAGCTAGTAAATTCCAATTCTGTGTGCAATTTTAAGGTAAGGAGACAATAGATTGCGCGTAGAAATTAATGCTAAAGTTTAGATAATAGTGTTTGTTAATGTTAGGTTACGCGTATTAATAAGCTCTAAAGGACTATAAATAACGCGCAAGAGAACAATGCATTATGTAACTCTAACTATTCTAGCTTGCTAACTCTATAATTCTAACCTTAAAGCTTGCTAACTTAGAAGAGATTAAGCAAACTAACTTCTGTTTGCGACGCATCCTCTCTGTCCTCTTTAGATGAAGCCTGGATTAGCGTAGAGAGAACCTGTACTGGGTTATTGCTAATGTTATAGGCTGCGCTTCTTCGCGCCAGACGACTGCTAGATTTAGAAGATGCTTAATAGAAAGGAGAAGTAGATGACTGTGAACTAGACCTTGCAGACGCATGCAAGGCTTTACAAAGAGTAGTACGCAAGTGGGATGGGAAGAGACTGCTATATTGGGCTTGAATTGTACTTATTACGCTAGAGAGCGCTGTTACTAAGGCCTTTAGCAGGTTTATAGATGAGAAGCGGATGCTTGAATAGCTTAATTGAATTGTTATTAATAAGTGCCATGTCCTGCTTGAGTTGAGCGCAACCTAGCGGCTAGACGTGCTAAAGCTGACGGAGATGACAGAAAAGGGCACGCAGGTTATCTACCTTACCGCGACACTGCCGCCTACGCTGCAGCTAGCCTTCCTGCACGCTGCCGCGCTCGATCAGAGGACGCTGACGATCTGCCAAGACGAGCATACTACACGCAGTAATATAGCCTACTAGGTGCATAAGTATAAGCGCAGCACACTACAAAACACGCTTATAGCTCTAGTAGCCACTAAAAGAAAGAAGTACAGACCTAAAGCGCAGATCCTTGTCTTCTACACAAGCGTTAACAAGACTAAGTAGTTAGGTAAGTACTTTAGCTGCTTAGTGTACTAGCGCAAAATAGCTACAGACAACAAAAAGACTTGCATAGTTCGCCGCTTCACGTCTGGCCTTAAGAAGCTCTGCACAGCTACAAGCTTGCTCAGTCTTGGAATAGACGCGCCTAGAGTCAGGGTAGTCATACACGTCTCTATAAGCCGCTAGGTGCTGCATTTTGTGCAAGAGAGTGGCCGAGCTAGACATACTAGTGCACCTAGCAAGGCTATAGTTCTAAGAGCGCATTAGTAGACTAAGAGCGGTTAAGAGGAGAAGTAGTCTAGGTACAAGCTTAACTTACCTGCAAAAGAGTTTCTATTAACAGACATATGCAGAAGAATACCTATAGACAGGCACATAGACAGGCAACAGGATTAAGAGAGGTGCAAAGCTAGAGAGGCAAAGTGTGACTTGTGCAAGCAGTGTCCGCGCGGCGTAGAGCAGAGGGTTAAGGATAAGATGCCTAGCTAACTGTTTACAGCTGTAGCTGCAGTAAAGGCCAAGCAGGCTTGCTTTGAGAGGACACTGGCTATTAATGAGCAGAAGGTAGAGATCTAACTCTGTTAACGCAGAGAAGAGGCTTAATACAGTCTAGAAAGACTCTAAGAGCACTTCAGTCGCTAGAAAGACGTGTGCATCATCTGCATGGCTGTTGAAGCTGAGTCAGCCAGCCACGAGTGGGAGGCTTGCCCCAACGCTAGTGAGGCGCAGATATACGCTGTTAAAGACAGCATTAAGTGGACACACAGCGTTAAGTGGGCTGCTTTTGCCTGTTGCAACTACTGCTGGGCGCCACAGGCTATGTGCAACTAGTGGGAAGAAACTAGCAGCCCTGACGTGTTTTAGAGACGAAGAAATGCGTATTGTTAATGGGACAGAGTCCTGCAGCACGCTGTGGCCGCGCTACTCGCGTTGCAAAGGCTAGTGTGTTAGCAATGGCTTGAATAGCAGTTACAGAATTAGGCTGTCGCAGGGGCAGACCACAATAAGAGACTCTAAGCGTGGCTAGGTTAGAAGATGAAGATTAGCGAAAAGAGCGCTAGCTACATGTGCTGCTTATTGTATGCTTGGAAGGAGGGACATGTACATAGCTTTAGGTAGAAGCGCAGTATAGTTAGTGTCCCTAATAGCGCCTTAGGTTTAGCATCTAAGCTAATTAAACTCTTAAGCCTAAGCCTAACCCTGTAGAGGTGTAACCCTAAGTTTGTTAATTTATTTGCGTTCTAACCCTAACTCTAACCCTGCAAGGCAGTGTTAAAAAATAAAAAAAATTAGGCGTTGTTATGCAGCGCAGGGAAACAGCAGTTGCATATATAGCAAATGAGCCTTTAAAGCATTTCTCTGCGCTAGTGTGCTATACTCTGCTGTACTCTGCTACAACCTGCATCTACCCTACACAACCCTAACCCATAGTCTGTGCGACCTAACCCCAACCTAACTACAACCCTACCCTAACCTATGGTTAGTGCAACCTAATATTAACCTAACTATAATTCTGCTACAACCTATCCCAGGGCTGCAAGTGGAGGCAGTGCTTCCTCCAGTTTTCAGCGTGCCAGAATGTTCATTTTCACGGCGTAGACTACATCACGTATTGCTATCCCAGGGCTGCAAGTGGAGGCAGTGCTTCCTCCAGTTTTCAGCGTGCCAGAATGTTCATTTTCACGGCGTAGACTACATCACGTATTGCTGACTCCAGAAAACTTAAAGCAACTGGTCCAGTTAGG